>CP142457.1:60342500-61587500 GCA_038049695.1 Cinnamomum chago
AAGACTAATCCTTGGAAGTTTCATTTCCACCGGAATGAAATTAGAGAGTTATCTGTTGGAATCAATGTTTCCTTCCGTCATGAGGTTAGATCGGCCAACTCCATGGCAGATGTGTTAGCCAAGTAAGGGGTTGATAGGTTGCTTCCTTGGGTGGGTGTGATTATAGAAATGATTGCTTCTTTGGGTGGGTGTGATTCTGTTAGTAGGGTTGGAGGTGGTGCATTTCTCTTGCACATCCACTTCCTCTCTTTCTTTGGTTTTTTGAACTTTGTACCTTCTTTTCTTTGAATGAAATCTTTCATTACCGTTCAAAAAGAAAAATCAAGCTATTCATTAATAATGAATGCGAACCTCTGTAATCTAAATGCTTAAATGTATAATCATTCTAAACTTTGAAAAGAGACTGTTTTTTTCATGAGTAGGGAACATTTAGATCCATTAAAAAGTTGAATGCAAGCAAGAATACATGCAGGAAACAGACAAAGAAAACATCAGTCCATTTTGTGTGTGTGTGTGTGTGTGTGAGAGAGAGAGAGAGAGAGAGAGAGAGAGAGAGAGAGATTGTTTCTTTAGTTGCACATATTCAATTGGTTCCATATTTAAAGTCTGACATATAACAGACCCATAAATATTAGCAAATCTGCTTTACAATACAAGCAACCTTCATTTCACATAATAGACACAAACACCACTGCTCGTAAGTGCCCCCTTGCTCACCAAGAAAATATCGTTCTTATGAATAGATTAAAAAGGGAGTACCTATCATCATCATCAAAGCCTTGTCTCAACGATGTTGGGGTCAGTTACATTAATTATGTTTCTCCATTCCAGTCTATCACAAATCCTCATACAGGTTGCACTTCTTTAGATCTATCCTTACTACTTCCATCCATATCCTCCTTGGCCTACCCCTTTTTGTTGAGGAGCCATCAACCAACATAGAGAAACATTTCCTCGTCAGCGCCTTTGTTGGCCTGAGTTGGACATATCCAAACCATCTCAAACGAGTCTCTTTTTTTGGATTTGGACATATCACCTATTTGAATGCATCCTTTTCTTTCTAGCAGACTCCCAACATAGCTGGGATAAGCTTGGAAGTTTGGGTTTGGGTCCACGAAAGGAAAGCTTTTGTTGCGCTCATCCTTCTTTTGCTACCATTTTTTGCATGTGTTTTGGTCTCAACATTCTCACCTATGCTACACTCCTTTTCTGCATGTGTTTTGGTCTAATCATTGGTCTTGTAAAAATTTCTTTCAGTCTTTGTTGGTATGCCCAAATCACAATGCACTCCAGAAGTATGTTTCAACATCAACCATTCAACTTTTATCCTATGTTCAACATCCTCCTTAATATGTTATATGTCCATCCATACTAATTATAGAGCCAAGTTATCAAAAGGAATCTTTCTGCAATGTTTCTTGAGCTTCAATTCTCACAAGAACTACATCTCTTTGCACATCCCCACTGAAGTTGCAATTCATATACGTTATCTTTGCATGACTTATTTTAAAATCTTTGAATTCTAAAGCCTTCCACCATGTCTCAAGTTTCACATCCACCCATCTCTCGATTCATCCACCAACATTGTATCATCTACAAATATGTATCGAGGTACCTTTTCTTGAATATGAACAATTAACCCGTCTATGATCAATGCTAAAGGATAAGGGCTTAAAATTGACTCCTGACTATGATGCCCAGATACGGATATGGAAACGAAAACATAGATACGAGGATCGGGGATGTGACTTACTCTTGAAAATCTAGGACACGGATAAGGGTGTCCTAATTTTTTCTTTAGATCACTTTTGAATCAATAAAATTATCATTGTTTTTTTTTTTTTTTATAACAATAAAATTATCATTGTTTTTTTTTTTTATAACAAGAAAATTATCCTTGTTTTCGTCCCTTTCTAGCATTTTTTATGGTGAGAAGTAAAAAATTAAAAGAATTATATGAAATAAAGGACTTTATAAGTAGGATATGTTAAACTTGTTCCCTAGAAATATCGGTGCAGTACCAATACAAGTGTCGTATATGTCCGATACGGATACGTTGGGCTTGTACAACTATCCGGGTATCATAGACGCCTGATGCAAACCTATGGTCATTGGAAACTCGCCCCATCTCTCCACAAGTAGTTTCACACTCATTACCGCCTCCTCATATATGTAAGTCTCGACAATAAAAGAAAAGAATCACATTGCACATGTTCAAGCTAATGATGAACAGAAAATGAAAAATTATAATAAATAAAACGAAAACAGCACTAAAATTAGAAACTTATCTTAAATAACAACTCAGTGCCATTGTGATAGACTTGGATTCAAATTACTACAAAACAAAACAAAGGCCTAAAGAGGCACAAACATGGTTACTTTTTACCAGAGGAAAACTTTTTTAAGATGGAAGATTGATTCACATTATTATATGTACACCAAAAAAGCTATAGACTAGATACAAATCCTATTCATGTAATTACAATTTTTTTTTCTTCCTTCAGTAACATGCTCTACGAGATGATATGGTATGTCCGTATGTGTAAATAAATTCAATCAAACCTGAATTGTTTCTTTCGCCCAATGATCAATTAGAGCAATTAGCAAGTTTTAATCACTGCTGGCACGAAATATAACTCAAGTACGCCAAATATTCTTCTTTTTTCACCCATTACATCTAACTATAATAAAGTGTGAGATCTTTGTAGAGGAAAAATAAACTCAATAAAGTGGAGTGTCACATTGAGAACCTACCTCCTCAGAATCAATAAGTCTCCAGCAGCCGTCATGCGACTCAAAAAAGATTCGACCTGAACCAGGATCATTTCTAGACGAGGATGTAGCAAACTTCCAATATCGATTACGCCTTCGATCTTGACCTAGAGGCAAGGACCTGTATACATACATCTCCTCTGCCTGGTGACCAATGTAAGATTTTAACTGTGAACGCGACTTTTCTGCAGCATAACTATATTGCTGAGATGTCAAATTATCTGGAGGCACGGAGACTTCATGTCCTAACATGCTTTTCTCCGTAGGCATATTGTTATAACTATATTGGATATTATGTGGTTCAGAATATGGTTCTTGCTTGGCTGCCTGGTTTGGGGATGCCTCTGCACCCTTATTATTGTCCAGACATGGCAATGGACTGTGATTGCCATCAACAGCAGAACCAGTCAGGTTCATCTCAGCCTTAGTCCCCGTAAAAGATGAATATTGCAATTTTGTCATATACTCTTCTTTCATGCGTCTTTTATCCAGTTGTGCCTCTGCCCACATTTGTTTTTTAAGAGCATTTGCTGCTTCCAGGCGTTCCTGCACAACATGACAAGTCACTTGTTCATATTAGAGATGCTAAATGGATAGTTGCTGAATGACATAGTCCACAATATTCCTTGGATTACCTCAAGAATAACACGGATTGAGTTCCCTTCAATAGCCACACCAATTAAGGCAACAAGAGCATTTAAACGTTCCTCAACACTAAGATCAGAATATTCTCCCTCCATCAAACCCTGAACCCATGGTTCGCCTGAGTTGCTTTCATCAATCTCTGTGTCATCTTGATCAGCATTAGACAAATCAAGGGGCTGGCCATTCATACCACTTGAACTGCTAATGTCTCCGGAGCCTTCCATGGGAAATGAAGAGAAACTTTTCCCCACACTAACAAGAGCATGTGGAGCTACAGTAGTGTCATTACAAACCGCATCTGCCTTTCCATTTCGAGAGCAACCTGCTTCTTGAGCACCTTTTATGTCATTTGAATGAAGCACCTCCTTGTTTGGAGTAGCTAGGGTACCCAGGTCATCAACTTCAGGATCCTCAGCGCCATCAGATTCAGAGTCATCATCTCTTTCCACATCATCGCCTTCTTCCACATCCTTCTCAGCTTCCTCCGAGTCTGAAAACCTACTGCTATGAAAAATCTGTATTTTTTCACGGGCTGCAGAAAGTATTGCATCGGCATCAGCAGGATCCTTTCTGAAAGGAGCCCGGACACAATATGTTGAAGGTGCTGTTCTCTCAAAAAGGGCTGCATCCCTTGATAATGCAGCAGCTATAGATGCCTCTGGTGTCTTGCTTGTTGTCAGGTCCCGAAGTCCCGATTTCTTAAAATAAAAACAAATGAAATTAACAGGATGAATAGTATAAATATGAGAAATGTGTGATTTAACAACAATGTGAAATTACCTGTATTTTGTCTGCAACTTCTAATATCGTCAAGCCTTTGGCTCCCTCGAGAGAAAGAACATGGAATGCTGCAAATTTGACCGTTCCAGGAGTCAAGCGATGCCTGGATCTACGTCGATGTGAAAACCCCTTTTCTTGCATTATAGCAACAGCATTTTCAGCAGCTGCCCCGTTACGTAAAGTAGAAACAATATCTTCACCATCATGACCCTGCACCCACAAGAAAACTAATCATGTTGGTGCTTAATGACAACTAAGACTTACATTTGAGATTACTAAGTAAAACTTCCTGCTCTCTAACATCTGAACATTTGACTTAAAAAACACACTAGCAACTGTAATAATAAAAATAAACACCTAAACTCCCCATTTTTTCTGAAATTTGACATCTAGTTAGGCGTGCAACTCCAATACTCCAGATTCACAACAGAATCGTATTCCCTTACTGAGAAAACTCCACAGTTAACAAGCTACCAACCTCATTGTCATCACGGAAGTATGACCCACGGACACTCCTCTTTTTCAGTTGAGGCCCAAATCCTGCAGATAATGCAAATTGTCGCAGTATCTCAGGCCATGTAAGTGGGTTTAAGTGGCACTGCCAGCTGCGTATATCAAAGCCCCATGCATATGCCTGAAAGAAACATAAAGATCATATATACCATGAAGGTGAAGAGGTATAGGCCAGAGAACTTTACCAGGAAGCAGCATGTGACAGAGAGTAAACATACCCCTTCCACAATTTGTGGGTGCCCCCCTCCAGGATTTGCTGCACTATTTTGATTGGCTCCTAAACCAATAGATGGTGTTCTAGCAACATCTTCAATATCTTTTATGATGGATTTCAAAAGAGCAACATGTATCTCACCCAACAATCTCGGATCCTGAAATGGCAAGGGAAGTATTTCGAATTACAAGAGAGGGATGCAAAAGTCTGGAAGTGAAGAATTTTGAAAACAACTAACTACAAAATACAAATAGATGTGTTCAGGAACTCACGTAGTCATGGAAAGCTTGCACAAACTCATCAAGAGTAAATGGCCAAAGCTCAAGAGCATCAGCAAAAGTTATTAAAAACTTCCACACCTGAAATCCATGTAATAATTCTTAAGAGGTACAAATAGAAAGGCTAGTAATTAATACAATAATCTTAAATGAGATTCAGTCACTTAAAAGAAGTCACTAGAGGCCTGATGTGATACAAGCAGGCCACACCAAGATTCAAGATTCAGTGTAGACCTCTTGATGGGACTCACTTGAGACCACCATGGTGAAATTTGGCCGGTCCACATTGGATGATGATATCAACCAAGGCCACAGATTTAATGGCATAAAGCTTTAGAGATTCCACAATGGCGAACATCACTCCAACCAACATCAAATTAGGGCCAGACAAACACAAAAGAGAAAGGGAGGGTAAGGGAGTTAGATTGACCATATGGAATCCATTTCTCTTCTAACAAAACCAATAACCTCTGCATCCACACAAGTTCTCGATGCTAATGCTGCCATTCCATCTATAAAGACTACATAATAATCCACAAGGACCAATATAATAGAAAAATCATTAACAGATCCAGCTATATGGTCTCAAATTGTCTGGAAAAAAAAATAAAGGGAGGTACCATGAGAAGGTTCCCAACGTTTTCCTCAGAGTCTCTCCATGGGTGAACTGCAAAAGGCCTTTTCAGCAATACTGATGTGGGAGGAAATTCACTCAACATATCTGAAGCACAAAATAAAGACATATAAATAAATAATACATGATATAGACCATTATAAGCATCAGATACAGAAATTAATCGGCAAGATCAAATTGCTACCACGCCGAAAATAAGGAAAAAAAATCAAACATACGATGTAATTTACCCAATCAAAGTTGCAAAAGTTCAACCTGGGGTGGCATTCAAAGAACGTGGGCTATTTCTTCGGAGAATGTGACCTTCAGCTCTCATTAAGGACATTTAAAAAATAAAAAATAAAAGTTAAGAACTTTTGAGGACAAAGCTCTTTTAAATCAGTGGATAGAGGGGGGACTTCAAGCAAAACAGTCTCATGGTATTTCTGGATGGCTTTCTCCACTGGTAAACAGGGACCCTCAGTTTTCAAAGGAACCATCAAGATTAATGGAACCTTGTTGCTGGACTTTCCAGGCGGGCAGGTGTTGGTGACTCGTCTCAAGCATAAATCGTGGCCTATTAGCGAAGGGTAAAAATTATTCAGTTTAGATTCTCTGTCCCTGCTCCTCTAATAGGTGACACTAAAATGGATTCTTCAGCCGTGGCCAGACAGAAACACCTTACAGATTTTTTTTTTACACATCAAACTAGATCATGACATATGCAAGGGATTGTGGGCTGTGGACACTCGTACAGAGGCAGGCAAATAGAGAAGTAATGTTGTAGCAAGTTGGGCATGGTGAGAGGAGCCTTCGAAATTTTAGAAATTTCGCTAGATGATGTAATGAAATTTGTTGGGTTAACAACTTAACTGGTTCATCTCCTTGTTGGATGCCATTGCTTGTATATTTCTATGACAGTAAATATTCATGATTAACAAATTTCCTAGAACAAATTGAACCTTCCCACCAATGAATGATCTGAGGCTCCCTTTAATTAATTGTATATCTATCAAAAGATGAGCCAAATTCCATGTGCCATAAAGTTACAACATAGAATACAATGCTCTAAGATACTCATTAAGATGAATGTACCTCTGAACAAATCAAGGTGCTGCAAAGCGTCACCATCAAGGGAAACTATTGAGGTCAGCCCTTTGCTTGATGCAGTCAATTCCATAAGTTCTAACCGTTCATCTTCTATAAGTTCCATGGATTCCCTAGCAATTCTGCGAGCAGTTGCCCTCTCATTAGCTGCTTTTTGTCTTGCTGCCTCTCTCTCTTTTCGCACTTCTTCTTTCTGCCTCATTTTCTCAGCCTGATTTCAGAAGCCAAAAGATGTAAGTCCCCCCCTTCTCAAAACCTAAAAACAGGAAAGCCATAGTTGTTTAATTGGAGTTCTTACTCTCAGAGATTCTTTCTGCAAAAATCTCTCCCTTCGCTCGTTTTCACGCCTTTGCTCCCGTTGGAACCTTTCCTCCTCTCTCTGCTTTTCACGCAGCAATCTCTCCTCTTCCTTCCGTCTTTCACGGTCATGTTTCTCCATTTCTCGTCGCATTTGCTCTTCTCTCTTAACATACAGAACTTCTGATATCAGTCCACAACTAATGCTCTACAAAAGAGGGCAAAAGCAAAATAAAAAACCAGAAAAGACAAGCAACACCTTTCGCCTCAGGATATCTTGTTTTTCGAGCTCCTTCCTGATACGTTTTTCATGGGCTTCAACTTCCTTTGCTATTCTTGCCTCATCAGTCTGCATGAGCCAAAACACTTCTTTGATGAATAATCTGATCTCAAGTTAGATATGTAAGGCATCCACACGATGTTGTTACCAAAATTAAAAATTACCTTCCGTTTTCTCTCCATTCGTGAAGGGTCATCATCAAGAGAAACCCGCCTAGATGATACAAATGGGTTTTCTAGTCCAATAATGGGGTGAGTACCAAACTGAGCATCAGTTCCAATGTTCATCAAAGGATTCTTATTCGGCACAGTTTCATACTCAGTTGATCCCGAAGAAAAGACATGGCTTTGCCGGCCTTGTTGGGACAAAATACTGACATTGGGCACCTGACCCTGGAAGTTATAACCCGCTGCTGCCTGTTCATTTCCATGATGATATGGCCCTCCAGCACTCAGTGCTGGAACCCTGCCAATAGGAGCATCAACTGGAGTATCATATAAATGAGATGGAGCAACTCTTTCGTAGATGTCAGGTCTGACACTTGGCTGCTCAGGAAGAAATTGATATTCGTGGAGAGCAGCCCTTGCACCCGTCTGAGGATGCACCCCTGGAACGCTGCCAAAAGCAGCCTTTCTTTTACTGCCAGATGAGCTTGGCACAAAACAATGATCCATGCTAGGCAAGAATGATGAAGTCTGCTAACATGTCCAACCAGGAGAACATTCACCATCATTAAACAATAAAGACTTCCGCAGTTGAAAGAATCAATAGTTTTCAAGCTAAAAGAATTAGCCATGGCATTTAACAATGAAATTTGTTCTTGAATGAAAATATTCAATGACATTTGACCAGCAAATTGGAAATATTAGTTTATGGTGGCAATAGTAAGTTGACAACAGAGAAAGTGCAACAGCTCGTGTGGCCCACATGGTTCAATTATACCCCATTAAACATACCGACCCACCCCCTTGTATCCCTGTAAGAGTAAGACACACAATTGGAGTGAATCACCCTTGCCTCGAACCATTAGATGTTTTGGGACCTAAAACCAGTGGTAATGCTCATTCAACCAAGATGATTTTCCAGCCAACCCTAATCTAAAATATGATCTTTACATCCCATCCTCCTGATTGCACTGCCATGCATCCAAGTCAACTCAGCCGAGTCACAGGGGGTTAGGTTTGGTTTGCATGTGGATGATCCATCATGCAAATATATATGATCTTATAGCGGATGGTAAGAGCATTAAAAAAAAGGATGGATTCACATATGGAGTCAATGATGAACTGTAAAGATGTAAACAAAGTCTAAAGAGTTTCCATAGAAAAAGCATAGTAACCAACTTTGATCGATTTTGGATCTTGTCTTTCAAACATCTTGCTGTCATAAGGTCGCATGGCTTGGTTTTGTTGGCTTGTCATTGCTCCTAGAAAAGAAAAGAAGTTACATCAGCAGCTGTTCAAACAACAAAGAGAGAATTCAATATTAATAACTGTAAACATAAAAAATAATGTATTTTTCAAGCCAAGAAGAAACAAGAGGTATAAAAATAAGATCCAAATGCACAACATCAGGACAAAGCCTGAACCAAATCAGATCATGAAATCCCCTCTAATGAAAAGAAAAATAAAATAAAATTCTTTAATCAGTACCACAAAAGCATTTTTTTCCTTTTTTCTTTTCTTTTTTAAACTGTTATCATGACTCAAACCCATGACATTGTGGTTCTAACATATTAAAGGCATCTTCGGGGGGATAGGTTGCTGAGTGTGAATTAGACTTCGCTCAGCAAATTAAGAATAGAGTCCAACTCTAATGGAAGTTTGGTGGAGGATTCTATAAAGTCTGGTTTTGGTGCAGTGATGTGAGACCATAGTGGTACAATCATCATAGTTTTCTCTGTCCTGTGCAAACTACGAGCTCCAATGAAGCTGAGGTGAATTTGTTAGTAGTTAGCTGTCGGAAGCTGAACAAGTCCATCAAAAGTGAGCTGTACAAGTTCGAATCACAGCATATGTCTTGACACATGAGAGGAAAAGAAGTGGTCAGCAGACAACTATCCAACCACATATCAACCATTGGCATCGCTAGCACTAAAAAACTGCATGTTTATAGAATTCATTGACACCATCCAAATAATGACAGTGTACCTACCCTCACTGCCCAATGGCATTGTCCCTTAGCAAATTTAGTCCAGTTTCTCTAAAAGGCCTATATGTAACAACAAACAATCCCGTCACACACAAGTGCAAATGTTTAATATGAGGTAAAATCACATTATCATCTGTCTATATAACCAAGTTGATGCAAATTTCACAATGTGAGGCATCAGACTGCCAAATCTTCCCTTACATAATTTGAAGAAGAAGATGAAGCACAGAGCGGGTATTAGGAACTTCCTCAGCGCTCAGACCCTCCTCAATTTATCAACATGAATAAATTAGGAGTTCCAAGTACCAAGCTTTCACACCCCTAACATAGCATATTACAAATTATACTTGCAGTCGTCTTCAACAATGCGAAGAGACACATTGTTCTCCAACAAATCAGAATCCGAGAAAAATCATCCATTTCAACAATTTCAGTTTTGCTCTTAGTGAAAAGCAACAATTCAACATGCAAGAAATAAACAGCTAAAACCATAAAGCCCCTAAAGAACTGGACCACTCATCTTATAATGCCTAAAAAAAAAAAAAAGCTCTGAAATTGAAAACAAAAACAAACTAAAGTGAGATATATATCATATTATGAAAGCAATACCTAGTGGCGCCCCAAACGCGTCCGGTGGCAGAGGATCAAACTCCACCCCAAGCACTGGTCCATCTTCCCTCAACGGTTCCCCCAACTGAGACTCCACAAAAGCAATTGCCCTCAGCTCCGATATCGCCTGCGGCTGCTCGTAATACCTCTTCAACATCGGCAAATCACCACCCACCCTCGGCACCGCAGCCCCCACTGCACGCGGCAAGGCCCTCCTCCCTTCCCCTTGCCCAAAAGAACCAGAACCAGAACCATGAGCAGTCCCCAAACCAAGCTCATTCGCCGGCTCCGGCGCCCCCCCCGCCTCATCTCCAGCCGCCGCCTCCTTCCTCGGCCGCTTCGCCCCCGCATCTTTCCGATCCTTCAGCCGCCGGTGACAAAACCACATCTGCAACTGCCGATCCGTCAACCCTAACTTCGCCGATAGCTCCGCCCTCATCGCCTCCGACGGATACGTCGCCACTGATCCCACAAAATCCCCCAAATTCACAACCAAAATCAAACCGATTCAACTCCAAAACAAAACCAAACAAAAAAAAAAAAAAAAAACAGCTACCGATTTACGAACCTGCGTAGGTTTTCTCGAGCAGTTGAAGCTGAGGAGCGGTCTTCATCTTCCTCTTAGTTGATTTATCCCCTTCCCCCGGCCGCTTCTTCTCCCCTTCGCCGGTCTCCATCGAAACCCTAGAAATCGAGACCCAGAAGAAGAACTAGATCCCTTTCAGGAAACGATGAAGAAGAATAAAAGGAGGAATTAGGGTTTGTTGGTATTTTATTTCGGTGGATAGGAAAAAGGAGATGATTGAGATGTGCGGTGAGATTTGGAGAACGAAGGAGCGAATAATAAAAATAGATGTAGTAGTCGGAAGGAAAGAGTAGTAGTAATAATAAAAATAAGAATGAAAGATTGAGATTGGAATTGTGAGTGAGGAAAGAGAAAAAGGAGAAGAGATTTGCGTTGATTGAAAAAACAACAGTCTCCCAACTCCATCTCTTTTTTTTCTTTTTTCCTTTTTTCTTTCAAAAACGTTACATGATGTAATGTTTTGGGCGTAAGTAAATTTTCCATCTTTTGATTTTTTTTTTTTGTGTTTTGGGTGTTTTTTTCTTAAAGAGAGATTTGTTTTATTAACTTAAGATGCTTTTGAGATTGGGAGAGAGCGATTCAAGAAAGAATCTTTTTGTATTGGAGCTGGGCTTGCTTCTTTATTTTTGGTTCGAAGGTCTATCGATCGATGCGTGTTTATATATATGGGTTTTTGAGTAGTGTCGTTGAAATCTAAGGGGCCTTGTTTGCTGTTCGTGTTTTGTACGACGATCGTGTTAGATGTTGGTGTTTTGTCTTTGCTGTGGGCCCTCTGTTCTTCTGTCCTTCCTTCGCTCGCGGAGGGGATGCTTTGGCTGTCTCTTCTCTCTCTTTCTATTAAATTTTTTTGTTGAATAGACTGTGAGGGCTTGCATGATCTTCGATCCAACGCTATGTTTGTATTCTGGGGTTTATATTTTTGTGAGTCTGCCACAACATAAGCTTTGTGTGGCCGATGGCTCATTGATCGACGTGGGCTGTTTGACTGCACTTGACCCCGGTTTTCCACAACACTGCACAAATGTGCACTTTTGTCCATTGATGAGTTCTCAAACTTACAACTGTTTAGATGTATATTGCTACACTTGACCATTTGAGATTTTACTTGAATCTTTTTGGTCTTCACGGATTCTTATCATCTAAATAGGGACTATGGAAATCTCTAACACCTATGATTATCATCAGAAATGTCGTTAAACAATTAGGATTTTTCGAGAATTCCAGTTTCTCCTTATATATAAATTCATAGAATCTTTTAAAACAAGTAGACCCTTAATTTCCAAACATACAGGTGGTTGAGAGATATTGACACATTAGTTTTGCACACATGCTCAAGGGTTGATCTTTAGGTCTTTGAGTTGAAGTATAACTCCTAAATTAGTAGTCTAACTTGGTAAAAATTGAAAAAAAAAAAAAATTGCGCTCAAATAAATTATGCTGCTTCAAATGTATTTTTACTCTTACTCATTAATTAAGTTTCCAATCATACAAGAAGAGTTCAAGACTTCGGTGATGTTTACCAACTAAATCTTTGAGAAAAAGAATTTTATTTTCCATAAAGTCATTAAATTTAGTTTGGTAATTATAAATTTTCAAGGATTTGAACTAATGAAAATCCTCATTTTTTTAGGGTTTTTCAAATCTAACCTCCCTCGTATAACTTGGAAATCTTCACTTTGACAAATTTGCACATTAAAGTCATTTTTTTTCTCACGTGTGATATATACACGCTAATATTGATGTGAGAGTCTCCTTTGTATAAACCCTTGACAAGGAATCCCTATTCTAAAACTAGAAAAGAATCATCTCATTTGCAGATTCCTCACATGCTAGTGTGCTGCCAAATGTACTGTTCAAAAAAATTCTAAATTGAAAAGTGGGGAGGAGTAAACTATATGGATTGATATGCATCTATTCCATGTTTATGATAGGTAAGTAGGCCCAAAATTTTGGTTTTGGAATATTGACTTGGGACCCTTTTTCTTCCATCACAAGTGAGTCCTAAAATTGGGTAGCCTGCCTATGTCATTGGCTTTAAATACATCTTTATCAAAAGATTCTAACGTCTTTTCATTCTCCGCTGTTTGAATGTGGACCAAAATCCTGGCTGGCCTTTTGATGATGATCAAAGGAAGGGTTAGGATTGCCTCAAATGGAAAGAAAACATCTGGACATAATGTAGTCTAGGTTGTGGGGATGGATGAACGGTCGAAGTCCTCATCTGATGGGTCCCACTTTTTTAGATTCCAAAAGAAGTGGCGGTACATTTCTTGAAACCAGAAATGGAAGAAGTACCTTTTCGGGTCCATCTGTTTGCTTGGCTCACCCACACCGTACGAAAATATGTGTACAGCCGAATGATGATACATTGTTCGTTTACATGTCCTGTCAACCCTCATCTAGCGTTGATAACTTATTTTCATTTTTTACAGTGGGAAGATGGATTGCATAAACCTGACATAGGCCCATTTGTTGATACATCTGAGGATCCAAATTACCCTAAAAAGTCTAGTAGCCTTTCAAATCAACTAATGCAGCCCACCTCTTAAAAGTGAAATTGTTCAATTGTTCAAAATTACTAGAGTGTACTAGCATTGACCCAAATATTTCATCAATGAAAGTTGGTTACACTACTGAATTGATGTGTAAAATGCATTGATAAAATTAAAAAGGAAACATAGCAAAAATAATAATAATAAATGAAAAGAGTAAAATCTTGTATTTTACAAGTGATCAATCTTGGGATTTAGCCCCGCCAAAACCCAATGGGGAACTTATCTTGGTATGGTTAGATTTGAGAGGTAGGGCTTGGCTGTTCTTAGAGGCCTTAAGTATCTAATTTCCAGTGCATGATGCAGGCTTCATAGAAACTTGATGCACATTGATCTAGACTAGTTGGATGATGGCCCCACCATGGATGAAACTCTGTGTAGAAGTTGATCGCTCAATCACCATCGTAGAATTTGTGTGCTCAACTTGTTTAGACTAACTCCAAGGGGTTGGCCGAGTTGTCAGGACCATGGTTCTTCTCTCTTTAAGAGCTAAAGGTCTTGGTATCGACCCCCAGTTCCCCCCTCTTCAGAAACCGCCACCTGGGGGCCGCAGGGATTTAACTTAGCTTTTCACTGGGCCCGAAGGGATTAGTCCAGCTCACTCCGTTAGCGAAAAAAAAAATTTGTTTAGACCAATGAATGTTTTCCTTGATATATAAAATATCTAATAAAATTCTACACAAACTAGTCTGATGATGGCCCCACTGTTGATGAAACTCAGGATAAAAGTTGTTGGTCGATCAATAGTCCCTGTACATTTTGATTGTTCAACCCAATTAGATTGGAATGAATACTTATTTCCTAGATTTGAGACAAGATCAAAGAAAGAAAATGCAAAAAAAAAAAAAAAAAGAAGACCTCTTCCCAAGATTCTCTTTCACAGATATTTTATTGTAATGAAAACACTTGATTCCAGACAGATAAGCCTTCTATTATGGCCAAACAGCATGACTATTGTTGATTAATGAAGGCATGTAACGTGACTTATTCAATTGTGGATTTACTCAGTAGAAAAAGAAATCAATTTAGTTAGCTTGTTAGGAAAGATATATGTATGCATTTAATAATGTGTACCAAAAAGTATATTTAATCTAGCTTAGAGATTACATACAATTAAATTGATCAATCCTTGGGCTTAGTACCAATTCATGTGAGGATAAGAGTGTAAAAGGGCTTACACTGATCAATCATTGGCCCAAGTGGGTCCCACAAAATTAGATTGCATATGTTGTACCTCATATGAGAATATTTTCTATATAGCATACCCTTACTTGACTAACTTGCTAAGAAGACTTTAAAAAAAAAAAAAAAAAGAAAGAATTTTTTTTAAAAAAAGTACAATAAATTTTGGTAAACACCTGTGATATAGAGGGGGTTTACTTTTGTAGATGGCTTGGATCATAAATCTCACGCGGTTCATAACTTCATATGCAAGACTCTTGGAAGTGGAAAAATCTAAATTACCTATGGACTTTTGCTCAGTCATCTCCTCCCTAGTCACATCATGGCGTCGCACAACATTTATAATTTGCATTGTTAATGGTTGAAACATTTATAAATGTCGGCAACGTTTGCTCCCAAGATGTAAAGTGAAAGTGGTGATAAAGTATTTTCAGTAGAAATTTAAAACACTGAGAGTGGTTAAAAATGAATCATTGGGAATTTCCAAAACTAACTTCTTTATTCTATTTTTTTAGAAAATATATTACTTGATGTACATTTTTTTATTGGTATTTGATTTTCATTATTGGTTACTCACCTTTAGCATTCATTTTTAACCACTATATGTATTCATATCGCATGTATTTTAATGAGAACAAACAAACTCTTTTATGTTATGGAGAAATATAGTTATCTTTTCTACACCCATTACCTTTTTCGCTAATTTGAAATTTATTTTACATTACTTTTTTTTGAACAAATTATTCAAATATGCCTTAGAAGAAGGACAATGCCAAACCAAGTCGAATGTTGGTTTAAGGTGGGTTGCTAAAAAGGGGTGCAATTAACTAGTTAAAGTAAAGTAAAGCTAATCAAGACAAGAAGTGATAAGGATTATATCAAAAGTACACAAATTCAAGATCCACTCCCAATTTCTCAAAAAAAGTAAAAAAAAAAAAAAAAAAACCTCATTTATCCACTAAAAGACAAAGGAACTCCACTTTTCTATACAAAAAGTCAAAAAAATTTCATACCAAACAACTAAAACCAAAACATTATCTTAACACCTTATATTTTATTCGAGTCCATTTGGTAATTTTACTAATCAAGTCAAGTGAAGTCAAGTTAAACATCAAAACAAAAACACTTTTTACCGAAACTCCTTCCATCTTTTAAAAAAAAAAAAAAAAAAAAACCACTTTTATTCACTAAAAGACAAAAAAACTCTATTTCTCCATACAAAAAGTAAAATTTTTTCTATCCCAAACAACTAAAAATAAAATACCATTATAACCCCACTTATATTTTATTTCCTCTTTTTATATCACTTCATTCCACTTTATTTTAAAAGTAAATTACCAAACGAGCAATTAATTTGACGCTTCACCTCACCATACTTCAATCCAGCAAACATCCAAACAGGCCTGGACTATTGGAAGAAGTAATGTGCAATATTCACTGGTTTTAATAAAAGTGAGACTTTATCAGGAAGGGGAAGGAGAAGGAGAAGGAAAAGGAGAAGGACTTTCCAAGAATTTGAGAGCAAGAATTTGAGAGCAAGGAAATGTATTTCGTCTTCTTCTTGAATTTGGTGGGTACTACTGGTCATGTGGTGGGGCTTATTACTGCCTGAAAAACGGCCTAGCCAATTATAAGAAAAAAAAAGTAGGGGATTGATTATAAGACCCGACAGTTGGGTGGTGGATCAAATTCTCCGTACTCGTGACAATGCGATGCACGTTACACTCTCACAAATTGACAATTGAGGAATCATACATTCATACTGCCTTCAGTTTGGTCAATCAAATCCTCATTTGCATGTGAAACGATAGGGTCACAGGGGTGTGCATAGACCATGGCAGTCTGGGCCTGAAACGAGCCGAGCATGTAAATGCTGGATTTAGGCCCGTGGGCCTGTTTCAGGTCTAAACTTATTCCCTATACTTAAATGAGCTGTGGAGTGGACTACAATGAAAGTAACTGTTCCTATAATGAATCGTCTGGTGATTCGCAGGCAGTTCTCGTCATGACCATGATCGTTTCGAATGCACATTTATAATATATTAAGTTAGAAGGTTTTGGATTCAATTTTGACCGTCCGTTATAAATTTGATCGGAAGTTATATCAACTACCTTCTTTATCTCTTTATTATAACCACTCATAATTGCTCTCCACTTTTTTTTTCTTTTCTTTTATTTTTCAAAGACTTTGTTTCAATCCAAATTCTATCATTTTCGTTCTACTCTAATTCTCATTGTTTCATTCTATGATACCAATTCTTATATTATATAAATGCATACTCATAATTTTTTTTCTTTTGCTTTCTTTCTAAAAAAAAAACTATGAATATTTTATCCATGAATATTTAAATTGCAATGTTTGCTAATTGCTATATCCGTCCTAAGCACAAGTAATTTTGCTTGTTATATTATATCAAGCTAAAGGCTTTTAGATTTAATTTTGACCGGCAATTATGCTTCCACATTCTCTCTCCACTACTCATGCAACTACCCATTCATTTTTTTCATCAAACCACTCGTGTTTTAGTTATTCCTTTATGTAACTATTCCCTTTCTGCTCCAATTTCTCTATCTCTGTTTTATGCAACTTGTCATATGGAAAGAGGTAACTGTTTTTAATATATGACTATTTATTTTACAGTGGAGATATCAGGCTAAGCACGGGTTATTGGGCTAGTAGTATTTAGACGAGAGCCGGTGCTACCTTTATATGGGATTAACCACTTAACATTAAGGGCTTGTTTTTCTACTATAATTCTTGATAGAAATTCTAATGGTTGGGGTTCTTGGGACATCATGTCCCCTATCATTTTCAAATTCCTAGTTTCTTATAATTTTTTTTTTATGAGTTCCAGTCATATGAAAGGTTCTAATTGGCCTTTGAGAATTTAGGAATTCCACCCTCTTTGATTTTGGTGGAATTCCTATCTGCTCAAGTCCAAAAGAGTATCCATGAATTTCACCTTGTCTGGGAAATTCTTAAATTCCCCAGACATGAATTCTTGGAATTCTAATAAAGAAACAAATCTAAGCACTTTGGGCTTGTTTCTTTACTAGAATTCCAAGAATTCTTGTCTGTATATTCCAAATGATGGAATTCTAAAATGCCACTGAATTTTTTCATTTATGAATTATACGTTTCATTTCCATCTGAATTCTTGCCCGAGAATTTCTAAATTCTTGAATTTCATAAAACTCCTGTTTCATTGCTACATAAATTTGAAGTACACATTTTATGTATTGTAGTACATGGGACCCACCTTTTGTGGTTGTGAACTTGAGACCCAACTGTAAGAATTATAATGTGAACTCAGGTATATAGTACATGGGCCCATCATTTAGAAACGAAAGTGTGGGACCCAATTTTAGAAATTTGAACATGGACCCATTTTAATAGGAATTGTATGGGCCCAAATTTTATAATTGTGAATATGAGGCCCCCTTTATTATTGGTATGAGGGTTCACAATTGGGTGCCGGAGTACCAACAAAACTTCTCGGAGTTCTAGAATTTTGAAATGCTCTTGGAGGGGCTAGCATTTTGTAATTCCACCTTTTTGGCCTTTGAGAATTTTGGCTGCCTTGAATATAGGGAATTCCATTAAAAGAATGTTGAATTTCTGACAGGGATTCTTGAATCCATACACACCTTGAATTCCTATAAGAAATGTCGGTAAAGAAACAAGCCCAATGGGTTATACCCTTAATTACGTTGCAAGTTGGGATCAAGCCTATTCATTAGACATAGGATCTATTGAAAATGTTATCCCACGAGCAATGAGATGCGGGAGCTCCCATCTCGATTGTGTTTGGATGTATGGTGAATTGAAGTATGATGAGGTGAAGTATCAAATCAAGAGAGAATAAAATATAAAGGGTTATGATGGTGTTTTCTTGTTAGTTATTTGGTATGGAATCTATTTGACTTTTTGTATAGAAAAGTGAAGTTTTTTTGTCTTTTAGTGGAATAAGGAGATTGCTTTTTTTACTTTTTTTTGAAAAGTTTGGAGGAAATTTTAAAATTATGTACTTTTGATACGACTCCTTGTTATTTCTAGTCTAGATTAAATTTATTTTAACTTAACTAGTTAATTGCCGAACAAGCCATGGTGGGATAGACCACCGCCCCCAACAAGAATTGCATCACGGGCTCGATCCGTTTTTTTGTTAGCATCCCCGCTGCTAACGGGAGAACATCTTCCTAGAAATATAAATACCACTAACTAAATGGTCTGAGCTTGAACAAGATTCAGCCATACCAGCCCACAAACATCCCTTGACCTGATAAGAGTGATTTAAAGGGTCAGCGTCACCTACCATTCAAGTCATGAACATCATGGAAACCTCTAAAAGCACTATCTTTCTAGTTTGAGAAGAAATTTACCATTTCACTCATCTCCACCATGAGTAATGCCACAGTGACTCCGCGGTGGTTGACTTTACCATAGTGGGGGCCGTGGGGAATAGGTGTTCCTCACAAGGTGGTTTCACATGTAGGTTACATCAACATGAGAGACCCCTCCCATTTTAAAATATCTGCCAAGTTAAAATGCCTTTGATGGCAATACATTTCTGGGTAATTTTTACTAGTGGGACTCTCGCATGGGAATTTTGGTTCACATCTTTTTAATTCTTTTTTTTTTGCTATAGTTTTTTTTTTTAATTTAATTTAATTAAGGGAGATCCATTTCTATTAAGTATTAATTGCAGTGTGGATAAAAAACCTTACAACCGTTCAAATGCGGAAAGCCCATAAGTGAACAAAGCACATAGGTTGGTACAATAGCTAAGGCATTCTTCCTCAGTATGATTTGGAGGGCATTATTGTTCAACCTTATTACTCACAATTAGGTAGTCTACTTCAATGTGCTAGGTCATTGGTCAAGGTCCAGAAATGAAAGACTATACATTCCCCTATAAACAAAGCATATTTATTAACCACTTACAATGCCTTGGTCCCATCAGAAGACAATATAGACAAAACCATGAAAACGATTGTAGAGAGGAGTTGGAAAGGCCTTTGGGCCTTCTTGAATCCTTGCAACTAGAGGGAATGTAACTCTTTTGTGATTATCTAAATCTCTTTTGAGTTTGGATAACCTGAGACACAAGTACCACAGCTCTTTCATTCTCCCACTAACCAATTATAGGTAAGCACAGTTACAGGTAATTGAAGGAATCCAAGGTGTAGGATAACCAAGTTTCCAGATCCAGGAGGGGGCTTTCTTGCAACAAAAAATTATTGTTAAACAGAGTAATGAGTAATTAAAGGTTACTTGGGTGCAGGATAACAAAGTTCAAAGGATCCAAGAGGGGACTTAAGTAGAGTTTTATATCCACAGCAAAGCACATATCCATTTTGAATTTTCTCTATCTTACCTTTATCTCTCATAGAAACAACCCTACATTGCTCCTAATTCCGTCATGGTATGCCTAGAAGGAAGTCCCAGCATCTAGCAGACAGGGAGGGATTCACACTGTAGCTTGAATGTTTCTGCTTCTTTCCATTTCCTTCAAATGATAAATGGAGAGACTAATGCTATCGAACAAAATCATTAGGATTGACAAAATGAAAATTTTCTTTTCTTGAATTCTAGTGCAATTTTGTGATAAATGCGCACAAACACATTTGATGATATCTCTTTAACATGAAATTTTTGCACATGATGTTTAGTACACCATGTTCATGCCCATCACATTAGGATGGGGGCGTTCATGGGCACACATTAGAATAGGGGGTGTTCGTAGGCCAGGTCCGGCTGAAGGTAACCCATGGCTGTAAAAGTCACACCCAGGCCCAGGCCCAGCCCATTTGCAAATGTATACATCCAGCTGTGTTAATCATGTCAGACTGAGCCGGGCCTTTAAATGTTTTAGGCCTAGCCCGGGCCCATTTAATAAGTGACTGATTCTCGTTACATCCACATCAGTGGCGTATTTGGGTTGGGTTCATATAGCTTCAAAGATAGAAAGCAAGCAAAAGAATGCTTATTTTCCCGTTCTCTGTTGCTTAAGAGAACCAATGGTGGGTAGAGCCATATCTCAGCTTGGGGTTGTGGCATGATATGAAGCCAAAAGAACAATCTTGATATTTTCAATCATTCTCTCAATCCAGCAACCCAATTCATAACATTCAACACAACAATATATCATGATATTTTCCGGTACAAATCTTCCAAGTACCTAGGGGTGTACAAAAAATCCGCCGATTTAATCCGCAGATTTTTGAACGAGCCAAAGGTAAATGGATTGGTGATGGATTTTACCGTCAATCCGTTGATTCAATCTGATCCAATCCGTTGACATTAAACATAAATAAAAAAATTTAAGGGGTCTAAATATAAGTTAAGAGGTCTAAACATAAGGGGTCTAAATATATTTCTATTTTTTTTTTGTGTGGATGGTTAGATCTCTTTCTTTAACATTAGATTATTGGATTGAATGGATTAAACCGATCCGATTCGCCGATCCATCATAGCTGTGGTACTTGCGTATTTTCAATTCCACCGCAGGAGGATAGCGGCATGGGCGGCGTCACATTCATCATAGTGGGGCCAATTGACCCCACTAAGATCTGAAAAAAATATTTAAAAATAAATTTTTAATGCCATGAATTGGAGTTTTGAGTTTGGCTCTACATAAACTTTTGAGTTTATTTTGTCTACCAAAATATAAAAGAAAATTAATGGGCTCACATTGTTGATATGCGCTCTAGCAACCAGTTTTTAAAAGTTAAAGGAATTGATAACATTGCTAGAAAATTAGTGGAGACAAAAAAGGATATCGTATACCAATTGATTTATTTGCTTATAAAATTGGCCTTGATTTTACCAGTAGCAATTGCGACGGTATAAAGAACTTTTTTAACAAAGTATGTAAATAACAGGTTGTGTAACCGAATGAAAGATCAATGGATGAATGACTATTTGGTCACATATATTGAAAAGAATATTATTGCTAGTGTTGATAATGAAGCTGTTATGCAACGATTTCTAACCATGGATGAAAAAATCGGCCGAGACCAGTTCATCTCGGCCGAGATGAACCGGTCTCGGCCTGGACCGGTCCGATATCTCGCGCAGATATCGGATCCGGCCCAGATTCTTCAAAATATCGGCCATCTCGGCCGATATCTCGGCCATCACGGGCATTTTTTCATCTCGGCCGAGATGAATATAAAGCCCTTCCAACCCTAATTTTTTTTTTTTATTCTTTCTCCCATCTTCATCTTCTTCTCCTCTCTTCTCAAAGCCCCATAGCAGCAGCCACCTTCTCTCTTCCATATTTCCAAATCTCACTTATATTTTTTGAAGAAAATATTATTTAAGGTAAGAGGAAATCAACTTAAACTCTTAAAGCATGTTATGTGTTTTTTTTTTTTTTTTTATATAGATGAAACATAGATGTATGTCACTTACTCACTTGTGTAATTGTGTTGTTTTCTTCATTTAGAAGTTATATTTATATACTTTCATGCTTGATCTACTCATACACATGATTTTGAACTTTTTTTTTCAAATTTTTTTATTTTCGGATTTTTTAATATTTGAATTATAATATATCATTTTTTGGGTATTTCATCATAAATATGTTGTTTTAATGATTCGTGTAAATGATAGATCTACATACTTTTATGTTAGATCTATATATTTAGGATTTTGAAAATGATTTTATTAATTTTTGTTTTCCAAAAAATAATTTTTGTTACTTGTTAGGATATTTGTGAAACCAAAGGCTTATTAATAGTGTGTAGATGATAGATCTACATCTACTCATAGTCATAAACATGATTTAGATTTTTATTTTAATTATTTTATTTTCGGATTTTTTAATATTTGAATTATAATATATCATTTTTTGGGGATTTCATCATAAATATGTTCTTTTAATGATTAATGATCATTGTATAATGTGTAAATGATTGATCTACATACTTTCATGTTAGAACTTAGATCTATATATTTAGGATTTTGAAAATGATTTTATTAATTTTTTTTTCAAAAATTAATTGTTATTACTTGTTAGGATATTTGTGAAACCAAAGGTTTATTAATAGTGTGTAGATGATAGATCTACATCTACTCATAGTCATAAACATGATTTAGATTTTTATTTTAATTATTTTATTTTCGGATTTTTTAATATTTGAATTATAATATATCATTTTTTGGGGATTTCATCATAAATATGTTCTTTTAATGATTAATGATCATTGTATGGTGTGTAAATGATAGATCTACATACTTTTATGTTAGATCTATATATTTAGGATATTGAAAATGATTTTATTAAATCTTGAATTTTCCTAAAAATAATTGTTCTTAAGAGTATTAGTGTATTACTATTGTTGTATTGCATGAATTTCTTATTTTATAGGAACAAGATGGTGCGTTCAATAGATCCGGCATGGAACCATGGTGAACCAGCTGGAAGCAAAAGTAGAGTGAAATGTAATTATTGTGGAAGAGTGTTCAATGGCGGGATTACTCGATTGAAACAACATTTGGGGCATGTAACAGGACAGGTGATAAAATGTCATAAAGTGCCACCAAATGTAACTGCTGAAATGAGGGAGCTCCTAAATGCATCAACAAAAAAAAAAAAAGAGTTACAACAAAAAAGAAGAACTGAGGAATTTGATGCATGTAGAGAAGAAGTATTCAGTTCCTCCGATGATGATGACGATGAAGACCTGGAAATGAGGAAGGCTAGGAGAGAAAGTATTAGGTCACTTCAAGAGGAGGAAGAGAGAAGAAAAATGCAATATGAAGCAGCCTCTAGAGGTAGCCAATATGAGCAGGGTGGGTCATCCGAACCTGGGGGAGCAAGTTTGCGTCGGGCATTTAGTCAAAAACAACCCCGTCGAGATCCAGACATTGAGGAGATTGAAAGAACTCCTACACGTGCACCTCAGCAAGTGGGGTCAACTGACCCATATTCTTATAGAAAACCAACATCAAAGCAGCCCGGCATTATGAAAGCATTAACGGGTAGGCTTGGTAAAGCAAGAGAACATCTAGTGAGAGCCGCTGGGAAGTTTTTTTTGGACAGAGGCATTCCTCCCAACAAGGCATCATCTCCTTATTTCACCACCATGTTAGATGCAGCTGCAGAACATGGTCCAGGTATAAAGGCACCTACCCCTTATGAGATTGGGCATGTATGTGTTGAGAAAGAGTATGAAGAGTTGCAGGCTTGGGTGCAAACTTTCAAATGGGCATGGAAGGAAAGAGGTTGTACACTAATGTGCGATGGGTGGACGACCATCACACACCGTCATCTCTTGAATTTTCTAGTCTACTCGTCTATGGGCACGGTGTTTATCAAATCAGTTGATGCAACTGATTACATTCAAGATGCAAAATATATTAATAAGTTATTGAATGAGGTGATTGAAGAAGTTGGGGCAGATTGTGTAGTTCAGGTTGTTACCGACAATGCTGCAAACATGAAGGCTGCAGGAACGATGCTTATGAAACAAAGGCCAAGGATTTTTTGGTCTCCATGTGCAGCACATTGTTTGGATTTAATGCTTGAAGATATTGCAAAAGGAAAAGTCATGAAGTTTGTGATTGGTAAGATAAAGAAGATCACCAATTTTTTTTATCAATCATATAGACTCATTTCCATGATGAAAATGCATACAGACAACCATGAATTACTACGGCCTGGCATCACTAGATTTGCCACCAACTTCATTGCTATCGAAAGTATTTACAAGTATAGAGAAGGACTTCTCCGATTGATAAAATCAAATGAATTCATGAATTCAAAATGGGGAAAAAGGCCAAGTCCCATTACTGTTGAAGTATGTAAAACAATTGAGTCCAACAAGTTTTGGCCTCATGTGAAGGGTGTTTTAAATGTTTTTGAACCCTTAATAAAGGTTCTTCGATTGGTTGATGGCGATGATAAGCCAACAATGGGCTTCTTACATGAGGCCATGGAGAGATCAAAGCTGGCTATTCAAGGAGATTGTAAATATTACAAAAAGTTTTGGAAGATCATCGACGATCGATGGGGACGACAATTAAAACATGATTTACACATTGCCGGTAAGTGAAGAATATCCTTTAAGTCTTTAACACTTGAATTGTTGTATTCAACTCTCCATTCTCTCCTCAGTCCTCAATCCTTACTACATTAATTTATCAATGACTAAAATTCATTGGTTTTACTGTTACAGGATACTTCTTTAATCCCCAATTTATAGATGGACACATATCTAATGAAATCCGTTTGGGACTAAAAAATGTAATTGAAAGATTGGCAGAGAGTACAGATGAAGCAATTTGGGCTACTAATCAGGTAGGAATGTAGGATAATTAAGGAAAAAAGTATATAACATTGTAATTTCTCTAATTTATTTTTCTACGTTAATATCTTCAGATTGACATATACAATGTACGGGCTGGAAGCTTTGGAACGACGACTGCACGGAGAGCTGTGACACAGACCAATCCTGGTATTGATTGTAATGTCATCGCTATATTATTTAAGGACTTATTATTTTTTTATTGACTTTAATATCATTTCTATTTTTTTCAGCTGAATGGTGGTTGAATTATGGAGAGAGTGCTCCTGCACTAAGGACGATTGCTATTAAAGTCCTTAGTCAAACTACATCGTCTTCCAATTGTGAAAGAAACTGGAGCACATTCTCATTTATCCACACAAGACCAAGAAATAGATTGACAATGCAAAAGCTAAATAAATTGGTCTACATTCACTACAACCTCAAACTCCGGAGTAGAAATAGAAGGAGAAGACAGTTTGAGGATCACCGGGATTATTTCTGTCCAATTAATTTGGACTATATCTTTTTAGAAGAGGATACTGTGTTAGGTCAATGGTTGGAGGAACAAGAAGAACCGGTGTTAGACCAAGACCCAGAGTTTGAGCAGTTGATAGAGGAATTGACTGGGGAAAGGCCTGAGCCAGTGAGGGCTGCAGAAAGGATAGAAGAAATAAACTTGACAATGCAGCAGGGGCGTGCACCTAATACAAGTGAGCTAAGGGGAAAGGAGGTGGATGAAGAGAGTGAGTCAAGTATTTCTACTTCTTCATCATCAGCAGGAATTCCACCTGACTCTCCCGGGGATGAGGGTCATTACAGAGATGATGAGCCTGTCACTTATGAGACAATTGAGCATTTTCCTCATGCTACTGAGTTAGATCCTCGCCGTGGCTATGTCAGACATGTTGGACAGACTGAGGCAGGGGGTAGTAGTAGCGCCGGCGCCGCTACTCATGGTCATCATGGAAGTTATGTTGGCCAAGGTGCCATGTATGGACAACATGGGGATTATGTTGGCCAACAAGGTGCCATGTATGGACAGCATGAGGGTTATTCATATGACCCTAATTGGGTACCCCCTTCACCAACACCAATTATTTCTATTGAACAGATGTTAATTGAGCAAGGGAGGCTTCCCCCACCAATTTCTCGACGACCTATTTATGCCCCTCATAACTATTTCATGCCATATGATTACAACCAACCATCTCAATCCACAGACACAGGGGATCAAGATAGTTCATCATCTTATCAAGAACAATCTGAATATGGTTATGGATATGGTAGTGCTAGTGCTGCACAGCAGTATGGAGCATATCTTTTTAGCCAATACCGAAGAAATGATAATGATGATGATATCGAGCCAGGGCGACACTCCACTTGGTATTAGGCTGTCAATCTGTCATACACTCATACTCATCAGTCTCTCTCTAGTCTCTACTAGTACTCTCCAGTCTCCACTAGTCTCTACTAGTACTCTCCAGTCTCTCTAGTCTTTATTTGATGATTAAGTTAGTATTAAATGATGATTGATATGTTATTTTTATCTTCTTATATTTGACACTAATGAATTGATCATGAGTAGAGCATCAATAATGTTTGCATTATATGAAATACTGGAAAAAAAACAGTGAACTGCGAGTCTGCGACACAGACATGACTCATAACTTAAGGTGACCGAGATTTTGATTTATTGTTGTTACTAATGGAAACAAATATAGTTTTCCAGCATTTTCTAATATTCTGGATTTTTTGGATATTTTTGCAAATTTTTTTGGATTAAAAAAAAAATTCACACCGCGATGACCGAGACGGACCGATATCCGCGACCGATACCGATATCATATCGGTTTTTCGGCCCGGCCGATACCGCGACCGAGACCGAGATTTTAAACCATGTTTCTAACACATGAAAACATGTTGAGAGCGACTATAGGAGTTTATGTATTTAGATTTTCTTTTTGGATTAATAACTATTAGTAACAATGTATTAAAATTCCTATTTATTTGTTTATTTATTTTAAAATTCAATATTATATTTGTCGGATTATCGGAAATAGATTATTTGAGAATTTTATATTATATTTGTCGAATTATCGAAAGTAGATGACAGATGTTGATAAAGGAGAAAATAAATTTATTCGATTTGTAGAAGATATGACTTTTGTTGACCCTACTTACTTGAATTCCTAGAGCCGCCTCTAGGTAGTGGTTGCGATCAGTAGAAGGACATGGCGTTTGCATTGAAGGGTGAAGTGGTGAGGGAGTTGCAATTGGATTCTGAGCCATGGATGGAAGAGTTGCATCTCGAGATTCTCATCATTTATCATCATCCACCAACGAGCAGCAGCATTGTTGAAATATGCACACCACCGCTAACCGGAGATCTCTGGGAACTTGATGTTGTCACAGATAGTGTTCTCAGAGATACTGAGGAAGCATCTAAGTTACTTT
Organism: Cinnamomum chago; assembly: GCA_038049695.1. Taxonomy (NCBI): domain Eukaryota; kingdom Viridiplantae; phylum Streptophyta; class Magnoliopsida; order Laurales; family Lauraceae; genus Cinnamomum; species Cinnamomum chago. The sequence goes on from CP142457.1 coordinate 60,369,830, forward strand.
TCTTCTTTTTTCAGGGAATTCTCTTCTTCTATTTCTGCAGGAGATTGGGATTGAATAGTCTCATCCACCAAGAGAGTTGAGAGCGTCCTCTTATATTACACCATGATCCGGGATCGGAGGAGTTGAAATTGCCTTGGTAGCTGAGTGAATCGAGTTATCATGCTCCACTTAGAAACGAGAGCCATGACTTCCACCTATTCTGATATAGTTACGCAGGTCAAACTGATTGAAGATACAATACAATACATCTTCACTGATTTAGCTATTAAAAAGTATTACTTCATCAAATTCAAGTAAACTGATTGTTTTGCCAAATTGTTAACTTTTCATCTCGCTGAAAATTATTTTACCCCATGAAAACAAACACATTTTCATTTTACTCAAAATTATACTCTCGCTTAAACATGCATTACCTTTTTCACTATTTGATATTTATTTTACATTACCTTTCTCTAATCTGGTGGGTACTCATGTGGTGGAGCTTATTACTACTTGGAAAAAAGCCTAATGCAAAAAAAAAAAAAAAAAACCTCTCCGTTGATACAATATGTCCTTTTATATAATGTGAGGATGGGCTCAACTAATGCAACCGAACACACTTTGTCTAGGGAAATGTTCACCTAACTATATATTGTTTATATGTAGTCGAGCGCATCAAGCCCACTTAGACAATACTAAATGGGAAGGTCTCTATATGGATAAATGTATTTAAAGCATCAACCTCATTAGATCATCATCGCCTTTGATTTAACACCCTTAAATTTTAATGACCTTTTGCCACGACTATTTTTTTTAGATTCAATCCATTGGTGGATGATGGTTCGATGAGTGTAAAACTGTGTCTCATGTTAGGTCATGAAATGAAAAGAGTATGAGAGAGGTTGAACTGATCAAAGGCGGGGTCCAAGTGGGCCCCATAGGTGTGGTGGACCTAACATGCGTAGGAGAACGCTCTCTTATTTGTTGATTGTTGCATCTCAGAATCGAAGTTAAAGTAGGGGAATTTTCTCCTACTAGCAATGGGAGGCAGGAGTTCCTATCCTGAAGCTACCAAAAGGTGGGACCCCTTTGAACCTCACATAAGTGGCCCATAACAAAGGTACCAATCCATAAACGAAGAAAGCAAAATTATGTATCATACACCTCTGATCAGCAGTCGGAAGTGGGTTTATTGGTCCCTTGAGGCAGAGATTGGGAAGTAGATTTGGCTGGTTGATCAGCGCACCATGAGCACCCCATATATATATATATATAAATATTCAAGTGAGAACATGGTGAGGGGCTCCTCTTTTTGGGGAAGTTTCAAGTACAAAAGGGCTTTTGTACTTAAAGGGAGTACACCATTTTGTACTTAAAATCTCCCAAAAAAGGGAGTCCCTCACTACACATGGTGAGGGAATCCCTCACTTGAATACCCCCCATATATATATAATGAGGAATGTTTAGGTGCATCATTCCCTCACTGATCATGGGACTTAGGGGGATGGATAAAGACTTTTTGGATTAGCTCATATATCAAGTTTGGGGTCAATCCCATAACCCCTTCATCGGTGACCCACAAATCTAACAACTTTATATTAAAGGAAAAATAAGTCCTTTGATCCAACAGTCCAATATATTTGGATAAGTGAAAACTTGATGGATCTAGCATACTTAATGAGGTCCTGTGTATGTAGATGGTTCGGATGTATTAAAAAGTTAGCCCCGCTATGTTGTCCTTTACCATAATAGGGCGGGGGATAGATGCGCATGAATATTTTTTATATACACACACGTAAAGCCCCCAAACAGCCCCTTAATTTGCCGTTGTGTCGCGTCATGCGTGAACAAGCCCTTTGCCTCTCATCAAATGTATGCCCGAGCCGATGTTGGCATGGTTTGATTGATCTTTATTATTTTTCTACTTAGTGGCACTAGTATAGTTTTACTCTTTTTTTTTCGCTATCGAGGGAGGGTTCCAATCCTTTATCCGAGTGTGATAGTACAGTTTCAAACCTATAATCTCCGGATGCAAACCGTAGTCTTAGGCCAACTGAGCTACTCCATGTGACTAATATAGTTTTACAGTTATATTGAAGATACACCAACATAGATTGCAGCTCAAAAGACAATCCCATACTTTAACGTCACCACATACGTCACCACATACAAAGGTAAACTTGCCTCCTCCTCCTCCTTATTATTATTATTTTTTCTTTTGTTACTTAAATAAATATCATTCTACTATTTCATCTAACATATTATCATTGAAAAATTTTCAAATGCATCACTGCGGGACATGGGTAGTGTAGGATTTTTAATCATTATTATTGTCCACACATAGCAATCCCCCAAACTAAAGGTGAGGACTGAAAATCCTGCAGAGATTTTAAGTAGGAGACTAAAACCCCTCTACTATTAGACAATATTGTGCAAAACAATCTTATGTCTGACAACCACGGGGTGCTTTTATGCCTAATGACTTTTAATGCCTTGTCAAGCTTTTATAAAAAAAAAAAAAAAAGGGAAGAAAGAAAAGAAAGAAAAACAATCCCTGTGTTGAAACTTTTTTGTCTGACATGCGGCCCGCTAAATTATATTGACATTGGATTGATTCATGCAATTGAATTGATCAACAAGTGAAAAATGAGATTGTCTGTTAAAGTATTTATGCATTTGGGCTTAACCCGGTCTATTGTAAAAAAGAAAGAAAAAGAATTTGATTGGTGAAGCTATATTGCTACTTGATACCTGCACATTGGACAATTGGGTGGGAAGCACATTGGGAGGAGGCTTGTGTTTGTTTGGTTTTTTTTAGGCAGCACTGTTTTTAAATTAGTTAGAAAAACACATGGGTTCTTGCTGCTGGACTTCTACCCCACTCTGATTTTCTTCCAGCCCATCATCACTATATACTTAAAGTAACTAGTTCCAGGGTGATTTTTACTTCTGTAGATGGCGTGGGTCTGCATCTATTCCAAATTACCCCAATTTTAGCTTAGTCCATCCCCTCTCTAGTCACCATCATGGCTCCGAAACATTTATATATCAATCCCGAGGGGTAGCTCAGTTGGCCTAAGATTATAGTTTGCATCCGGAGGTTATTGGTTCGAAACTGCACTGCCACACTGGGCCACAGGAGAATTTTATCCTGCTTTCTCTCTTGGGTCCGTAGGGATTATTCTGGCCCGAAGGGTTAGGAACCCTGAGTTATCAAAAAAGGAAAAAAAAAGATTGAGATATTAAAGGCAATGTTTATTTTTCATTTGGTAAAGTGAAATATGTGGGAAAATAATTTCAGCGTTTCTTTATCCATATTTGGTTGGTTACAATAAGTAGAAAATAATAAAGTCCCAACAACGAACAAAATTTACTCACTTTTTAGCTGCCAAAAATATAAAACAAGGTGTCCATGCTTTTAGAGCACCGGACTAATCCTCGGCTGTGCGGTACGCCATCCCACACAACCAGTAAAAGCCATGGGATGAATCCCTGGTGTAGCCCCAAGGGGAGTGATTCAAACTCGAGACTTGAGGCATGGTCTTGGCCAGTTGAGCTACTGCTTATTTGAATAATCATTCAGATATAGCTAGGGGATGCTTGCTTTTCAAGAGGTAAAGTGAAATACGTGAGAAAATAATTTCAACGGTCTATCTTTTTTACTTGACCAATGCTTTGTTGGCAAGTGAAAAACAAAGTCACGGCTACCAAAATATTTTACTTTTACCTTTCTAGCTATTAAAAGGTTTTACTTTATAAAACACAAATAAACGGATTATTTTACCAATTAAGTTCACATCTCATGGAAAATTGTTTTACCCCATGAAACAAAACACATTTTCATTTTATTCAAAATTATATATTCCTCCTTTAAACATGCATGACCTTTTTCACTGAATTGACATCTATTTTACATTACTTTTTCAGGAAAATTATTCAAACATAAGAAGGGGAAAAGTGCCAATGAATTGTAATGCTGGGGTGTGAGATCCATGACCTTATTTTTGCAGAAGAGAACATTTCCACATGATCAGTCACCCATATCATGTGGGGTGTGAGATCCATGGCTTGGTGATCCAAACCTTTATTTGATAAACCTCACCACAGATGGACAGATGGACCTATTCCAAATCATCTCTTACACACAACCAACTAATTCAGGTTAGGATCTTAGAATGTGAGATCTTTTTGGGGTAACCCTGTTATCATCATGATCGAATCAGCAGCTAGGCCCATGGCTTAGGAGAAAAAGGAACCATCATCATGCACACCAAGGTTCGGGATTAGGTCAGTGGAATCTTGTTCTGTCATGGGGACCTTGTGGTCGTAAGATATTTGTGTGGTAGGATTGTAGTAGTCGACTCATGCGAGTATGTTAGTATGTTTAGTCCATTCAACATCAATCAGATAAAACAGAAGCAAGAGTTCTAATCTCCCTTAAATAAAACAATTCCTAGGAGTTACATCTCTATCGGGATTCTACCTCTCCTGGAATCCTACGTCTCTTGACCAGCGTGAGAAATCTGTTAAATGAGGAGTCTAAACTCGATCCAAACTCTACCACCAAGAATTTGATCCTGATGTGATTCAACCAGATCAAGACTTGTTAAGAGTTCATCCGCGGCAAACCGCCCGGCTCGATTTGGAGTGGGCTCCATGGCAGTCGGGCCACAAAATTTTCCAACAGGATTTGTGCTGAATTGATGACATGTATAGCTGCGATAGAGGATCTAGGCTTATGTGGATATATACAAGACAACTCATGGGGCGGTCCTGAGGCCTTACATGAGCAGTCCAATCTAGTCAGCATGTCATGGACCCATGGGTTAAAGGCTGATCCAAGTGGATTGGACAATTTAACAAGTGACTCATTCTTGTTACATCCTTATCAGTGATATATGTTGGCTGGGTTCATAATAAAGCTTAAAAGACAGAAAGCAAGCCAAGGAATGCTTTTAAGTTTCTCTGTTGCTTATAAAGAGAACAAATGATGGGCGGATCTCTCAGCTTGGGGTTACATGATATGAACCCCAGAGAGCAATCCTGATAAATCCTTCGTCTCAGTCCTCCAATCCAATTCTCAACTCCCAACACAACATTACATCCTAACATTTTCCAGTACAAATTTTACTAGTGGAATCTCCCTACTTGATCTACTTACACTAAGGAATTGCTTAAAATCTCTAACAGACACACATTGACATGGGAGAGTTTTCCTAACTCTTTAGAGAACTTGGGCTTCTGATTTCAATGGAGTAAAATCCGAAATAAATGTTTTATGTGACTGAAAACCTCACGGAAGCTTGTTCTTATTTCACTTGTATCAAGCATCCATTTATGAAGGAACTACTAAAAGAATAAAAAAGAAGAAAAGAGGCGCAAACAAATTAACCCAAAGGTCCCAAACGGGGCTTTTAAAGGTGGAGGCATAAACAAATTCAAAATGGCTAAAGTCAAACAGTCGTGCCAACAAGAAGAGAGTGGAAAACCAATTCCATGGTGATTATTTTGGAAAGCAACAAAAAACATACTGGAAATTACCCCAATCCCCACAGGTAATGCTGTGAGGACCTCCAATCTCTCCTTCGATGGTACTGGATAGAAGCATCCCACAACAATCTGATCAAACAGCGCCATTGCGACAAAAACCAATATAGACAGAAAGGCGTGTATAAAATCACACAAGGTCAATCTATAGTTGTTGATTCTTCAGGTGACAGCAATTTAGAAGAATCCAATGCGTTGATTTCCACCTCTCCTTGTTCTTGCTCCTTTCCACCTCTCCCAAGCCCCCTCTCCCCTCTCTCTTTGTATGTGTGTATCGCGCAATTCTATCCGATGTCATCACTCTCTCCATTCTATTTACACACTCTTCTCTCTTGGCCGCCTCCTCCCAGTCTATTCTCAACCACGATTATTTGGTTATTTTTGGGTTTTAGATATTGATGAGTTGATTGGTTGATGTTTTTAGCTATATTAGCTATAAATAATTGTTATAGGCAATGTCTGTCCAAAACAATTATAACGATAACTATAGTAGTAACATGCAAACAACAAACAATAATTAACATTAAGAGGGGCATTTGTTGAAAACACTAACTACTTGATTGTCTTGTCAGGGCATTCAAGCATAATCCATAAGAAGCATTGTATCGCAGGGGAAAACGAGACTAACAACAGATGATTGAATGTCATATAAATTAAAAAAAAAAAAACTAAATCACCTTCTCTAACTGGTTGCAAACACACATAAATAAACTCGATCAAATAAAGAAAAATGAAAGGTGTTGCTACATTAGAGTGGGGGCATAACCCAAACTGGCGGTGAGAAAGAAGGATGAAATCTGTTTGACAAGAGCGGTTTGATAGTCTTATCCTCCATGTTGAAAATGCCAAAGTCAACACATCCAACTGGTGATTCAAATAGATGAGATTCCATATAATCATCAGTGAAATATATGCGATTCCCTTTTGTCACATCCCGGACCCGAGAATCCCTTGTTTAGGGTGGTTCCCAAGGTGTGACACGCGTACTCCCGTGAACTCGCACCTGTTCCGGACCAAATCCGAATTCACGAAGGAGAAAATTCCACATATACGTGTGAGGATTACTCACTGACACCTGTCAATGCACAATTATCTGCGGAACATGTACAATATAGAAATCAAAGCCGTGATCAGTCCAATAACCAATCTTTTATATTACAATTTCTCTTTAACAAAACTAATGATTTAAATATCTTAATGCATAGTACACCAGTACTCTAATGAACCACTACTAGATGCTTATCTCAAGGAAATATATTCCTAATACAATGCGAAATAACACTAATCAAATACATTACCTTGAACTAAGTGCAATTAAAATACCTAAGCTCAAACTCAAGATTTCTTTTCTGATTCGTACTCCGGTAATCATAGCTAACCGTTAAACTTACCAATTAACCTCAAATTGAATGGCTAAAAGTAATTTCCTTTGGTGTCTTGAATCCCTGTGACACCAAGAGTAGTATCTCAAATACAACGATTTGGCAAGTATAGGCAAAATAAGAAATCACATAATGTTGCAAAGTTGAATTTAAGACAAGTAATTGGAATTTAGTGATGTCAATGATAAGTATCAACTACGCAATTGTGCAAAGATTAAATAATTATGCTGGTGAATCAATAAATGAGAACCATACAAATTTGGCTACTACTTTAAGCTCATCCTCTCAAAGAGAGCAAATCTAGTTGGGATGTCACCAGCGGCCCGGCCAAAGGCTAACTGGCTACCCGGTTCTGGAGTTCCGGTGCTCCAGACGACTTACTGCAGTAGTCTCTCAAATACGAACCCAAGTGCTGGCCCCGTCGGGCGTCACAGGGTCGAAGCTAAGTAGTGCCGACTCAATCGAATCAAACAAATCAAATTTATAAGTGGATTTGAGTGAGTTTATATTTCAACTGTCTATAATCAAATCAAATGCTAATCTCAAATCAAATCAAATGCTAATCTCAAATCATGATATACTTACTCAATCCACACTCAATCCACATTTCCAACAATTAGAAAATTGGTATATAATACTGAAGAATTTCGAAAGAATATAATACTTGGACCTCAAGGAGTATAGATAATGCAATAATTCTACTAACTGTGATTGATATACAAAATGACAGTGTACTTCAATATGAAATGCAATGATTTAAGGAATCAAGGAAATTTACTAACCATTTCTAAACTATTTATTTTAATCTTTCACCGTCCAATACAAGGTAAGTTTAGCAAAATCAATGTATTACTACCTTTTCAGGTGTCACTATTTATGAGGGGTACATTGAGTTTCTAAACTAACCCTCATGGCATAGCGTTAGACTAATAAATATCCATTAGGCCAACTAGTAAGGTTAACGGTTCCATTTTAAGGTCTTATGAGTCAAAAGAGTCACTAATTCTCTATGGAATAGGGTAGGTACCTTAAGTATCCATTTGGAACATTTAAGGTGGGTTAAGATAGGTTAAGGATGATAATTCACCCAAAATTTGGGGTAAAAAAGGGCCCAGCTATAGCATTAGGTTCGCTCGAGCGATGTGTCCAGTTCGCTCGAGCGAATTGTCCAGAATCCCATTTCCGGATTTCCTTTCCCTTCCATTTCTTATTTCTCATTCCCTTACATCTTTCCTCTCACTACTAAACCTGCAAAAGAATGGAGCCTTCATGCTCCCATTCATCATATACATACTAATAATTCTCCCAATCACTTCTATTAACTTGAAATCATTTCCAAATCATTCATTTACCAAATCATTCATTTAATAAGAGTTAAGAGCATTGAATAAAGTATCATTGAGTCAATGAAATTAACAAAATGTAAATCCATATTATGCATATACTTGCCTCAACTTTAAGCTTTCCAACTTCTTCTACCCTCTTGGTGTTCTAAGCCCTAAAATCCCCCAAATGATTCAAACCTTAAAATCCCCAATTGATTCAACCCTAGACACAATTCAAACAAAAGAATACCATAAATGTTATGTAAACTACCCAAGAGTCTCTTGACTCCATTTAAACTCAAAACTACTATCAAGGACGGTTTTGGTCTTACCTTAACAAGGAATCCAATTGTTTTGGGGTTGGAGAAGAAATGGTTTCTTGAAAATAAGAGTTGAAGAAGATGGAGAAGGTGATGAATAAGATCTCCACACTTGTATTCTCTTGCTCAAGGCCAAGGAGCTTGAAGAAAGGAAGAGAAATTGAAAGGAAAGAAAAGAAGAAGAGCTTAACATGAATTTTAAATCCAATTCTTACATTATTGAATACTAAGAATCATGAGTAAACATAGAATCAATGTAATTAACAACATGTAAATTCATATCATGCTTATACTTGCCTCATTTTAGCCTTCCAAGCTATTCTTTAATCTTTTGCTCCAATTAACCAAAAACCCCCAAATATCAAACCCTAATCACAAAACACAGGGAAAATGCTAATGAATATGCAAATATGACTCTAATAGAGTCCCTTGACTCTATTTCAACTCAAAACACAAAGAAAGATGGGGTTTAATTCTTACCTTGACAATAATTCCGAATTTGGAGTTGGAGAAGAAATAGTTTCTTGAACCAAGAGATGGAGATGAACAAGAAGAAGGAGATGAAGAGGAAGATGATCTCCACACTTGTTTTCACTTACACAAGGCCAATGAGCTTGCAAAGAGGAAGAGAAATTGAAAAGAAAGAAGAGAAAAGGGGTTCTCTCCACAGCCCATGCACCAAACGAATGAAATGAAATGGATGGGAGTTGTTGTGAATGATAAGGATGGAGTTTTTGCAAAACAGTCCAATAGTTTTTGTATATTTCTAGTTTGAGTCAAATGATGGCCCATTTCCTCAAAGAGTGATCAAATGAAGTAAGGTCGAATACGAAATTTGACAAGCTTAACGAAATACACGCGATGACGCCAAAATGATGTGCATATGATGAACTTTGGGAAAATCATAATTTACATAAACTACCTTAATTAGTCACTAAGTATGAGAAATTACCTAAAACACAATTGATTAGCATTAAACAAGATTGGTTTGGGTTGGGGTGTAACACCTTTGAATCCTGGAAATTGGTTGGCCATAAAAATAATAGAGGAATTTTGTCCAAGGAAAATTATCCGGTCACCTAGGCTTTTCACCTTCACTGGATTCCTCTTGTACTCTCCAGTTTCTTCTAACCCCAGCTGATAAACTTTAAAACCTAATGTCCGACGAATATTGTTTGGGTCCTCTAAAGGTTCCTGAAGAAGAAGCGACTTCCTCACTAAAATAAAAAAGCTTTTACTTATTGAGTCTGCCGCCAAGTAAATTCGTCGTTGATAACCTTCTATTTCTATATCTTCAGTTAGAATTTCTACATATGGTTGGGGTTCGATGAGGCGGATAACTCCGATGCTACCGTTAACACAAGCGACGTAGAACTGTCCATTGTGATATATGACATCACAAACACTAAGAAAATCACACCTTACCCTAGTCCATACCCTGTTCCCTTTTCTCCAAAGGGCCAAAGACCACAAATCGTGGATGACTGCAACCATTGATGCATCATCAGACATGGCGGACTTGCGTATTACCAAGTCGACTAAAAGAGGATAGCGACTGCGATCATTAAAAGGGGTTTTGCGTTGAAGGGTGGAGTGGTGAGGGAATTGCAATTGGATTCTGCGCCAGGGGTGGAAGAGTCTCATTTCGACATTCTCATCGTCTACGATCATCAACCACCCCCGAGCATTGGCATTATTGAAAGAGCCGCAGCACCGCTTGCCTGAGATCTCCGAGAGCTTCAAGTTGTCGTAGATGGTGTTGTCATAGACACTGAAGAAGCATCGAACTTCATTTTCTTCTTGTTCAGCAGATTTGGAGTTGGGATTATCTTCTTCTTTTTCTGCAGGTTTGGAACTCGGATTGAACAGTTTCATCCGCGATGAGGGTAGAGAGTGTATCCTTCTACTACGCATAGATTTAGAGTTAGGATTGGAAAGCATCATGAGCCATGGCAGTTGTGGGCGAGGGCGAGTTGTTATGCTCCACCTAGAAACCGAGAGCCATGACTTGCATACGGCTCCCATTCTGATACAGTCACGCAGGCCAAACTGATTGAAGATATAATACAGTACATCTTCATCCAGTGCAAACTCCTCCAACCTCCTCCTTTTCATTGATTTGGACATCTAGCTCTATAATAAAAGAGAGGGAACTAATAAGAGATGACAGAAAGGGAGGTGACAAAAAAGGGGAAGAGAGATGAGACGAGAGGAATCCAATCTACCTTTAGGGCATGTTTGTGTAAGCCCATTTCCGCGGAAAAGGTTGTAGTTTTCTACGGAAAACTTCTTTTTCATGTGTTTGGTGCGGCAGTTTTCCGCGGAAATACTTTTTCGCCACGTCAGCATTTTCCTTCCTAGCCATGGAAATAGACTTCCTATGGGGGGGTATGGGAAGTCCATTTCCACGGAAAACCGACCCCCCAATTTCCTCTCTCTCACCCTCACTCCACCCAACCACCCTCTTTCTTCCTTTTCCCCTCCCAACCCCACCCACCCCACACACATATCAACCCACCCACCCAATAGTTTTCACTAAAAAATGGTTTTCACTAAAGAAATCCATAGCTGCACCAAACAACATTAGCACTAATTCATCGAGGAAAACCTTTTTGCACCAAACATAAAATTTTGACTTCCGCGGAAAAACTTTTCCAAAGAATTTGAAACCCATGGATTTTGCTGATGTGGCAATTTCCAATTTCCACGGAAATTAGATGTACACAAACGTGCCCTTATATATATAACTGGAAATAGGAAAGAGAAATCCTAGCACGTCTATGTTTCCACTTTCTATTACTCGATGACCCATCAACTTACTTATCCAAAAAGGCCCAATATCATCTAGTTCCAACAAGAGTTAATTGGTTATGACCCCAATTCTGTAAAAAGGCCCTAACTTGTGCTCTAACGACTGCACAAGAAGGGTTCTATTTGTTTTACGAAGAACAGGGTCTTTTTTCTTTCTAAGATCTCATTAAATAGAGTGGATTGTGTAAGAAAGAAAAGGGCATTGTAGATATCAAACTTCTCCCTTTATAATTTTTTTTTATTTACTGGGGCTTTTCAAACAACACACACAAGAAGCAACAAACTGCATCACCAAAAAATTTAGCCTAGTTTTGGAGATGTGGGTTCTTTAATTTGAGTTGATGATGATGATTGTATGCATAGATGATGAAAGGGTAAGAGGAGGAAGGAATGAAGAACCTACAAAACTCTGAGGAGTCTCTTGTTGGTGTTTGCTTTTCAGGTGGGTGTGAGTTTAATCCTCTTTCATACCAATCCACCAGAACTGCGTTTCTTCACCAAAATGCTCCCATCCCCTCTTTCTGGATAGTGGGTAAATTTGAGTATGTAAACCCTAGGGTTTCTCTTAGTACGGCGCACTAGGATGGACGTGCTAATCATGGTTGGGGATTTTCATAGCAGTTACGGCATGTTCAAGAATCAATCATATATATATATATATATGGAAAATGTTAATATGCATTCATCCCTCACCATAGGGTGAGGGATGCTTTCATAAATGAGAGGTTTCAAGTACAAAAGGGAGATTTCAAGTACGTAGGGTGTACTTGAAACCCCCCATTTATGGAAGCATCTCTCCCTATAGTGAGGGATGGATGCATATGAACATTCCCTATATATATATATATATATAATTGATGATGCACCAACACTGATTATAGATCTGTTTTTTACTTGAATCAAAAGACTATGTTAACGTCACTAACATACTGAGATAAATTTACCTTACTATTATTATTATGACCATTCTACTTTTTCAACTAACACACAATTATTGTAAATTTTTTAAATGTGTCAATTCTAGTGCATGATTTTTATTCCCTATTATCTATGAAGAGAGATTCCCTATCCCTATTATCCACAAAGAGAGATTCCCTCGGCTAAAGGCGAATATCAAAATTATGTAGGAATTATATAAGGAGACTAAAACCCCTTTACTTTAAATGTTTTTCTTTTTAAAATATAGGTAAATTGGTTTATCTTATCGGTTGCTAATGTCTCATCCTACTTCGAATTACTTTACTCTATGAAAGAAAACTCAAATGTAATTTACCAAAATGTATACTTCTCCTTTAACTATTATATTTTCATCATTTGACATTTACTTTATATGAATTTATTGATTCAAACATTACCTTAGTCAATGTTTATTTTTAAGTGGTAAAGCGAAATCTATAAGAAAAGTAATTTCAATGGGTGATTTTCTTATTTTACCCACGTTTGCTTGGTTACAACAAGTGAGAAATAATAAAGTCCCAGTGGCCAAAAACTTTTACTTTGATGTTTTCAACGGGTAAAATAATGTTGTAAATAATGCTTTAGGAAAATGGGGTTGCTGTCAAATATAAACAAGTAAAATAGAACAATAGAATCTAATACAGGAATCCTCAAGCCTTGTAGGTGGAAGAGAAACGGTGACAATCAGTTGAGACACGCTTTCTGCCCAAGGGGTAACTTTTTTTTTTTTTCTTTCTTTGAACGGTCCCAAGGGGTCACTTTATTCAACCAAATCATAGGCAAATAGAGTTACGAGGGTACTTGAAGGTGGGCGGGTTAACAAAATCCCAATGATCCAAGAGGGGCCTTTTGTAGCTCCATTTCCAAAGCAGCACACATCTCCATTTTGAATTTTCTATCTCACAGTGTCGTGTCATACAACCAACTCTATATTGCTCTTAGGCCTCGTTTCTTTACTAGAATTCCTAACAGGAATTCAGGCTGTCTTGAAATCTAGAATTTCTGGATATTTGAAATTCCAAACATTTGAAATATCAAAAAACTCAGCATTTGAAAAACCACTTTAACAAAGAAGATTTGAAAATCTCACTTGGCACACGAATTCTGAGAGAGATTTTGTTGCATCCTTATCCGTAACCGTAGGTTCAAATAGCTTAGAAGATATATAGAAAGCAAGCAAGTGAATGCCTTCAAGTTTCCTTTTCTCTGTTGTTTTAGATAACAAGGCAGAGCCATATCTCAGCTAGAAGTTGTGGCATGATATGAAGTGAAAAGAACAATTCTGATCTCTTAAATCCTCCTTATTGGTGGGTACAAAATGCCATGTCTCCTCAATCCCACAATCCAAGTCACAACTTCCAACACAAAAATACATCCTGAGATTACATATCTTACTTAGTGGAATCTCCATAATACATATACAAGAAATTGCTTGAAATCTCTAACAGAGGCACATTAACTAGGGGAAGTTTTCTTGGGCTTCTCTTTTCAATAGAGTAAAACACATCAATTAATGCATGTCATGTATTGTAAAATCCATGGAAGCTTGTTCTTACTTCCTTTGTATCAAGCATCTGCTGAAAGAATTAAAAAGAAGAAACAAGGAGCAAACAAGATAAACCAAACAGGGATTTGAAGGGTGGAGGCATAAACAAATTCAAAAAGTGAAAAGGCAAGCAGTCGTGCTAACGGGCAGAGAGTGGAAATCCAATTCCATGGCGATTAGTAGGGAAAGTCACAAACAACATACTGGAAATGACCCCAATCCCAACAGGCAACACTGCGAGGACCTCCGATGTCTCCTCCGATGGCTCTGGATAGAAGCATCCCAGTACATTCTGATCAAACAGAGCCACCGCCACAAAAACAAGTATAGACAGAAAGGAATGGATAAAATCAGACAAGGTCAGTCTATAACGCGCTGCTTCTTCAGGCGACAGCAATTCAGAAGAATCCGCTGCGTCGATGACCAACAACCCCTTTCTGGTAGCAATCCCATAATGGACCTTCCCATTCCCATCCCTGAAGCTATCTGTAAACGAAGAGAAAAAACAGGACAGGCCGCAGAGTGCGATAAGGCCTGCTGTCATGTTCTGTCCGGCGGAGTTGCAGTGGCCTTGATTGGTGAAGATGGGAGATAGGAGCTGGAAAGCAAGCACAGTCCCTGTTGGGAGAAGGTTGGCCAAATGGGCTGTGCTCTGGAATGTTTGGTTGATAACCCTTTGTATTAGAGTCTTCTGATCTTGCCATGCTGGTGGCTGTGGCGGGATCGACTTCTCTTTACGTAAGAGTGGCTGCTGAGGTTGAGCTTCTTCTTCATCTACCACTTTATTTTTCATGGCTGCTCGCTCTCTTTTGCTAATTCTTAGTCTTCTTGGGCTGATTTCTGCTAACATGACTGGATGGGGTTGATGGGTTTCACATTTAAGTAGTAGGATAAGAGGGAGAGAAACAGTAAATGCTTGTTCCCTCTCTGTCCTTAACAGTGGGGAGGAGAGATGACTTGCAAGGAACTGAAATCTGAAATGGGAGAGAAGCAACGTTCACAAAAATTGCGGGAAAGAGGTGGTTACGTTAGGAAGGGGAGTTTGCCTTGCCGTTCTATTCATGTTAAAGGATTCGGCGACGGTTTTGTGGAACTTCATACTTTATGGGTCATGGGTCCAGCCCGGGTTGGCCTCGGTCCAGGTTTGTTTAGGGAGGGTTGGACATGCATTTGGTCCAGATGGGTGGAACCCGGTTCCATGTTTTGGGCCTAGAACCAGAACCTCTAATGTGCCAGATGGGTCTACGCTAACCTAGACTTGGACTCTTCAACTGTAAATAAACTTGGGCCTGGACTTACGCGTGTCCAGCCCAAGCCCAGCAATTACAGGGCTAGTCAGCAATCGCGAGAAGCAAGTGTATTCGTTGTTTTTGAAGTAACCGAATTTGAACGTGGCGTTGTCTTGGTGTTGTGTGTTGGGATGTAACGGTTGCGGCGTGAAGCGACGGCATTGTTTTACAAACTTACGAGGGATAGATGAAGTTAGGTTTGTTTTTAACTTTAGATTGTTTACCCCAAAAGAGGGAAAAAGATTATTTCACCGTCTTTTATAATAAGGAATGGGCCCCACTAGAAATGGGTATTATGCCTAAAAAAGTTCGCTCATATTTTTGGAATATATATATACACTTACATAATTAAAAATATTTACATACAAGATAGGGAACATCTATGTATGAAAAAAAATGATCATGTGCAAAGTGGGAAAGCCACGGAAGTATCCGTCCGAGCCTTATGATAAGGGATAGAGATGCATATGAACATTTATATAACACATGCAAAACTGACAGGCTCTCGAGTCTTAACAGACATTGATGAGCCAAACCCAAATAGTATTGGGCTCAGTGCTAGAGTTTTCATTTTTTTTATCCATTGAACAAGCTTAGTCATATCTTAAAATAATAATAATAATAATAAAAAAAAAAAACCCTTCTCTGGCCGTTCAAGCCTATCACTGGGCCTTACATAAAAAAAAAAAAAAAAAGCAGCGTTGGCCCAGGCTCAAATGATTCCATTCCAGATCTGGCCTATTGCAACCCTTAGTTCTTTTTCATGGCCATATGAACTTAGGCCCAGGAACCAGTCGAGTCCAATATCTCACCGTGCTAAATAATATGTGGCCTCCCACCAGTACATTGGTCATGGGCTGGGCCGTGGTAGTTGGAACAACTCAGCCCATGAAGTTGCAATGAATGTACCATATCAAAGATTTACTGTTTGAACAAATCCTAGACGACTAACTTTCATCTGGAATGTACATGAAAACAAGGGAGAATCTTCTCCATCTCACCTCTATCGGGCCCACTTGGGTCCAGCTGCAATCAATTCGGCTCATTTTACACTCTTATCACCGTATGATATGGCACGATGCCCAATTTCATTCTCATCAAACTTTAACTCACTGTTGGTTGAATCTCAACGAGATCTATGGCGAAAAGACTAGTAAAGATTTAAGGCCGTTAAATCAAGGTTTAGGATGTGGCCGATTCTTTTCATGACCCATATCCGTAAAATGACCTGTCCGGTTTCCATTTATCCTAATCCCAATGGTAGGAATGCGTCCAAGTGAGCAGCATGTGCTATCACAGTGTCAATCTGCTAAGAAGATAAAGTAATGAAAAGTCAGCGGTTAGCACCCACACTAATGCAACTGCAACCCCATGCGGGCCCACCTGGGTTCATTACAACCAAGGGAATTCAGACAATGGATAGATTGGATGTTCATCATTGGCATGCCCAATATCAGCTGTTAAATTTTAGGTCATCAAGTTTAATGGCTTTATGTTGTCTAATTGTTGTGATAAAATCTTTCTGAAACATTCTGACTGTGTGACAAATGCAAATTCAAGGGGTTAGCTTTATGTGATTGAATTTAGGGAAATTTTCAAATAACGCTTTAGGTTTTTGCCTTATTTAAAAAAAAAGATACAAGTTTCAAAACTTTTCAAATTAGTCCCTAAGTTTTTCAATAAAATTTCAATTATGGCCTTCTAGTCATTTAAAGGTATTTTTTATGGCATTTTCTCTCAAGTTTTTCAAAATACTTAAAGTACCTTTATTTAAATCCATCACTTGGTTCTGACAAACACTGCATTTAGCCGATCTCGGTGGAAATGCTAGGTTTTTTTTTTTTTAAATCATTATAAGGCTATTTTGAAAAAAATGAAGAAAATATAAAGGAAGTGAATGGGGATTTTATTTCATTGAAGGATAATTTGGGTAGTTTAAAAAAATTGAAGAAAAAAGTTACCCAAAAATAGCTTTAAATGGACAAATGTCCTTAATTGAAAACTTCATGAAAAACTAATGGACTAATTTGAAAAGTTTTAAAACTTGTGTCATTTTTTAAAATAAGGTAAAAACTTAAGGACTTATTTGAAGTTTTCCCTTGAATTTATAATAAGTGGGTCCCCTTTGACGGAAGCCAGAGGAGATACTAGTAAAGAGGGTTGGTTTTTGAGGATTTGTCTCATTTAATTCTCCCTTAACCTGGTAGGTTTGACCAATTGGTTTTACAGTTTAGACAGATCCAAGATAGGACTTCCAATAGTGAGTGATTATCTGTTTTGTGCATCAATTTCTATTGGATGAGGCTGGCTCGCTGGGCCTGTTGTTTCAGCCAGTTTGTGATGCTCATAACAGGTCTTGTAGGCCCAATTTAGGTCTCGGGCTTGTCCCTTTTCATGTAAATGTTTGGGCTGATTGGGGTTCTGTTTGACCCTGGCCTAACCCAAAGTGGGACTGGATTAAAAAGCTAGTAGGCCTTGAGACTTTTAACTCATTCTTCATCTACATTTATGCGCCCTTTGATCCATCTCAATGTCACATGATGAGTTGGAAAAAGATTGGGCCAGAGGGAAAAAATACAGTTGTCCTTTAATTTTTGTCTCCTATCTCTAGTTGTCACTATCACCCTTGGGCTTATTTAGATTGAGAAAAAAATAGAGTAAAGTGAAGTTAAATGAGCTATAACAGGGTAAAACTTCAACTTTACCCTGTTTGAATAAGTCTGGCCTGATAGATGGAGTAATGTTGTAAACCACATATACTTTATTTTACTTTAACTCTAAATACTTTCATTTTCTTGAATAAAAGTGGATGCTCTACTTCAAATATTAACTTCAAAATAAACATTCAAATGGAGTGAAGTGATGTACTGTACTTTAACTTCAACCTACTTCTCCTCCACTTCACTCCACATGTGAAATCCACTCCATTTTACTCTACTTCTCATTTATCCAAACAGGTCTTAGTAATTCAATATCTGAGAAAGTAATGGTCTCATTTACATTTCTACCGTATTTCTTTCCCTCCAAACAAATTAACAGGCTCTTAATGAATGATTTGTTGCAAATATTGTCGATTATTTGTATAATCATTCGTTTTTTTTAATATATATATCAAACTCTATAAAAAAGCCTTGTTGAAAGTCGAAATGGGTTAGGAATCCTTTCCATATCATCCTCGTATTATCTTTTTGCAAAATTGCCTGTTTCTCTGTTGACCTGAATTTGATTATAGCAAAAATGAATAAATAATAACTGCATATAGCTCAGGAGTTATCTATACTGTATTTACTTTGAACGAAATGAGCCCCCAAGTTCCTGGGGTGAAGAAAACCTAAGTCACATCTTCCCAATTAAAGATGCATTATGATGTTGATGGATGTAGCTGGAATAATTTTCAAAGAGAAGGGGAGTTGCATGGCCATTTTCTTAGCCATGTGGAAGATATTTTGCATATTGTAGCTGGAACCGAATTTATTAAAGATGGTATTGTCCCCAGATTTCATTGTCACCGACGTTCATAACTTCTGTCTTTTCATAACTTTGGGTTTCATTTTAGATATAATAGGAAAACTCAATAGAAATAAATAAATTCTTAAAAAAAACATGAAATTAAAAATATGAAAAAAAATAAAAAAATCTTGAAGGTTAGTGAGATTTCAGACTTAATGTTGTAAAGCTGAAAAATTAAACCTAAGCATGGATGACAATCTGAATTTTATCTATCACAATATTCTGTAAACTACTTGGATGCATAAATTATTTGAATATAAGAAACTTCTACAAGATGAAAGGAAGACAAGGATTTCTGAAATGGACGGCTTAGATCATACTGGAGCTATGGAATGTGTTTTATGGCTCAATCAAAAGTGTCACATTGATGTAACATTCTGGTCAATGGGTAATTTATTTATCCACAGTTGGGTTCTGTAGTTACATTATTGGATTTGGATGCGCTCCGTCTTCATTGGTTGTCAGGGTTTGCATTGAGAGGGATAAGATAAGTGTGACTCATTGATTGAAAAATGATAAGGCTAAGTTTGGCTATATTTGTAGGCTTTGATCATGTTCAAAGTTCAAACTCATTAGGATAATTGCAAGGGCCCCATTCCTTTCATCACCGACATCTTACTTATTTAATTAGGTCATTTGTTAGGGCCTAATATGTTGCTTAGTAGGTACCTTGGCAGCTTGGCTACATTTCAACTGTCAAACTCAATTTGTATTCAATCAATACTGAATTAATTTTCATGGACTCTTCTGAAACTGTTAAGAAACTTCATGTATTTTTCTGCTTCTGCTTCTGCGATATGGCTGGATTTTATCACTACTTCCGCAGGGTGCGGAAATCACAAGTGTCTTTTCTACACAGAGTGGAGATTTTATATGAAATCTTTCTTGAAATCTTGTTGAATAGGACAAAAAGGGAACTACTGTTTCGAATACCTTGCTCTTCCGTTTTGCTTTCTCAAGCACCGAAGGTGAAGAATGGGATGCTTTCATTGTGGGGATGCTTGGGATTTATGTGCAGCGGACACTGTGATTGATACACTCATGGTCACTCTATAAAAAAAGCCTTAGAAATATTCGGACTCCTATATAAGATATTGTAACTCATATATTTTTATGTTCTCGTTGTTACACAAACGAACTCTAGGATCCCTTTGTCTCGGCTCTAATTGTTTCACATTTGTCTATGTTTTAATCATGTCACACCTTGACATACAGTAAGGGGCGGAACAATTTCTGGGATGTGAAGATTATAAAAAATCATACCGAAAGGATAGCATCAACTTTAAATGGCCTCTTTTAATTTGAATATGTGAGTACTTGTTCTGAAGCTATCAAAGCGCTCTACGATATGAAAACTGCTTCCGAGGTCCATTGAGGCCGTTTCAAATGTCGAAATACATTTTTCATGCAAAACTTACTATTTATAGTAATTTTCTATTTTTCTTATTATAGGGGTTTTTAGTCCATTTGAGTCTGGATTTTTCAGAAGACCTTGAAAAGTAACTTATAATTTAGTTTGAGGGTTTCTATGTAGTTAAGAAATTTAATTTTTTTTTTTTTTTACAAAATTTAGTAATTTCTTTGTTTCGAAAAATTAGGATTTTGTGGTCATATATAAGACATTATTATAGGGTCATTGCTTTGGTGCAATGAAAAAAGTCTCGAGTGATTTTTTTATTAGGTAGAAAACGTTGATCTTTTTCCTTAATCCTTTCATGCTTCCTACTACCCCACTTCTTGGAATGCTTCCCTATAGTTCTTCTAGTCACGTGTTTAAGCCATAATGCTTCTTATAATTATTTTTTAGCATGCAAACCTAAGCAACATATGTTTTGTCTTCTTCCCTTTTTTTTTTTACATTTTAACTTCATATAACAACACAAGTTTGACCACCAAACTGTTATTATACTGTAATTCAAATCGAAGATTATTTTCAAGTTTTGCTGTTGGAAGCACGTGGGGAGAAAAAAGAGAGCACCGTCTTTCCAGAAGCATTAATCCATGGAATCCTAACTAGGAAAGTAAGAATAAAACTCGTAAATGTGGAAAATAAAAATTGATCAATTGTATTGATCTTTGTATACAGTGTCATATACATAAAAAGTGAAGATTCTTACCATTTGCACTTATCAAATTACATTTCCATCTTGACAGTTCCTTTAATCATCTACAATTTTTTTCTTGAGGTATGTTGAATTGTTGATTTGAACCAGCAACAATAAACTATGACCCCTTTCCAACTGAGCTACAATCTTGGTGGAGAAAACAGAATCTTGTTAGCATTTGCACCATTTCCTCTGCGCTCTACTCTACATGGGGCCATGTTTATAAACCCTGTTACCTTAATGGGCCACAATCTCAATAGAGTTGGGGCATAATTCAGCCTGTTAAACCTAGCGCCCTTTCTCTCTGTTTGGTCAATTTTGGATTATCTTCTTAGTCATTTATGTTGTCTTGTGCCCAGCATGACAAAACTGGCCTAAACACTCAGATTACTCCCCAACCCAAAAACTAATAAAGTGTTCATTGCCTAGGAATTACTTTCATGACTACTGGGTGGATCTAGCCCTAAAATTAGGACCAACATCTAATTAGGCTATTGTTGGATATGCTTGCCCAGCCCAATTGGACTAAATAGCCAAAAATCCTTATTCAAAACCCTTTTAGCTGAATTCTCTGTAGGCTGTAGCTGACTAGTCTTTCTTCAGTTCAAAGATGCTAAGAACTATTATAAAATAGGAAGAATCAATTGAAACCTAGAAAATGAGACATTAAATCAATTGTGTATCTCAAAGTTCGCATTCAGATGAAAGAGACTGAGCCTAGAAAACCTTTTCCCGCAAATATTGACTTCTGAAACCAATTATTTATAATACTTTAGTTCCTTCAAAGACCTCTTTTTTTATTTGGGTCTTGCGACTTGCAAGTTGCAACAGTGAGATTGATGTATTCGACTTCAATGGCCCACCTAGCCCATCTATCAAGTTAGTGTGCCACACATTGATAGCATAAATTGATATGCCCAAATCTCCAAATCAGCACAGTCCATCAGATCCTGTAAATTAGCATTCTGTTTTGGTAACTGTATAGATTGTTTCAATCTCTTTTGATTTGTATCTATCACATTGTAATCAAACACAAATAGGAAGTCTATATATAATATAGGTCAACTCTCCACTCAGGACACAGAGAAGGAGTAACTTTCACAATTCCTGTTTCTTCATTGTTTCATGGTATCAGAGCTCACAAGGACTCACGTCTGTTTCTCTTCTTTGATCCTATCATTCAATGATCATGGCCTCCTCTGCTTCTTCTTCCGCTTCCTCTCTCACAGTTACTCTCCCCATCACAAACATTACCAATTTTGTCTCCATTGAATTGGATGGCACCAACTATTTAGTCTGGAAATATCAGATGGAATCCATCTTGAAAAGCACTGGTCTCATGTGCTACGTTGATGGTACTAAGTCAGCACCTCCTGCCAACATCTCTGTAGATGGCATCGCAACACCAAATCCAGCCCTTGAAGGATGGACTCGCATTGATCACTTTGTCATCAGCTGCATCATTGCCACTCTTGCCAAGACCGTTGCTCCTCAGGCTCTTGGATTCACAACTGCCCGTTCACTTTGGCTCTCTCTTGAACAGACTCATCTGCAGCAGTCTCAAGCACATAAGTCTCTTCTTCACAGCCAGTTGCAAACTATTCAAAAAGGTGCATCACCCATTACTGATTACCTACAATATGTGAAAACATTGGCTGATTCTCTCTCAGCCATTCAAGCAACAGTCTCAGATGCAGATCTTATACTTTACACTCTTAATGGTTTGGGTCCTGAATATGGACCATTCATTACTTCCATGGAACTGCGCATTGAACAACCCTCCTTTGCTGAACTACGGGCTCATTTGCTGACTCATGAACAACGTCTTCTTCGTCTCACTGGGCAGTCTTCTGATGGCACCCAATCTGCACTTATAGCAGGCCCTACAACACACCCTGCACCATTCTCAGTACCAACAAATGCTGGCCTTCTCCCTCTCCCTTCACCGAACAACACCAGCACCAACAGTAACTCTGTTTCTCCCTCACCTCAATTTTTCCACAATTACAGTAACTCTGCACCACGGTCTTCAGCACCAAACACAAGCTTCAACAATGGCAATGGCAATGGCAAACAGAAAGCAAAATGTCAGATTTGCAACCGTCGCGGCCATGTTGCATCTCACTGCTTCTACAGGTATACCGCTTCTCGCAACAGTCAGCCGCAAGCACACTTCTCGGGCAATCAACCCCACTTTGCAGGCCTTCATTTCCAACCGCCAGCACCAAATATGTATGGTCCACCTTCATTTCATGGCACTGCTCCGTCGTAGTGGATTCCTGACAGTGGAGCGACGAGTCACATGACATATGATCCAACGCTCATTCATCATCCTCAGCCTTACTCTGGCTCGGATCAAGTATTTATCGGTGGCGGTAACTCTCTACCCATTACTAAAATTGGCCATTCTTCTTTCTCTGACAATTTCTCTCTGAACAACATTCTTCTTGTTCCTTCTCTCACTAAAAATTTACTTTCCATTGCTCAATTTACCAAAGATAACAAATGCTCATTCAATTTTTTTCCTTGGGGCTATGTTGTGAAGGACCTACAAACGGGGACAACACTTCTGTCGGGCCACGTTGAAGGCAACTTATATCCACTTTTTTTTCAATCTTCCTCTCCAAATGCAGCTTTCGTCAGTTCTCGAGCTAGTCCAGATCTTTGGCATTACCGGTTGGGTCATCCTTCTCGTCAAGTTTTATCTTTTGTCAATTCTAAGCATTTGCTTGAACTATCTGATTTGCTTTCTGTTAATAAAGTATGTGACGCCTGTCATATGGGTAAAAGTCACAAGTTACCTTTTTCTTTATTTGCCAGAAAAACTACTATGCCTTTACAAATTGTTCATTGTGATGTTTGGGGGCCTGCCCCATGTGCCTTCATTGTCTAGTTTCAAGTATTTCGTTATTTTTGTGGATGATTTTAGTCGCTTTACATGGCTATATCCTATGTTAACTAAAGCATCTGTTACCACTTGTTTCCAAGCATTTAAAGCTTTATCTGAAAATCTTTTCTCCATGAAAATTAAACACTTTCAATGTGATGGCGCTGCTGATTTAACAAAAGGTCACATGCAAAAAAATTTAATTGACAATGGCATCTCTTATCGCATCTCTTGTCCCCACACCCCTGAACAGAATGGACTCGCTAAACATAAAATTAGACATATCACTGAAGTTGGGACAACTCTTCTATTCCAAGCTTCTTTACCTAAAGCATATTGGCTAGAAGCTTTTACAACTTCCACCTTCCTCATAAATAGACTTCCTACCCCTGTTTTAAATAACAAATCTCCCATTGAAGCTCTCTTTACCAAACCACCAGATTTGAGCTTTCTTCGTGTTTTTGGCTGCAAATGCTATCCATTCCTTGGTGCTTATAAAGATGACAAGCTCTCTCCCAAATCTCTTCCCTGCGTTTTTATTGGTTATAGTAATCATCATAAGGGATATCGTTGCCTTCATGTGCCCACAGGTCGTGTCTATATCTCCCGCCATGTGACGTTTGATGAAACAATGTTCCCATTTGCTTCTCTTCCAACCACTTCTTCTCCTTCTTCACCACTCAAATCAATTACCTTACCCATACCCACTATCTTACCTACCAATCCTACCCTGTCACCCAATACTACATCTATACATCCCATGCCTGCACCGCCCACTCCTGCACGTCCATTTACCCAAAATCCACTAATCTCAGAACCTACCGTCCAACCCTCTCCACCCCCACAACCTGAGCATAGTCAACCTGTGCTTGCCTCAAATCCACCCAATCCTACTCCTACCACCCGCTCCCACACCATGGTTACTCGCACATCCGATCATACTCGTCGACCCAAGCAATTTCCGGATCATGTTAGTTTCACAGCTACTCGTCACTCCATGGATCTTGTCCCTCATGAAGTTGAGCCCACCTGTTTTTCTCAAGCCAACAAAACATCTCATTGGCGTGCGGCTATGACATCTGAATATAATGCTCTTTTCTCAAATGGAACATGGGTACTTGTTCCACAGCCACTCAATCATAATATTGTTGGTTGTAAATGGGTGTTTCGAATCAAGAGGAAAACGGATGGCTCTGTAGATCGCTATAAAGCCAGGCTAGTTGCAAAAGGGTTCAGTCAAGAAGAAGGGGTAGATTATTTTGAGACATTTAGCCATGTGGTTAAACCCAATACAATCAGAGTTATTCTCTCCATTGCTCTCTCTCAAAATTGGCCCATTAACCAGCTTGATGCTAATAATGCCTTTTTACATGGTTTTCTTCAAGAGGATGTTTTCATGGCCCAGCCACCTGGCTTCACTCATTCTGCTCTTCCACATTTTGTGTGCAAACTTAACAAAGCGATTTATGGGCTCAAACAGGCTCCTCGGGCGTGGTTTCATCGTTTAAGTCGTCGGCTATTTCAACTGGGCTTTGTTGCTTCAAGGTGTGATACTTCCTTGTTTATTAGGCGCACATCGACTTATATCACTATTCTATTAGTCTATGTGGATGATATTCTCATTACAGGCAGCAGTTCTACTACTATCACCAACATTACAAGGGATCTTAATTGCACATTCACTCTTAAAGATTTGGGTCCTCTACATTATTTCTTAGGAATTGAAGCACACCATACAAAACCTGGTCTCTTGTTGTCACAAAAGAAATATATTGAAGATCTTCTTCTTCGCACACATATGGCTGGTGCTAAACCAGTTAACTCTCCTGCTCAGACTGGTGTGACCCTATCTAAAGACACTGGTGATCCACTGGACGATGTTACTCTCTACCGCAGCACAGTTGGTGCTCTTCAGTATGTCACTGTCACCCGTCCTGACATTGCTTTCTCTGTTAACAAGGTATGTCAATTTATGAATCAACCGACTGATGCTCATTGGACGGCGGTAAAATGTATTCTTCGATACCTGAAGAACTCCGTTAACTGTGGATTACTTCTTCAAAAATCTGCAAATTTAACTCTCCAAGCTTACTCTGATGCGGATTGGGTAGGTTGTCCTGATGATCGCCGCTCTACAACAGGCTACTGTGTTTTCTTAGGACCAAATCTCATTTCTTGGATTGCCAAAAAGCAACCTACCGTCGCCCGCTCAAGCACTGAAGCCAAATATCATGCTCTAGCCCATGCTACGAGTGAACTTCGATGGCTGCAATATCTTCTTTATGAGCTTCATCTCTTTTCATCCATTCCGCCAACATTGTGGTGTGACAATCTTGGCGCAACCTATCTTGCTGCGAATCCAGTCTTCCATGTTGGCCTAGTGGGTCCAGACCAATTGGGTTTAGGGTCATGGGTATTTTGGTAATTGTACCAGGACTTTCTTATTTACTAAGATAGGGTTTCTTGGGGGATAAGAAAGAGAGCATTATATATTCATGTAATGGGTAACCCATGAGGTACTGTACTGCATATCATACAGAGAGTGAACCCAAATGAGAGTCGAGTTTCTTTCCTGTGGACGTAGGCAAGATTGCCGAACCACGTAAATCTCTTTGTGTGTGATTGTTTGTTCTTGTGTGGTTGATTGATTGCTCGATCGCTCTTTCACGTTTCCGCATACACGCGCACAACAAGTGGTATCAGAGCCTAGAGTTTCTAGGGTTGGATTGTGCTGCGTTGTGATCGACGGATCGGATCAAGGGTGTCCGGATTTCTGTGCGTGGATTTTTCGTTGCAAGAAAAAGAGATCGTTTCTGATCTCGAGTGGGCCACATTGATCGGGGTTTTTTCCGTTCAGGGGAGATCTCCAAGAAGAACACACAGAGATTCGTTTTTATTTCGGTTGTAGAAATCCCAACCGTGGGTACTGATCACTTGGGAAGAAAGTTCAACCGGAAGAAACAGAAGAAAAACAGGTTCTGAATCGTTTCTTTTGTGCTCAAATCGGTGCCTTACTGACGCCGTCAGCGCGTCACCGCACTTCGCCGAAGAATAATATCAGTCGCCATCGTGTCGTTCGCCGCCGTGCCGTGGCCGGAGAACAAGCGGAAGACGGAAGGCAGCAACACCACCTTTGCTGGTTGCAGATTGTTTCTGTTTACAGAACCCAGTTCTGTTTGAAGAAGAAGTGCAGGTGGGCCTGAGTTAGGTTTTGGGCCAGACGACCTGACCCGCGAAGCAGGAAGCCCAGTCCAGCAGACGCTGACGTCAGCGCCACGTCAGCAGAACAGTACAGTCCGCAGTGTTTGACTTGGATCGACGGCAGAAACTTGTTCTCGCGATATCTTGATCATCCGAGGTAAGATCGGAGATCCGTTTGCGCCTATAGACTCGTTGCGAGCAGATCTACGTAACTGTGGAAGAAGATTGGCAGTTTGACGGTCAACAAGAAAGTTTGACTAATCGGAGCGTAGAAAATTATTCTCGCGATATCGGAGCCATCCAGAGTCGGATTTCGGATCCGTTTCTTCCAGCGTGCTCGTGGTGACGAGATCTACAGATTGGTGCAGAAATTAAGGTTAGTGAAAGTTGTTTATATTTCTTGATTATTGAATTGAGATGGAGAACAACAATGTGAACACTACCATGATCAAATTGAACCATACAAATTGGTTAATTTGGAAACCAAAGATGGAGGATATCCTTTATTGCAAAGACCTCTATGATCCCATTGAGGGGGATAGTGCCCGACCAAAAGAGATGTCTGATCCAGATTGAAAAAAGATGCATAGAAAGACCATTGGTCACATCAGACAGTGGGTGGATAATAGCATATTTCATCACGTGTCTAATGAAACCAATGCGAGAACCCTTTGGAAGAAGTTAAAAGAAAGATATGAGAAGAAAACGGCAGTGAATAAAACTTTTCTCATTAGAAAGCTTGTGAATATGAAATTCAAGGAGGGTGGTAAAATTGAAGAGCACATAAATGAATTCCAATGCGTTGTGAATGAATTAGCCACAATGAAGATGGTCCTTAATGATGAGATGCAAGCTTTATTGCTTCTAAGTTCTTTGCCAGATACATGGGAGACATTGGTTGTTTCCGTGAGCAACTCTACTCCAGATGGTGTGTTATCAATGAGTCAGGTTACTAGCAGCTTGTTAAATGAAGAAACACGAAGAAAAACTGCAGGGACAGATAATGCACAGGCCTTTGTTACCGAGAAAAGGGGGAGGAGTAAGAGTAGGGCACCAAAGGGGGGTCGTGGCAAGTCTAGAGGTGAATCACAGACTAAGAAAAAGTCTGGAAAATGCTTTCACTGTGGTAAGGAGGGTCACATTAAGAAGAATTGCTTTGCCTTTAAAGAAAAGAAAGGAGCCAACAATGAGCAGAAGAATGACACTGACACTACAGCTACTTTGGATAATGAAGTAGCGCTACTGGCCAGTGAAGATGAAGGGTGTTTGAGTGTTGCAGATGATCAGGTTGAGTGGGTTGTTGACACAACAACATCCTACCATGCTACTCCTTCTAAGGAGATGTTCACAACGTACAAAGCAGGGGACTTTGGCACTGTGAAGATGGGCAACACAAGTCATTCGGATATTGTTGGGATCGGTGATGTCTGTATTAAAATCGATATTGGTTGCACAATGATGTTGAAAGATATGCGACATATTCCTGATCTGCGGTTGAATCTGATTTCCGGAACTTCATTGGACCGTGCAGGTTATGAGAGTTACTTCAGAAATGGCAGGTGGAAACTCACTAAAGGGTCTCTTATTGTTGCGAGAGGGAAGGCGTGTAATACGCTGTACAAGACACATGTGAAGCTATGCAAAGGTGTGTTGAATGCTGTTGAAGACAGATCCTCTCCGAATCTGTGGCACAAGAGACTGGGACATATGAGTGCGAAAGGACTGCAGTTATTGGCAAAGAAAAATTGTATTTATTACTCCAAAGGTACATCCCTTGACCCTTGTGATTATTGCTTGTTTGGTAAACAACATAGGGTATCTTTTTCTAAAACATCAACGATAAAATCTAATGTGTTGGATTTGATATATTCTGATGTTTGTGGTCCCATGGAGGTGGAGTCATTGGGTGACAATAAGTTTTTTGTCACATTTATTGATGATGCATCCAGGAAAGTCTGGATTTATACGTTGAAATCGAAGGATCAGGTGTTCCAGATATTTAAACAATTTCATGTCATGGTTGAAAGAGAAACAGGAAAGCTCTTGAAATGTCTCCGCACAGATAATGGTGGAGAGTACACATCTAATCAGTTTAAAAGCTATTGCTCAAAGCATGGTATTCGACATGAAAGAACAATTCCTGGTACTCCACAGCACAATGGTGTGGCAGAGAGAATGAACCGCACTATTCTTGAAAGGATGAGATGCATGATTAGAGTGGCACAGCTACCCAAGCCATTTTGGGGTGAAGCTGTCCTGACTGCCGTTTACCTGATTAACAGGTCTCCCTCAGTTCCTTTGGATTTTGACATTCCGGAGAGAAAATGGACAAGTAAAGATGCTTCATATTCTCATTTGAAGGTGTTTGGGTGCAAGGCTTTTGCACATGTACCAAAGGAGCAACGTTCGAAGCTGGATGATAAGGCAGTATGTTGCATTTTCCTTGGCTATGGTGGAGCTGAGTTTGATTACAGATTATGGGATCCAGAGAAGAGGAAAATTATCAGAAGTAGGGATGTGGTGTTTCATGAAGACCAGTTCTTTGGAGATATTGAGAATACTGAAAAATCTAAAGAAGTTGTTGATGGAGTGGTTGATCTCACACCGACACCTTCTCCAGTGCAGACTACAGGTGGAGAAGGTGGACAAAACAATCCGGATCATGATGAGGCGCAGGGGTTGCCAGATGAACATGGTGTTGAGCAGGGGGAGCAGTCTCCTCAGTTAGAAACCACAGAACCTCAAGTTAGGAGGTTTACTCGAGAGCGTCAACCATCAACAAAATATCCTGCAGCAGATTATATTTTGCTTACTGATGAGGGGGAGCCAGAGAGCTACCCAGAAGTAACAACTCATGCAGATAAAGATGAGTGGATGAAGGCTATGCAGGATGAGATGAGTTCTTTGAAAAAGAACAATACTTATGAGCTGGTGGAACTTCCAAAAGGTAGGAAGGTTTTGAAGAACAAATGGGTGTTCAAACTGAAGAGAGATGACAGTGGAAAACTGATAAAACACAAAGCACGACTAGTGGTCAAAGGCTTTTCGCAGACGAAGGGTATTGAC
Organism: Cinnamomum chago; assembly: GCA_038049695.1. Taxonomy (NCBI): domain Eukaryota; kingdom Viridiplantae; phylum Streptophyta; class Magnoliopsida; order Laurales; family Lauraceae; genus Cinnamomum; species Cinnamomum chago. The sequence continues at coordinate 60,399,755 of CP142457.1, forward strand.
TTCGATGAAATCTTCTCTCCAGTTGTTAAGATGATTTCTATCAGAGTTGTCTTAGGTCTAGTCGCAGCATGGACCTTGAGCTTGAACAGATGGATGTGAAGACTGCATTTCTTCACGGTGATCTAAAAGAAGAGATCTACATGACTCAGCCGGAGGGGTTTGAGGTAGAAGGAACAGAACAGAGGGTTTGCAGGTTGAAGAAGAGTCTCTACGGGTTGAAACAAGCACCGAGACAATGGTACAAGAAGTTTGATTCATTCATGGTGAGTCATGGGTACCGGAGGACAGCTGCAGATCATTGTGTTTATGTTCGTAAATTTGGTAATGACAAATTTATCATCCTTCTTTTATATGTAGATGATATGTTGATAGTTGGACATGATAGTAAGATGATTGACAGGCTGAAAATGGATATGTCAAAGACTTTTGACATGAAAGACTTGGGACCCGCACGACAAATTTTGGGAATGCAAATACGTCGTGACAGGAATACCAAGAAGCTGTGGTTGTCACAGGAGAAATATGTTGAACGGGTGCTAGCAAAGTTCAACATGAAAGATGCTAAGCCAGTTAGCATGCCTTTAGCCAGTCACTTTAAGCTCAGTAAGAGACTATGTCCTACTATAGATGAAGAAAAGGAACGGATGATGTCTGTTCCATACTCCTCAGCAGTTGGGAGTCTTATGTATGCCATGGTGTGTACACGGCCAGACATTGCTCATGCAGTGAGTTTAGTGAGTAGATTTCTTTCTAACCTTGGGAAAGAGTATTGGGAAGCAGTGAAGTGGATCTTCAGATACCTGAGAGGTACATCAGATTTTTGCTTGTGTTTCGGAGGCTCAAAACCAATACTTGAAGGCTTTACAGATGCTGATTTTGCAAGCGATCTTGATCGTCGGTTGTCTACTTCTGGATACTTATTTACTTTTGCAGGGGGAGCTATTTCCTGGCAGTCTAAGTTGCAGAAGTGCACAACATTGTCTACAACCGAAGCAGAATACATAGCTGCTAATGAAGCAGGGAAGAAGATGATTTGGTTGAATTTTTTTTTCGAGAACTGGATTTGAAGTAAGGAGAGTATGTGGTCTACTGTGATAGTCAGAGTGCTATGGATCTTAGCAAGAACGCTACATACCATGCCCGTACGAAGCACATTGATGTGAGATATCATTGGATTCGTGAGGTCATCGAAAAGAATCTCATGAAGCTGGAGAAGATTCATACTGGCAAGAATCCCTCAGACATGATGACTAAGGTCGTGTCTAAGGGAAAGCTAGAGCTGTGTTCAGAGTTGGCAGGACTGGACTCCTAGTAAGGGGGTTCAGAGGCGTCTTCCCCATGGTCTGGAGGGGGAGATTGTTGGCCTAGTGGGTCCAGACCAATTGGGTTTAGGGTCATGGGTATTTTGGTAATTGTACCAAGACTTTCTTATTTACTAAGATAGGGTTTCTTGTGGGATAAGAAAGAGAGCATTATATATTCATGTAATGGGTAACCCATGAGGTACTGTACTGCATATCATACAGAGAGTGAACCGAAAGGAGAGTCGAGTTTCTTTCCCGTGGACGTAGGCAAGATTGCCGAACCACGTAAATCTCTTTGTGTGTGATTGTTTGTTCTTGTGTGATTGATTGATTGCTCGATCGCTCTTTCACGTTTCCGCATACACGCGCACAACATTCCATGCTCGCACAAAGCATATAGAACTTGACTATAACTTTGTCCGAGAACTTGTTGCATCTGGGCAACTTCGTGTTCACTTTATTTCCTCAGTTGATCAGATTGCAGACATCATGACTAAAGCTCTCGGGTCTAAGCGGTTTCTGTTCCTTAGGCCCAAGCTCACTGTGGTTCCCACTACTTCGCTTGCGGGGGCGTGATAGCATAAATTGATATGCCCAGATCTCCAACTCAGCACAGTCCATCAGATCCTGTAAATTAGCATTCTGTTTTGGTAACTGTATAGATTGTTTCAATCTCTTTTGATTTGTATCTATCACATTGTAATCAAACACAAACAGAAAGTCTATATATAATACAGGTCAACTCTCCACTCAGTACACAGAGAATGAGTAACTTTCACAATTCCTGTTTCACACATGTTGTCAGCCACACAAATATGGTCAATGGATGGTGATTTACACCGGTCCTAGTGGTCCCCATAACAAATGTGTTACACATTGAAAAGTATGCTTCAATCAATGTATATAGAGGAAGCACTTGTAGTAGTAAATGAAGGGAATTGTACAAGCAGAGAGAAATTACCATAGAGAAAATCCTAGTTTGGAATAGGAAAATAATTAATAATCTAATAATAAACTATAAATTAGAACTGGGGTAGGTGAAACATCAGTTATTTTTATTTAATGCATGGAACACTCAACAAACATAACTTAGTAAAAGGGTGAAACAAAGGGAAATTGATAAAAAAAAAAAAAAAACTGGTAGGGTTTGATGGGTGAAAGCTGTAAATCAAGTTTTTGCTGGAAATAACTCAGCAAGAAGTAGTGGTTCTCCATCTGCCATAGATTTCTTGGCCTTTGATCATAAGGCAGAGAATATCCATTGTGGTGGAGGTAGGAAGTTTTCCTTAAAGTGCTACTACATAAAAATAAATTCTTGGGGGTTCATATGTAAAAGAACACATGAGTTTCTATGTTGTGAACTCATCATGGTTGCCCCAGCTGGAATTAGAATTTTTTTTTTTTTAAAAGTGAGCCATGTGAAATTGTTGGCACCTGTGATGGGTGCACGTGTGATAACACATGAGTGGGCCCTAATGAAAATGCCTACACAGTATCTGTTTCTTCCTGCAAAGAATTTCAATTCAAATCTCCCCCTCCTCTCTTATTCCCTGATATTTGAAGCAGAGCTTTTCTCCCTATTTAATGAGTTTGGGACGCCCCTCTTAAAGCACAAAAAAAAAAAAAAATACTTTTGTTCATGTAAGAAGTAGAATATATATAGTTTAACTTCAAGGGGTAACTTAGTTGGCCTAGGACTACGGTTTGCACCCGGAGGTTGTAGGTTTGAAACTGCACTACCACACTAGGGCTACAAGGGAGTTTACCCGGCTTCCCTCTGGGCCCGGGGGAATTAGTCCAATACAAAGGGTTGGGAACCCTCCGATAGCAAAAAAACAAAAAGAATATATATAGTTCATTATTTGACTCTACGAGACTACAACTGGGGTGTCGATCTTTGCCCTTAGATTGTCTAGAGTGTATTGGAGCTGATCTTTGATTTCTACAAAATTATATTATCCAATCTACTGTATCTACATATTCATGTTCATTGCTGCAGATTTATATCCAAGTTTCATCAATGTTAAAGGCTTATGGACATTTTGGAGGGACAATTTAATCTATCAAATAAAAAGTAAGCATATAGATTATCTATCTACAAGAAAAACCACTTGACCAAAAGTCCACAGTGAGAGGATTTAAGGCCATCAAGTAAAAAGTACATAATTATGAAAATGTAGAGGAGCTTATTTTGACAGTCCATTGTGACCTTGGATGAAGTGGATAAAAATTCTCAATGGTGCTGAATTTTGAGAAAAAAGTGAAAAAAAGAAAGAAAGCCTACTGTGTAGAGTTACATTTTACAGAGAGAAAGCAGATGGATCCCACAGCTTGGGGACAAACTCATGACCACAGAAACCTCAATCTGAAATCATCATATCAATCATGAGATTCGACATGATCCAACGTTTTGACAAGCTATGGTGGAGTTGCCAGCTCAAAATATGAAAATATTGCAGCTTTCCCTGTTACAGAGTGGCCAGCAACTAATGTTGTGGTTGAAATTGTAAAAGGGAAATATGTCCTTCCTTCCATCTCCTTTCTCCTTTCACTAATTACTTGCAGCTGAAACAAGAGCCAGAGTTTGAGTTCAAAAACTCACCGAGTTTACTCTTCAGGCAAGGGCTATTAGCTATATGTTGGATATTGTGCCCCCCACCACCACCATTTCGGATTGCAAGGCGGGCATTTGGATGAGTTAAAATGGCCCAATGACCAATACATCTGCACAGGGGATTTTAGAGTTTCTAATTATAAAAATGTATATCAATCAGACATGACCAAAACCCAAACGCATAGGGCTATGAAGAACTGGTGATTGGTTTTGCTGCAAGAACGTTTTTTTTTTTTTCTAGGAACAGGGGGACCTACAGTGTGCATTTTTTCTTGGGCCAGTTGGAAGCTTTTGGAGGATTTGACAATGATGCACACCACTTATGCAATAAAATAGATGTCTGTTTTCTAGTTGATTGGTTTTTTTTTTTTTCATCTTATGGTGGAGGTTCTATGATGTTCAAAGGCTTTAGGTGACATGGGTCCCTACTCACACTTTATCTAATCCGAGTCCTTTCACAAAGAAGTTGGTTCCTTGTTTTCTTCTTTCTTTTCTAGGGATCCAAAGTTACCACTCATCTCTGATTGCAACATTCCTTCTGCTGACTGCCTCTAGTCTAGTTGTTAGAGCTCATACATGCATGATGAGAGGGGAAAGGTCCTGTTGAAGTGTCCCACTTCGTCGGATAGCGATAGTAAGAAGATTAATTTGTCAATTAGCAAATAGGATAAGCCAGTTGTAGCTTTGTGTTTCAAGCTGTTAGTTGGTGATTCACTGTTTTAAAAGCATGGGTCTGAAATCATAGTTATTTTATTCTTGTTGGGCCTTCTTGTTTGATAGAATTAATAGAAATTCATGATGAAATGAGCTTTATTTAAATTTAGTTTAAAGAGGTGAGGGTCGAAAGATACGGGCTTAGAGTTATATGATAGCAATGTAGATGGGACCTTTGACTTTCCTAACATTTGAATCAGTGATGATTGGGCATTCATCTTGCATCTCCCCTTGATTCTATTTCCATTTGAAGGGGACATTATTTGCTGTCATTTTGTATATTAGCTTTGGTAATTGAATTTATAGAAATTTATTTACATGAAACAATCCGGCTCTAAGCATTCGAGCAAAGTGAGCGTCAAATTTCCAATTTTAATTTTGTTTATTGATCACTACAAAAAAGTGACCTTTAACTACGATCGGGATGAGATTTAGCGATAATTTTTTTTCCCATCGCTATTGTCACAAATAACTCTTATATGGTTAAAAAGGACATTATAACGACTCTATTTCTAGCGAAAAAAAATTTCACCATAAAAGAACACCTTTAGCCTCAGAAAAAGGTTGTTTATTCGCTGCTAAAGGTTATGTTTTTTTGTAGTCTACCAGAACAATCTTACAACACCATCACATTTTATTAAATCATGGTGTCTCAACTTACTTTCATAAAACTCAAACAAACAATGAGCTCTAACCTTACTTGTGTTAACACTCATTGTGATTTCACTCAAATTACTGAGGCCCATCTAATTAACTACTTTCCTCTTTGGCTATTCTAATAAAATCCAAGGGAGTTCATCATGTGTGGTGAACTGTAGTACAATGTCAGGCACCAACTGTAATTGATACAAGAGTAGTAACTCAAATTAGAGCGGGTGTGTAGTTTGGATTGTGAAAAGGTGAACCCTACATATGTATTTAGGTGAGGTTCCATGGTTAATTAAATGTGGTGGTGCACACTTTAGTTCTTTGCCTTCGCCTAGTCTTCTGAATCCTTTTTTGTTTTCCCTGCCATCCATATCATCTAACCACAATCCTATCAAGAAAAAGAGCCCCCCGTGAATTTGTGGGGTCCATTTTCTCTGTTCATCATCAAGTGAAAGGCGGATTCTACAAATTAGGCATGTTCAAAATTCAACCCCATCATAAGCTTTGAGTAATTGGGTGTAAGGATATGAAATAGATGATAACCAACCATTGCAGTAGTGGCATGTCATAAACCAATACTTTTAACCAGCTGCATTTTGATGTATAGGATGAATGATGCAGAGCAGGTTACCATTCCACCAATGGTCCCACCCAGCATATTTTTAATAGCTTTCTAATTTTTTTTGTAATTAAGATTAGTATTCTAAATTTATTTTGTTTCCTAGTTTGATTATGATAGTTTCTATTATTAGATTAGATTTTCTTAGGCCCGAAGTTACTTTGCCTATTTATATTACACTATAGAGATGATAATTTCATATTTGAAATAGAATAAAATTGGAAATTTTCTTTGAAGAGGTTGTTCCTTATGTTAGAAATCATTGCGGAGATAATTTGAGATGTTTTTGACACGTGCTTCGGCATCTATGCAAACCCTAACCCTAGGGCGTGCATCACTTCATCTGAAGATGACATCTAGCCACATAGGGGTGGGACCATTTTGATGACATGATGAGTGGGCCATGGCAGCATCTGAGACATCAATGCCCAACTGGATGCATGCGCGCGTGTTAGAATGTACGTGAGAGTGCACGCCATATAAAATCATGAGGTCACACACACAAACACACTTTACTACTCTCTTTTCTTTTTTTTTTTGTTGGTAAACACACTTTACTACTCTTAATAGTAGCATATAATGACATAAAAGCATTTTCAAAAGAGAAAAGTGCATGTGAGCTGCACGAAAAGAGGAATCTCAAGGGGAGGGGGTAGTGGGTAGCCTTTTCGATCTCAAGCCGAAATGTTTGAATCTTTTTCTATTCTTTTCTAATAATGAAACAAAAGAGAAGACCCGCTGCCTTCATCTATATCTACACCCACCAACACAGACTTCCAGACAAGATATATCTCAGTCTAAAAGATGGTTTTAAGATCCCCAGATCCCCATCCCCCCCCCCCCCCCCCGGGTTGAATCCACTCTTTTTTGTTAGAGGATCAATGGGTCGACAAGGGTCCTATTAACCTTTTTTTTCTCCCTAGATTTCAAAACTCATGTCCTCACTTTCGCACCTATTGTCCCTAACCAGCTGACCCATTGCCAGGGATGGAGACAGGTAAGGAATTGTATTTGTACACCTTTACATCATACATACACATGATGCGAAATTATCATCTACATATAAGAACGTTGGATGGGTATAACCACACATGAAATATATAGTAACATTTTTATTTGAAAGCACCATATTTTCATGAGTAAACTTTAAGGTGTTTGAATCACACATGTAAGATCTTTATACATCTCAATATTTAAGATGTGAAACTAAATATTTTGGAGTATAAAAGGTCAATAAATAATTTGAATGGCTTGGATTAAAAGTTTATGGCTCATAGAGGTCCAAAATAATAAAACTCGATATGTGGTGTGCCTCTTTTAACATAGAGTTGTGTAATATTCTCAACCCTCTTTATGTGTATAAATTTGCATTTAAAAATGGCCTTTCTTATATGCTACACCTCAATTACATGCAGATGAACGTAATCAAGCATAACAGTCACGCATGCGCATTATTTACATAGAAAAAAAAGTAAAAAAAAAAAAGAAACAATCCCAAAGGATAGGGATCTTGTTCTCAGAGTCCAAACTCTATTATAAATGAGTCACTAGGCCATCTTTGCATCCATTGTCTTATGTCAAAGTCAGCTTTCACTAAATTAGAGTTATATCTACTGTCAAATTGATCATTTATAAAATATGTAATTTGACACGTTTTGTCTTTGTTATTTTAATTGTTAATTTTCTTGGTATCATATGATAATGCTTATAACTTTCATTGGTGAAATTCGCTTTAATAAAAACAAGGACCTGGGACAGTAATGTTGAGTAATTTTAATTTCAAGAGTGAGCCCCACTACAAATAAAATTCCTCAACAATCCAGACTAGATGAGCAAAAAGGTATGTGGAGGCGGCCTTTTCTAATGGGCCATAAATGACGTTGATGATTATCATGACTACCAATAGCTAGTGACACCTTTTGGCTTTTATTTCATTTCTTTTGGCATGATGATGATTATGATGAGAGGTTGGCACCCATTTTTAGAGTGGCCTTGCAACAAAGTTTGTAAAGTTTGCAGTTTGGGCTTTTCCGGGAATCCTGAAAGGGAGGTCCAGCCTCGTGGACTGTAGGCTCCAGTCTCTACTCTCTACTGAAAAGTGGAAAAATGATAAGGATCCTTCTTCTCGAGAATGGGTTCACAGTTCACACTCTTCATGATTATATCACTTTCTTAAAAACCTGTTCTCTCAATTTACTTTTTTTTTTTTTTTTCTAAGAACCAGTCGTTTTAAACTTGTATTGTCATTGCATCATGCCTCTGTTCTTTCTTTTTTCAAAAAAAAAAAAAAAACTGGGTAGGATCCACAATGGGTCCCATTCTATTGACAGAGAGAATCCTAGACATATAACATATTACATGTGGACAATGGGCTTATATTTAGAAAACTGCCTTTGAACAAAGATAAAGGTTCTAATGGATGGTATTCCACTTCATGAAGCTCTCTGATGAATATGAAAGGGAGAAGTTGCAGGATTTGTGAACATGCAAGTGGGCTGTGAGATTTTGTTTAATTGAAAAGAAAATCCATTAGATGTTGTTAAAGGAGGATTATTTTTTTATTTGCCGATCATCTATTTCATAGTTTTAAATTGATTAGGTAAAAATACTAAATTAATTTTTTCGTGTTAAATATCAAAATCTCCGGTCAAGAGAGTTGGCCCTACAAATCATGCCAACGTCGAATTCATCTTGGATCTCACACATGGAAGTATGTCTTACAACGTCTTTGATAAAAATTTAGAAGTATAAAAGATAAAATAAACACACAAATCACTTGCTCTTCTCTCATTACAAGCTGTTAAAGATAATAGTCTTTTGCACTAAGCTGGGGCAAGTTTCACTTTCTCTTAAAAATTTACCACTTTTAAATAGCAGTGTGTCACCATTCATTATGTTTGGAGTTTACCCAGAGAAAGTCCCAAAGGTGAACCATTTTAGAATCTTTCATTTAAACAACAAAGCAACTTTTCACTGATCAGATGCCACTTCTTCTTAGTCGGGCCATATATGTTCATCTTATATCTCTCACGACGGAGGTCTCACCATTACACCTTGTATCTCTAGTACTTCAAATGGAATATTGGGGTTACTCCACCCCTTTGAAGAAAATGAAACTCTCACATTTTATGGAAAGCACGGAAGAAGAAAATCACAACTGTAGTAGAATTGGGGAAAAGTAAAGTGATTCTCCTTGGTCACTTTACTCCTTATATATCCAAATGACTCTTGTCACTAGGATTCTCCTTGATTAATATTTATACTCTGCTCAGTTCTTTTTGGTTTTTTTATGGTGTACCAAGTCCTTGAACCTGTAGCCTTTAAGGATGCTTCTAATCATGCATTCATAAATTTACAAAGAAGATTGGTTCATGCTTGGATCTTGTAGATGCTCCCAGGTTATTTTCAATCCAATTCTTAATAATAGTAACTTTGAATTTACGACATTACCTGTACCTACTCACATCTGCAATTTATTTACTCTCATTAATTAATAGCAATGTTTTGTGTCTTGACTTTTCTACACCAGACAGCTGTCAATTGGTACACAATTTTTCAAATATTAGATCTTCAATAAACTGTACATTAAACTTCAAATCTACAATCTTCAAAACTTTGTCACACCATTTATTATGGATTTAGAGTAATGAACATGACACAAAATCCAAAACATCCCAAGAGCAAAGCATTTGTGGGACATGACACCTGCTTATGGAATGGAACTTTCAAGCTTTCATGGTACTTGGTAATTGTGAACGCTCCATGAACAAGCAGTGGGCTCCACCACCTCATAACTAGTTCCTTTTCATAACTGTAATGATCAATGGCCCATACATTATGACCGAGTGAGCAGGGAGAAGTAACTCTGGGGATCCAGATCCCTTGTTTGGACCAATTCGGAGTGACACGTGGGGGAGAAATGTTAAATAAAAAACATCTCATCTCCTCTAATAAAATAAAAAAATTCTTATCCCTCTGTGGCACCCCCGATTGGACCATACAAGCAAACAAGGATCCGTTTCCTAACTCAGGAGGCTAATGTAGGGTTGTCGGAGCATCTAACACTAGAGCCGGTGTTTAGCAATGTTTTTTTTGTTGTTGTCGTCGTCGTAGTCTTTTTTATTTATTTATTCATGCTTCTGTGCTTTTGCACTAATTTTTGATTAATTTACATAATTCCTACCCTTTAGAATAAAAAAAAAAGTGTTAGGATAATCTAAAGCAGCGGATTTTTGACAAAGCATTCCCCATCTCACAATCACCATGCATGCACCACAGCCATCTTGTGAATGGCTAACCTACAAGCAACAATATCGGTTATAGATGTTTTCATGCAACCTACCTTGGGGTTGCTTAATGACACTCATCAAGGTTAGGAAGTATGGAAATCACGTTTTAAGTATTGGTTTTAGAGTAAAACTTAGCTACATCTTATATAAGAGGAGGGCATTAACTTTTGAGTAGTTGAAACTATCCCCATTCATCAAGAGTATGGATCTTAGGAGGCTTTGACTTGGAGAAATCCTAAGTTAAAGGATTGTAACCCCAAATGGGGCACATAAAATAAAAATCCAAGCTAGTAAAAACAAACGCCATCCCATTGTATGGGGTAGCTCCAAATTTTATCTAGAAAATAGTTGGTCCCACTCTGGGATTGAATGTTTCATTAAAAAAACTCTTATGCATTATTCATTAATCACCTTATTTTATTAAAGTCAATCATATCCCGGAACCAACTCCGGCCCGTTGGAAAGCTAGTATTTGGGGCTACTCCATAGTCCATGCAATTGGAAGGTGCTTGTTAGCCTTGTTTTGAGCGACTCAGATTTTCCTGAGATAGGCTGCGTTATGGAATTTCTTAAGTATTGGCTTGATATACATGTTTGGCAATTAACTAGTTAAAGTAAAGTAAAGTAAAGTGAATCCATACAAGAAATGATCGGGGGTCATATCAAAAGTATACAATTTTAAAATTCCCTCCAAATATTTCAAAAAAAAAGTAAAAAAAAAAAGCAACATCCTTTCTCTACTAAAAGTAAAAATAAATAAATTACTTTTATATATAAAGAGTAAAAAAAATTCTATACCAAACAACTAAAAACAAAACATCATCATAACAATTTATATTTTACTCTCTTTTAATTTGATGCTTCACTTCACCATACTTTAATTTACTACATCCAATCCAAAGAGGCAAAGACTAACATTGATGGGGCTCTGTAACTAGTGTGTCAAAAAGGATAAAAACTAGTTCTGTGCCCCTGTGTGATGGACTCTGATGCTCCTGCTGGGCACACAGAGGGATGCGTTTGTCCCCATTCGCCCTTTCCGGATTTCAAAGTCTCTCCATATTGCACTGAAGGTCTACCAAACTTTCAAAAAAGAAGGCAGAAGATTCCACTTCTTTTCCTAGTCTATTCCTCTTCTTTTGCAGCATAGACTTCTCCAGCTTATGGTGTCTTTCCCAGTTACTGCTGAGACTCGCATTTCACGTGGTTGATGGGAAATAAAAAGAAATATATTTTTTTATTAAAAAAACTTATATTTAAACTTTGATTGACTATATTTTTATTTTTACATAAACTAGGGATAATCTTCAAACTAGGGGGCTTTCTCCAATCTTACATAGAAAATGTCAAGGAATAAAAATAATTGTGTGGATGCGTGTGATCAAGTCTCCATTGTAGTTATAAAATAAAAGAAATAGGAAAACAATAAAAAAAAATTGATGAAATTTGAAATAATTTAAATGCAAAGTATATACATATTATGATTAAAGATAATTTCTATCTATTCTTCTTTTTTAACCATTTTATTATAAGATGTCTCGTTTACTTAATTCAACGCTTTCATTTTCCCCCATTATTCTGGAAATATATCATGACAATTTTGAGAAGTTCACACGTCAACAAATATTATGATTTCTCAAAATGTCATAATTGAGGATTTTAATGCAATTCAACCCAATCATAGAAAATCAATATGGATGATGTCGAATTCATCAAATATAGCTCTTCAGAGGATCTTTTGAAATTGAGCAGCCAAAACCCAAAACATAATAGTTCTATAAATGCAGATTTTATTGTAAAAGTAGTTTGATGAATATGGGTAGGTGTGTCTTGGCTGGCATTTAAAGGCGCATTCATTTGCGCCAAATAGTAACTTTTTTCATTTTGATTTTAGTTTTACCTGTCATTGTGGATTATTATTATTTTTTTGCAAAAAAATAAAAATAAAAATAATATCATAGCCATCGATTTAGGGGATCTAAAAGTTAGTTTTCTTAAATTATATATTTTTTAAATTCAACTATATTTCTTATAAGTGTCAAAGTGTCAATTTCCAAAGAGGTTCACATGCTGGGAGAATAGTTGATTCTAGAAGATGCCGAAAACCTGTGTAAAAAAAGAAAAAAAAATCACATCATTTTCATTATCTACCTATTAAGGTGTTTAACCAAGTCGACTCAATCCCAAGGTTTTAAGCACGGCAGGCGTGGACATGGAGATTGAGACCATCATTTGAATGTTAGTTCTACTTTTCTCCCATAATCAATTTTTACTCCACTTTTCCTTCATGCCTGTCATATAGTAAATTTGTAAGAGATACAGTAGTGTCTTGATTTGAGCCTCTTAACTCTTCTGCTGCTGATCTACCTTTTAACTCTCAACAGTTTACCACAAAAACTTGTGTCTTCAAGATTTTCCCAAAAGTGGAGTAAAAAGGAAAGAAGTTTGATGTGGTTTGTAAACAGAGGGGCATTGGCATTCCCTTCTAAATTTAGCTTTTTGAGAGGTCAATGTTAAAATTAACCGTGCATTCTTCCACTTACCGAGCATACCAAGCACTGCACTTACATTTCTATCCTTGCAACAACGGTCCCAGCTCCCATTTCCATCCAAACAGCTCATGGAGTCATCAGTGCTGTAACCATGAAATATCCAAAGAACCCAGCTGTTTGTGGGCCATATGGTTAGGTGGGGCACATGCCTTAGAGATGAAATCAAGTAAAAGATCAAATGGGTGGGTTTGCATTACAAATTGGGTGGCTGATCAGATTCGACCTGCAACTATTGGTCAACCTCCGAGCAATCTGATCTTGGAATATGCCACTTGTTGACAATTTAGACCTGACCATGGGCCCTCTTGCACCTTCAAGGCCTAATCTATTTGAAAGTGGGCAACTGTGACCGGATGAAATCAGACCCATTATATACTTGAGGACAACTGTTGGGTACCCGTAACATGGGACACACTCATAAAATTAGATAAGAGAATATGAAAGTAGAATTGTTTCAACTCAATAAATTAGTTGGTGCTTCATAGACCCAATATATAAGTTCAACATTAACTTGCCTTGGGTAAAAACCAGAATCCCTTGAAAGGTAAAAGAAAACATTGATTGAGATGGGGACATTATTTTTTTATCTATGGAAATATGAGGTCAGTAACCTTTGATGTTGAAGTTTTAACATATTGCTTTTTTATCTCCCTCGATTTGCTCATTCTGAGTAGGTGGTAAGGTTCTGTTTTTTTTCACCAAAAATTTTGGTGGAACCACTCATAACAACCTCCTGCTCTTTGTTTGGCTGTTGTGGACTGCTCTTACTTGCAATTCAGATGTGGGGGTCAGCACCTTGGTGGCTTCCGCATCCCATCATTGTTGGATAATTCAGTTCCACAAACAGTTCTGTAGGTCACCGTATCTGAACCAAGTAATCTATAAACTTAAACATGCTGACCAAGTATATACTACCTATCAAACTATTTAGCTTTAACCCAAAAAAAGAAAAAAAGAAAAAAGAAAAACACCTTTCCACTCCCATTCCACTCCCATTTTCCTGTGGGTGGTTTGTTCACCCATGCTCTGTTTCTTTATCTGCTTATAAAAGGACTTTGTGCTTGATAAAATAATAATAATAATAAACTAAGTTCCTTTGATGTACTATGATGCTATCTATTACAAGTTATCTAAGGGCATGTTTGTGTAGCCCATTTACGCGGAAAAGGTTGTAGTTTTCTACGAAAAACTTCTTTTTCATGTTTTCATGTGTTTGGTGCGGCGGTTTTCCATGAAAATGTTTTTTCGCCACGTCAGTTTTTTCTTTTCTAGACATGGAAATAGACTTCCTATTGGGGGGGGGGAGTCCATTTCTACTGAAAACTGACCCCTCAATTTCCTCTCTCTCACCCTCACTCCACCCAACCACCCTCTTTCTTCCTCTTCCCCTCCCAACCCCACCCGCCCCACACACATACCACCCACCCACCAAATAGTTTTCACTAAAAAATGATTTTTACTAAAGAAATCCATAGCTGCATCAAAGAACATTAGCACTAATTCATCGAGGAAAACCTTTTTGCATCAAACATAAAATTTTGACTTCCGCGGAAAAACTTTTCCAGAGAATTTAAAACCCATGCATGGATTTTGCTGATGTGACAATTTCCAATTTCCACGGAAATTACATGTACACAAACGTGCCTTAAGTGAGTGTAACTAGAAGAAGAACAAGTTTTGCATTGTCAACACAATGCAGCAAGACTAAGCTTTGGGTACTCAGTGAATGAGTTTATAGTCATCTAATCACAGTTGAAGAAATCAACAATCAAGTAAGATAATTTCAATTATCCATATTATAATAGGTATGGAGCTTATTTATGATTGACCTCCTTCCTGGTAATAATCAATAACACCAAAAGCTCGAATTGTTAGTCGACGGCATGATAATGTATATCAACATTTTCATCTCAAGAGCTTTCAGATCTTATTGCTTTTCCATACCATCTATTATAAAGGAATAGAATGCTTAATCCAAGACATCTTAAATGTGTTCTTGTGTAAACAGTAAACATCCATGGTATTTTATTATTTTAATTATTAGTTAGTAATTGGCCTGACTACAAGCATAAATCAGCTGTAGTATCAATTTCTTGTAAGTGTGAGTAGACATTTTCTACATATAAGCTGTTTGCATTGGTGATTAGAATAAATATAAGCCATTATTTGAAAGCATATTAACAGATGACAGGACAAAGATAACTCCATGTACAGAAACTTTTGACACAAAAGGCACATGAACTAAGGCTCAGCACCTAATATTATTCCTCGGCCAAGCCTTCCGGACTCATGCAGCTTGCATTCATCGATCCGAATCTAATCTAAACTATAAAAATCGTGTGACCCACCTACTGTTGCAATAGATGTGACATAACTGAAAATTCTTCAAAACTCATATGGAATTTATGATTTCAACTGTCCAAACCTTATCCATTGCTCATGAGTGAATATGACAAATGGAATATTTCAAATAAGTTCTTAAATTTTTACCTTATTTAAAAAAAAGGAAGAATACAAATTTTATAACCTTTTAAATTAATCTCTAAGTTTTCTATGAAGTTTTTAATTAAGAGCATTCATCTATTTAAAGTAGTTTTCTGACAACATTTACCTTCAGTTTTTTTAAACTATTCAAATTATCCTTCAATGAAATAAAACTCCATTTCACTTCCTCTGTGTTTTAATTTTTTTTTTCACTGGCAGCTTTATAGTAATTGAGAAAAACGAGCATTTCCACAAAGATCAGCTAAATGTAGTAGCTGCCAGAACCATGTCATGATTTTAAATGAAGGTACTCTAAGTATTTTTAAAAAATTGAGAGAAAATGCCATAAAAAATGGCTTTAAATAACTAGATGACCTTAATTGAAGTTTTATTGAAAAAATTTAAGGACCAATTTGAAAAGTTTTGAAACTTGTGTCATTTTTTGAAATAAGACAAAAACCCAAAACCTTATTTGAAAGTTTCCCTATGAAAAATGATAAATGATTTGGCTTACTATGCGGTTGTGATGGCACGACCCATCTGCATAGTCGGTTGGGGACCCATTTATCTGGAAAGGTCTCTACCTTGGGTCCCACCACCGCTAACGCCCTGGACGCCCTTCCCTCCTCGGAAGCTTGTAGCTCAGAGCAGAATCATCAGGGCAATTCCTCCCTACTTGCTCTTGGGTTTCTTCATTGCACATGCCCCCTGTCCTTCTGCTTATCTGCAAATATACCCTTGAAATATCCAACTGCATGTGATAAAGATCCCTTAAAAGGCCTCCCTAGTTATCTTAAATTAAAACCATTCTGATACAGTTAGACTGCGGGTCAAAATTCTCTGAAAATCTTAATTAAAAATTGAGTCTAGTTCCCCTCCCGCAGCTATTACAGAGCTTCATCATGGCCCACATAAAGGTATGAATCCCATCTCCTCCCGTAACAAACCCTAGATTTCACTTTAACAGGAATAGACCCCACTGTAAGATTGAATGCATCAATAAAAATATAACTGATACTAATGTGGCATCACTTCACTGCTGACTTAGTATTAATTACATTTTTATCATGTGCTCAATCCAACTTATGAGACATTGAGACCCCTCCTATTGAGCTGAACCTTGAAGATATACACTTAGATTAAATAGGTAAAATTCATCTTGAATGGTATAAATTATAACTGATGGAGTTTCCAACATGCGCTATATGAATTCCATATGATAGCTTTGGCAAATCTAGACTCTAAATATTAGGGGGTTATTTGGAATTTTATAAGGACGATCAACAGAGCACGGGGATAAAAAACACAAAAGCTTCGTATTATCTTCATTCTTATCTGGTGGAAGGGCGACTAACAACTTCACTGTGCAGCCCGTGTGCCAAAACCAGACTAATTGAAAGCAATAGACCCTCCGATTTTTTTCTTTTTCCGAGGATAGATTGAAACCCTCCATTTTAAACTACGAATCCACACACAGATTTTACCTTGAGATTCGTTTTCTTCGACACTTGCCCCCCGCACTCTCTCCATCTTCGTGCCACATGCACCAACTGATAGACGACTCGACGGTCCTTGTACCTGCTCTCTTGTCGGGACCCTTCCATCCTCTCACATCATCCCCTGTACTCATCTCCAATTAAAAAAAAAACACTAAACACACTCCAATAGTCAAATCCCTTTCTCCCATCTTAAATCCACCTCAACCCCTTCCCTCCTTTTCTCTCCACCCCTCCCTCCTCACCCTCTCTCTCTAGCCCCCCTACTCCAACTTCATTTCCCCCAAACACTCCCACAACTGCCCCCTCTGTTTCTTCTAACCATGCTACTCCACTTGCCCTCCTTCTCCTTCTTCTTCTTCTTCTTCTTCTTCCTCTTAGTCCCAGTACTATCTCTCAATCAAGAAGGCCTCTACCTCCAGCAAGTAAAAAATGGCTTTGATGACCCTGATGGATCCCTCTCCAACTGGAACCCCCATGACACCACCCCTTGCAACTGGACTGGAGTCAAGTGTGACTCCTCTCTCTCTGTCACCACCCTTGATCTCAAGTCCAAAAATCTCTACGGCAATTTCCCTCTCCTCCTCTGCCGTCTCCGAAATCTCACCTTCCTCTCCCTCTCCTTAAACAGCATCAACGGCTCTCTCCCTCTCGAAATATCCACGTGTCAGAATCTCCACCACCTCGACCTCTCACAGAACCTCCTCGTCGGCACCCTCCCTCCATCCCTACCATCCATTCCTAATCTCATCTATCTCGATCTCTCTGGGAACAATTTCACGGCCCAGATCCCTCCCTCGTTCGGCTCGTTCCAGAATCTCCAAGTCCTCTCTCTCGTCAACAATCTCTTCAACGAAACCGTTCCGGCATTTTTAGGTAACGTTACGACACTGACGACGCTCAATCTCTCCTACAACCCCTTTTCGCCGTCCTCGATCCCGCCCGAGTACGGGAACCTCGCAAACCTGCAGGTTCTATGGCTGACCATGTGCAATCTGGTGGGGCCCATCCCACCCTCTCTGGGCAATCTCCACCGTCTGATCGATCTCGATGTCTCCATCAACGATCTCGACGGTCCGATCCCCGCCACAATCACCTCCCTTTCCAGCCTCGTCCAGCTCGAGCTCTACAACAACTCGCTCTCCGGCAAGATCCCCGCCGGAATGTCGAGAATGACCTCGCTGCGGCTGTTCGACGCCGCCATGAACCGTCTGGAAGGGGAGATTCCAGACGATCTCTGCCAATTGCCACTCGTATCGCTGAATTTGTACGAGAATAAGCTGACCGGACGGCTGCCGGAGAGTATTGCAGCGTCGCCGGGGCTTTACGAGCTGAGAGTCTTCGGGAACCAGCTGAACGGGACGCTGCCGAGGGATCTCGGCCGGAATTCGCCGCTGCTTGTGGTGGATGTTTCGGATAATGAGTTTTCCGGCGAGATTCCGGACGGTCTGTGCGAGAAAGGGGTTTTGGAGGAGCTGCTCATCATAGACAACAAGTTCTCAGGGAAGATTCCGGCGAGCTTGGCCCAATGCAGGAGCCTGTTGAGAGTTAGGCTGAAAAGTAACGGGCTTTCCGGCGAGGTTCCGGCGAGTTTCTGGGGCTTGCCGCACGTGTATCTGCTCGAGCTAGCCGGGAATTCGTTCTCCGGGGAGATTTCTCCGTTGATCTCCAGCGCAACGAATCTGTCGCTGCTGCTCATATCAGAGAATCAATTTGCTGGGGGGATACCAGCTGAGATTGGTTCATTGCAAACACTGGTGGAATTCTCAGGAAGTGGAAATAGACTATCAGGTTCAATTCCAAAGACTATTGGAAAGCTAGAACTGTTGGGAAGACTTGATCTTCACAACAACGAGCTCTCAGGTGAGATTCCGGCCGAAATCCGGTCTTGTAAGAAGCTCAGCGAGCTCAATTTGGCAGAAAATGAAATGTCTGGTCAAATCCCACCGGGAATCGGCTACTTGCCGGTGCTTAACTATCTTGATCTCTCTGAAAATCGCCTCACAGGCGAAATCCCAATCGAATTGCAGAACTTGAAGCTCAACCGCTTCAATCTCTCGAGCAACCGGCTCTCCGGGAAGCTCCCACCTATGTATACCAATGAGATGTACAGGGAGAGCTTCTTGGGGAATCCGGGGCTCTGTGGTGATCTGCAAGAATTGTGTTCGGATTCTCAGAGGAGTGAGACCAAGAGCCACAGATTGCTTTGGTTGCTTCGATCAATCTTCATACTTGCTGGTCTGGTTCTTGTTGTTGGGGTGGGCTGGTTCTATTGGAGGTACCAGAATTTCAAGAAGGTGAAAAAGGGCACTGATAAGTCGAAATGGACATTGACCTCCTTCCACAAATTGGGTTTCAGTGAATATGAAATATTGGATTGCCTTGATGAAGACAATGTGATTGGAAGCGGTGCGTCCGGGAAGGTTTATAAGGCGGCTCTTAGCAGTGGAGAATTGGTTGCGGTGAAGAAGCTTTGGGGAGGATCTAAGAAAGGCGATGAGGAGGAGGATGAAAGGAGGAGGAGAATCTCTGATGATTTGTTCAAAGCAGAGGTCGACACTTTGGGGAAGATCAGGCATAAGAATATAGTGAAATTGTGGTGTTGCTGCGCTACAAGGGATTGCAAGCTTCTGGTTTATGAGTACATGCCTAATGGAAGCTTGGGGGATCTGCTGCATAGCAGCAAGGGGAGTTTGTTGGATTGGCCGACGCGATTCAAGATTGCTGTGGAGGCAGCAGAGGGCCTTTCATATCTGCATCATGATTGTGTGCCTCCAATCGTTCACAGAGATGTGAAGTCGAACAACATATTGTTAGATGGGGAGTTTGGGGCTAGGGTGGCAGATTTTGGAGTTGCAAAGATGGTTGAGGCAATTGGCAAGGGGCCTGGGCCTGAATCCATGTCTGTGATTGCGGGTTCCTGTGGATACATTGCACCAGGTATGTCTATTCAATTACATCTTTGTTTTTGTTTTCGCATAGCTGATCTTGAAATTAAATTAGTACTTTCTTTTGTCTTTATAAATTTTGTTATTCTGTATGTTTTTCATCATGTTGAACACAATCGTCTGTCCTTATTTGTTTTGTTTACCTTTCGTAGTCATTAATTGTAGGAGAGTTTGAACTTTTTTTTGCTAAGATTTCAATTGCTTCCCCATCATATGCAGTTGAGAATATTTCCTGCGCTTTTACATGCTTTACTAACTTGAGAATGAAATTTTTTATCTTAAATTTGTATATCATGCAATGAAATTTGTGATCTTAAATTTGTATATCATGTAGTGCCTCATAATCTTGTATGTTGCTTTTGTTCTCTGTTTTTTAGCTGTTATGTTCATCAGATGCTAAAATATCTTATAGTTTGCCAAGTAAAATTGCTTTTGTTCCTTTTTGCAGCTCTAATGAAATTCTTACTTGGTTGAATTCCTATTCAAGCATTCATTCTTTACTTGTTCTAAATAGTTGTTTAAATTAAGTAGCACAAGATCTTGTGAGTGATCAAGCTTATTTTGTGATTAATGCATGTTTTATGAAAAACCTCTAGTGTTTTCTGAGCTCTGTCTCTTCATTTCAAGCAGAGTTACAATTCAAGAGATCTGTAGTCATTTGTTTGTTTAGTATGACATACGTGATTATTCCCTAACATCAAATCTCATCAATGGTGTTTGTTCTTATTGGAATTTTCTGCAGAGTACGCTTATACACTTCGAGTAAATGAGAAGAGTGACATATACAGCTTTGGAGTGGTTATTCTAGAACTAGTAACCGGAAAACCCCCAGTCGACCCTGAATTTGGTGAGAAGGACTTGGTGAAGTGGGTGTGCGCCACTTTGGACCAGAAAGGTGTGGACCATGTTCTTGATTCCAAGCTCGATACCTGCTTGAAGGAAGAGATGTGCAAAGTTCTCAACATTGGTCTTCTCTGCACCAGCCCCCTCCCTATCAACCGACCTTCGATGAGAAGGGTGGTGAAGATGCTGCTCGAGATGATGGAGAACAAGCCAAAACCAGTGAAAAAGGAGGGAAGGTTGTCTCCTTACTACTACGAAGATGGATCTGATCACGGAAGTGTTGTGTAAGGCCAGTTGACGATTGTAGCCCAGGGATGAAGAAGAAAGCAAACCCTTCTTGTTTTCGCTATTTCCTGTTCTTCCTGGACACAGGTTTTTGGCTTTGAGGTGGAGATTGGAGAACAAAAATATTCAAAGTGTGAAGAATAGGGTCCTCCATTTTGAGAAAACTATCCAATTGTACACTACAAATGAAGCTCTTCAAAAATTTTCCCTCCAGTAAGGGAAGGTAAGATTCATTTCTACTTTCCCTCCTTTCCACTGGAAGTGGAGTCTCATGTTATTGCTGGTTTAACACAGGATTTTGAGCCACATAATTAAATATGAAAGAATCCTGTGTGGATTGTTTTATATCTACTTTCTTGCTTGTTGCTTACCAAGGTTAATTTCCTATTTTTCTCTTCCAAACAATTAACAATTTCCACAACCCATACACAGGCGGCTACCAGTTAGCCAGGGTAGTTGGATCACTATCAATGCACCTTTGCATTTATTAGCGGGGCACCTCTTTCTCTCTCTCTGCCCAATCATCAGAAAATTTGTAGGTGGGGTTAGTTTGCACAACTGTCTCATGATTTAATCTCATGATTTAAGTACAGGGTTTCTAAAAGCAGATGCTTGTTCTTTAATGGGTTGTTTTCCCATGTCACATTGAAGCATTTAAAAAAGAACATGGCTGGTTTATACTTGATTTGGTCTCGAAGACACCATGGGACATGGAAGGCCAAGCTATGACTGCAGAATATCTAGTTTACAGTCACCTTGTTGAGTAATGTATACTTGATATTTGGCCTGTGTATTTTATGCTAAATTTCATGGTCAAGGGGCAAAAAATTTGGGCATGCTGCAGAGGTCCCCAACAGATCAAAGATTTGGGTCAATAAGCTCTAGGCTTTGGTTGTGTGGTGGGCTCAGGTTCTTTAAATACCTTAACTGCAGATGGGTGGGATAAGGCTTATGATGATGGCTCATCTCAAAGACGACCTTGTCTTCGGCGTGGGGTGCTGCACGCCACATGCTTTCTATCATGACGTGTGCTATTGCAACTATAATTCATTCATGTATGGTGTGCAGTTCCTGATCCAACCTTTGGGGCCTACATGTTTACCTATCATCAATCTAACCCCTGCATACCCTCCAGAACTCTAGATTTAGAACTGGCTCAAATTTGGCATTTATCTGAGATGGGTTGGCCATTCAATTGATCCTACATATTTAATTGTTAGGATTGGAAGTGGGACCAACTTTTGAAGCCCTCACATATCTGATTTCAAACTTTTGACCACTGACAGGTTATTAGGAAGGCTTTGAAAATTGAAACCCTTAACTTACACACCTCAATGAATGCCATGTTTCCGAGCCTGGAGCATTCCTTACATAGGAACAGTCCAGAAAAGGCCAAGCTGTCCCTTAATAATACCCCAGTTATACAGCCCAAGCTATCCTAACATTATGCAAGGGGCTGTGCCTTGGTGTCTAGATTCCACCCCCACAAGCCCATATTGGGTGAAAACTAAACCTGATGTCCCAATAGGAATAGAATTGTTCTACCAAAATTAAGATTTATGAGGACCGGGCTTGCTGTCTCATTATTCTTTCTTTCTTTTCCTCAAAATGTCTTGATTCGCAGTTGTCAATACAGGGCGCACATGCATACCAAATCTTGAGCCCATCATCTTGTGGTAGGCAAAGTGCACCCGCCGGATCATCCAACCATCCCAGATATTTGATTTTAGCTGTGACTGAAAAAAGTAGGTGGTAAAGCTTGCTGAAAGTGGTAATATATATATATTTTCAAAACTAGTGGTTGGTGGAATTTGGGTAGCATTTTTGTCTTTTGTGATAATACCATCCATGGTAGGGCCCACTAGATCATAGGTTGGAAGGGAGTATCTTTTCTCACCTTAGCTGCATTAAGGAGTGACAGATTGGTCGAACTCATAATTTGTCACCGTATGACTTCGGTTATTTGGACCAGCAGATGTTCAAGTGAAGAGGTGGTGGTGGTGGAAAAAAATCTATGGGAGACCTAGGATTTTCTGTTTTGTTCGTTTGTCTTTTCTTTTTTTCGATTTGGATTTCTTTAGTTACGGCATATTTGTGTAGCCGCTTTTCTACTAAAAAGTGCGGAAAGTGAAAATGCTTTTCTGCCATCGTAAATTTCCACTCGTAACACAAATGTGCCCTTAATTTTCGTTTTGCCAAAACTACAGAAAAAATGGTTTTTTTCTCTAGGGATAGGAGGACCAATGATGTTCGTTTTATAGAGATTTTATCAAGGTAAGTTCAATTTATTGCTAAAAATGAAGTTATCTTGATATTATCACAATAAAACTGCAATAGAAACCCAGAATGATATAATATTTCAAACACCTTAATGCAATGTCCATTATTTTAGATCCTTGGGTAGAAATAGGAGCCACGATTCCCGGTTACCAGCCTGGGCTTTCCAGAATTGGAAAGAAAAAATCCCAATTAGTGTATTAATAAAAAAAACCATGACCAGATTGAAACATGAACTCCCTCCTCACAAGCTCCTTGTAGCAATTTCCAGATATTGGCAGTAGGAGATTCAGTTCTCCATGGCAGTAGGAGAATGAAACATGAACTCTCAGCCCATTAACTTATGAGCCTAATTTTAAGATTAAGCCCAGGGGCTAGATATCAGCTCCAGGCCCAGCCCATTTGTACATCAAATGCATATTTTTCTATGTTAATTATGTTGGCCTGGACTAGGATTTTAAGCACATAAAGGCCCAAGACCTGCCCCATTAACAACCAGGTCATAAATCTAGGCCTAGAAAGTATAGCTAAATCCAGCCCAATGTAAGCAAGTGTTGGGCTCAGGCTGGCCCAGATAATGAGCACTTGGAAATGAAGGGAGGTCGTGCTTTTAAGGACTCAATATCATCATTGATGGTTTGATATGAGAAAGCATGTTTTCTAATCATTTGCTAGCCTTTCAGACAAAGTTGCTGTTGTCATCATATTTCTTGGGGATTTAACAGAAAGTCACCTATATTTATTATGACAACTAAAAACAATTACTTACCTTGTTAATTTTATAAATAACTGCCTCTACTAACTTGAAAAATCTTTGGTTAACCATCTTGACTGGTAATCATAGGCTACTATTTGATCAATTGATGAGATTGAATTTTTTTTAAAGTGAAATAATGAAAATTTTCTTAGATCTGATCTTTTATCTTCAATCTGATCTGATTCAGATTAAGCTAAGAGCATGTTTAAATTTACGTTGGTCTAATAGTCTTTCCATGTGTGTCAGATATAATAGGACAAAATATGAAGAATTTTGTAAATGAATAAAAAGTAAGCAATGGAATGATGCCCAAGGTTGATGTCTGAGTTTATTAGAGATTTCTAAAAAAAAAAAAAAATGTGGCGTATTTTAAATTGCCAAAGGCTACAGGCGATTATCTGTAGAGTTCCCTATTATTCAATACCAAACGTCTACTTATTTTTGTATTACTGTCATCCACAATGAACTTCACATTTGGGCAATTTTTTTGGCATGACCTTCTGCACTTGAATGGTGGATAAGTAACAATGAATTCACCTATTTGAAAATTGACATTGGAGTGGGTCTCAGATACCAAAATGCAAAAATTGCCCTTTTGTATTGAATTCAGCAGAAACTCTATCCAGTTTTTGTGTGAATAAAACATTAACATTCATGTTATTGATTGTATGACAAATTGGATTATGTGACCTTCCTCTGTCCATGGTGGTTGCACCCGCTCAGTTTTGTGTGGAGGTGAAGAAAGAACAGAAAATGACCTATTTGCTAAAGCAACTAGTGCTTGGTAGACTAACCACACTTCTTGTTGTACTGATTTCTCACTAGTTAGAGATAGATTTCTACAATTTTTAAGTTGCAAGTAGGCTGGGCTGTTCTGGAAAGTGCATAAAGTAGATAAAAAATTAGGGTTGCAAGTGGTCTGTCCTATCTATCAGGAATGAAACACATTTTTCTTACAAAATAAGACTGCTGTTGGGCTTGGCCAGCCTCGGCCTGGCCCAAGTCCGGCCCGCTTATGGCTCTTCTTTTGGCATCCATGTTCAATTGTTGCGCATTAGACATATGTTATAAAGAAAAGAAAAGAAAAAAGATCAATCCAAAATCAGATCATTGCCATTATCAGATGGTTGTAAATTTTAGGTTGTGATTGATCAACAATGGGACCTACAAATTGGATGGTTTTGATTGAGGCACTTGCGCTTGAAATTTATGGTGAATCTAATGCATGAAAATCTAACAAACTGGGGGAACATTCCGGCAAATGTTTACAATAAATTTCGGCCATTAGATTTGAATACTCATTATATTCAAAGGATAATTTCATTTTATGAAACTAAATTACATGGGTCAATCTGCACTTTCCATATTGTGGGCCCTGTGGAGACAGATTACGGTCCTGTTTTAGGTCTTTGATAAAATACTCACACACCCACATAAACATTCATTGGAATGTGCTTTGCTTTTGGTTAAACATGGTCCTCCAAATTATAAATCCTAATTTTAAAAAATACATTAAAACAGGTGTCAAAATCTTCATCCATGCCAAGTCTCTTCTCTCTCCACTATCCTCTCTCTAAACTAGCTTACCCGCATAACTTCTTAAAGAAAAACACCAACTTCTCACTTCGTAACTGTTTTCCTATATATTACTCCAAATACAAAGAATATTATAAATTAAAAAAAAAAGAAATCGAGTGACAGCAGAGGAGAAGGAGAGAGATATAGAAGGGAGAAGAAAAACATAAGGAGATCCCATCATTTCCAATCAGCGATCCCATCATTTCCAATCTTCTTTCCTTAATGAACTCTCAATCTCACCTTCACACTGCAGTTAATTAGGGGTTTAGGTAGATAATTCCACATGATTTTTTTTTCTTTTTTCTAATGACATAAGTGATGTTATAAAGCCTTTTAATTGTGGTATATAACTCATTGACACTATTATCCATGTATAATTTATATGTTTGTCATACATTTTTAATTACGAATCTCTAGCATTGGGTCCCTGTATAGCACGGGGTATCATAAGTATAATGACTCGATAAAAAAAAAGTGAAATAAAAAAAGACTCATCACCGAAAATGAACATAAAAAAAGTAACCATATCCAAAAAATAAAAGAAATAAAATAAAAGGAGAAAAATCCAACTTACGCCAAACAAAAAAAAACTTATTAAAAATATATATTACACAATATTGACAAAATGAACCTTAATGGCAAGTAGCCGAAACACACTCTGACAGAAAGGACAATGATATAAAATAACTAAAAAATATTTAAAAAATTTAAAGAAAGAAGGGCCGACAAGTTTACTAATTAATAAATTTATTAAAAATAATTCATACTCGATTTTCACATCACAGCTCATCGATGGTACCGACCTTGCAGCTTGACTCGTGCGATTTTTCCGAGCATATGCCATGCGAACCTTTTTTTCAAAGAGTCAACACGGAATTTGTTGGGTGCAAGACTAGTATTGGTGTACTTTCGTTTTCATTTTCATTTTCATTTTCTGCAAAGGGAAGGAAAGTCGCCCACTCCTTCCAGTTCTCTTCTCTTGTTGCTTTTAATTTGTTTGTCCCCCATCATAAACACCGGTTCATACACATGAAGAAGACGTGCACGAAGATCGGGCCGTCTATCAGGTGGCCCTTCATAGTGTTTGGATCCTACGATGTAAACTACATGATCAGATATTGCTATAAGAGTCTCCATTACCCGGACCATTATTGAAAAACTCTGTAAACTAAACACTTGGCTATTAAGATAAATTGGAGACTCCCTCTCTGAATAGAATTCAGCTAGCCCAAAGTGGTATTTTATATGGAGAGTTCAGCTAAGTCTTATCTTGAAATCCCAATCAAATAGGGAATTCGTAAATTCCAGAGATAGCAACTACATTCCATAAAAAATGCTCTCTCAACCAAACAGGCCGTTGTTGAGTCGCCCCTCGTCTAACTTTTAAAGATTCAGTTGAGTTAGAAAGTCAAAAACTTAGCATAACAGGTGAAAATTATGAAATGACTTTGAACTGTTTTTCCTGTCTTGTAAACAAGGCTTTCTTGAGTGAAGTCCCCGTCAACTGATTCTTGGATCAAGTCAACCCGTGTTCGGCCTAAACTCTCAAGGACCCTTGTTTTTCATTGACTTGTCGATTAGCTTGTTTGTCCGTAGGGTGGAGTTTTAAAAAAAGAGATAATTAGCGAAAGATCCCTAAAATTGAATCTATTCAGCCTCCAAGGCAGGAAAATTCTTTTTAAGGGCTTTGGTCCAAGTAACTAGACTGTTTGTAGCCAGAGGTCCCTGAATATAATTTTTATGACTGATTTGCCATTTTCAACTGTTTAGGCATAAAATTTTGAATTTTAAAATTTCAAATCTTCCATTCTCCCTCTCTCAAATCTTGTTAGGGATTTTGTAGGTTGCAATTTGATGGATGCATTTTCATTCTAGCATCATTTGATTTACACATATGCATTGATTTAGAAAAACTTGAAATCTTGTTTTATTCATGCATTGCTTTTAAGATTTGTAAAAGTATCAAATTATGCATGTTTTGTTTTTAATCTTGGATGCATTTGTTTTAAAAAAGGAGTTTTAGAAAATCAAGCAAGCCATTGGTTTTATAATTTTGAATCTTTTTTGGCTTTTTATGTTTCATGTTTTAAAACCCTTAGAATGATTTAAAACATGTTTTTAAGCTTGATTTAATGACCCAAAAAATTCCCAACCAAAAATACTTTGAAAAATGGGTTTTAGGGAATTTTGGTCCCAGGCCAGAAACGCAGTGTACCAGGTCGACCGAGCCCTGTGGCAAGGTCGACCGGGAACACTGCAGGCAGAAATTGCCCTGAAGCACCAACGGTAAAAAATATGATCATTGTGTGTTCCCGGTCGATCGAGACCTGTTTCTAGGTCGACCGGGGACTAGCCGTTGGACACTTTTTGTTATAAATATGAGTTCTTTCCTTTGCCAAAAGTTGGGAATTTTAAGGCCCTCCTTGAGGGGTTTTGAGGCATATTCAAAGGGAAATGAACTAAGGGATGAAGGGGATCATTAGGAAAGCTAAAGCTTGGATTAATGAAGTTAAATCACCAAGTAGGCTCTACTTTCCTAAATCATATGTTTTTATGCTTTGTTTTATTTTTGGTAAATCATTTGTAGCATGATAAACTATGTTGTGTTGTATCCTTAACATGTTTTATGTTTTGAATTGATTTATTGTTTTGGATACATCACCATTGATTCAATCCAAGTAGTACTTTATCTTTGGTAAATCTAAGTAGATCATGTTAATGGAAACATCTTTGAAATTAGATGTAACATGATCCATATACTTGGTTGAATCTTTGGTTGTTGTTTTCCAACATAAGAAAATCACTTTCAAAACTATCTTATGTTTTGGATTCAACTTCTTTACAAATCATATGTTTTCATGTTTTGTTTTATCTTTGATAAATCTTTAGTAGCATGTTAACCTATGATGTGTTGTATCCTTAGCATGTTTTATATTTTGAATTGATCTATTGTTTTGGATACATTACCATTGATTCAATCCAAATAGTACTTTATTTGGTAAATCTAAGTAGATCTTGTTAGTGAAAGAATGTTTGAAATTATATGTAACATGATTCATATACTTGGTTGAATTTTTTGGTGTTGTTTTTCATCATAAGAAAATCTCTTTCAAAATATATCTTATGTTGTGGATTCAACATCTTTACAAATCATATGTGAATTTGTTTTAAAGTTTTACAACTTGCTTTGCATTGATTGGTATATCATATTCAAGTTGTATTTATAATTACATATGATTTGTCCCCTAATTTCAATCAAATCTATTTTTATGTTTTATGAGCTACATTGTTGATTTGATTGACATCCCTATGCATCACATGTTTAGAGCTAATTAATTTCATACAACTTGTGAATCTTTGACATCATTAACAAGTTGTTACTTTTAACATGTGACTTGCATTCTATCCTCAATCATAAATGTTTCTATGAGCTAAAACTTTCAAAAGCCTTAGGCATACATTTATGAGCTTTCATTTTCAAAATGATTGAGGACATCACACACACACATCATGAGCATACATCTTTGCATTCATTTAGTGTGTGTGTGTGTTAGTTTTTCACTTCCATATCCGCCTAATTAAGAGGTATTGTAATGAGCTTAATTGAATCTCTATCAAGTGTATGTTAGACACTACTTAGTGAGATAACCAACCTTGTGGTTGAAGAGGTTATTGCTTAGCCTATAAAAGCATATTGTATAGGTTGATGTTAAGCCTTGAAAAACATCATTGTAAAGGTTATTGCTTAGCCTTGAAAAGTATATTGTAAATGTTATTGCTTAGCCTATTGAAAAGCATAAATAGTGGAAATCCGGTGGGGTGTTGGATCACAAGCCGGTAGTGGATGTAGGCATTGAGGCCAAACCACTATAAATCCTTGTGTGATAGTGCATGCTTTGTGGTGATTGTTTTTATTAAGCTTCCGTATTTTATTTGATAATCATCACTTATGACTAGTTGGTTTTAAAGAAGTTAAAATTTGTCTTAATTGGTCATAATTGGAGCTCACCCTATTCACCCCCCCTCTAGGGTTCGGATCCCCAGACTTTCAAATCTATCATACCAAAGGAACCACTTCTTTGTTTCCGGTTTCTGTAAGTTCTGTTTCCGGTTTCTACAATAGCGACGAGCAGTACCATGCACTCCCACACGCTTGTCCGGCGGCGGCAGCAGCGTTGAGGATCAGGTACTCTTCTGCGGCTGCGCGTGATGTCTGTATATCTGGGGCGGCAACAAGTATCGAAATCCCTGTTTGTTTTTGCACTTTGTAACCAAGCCCGATTTCCAACCGCCCTTCCACTTGTCAAAACAAGACAAAGTTTTTTGTTGTCTTTAGTTCATAATAAATAAAGAGTGCACGAGTACCCCATATTTGAAATCCAGATTTGGGTATGTCACGGCGTAGATCAATTTAATAATCCTCGTCTTTATGAGTCACCCACATAATTCGGTGCCTTCTTTTGAATCATGGGAAAGCAGGCGAAGATGGGGTTTGAATCAGGGAAACAAACCATGCATTCTTCTGAAGCCGGTGTCGTGACAAATTCGGTGTGCGAAGATGGGGTTTTCTGGCACGATTGATGATTCGAGGAAGTGGGTTTTTTCTGGGGCGAATGAATCAGATGGTTCGAGGAAGTGAGTTTTTTCTGGAGAAGAAGAATCAGGACCTGTCATCGCCGGAGTTTTCTTCTGTTACAGAGAAAAGGTTGTTGAAGAAGAAGCAGACAACGGTTTGGGATTTGTGTCCGGCTGGGCCCCACATCGCCGTGAACAGAAAACAGATCATCGAGGTCGCTGTTGTGCGTCGTCGGAGAAGGAGGTTCACCGCCTCTGCCGCGCCGCGCTGCGCCGTTGCCATGGAAGAAGAAGCAAACAGGGAGAGGTTTCTGGTTTCTGGTTCCAGAACGTCGTAGAGAACATGAAGAGGAAGCCCAAGTTCTGTTGTGGAAAAAGACAGCGATTTGGGCTGGGTTTGGTTCCGGGTTGGTCCAGGTCAGGTTAAGCCTGACCCGTTTCAGAAGTCAAATTTATCTAAATTCTGTATTTTTTATCAAATTTATTTGAGTTTTGGACAAATCTATATGAGTTTTTTGCTATTTATCTGACTTCTGAAACAAATTTATCTGAGTTCTGGACAAATTTATTTGAGTTCTGTATAAATCTATTTGAGTTTTTGGCTATTTATCTAACTTTTGGAACAAACTTATCCAAGCTCTGGATAAATTTATTTGAGTTCTGGACAAATCTATCTGAGTTTTTGGAAAATTTATTTTAGTTTTCGAAAAATATAGTTGACTTTCTGACAAATTTATCTCCATTTGGAAAATCTTAACTGAGTTTTTGAATTAAACTCAGGCTGTTCTTTTAAAATTTATTTTCATTTTTAAAAATAAATTTAACTGAGTTTTAGCAAAAATACTTTAGTTTTTGTCAAATTTTTCTGAAATTCGAAAAATTGAGTTATCTTAGTTTGGGCAAATGTATTTGCATTTTTTTAAAATTTATTTACTTTTTTTAATTTTATTTGTGTCCTTTGAAATATATTTACACTTTTTGAAATTTATTTTCATCTTTTGAAATTGATTTATATTTTTTGAGATTTATTTGGATCTTTTGAGATTTATTTGAGACTTTTTAAATTGATTTTCATCTTTTCAAATTTATTTATATTTTTTGAAACTTATTTGGATCTTTTGAGATTTATTTGCGTCTTGTTAAATCTCTCTGCATTCTTTTGAAATTTATTGCTTTTTTTGAAATTATTGTATTTTTTGAATTTTATTTGCGTTCTTTCGAATTTATTTGTATTTTTCGGATTTATTTGCATTTTTTATTTTATTTTCGTCTTTTGAAATTTATTTGGATCTTTTGAATTGTATTTAGCTAATTTAATGGTAGTTTACCGTTATTAATGACACATCCTACTCATCATGGGATATGATTTTGAAGAAAGGGTAAATTAGACATTTTATGTCTTCTAATTTGAAAAAATGACCTATCACACTATGAAAAAAGATTGTGGATCTAAGGCAATTAAATGAAATGTTCAGGGACCCATCGCCGAATGCCCATTAAAAAAATAGAATTGAGTGTCAAATAAAGAAGAAAAAAATAAAAGGAGTTGGAAGTAAAAACACCCTTTTTGTCATTTTTTGTTTTTTAGAATTTTTTTTTTTTATTTTGTACATTTTTAGAGCATCTTTTTTGTCATTTTTTACAACTAAAAGTAATTTTTTATAGCTTTGTGCTTTTATAATCAACTCTCTCTGCTATTTTTTTTCTTGATTTGACATTCTATTTTATTTTACTTTACTTTACCTTAATGACAAACATGCCTAGGGTCGATAAAATTTGATTCTCCGAGTCTAAACGAGTCTAGAGAGTTTTCAAGTAAATATGTATCACCCAATGATTCATCCCTCTTATCACCAATGTAGGTCAGGAACTAGGTTGGAGCTTCCTTGTTATTGTTGGGGGCGCGATCAGATGCAGGGCTTGGTGAATCCTCAACATAGCCTGCGGTGCTAGGGGTGCTCATGGCCTGGGCTAGCCCGAGCATGGCATGACCCAGCCTTTTACTGGGCTGGGTTTTGGCTTGATCTTGTTCTGGAGCTGGGCCCTAAGTTTCGGGTTAATTGTTAATTTAGCTGGGCAAGCCCACATACAATTAAAACTCTGGCCTGACCCGACATAATTAGCACAGAGAACCATTTGCGATCTGGATCTGGATCTAGATCTAAATATTAAGCTTAATTACATCAAACAGGTTGGGTTGAGAGTTGAGACTAGCTTAGGCCGCCCCGGCCGACACCTGAACACTCTTGAAGGGTGGTCAACATCCACTCCCAATTGCCTATTAACTAAAACCATCAATGGATTAGTTAACTTGATGATGTTAAAACCAACTAACCATGATTGTTTAAACAGAGATTAGTTTGGATGGATAGATGAAATTGGTTGCTTGGGCAGCCAACCAACGTGACTAAACTTCCCAAGCGGTAAGCATCCAACTTTCTGTGGAATATTTCAATAACGTAAACTATACGGAATGCTCCAACTTTCCACACATCCCTTTCTCCCTCTATTCCCACAACTTTTCCAATCAAACTCTTATAAGCCAATGCCACTGGGCTGTTCACTGTCTCATCTTTCCACCCCTTTCTAGTTTCATAACAACATACTTAAAACATCAGAGGGAGATCAATAAGAACCAACAAACACCTTCAAGTATAGAAGAACTAGTACAACAATTGCTGTAGTTAACATGAGCCACAGGCCCACTTCTTCTATGGTTGCCTACGACATTGTTTTGGCACTTGTCTGCACCACTCTCGTCTTCCTTATTCTCGTCCTGCTCTTTCTTCTATGTAAAAGGAGATCGATAGAACCAGAAGACAACATCATCGCCAGGCCCACCATCCGTGCCTACACTTTAACCGATATCGACGCTGCCACCGATGGCTTCAACCAATATCGAATTCTCGGCAAGGGCCGGTTGGGGACAGTCTATGGTGCAGTTTTAGGAATCGGCGATGTCGTTGCTGTCAAACGGATCAATCCTCACCTCGTCTTAAGCAATGCCGGATCGAGCTTTTCATCTACAATAAGGTCTCTCTCATCAGCTCACCACCCAAATATAGTTCCAGTCATTGGATTTTGTGAGGCGCCTGGGGAGAGAATTATAATGATGGAGTTCATGGGCATGCATAGCTTGGATCATCTCCTACACCAAGACCAACACGACGGCTCTGCAAGTGGAGCAACTCCTCTCTTGGACTGGGGAAACCGGGTCCGGATCGCGGCCGAAGCAGCTCGGGGCGTCGAATACTTGCATGAGGGCACGGCCCCGAACATAGTTCATGGGTCTATCAAGCCTTGTAACATTATGATAGATTTGAGTTTTCATGCAAGGGTCAGTGACTATGGGCTTACTTTCTTGGCACCCCAGCAATGGAGAGGACTTGTAGGGTACTTGGATCCTGAGTACTGGATTGATAAAGGTGGTGTTTGCAAGGCCAGTGATGTTTATGGTTTTGGGGTGGTGTTGTTGGAGCTTTTGAGTGGGAGGAGGTGTGAGGAAGGGTTGATTGTGAAGTGGGGCTTGCCTTTGATCAAGGATTCTAGGGTTGTGGAGCTTTTGGACCCCAGGCTTGGGGTACCCTCCTCTGGTATGGGACCTCTTGTTAGATTGGCCAAGGTTGCATCGGCTTGTGTCAGCAATTCTAGGAAGAGCAGACCGTCTATTGTTCAAGTGGCAGCTATTTTGAACAGTTTAGAGATGGAGATGGAGATAGGACCATAAATTAATGAATGGTGGGTCTAGCTAACCAGAGCCGGTCACATGTGTTCAATTTTTTGTCTATTTAATTTTGTGGGGGGGCTGCTATGACTTCCACATTCAAATCTCATATCAAGGGGCCAGTGCACACATGTATGAGATCATGCCCATTTATCAGGTGCCCCCCCCCCCCCCCCCCCCCCCCCCCCCCATGCCAATGACAGAGAGTCAATTATACATGTGTGCACTGTTGATAGAAGTGTGCCCCAGGAGTACAATGGGAGGCTTCCAGGTGCGATTGGTTGGAAAGTAATGGAGTGGGGCTACATATGTTAGGTGGAGCAGAGTCGGAATGGAAAGGAATTTGTCAGAATTCGGGCGGTGGAGATCTTGTCATTTGTTGCGGAGAGGGTACAAAAGGCGGTGAATCATTAACTAGTTGTTTGGAAGAAGCTGTTGTGACATACACTTTAGAAGCACATGAGTGGGAATGGAGTATATGATCCGGGTTGCCATTCTTGTCGTCTGATTCAACACTTTGTAACAACTTATTATGTTGATTGAGTAAATTTCTTGTATTTTAATTTCTATTTGAATGCTACTAATCATGGGGTGGAGTGGAATGCATTGCAATGTTATTTATTTATTTATTTTTTCAAATGTAGCCAAGTTGGTTAGAGCTAAAGTGTATGAGTTCGACATAAGGATTCATGATAGATCAGATAAAGATTTATTGAAAGAAAACACAAATCTCGGTTTTGTACTTTCATAAGTTTAATTATACTTTAAATTAAGAATTTATGGCTTAAAGATTAATTATGGTCAAGGTCTAAAATCACAGTGGACCTCCCCCACCCCCCCACGCACCCACCCATTGGGTGGATGTTCATGGCCCATGGGCCACGGTGATACTTGTAAAAACCAATCTGTTTATTTGTTGGGCTTACCTTGAGGCCCATTGTTAGCTTATGGACATACAAGTAGCCCCTATCTCAGCCCGTTTCCAAAGAATTTGCAACTAGTCCACTTGCTACAGATATTGGGCCAGGCTTGATCAGTAGTGAGGCTTTTAAGTATACACTGGCTCAGATGTTTTAGTTTGAACAATCAAGATCCTCACTTGGCTTGGAGGTCACAACTCATAAGCTTATTGACTCCTGCAAATCCAATCTTCTTCTTAGTCGTTCTCCATATTCAACTTGCAGGACTCAGTCACCAGCTGTGCTAACATGATTCAAGCCAAAATTCAGGGCAAGACAGAATGAGCTCTTGTAAGGCATGTCAAGGATAGCCTATTTTACATTAATGACCGATGCTAAGCACGGCTGTGAGCTAGGGTTTGACCCAGCTTGATTAGCGTGGCCCCTGGGAACCACTGGACGTAGTTAATTAAGTAATCATCAAATTAAGCTACTGCTAAAGAAAGGATCCGGATCCTCAAGCCTCACTAGTATGTGCAAGTGCAATCTCTCTCTCAAATATTATTAAATGGGTTGTACTAATCATGTATTTTTTAGCAAGTCAGTCTTGTTTTTAGAGCCGTAGAGGATCAAGGTTCAATAGAAAATGACCAATATTGTCCAGATGCCTGAACTAACGTGGGTGGAAGAGAAAGTGCATGCGTACGGATAATCATATTCAGTAGTTGCTGCTAATAATATTCCTCACTGGTTGCCGGAGAAAGGGGGCTATTGTTGCGTGCCTTTCCCCACCATCCATGCACTTGGGACTTTGGCTGTGGAAATATTACGTGAATCCAATGTCCCCATCATAAGGACCCTGTTCGACATCGGACGAATAGGAGTTGGGAGACTTCGATCGACACAAACCTTCCAAATGACCCGTACCTCTTGAATTACGCTTAATTGAATTTGACATCAGCACAACCAATATCTACCATGGAATTGAATCACCATAAAAAATATATATAACTTTACAATAATAAAACATTCAACTTTGATACCGCAAAATAAATGGTTTAGATAATTTTTTAATATATATATATATATATGAGAAATTCTCAAAAACTCTCCTATCTTAAAAGGGGAGTTTAATAATGATTTATTAGTATTTTAAGAGAATCAGTAAAGGATCCAACTTTGTAGGAGAATATTTAGGAGGGAGAATGGGTAAGTGTATCATTGATGACAAGTGTTACACTTTGGTTAAAAGAGGGGCCTCTTTTTTTTTTGAAAAACGCTTGGTGAGTATTGTATTTATATAAGGCAACCCTCTCCTCAGCTCAAGTTGGTGGGAGAGGGTTGTCCACTGCCTAGGGTGGGGTCCACTGTTTGGTCCATCCAAATGAACCACACACAGGGGATCCATGAATTTCACATGTCTACCAAGATTTCGCTCCATCCGATTAAACTAGACCATTGGATCAAGTGACACCCATCCAAATGAACTGTACACCATTAAACTTTTGTGGCTAAGATGAAAGTGATGATGATAAGGGATGGTGTTGATTTGTTGTAGAGAGGAAGGCCCACGTGTGTCCTTCAAATCCCCTCATCCCCATTTCCATATGGGTCCACAAGTGGGCCCCACACCATTGAGCGAACACTCTTATCCTCAACTCGAGCCGTGGATAGGAGGCAATATATATATATATATATATATAGAGAGAGAGAGAGAGAGAGAGAGATTATATATGGCCAACAAACTCATTGTTGAATGGTGTTAGTGCCTTACTCTTGTGGATGCTCATGAGCTATGATCTGGTCTTGGACTGAAAATATCCCTCCTAGGCCAAAAGCCCAACATAGCGGGAAAAAAAGAAATATGCACGTCCCAAATGTTCAAGTGTGATGTTGTTGTCTTGTGTCATGCTAGATATCTATAAGGCCCACTTAGGGTGCACATGATCAATCCAATCCAGTCACTTAAAAAATCTTCACTATCTGGCATGGATCCCATAGATTTTCCACTAATCCAAAGAGACTTAATTGTAGAGTGAAATGCAAAATAATGGTTTATTCTAAATTATTAAACTTGAGGACCACAAACCAAGGGTGAAGATGATGGCGTAAACATGAGATTTTATATAAGGACTAGTCCATTTGGATCATTTGATCCCCACCTCATCCTTAATCGGTTGGCCCCAGGAGGGGCCTTAAACGCATCTGAGCAGCCCTAATTATATATATATATATATATATATTTCCTTTCTATTTGGGTGATTAGGGTTGGATTTGTCAACTTTCAATCTACACCCTAAAATCCTTTTCATTGGTTTTACCACTGCCATTAATGAACATTCTGGTGGGCCTTATGTCATCACGGTGTGCTTTGAATAGGAGCTATAGGGTTTGCTTACCATTCCTGAAGAATTTGGATGAGTTTTCAACTTGTGTTTCCTTAGAACTCTCTCTCTCTCTCTCTACTATTGACCATTGACTTTGTCCATCGGCCCATCACGAGGGTCCACAAAGATCACCACACAGACGATCCACGCGATCTTCAGTTAATCTCAATACTCACGCAAGTTGATACGTGACAGACTTTCCTTGAACTGATTAAAGTTGGAAAATTGCATGTTCTTCGTTTGATGCCCAGCCGCTGCTGCGACGTATCTGTCTCTACTCTGGTTAAATCAATCTAGACAGCATGTTTGGTGGGCTTGAGATAGCTCACTATATATTCTCGAGCAAGCCTATGTTTGGTTAAATCCTGACCATATGTTTGGTGGGTCTAACAATACGAGCAGTTATGCATTTACACTGGAAACGCAACGGACAACCAATTGGAACTGACTCGAAAGCTTCTCCTGTAAACGTACTACCACAAAATTATCGATTGCTAATGGCAGGCTAACTTATGTTGATGAACTTGACCATTGTCCATTGGTCACGAGGAACTGGTGAGAGAGAGAGAGAGCTTTCTTCCATCACATGAGAAGTCTACGTGAAGTAATAAAATCTAGGTGGTTGTATATCGAGAATTTTTTCATTTTTTCTTGGTAGAAGTATACTTTGGGTTTTCATTGTATATAGTGTCTTCAAAGACACTCTAGGGTGACATTGGAGCCGAAATCAATCTCTCTCTCTCTCTCTCTCTCTCTCTCTCTCTCTCTCTCTCTCTCTCTCTCTCTCTCTCTCTCTCTCTCAAAGGGTGGTAAAACGTCCCTCCCGAATCCGGTTGCCCCATCTCCACTCAAGCCATTTCTCCTTTTGTTTTTCTTTTTCCATTTTACAAATCAAGCACTCCTTTGGACAGGTAAAAGAACCCAAGTCAGATTTATTCCTAAAAAAAAAAAAAAACATGTATACATACACAGCATAACCATACTTGAGGCGCAAGCAACCTTTTATTTTTCTTTCTACCCACAAAATGAAAGAACTAATATTATATTTTATAAAATTCAGTCTCATGTTGTAATTTTGGGAGCTTGCAAACATCTTTAGAGGCTTCTCCTCTCTCCTTGTGGATGAAGAACTGGGCAGAAGTGGAGAAAGAAAAGAGGAAAGGATAAAAACATAAAAACAAATAAAGTGCTGGGAGAATTCTATTCCTTCCCAAAGCTCAAGAAACAGCTGGGGAGAGGGAAGCCATGGTTTAAAAGAGATATGCTGCTTTCTTCTTTTCCTTTCTTTATCTCTCCTCTTCCTCATAGGCTTTTATCTATTTTGGAGGAGTGGGAGAAACTGAAGAGGAGCGCTTAGTGTGTGATGGGAATAAGAAGGACACTGAAGAGATGACATGGACCAACGGTTGTGATGAGGATAGAGCAGCGACAGCTGGTGGTGGCGACAAATGCAAAGAAATCAGGATCAAGAGCTGCCCTTCATGTGGCCACCGGATCCAATGTCATGACCAGGTCTTCTTTCCATCTTCTTCTTCTTGTTGTTGTTGTTGTTATGGTTGAATTAAGATTGCATGGTCTTTTGTGCATTTCTTGTTCTAACTAAAAATTATATCTACATATTGTACGTATGTAGGCGGCCATTCATGAATTGCCAGGGCTCCCTGCAGGGGTGAAGTTCGATCCAACAGACACAGAGCTTCTAGAACATTTGGAAGGGAAGGTTAGGTCTGATGCTCATAAGCTACACCCCCTTATCGATGAATTCATCCCTACGCTCGAAGGAGAGAATGGAATTTGTTACACCCACCCTGAGAAGCTTCCAGGTCATATTTTCTTCTTCTTCTTCTTCTTCATTGTGTTAGAGAAATGAAACAAGAGAAGAGAGTGCAACTCTATCTAAAATCTAAAACTAACGTTATAATCATCTTACAATGATTTAGTTTTAAAGAGATTACCATACAAAACATGGGTAATTTGACCGCCGTTGGATAATTAAGATTAATCAGAGTATAATAATCACATAATAGCCCCACAGATCCTTAGATAGTATTAAGTTAATTTTATACGATCTGGGTAAACATTGTCTTATGTACTTAATGCAAGCATCTAACATCTCATTGTTCACTTATAGGAGTATCAGAGAATTAGTCTATATATACGTTTATATGGTATCAAATCCACTTCAATTGATCTCGATCATTGTTCAATTTCGACGTCGTCCAGGCAATTTGGAGTGGTAGTAGATGGGTCAGTGTGGCAGCCTAATGCAGAAGGAGGGTAGCTTTTATGAAGCTGATCAATTGGATGGAGATCTGACAAATTAACAATTTTTTACCGATTAATTAAGAAAATCCTCAACGTTTGTCTGTAGATGTTTTGCAGGTCGATAACTCAAAGAATCACTCCATTGAGTGAAGCTAAATGATTGTTTGAGTAAAAGGAGGAAGACACGCAACACCACGAGATAACAGTAATTCTCAATGATTATAGATGAAAGTTTACTTTTCATTGAGCGCATCATTGCTATTTATACATCCATGAAAACTAAAGTCCACGCAGTGTACCATCTTATAAGATTGAACCACTCGAACCACTCCCCATTTGGCCAAAAATTTATACTCAGCTTGGGCCCACGGATCAAATTTATTATATATTTTAGACACAATTGAAAACGAATCCATCACCTTGTAGGATTTCGTCCGCATCTAAAACAAACTACACACGGTTACAAGAAATAAAGGTTCCATATGGATTCAGATTTTCCAAGCTTTTGATGATAGATTTTGAGACTGATTGGGCTAATTAAATATAAAAGTGCTTTGAAATTTAGCATCTTCAGAAAATGGGTTCATTGCAATTTTCTCGGCTACCAATCAGAAGCCATAAAATAGGTGCAGTGTATAATGGGTGAAGTTATTGTCTTATCTTGCTGCCATTTTTCTATGGATGAAGTTAGAGATCAAAAGATCCAGATACGACCTGTTCATATATAAAATATCAAGCCATCCCTATCAACCTAACTCCATAGTTAATTACCCTTAAATTCAATGGTTTTAGAATTGACATTTTTCTTTTTATTTCAATGCAACGGTTGAATCCGTTTAGATAATCAGATCAGCGTAAAATCCACAGGAACTATAAGACATGCATTGCCGGTGAGGATGGAGAGCTCATGCTTGTGGGGCCCACCTTTGGTCCATCCAAATGGACCAAACACATGACTTCCCTAAATTACACATGTCCACCAACTTTCGGTCAGATCCGAATTTATTGGACCGTTGGATTGACTATGTGTCAATCAAAATGGACCGTTGACCATTAAACTTTTGAGCCCATATGGAGATGATATAAATCGCATTTGGGGTTGATTTTTTGTAGAGAAGAAGATCCAAGGGAGTCCTTGAAATCCCCCCCACCCCCATCTCCATTTGGGTCCCCATGTGGGCCCCACCACACACTTGAGCGTATCTTATCTTAAGCTTGAGCTTAGGATATATATATATATATATAAAGCGCAAGGCTCTTCTAAGCTCAAGCTTAGGATAAGATAAGCTCAAGTGTGTGGTGGGGCCCACATGGGGATGGAGATGAGTGAGATTGCAAGAACTTCTTAGGATCTTCCTCTCTATAAAAAAATCAGCCACAACCGTAATTTTTATCATCTCCATATGGGCCCAAACGTTTAATGGTCAACAATCCATTTGGATCGATACATAGTCGATCCAACGGTCTAATAAATTTGGATCCAACCGAAAGTTTGTGGACATGTACAATTTAGGAGGGTCATGTGTTTGGTCCATTTGAATGGACCAAAGGTGAGCCGCCCAAGCATGAGATTACAGGATTTTATCCTAAACTTGAGCTTAGAAAAGCCTTGCTATATATATATATATATATATATATATATATATATTTAGACACACACACATGAGGAGGAGGATGAAATGTGCCCAAGACATTGCTTTCAAAGAGGTTCCCTCGTGGACGATCCTCTCAAGTATAACATGAATTTTAATGCCAAGTGAGATTCGTACTTGCACAATCCCACACGTGGAACACGTGCAAACCATCCAAATCATCCCGCCTCACTGATGGTGGGCCATGGTTTAAAAATTACCCGGATGGTAGAATCTTCCCTTTGATTCTTCGATTGGTCAGATTGGTAGGATCTTTAGGAAAATTTACCAGCCTCAATGGGGCCTGCAATTGGATTTAAAGCCTTCTAATTTACAACCAAAACATATAATTTAAGGCTTCTAGTATAGAGTTTCTGACAGACACTGGTGTTTGTTCCAACTTACCTATATCCACGTTCATCGTTGAGTCTGTCTGAGTGCAACTGAAATGATCAAACACCATTAGATATGAATCAATTGTATTTCACCATCACTAATAATGAATAGAGGTCGACATATATTTGAACCAATGAGACCCAGAGGTCATGTATGATATATATCTATTGCCTGTGTATTATTTATTGTGGTGAAACTTATGACAGGAGTGAAGAAAGATGGGCTAGTTCGTCACTTCTTCCATCGACCATCCAAGGCATACACAACTGGAACAAGGAAGCGCAGGAAGGTTCACACAGATGCGCATGGGGGTGAGACCCGGTGGCACAAGACAGGCAAGACCAGGCCAGTAATCGTGAGCGGGAAGGTGAAGGGCTACAAGAAGATCCTGGTCCTCTACACAAACTACGGCAAGCAGAGAAAGCCCGAGAAGACCAACTGGGTCATGCACCAATACCACCTGGGCTCCAATGAGGAAGAGAAGGATGGCGAGCTAGTCGTCTCCAAGGTCTTCTACCAGACCCAACCAAGGCAATGTGGCTCAGGTGCCAAGGACCGAGACCCCCACAACACCACTGCAGCAGCTCTCAAGGATGACAGTGCTGCTGCCATAGTCGACTACTACAATCCTTCTTCACTCATCTCCTATGACCAAGGTCCCCATGACAGAACAAGTCCTACTCACCTAATCCCGAGTTTTGTTGTGCATGCTGATGGCACTTCCTTTCTCTCCTAGCTAAGACGTTGGATAAGTGGGCCCCGCTGCTGATTTGATGATGACCATCGATCATGATGATGAGGTTACCCCAAAATATCTCAGACTAGAAGATCCTAACCATTCAATCAGTAACTGAGTAAATATTTCCAAAGACAGAAGGTTGAACAGATGGGATCTTTCTATGTTGGAGATGCTTTGGAATAGGTCCATCTGCCCATCTATTGTGAGGTTTATCAAATAAAGGTTCGAATCATCAAACCAAGGGGTCTCACACTCCACTTGACGTGGGTGACTCAACATGTGGAAATGTTCTCTGCAAATCTATGGCTACAAGAAGTAATACTATTAGGATACAATACAATCGTTGATGTGCAGGACAAAAATAAGCTCAAATAGTGCCTTTTCTTTTCTTCTTTTTTTAACCTACGGGACTCAGAAATTATATGATGAGCATGGGAAGGTGTTTCACAATTGTTCAATGGACTACTGTATTTCTTGCACTTTCTATACAAGCCTTCTACAGGAGTATGTTGCCAAAAAAAATATATAAATATGTGTGTCGTGAAGTTGTTTTAATGGCCAAACTTTCAGTGCTTGTGTATTTATAATCATGGAATCAAGGCCTTTGATTTGTGACTAAAGTGTAACATTAAGTGCGAGAAAATTGTGCCGAATGTGAACAGCAAGATCCTTTTCAACGTTGCTTTTGCAGGAACTTCTCAGGGGCACATGCATTGGCCACAAATAGTTCCCATGAAAGGAAAAAAGTGCTCATTTTTTTATTTTTTTAATGACAAAGGACCCACCAACCCCCTTGTGGTTGATCATTGGTAAAACCCAAATCACAGGTCTTCCTCCGGAAATGTAGGTGATGCTAATAATAGGGTTTCATGAGTTATCTAACTTTAAAATATTACTCCAATTGGATGTTGCTGGGCCATCCAATTAAAGATGGTGATCGCAAAACATCCATATGGTAGAACCGTAGAACAGCCTATGAGCTATTTTGTCCAATATAAGATGTGGTGTTTATTACGCAGGGTAATAAGTCTAGGTATTATTTTTACAAATCGTCCTCATAAGCCTTTCATCCCTCTTTGTGGTCCATGTTCTCCCCTAAGCATGGCCAATTACAGCGTATCTTTAAGAAATATGAACAGACAAGAACACCCCCATCGTGTAGCTGGTGCTCAGCTGGTTAAAGAGAAATAAATAGACCGCCAACATACTCTAGGTTAATGAGTGATGTTGACACCTTACTATCACACGTCTTCAAGTTGAAGATATCACTCACAGCCAGATAGTCCATAACCCAAAAAAAAAAAAAAAAAATATTACTAAACAAAACCCATCATCTGTGACTTCTAAAAAGATAGAGATAAAATAAGAAGCAGGAGACGGGGGCAGACCGAGGTAGAAAGTCCTGGGGGCTCAAGCCCCCCACCCATATATGAGAAAAAACTTAAAATTCTTAAAACCCCCTACATATTCTGAAAATTCATATGTATAGTTTTTACATTTATCCCTTCCCCCAATATTTATTTTACATAAAGCCCCCCAAATTGGATTTCCTATGTCTGCCTCTCGCGGGAGGCACGTTTTTAACCAAGTGATACCCGTATGTACCCCCCACCACTTGTCTAAGGGCCTATTTGGTCGCAAGAATTTGGAGAATTCACATCTACTGAATTTAGAGAATTTAGAATACTAGAATTTAGAATGCTGCTGACGTCCTCCTGAATTTCAATTCTATGTTTGATTCATTCTGAAATTTCTTGCCTGAGAATTCAATCCACCTTGAATTTGAGAAATTTTTTGTTTGATAACTTACTAGAATTCTCTATTTGATTTTCACATAACAAAGTACAAAAGTAGAAAATCAATTCAAATAATAATCTTGATAAATAAAAATTCTACTTAGTCTTAATAGATTTTCATGTGGATCCCACTTAGCCATAAAATGTTAGGCACCAACAGATCGTCAATTGGGGTAATTATGTCAAAAATATTTATACAAAATTCTCCCATCATTTTATAGTTTTTCTTAATAATAATTTTTTTTTAAAAACCCTAAAATGAAGCAATCTTACACAGCTCTATATACTTCAAAATCAACCAGCTACCTTGAAGACCTAAAGCTTCCTACTACAACTAGTATATTCCACCCTCTGTTCTGTAATGGTCTCGTTCTCTTTTTATAG
Organism: Cinnamomum chago; assembly: GCA_038049695.1. Classification (NCBI taxonomy): domain Eukaryota; kingdom Viridiplantae; phylum Streptophyta; class Magnoliopsida; order Laurales; family Lauraceae; genus Cinnamomum; species Cinnamomum chago. The sequence goes on from CP142457.1 coordinate 60,443,959, forward strand.
TTTTTCTGGGTTTCTTCAGAAGACTGGGACAGGGAGTGGGAGTGGGAGTGGGAGTGGGAGAGGGAGAAATAGTGATAAGGACAGCAAGGGTAGACAGTGGCTTCTAAAAGAGAGAGAAAGGGAAGTGTGTATCTGTGGGGCTGCTGTGTGTTGCAGTGAGGGTTTGGGAGGGAGAGAGGGAAAGAGAGTGTTTGCTTTTGGCTAAGAAATTGAAAGATGGGAGACAGCTGTTATGGTGGCTGGGACGAGTGGATAGTGTAGGTGTTTGGTTGGGTGACTTGTGCAGTAGGTATTAGATGCAGTTGGTTAAGTGTGAGGGAGCGTACTGCGTAGTGACTAGTGAGCGGGAGATGGGTGAGGGATGCAATAGGCTTTCAATGTCCAAAATCAAATATCCTCGAGTCCCATCTACAAATTAAGTCTCCTTTTTTTTTATGACATTGACCGAAAGAGGACTAATCCCTCATGTGGCGCCGCCTAAACCCACACAAATGAAGTCCTACTATCAAGAGTCCATCCTACACTAACAGTTCATGTACATCAATCTATCAAATATCAATTAAAAGTCCCGTCTAAAAATGAAGTCCACATATCAATGATCCATCCTACACTAATAGTCCATGTAAATCAATCAATCAATCGAATATCAACTAACTTCATCAAAAACCAGTCAGATGGTGCCGCCTCCACATCCATCTAGGATGTCAAGTCATCCATACAGGATTGAAAACATCAAGATGCGAGTGTGTAATTTCATGTGAACTACATGTGAATTTAAAGACATCAACCATAACAACTTCATTATAGCAATTATAAACATAAGAACAACTCAGAATAAATGCCTCTTTGGGAAACATGTGAAATTTAGAATCTTTTGAACGTTGGAGGTTAAGGCACTAATGGAGGATCACGAAGTAGGACTAGCAAAATAACTGAATTTTCAATATGAATAAAATCAAGCACAGACCTTCAAAGATTAGCCAAATGAAGTTTTCAATTGAATCTTCCTTTTCATATTTTCAAAAAACAGTCCGTCTGACCGTCTAAAATTACTATTAGATAACTAGAGTACACATACCCTGTACACATTGAACAGAGGTCTACCTATGGAGGACATGTTTCTCATAAAGAGCAATGAAGTCCTTTTTACTTGGGTTCCTCAACTGCAAGAGTTCTGCACCAAAACCATGCTTTGTAAGCTCCTGCTTTAGTTTCTGCACCGTTAACTTGGAATAATCTTCTGGTTCCGTTTGCACGCTGTGGTTATCTTCTCCGTCTCCTTTAAAGACAGAACCCCCATCTTCGGTATGCGTATTTAAAGGGCTGGTGGTGCTCCTGGACCTCTTCTTTCCTCTGGTTATCTGTTCATCAGCATCCATATCTTGAACGGACTCCACACCCATATAATCATCTACTCTTACACGTTTCCCCTGAGAAGCGGTCCTGAGCTTGGTATCAAGTGCAGTTTCATTCAGACGAACAGACGTCAACTCCTGCTGAAGGGCATCAAGTTTTCTCTGAGTAGATTGCAGCTGCAAAGACAGCTCTTCAGCTCTTCTATTTGCCTCTGCTCGAGCTGTTCTCTCGGTCGACAGTAGGCCCTCTAGAACTTGAACCGTGTCCGCCCTCTGCTCATTGTTTGACTTCAGCAGAGACTCGATTTCCTTCTCTCTTTCTTCAACCTGTGCCTCGAGTTGTGCAACCTTGGAAAGAGCATCCCTTTCAGAGGTGCGCAACCTGTTAACCTCTTCTGTCAGGTTAGCTTTGTGTCTTTCAAGGCTCTCAATGTGCCTTTCATTTCTCTCAAGTTGAGCCAATCTTTCCATTGCCAGACGCTGGATCTCACTCTTGTCCTTTTGAGCAAAAACTGCCTCCGCACGGGCTTCATCGGACAGCTTGGTTGCCCTTCTTGCTTCAGTTTCAGCAGCTCTGCACCTTTCATCAGCTTCCTTAAACCTTCTAAAATCAGATTCATATTTCTGCTCCAGGTGAATCTTCTCTTGCTGCAATATTCTGGCTTTTTGCTCAAATGATTGAGCTGCTGCTTTGGTTGAATCCAACTTATTGTCCAACTCTTTAATTTCAAGTCTCAAGGCAGAACATTCCAAATCATAGCTCTTCAGTTTTGACTCAGCTGCCTGCAAATATATTACCAAAACATCACCATTATCATCAACAAGAGAAATTATATACTGCTCGACTGATAAAAGCGGGGGAAAGAGCATTTTTCGGTTCAACAAACTATGTGCTACATGTGGCTACCACACTATGATGGACCAAATGATGGTCCAGGCCACAAATACCTCCCATAGTGGATCAAACTAACCATCTGAATGGCAGCGTGCAAGTGTGAGAGAATTACCATAAAGGACCAACATTTGATTAGGACAAAATCAGATAAGATTATCCAAGTGGAGTTTTCTCAGGTGTCATTCACTATTTGGCAAACCTTACAACCTATGATGTGCAGATACAGCATGGGTACGGCAGGGGCAAGCCATGGACACAGCCAGGCCACAGATTTTACACAAAAAGTGAAGCATCGATATGATACAACACTGTACTTTGTACTTTGTCTATTTTGGAGTATCCGGGCATCATAACTTATGACCACTTTGTATCCCCAAAAGGCACTCTCCACAATAGAGTTGGTCGGCCCAAGCAAATGGCACAAATAAGCATAGCACTTTTACCACCAACAAAAACATAAACAGTCATACACAAATAATACAACAGCATTAAAGTAAAGTCGGGGCTTACCTCCAACTCTAACCTCAAACTTGACAAACGATGATCAGCATGTTCAATCGTTGCCGTCTTTTCCTTAATTTCCTCTTCCTGTAATTCATTTTTAAGAGCAACTTAGGATTGACAATTGATGACCAAAATTGTAAAATACTAAGAAGCAATAAATGAGACCTTTTCAGCTAGGCTGACAGAAAACTCGGCCCTCAGAGCATCTTCCCTTCGCTGAGTGTCTTTTTGAGTCTGTTCCTGTATTCTTGCCGCCTTCTGCAGAGCTGTTTTGGCATCATTAACAGCTATTTCAAACTTCCGCTTCCACTCTGATGCCTCCTCCTGCGCTGAGTTAGCTTGTTCACGAGCAGCAGCCACTCTTGCTTCAGCAACACCTACTCTGGACTTGAGAGATGTTATTTCAGCATTGACCTGGTCTTCTTCAGCCCTCTGTTTCAAAGAAATTTGATCATATTTTCTCTTCCATTCAGACAAATCCAGCTTTGCAGAATCTAGAGCTTTGGCCAAACTTGAACACCTTTCTTCTAATGAGCTGCACTTGCTCTGCAAATTACCAATACGGCCGGTGTATTCATCTGTAATTTTCTTCTTGTCCTTGATAGCTTCCTCGTAACGCCTCAAATAGTCTGCTTTGTAATTCTCACTTGCTTCTAGTTGCTTTTTAAGCAATTCCAACTTGTCTTCATTTGAGCGGAATTTTAACTTCAGAGCACTTCTCTCTGAAGAAATGTGGTCTAATTGCTTCTTGACAAGGTCAAGTATTGGGCCTTCCAAACTGCACAAATACTAACATCATTCAAGGTTCCGCTTATAGGAAAGAAAGAAGCAGAGAATGCACCAACATGGGCAAATGCATAAAGATATTCGTCAGGTGGGGCATGAAGCATGTCTACCCGGGTGGATCTCTCTCGTTTTGTGGGTGAGTGGGTGTGATTTTGATGATGATTGGGAAGGGTGGGGCAGGTGGGTGCAGCATGATTTTGAGAACCTTATGTGTTTTCTATAGGCCCCTCTCAGAGTTTTTTTACTTTATATTCTTTATTTTTAATTTTTACAAAATGCCTGCCTCAAGGAAATTTTTCTCCTGCCGCGGCTCAGCCATTGATGTCAACCACAATATAACAGATCCCTCAAACCTTGTCATGATAGGATGTCTGTCACAAAGACGCTAAATCACTTGACACACAATCCTACACATTTTAAAGAGAAAACTAAGGTGCAAAGAGTGACTCCGCCCATGCAATCTCCTGGGTAACTACCGGAAGTGGAGGTCCATGGAAATTTCAATTTTACCTAAAATCCTATGTGATATTTTATAATCATTCTTTATAATATAGTTGGGAGAAGGCTTTGATGATGATGATGATGATTATTATTTTAGAGGATAGTCTGGCTAACGAAGGGGTAGGTGGATAGTGGCAGTTCTTCTGTATAACTTCTTGTTGTAATCATTCTTTGTTTTTCATATAATGCTCATACCTTTTTCCCTTCTTCCTGGGCTTCAAGCCCGTGCATGCGCTGTGTGTGTGTGTGTGTGTGTGAGAGAGAGAGAGAGAGAGAGAGAGAGAGAGAGAGAGAGAGAGAGAGACCTCTGTTGTAAAAAGCTGGTTAACTTTTGCCATTTTCCCGGACCGTGAGATGATGCTTCATACTCAGAGAGAAGATCATCCAAAACCTGTAAAAAATATTAGAAATTATTAGACATAACAGGAGAAATGTTCTCCAAAGAGCACCTTTATATGCAGTCCAACTCTGTGGGGCTCACTTGGGGCCACCTTTAATGAGTGCAGACCATTTCACACTCTCATCCCTCCATGACCTAGCAATAGGCACAATTTCACTCTCACCAAACCTTATCCACCGTTGGATTGAATCTCTAAGAAATCTATGGTTAAAAGACCACTAAACGATAAGGCTATTAAATCAAGGGCCAGGAAGATCAGATCCAGATTTTTTTTTTTTTTTTGTTGAGCCTTATCCATAAGCACACCTTCCCATGTACCCCCACCCTCCACTGATTAGTAGTCATCTAAATGGGCCCCATGAGCTAGACAGCAAATGAAAAGTGTGCAGTCTGCTAGTAGGAGAACATTACCTAACATAACAGAACTATTTTTTCATTAGATACTGGATTATATTATTTGAGTCAATATAGAAAGACTGCAAACAAGATGGGAAGTTTATTATATAATTCCTATGATGATAAGAAGATCAGCAGCTGTCATAGACCATGGGGAAGGTAATTTCCTACTTTGTTTTTTGTTATTTATAATTTGTTTCCACATTGCTCATATATTCTTCGTCTACAGAAATGAGCATCTAGTATTAACTGCCTTAAAATATAATTTCTTTGAAATGATATCCATGGTAACAAAGACGGCGATGATTTACCATGAAAGTTTATATTTACATTAAATTAGGCTATTAAATGAAGATATCAGGCTTTCCCAAAATGAAAAGCTTACAACATTTGAGTGAATTGAAAAGGACGAGAACATCGAGGGAAATGAAAAAGACGAGAATATTAGTAAGAGAATGACTAGAACATTAGTAAGAGAATCCAAGATGGAGTACATGTGTTATATGAAGAACTTACTTTGATAACATGATCCAGTTTTGCATCAGGAACGTGACAAGCTGCTCGCAGCTTCTTTTCCATGTTTTGTATAGCATTTGAACATCTCAGATCTGCCTCCATATAGGCAGTCCTTTTATAATCCTATATCAACAATGAATCAAAATCAATAATATTGTAAGTCTTTTTCAAAAATAATATTGTAAGTCTCATGTGCCCAAAGGGATTTGCAAAAGAGCAACCTTCATTGGATTGGAAATTTCAGTACTAGCAATCAAAATAATAACACTAAGAAAAACTTATTACAAGATCCTACATAAATAAGATAATGAGATTTTTACTGATCAAAAGAAGAAGATGATAACAAATTCATTCATAAAAACGTAAATGGTGTCCAACAAATGCTCAATAAGATGCCACAAGATTGACTGATTAGTAATTATCATGAAATTCAATAATAAAGAATACTAAGCACAGAATAAGTAAATTTTCATAATTCACATTATTATAGCTTTTTTGTATTTATCAACATCTAAATCTGTGTCCAACCTCTTTTTGTTCGTTAGGCATTAAATCCTCCATGGTGGAGGCATAGGGTTTGAGCTTTGAGCTTTCATCATCTCCCTGATAATCTTAAGTCTCTCCAACCAGCCTCCGGCAGGCAAAAACATGTCTATTTTTAATTTTTTTAACAAAAACCAACATATCTATAATAAGTTAGACTACTTTAAATCATAGAAAGATGGACCACAGTGAACACCAGAAAGTGTAAAGGGTGCATACAACTACAGTCCTCATTCTATGTAAACAAAATTTTATTTGCTTTAAATATTTCATATAAAATGAATAAAAACTATACGAATATACATATGCATAATACTGTTAAAAATTTAAAGTCGACATTCTCAGGTGGATGAGGCATTTGATAAAACGAAATACTGAAGGAGAAAGACAAAAGAATGAGTTCAATAATTACCTCAAAAGCCTTCTTGATAAAATTTTGAAGAAACTTTTCATATTTTTGCCGTGCTGAACCAGCCCCTACAGCAGTAGAATTAAAGACAGCAAGCGCTTTTTGAACTGCAACCTCATGTGCTTCTCTTAGACAAACCTAAACATCAAAATAAAATAAAATAAAATAATAATAATAATAATAATAATAATAATAATAAAAGAACAGCTAAGAATGGGAATCAGAGATGACTTGTACACATTTTCATTGATCGCTAAAAACTACACTTGCCTCTTCTGGAGGCTTTGTACGATCAAAAGAAGACATATAAGCTTCAGTGGCCATTTCATATGCACTACGACATTCAGCTTCTTCAACACTCTGCAAAAGAATCGTTATTAAAGCTCTTTGGCAATCCAGAATGAAAAATTATAATTTGTTATTTCATTTTACACTTTATTCAAGAACCAAAATAAGAATATAGCTTAGTATCTTATAATATACTACACAACATGTGTGCCTAATTAATTTACTTCTTTAAAACATACAGGGTTCTATTGAAGTAATGTATAAAACCAAGTTTCTATGTGAAACTAGGCCAGGTCCCAGAATTGTTTTGGAGTTTCTTCTTCTCTACTGAACTGTTTCAGAGTTTCAGTTTGGCTGAGAAAAAGAAATTATACCAAATCCCAAGCAAAGCTGTCACTAGTGGACATTGAGCAATGGAGTTCTATATCTCAAATCCTGTTTGCAACCAAGTCAGCAGCTTTCAAGTTGTTAATGCATACAGTTGTCCAACTGATAATCTCTAAATTGTTACAAAGGTAATTACAAGATCTAAAGTACCTTTGCTCTTGTTACATTACTTACCATGTATATGTTTATTATCTAATCATCATCATCATCATCGAAGCCTTTATCCATATACATGCAGTCAACTTCGTAAGTACTACTTTCCAATGAACCATTTTCACGGTCATGTTTTTAAAACTCCACAAGCCAACATGTCTTCTTTTTTTTTCACCACTTTATATAAGGCCTCAATAGTCTCCCTCTTTTCCTAGTTCCTTGAACATGTAAACCTTCAATCCATCTACATGTATACTTTTCTTTATAGATCTACATAGTTCTTTAATATATTTATTATCCATAATTTATTTTAAATATTGAAATAAATAAAATTTATTTTCTGCCTCATTACCCCGATGGAGAAAAACCCAAAAGCTAATCACATGTCTACATGTTCCAAAATAATAAAATCCCAAGAATAAAATTTTAAGACTTCCTTCAACACTAATATAAAAAAAGGAAAAAAAAAGAATCTGCTTCCTTGCGTAGGTGCTTAGGAACATCAGAGCCTCCTTGGGTAGAACAGGTTTCGAGAATTGGTTGATATAGAGAGGAATCAGCACGTTGCTCTCATAAGAAAAACAGGATAGTTAAGAGTGGAGAAGGCCTGCACACTGCACTCCTCAGGATGTGCCAATGCTTTGCTCCGTTGCCTAGATTAGAAGGATAGATTATAGATATATAATAACAACAACAACAACCACCACCCCGAATTTCAGTGTGATACAAAAGCACTGAGGCCTCTATAAAACATTTTAATGTCAATCCTATATACTTAATTCTTTTCTTAAAAAAATATCCGCCCCTGGTGATAAACAACGAGGTCTCTTTGATATGAGCTTCAATACCAAATTAAATTTCAAATACGTAAAGTAGTTGTGATTAAGTGAAAGAAAAAGTGGACAATCAACAAATTGATCCTGTCATAGCATTAGCAGATGAATAATGGGAAAGACAATTTTTGTTGGGCTTGGATAAAAATCTAACCTGCCATGAGGAAGATATTGTAGGCACAGCACCTTTATTAATAGCATCTAGAAAAGATTGTGTGATTCCGGCAAGGACGGGGCCTGTCATTATTGTAGCCCCCACTTGCTTAGGCCTGGTTCTCTCAAAAACGAATTTTGTCACTGCATCTAGGCCAGATCTAAACTCTGGCCGCAACTTATCCAGCTGCACAAGGAGACAAGACAATTTCAAATTAAAGAACTGAGTTACATTATTCATAAAAATGTGTGCAACTGAAATGAATAGTAGTAACTTACAGATATTTGATCCAGCCTTTGGAGATCTTTTTCGTTATTCAAAGGACGCACAAGGGTGAAGCATTCTCGATCTGGAAATAAAGCTCGGATAGACTCCCTTATCTATTTAACCATTATTTTTTCAAGAAAATTCAGACCTCAGCTTGAAAATATAGATTGGCAAAAGGCCAATTGGCAACTAAGGATGAAAAAAGATCAATTCCTTCAAAAAGGGACAAAAAAGATCATAAAAACATGTAAAGTAATGGGACAAAAAAAAAAAAAAAACATAGCAGACTATTGGGACAAAAAAAAACATGTAAAGTAATGGAATAGAAGCAATCATAAAAATAAAAAAAATACCAATACACATACAAACCCAAGACAAAATGGAATTTGAAGATAAAACATTAAAAAAATGCAGTTCAAGATATATACTGAAGGTATTTCAAAGGTCAACTTGTGAAACACATGTAATACACAAAATTTTAAGGACAACCAGGCCGTCCCTAAGCATGGAACCGCCTGGCCTCTGGGGCCAACTGGCCCGCCTCATGATTAATCTAAGCCCCTTACACTCACGATCTTTCATTGAATTAGCACTAGCCCAATTTGACACTCGTCTGAGTCCTATGGCCCTTGGATTGATCATGCAAATTCGGTACCCATTCAACTTTATCTAATGGTTAAGATTTGGATAACTTTGAGGCCCTCAATTTCAAATCAGTACAACCTATAATCAATTGTTTCCTTTCTTCTTCTTCTTCCAAAAAGGTAGTTCATGGGGAGACCACCTAAACCTTCTATGCCACCATGCTTTCAGGCCCGCACATGACAGCTTGTCCCTTGCTAAGGGATGAATTGGCTATTCCTTGCTTTGGGAACTACACATGCTGTGTGCAAAATAGAACTATCAAACCATTTTTGTTGTGAATGTCCCCCATCGTTCCACAACAAATGCAAGTATGAGAAAATCAAAATAATACAACTTTTTTTTGCCACCACATCCTTTTCTCCACCCAGCATTGGCCTCAAAGCCAGTTCTAGGTAATAACGTGGCATTATTTTGTGGTTATCCTTTCCTTCCTCAATGTTCAAACATTTTTACAATATTTTGGTATGTTTTTAAATTTTGAATTTTATTTTTTATGCTAATAATAGTTTTTCAATTATATCCTGATAAAACTACAAAATTTAAAAATATACAAATAATATGGAGATATTATCCCAATAACCACATTTGCAACATTGGGGGAAGAAATGTTACAAGTCAACATGGCACCAAACAACTATGAGAAATGATCTCATGCTCGGAAAAAATAAATAAATAAATAAAAATGGCTGTTCCTTGCTTAGGGAACTACACTTGTTATGTGCAAAATAGATATACACAAACTATTTTTGTTGTGAATGTCACCAATCATTCCACAATAATTGCAAGTACAAGCAAATAAGAATAATACCTCATTTTTTGCTGCCATACCCTTTCCTCCACCTTGCATTGGCCTCAAAGCCAGTTCTAGGTAATCACGAGGAGTTATTCTGCGGTTATCCTCTGCTAAGTCCAAATAAAAGTCCTACCAATGAGAATATAAATATATCAATCACCAACACAGCAAATCAAAATTATACACAGAACATGTTGAATGTGGAAAAAACTAAAAAAGCTACAATTAATAATTTCATAAGATCCCCCTACATCTGGGGTAAAACCAATACTTCCAGAAAAATAAGGAAAAGGAATTCCAAAAAACAATCACCCTCAAAAGCCAAACAAACACTGGGGAGAACTGCCCAAGCTCAGAGGCAGTAGTCTTCCCTCCAGAAGCTCTGACACGAATATGTTTAGTCATTTCAGTGACTAGAGAAAGACGATCAAGTGCAGCTTCATCTATACCGCCCATCTGAGTAGAAGGAAATGAAGGAAGAAGGAAAACATCAATGATCTCAAAAATATAGGTTTTGTAAGTAAGTTCCTCTTACAATGTTTTATATAAGTGAAAAAAAGTAAAAGAAATTGAAAGCAGCATGAGATATTCTGACCTGGTTATAGATAAACATGCTTGACAACAAAACAGCAAGGGAGAATATCTGGGTACTGTATGTTCCCTGTCAAAGGGTCCAGAATGTAGTAAAACAGTGAACTGCATATCCAAAAATATGTAAAGAAACAACTACTAAATTGTTATATAGCTATAAATGGCCCGACTTGCCATAATGACAAAGCAAAAATGATTTATGAGATGAGTACATCAGAGATAAAAATAGTAATAATGTTACATAAATATTGTTGTGAGCTGCATAGAATAGGAGGAACTAATGCTATTACTGAAGGTGATTCTTTCTTGGCAATCAGGAAAGACTTCATTTCCTTAGAGATTGGGAGACTAGGTCGAGCAAGTTCAAGATGTGTCAAGTCATTTAAGAGCTTTATTTCATCACGTTCTAAGGGAGGCAAATTCTGAGGCGGATATTCTTGCAAAGGAGGGATTTTTTTGCTCTTTTGTATCATTTGATGTTTAGTTTCTTTTTTCTTTTTTCTTTTTTTTTTCTGTGTTTAGTCTTTAGTTTTCTTTTGTTTTTGTCTGCGTCAAAGCCTTTTCCCAATATGTTGGGGAGCAATAAAATTTCCAATTATCAAAAAAAAAAAAAAAAGGTTAAGAACAATTTGCATTGAGGTTATCATGTGCTTTGTGTCTTTAGAGTTCAGCCCACCTATGATCTTCCATCCCATCGTACTCCCAAACCTAATTCTAGACTCATCCAACCTACACTCACCATTACACTAAAATATAAGAAAAATTAGCCAGCACATTATCATGGAGGGTAGATGGAAACATCCATGTAAAGGCTAGGATATGAGGGTCGAAACTAGTAACAGTCGAATGAGTGTCAATATGAAGTGAGAGCAAATTCACAAGGGGGAAGAGGAGAGAAAAGGTAAGGATGAAATTGGGTCTCCAATCCCCAAACAACTGAAAAAATCAAGTATTTGCCCAATTTTTGGACTTGTTCCCAACTCAGTCCACTACTTGAACCCCAACAAAAGTATGGGTCCATGGATTTCATCTTCCAGTCAAGTCCAGAATAAAAAAAAAAAAAAAAAAAACCTGCTATATTAGTGCAGATGAATAGCAGAAAATGAAGTTTGGACAACAGCATTGATCATGAACTGCAGGAAAACAACTAACACATGGTGCAAGCAGGTGAAGATAGAATCACAAATGTGTAGGTAAATTCAAAAATTCATATCCCAAGAAAATAGCACAATAAAAAAAAACCAAAACAATCATTTCAAAAAGAAAATAAAAAAAATTTACTTTTTTTATTGTACAAGCAAGAAATTATCTTGATATTTGGTTAAATGGCTTAGCTTTAACTTCAAGTAAATTCATCACTTTCTTCTCCAGAAAAATGTAATAACAATTGTGTTATTGGTATACAGAAAGAACGCATGCTAACCGTTTGATCATATGCATCAATTCCTTCACTGTCCAAAAGTAAAAGATGGTATTCTGTTCCATCAAGAGCAGTTCGCTTTAACGGTGCACTCCACATCCAAAGTCCCTTAGTACATGGCCGGTGGGTGGATGCAACTTGAAATCCACTACTCCGCCCTAATAGCTGTCAACAGCAAAACAATATCCAAACCCAAGATAAAGAAATGATATCACCTTCACACAGTACTGAGATCATTATAACCTTACAATTATTGAACAAAAACCATTCTAGTTATCACTGCTGATGATACAATGGAAGAAAAATGAATATTTCATGCTCTGCAGGAACTAAGCTTTCTCAATTTGAACTAGTGTTTCAACTAGATGCTGCAGCCTTTGATATATGAAAATTGAAAAAGAAATGAATAGGAAACTCAGTGGTAACACAGATATGAGGATGACAATGACCACGTGATAGACTTTAAAAAAAAAATCTGGAATTGGAATCATAAAGCAAACTTAACAGCATCTCTAAGTGGGGGAAAACCTACAAATAAGGTAATTTTTACCATATATCCTTCACGAACTGAAGGCAATTCACTTAATTTGGTCAGAAAACCCAATATATCAACTAGCCCAATGGAATGTAATTTCCAGCCTCAGTCAAATCTGTAAGCTGAAAGTTAACTCTTTAAATTTTGGCACATGGATAAGGTGACCAAATGATGCAGCCCGGCAAAAGACTAGGACCTGCAGGTCCTAATGGACCATCTGGTGGGGGCCACATGATCTCTGATTTGGCAAAGATCCCTATCCTTATCTAAATTAGTAATATTAATTAGTTGCTTAATGGGATTGCTTTCTAATAACTAGTTTGAGTAGGAATAGGTATGTTACTATTTCCAATATCCTGGTTCGTTTAGAAATAAGTGTCTTCTATATATACAGAAGAACCTCTTATTATTTTCCATGCTTTATTAATCAATTCAAGTTATTGTGAGTTTCTCTCTTGTGTTATGGTTTGTGCAGTGCCTTAGGATTGAAATCCTTTTGGATTCAATCAATATCTTCGAGATTGATCTACACTTTTCGATCGAGGTTCCAGAGCTGCGCCAAATTGGTATCAGAGCCGAGATCCGGTCGCCGGAGAAACGATTGTCTTCTCTGGTTCGTCATCGTCCACAACCCATCCCTCGCCCCAGACTCACCGAAACCCACTCCATTCAACCATACCCAACTCCAGCGACACCCCTACGTCGGAAAGCCTAATACCTCTTCACCGAAACACTTCTCCCAAATTTCCCAACTCACTGAAACCCCAGCGGCCCCAAATCGTTCCACCAAAACCACCTCCCTCAACCTCAATCCACCCAGCCCCTTCATCGAGCACCCCAAACACCAAATCCAGCAACCCCATCCCATCCACCTCCCACCACCAATCAAACCCAACCCTACACTGTCCCTGAACAATCCCATCTCAACCGAATCCCAAACCTTTTGAATCGCCTATTGTATTCCATCTTCCCGAAATCCCCTCTCGAATCCCCTGCCGAAACCAAAACCCACAGATCCGAACCAAACCATCTCGACAAACCCCACCACCTGCCCAAATTCCCAAATCAGCCCCAACCCTTCCACCACCTCCCAACACTACCGAAACCCACATCCCTAAACCAACCCACATCTCTCCGGCCTCCCTCGTCGAAAACCCCATCTCAAAAAAAAGAAAAAAAAAGAAAAGAAAAGAAAAAGAACAGAAAAAGAAGAGAGCAGAGGAGAGTTTTGAGTTAGTAGACGTACCTGGCACCGTTGAGCTCCACAGTCTCCGTTGCTCAACTCCACTGCCAATGGTGTGTTTGCCAGTGCTTCGTCGCCACAGCAGCTGTAACCTGCCCTCATCTCTATCGTCCACACGCTAGCAGCATCACCAAGTTGTTGTCGCGCGAAGAGCGTCACCGCTAGCCATATGTTTGGTATCATTCAAGATTGGCAATTATGAGGACGAAAGTTGGTGTGATGTGATCCATATGAATATTACTCATTATTTTTGGGCGTCCATGGCTTTTTGATAGAAAAGTGAACAATGATAAAGAGGCGAATACATATACCTTTTCATGGAATGGAAAAGGGATTAGACTCATTCCAATGAATTCAAAAGCCACATCTTCATCTACATCATCACCTTCAACAGATGAACCACAAGCGAGGGCAGAAGACATCAAGGATAACATCGAAGAGCAATTTCATAGCAAAGCTAATTTCGTGGGTACAAACCATATTGATCAAGATAGTGCCACTCAAGAGCCTCAAAGGGTTGAGGAAGTACAAGGTCAAGCAAATATTGAAGACTCTGACCAGGTTAGCAAAAAAATTGAACATCCAGTAGATCTCATCATCATGCCACTTCCAGAAAATCCAATTGCATCATCGAAAATCAAATCAATTGTCCATGTGGTTTCACAAGAAGATCAAGTTATTGAAGTTCCTCACATTGACTTCATTTTCGAGGAGCCACAATGGATATTCAATGATCATGATCTGTTGGTACAAAGGCAACACTTGAATCATCTAATAGTTAGATCACACATCCAAATTCATTTCATACATCAGCAATAGAGCCACCTCCAACCTATTTTTACATGGAGGAAAAGATCGCATCAAGCTTTCAAGCTATGTCATGCGAATGCAGATCCAAAGAAAGACGGAAGTTTGTGCGCTTGATTTTCGACCCAGGAGAACATTTTCCGGACTTGTGGTCGAATTCTTTTCGGCATTATCAAATTGTCAACTCGCCGGAGTCGAGTTCTTTCGAGCCGGGGAGAGTTGATGCAGTCTGGTCCCGATCCAAGACCAGGACCCGCAAGCTTTAATGGTCCCAGCTGATGGGGTCCACATGACGTTTCCTGATTTCCTAGATTAGTAGTGTTGCTTTATTTGCTTATTTCTATATTAGTAGGTCGCTTAATTGTTTAGAAGATTTCCTTTCTAATTTATATGTTGATTAGGATTAGGATTAGATGTTTCCTTTATTGCTTATTTAGGAACAATGCTACTCTATAAATAGAGAAGTTCCTTATTGTAATGCTTATGCTTTATTTAATCAAATCAAGTAACGTGAATTATTCCCATGAGTTCAATACTGTGAGTGTTGTTTTGTGTGGAATCCCTTTGTTGGATTCGATCAACCTCATCTGAAAAGTTGGTCTATTCAATCGAAGATCCGGGGCTGTGCCACCAAACAAGCAAGTAGACAGATAGATATAGAGGGGGAGGGAGCTATATTTGGGTAACATTCGCCATATTCTTTTAGCAAAATACCTAAAAAGAAGAACGCTGTCCATTTCTAACATGAATGGATTTTCAGCCAGGACACATCATCTTGGTGGAATCCATTGGACCTACCAAGTACAAGGTCTACCAAAAATTAACTCTATTGGAATCTTCTACCCATCTAACTAAGGTGATGAAATCATAGGCTCCAAATAAAATCAGTTCAACCATTGATATGATTGCCCAAGAACAGATTGGTAAAAACAATAGGCTATGCCATCCAGATGCATGTACATACCCAGCATATCCAGGTGGAACCAATATGACACTGATATTGCAAATTTGCAATACTCAATGCCGCAGCAATGCTTCTAGGGTATAGGTTTCACATATCCTATTTGACTGTGCAATATATATCTTTATTTTTCTTACTTTTCAACATAAGAAAATGTTGGCAAGGAATGTAAACAATGATTATGTCATTGATCCAGAAACAGTAAAAGGGAAAAAAAAAATCAGAACAGCATTATTCATTTGTGCCCCAGATTTTCAAAAGTTTGCAGACATAACCCCAAACCTCGTATCCGCATCTATATCAGGGCATCATAGCCAACAGACTACTTCTGGGATACTTTGACTCTGCATTCTGCAGCCCACTATGCATCAGGTAAGGGCAGTGGATCCCACCGCCAAGCCAGGCATCGTGGTCGACATCGATTGACTGCATAAAACCCCGGGAACCGAATGGATTGAAATTATTCTTCTGTCAAACCCCACTGAATCCCTCACCAAAAGGAATCTCCTTTGCCAAACCTTCCATTACTTATTCTGAAACAGAGGATGCTTTGGGAACTATCAATGTAGCTCCTTTTTCCATCATTTTTTTTTTTTTTGTCTTTTTTTATTTGTATGAATTAACAGTAAAACCTTCCTTCGCATTCTTTTATTTGTGGACCCTTCGACGATTAAGCATAAATAAGCATTTCCTAACACCAGGTATTGGGTGAAACTCTAAAATTTGAAATGCAATTGGGCGGGATCTCACATTTATGCTTTTCCCACCTCAAAATCAGCATCCATTACATTAGAGATGGTTTAAGAAAACAAAAAAACAAAAATGAGGTGCCAAACAGTTGATTTCACAGGGCAAAGCATTCCATCTATCCCAATTTGCTAAATTCATACCGGAGAAACCCTAATAAAACACTAAGAAGCCAACCAAACCAAACCAAACTACTACTCACAACAAAAGTAGCAACAATCACAACAAGTTGCAAAAAGAAGATATTTTTTACCAATGTCCAAAGAAATTAAACCCTAGAATTCATGGAATAGAAGGAAAGTTGAATGGAACCTGATTCAGAATGTAGCTCTTGCCCTGACGTGCACGGCCGCAGACGGAGACGACGCCAATAGGGCCTTTGACGAGCTGAAGCGTGGCGACGGCCTCCGGATCCATTTGGAACTTCCCTCTCTCATCGCAGTAGACTAGGCGGAGCGGCTTCCCAGGTCCCGCAGCGTTGACGGTGGAAGACGAAGGCACGGATTGCGGAGGAGAATCCCTCGCCTTCGAGGCCGAGCCTCGGAACCCTAGCATGTTCATCATCTTCTTCTTCTTATTCGAATCTCTCTCTCTCTCTCTCTCTCTCTCTCTCTCTCTCTCTATCTGTTTCTCTCTTTTCTCTTTCCCTTGTTTGTTGTTATAGTCCCTCCCCTCCTTCTTTCTTTCTGTTTCTCTGTAAAGCAAACGGACGCGAGTTTTAAAATGGAAGAGGGAAAGCGGATTCCCAGTTTATTTTACAACCCTGGGAAAGTGGAGAAGGCTGAGCCTTTCTTATTACTTTGTGAGTCTCGCACAGGACGAAAAGAATCTCAGTCTACCGTATGATTTAATCTGAGCCGTCTAAGCTGCATTATAAAATTTGACGATTTGTTGGAGATGTTGGTTTGCTTTTAGATCTGACGGTGGTGAATGTGATTGGCAGAATGGTTTGGATGAAAAAAAAAAAAAAAAAAAGATGGCAGTGCACTTTGTTTTCACCGGGAGAGAGGAGAGAGCGTGGATTTTAAGCAAACTCGCATGAAATGGATGTTACAATGCTTGCATGACAAGGTACTGGGATGGGTTATTAGTTTTATTAGATTAAGATTAAGAGATTTGTTAAGGATAAGATGAATTTATTTTTAAGACAAGTATAAGGGCTTTATATTAAAAAAAAAATCAATCCTCCATCCAATGGTTCCAATTCATTCAAATTTGTGGCAAGCATCGGACCAGTGACTATTAAGGGATTCTTGTTTGTGTACGTTTTGGATGAGTTGTTAGGTGACCCTACAAATAATTTTCACAGAAGCTCGATGAAAATTAGTTATCTCACCCAAATATTTCTGTATTAACAAATCCCCAAATGCAGGCCTCCGAAACCTTTACAAAAAATGAAATTCTTTTCTCCTGCTACTCAGCTCAAATTGAGGAAAAAAAAAAAAGGCCACACCAGCAGAGTGCCAGCAAAAAGAGACATTAAAGAGGAAAATGCCCACAGCCAGGGACAAGCAATCCAGACTTCATGACTGCAAACCAGTGGAGCTGGTAATGTCGTCTATGATGTCACAGACCTCATTATTTTAGCTTTCCCACAGGGCCACACCCATACAATCTTTCTTCAAAGGAGCAGCAGCATATGGAAATGATAGGATCATTTCGCCTTTAAATCTATTTCCAATATGAATCATTTGGGTCTTTCAGCACATCGTTCAAAAATCACACTATCTGTTGCGACAGTCAGCAATATGCTAGACGTTTTATGAGTTCCCTGGTAATATAGAGTCAGGGCCTCTTTGGCATCGTTCTTGTGTTCTTCTAA
Source organism: Cinnamomum chago (assembly GCA_038049695.1). Classification (NCBI taxonomy): domain Eukaryota; kingdom Viridiplantae; phylum Streptophyta; class Magnoliopsida; order Laurales; family Lauraceae; genus Cinnamomum; species Cinnamomum chago. The sequence continues at coordinate 60,461,910 of CP142457.1, forward strand.
TTTGATAATATAGAGAGTTTAGTGGCTTATTGCCATCCAAGGAAGCCCACGTTAAAATCGTTTTGAACTGATAGGAAGGGGTTCCATGATTCGCAAGAGTGCCAACTGTTCCGCGTCAAAGTTGAGCAGAAGAACTGGCTCAAATCCATTCCAAAAAGGGCTTGGGCTTGGGCTTGGTCCTATTCCACACTCACGGGGCTCATAATCAGTCTTAAACCATCCTACTCCATGTCTGTATCTACTTGCAAATTTGTGCAAATCCAAGTTCAAAAAAGTTTTGAGTGGGCTTGGCAGTGAGTCACATATACAATGTTCCACCTTGCCCCATACCAGTAAAATATGGATCCCACCATTTAGATGACGTCATAGCTGGGTGACCTGGTGGGCATCCATGATGGATCATGCCTCATGGTCCTCTCATGGACCGGGCTAAACATGGGGTTTGAGTCACACTAAACCTGATAGATGGTTAGCCTAGGGAAAAAGCCAGGGTCAAGGCCCGGTCAATCAGGTAGATTAATATTTAATGGCAAAGTTGACAGATTATGATATGTAAGGCTACCTGAGTTATTGATCCAATGGTATCACCTTTATGAGGCTGGGTGAGGTATTTGATTCGAATGTATCACTTGCTTTTAGTTTTGTTTCCCTTCTTACAAAAAAAATTATGGGCCTGTGGTTGAATAGAACTGTTTCAATTAGAGTACTCTACGTATAGGTATTTTGATAACGTCGCGTCGCGGTATGTCTAATTCAATTGAGAAAGCAAATTTGTCATAGAAAAAAGGTTATTTGGGTAAACTTGTAAAAAGGAAAAAAATTGTCTTAATTGCTTTAGACATTCATGTATGATTGGATTATCTTTCCTGTTACTCTTGAAAAAAAGAGAATTTTTCTTAATGCTAATTTGACCGAAATAATCTAAAACACTCAAAACATTTGTTTGATCAATTTTGAGTCAAATGGACTGTATTTTTTTTTAGAGATTCGAAATGGCACCTAGACTAATTGCCCGCAGGATAGGGATTCCTTTATTCGTTTCATGAAAATAAAGATTAAAGATTTCTCACATTTATGGATTCCATCTGTTGATCCATAGCCTACAACTACATATTAATCAAGTCTCCTAGTGGAAAAAAGGGGCGAAAAGAAATATGTAATGAAAAAAAAATTAATTAAAATATAAAATATCTTGTTATGAATAGGGTAATCATTTCAATTTCTAAGATTTCAGAATAAGCAAAGTTATATCCTGGATTCATGTCCACTTTTGTATCTATAATTCCAAGGTTACATCCTTACAGGTTCAGGCCCATTAAAAGAAGAAGACAACTTATTCACATTTGATAAAGTATGGAACAAAAGAACAAGAATACAGGAGGGTTGACTGAGATTGGCAGGGAGGAAGGTGTAGATCAATGATGTATTGTTCTCTTTTGCAAGAGATGGGCCACTTTTTCACTTAAATATACTTGTAAATCTAGAGGATGAAGTGCTCATCCAAACAAAGATAAAGATATCGTTACTAGCAAGTATCTGTTTTTGTCTTCTACTTTCTACTTCCAGGACCAAGGTTAATCTTTGAGTGCATCCAACAATAAAATCCCACACATATCCAATTGAAAGATTAGGTTTACCCACTTTGACAAATCCACAAGACTGTTTCATGGAACTAACCATTTTTCAGCCCTTGATTATGGTTTTTCAGCCTAGCCCTTAGAAAAGAGGCAGCATAAAATAGTATTTAATAACAAGTTGGAGCTTTCTAGACTTGTTATGTTCATGTATTCAATGAAAATTCATGACGGATGAGGCCCCAACCATGTTCTATTATCAGCGGGCCCAATTGATCAAATGCATGAACATGACCGGGACTGGATTAGATTGCCCTGATGAGAAGGGAAAGGGGCAAGTGGCACCATCAACAGCATGTCAAGAGAAAGGCATTGTTCCCTTCCACACGACAACCCATGTCAATCAAAACGTATTAAACAGGGGATTTAGGCTTTTAGCCTTTTCTTTATTGATATGAGATAAGGAACCAGTGAATAGTTGCTACCATCGAATATTAGAGCCCTTCATCGTATATGGTCCCCTTTATAAGAAATTGGGACTTCTCATTCAATGGGTCCAGAAGGCCGACACATGAACAAATTAAAGATCAACTGGTGGATGCAGTTTCGCTAAATGAAACATCCCTACAGGCACCCACCAATTGGGTGGGCAATTTTTTTCTTTTTTCTTGTATGATCACCATTAATCCTGGATAACCCGGCCTAGTGCTGAAAGTTGAGGAAATTCCCTATACGTTGGCTGTACTCAAATAAGGTTTCAATGATATCCTCACATTGAAATCTTTATTATATAAGGATAAATAAATGAAGATCCAAGTAAACCTCTCAATAATTCCTTGAACAGGTTTAGCATGCATGGGCCCCAGAGCATCTGAACATCACGTGCAAGTGAAGTCAGCTCCCCCAACCCTCTACCTCCCGAGCAATAAAAGCCCTGCACTCCTAAGACCTGAAGGGGCATACTCCCAGCCTCCTAAGAACTTCCCTCATGTCTCTGATTCAAAAACCTCCCCCAAAACACCAGACCAAACACAACAAAAAGAGGCTAAGCCAAGAGCAATTGATGCTCTTGGAGTCCAGCTTCAACCATGAGAAGAAGCTCCAGCCAGAGAGGAAGATTCAGCTAGCACGTGATCTGGGTCTTCAGCCACGGCAAGTTGCCATCTGGTACCAGAACAAGCGGGCTCGGTGGAAGACCCAGACCCTTGAATGTGACTACAAGGCAATCTGCTCCAGGCTTGACCGCGTCTTGGCTGATAAAAAGTCACTTGAGAAAGAGGTAGAGAAACTGAAGGGAGAATTGGCAAAGGCCCATGAGATGCTGAGATCAAACATCCTGCCCTTCTCTTCATTCTCACTCCCTAGTGAAGCAGAGCTAAGTGAGGAGAAATTGGGGGTGCAAGTAGAGGAGCTTTATGCTTGTCTTATGGGCAGCGGTCGTCAGCTTGGTGAACTGAAGTGATCTATTTGTTAGACCTACTGCTTAATCAACATGATAATGATGCAGAAAGTGGCAAAGGAAAAAAAGAGGACAGATTGCACGGGGCTGTGGTGTAGAAGCCAGTCAATTTTATCAGAGATGAGGTGGAGATTATGTATCTATATTATTATGAAATTATGTCTAAATTGGAAGATAATGAAGTGAAGTTATCATTGGCAATTCCATTCCTCATTAGAATCACGACTGGTAACTTCATCTCAGTATATGTTTATCACTTTATTATCTTTATCCTCATAGCTTTGAGTGACATGTATCATCAGCCAAAACAAGTTTAGTCTAGTAACTAGCAAGCTAACGGATCCTAATTCTCATGTGAAGCATCACCTGCAGTGACGACTATAAGTCTGCAACAAGAACCACCAGTTAATTTTAATATTGTAGCAGAATGAATACCAGCAACCAACAATGCCTCCAATGCTTTTGTCATGGCACAGAAATTGGAAGTTGCATTACCTGGGCTGGGATACCTCTCCACCAAAGTTTTACATGTCGCCCGTAGAAGATATTGACTTGGGATAATCAAAAGACGAGGGGTTCCCAGGCATGCACCCTCTTTTATCAATGAAGTTCCACATCAATGAAGTCCAGTGCCTGATCAGGGCCAATGTTTATCTTCTAAGGAGAGCACTTTGCTGTAGGTAAATGTAATGTAAACAGTCATCTGCAATCTTCCTCACGTCATCACTTTAATCAACTCTTGTAACTGATTTCTTCAGGGGTCTTAGTTTTATATTATTGGAAAACTTGAAAGCTATGAACCATATGGGCCCCTTTTTTTCAAGGAAATGAATCCTCCTTGGAATTCTGGCAATGCATCTTTAAACGTGGTTAAAATTGAAGAAAAAGGTTAAGAGCTATAAACAGCCATAAAAAATCAAATAATCTCCCCTTTCATGGAGAATGAATTAATAGGGGAGAAGGGAAATGAATACCCAGCAAATCACACAGTAAATAAGAAAGCCAGGATCACGTCTACATCTCCTCTTCTATATATATTTGTTTACTGGTAACTCGTATTAAACAGAAGCTTAGCAGTACAAAAGGACTACACCGGAAAGCAAACCGAAACCAAAAAAAAATCACCATCCAAAAGGGAGAAAAAGAACCACAATGGCAACAAAGAAACCCACAACAGTAAAAAAAAGGCCAAAAAACAGCAGGCTGAAAAAAAGTAGACTTCACCCCTTACCTCTTTAATATTCATTCGATGCAAACAAATTGGGAGCATGGGTGATTCATAGATGCCAGCCTTCAAACATACTGATAATTTTAACTAATGCTTAAACACAGCAGGCAATTTCTGATAAAAAAAATGTTGATCTTAATTCAAAGTTCTTCAAACAATTTACCTGTAGAGAACTTAAAACTCAAGAGTATAGAAGGGGAAAGGAAGCAAATGTGTTTAAATCCATGACTAACTGCTCTTGAGAATATAACTCTAAAGCAATAAACTGAGATACTTGCCTAAATCATCTTTGAAAAATTCAGGGTATACCATAAGCTTTATATTAACGGATCTTCATGTAAAATAATAATGCATCATTAAATACAGGAAAGTGGATGAATTGAAATTAAACCTGCCGATCTACTTTTCAATATCAACTCTCCCACTCAACTCTTCTCACAACACTATAGTGTTACAACACCAAATCTTCCCTCAGTTTGTAATAGCCCACAATGCTTATACATAATAGGTGAAGACAATGGACCCAGTTCACCATGACATCCATGAGAACGGTTTGGCTGAGCCACATGTGCATTTGCACGAACAAATACACAGGATTTGATGTGAGAATTACATATTCATTTTGTGACTTATAAAATGCATTATTTCTTTTTGCTGCTATATTTCAGACAAAATTCCCCAATTGCATCGCCTGATGGTCTTAAATTTAATCAAGCATTCATGGTTCCTTTTAGAAGCATAAAACCAAACTTACCTACCAATTGCATGTCTCTGTTCTAATAGGCCATGCTCCTAATGATTTATGTTTCTCAAAATTTGGTGACTACTTCCAAAATATAAGAACATCAACACCGACAGGTGACAAACATGTTTCATACTGTTCACAACATAACCTGGTTTCATCACATGTAAAACTCTATCAAAATGTAATAAGAGTCTGACAATATCAATTGACCAGGCCACTGCACCAAGTACTCTCTTGTAGGATATGTTGAAATCTAATGCTAGAAAGATGTAGCAACAAGAACCTCCTGATTCCCTATTGACATCTGGATTTGATATAGAATAGCAGTAGTTCGATGTAGCTCACCAGCTATAGATAGTTGGCTACAGCCACATGCACACAAAAATATTAAGATTTGACAATCACAAATTTACATTTACAAAAAAGATTACCAAGTAATAAGGCTATCTTGGAAGTAGAGCAAGAAGAATGTCACACAACACAAAAATATGATGAAGGAGATTTATTATTATTCAAAAGCAGACAGGTGGGTTCTAGATCCCCAGCATGCATTCAACAGTTACAATCACAATAATGCAATAGCCCTAGACGCTTCCACAATTCAAGTAAATAGCATTGAATTAAAAGCTGGTGTATAAGGAATAGGGACCCAAAATTAGGCACCACTTGGCCAAGATAACACTGAGTAGGAGAAAGTAACCAGCCATATAGATACAAATGTAAAAAAGCAAGAAGTCAATAATGAAAAGACAGACCTATTTCAGTTGCAACATGAGGACTAAGACGTTCTTTCTGATACACACAAAAATAATAATAATAAATAAAGTGAAAAACTGTACGAACAGAAGAACCATGCAGTCTGGCTTATTTTTGGGGCCACCAAGCAATGTATGATCAACTTACACCCTTTCCCCCGCACTCTACCCATATGAATTGCCACACCCTTGCATCCCAATGCCCCACTCCTATGCACCTCATGAAAACAAATTAAAATTTAAAATCTTTTGGGCGTTCAGCTTTCTCATCAGTCATTGTATTCTAGGTTCCATATGGAAAGCAAAACTTTCAAAACAATAGAAATCACTCAATTGATATATAGATGTTTCAATGTTAACCACATATAATAACTGAAATAAAAAAGAAGAAGAAGAAAAGACTTCGCCTCCAGAGCCCACAACCCTGTTACACCCTATCAAAAGATTTTCAAAACTTCCTCAGTTTATCAAAATTGCACAAACTTGGGCAATTCAAGAGTTAACTGAATATCACATGCAAAGTATCTGACTTGATGGCATTCAATCATTTGAAGGATGAAATATGGCCATATACCAATAAAATAAAATAAAAAAACACAGAAGAAAAGATTCTAAGGGTGTTACTCAAGAAAATCACATGGTCTTGCATCAGATGACACGTAGGCTTCATCACAACTTCTATCCTGGCTCTTTCCATCACCAAATCAGTGCTATCTGGTCAAACTCCTAAAAGATTTTTCTGGACCTTCTCAAAAGAGGAGAAAGAATTAGTGAATTACACATCTAGAGGTGTACAATGGGCAACCCATACTTGTCCTCTTTCCCTTATTTGAAAATAAACACATAACCAAGGAGATGGATGATGTCACTCCACAGTCCACACAATGCTTGGCAAAGCCTATCAAGAGGGCTCGCCAACCCATTAACTTCAAGGTGAATGGAATGGAAGGCCACCCCCAACAAAATCCACAATTTTGTGAATCCCATGCCTTATAAGATAAACCCTGCACTTTCCCCCCCAAAAAAGAATCCACATTGGCCCATAGAGATGTTCCTTGCCCATTCCACAAAATGCTCATCAAGTGGCCACTTCCACATTCATTCCTGAATAGAATTGAAACAAGCTAATCTCCTTGAGATCAATAAATAAAAACCCAACACTCAAAAGCCAAATTATTTTGATCATTTCCACCTTCACCTAAACCAACTCAACAAAATAAACTATCAAATTTCATCATTTCCAATTCAGCAAATCCTAATTACCATCAATCAACACCATTCTCACAACAAAAAAGGGTACTTGCAATTGCAAATGGTATCTTCAAGCCCCAACAACAAAATCACAATAAAATAAAAAGGAGAGAAGTACCTGAGCTTTGTAAATGTAAAATCATTTCTTCCTGAGTATATAGACATCAGTCTCTTCATAAGCATAATCAGGGTGCAGATGCTCATGCGGCACCTTCTCCACGCTGAAAACCCTCTCAGCCAATTCCCAGAACAGTTGGTGGGCCTCAGGCGATCTGAGCTGGTAACCGAGTAAAACAACGCCGGAGGGGGCAACGAGGGCCTCCATAGCGGAGACGAGATGGGGGACTCCATCTTCGAGGTATACGACGTCGGCGGCGATGACAAAGTCGAAGGGCGCGCCAAGGGCCTCCAACTGTTTGTGATTATTCCAATAGAGGATGGCGGTCTTGAGGTTGCGCTGGAGGGCGGGGCGGTTGCGCTTGAGGTTGCGCTTGAGGGCGGGCATGACGGGGGCGATGTCGGTGAGGGTGATGTTGGAGAGGCCGAGGAGGGAGAGGGCCATGCCGGCGGGGCCGCAGCCGGCTCCGAGCTCGACGGCACGCTTGTTGGGGAAGAGGAGGAGGGAGGAGGAGTAAGGGTTGGGGGCGGCGGAGGGAGAGAGTAGGAGCCAGCGCTCGACGAATTTGGCGAGGACGAGGGAGCATGGCCATACGGAGGTGCCGACGTGCATGGAGGCGTTGTCTTGCTCGATGGATAGGTGGGTGTCTCCTATCTGGAGATCTATCACTGGCGAGTCCGTGAACCGCATCGATGGCTCTCTTCACTCTAGACTCTTCTTCTCCCTCTCTCTCTCTCTCTGCACTAAAGTGAACCGGAGCCTGGTTTTGCCAATTTCACATTTTGATATCATCCATATTTTTCACACCTCTTTGGCTCTTTCGCATGAGGTTTTCCCACAATGTGGGCCACTTTTTCGTGAAAAAAAAATTTGTTACATTACTAAATTTTATAAAAGTAAAAATATTGAAAATGAATTTTTGTAGAATTTAGAAATTCTTGGTGGAGAAAAAATTTACTTGTTGAATTAGTGCTAATATTGTTTAGTGCGGCTGTGGATTCTTTATAAAAAAAGTTGAATATTCTTATTTAGTGAAACAATTTTTGAAAGAAAAATAATATAACATGTATATTATTTATTTAACATCAAATAATAAAATATTTAAAGAAATAAAAAATGAAAGAGTTTTAGAGTTCTGGGTTAATACAAGGAAGTTTTTCGAGAAAATTCATTTCTCATACCTCCATAGAAAATCAATTTTCACCATTATCAAGGAAAATGCTAACGAGGTAGGAATGCGTTTCCGTAAAATTGTATTACACAAACATACCCTTATGTACATAAACGGGTGAAACAAACAACCCCAAAATTAGTCCCACTATAAGATTGTTAATATAATTAATTCATATAATCTTAGACATTGTTAATTGTTTACATTTTTATTCGCATGCTCAATCCCACCGTGAGATCAACTATTATTTTCGTAAAAATCGAGGATATGCAATATGTAGGGAGTGCATTAACTTTGTACCGCTAGAATTTTTAACAAGTGAGCACTAGTGTGAAGTTCCACTTCTCTCCCTGTTGTGCGAAGCATGAGGTGAGACACTTGGGAATTGGGACTTGCCAGCAAGTTAGGGTAGCTCACCATCTACAGGACAGATTGGAGTTACTTGGGGGTGGCAAAATCTGGCCCACATTTTATATAGGTCAGTTAGAACTTAGATCTAACTAGTAAGAGAATATGCGCAATAATTAGGATTGAGCTTGCATTACCTATCTTACCTACATTATTTTCTTAAAACTTTGATCTTACTTAGAGGAAGAATAAGAAGGAAGATGAAAAATATTTTTTTCCTTCATCTTTTCTAAGATATTTTAGAATGGGTTTTTATTGAAAATGTAGTTTTTCCCTTTTTTTCGGATTATTATTATTATTATTTCTTTATGTGCTGGGTGATGCGAGTTGGACCAAGTTGAATTTATATATGGTGCATATTGAGGTTATTTGATTCATTGTAGTTGTAAAGACAACATTAGTTATATATGAGTTGACATCCCATCAGAGACACTGCTAATTAACACCCCCTATGCTTACTTCAAAGAAATTTCTATACTTTTGATGTTGTTGCTATCGGAGGGTTCCCAACCCTTTGGGCTAGACTAAGCCCTCTCGACCTAGAGGAAAGTCGGGTCAACTCCCCTTGTAGCCCCAGTGTGGTAGTGCAATTTCGAACCTACCTTTGGGTGCAAACCGTGGTCCTAAACCAACTGAGCTACCCCTTTGGGTTAAGAAATTTATGTACTTTCACATATGCAACCCCCTACTCTCATGAACCAAGGATAAAAGTTGATTTTTACAGCCGAAGATGAGGGAAATAAGAGTTTCCTACATTTGATATACTCGACTATTGGAATTCTCAAAAATTTGTAAAAGGAGATTTTGGAATTCTATAAAATTTCGGGGGATGCCAACTTGTGGTTCCACCCATTCCCCAGGCTCTGCCCCCCCGCCCCCCCTCTATCTCTCTCATAGTATATTTGGATCACAAGTTCCTACTTCTAAGTTCTAACATTTTTTTTTAATCTATATGAGCATTGCTAGGTTATTCGCTAGCCATGGTCAAGTATTCCCAAGCCAAGGATGATTGATGTGACTTGACCCAACTGTTATGCACCCAGTGCTAGTAGCTTAAACCCACCAGGCTCGACAAGCTTACGAGCCCCAATTGTGCCCAAGAGATACACTAGAAGGCGAGGCCAAAAGGCCCTAACGAACTAGAATTGGTCCATTAGAGAAGCTCCTTCCATAAGCATGTGAGGTTAGTGGTGTTAGTATTTTTATTTGCTAATTCATGGGTTGGACAAAACTCTTGGTCCATTGAATTGTATTTTCTAATTTATTTTAGAATGGACTGTGGATGTGTCGCCGGAAGAGCTGAATCGAAGAATAAAAGAAAAAAAGTAGACCGGGCGAAATCCCCCAGGCGCGATCGATCGAGGCATCAGACCGATCGATCGGTCAGAAAGAGCATCCAATTATTTGAATGGTCCGATCGATCGGACAAGGTGCGCAGAAACGAGAAAGTCTACTATTTTGACACGAATTAGTTTCCCTTTGAGACTATCTTTCCCAGTTTGAGTCCTACTTGTGCATAAAGTCTAAGGCACGAATTTTGGGCTATTTATACCATGTTTCTCTCAACCCTAAATACACACACAACTCTCATTGATCTGAGTCAGAGATATCTTAGAGAGAGTTTATTTTTTAGAGTCATTGAGAGACTATTTTGAATGGCTGCTCTTGAAGGTTGTTGCTGTTTCTACTTTTCTTATAGAAGATTGATCATCTTGGTTAACAATGTGTGAGGAGATCAAGTAAGGAGAACGGGGCACGGTGGATGTCGTGTCAATGGATTCTTTGCAAGAATAACTACAGCCCTTAGGTCGAGGTACAGCCTGAGGTAAAGGAGCTTGTGGGTATATCTTGTAACTGTTCGTGAACTCTTGATTTATGGTTCGTGATTTTTCTCCCTAGATAGGGTTTCCACGCTAAATATTGTGTCTGTCTTCTTGTTGTGTGTGATTGGTAGATAGCTAGTTCTAAATTGTCTGATTGGTTTATTTCCGCTGCATTGATTGGTTAAATTAGAACTAATAATTCATTCTGGTAGCCCCCATAGAAATTTCAATTGGTATCAGAGAAAGGTTGCACTATTTTACTATGTTGATCCATATTTTGCTAGAATGAATACCTATCGTGAAGGCATTTCAACCAATAAGCCTCCTCTGCTGGACGATTCTAATTATGCTTATTAGAAAGCCAAAATTGTTGCCTTTGTAAAAGTCATAGATCGATCTGAAAGTATGGAAATCTATTGAGAAAGGCTATTCCTTGTCCACTGTCACTACTGATGGGATAGACATTTTTAAATCTGAAAAACAGTGGACAAAGGATAAAGAATTGGCAGCCATTTACAAATCTAGAGCTTTAAATGCTATTTATAATGGAGTTAACATATCTAAGATTCGTAGAATTTCTACATGCACTACTGCAAAAGAAGCTTGGGATATTCTGCAGACTGTGCATGAAGGGACTGACACTGTCAAACAGTCGAAACTTCAGAAATTGTATACAGCCTTTGAAACCATAAAGATGGAGGATGATGAAACTTTTGATGAGTTTAATTCAAAGCTGAATACAATTGTGAATGATACATTTACTTTAGGAGAGCCAATTCCCGAAAATAGAATTGTGAAAATAATTTTGCAGTCTCTTCCAGAAAGGTTTGATGCAAAGGTTGTGGCCATAGAAGAGAATAAAAATCTGAATATTCTCAAAGCTGAGGAATTAGTGGGCAACCTTCAGACTTTTGAAGCAAACTTAAGGACTAATGGAAAATCAACATCCAAAAGTATTTCTTTGAGAGCCTCCAAAGAATTATTCAAGAAAATTGCTAGTGACTCTGATTCTGATTCTAAGGAGATTGATCCCCAAGTTGTTGTTCAGTTTATGAAGTAATTTCAAGCTTTTATAAAGGGGAAGAAAAGTGATCTAAAAGTCCCTAAAAGTTTTGTAAAGAAGAAAACTTTTAAAGGGATTTAATGTTTTGAGTGTCATGGTTATGGACACATTGCTAGTGACTGTGCTAACAAAAGGCCAAGAAAGAAGGCCTTCAATCTGACTTGGGATGATGATACTTCTGAAGAAGATGATAAAAAATCTGAGTCTAAGAAGCCTAATGCTAGCAAAGAAAAATTCATGGCAACTTCAATTTCTGCTACTCCACTAGTTTCTGATGAAGGGACTGATCAAGATGTTAGCGAGTTAGAGACAAAACATGATTGGCAAGCTGAACATCATATATTATTTGCAAAAACCATGAAGATGCTCAAGATGAATGAAAAAGTGGCTACAAGCTGGAAAGAATCTGAAGAGCATAATACTTCATTAAAAGCAGAATTGTTTGAACCTCTTACAAAAGTGAGTCAATTAGAGGCAGAAAATAACAAATTGGCAGATGAATTGACTGCTGAAGCATAGAAGTGTGTTTTGATTAATCATGATATGGAGACCTTGAAAGTTGAAAATACTGACTTGCAAGGAAGACTCAAGATTGTTTTTTCTGAGTTGGATACAGGCAAGGTTTCACCAAACAGGATGAATACTGAGTCTAAAAAACTTGATCACATCCTGTGCTGTCAAAAGGCAAAGACTAACATGCATGGCATTGGCTGCACTGACGGGGCATCTACATCAAAAGCCAAAGGTATTAACTGTTTTGTTCAAAATTCAGTTGTTACTAATCTTGTTGTTCATGTTACAATTGCCAAGAAGAAAAATGTGTCACGTCCTGAACGTATACCTACTTGTCATCACTGTGGAATTAAAGGACACATTCAACCCCATTGCATTAAGCTGCAAAAATCGCCAAACCAAAAGCAATGGAAAAAATAGAAGGAAGTGTCACCTATGAAAACCAAAGCTGTCTAGGTCAAGAAAGAAGACATTTCATCTGTCTTGGCGCACACTATGCTGAACTATCTGAAAATGCAAATGTGTGTGTCAAAGCTTCATCACCCCTGGTCTACAAGATCAAGCCCCCACCCCAGTGCTGATACAAGGATCATCTTAAAGGGGAGCCTATTTAGGGGGAGCTGCAGAATTCAGATTGACAGAAGCTGTTTGAAGAAAATTGTTTGTCAATTGTGGACAAAAAGGGGGAGAATACTGAAGCCAGTGGGAGAAACAAGTAAAGATCTACAGATGCCGATTTTTTTTTGTTGAAAATTCAATGTATTTTGGGTTTTTTTTCTTGGGTGGATCATTTGTATTATTTTAGGGAGTTTTGTCCATGAATTGCCAAAGGAGGAGATTGTTAATATTTTTATTGGTTAATTTATGGGTTGGACAAAACTCTAGGTCTATTAAATTGTATTTTCTAATTTATTTTAGAATGGACTGTGGATGTGTCGCCGGAAGAGCTGAATCGAAAAATAAAAGAAAAAAGCAGATCGGGCGAAATCCCCCAGGCCCGATCGATCGGTCAGAAAAAGCATCTAGTTATTTGGATAGTCCGATGAATCAGATGCACAGTCCGATCGATCGGACAAGGACACGAATTAGTTTCCCTTTGAGACTATCTTTCCCAGTTTGAGTCCTACTTGTGCATTAAGTCTAAGGTACGAATTTGGGGCTATTTATAGGGTGTTTCTCTTAACCCTAGATACACACACAACTCTCATTGATCTGAGTCAGAGATATCTTAGAGAAAGTTTATTCTCTAGATTCATTGAGAGACTATTTTGAATGGCTGCTCTTGAAGGTTGTTGCTGCTTCTACTTTTCTTGTAGAAGATTGATCATCTTAGTTGACAAGGTGTGAGGAGATCAAGTAAGGAGAACGGGGCACGGTGGATGTCGTGTCAGTGGATTCTTTGCAAGAATAACTGTCCTTAGGTCGAGGTACAAACAAAGGTAAAGAAGCTTGTGAGTATATCTTGTAACTGTTCGTGAACTCTTGATTTGTGGTTTGGGGTTTTTCTCCCTGGATAGGGTTTCCACGCTAAATATTGTGTATGCTTTCTTGTGGTGTGTAATTGGTAAATAGCTAGTTCTAAATTATCTGATCGGTTTATTTCCACTGCATTGATTGGTTAAATTAGAACTAGTAATTCATTCTGGTAGCCCCATAGAAATTTCAAGTGGGCTCTCCTCACTAATTTGTGCTATTAGACCGGTGCATAACTGATTTGCTATAGTGCAAAAAAACGAGATTTACTTACAATCTTTCTTTGTCTCTCTGTTTTTTTTTTTCTCTCATGGGCTCTAGTTTCGCGATTAAAAGAGTTCATCATCTTCATAAAGGCCAAACATAATCAGGGGTACAAATTTCGGCCTTAAATCATCATGAATTTTGATATATTTGCGAAGAAATATAGACCCTAAGAACTTAATTTTTTCTTAACTCTTAAAGCCCCACTTACACGATCCGAACCGCTCATCATATCCAAAAAGCAACAAAAAAAAAAAAAAAAAAAAGTTGGGAGAGATGAATGTTTAGGTCTTAATTATCCCCGGATCATAAGAAACTTGTGAAAAATGTAGAACCACTGTATGGGTGCAGATGGTAAGATTTTATAATGTTTGCCACACATGGAATTCCATGAATTCCTACCCTAAGAAACACTCATTCGGGATAGCCCAGGTCTGAGAGATTCCTCTCCGCTGTCCACTTTCCTTAACATGCACTTAAAATGTTTGTGATATTGATATATTCATATTTTTTAAATAACCTTAGTAAAGGACCTTATTACATAATCACTATTACAGACTGAGTATAACAGCATTATGTATTACATGTGGTAGTGGGCTCTGTATTTGCAACAATTCTGATGCAACTTTCTAAAGATGGAATGGAGTCGATATATTTTCTAAGTGACCAATTTTTTTTATATAACCAGAGGCTGGGACCTGAGACTCATGACACAACTCACACATATGAGGTGATGGGAATTCACACATTAGACGAGAGATAGACACGACTCACACATGCAAAGTGATGGAAACTCGCACATGCAAGGAGACAAAGACAACCCACACGTGAGGTGATGGAAAATCCTACAAGGAGACATGAACACAAATCACACATGTAAGGTAATGAAAACTCACACATGCGACAAGAACAAACGTAACTCACATATGGAGGTAGCGTTCGAACCTCTTAAGGAGAATTGTTGTTCCTTACCACTAAGATAAGGAATAAGTAACCTATTAAGCACTAAATAACAGCCACATTTTACTCTTGTAGTATTGATCATCGAAAGGCCATGGACTAGGTTAAATAAAGGCTGCAAATTGTTAAATTGATACTCCACTTGTGACCTGCTAGATTGGATTTCAATTCAGGGGCCTAATGTCATAACTTACTTTGAGAGGACTAACCAATTATGTGATGCATGTGTATACAGTATTGTTCAAAGGGAGGCCTTATTAAGATATAGCATATTTAGGTTAAACCTCATGGGGAACATTGGCTTTGGCTCCATGCTCCATGGCACTACTAAAACTAAAACATCGATGATATTTAGAATCGTAGATTAACAGCAAGAATGAAAAAAGCAGTAGCCTACCGCCAAAACGCTACGTAGTGTAGCGGTGCGATTTAAAAAAATGCATTAAGAAAATTTGTAAAAAGCCTACTATATTTTTTTTTCAACAGTAACTAAGATAAGGGAGCATAGCTATTCCCTCATCGTATGAGGTCTTGTATCACTGTATAAATAGAAAATAATAATAACGATCATTTTTTTCACATATATTTATATTGCTTAGTTATACTAACTTAGAAAATAAAGAAAAGCTCGTCTCAATTATTCCAAGTTTGTACCATAGGGTTTTTTTTTCTGCTTTTGGCCACATTAGCAACAGCCCAAGACTTTTGCACCAAAGATTTGATTTTAGATCCAGGCCTATATCACTCTATCACTCCTAGCCAGGCATGTTCAATGAGAGAGAGAGAGAGAGAGGACCAACCATTCACATCCAAGCCAATAGTGAAAAGGTTAGATTCTTTTGAACAGTATGTTGACATGTTCTTACCATAAACTGCACTACCACACTGGGGCTACAGAGGAGTTTACTCGGCCTTTTGCACCAAAGATTTGATTTTAAATCAAATCCTGCATAACTCTTAACTAGGCCTGTTCAGTGAAAGAGAGAGAGGGGACTAGCAATTCACATCCAAACCAATAGGCCTGTTGACATATTCTTACCATAAACTGCACTACCATACTGGAGCTATTGGGGAGTTTACCTGGCCTTTTGCACCAAAGATTTGATTTTAGATCCAAGCCTATATCACTCTTAACTAGGCCTGTTTTGAGAGAGAGAGGGGGGGCCAGCCATTCACATCCAAACCAATAGTGAAAATGTTAGTTTCTTTTGAACGGAATGTTTACATGTTCTTACCATAAATTGTACTATCATACTATGGTTACAGGAGAGTTTATTCGGCTTCTCTTTATGTCCGGAGGAATTAGTCCAGCCCAAATGATTAGAAACCATATGATAGAAAAAGAAAAAAAAAGACATGTTCTTACCATGGGCCATGCAGCTTAAAAAAAAAAAAATAGAATTCCTAGCATTGATACTCCACATCTTAAGACTAGAGGAATGAGAAGTACTTGTTGACAGCGAGGGTAATGGGGCCCTCATGTCAACACCACGTCGAATCTTACATGTGAGCGGCTACTTAGTACTTGATGAAAGAAAAATGAGTCAAAAAAGCGTTTGACCACTAGGTACTATATATATTAATTAACATGCCTATTCCATGGCTTAGCGAACCTCTATCACATTAGACTTTCTTGCGTGGCAAAAGTCCATAGAAGGAAGAGAAGAGCGGCCTAAGAATGGAATGTGGGAGATCTCCAGCTCTCCATAAATCTGAATAAAGGAAACACACTGTGATTTTGCTGCTACTCCTAGGCTAAGATTAAGACACCACAAACCTGGTCACAATGGCAAATGAGACGAAAGAGAAATTAAGCAACTAGAAAGAAGGAAAGAAAGGAAATTACTCTACAAAGAAACCATGTTTTGTGTGAGAGTTTTTACTCTCCACTGAATAGGACGAGAGATCCCTGATCAGTAGGAGAAAATTTATGGGCTTGTTTGTTTCATGTTTGAATTCCTAAGAATTCTAAAACTATTTACATAAGTGGTTAACAATGAAAAATGAATGGTGAACACATACCCAAAATGACTGTAAATAACCTCCCGAGTAGAATTTGGATTAAGGGAAGAGAAAAAATGAATATCTAAGCAAACACAAGGAAAGTCAAAATCCCATCTACATTGTTATTTTATATATTTAACTCCTTACTTCTAAAATTATCATTTGCTGGAGTTAATTTGATAATGAATTGCTATGTATTAATTTCCTATATATCATGCAAACAAATAGGCCCTATGTGTCAATTAGAAAATACAATCCAATCGACCTCTAACTCTAAACTCGAAGAACATGCCTATCCATCTAGGGCAGTCCTAGCCTTAAGAATAATAATATAAAAAAAAGGCACTGTAGTCTAGATATATCTCATATAAAGGGTCATGAGGATAGTATATCCCCAGCTGTAGCTCTATTGGTAATGGGTGTGAGTGTGTGAGTTTAAGCTCCCATTTAGAAGAAAAGAAAAAAATAAAAAAAAGAGTACAATTGCCTAAGGATCAGATAATATTAGTAGAATATAGGGAAACCAAATTTTAAATTCTTGGGAATAATTGCCATATGATCAACTCATCTTTTGCCTTGCATGCCATTGCAAACTACCCATTGTTGTTTCTACATACACAGATGAAGCAATGGAAAGATTCCACGACATTTCTCTCCATTTCTAGGAAGCACTGTGGAAGGAAGCAAGAAAGATTCCACGACAAATTATTATTTGATACACTTCTGGAACATGAGCACCCGATGCACAGAGAGACTGTACAATTGGCACACACCCAATTCGAAAAAACCAAAAAACCCAATTTGAGGACCCTATAAAGGATTGGTTATATATAAACTTACAAACTGGCATCCATCAGAATGATGGTCAAGATGAGAAATTATCAACAGTCCGGATTCAATGATCAAAAGGTCCATTAATTGGAGTCTATTATCATCCAATCGATCTGATTTTTGTGATGCCCATCTACAGCAGTGCTCACGATTAGAATGGTTTGGATTGATGCACAAGTGTCACTTGTACATTAGCTACATGAACGCATATGCTACCAACTGCAAAAGCTCAAATTCATTTTTAAAAAGACTGAAGACATGATATAAGAGGTGAAACACTGCAATAATAGAGTTGAAAAGAAGGTTCTTCTTGCCTCCCACCCATCATCTCATTTTAAAGGAGTAGCTTTAGGGGTGCATGGGAATATGCATGGATCTCCTACACCAGCTCAGTATGCTTCAGATTTCTTCTAACCATCTTTTAGCTCCCATCAAGCACTCTCTCCCCTTTTCATCTTTTTCTCTGCAAAGCTTCCAAACAATATAATCTCTCCATACACTTTATTACAACATGGCTTTTTATGGAGAGGTATTTTTATTATTATTGAACCCCCATACATTCATATCCATCCATGGATTGAAGATGAGCAGAGAGTTTGAACCCCAACACCTAGGAAATCCCTAGTCTGCCCTCCCTCTTGATCATCCTTCTGAGAGCTTTGGTGCTTTGCCTGATACAATTGTGACTGGTTCGAAGATGTGATGTCGGCTATGGAGTTCTCAAAATTGGCTCCAAAGTTAAGGGCAAATGGGTTCAGACCCATCTGCCCATTGTACTTGTTTCCACCTTGAAGTTGAGTGCTGCATTTCACTCCAAGTCCCCCAAGGACAGAAGGGATTGTTGATGTCACACCTATTTGGGCAGCCTTCTGCAACAAAGCGGTTGCGGACATGTCGGTCGGTGTGGGGTGGTGGTTGTGGTGTTGTGTGCTATAAAGAGAAGGAACACTCACAATATGAGGACTGCTAGATTCCTTCAAATTGCATGTTTGTAATGAGGTGCTTGTTAGCTCTCCAGAGCAAGAAGATGATTGCTTGCTTCCATATGCCCAAGTAAATTGATAATCTGCTGTCGATTGAGGATTTGTACATGGAGCAAACGTTTCTATGTACATGGTTGCGGGATTTATGGACTCAACTTGATGTAATTCTGGTAGATTTATTTCATTATTCTGGGACCCTTGGCCCATCCAAAGGGAGAGATTTGATCTGCCCTGATCAATTGCTTCGTTATTGTTCGAGATTGTCTTGGAAATAGAAGAGAAATGCGGAACCATATTAGGCCTCAGCGAACTCCCCATGAAATGATAATTTACATTGATGCTGCCTAATGTGTTGTTAAAGTTCGCAGCCGCGGTGACTCGAGCTGTTTCTTCAGCCAGCGCGTCACAGAAGGCTCTGTGCGTTATGAAGCTATCTCTCCTGTTTGTGACAAAACAAACAGATGAACAAATTAGGTCTAATATATTATACAGTGGAAAGGAGAGTAAGAAAGACCTCGACGGAGATGGCTATATACAAGTGGGAAAATGACATCTGTGACATTAACAATTACACTAGTAATCTCAAAAGAGTTAATGTAATTACTATTATATATCTTCTTTTCTCCATGAATCATGATGATAATATCTGTTACTTGGATCTTGTTGAAGAGAAGGATAGTCATTAATGCATTCTCTATAATCCATTTTCAGCACAATAATCAATGAAGAAATTCAACTTCATGGACATAGATGGATGTAGCATACCTTGAGAATAAAGTCCCACAATCGCATTTGTACTCCCTGGTGCCACAAGTTTTTGAATGCGCCTTCCAGTCCGACTGCACCGCATAGCGCTTGGAGCACTTCTCGCACTTCCACTTCTTCTCTCCATGCTTTCTGCAGAAGTGTTTCTTGATGCCTGTGAGATCTCCCAGAGCCCTCGATGGATGGTGATGAACACAGGTCTTCTCCGGGCACACGTAGACACGCTTCCTCGGTTCTTTGTTACTCCTCTGCTTGAGCTTCCACGGAAGGTTGTGGCCTCGCCGGTGCAGTTGGAGGTTTTGGTCTCTCTGAAAGCCCTTCCCACATATCTCACACAAGAATCTGTTTGTAGCCATTAGAGTCTTTGGCGATAACGCAATAACCTCTGCATCAGGATCTGTAACACGGAAATGATTCAAATTCTACATGAAATCACAAATGAAAAGAGATACTTGCATATACCCATAAAAGCTAGATACCAAGAAAAGGATAGATAAAAAGGATGGGTCTGCTTTGATGTTAAAGAGGAAAAAAAAAAAAGGCAGGAGAAGAGAGGAAGGGTATCTCTTTTGCCTGGATTTCCTGGTAGGCTTCTCTTCTTCTTTACCAAAGGAGGATTGGGATCCACACATGGGTTTTGAGTGAAAGCTTTGGTGATTGCTTCTCCTGCCATGTCCTGTAACATCAAGCTTTCCTCGTCTAGCTTATGTTGTCTGGATCTACAAAAAACCGAAAGAAGAGAGGAAAAAACAACAAGTGGGGGGAGGAAGACGAGATCAAAAGAAAGAAGACATTAGTAGGTAGGTGCCTTTGGTGTGGTCGGATATTAATAATACATGCTTGCAAATAGATGGTTGGTTATAGGTAAAATATCTCTCTCTTTCTACTTAATCTCTCTCTCTTTCTCTGCTTTTGATGCCTGTAACCAGCTTTGATGTGAATAAAATAAGAGTAATATAAAGGGGGGCGGTGAAAAGTTAAAGGAGAGGGAGTTGGACTTTGAAGGGTGGTGGGCAAAGGTGCATGATGACACATATGATGAGGTTGGAAGAAAGGGAGTCTGTATGCCTTTCCCATTTGGAATGATTATCCCATAATTTGTTTTGCTGCCTTTTGTTTTTGATTCACCTCTTTTGCTTAGGAGGTTT
Source organism: Cinnamomum chago (assembly GCA_038049695.1). Classification (NCBI taxonomy): domain Eukaryota; kingdom Viridiplantae; phylum Streptophyta; class Magnoliopsida; order Laurales; family Lauraceae; genus Cinnamomum; species Cinnamomum chago. The sequence continues at coordinate 60,482,446 of CP142457.1, forward strand.
TATATTATTTTAATTTTTATTTGTGAAAACAGTTTCAATGAACATACACTTCGGGACCACCCCAAGTGGATAATTGCAGCTCAGCGGCCATGTGTAGGGTGATCCAAATTGCATTCGATCCAAGCCCCACCATGGATGGGTGGGACATGTACTAATTCTCCCAATGATTCAATCTTCAAAACGAGTGAAGGGAGTCTTTTTTCCTATACAATTGGGCTCCTTTTTTTTATATCTTTTCTATCAAATAGACTTTATATCTCAAGTTATAAAAAAAAGAAAGAGTTGTAGCCCATGGCAAAAGTGACTATGAAAATTTCATATGTGATGCCTTGCCTGTCCAATGCAGTTGGCAAGGGATATCAAAATTCTCTTTTTGAGGGCGAGAATGCGAAGGGTTTTAATCGCAATCGAATTTGGGAGAAAGTTTTATCCAAAAAAAGAAAAAAGAATTTCACATTAACAAAGGTGGTTTTAAAAAATATAGACGGTTAAATGTAAATTTTCCTCGCTTTTATTAATCAAATTAATAGAAGCTACGTGCCAAAATGCCCTCATTTGAGTCTCCATGGTACAAACCCTTTGTCCCGTTTGGACTCATCGTAATTAAGGAAATTAAACTATTTTGCAGATAAGCCCAGCTTACTTTCACCTTGCTGTAAAAGTTCCTCGTGTTTCACTCTCAGTAGATACCCATCATTTGCAAAGTAATTTTAAATTCTCACTGCACTATATATTGACTATTTTTTTGAGATTCTATAGTTACCCTTTTAAATTTTGAAAATTGAAAGATAGGTCAAATTTCAGACATTCATCTTTCTCAAAAATATAACTCATTTGAAAGCTAAAATCTTCCAAAAATATAACTCATTGAGACAGCAGCACATTGATCAATTGGCACTGCCACCTATTTATTCAACACTATTTTTTTTTCTTTTTTGTTTTATAAGTCCTCACATTGTCATTTTTTTTAATTTAAAATCCATTTATTAGATTGAAATCATTAATCTACTCTTTACTCCCCTATCAAATTAGATGTGAGGCCCCACCCCTTGTGGACCCTCACTTTTGAATTGAATACTATTTTATAATCAATAGTAGCTAATCATACTATTTATTAGGGATTAGTAAGGGTAGATAGGTATTTTTCCTAATTAGACCTTTGTTGTAATTTATAGAGTTTATATGGTGTCTTTTATAAATTTTGAGTGAGTTAGTTGGTTAGAAGCCCTAGCTAGTAATTAGTATTTACTATAGGGGTTATTCCACTTGAGAAGCTTCTAGAATCCCATCTAAATACCAAACTACACATGACTCTAACCCTAATCTCATGTTAACTAAAAAAGTATTCTTGTACCAAGCCCAAACTCCAACTTATATATATACTACACTCATCTCATCCCATACTCTAGCTATAATTCCCTCTTTCATTTTCCCACGATTTTATCTCTCAATTTCCCTCCAATTCTCTCATCTCTTCCCTCTCCCTCTCAAAAACCCTAGATCTAGAACTTAAATAAGAAGGAGAAGATTACCTACTACAAGCTACAGCCACAATCTCGATCTTCTAATGAGCTCTCATCTTCTATATCTCTTCTCCCTCTTCTAATCAAGGTACTTTTCTTCATCTAGTTCTATTTCCTTAGATTTCTTCTTCTCTCTCTCTAGATCTTCTTCCTTATAGCAATTCTCTTGTGGATGTGGGTGTAGGAGTTAAAGATCTCTCTAGATCTGAGTTTTGGGGCTGGTTTGTGTGTTTGGAGACCATAGGAGCTTTGAAGTGCTTTTTATAGCTTGAATCTCTCTTTTCTCTCTCTACCTTCTTACAATTGGATTAAGGCAAGTGCAATATACATATTTAGCATAGAATACATGTTTTCTCTTCTTTTGATTCTATAATTTCAATTCAATTGTTGTAGTTATATTAGATCTACCATTTGAGCTTAGTTTTATGAATTTATGGCCATTGATGGATGAGTTCTCTCATTTGGAAGATCAATGGCCCGTTTGATGATGGATGGTTGTGTATTGAAGTGTTTTTCATGTTCTATGATGATCTTACGATGTTTGGACGAGATTAAATGAGTTTTGATGGAAATTGAATTGGAGGAGAAGAAATTCTAGAGATCTGGAATTTCTGCAGGTTATGTGTACTCGGTCGATCGACTTGCAGTCGGGTCGACCGAGCGCACTGGAAAACCAAAAATCCAAGTCTCATTTAATTTTTGCAAGTCTAGTGTATTCGGTCGACCGGACCTTGTTCTCGGTCAACCGAACACACAAATCCTGTAGGATTTAACTGAGAACCGGACTTTCCCTCAGACACAGATACCATGTGTTCTCGGTCGACCGGACCATGTTCTCGATCGACGGACAACACATGGTTTCAGTGAAAATGCTGAGAGCTGGGACATCCAATTTCTACAGGTTTTCAGTATGTGCGGTCGACCACCCAGGCCAGGAGGTCGACCGGACACACGTAGAATTCCTGAGATCAGGGCATTGCCTGCCAGGTGCTTGACTCCATTTTCCCAGAGTACTCGGTCGATCGACCAGGCCAGGAGGTCGACCGAGCACACTGCGCAGAGGTTGACCTGGGAGTCAACATCTTAACAGACCAGTGTACTCAATCAACCGAGCCCTGTGTCGGGTCGACTGAGGACACTGCATTCAGTGATTTTTCAGTTTTCACATTTTGAGGTTGTGATCGTTTGTGGGCCCCATTGACCATCCAAATGGACTTTTATTTATGTGTCAAGCCCGAATCAATGGTGTGGCTCAACCTTGACTTGTGGGGACCACCAAGTAGGGTCTTGGTTGTATATTCTACGATGATTCAATCCTTAAACGTTGTCAATGATGCCCGTAACTTCTAGAGCACCAAACATAGTATCCATTGGCATCTGAGACTCCATTTAGACATCAAATTACCTAAGACGAACTTGGACCCGAATGTGGACCATTACCTAGGTTGGATTATTGATATTTCCCTGTTGATTCATGTACTTGGAGTTCTTACTTCACTTATCATATTACTATCACTATTATGTCCTTATTATAACTTATAACTGTTAATTAAATGAAAAATGGATGACCTGAACCTAGAACTACTTAGAGGTGACCTGATGATGTGATTGGGTGAACATGGACCCGTGTCTGTGGCTAGGAGGGCCCTTTTATGGCCTATTTATAGATGTATGATACTCTAGATTGGAGAGGTGAATTATTTTGGACTTATAACTCATTATGGATGAGAATAAACTGTTTATTATTGGAAATGGACTTGTTACCTTGTGTGAATTGTTTTAGACCAGGCCACATACCTGATGTGCCTTGGTATGGATCCAACGAGTGGACTTGGACTTGAATTGTGATCCATGGACTGAATTGATACTTGGACCTCTTAGAGACCTTGTTAGGACTTTGTTCACGCAAGGCAAAGCATAAACAGACACAGACCTGCATTGTTTCCTTGAGTTGGCACAGACATTCACTCAGTTGTTCTAAGCTCGGCCTTTGGACTTATCATCACTGGTATGAGCTATTTATGAGTGTTGAGTGAGCTATCATGATGAGCTATGTTCTAGACGGACGGTGTGATGCCGAGTCCAGTCTCCCCGAGTGATGAGTGTAGTGAGACTGTTGAGTGTGATTTGCGGGGCTAGTCATTCCCCAGCACTGGTAAGATTCCCCACCGCGACTGTGTCCAGTTTGGGAGGGTCGCGGCATAATATCTTGCGCTTTCCAGCTCGTGTGAATGTGTCATTTTGTGTTAGATTAGATATTATGTTTATCCTGATTCTAAATGCTCATCTTGCTTAACTGCCTAGATCATGTATCTTGATATTCTCTTTAACTGTGTAATTGTCTTTACTCTTTTGATACATATATCCTATGTTATTTGTATACTGTGACTTGCCAGGTCTTTAGATCTTATCCATTCTTGGTGCTTAGGTTTCGACCTCAATTCCAAAGACGGCGTGCTCGCGCTAGTTGAGACACCCGTAGTAGGGGACTACGGATGAGGACCAACAGACCAAGAGGTCGAGCTTGAAGTTGGAGAGCCGGCACCTGGGGTGTGAGAGTTCTTTATTGTTTTGGGATTTTGAGAGATTTTTGGAATGAGCGGGGTAATTGTTAGAAATTGTAATAATCCTTTGACCTTTATAACTTTGACACTTTACACTGGATTTCAGTCCTGCTATATTTGTTATAGACTTATGATACCTTATCATTGCTTCCGCTATATTCACATGCTTCCGCATTATTAATCATTGATCTTATATCGTTTAATAAATTTTAAATTGGACTTCACTGTTGACCTACGATCTTGAAAGTTCTCGGACTTTCCGGAAAGTAGCGTGCTAACTTCGGATATCTTAACGGCTTTCTCGGTATCCAGAATTGAGGCGTTATATTAGATACAAGTGAATAATCACATTTCCTAATTCTCGACTCTGTGCTTTCCATGACTATTCAAAGCTAACTCAATTAAGCCTTCACTAGATTAATGGTCTGTTTCATCCGAGGCAGCTCTTTTAAACTCAGGGAAAAAAAAGAAAAAGAAAGAATAATCCAAAATTTGGTTTCTCCTAGTCTTATCAGATCTAATATCTGGACTTACTTTACTATAATTGTTTTCCTCATTATTTGAAGCAGAAGGCCTATCCTGAATAGTGGCTTGAGTCAACTGGTTAGCAGTCCCAGTCCATCATTATAACAACATGATTAGCAAACAAGGTGAGTGGTGATAGATACGCTCAAAATGCGAGAGAGGCAGTTCATTTGTATTATTGCTAGTAGCATCTTTGCAGCTCTCTCCCAAAACGAAGTCCTACTTTAAATCTTCCTTAAAGATGGTGGGGCATTAAAATCACATAAAGAAAGGTGAGGGACATGCCCTCCAATAAAAGATATGCATTCTTTTTCCATATTTCTCAAAGGTGGGATCTTTTTATCGGTTTGATAGGTCAATGATATGTTATTTTTTCCCCTCCTTTAAAGTGAGCAGCACTTTCCATTGAAGTTGCTCAACCCAATTTAGCTTACATTCCAAGAAGTGATTAGTCTCTTCTTTTCTCTTAACCCCAGCTTCATTTGGAGCAGTTGATACAGATGAATAAGATATTAGTGGCTTGCATTTCTCAGTTTCAAGTTTTAAAAATGAGACTTATTCCAAATTAAAACAAATCACCTGATGGGTCATATGGGTTGTGGTCCTAGCATGTGACAGCCGTTTGATTGATGATCAAGAGAGATTTTACATGTGAAGAAGGGTTTATACTGAAGAAATGGTGTAGTAAATTATTCCACATGATCACCATTTCCTCATGAAAAATGTACAATGAGTGAGTAGAAAAGGGCTTTTGTTGACGTGGTATACAATCTTTTATTCCATTCCATGCTCCATGCACGTGTTCGAGCATCGAGGCTGTAAATTCCTGAGCAAACGACACCACCAAACTACTGGAAAAAGGAATAATTGTCTAAAGGGAGCCATCTCTGTCTGATTGACCGCATCTGTAGCTTATCTCTCTCGAGTCTCGGGCTCAAGGTTACAATGTCCCGCGGGATAACCAAAATCTTCACCTGGTGTGAGAAGTCTTGACTAAGTTCAAAAGGTTCAAACTTGGGTCTTGATTTTGAAAGCTAAGAATATTTAAAATGGTTTCGGTTTTTTTTTTTTTTTTTAAGAAATTGACTGAATCTTGACTGAGTCTTCTGAGATTTGGCTGATTTGCATGAATTTTTGACTCAGTTAAGGACTGACTTCATCATAGATTAATCCCTAGTTTTTTTCTTATTCCAAGCAGTAACTTGTTGAGTTTTGCCAACTCCCACTGAATTTTGGAACGAGTTATGAATATGATGGATATATGGATATGGAATGGATAGACAGAGCAAAATGATACAACTATATATGGGCACACTACAAAGGGTCCAAGATGAGTAAGGGTAGATCCATTTGAAGCTCTGGTCAACAAGATCAGTCTATAAAATTATGTATTTGAGAATGCACCCAAATTATATAATAGCTTGTTTGGTTGCAAGCATTTAGGTACTTCTTATTTGGAGCATTTAAAAATCTCCAAAATGCTTAGGAGCTATTGGCATTTCAATTGCTGGATTTATGAGTAGTTTTTTTTGGCAACAGTGTCATTTATAATACTACTTTAATGAATTTTCCTCGATCAAATTAGAACTCGGTTTTTCAATGAGACAATACCTACGACCAAAATACTTGCAACTAAACGGGTCCTAAGAGAAATGAAGCGTTATGACATGTAACTATGATAACCCAAGTTACTCGTGATAGGTATTTCATTCTTTGTCATAATTAGTTACAGATAATAATAATTACATGTAATGAAATTTACATGTGAACTGAGTACATGAATAATAAGAAAACATGGGTATGAGAATAACAAAAAGTCGAAACCATATGCATAAACAACAGACCGGGAACAGTGAATTTTTAGAAGTATGAGCATGCGTCTCCTTGTGGGCTGACTTTACCCCATTGCCTTAATGATAATCTAATGATGTTTTCTGCCTGGCTTTGCTTTTCGAGCTTTTTTATATCTTCCATTTTTGGCGCTTACTGTATGAACTCTAATGACTCAAAGAATATTCTCTCCATGCCCTAGGCCAAGCTCCAACTACGAGATTTTCTCCGACAGCAACAAAACACATTAGAGATTCCTCTCCAAACCCCTAAATTACTGCACACAAAGGAGAGAGAGAGAGAGAGAGAGAGAGAGAGAGAGATAAGGACTCCTACATCTCCAATGCATTCAAATATAACTAGAGAAATGTAGTTTCAAGGGCTTGGGAAAAAGCAAACCCTTGTCAACATGGGCGCGTCTTGTTTCTTTGACCGATTGTCACCATTTGAGATGGTTGGAGGGTTTGTTATTTTATGGTTGTTTGGTAGCTAGCCCAAATAAGACCAGGGTCCGCAAAGGCATTTCCGAATTCCAAGAGGTAGTAGTAGACATATGTCAAACTCAAACTTGAACTTTTACCAAAGCAACTCGCATCAATTTATATCACCTATGTTTGTCTCTCTGAGAATCCCATTTTCACATTTTTGTTTCATTTGGGTGTGTGGATTTCCAACGCACAAGATCACATATGCTTGTTCCTCTGAGAATCCCTTTTTCACATTTTTGTTTCATTTGGGTGTGTGGATTTCCAACTTTTAATCTATGACAGTAGGAATTCTTACATTTATAGTTGTGACATTATTCAAATAAATGTATTCCTTGGAAGTTGGAACACCCTCATATTCTGAGTTTTTGAGTAGGCCTCCAGGCTCCTGTCCTGACCTTGTAAAAGTTGGAAAAATCCTACTGTAGATGGACACCTAGATCCATGCATCCAAACAAGTTCTTGATTATGTAAATTTGGGGTTGTTGGTCTTTTTTTACTTAAATAAAGGGATTAATGACTCGTGTAGATTCGACCCGATTTGGATTAGGGGCTGATCTAACAAAGAAGTGCACTTTAATAAGCAAAAACATCAATGACAGCAATGTTACAACATTAGATACAAATAAAATTAGATTAGATCACGTTACAACATTAGATACAAATAAAATTAGATTAGATCACGTGTTCTTCAAGAATACCACTTGCCCACAGCCCACCTCACAATACATGCACATTGCTCGATTCGATCTTGAGTGTTGAAAAGGTTAAATATCATGAAAATAGCTAAACATAACTATACACGTCCAAAAAAAGGAATTGGCAGTGTCTTTGGACAGGGGGCTAACTCACCTGCTGTTTCGTGGGAACTCTTGTTGTGGAGCCCATCTGGGGCCACAACAATGATCGGAGAGAAGAGTGATCTAAAGAACTGAAAGGGACCTATGTGTGTGCAAAATCTCAAATCCATTACATCTTTCTAACCATTTATCCATGCCTGATTCTCAAGTTTAATGATTTTAAAAGGCATTTCTTTTTTAAGATCCGATGAGAGATGCCCATAGGTGAGCCTCCTCCATAGATATATCAGTAAGTACTTTCTTGAAACCTACTTCCAACAAATAGACAATTCTTACATCTTAAGATGGGTTTAAGATAAATTACAACTTCAAGAAACTAGAACATAGAACCAGGAAGATTGTGATTTGACGAAAGAACATTATTTTACATAAAATCCAGTGGAGATTAGAACTCATACTCACCTCCAAATGATGCAGTAAGATCTAATGATAATGATGATGATGAGTTAATTAATAAATTGATGGGAGGTTCTGGGCTAATATATGTGGTAAAAATACTCGAAAAAGAAAAAAAAGAAAAAGAAAAAAAGATACGACTTCAAATTTCAAAGTTAGGATCCAATTCATGTAGCTACACTGCGATTACAAGGGTGGGTGGGATTTGAAGGTATTAAGATGAATCAAAGATGTGTAGCAGTATGATCTAATGATCTTAACCATCTATTTAAAGTAATTTGACGACGTTGATTCAATACTCAGTATTTCTGAATAAACCAAGGGCCTATTTGTTTGCATTAAAATATGTAAAATTTAAATTAATAGGATGATGGTTGAGTATGCATTTGATATTATCTTTTATTTCTATTTTAAAAAATTAAAGCTGATCAGAATAGATTTCTTAAAAGAAAGATTTCTTTTATGCTTATTATAGGAAATTCACATTTAATCTTCACTTTTAACCGGAATGAACCGCCTATCAATTCTCATATATTCAAATGCCAACGAACAAGCCCCAAGAGTCTCCAATCCCATACTACTCATGATTGTGCATTCAAAAGGTCCCCACAAAACAGGTTACCAGTTTTCAATTTGAGGCTAGTTCCTAGCCCAATATTAGCCCATGCTGACTGCTTGACAAATTCGTCAAGACTCAAAAGGTAGTCTTGCATATCCTAAAGCAAATCATTCATGATCTTTGGGTTTTTTAATAAAGTACTTGGAGCTGATCATTCATCAATAATTCCCCACTTCCCTAACTATTCAAAATACTGACTTTTTCAAAAAGAAAACACCACATAGAGCTGGTAGCCTTGCACTTCAAGCATGCAGCCGTCTTGATTTATTATCAATCATAGAAGGATATCAATATCACAAACATTTGTAAATCTAGTTCAATGCATGGGATTACACAATATAGTGCATGTGCAGGATGTAAAAACAAACAGTAAATAACATATGAACTCCTAAGTTTTATTCAGTGCCAGTGTACTAAAGAGCAGATCAAGCCATCTCAATCTATTAGGGGCCAAATATGAAATTTCGCTCTCATCTTTAGACTAAACTGAGCTTGAAATAAATCATTACACTCTTGCGGTTTAAACTTCATATTTATTGATCGGATGGGGAATAATGCTTTATTCAAAGAAATTTGGGGCAACCACTGATATACAGTCTTAATCATCTAGCAAGTACAAATGTACACCAAAATAACTGTCCACCTTCTACAATTGTAAATTAATCCTAGAAAATTAAGGGCCTGTTTTTTGCATTAGAATACATAGGAAATGGCATGATTCAAATCATAAGTGGTTAATAATGAAGATCAAAGGACCATATTTGTCTTTAGGCCTTCTTTTCTGAAAATTATTTCCTTAGATTAAATGAAGAACTAACTTATTTTAAATAAAAAAAAGGTGAATATTAAAAAATGCCCATCAAATAATCTCCCATTTAATGAAAATTGAATAAAAGGAAGATAAGAATTGAATACCAAGCAATTTTTTTTTATAACCCAAGTTATCTCTTGCCCAGTCAGCCCAGCTCATGTGCCTTTGGCCATAAACTCAATAGACACTCGATTATGTGCAACCGAGAACTAATCTCTAAAGATACATACAAACCTCATATCCACCAGGCAGAACTTTGGAAGGTGGCTAATGGAGGAGGTAAGTGTTGAATACAAAGCCTATTCGCTTCTTGAAACGCAGAGTCCTTGACCAACTGAGCTACCATTTGTTGGTTTAAATACCCAACTATTACCCATGTAACTCATGAATACCTAGGAAAGTTGAGGTCTCATCTACATCACCACTTTATATCATTTTCCATTCGCCTCATATTATTACATCTCACCTCTTTAATTGTCCTTCAGTGGAGCTTCATTTGACCATAAATCTCTATGTATTTCAATGAAAACAGATAGATAAAACCTAACGGTCACTTCTAAGTCTCCACCTTGACCGTTCCCTCTTCATCCCTTGAATGCTCCATAGATCATAAAAGCCTAATCTCCATGAATTTCCACCAATTCAATAAAAGTTAGGCAAAAGGCTTCAAGTAAACAAACAGTACCTTCAATGTACAAGATGAAGGTGTACTTGTCCAAATGTAAGGAGGGGATTAGATCTCCAGTAGTGGAAGACAGGTAGGACCCTAATATATCCTAACTTGATCCAAGTCAAGAAATGGACGAACTTATACAATATTACAATCCCTAAAAACCACAAACACATTGCACACAGCTCTTAGTGCATGGTTTCATCAATTATACAATGCTAAGTTGCAACTACAAGCCAACAACATAAAAGAGCACACAAGTGTATCAAAGATATGTTGCCTTTGATCTCTCTCATACCTTTATGTTGTTATGATTGATTGATGATCCTGTAGCTGTGATTGGCATGTCTGACAAGGGCATTAAAAGTTGGTAGCCAACCACCAACGGATGTTGTCCACATCATTTAAAGCTTGGTCAAAAGTAGTTCTATCACTTGGATACACGGATTGATTAAGAGTTATTTTAGATGTTGGTCTTTGTAAGTGACTCATAAAGTGATGGGGAACTATGTGGCCCAAGGGTAGTTCCCTGATGTGCCCATTGCCTGCAAATTGGACCCACTGTTTGTGGGGGTGTCCAATGGTCTGGAATATAGATAAGAAAGGCCATAATTTGGATGGATAGGATCTCCAAGTCTAGGAGATCTTTTCTGGCACCTTCCAACAACAGTGCCACATGAATCCGACCTTGGTCCATGGTCCTAAATAGTGGTGGCACGGTGAATAAAGCGTCCAGACACTTATCATAATTTCTTCAACATAAGAAGTTTCTAAACGTGCTTACAGTCAGTCATCTCTTATCAAATTCAGTATATTACAATCCCATTATTTCGTGTGTGTGTGTGTGTGAGAGAGAGAGAGAGAGAGAGAGGTTCTCTTTGATGGGAAATGAAAGATAAAGCACTAGTCTTTAGAAAAGGGGAATCATAGGTTTTTCGTATAGAGGGGAAGGCTTTCTTTTGGCAGAAGAGAGGAATAGGGACCATCCAAGTAAAGCACCCCAATAGTGTCCAATGAGGTTCTTCAATTACAACCTATTCTTTACTTTAATTGAAAAACGAACCTGAAAATGAAATGTCCACTAACCTCTAAAGTCTAAAAGACCAACCTTCTGTCAAAACACCAATACTTCTCTCTTTCCATGGGAAAATGAAATGCTTTGTAGATGATGAAGTCATCTAGATGTAGTATGGACTGTATGGTGCTTCTTCCTTTTAAGTTTTATTTTACTACACTCATTTTACTTGTATACAAAACTTTTCTTGTTTGATGAAGACCATGATTAAGATAATGTGAAGGGGCCAATAGACAAAATTTGTGGGGATCGATATAATCTAACCCACAGGGGCGGGAGCGCAGTTAATGAAATTATTCATTTGTTTTCAGATAATGGTGTTCTGATAATTTTGATTTGTGGCCACTAGAATCTAGATTGATCAATGATCTTCATCTCTCTAGCTAACACATGATTATGTGCGGTCTAGATGAGTGGAAGGGATAGAGCGCGATGCTTCTTTAATTTGAGGTGACCGCAATATCGAGCAGTCCTTGTTCATATTAGGGAGGACTTTTTTTTTTCCTCCAATTGCCCTATTGGCCTAGCTTTGAGCGATATTTCCAACTTGAAGTCACGTACCTAAAGATGTATGTGATAACAAGGTGCCAAGACTACTCAACCATAAGTGTGGTAGCTGGAGGCCTTTTATATGAGGGCATTTTGATGTAGCACTTCTTAAGCACCCAAAGCATGCATCAGGTTGGATTCCAAATAGGGCCCATGAGATATTCAGGCCAACACTAACTCTTACTGATCAACCCCCAAAGTAAGTCAAGACTCAGGCACAATCCGTGTAAGCATAGGGCCGAAGGTGCACTCTGGCAGGCCAGGCTGGGTATTGAACTAGATCAAGTGAGGCCTGATTTTGTATGGGTAGGACCTAAAGTAAAAGGGAAAAAGAAGAAGAAGAAATCCTCCCACCTTAGAGCTAATTGGGACTACTGGGGTGAAACAAACTGCAAACTGTAATCTGATTGTTATCTAGAAGTGAGGAACAAATAATTTTTAAGAACAAGATCAAAAATTTCATTTGCTTCTAAACAAGAGGCATGCATTCTACTGATTTTTGTTTGGTAAAAGAAGTTCAAGTCCTTCATAATGTCACAAGAGGGTCACTTGAAACCTCACAGGGAGAGATGGAGTCTCGCAAGTGAAATTAACGATTTTGCTAGAAATGAAGTGGGAATTGTTGTTCAAATTACAAGAGCGCTATCGTAAAGTTTAGACATGACCTGTGGGGTATTTGGACACTTTCTAGTAGATTCGTGCCTGGCATCCAGATTTTGAGCTTTGCTGGAAGTTTTTTATTTTTTTTTCTCTCGTTAATATAGAGTATTCAAATTCACATAAAAGTGCACACTACATATGTCCCGAACCAACCACTCAAACAGCTGGAGACATTATCATTATTTTGGTATCATCTAAAATTTGGAACCATTTTATATATTAACATTTATGGCTTTGGTGTTCAGTTAGCTCTTTTACTCATACTTGAAGTGTTGATATTCTTGCAGAATATCAAAAATATCAAATCAAAAACATCAACACCGTCAATGTATTTCTAGAAAATCATAGGGTATTTCCATAAACCAAGGAAATAAGGGAACAGTCATTTCCATAAACCAAGAAAATCAACAGCCAATCATTTGGTTTTTGAAGCCCCTTACAACACCTCCTTCCTTGAGACTCAAAGTATTAATAGAGGCAGCATAAATATTTTTCAACACTCCTCAAGCGGAACAAGGCTGGCACATTTGCACATTTTAGCATCAAGTTGTTCCTTATGAGATTTAAACTTGCAATCGATTGGTTTTGATATTATTTTAAATACCCTTGGTCAACCAATCTTACCAAAATCTCGGTTCATTAATAGAGCAGCAGATATTCATTTCAATATCCCCTAACCCTCCAAGTCATTTATCATATTCAAGCTCAACCCCAAACCCCATCACCACTCAATTTCACATCAATTCTTTGCAAGGGTGGCCAGTACACCACCCTGATCATGTGCCTCCTGGGCTCTGTGAACCAGCTCAACAACTCTCACCAGGGCCTCACCCTCACCCTACTTGCCCCAACCGGCAACTCCTTCAATGCCCCCAAAGCCCAGCAACCTCAATGGTGATCTTTGCTTCATGTCCTGCCCAAGTATTACGGAACTGAATCACTTGTTTGGTCCAAACAGGGGGTGACACATTGGAAGAGATGTCAAATCCCATCTCCAATGAATAAAAAAAAATTTTCATCTCCCCCATGTGGCAGCCACTGATTGGTCCAAATAGGTTTCCTGTTTGGTCCAAACAGGAAATCCGTTTTCAAGTATTACACCATGGAATGTTCATGCCGGCTTGGGCTTAGTCGATACTACGTACATATATTTGTGTCCCTTTTCTCTCTCCTAATCAATTTCTAGTGTCATTGAACTCGTAACACTTTTAGCACTTTAAGCAAAAGATATCTTTAACTCCATTTATGTGCTAGAAATTATCGACCTTCCTTAACTTTAGAAATACCCTCAAGCATTTATTTTTCATATACTTTTCTAATTTAATCCTTTAAAACAATAACATCAAACATATTCAATACTGATCTTCCATCATGGTTAGAATTTTACTATGAATGAGATGTTTCAAAGAGTGGAGATTCAGGATTTTCGTTTAAGGGGTGCGAATGGTAGTTTTGTTTTGGAGGCAAACCATGAATTTTGAGGATGGGCCTATAATTTTAATTGGAATTTTTGAAACGCGCCGTAGTTTAACGGGGTGCGACTGCTGGCTGTGTTCAAGTCCGCCCCTGGTTTCAAAGACTGTAAATCAAGAAAGTCACACCAAATAAATGGTTTAAATTGCATGTGGAATATCATACCATCTATTGTGGTCTAATATTCCAAAGTACTTTGGGGGTATTTTCCATATATGAGGTGCCCATCGTGTCAATCATCAGGAATTTTATCGTCATACCTACAAAACGCACAGGCCTAAGATAATTTTTTTTGACAAAATCATTCAAAAGAAAATCCAAAATAAATTGAAAAAAAAGAAGATGAAGAAGAAGGAAGCTAAATTGGACAAATCAATAAACTACAGCCACATATACCATGTATTTAGTTTCCTCGCTAAGTACTTATACCAAAACCTCAACGCATTAGTACAGGTAATATAAATACTTTTCAATACTCCCCACCACCTCGAGTGGAGTCCACTTCTCCTCATGTGGAACCCAGTCAACGCATTTTTTTGGCAACATGCATTTTTTTTAGTGCCAAGTCATTCCTCTTGGGATTCCGACTCTGACCCTAATACTATATTAAATTTCAGCTAACTATTTCTACCATAACCTCAAGGCACTAGTGGAGGATAAATATTTTTCAATACCATGTGCGAACTTCAATGACTCAAAAACTACCTATATGTAAGAATCAAGCACTAGAAGTGGGAGAAACATGTAAAAAAAAAACTTAGAGAAAAACTGTCCGGTATATTAAACATATAAAAATATAAAGATGAATCAGTTGTTTGAAACGAAGGTAAGAACCATCCGAGAGAGAAATACAATATCTGGTAAAAAGATGAATATCCCATGAACAAGTGGATCTTTTGATATCATACTTGTTCAAATTCTTTATAATGGTGGCCAACAGGTTTATTTCATCAAAACCGTCGGATCGACCCTATATAGGATAGAATAGGGGTAAATCAAATCCTACACCCTCTTTGCTACTAAAACCCCTTTTCCGCTAGAACACAGGATTTTTTTTTTTCCAACCCTAGAAAGTGAAAATCAAAACCTTGAATGATGCTTTAAATGATGTAAAAAAATATTTAAGATGTTGATTGGAGTGCGGAATAATAGATCTTCAATCCTCCATGATCTTCTTCAAAGCAATTAAAAGCCTTCTAGTTCTTTCCAAAGATGTTAATGCCAATACAAGATGATAGAAAAAGAATTAATTAATGTTTTGGATGAAAAGGGGTTTTTTAAAGATGAGGACTTACTATAGAGGAGGCAAAACCTGACCCAACCCACTTAAAATACGACTCGACAATGAGTCAAGAAAAATTGATTCTCTAAGGTTACGTCCCTAATCTCATAGATTTTGCGAAGTAACCCTATCATACGAAGCTTAGTTAGAGTGTAAAATACAATTGTACGACAGCTTTCTGATCTTGGTCAGAATTGAGTTGTATTGTATGAAGTATTAGGGTGGGATCTTTATAGAAGAAAAGCTACATTCGACGTGATAATGCTTAAATCGTAGGTTTTCATCCATTAAGAGAGGAGGAAAAGTTGCATTTGGCCATAATCCCTAGATCACAGGTTTTCCTCCACTGAGAGAGGAGGAAAAGCTGCATCCGACCGCCTAATGCCTAAATTGCAAGTTTTCCTCTACCAAAGAGGAAGAAAAGCTGCATCCGTCCATGTAATGCCTAAATTGCAGATTTTCCACTACTAAAGTAGAGGAAAAACTGCATTCGACCCACTACGCTAAGAAGAAATGTCTGGCGGACCAGACTTTACAAACTCCTTTCCTAATTGGGATTTAACACTCATGGCCTTTTAAAACCCCTTTTCAACTATAACATATGATCAAAACCTTGAATGATGCAAGAAAATGTTGATGATGTTGATGGGAGTGCAAAAAGATAATCCTAATCGAGATTGAAATCTAGTAATTTGAATGGGCCGGGCCTGTCCTGACTCAGTCCATATGAGGCCTCAATGGAGATCTAATCCAACAATTTGAACCCTTCTTTACATGATATAACCCTTCATTTTCAATAGTCAGAATATTAGACATTCATTTACAGGCCATGCCCTTCTAATCTTGGTAATAGTACGTTCGAAATTGTCCACTTGTAGTATTTCTGTTTCACACTGATAAGAAGAAAAGCTAGGCAACAATGAACTTACTAAAATAGTTGATTTAACTGGGCCTTGAAGGCAATCATGACTGGGTTCAATTGTGGCAGTGACCCAGACAAATACAAGTGGGTATACGTTGGTTGCAGCAGCTGGATTCATGGGGCACTTTTGTCAGTTGGTCAGTGTGATTCCTTGAACTACTAGCTGTGATTGTGAAGATATATAAATGGGGTCATGGACAAGGCGATAGGCAGGTCGGGCTGGCCAAGGTTTGTATAGAATCAGCCCATTTGCAACATATATGTGATATGCAACCAAGTGTGTCATATAGAGCAAGGCTATTAAGCTGTTGAGCATACATAGCTGCAGCCAAGCCTGTTCAGCTACCAGCAATATGACTTGGCCCAGCCTACAGGCCTAAGATCACAGCCCAAATCTACCCATTGCAGGCTAGGGCAGGCTCTGAACATCTCCACCATGGCCCTAGGAAAGAAGAAGAAATTTAAAAGGATGATGACAATGACAAACCCTACCAATTATCAAAGCAATTAAATTAACTGAAGGTGTAATCAACACTGTTTTATTCATTGAATTCAAATGTAACTACTGTCCCTGGACTCCAGTTGTGGCTAGAGGAGTACTGCCAGGCCAGGCACCTTATTTGTGTAAGATACGGCATCTACTTTTCTTAAAGATGCCATAACGCGCTTAGGATTACATCAGTACAGTAGACCCTATAGCACAAGTTGGATACATTGAGAAAGACACTGCAACCTGCCCATGGAAACTAATTGTCCATCTTGAATATTGCTAGTTGCATGTAAGCATGTTTATATATCAGAGTATCTTCTACAGATTCTAAATATCCATCCTGTTCACAAGCTTCGTTTAGTGTGGGGCAGGATTGTGAACTGATCATGTCATTAGACCTATTAAAAGCTCAGATTTTTGGAGGCCCTGGCCTGGCTTATGGATAAGTTCATATTTTATCCATCACCGTTATATACTAATGGTTTAAGATGTACAATCAACAATTTGATGAGTAGCCAGGACCAGGAAGCATTGGATGCAAGATTGATAAAGGGCCAGGCTAAAGCATGTCCAGCAGCCTTGGGCATATTATAAGTGTAAGGCTCGTAAGGCCCAAACAGCCTTGTTTGCGTTTGAGCGCGAGTCATCTAGTAGGGCCTTTAAGCGGATAATGGACAAGGCAAAGAGTCCCCTGTGAATTAATTACTGTGCAGTACACTCCCAACCTGGCCATGAACCTAAAACTAAGTGCATATCCAGCAAATATCCTGCACTTGGTCCCATCCAGATGGCTCAGCCCACCTGCTGCTCTAACTGTATTTTCTTGTAAACAAGTTTGCTTCTTATAACTTGCAGAAAGGAAACATAATTATTAAGTAGTGTGTACAGTGTACAGACCCCATTCACCTTGCATTGAAGATGTGACTTTAAAGTATTCAAGTTTAGAAAGTCACCTAGATTAGTTTCCTTTGCAACTTGAACGAGTTTACTAATCCACAACATGCATATAATCTTAACTGAGAATACATATATAGTATCAAGTAGTACTATAAACAAAGCAGATGAGACATCTCTACTCTAGACTGAGTCCTCTCTTCTCACTTCTTATAAACTAAAGTATGAGATATGGAAGTCTACCCACAATTATAAATTGATGTATGTGTATACTTTGTTATAGTTGGATGTTTCTCAATGCTAAGTACGGTTTGTTTACCTCCAAATAATACAGATAAATAATCAAGACTCTGTGAACAATGACATCTAACTTCAAGATGGTTTTGACATGGAACCTAAAATGCAACTATTACGTATAGTGATGGCGTTGCATTTGATGTTGGGTTAGTTAGTTCATTCTCAACCCTATTTTATTCATCAAAATTGCATTATTTTAGTTATAAATTCTAAAATTGTACTATAATATTATTATCAAACTTGAATAATCTGCTGGTGTAAACCAGAACTCTGCTTTCACACTGAACTGCCCCATTTTTAGGGATGTATTGCAAAATTTAGTTTTCTCCAACTTATTCAAGCATTTCTACTCACTGTTTTAACCAAGATATCCTATGAACATCAAATTGCAAGCTGCAAAGCAGTAGAGTAAAACCACTGAACCACCCATGCATAGCAGGGTAACAGAGAGAGTTAAACAGAGCTTAGTTTTATGTTGCACAGACTAGGCCATATCTCATTACATAGCCAATAACATCAAATTGCAAGCAGTAGAGTAGAGTCACTGAACCATCCATGCATAGCAGGGTAACAGCCAGAGTTAAACAGAGCTGAGTTTTGAGTTTCACGGATTAGGCCATATCTGATTATATAGTCAATAAACTTAGCCAGGATCTATGATGATGTGAGGTCCAAGCAGATAGTACAGCCCTTCCCAGCATTTGCTTGAAGTGGGGCCTAATTTTTTTGTCAACAAACCATTTGCCTAAGTCCTGCTGAATTCCTGGATTTCATAGGAAAAAGGCTTTCTTCTTGGGCGTTGAAAGGGTGAAAAGTGAAGGGTGAAGTAGATGTCGATGGAGCAATAAAAAATCCACAAAGACCAAAATGAGCCAACCGATGGCCACACATGAAGGGTGCATGTGAAATGTAGGCATCTTGTGGAGTGGGCCAGGTGAAGTTTCACCCCCTCTGGCCCGTAATCCTTTGTTGGATTTTAGTCACAATTCACAACCAATACTATAAAAATATATATTGAAAAAGAATTAAAGAAGAGATTATTTGGTGAAACTCGCATTTATGAAACTTTAATGGTGATGACAGTGATTATAATGATAAGAAGATTTATATAAAAATAAAAAAATTATGGCATTTGTGACTTGTATCCTTCACCTTTAGCTCCCTTGAAAGAAAATCATTTCTTAAAATTCATCCAAATTAATAAATGCGTTTAGGTGCACCTCAATAATGACACCACCTATTTAAACAGAGTGCATACCCTTAACCTTACACCCAGGCTCCCTCTTTGTTTGGTGGGCCCGTTTGGCATTTTACTTTTAAAATAAAGTGGAGTGAATTGAAATAAAAAGAGAGAATAAAATATAAGTGGGTTATGATTGTATTTTGTTTTTAGTTGTTTGGGATGAAATATTTTTGACTTTTTATATGGGGAAATTTAGTTTTTTTTATCTTCTAGTGTATAAAGGTAGCCGTTTTTTTACTTTTTTTTGAAAAAGATGGAGGGAATTTTGAACTAAAGTGTTTTTGACTTGATATTTGACTTTACTTCACTTGACTTTGCTTGACAAGTAAAATTACCAAATGGGGAAATTCTTTATGATGGAGAAATAGAGGTACTCAATTTGCACAATATTGTCATACCTATTTCTGGTTGGTCACTACTTACTTCTGCCTTTTATTTGTTATGACATCAATATCAGTTTCTTTCCTTCATCAGATCATGCTTACTCAAGTTCTCTCCAAATCAATAGATACAAGTCAAAAGGATTCATTTCTTTTGCAAATGACAAATCCAAACTACAGGAAATCAGGGGTGATGTCATCCCTCCCTCATTAGGGAATAGGCAGATTGGGGGTGGTTGGTGGTTGGGAATAGATTTTGTAACTGCTGATAGTTTTCTTAAATCGCAGGGGCAACCCATTAAAACTGGACTAAAAGTGGTCTTATAATCCTTTCTTTTTGTTTTTTTACCAGTAAAGGGAGGTTGGAACCCATTGAGCCCTCCGGCGAGGGAAGGAGACCTCGAGTGAAATGACGGAAACCTCGGATGAGGGTATAATCCTTCTTTAAATACCCTTAACTAAACTAAGCACAAATTAAGAAATGATAAAATGCGCCTTTGTTTATGAGGTGAGGTCCTTTTCTATGATCAAATAACTTCTTTTAGACAAACCTCCCCCCTTTGAATTGTCATTGATCATAATTAGAGTGTTCTAAACTGTAGTTATTTTTTTTACTTTTATCACAATAAAGTTTGTTACAATGGATAGAGAATAGACCTAAAATGAAAGGATCATTTAATTGGCCTAACTTTTTTATAATCCAAATTCTAATTTAAACCGTTCCATCATCCTTCCTCCAAATGCAATTTAGCAACGACTCTTGAAACTATAGCGTCTTGCATAAAGGATATAGAAATGGGGCAAATACTTAGAAAACTAATCACTTAAAGTCATTAAACTACAACACATTGCAGACTTTTTGGGACTCATTGGCTTACCAAATATAAGAGTGATTTATAATGTAGTAATTTAAAAAGAAAAAAAATCAATTTCATTTTATGTTGTCAGCTCTCTCTTCTACAGCAATAAAAAGGATGTTAATAAAAAAAATCATTTTATTTCTGACCATCCATTATAATCTTAATTCGGATAGCCGACATCTAATGAACCTCATCTTATATATAGCTAGGTCATAAAGCATTGTTGACTGTTGTATTAGATAGATACGTGAGTTCCATAAAGTTACCACCATTGTCAAAGTTACACTAGGTGAATATCTTTTTTCTATTCCAATCTATCTTGACAAAAATCCCAAATTTTTTCTTTTTCTTTTTACATCCATCTCTACTATTTTTATTCATGTCCTCTTTGGGCCAACCGGCCAACTCCTTTTACTTGGTGGCCATCAACAAGCATAGAATACCTAATATTACATTCTTTTTATTGATAAATTTTTTTAGGGGTTTGTTTGTGCATACACCATTTCAGTGAAAAATGAGTTGTACGGCGCCTTTTTCTCCTTATTTGGTGCAGCGAAGAAAACTGACGACTTTCTTATATAATATATTTTCTCGTTAGAGATAAGCCGGTTTTCTTAACTACCCCCGTTGGAAACCAGAGCCCAAACATACCCTAAAACCTCATTTACATCAAGGAAAAGAAAGGTGAAAAAAAAAAAACAAAAGCAGAGCAATGCCCATTATTTATGTTTTCCCAGCATGTTTTCTTTGTATTCAAAGAAGCCCAGTGACAAGGTGCTAAGCTGCTGCTGTAGTATTCCCACCTCTTTTTTGACCCAATCGAATCCGAATCCGAATCAAACTCTGCACCGAAGTCAAGAGCAGTCTCTTCCCGCACAGGAATAAAGAATCTAATCCCCAATCAACCGACCATGTTAAAATTGCCTATTGCCCCCTAAATGCTAGACCCTAGACTGGACTATCTCATCCACTCAGGAAATAAATTAAGGGGAAGAAACATGAAAATTCATATGAAATAACCAATGAAGGAAGCTTGAAAGGATAATTTACGAGTTTAAAATAAAGTTGACTGGACTCATTGTAGTTCCTACCTTGGATGGTCTTTGGACCATCAAAATTGTGGAATGGAACTGTCAAGTCTTTTAATTCAACCCTTAAACCCAACCCAACCCCCCCCCCCCCCCCCCGCCCGGGTAACAGGAGCCTATTTTTGTGTGCATTAGAATATATAGGAATTGAATACATAGATGATTTGAGAATGAATATTAAAGGTGAATTTTCAAAATGAACATCAAATAATATTTTCTTTTAAAGCCTATTTTTCAATTAAAACACATGATTTTTTATTTTATTTTTCGAAAAGAAAAGGTTATTTAATGCTCATCTATGTAAATTCATATTTGATGTTCATTTCTAGCTAAACCTAAACATAGTCGAGTTTTGTGAATTCTATTGTAGGTCCTTCACCTTGATCAAAGAGTATCAGTTTAGGTATTTCAAAGATGCCTGACAGAGAAAATGGATAATGGACCCAAAAGTAGATGATGGGTGAAATCTCAAAGATGCCTGATAGAGAAAATGGATAATGGACCCAAAAGTAGATGGTGGGTGAAATTTGGCAATTGATTAGAGAAAATGGCCACTAATGGCAAAATGATGATCTTAGAGAAAATGGCCACTAATGGCAAAATGATGATCAAAGACATTGGTACAAAAATGGGTCAAAAAGGTGAGGATGATGGGATTGGAAAGACATGGCTTTCGGTTCATCAGAGACTATCACGCGCCCTCAACTTTGGACGAGTAGCGATGCCAAAGAGGCTTTTTTGCAAAGTAAAATTTAAAGACAGCCACCACTGATGTGGCCTCAATGGAATCAATGGATTATGGCCATGATGGATGTTTCGATCCAACGGACACTACAGTTGGAATTCCGTGCAAGGGGGTCGTGGGCCCCACCTCCTTGATGCGGCTGCTGCTCTTACCCTTTTTTATTTAGTTACTCCAGTCAAGCGAGTTGATACCAAAAAGCCAAGCAATAACCTACATGCATGTCCGAAAAATGTGTATTCAAGTAGAAAAGAAATTCACACAAGCTAAGAGAGATTACAGCCAGATAAAAACTGACGCTCGACTGATACAGTTAGCAACATTTTGAATAAGGAACAAACCTATAAGTAGAAAACACTAGATGGTTCAAACTTCAAACCAGATAGTTTACACTACCTTAAACTGAAAGGCATTGGACCCACAGGACAAATCAGTCAATTATCAATTAATACCTATTTCAAATTTTCAACCGTTTTGATCGATGTTTCCTTTTTAATTGATTGAAGGGTCCATCTTCGGCCAACTGTCCTGACTAGACAGTTTAACCTGATCTCAAAATATCTGCAGGCCTACAAAGCAAGGGTTTTTAGGGTTAGGCAAATCTGACCAAACTGCCTATCGGATTCAAAATTCAGATCCAAGGGATTTTATTTGATGATTGTGACTGCTTGTTGATCTTCTTCTTAAAAAAAAAAAAAATTTCCTTGCAACCATGAGACTAATCCCCCGAGTCGCCCTAGCTAATTAAAAACAAATCTTTTAAACTAATAAGACTAATTCCTCATGTGGTGCCTGCTAAATCCACACTAATCACCGAGCCCCAATTAAAGACATTCATATGAGCATATGTGTAAATTTTTTGTTTTTCTCTGTAAACTTCTTACAATATTGTGGTTATATTTGTGCCGAAATGGATTCTGGAATTGAATTTGTGTCACATTTCATTTTATGAACAACACTCAGCATTACAATATCACAAAATGTTATTATGCAAAAAACATGATCACTATACTTTTCTTTTCCTCCCATTTAAGAAGGAAAACGATCCCTTGTTTGAACCAATCAAGGGGTGCCACAGGGGAAAGAAAAAAATTTTTAGAGGAAATGAGATGCCATTGATATGACATCTCTCCCCCATGTGGCACCCCTGAGTTGTCCAAACAGGATTTCCCTGTTGAATCAAATAGGGAATCTGTTTTCATTTAAGAAGACAAGATATGAGACAAAATCTCCAAAAGCAGAAAGGGACATTGCCAATTTTTTCAATGGCAACTGATTGTCTTTTGCTTTTACGTCAAGCACTCTACAGAAGGCAGGCCTATGTTTTCACCAACAAAAAAATGTTCCATGGTGCTACTGTAAATTTGATTTTTAGTTTTTGTTGCATATTAATTGAGGATTCTTGAAAATAATAGTCTTGTTTAAGGGTTTTTATAGAACTCTTAAAAAGTTGTCTATTAAAAAATATATAGACCCAAGTGTTGTTCATCTGGTGGGTCCTGACTAGGACAGCCACTAGATCCCAAATCAATGGATGTAAAAACTATTTTAAGGCAGCAATACAAGGATCCTTCAATTTAGGATCATTGAGTCAAAAGTGATGTTTTGCCAGGATGGATATTGGGTTTCTCACATCGGCTTGTTTGGACGGTTAGGGCCTATTTCTTTATTAGAACTTCTGACATGATTTTAGGGTGTTAGGGTTTTTGGGACATTAACTGAGATTTTGTGCCCTGTAATTTTCCAAATGCTTTGTTTCTTGGCAAGCATTTTCAAATTTCAGACACTTAAAATATCTAAAATGGCCTTTGAAAATTTAGAAATTCTAGCCCCCTTACATTTTTGTGGAGTTTCTAGATCTTCTTTTTCTTTACTAGAATTTAAGGAATTCATGTAAAGGGAGATTTTCGAATTTTGAGATGGTAGAATTCTTGAATGCTCCATTGGACTTAAACATCTAGAAATTTCACCAAAATACAAAGAAACCGGAGTATTTGAATTTTTAAATGTCATTTGAGACCTTTTATGTGGTGAAAATTCTGAAATGCTTGTGAATAAACATTGCATTTATAAATGTTAAGAGATAAAATGTCATATCGTGTTAAAAAATTCCAAACATTGTGAATTAATGTCGGAAATTTTAGTAAAGAAACACGCCCTTAAATCATTGAATTGGGTCCTTCTTCCGACACGGTCAATTGCTTACTAGGCTCTTGTTCTTTATTCTTTTCATGTAATTAGGAGAACTAAGTGACGGATAAACATCATTGTGATTTGATGATAAATTCCACAAGCTTTTGTCCTTTCCTTCCTTCCTTCGAAAGGAGAAAATTCAAGTCTATTTCTAATGAGGTGGGAGAGATACTGGCCTGCATTGCAAATTTTTCTATAAGAGTGGGCAAAGGGTAGTGTTGATGCCACTATGTGCGGTTTGACTTTTCTAAAGGATCTGGTGGAGACAGGTCATTGCCATCCGCGCTTCCTGCTTTTACCTTTATTAAATAGATTTCTAGTGACAGCTACCAAGACAAGACTTCAATGCCATCACCCACCTTGCTCCAACTGTTCTTATGGTTTTTTACCCTTGAGACAGTTGTTTTGGTAAATGGTGAAAAAAAATATAGTAAAAACACAACAAACATTCAGAATGGACTTACAAAGGGCTGATCCACCCTAATTATCAATTAAGAAAGGTAACTATTAGCCCCTCTAAAGCTCCTCATGAACATAATCAAACTTGGCTAAATGACCTGCAGCCATCAAAACTTCCTATAGGAATAGATAAATCACTTATGTGATCAAAATACTTAGATAACTCAATGATATCCAAAACTGGGAGTTACTTCATGCTATTTGATTCTCTCAACAGCAGGAATTTCTCTCTTTTTTTTTGTGAAAAAAATAATCTAACTTCTTCTTGATGGAGAATATTTTAATTGCTTTAGAAAAAAAGATAGAAATGCAGGATTTGTCTCTAAACATGGGAATACCGTGCTGAGGTAATGCATAGAAACTTCTCCGTCCTAACGGAACCCTCTATTCAAATTATGTGCTTAACATAGTGCTTACCAAAGTCAAAATAGTACGATTATTTTAACTTATCTTTTCTTATTCATCCTCGGATTAGTTACCATGACAACTTCCAACACCAACAGCTAATTAGTTTATATTAATGCCAGGAACCAGGACAAGGTGGGTCCACTTTCATATAGGAAGCAACGATGGGTGGTGCTCAAGACAGAAATAAAAAAAACCATAAATTACAATAATTTGGACACAATGTCAGCATCCACGAACCAGCTGAGTGCGTTCACACCTAAAATCGAGCTCATGGTTTCGTCACGATAGCACGTGGTGGCAGGGTTAATTTGAAGTCAGCGGAACTTGCACTTATATACCATCGACGCGTGGCGCGATCTCGACCACAGGATACAAAACAGGAGCAGCGGAAACGAGAGCGAGACGACATCACGTTAGACACGTGATGGGGTCCACATGAGATATTACTCATATAAACGTCGTCATGGGGTGACGTGAGCATGGGCCCAGCTGGAGATAGGTTTCTTTGTTCTCTAGTCCCTGGCTGTACGCTAGGTTGGCCACTTGGCCGTCCCTAATCAAATTCTTCTATTTCAAGATAACTAGTAGATAAGATTCATCCATTCCAAGTTTCCAATCCATATTATTAATGTGGGCCTTCTATACTTCATTGTCTTATCAATTGTAAGCTACAGTACCCAAAAAAAAAAAAAAATTTGGTGTCTGGATGATCATGTACAGATATTCATGTCTATTTTGGACTTGAGTTATGAAATTATATAGGCTCAGTTTCGGACCAAAGTATCTTTTGGGCACAAGCTCGGCGGACACAAAATTAAACAGGACAAAAATCAGTACTTGAACCCTAATTCCATGGGTCTGACTAAGTAAGGATACATTTGTTGCACTAGATCTATCTAAAAATACAATAGATATTTATTTTTATTTTTAAGATAACAATTAAGTATTGAGAATATGATCATGCAGTGTAAAGTATAATAAGTGGTTTTTTTTTTCCGCTTATCTAGTAAATGCTCAATACTTACACTCCCATGCACACCCCCTTTCTAAGTCCCTCACCATTTGCGCTTAGAGATACAAATGGATATTCAATTATCCAAAATCTTGACTTGTACAAAATTAAGTTTTTTTTTTTTTTTTATCGTGTGGAATGTACAAAATTAGTTTGAAAATATGATTTAGATTATGATTCATAAATGGGTCATAATCTGATTTTGTGTTTGAAACTAAGAAAATAGGTACTAAGCCCATCTACATCCTTCTTGGGCTATAGTTTGTAGCCTTTAATGGCGGACCTAAAATTTTTATCTGGGTGGGGCAGACAATAGTCAATTAAAAATTAAAAATGTTAAAACCAACGCTAACTACCAATAGTCTCCCCTTATTATATAATTTAAAGATATTATTTTTAATTTTTAATTTTTTTAAAAATTAAATATAAAGAACTCATATCCTACTACTAATAAACATATTGCTTTCTCTTATACAATAAAAAAACTACGGTGAGAGCTGGGGCATGAGTCGGAATAACGTGAGTCCACCACTGGTAGCCTTGGATTGTTTCGTGGAACAGTAGTGTTACCTGGATAAATTTTTTGGTCGGAATTTTGGACAACTTCTATGATCTTCTTTGAATATCATAAAAATTTTCAAGAAATATTATAGAAGTGGTCCAAAATTCTTGCCAAAAAATTTGTCCAGCTATAATTTTTGTTTGCGGAATGGAGGTGACACTTACTATAACAAAAGTGGAATGTCAAATAATAAGTGGTTCGTTCTGCCCACAAAACGCGACCATCAAATCCAAGACTGTTACATCATATGCATCATCTTAAGTTTTGATGAGATAAGTAACGAGTAGGGATTCAATAGCTATACGGAACCGTTGCACTAGATGTGAGACCAGTAAAAGGCAGTGTTCAAAGGAAAAAGGAAACACAGTTTCTGGGGGTCAAAAACAGTTTTTCCTCTGTACACGCGTATGGGGGGGATTTATATAAGAAATGGCCATTTTTGTAGATTTCTTTCCTTGTTCCTATTAGTTGTCAGTCAGTGACGGAATTGGGCCCCACCAATTCCAAGTTCCAGATCAACTTGTGGGAGACCTTAAATATGTTTGAGGCGCCTCTCTAGTCTCTAGGTCGGACTTTGTCTCCCAACGCGGTTCGTCTACCATGTGGACTAGACCGCCGGGAATAAGAGGTGAAGCACAAGGATGACAAGATGTTTTTTCAAATTAAAAAAAATTGACTGAACCCCAAAGTGGACGCCCCCCAACCAATAATCTATATCGAAACAAGTATATTCCCAAATCTTACAGGGGACCTAGCTAAATTTGTACCAAACACAAACATGAAATTGTGTATATTGATATAGGTGGGCCTCACAAATGTGGTGTGAGTGAGAGCCTCAGAAGACCCAGACTCTTTTTTATTCGGTATCTACCGGCCATGTAAAGTGTATTATTGTATACAAGCGAGTAGGTCCGACACAATAGTAATTCTCTTTGGGAATGTGAAAGGGACGTAACCAAAGAGCTTTTAATGAGGAATAAAGAAGGATATTGACCGGTGAAAGGCTCACAACGCTCTCCATCGTTCCTTAAGCGGTGCCCAAGGGCTCACGCAATTAACACATCTTCAAGTCTCTTGGTACCGTAAAATTAAAAAAAAAAAAAAAAAAAAAAAAACATTATGAAATGAGTGATTCTAAGACTTTATTTTGTCCATTGATTTGGCGACCATAGATGGGATGAATGAGATTTTACCATAGATGGAAAAGGCCCCATTTGCATAGTGATGTACCTTTGAGAAAGACTCACCTAACTCACTGCTGCCAAAGCTGTAGAGAATCCGGATCCAATAAAGAATAAAGGGGCAAAAAAAAAAAAAAAAAAAAAAAAATGTAACGTATGGAGGTAGGTCTTATCTTTCCACGAAATCAACCAAACTTGGGGCCCATGCACATGTGAGAAACGATGAGAGAGAAATGAAGAAAGAAGAATGCAAAGCGACAGGAATGGATTCACTACGTCATATATAACAAGGCTAATGCAACGAGTACAACCGAGCTGACGTTACTACAAGTCATCCACACCCATTTGTGACGCGTAACGACGGGTTGCTGATGCGTAATTGCCGTTGACGTGGGACTCGATCGCCGACTCATGACGCCAACCGCCCTCGTATAAAATTCCCTTCTTCCCTTCTAAGTTCTATCTCCCCTCACCATATCTCTTTCTCTCTCGCTCTCTCTCTCTCTCAAAGAAGAAAAATCAACATGCAGCAAGCAATTCCATACAGGACATGGCCTCTTGTATCTACGAACAATAGGATCGACATCCTCGCCAACGTTGATAACAGGAGCAGCAACAACAGCAGCCGTTCAGATCGAATCCAAGGGCTGGTTTCAGAGAACCCAGTACTAGTAATTGGTCGACTTGGGTGTTGTATGTGCCATGTGGTTAGACGGCTTCTTCTGGGTCTTGGGGTGAACCCAGCCATGTATGAGGTGAAGGAAGATGAAGAGGTGGGTGTTGTTGAAGAGCTCGCTGGGGTCTCTGGAGATCAGAGGTTGCAATTTCCGGCTGTTTTTATTGGAGGGAAGCTTGTTGGGGGGCTTGATCGTCTCATGGCCGTTCATATATCTGGTGATTTGGTGCCCATCTTGAAAGAAGCAGGCGCGTTGTGGCTCTGATGATGTGTTTTCCTTTTTGGTTTTTCTCTTCTTGTCTTTGGGTAAATTTTCTGTGTGGAATGCAGAATTCTGCTTTTGAATTCAGAGTGAAAAGAAAAAAAAAAAAAAAAAGATTGAGAGAGAGGAATTAAACAGCTTTCATCTCTTTAGAGAAATTAGACAGCTTTCATCTCTTTCTTTCTTGTTTCAACTTCCTTTTTTTTTTTTTTTCTCTCTCTCTCTTTAACTTGGATAACATGAAAGGAGGTTTTTGTACACGTTAGTTTTGTATAAAATTGAGAGTTATGTCTTGCATGGGGTCTTTTATTAGAATTGGATTATGGATACATTTTTCCCATTCATCTCATAATAATCTTTCACCAATTAATACATCTTATTGTCTGGGTATTGTGTGGAATGTATTAATGATCTTCTATTTCCATACCAGAATCTGGCCATCCCGAAAATATCAAGGATTTTTTAAAGAAATTTTATATGGTATTAAAGGTAACTGGTCTAGTAGTAAAATTTGAATTCCGGGAAAATGACTAAGCATTGAAATGGTTTGTGTTGCAAAATATGCCCAAGTGGAAGGAAAGAAAAACCCAGTGTAGATGCTTGATATATATACACTATTATGGTGTATGGTTTGCAACATCTGGCTCCTAGTTGGCCTGGGCCCATGACCCGGAAAAAAAAAAAAAAAAAACAAACAAACAAACAAACCCCATGACTGTTTCTAGCTTGCATGTTCGGTAAAGACGAGTCTCCCTGCATACGCCATGTTTCTTCTTTCCTTTCCTGTAGAAGCCTCAATTTCTCACATGGAGCCAGGGGAACACGAGGAGGATAAGGTGGACACACACGAGAGTGACGTACTACTACCCTTCAAATATAGAGAGAGTTTGGCTTGACAAAGATGCCGGCCCCTTCAATAAAAATCTTCATTTCTGGATTGAAATACGAGATTTTACGTTTCTGTCACATCGTGGATCTACGTTTTTGTTTGATTTACTCCCAGTTTAAATTCTAGTTTAACTTCTTTATACCATTTCAGGTAAGTAAATATCAAATCAAATCTTTCTTCTTCCCGCATGCAGGACTAATTCCTATTTTTGATAAATTCTCTTCTTAGTCACAATTGTACCTATCGACGTGGACGTTCACCTTTCTTTTTTAGCGCTCATAATTGTGGTCGAGCCCTCATCCTCACCATAAAATCGTTGTTGTTATGTCATTTTCCATCATCAATTGATTTTAAGATAAGTGATAATTCAATAAGGTGTAATATCCTACAGTCCCTTGCTTAAATAAACTGTAACTGTTGTTCTGTCGAAGCAACACTTTTGTGATTCTTGAAAATTTTAGGCAGCCCTCGCAAACTACTCAAAGTTAGTTTAGAAAAAAAAAAGAATAAAAATAAGTGGGTTATGATGGTATTTTATTTTTAGTTGTTTGTTATAAAATCATTTTGATTTTTTGTATGGAAAAGTTGAGTTTCCTTTTTTTTTATTTTAGTGAATAAATGTGGTTGTTTTTTTACATTTTTTTTTAAGAATATGGAGGGAATTTTGAATTAAAGTACTTTTGATGTAACATCTTGTTAAAAAAATGGAGACTTAACTTATTTTTACTATTATAAGTAAAGTGCCAAACAAGCTTCCATGGTCCTATAGAAATGTAGGCAAGTACTTGGGTGAGAAATTTTGGAGAGGTAAGGAACAACAATACAGGAAATGTGTGATGAATTCACCTAACCCAAACAGTATACACGCATTTGCCTACCAGCTCTCAGCAATATGATAATATGCCTATGTCCACATATCATAGTTTCCTCCACCTACTGAATTGACGGCCTTTTCTTCTCAGCAACAGCTCAACACCCTCTTCTAGATTTCTGGATTATCACCATATAAAATACTATTATTGCTCTATCCTCTTGGTCAAGCACAACTGTCATTTCATTATCCATCTCACATCAGAGACTGATTATGAAATAGTAATGCTTGCCGTGGCCAAATCCATCCCATTGTAGACGTCCACAGGTATGAAAGATAAAATAGTGATGTGGATCCCATTTAGATTAGATAAGGGCCCAACTAGGGCGAGCACCAGCACTTGTATTCACGATAAGGTGAGCACCATTTTTTGTGGGCCCAACTAGAGATGAGACAAGGGGAATAAAAAAATCTCTTATCCATGTAAGAGTAGGGGTGATGGGATCAAATCATCGATCATTTCAACCACTTGATCAACATCTGACAAATCTTTACATTGAAAACGTGCATAGAGTCGATTCGAAAATTCCCATGGTGCTCGGTGATCTGGGTCACATCATTTTAGATCATTGGTTGGTCCTTTCGTTTCAATGTTCAGGATGTAGTCCATAATCTAAAGCTATCCATTAGGCTTTCAATCTTTTGCATCCCATAATTCAATCTTTTGCAAATTAAAACCAAGAATGACTTTGCACAAGTGGAGCTCATTGTATAGTGATCCGAAATGATGATATTGTGGGTCCCATTGAGGATAACCCATACAAACAAATATACTATTGATATTGGGGGATACTATTGAGGATAACCCATAATGACAAATCTACGGAGAGAAATGAAATCCCAAATGTGTGAGATAACTTTCTTCTTTAATCCCTTTGCTGGAATGCATTGACGACTAAAAACTACAGCAAGCCTTTTTTGTATTTGATAGGGCAAACATTTGGATGGATAGGATTTCTGTACATCCATGTGGCTCTATATATACCCGCAAACATGTTGGACCCCCTTTGGGTCCACACCAGTTAGGGTCCAATTATTCTATTAATTAATATTTATTTATTTATTTTCCCAACTTTTTTTTTTTTGTTCTTCCAAGTTTTATGTGGATCGAATTTTTCAGTTATTCTTTCGCCCATTATTTTCTTTTCTTCTACAATAATCAATCACTTATTTAGTTGGCCCATAGCTAATCCATGGCCTAAAACTTAGGCCCATGTCCACCCCATTTGCAAAATAAATGTGCCATTTTGCAATAAAAATTGGATCCGAACCCATTTAACCATCAGCCATGTCAAACAGCCTCTATACACAGCCCATGTTCAGCTATCTGTGGGCTATAATCAGGTTGATCCCAGGCTAGCCCATCTCCTAAGAACCTCTAGTTAAGATACCCTCACTAACACAGGTAGTTCATCAATGGGCCGGCCCAACAATAAGAGAATTAATTGTTTTCAATGTCCCATGATCCAATCAATTGCAAGTCCAAACTTGAATAAACTTAGGTCCGGCCCATTAACACCCTAATTCGACCCTACTATCACCATTCGCTGGCTAAAATCAATGATGATGAGGCCCATCAAATAAACGGTCCAAATCATCTGGCCAGTTTCCCGCCAAAGCCCGCGCGTCCCTTTTTTTTTTTTGTATCTTCCCTAAAAGTAACATTCAAACGGCTTCGTTTCAGAGAGGAGAAGGAAAGAGAAGCGATGGCGTCTGCATCTGCATCTGCTTCTGCTTCTCGGGGCAACAGCAATGCTGGAAGAATTTCAAACGCAACTGCGACACTGTACTCTGACAATCAAGCCTTCATGGCGGTAAGAAAAAAACCCCCAAAACCCTAAACCCTAATACATCTCCTTCCTTGTTTTGATTGTACTGACATGGTCTCTTCAGGAAATCCGGAAGTCGCTGGCGTTTTTCAAGGCAATTTCAGTAGACTTGGAAAAGGACAACCAGTTTGAAAAGGCAATATGATCAAAACCCTAGTTTCTATATGAGAAGAGAATTTATTCAGTCAGATACAATCTTATTTGGGTCTTCACTTTCTCTCTCTTTTCTGTTTTGTTTCCAGGTGAAGGAATTGGAAGAGGCCGTTCTTGAGTTGCTATCCACATGGGATGATTGCATGCATTTCTCGATGGCGCTCGAATCTATTGGAAACAGCTATCAGCCCAAAGATGAGGTGCCTTTGATCTCTCTCTCTCTCTCTCTCTCTCAATGTTTCTTGTTTGTTTTTGTTTCTGTGGCCTAATTTTCCCCCTTTTGTTTTTCTGGGTTTGGTATATAATTGCAGTTGACGGATTTTAAGAAGTTGTTAGAGGATGAGATTGTGAAGATCAAGAGGGATTCGCCTTCTGTTCCGCAGAATAACCCCTTTTTTCGGCAATTCAAGGAAGCCATTTGGGTAAAACTCCAACCTTCCATTTTTTAATATATAAAGTTTTTTTTGTTCTTCAACTGATTTATGGAAATTGATATATATATATATATATATATATATATATATTGTTTAATATGCATTTTGAAGTGGTAATCATGTTAGCTATTTTATTATTTTGTTAGAATGGATGGTAAAATTGGAAACCAATTATGGGGGTGGCATTGATTGTTAAGCTGGGAACCTATGATGTACGGATACTTCAAAATGGGCAACGTATCGTGGTGCCTGATACTTCACTACCGTGTCTATAGTGTGTCCTTGCTGTATCCATGCCGTATCTGTGCATCATAGCTTGGAACCATATGGATTGAAAAGTTGGTGAAATAGTATTCTACCTAAGCATGGTTTCATTTTTCACCCTTGAACGCATAGTGGGATGAAACTCTTATTCTCTTGAAAAAATTGATGTAATAAAAAGAGGGGGAGATTGGTCTAGAGTCTAGACCAACCTTGAGATTATTCCAGATTGTTCAGATTAATTAAACTCGAAGCATGAAGCAACCTCTAATATACTGGATAAATTCTAAAAATCAGGCGATCTTAACAGCAAACTAAGCAATTACTGATTTAACTAAGTAACACTTGCTTGAACGTAAGTTATATATAAGCCTAGATAAACACAAGGGCGGCATGTAGACCTGGATAATATGTTAGCTATGACTAACAGAGACCTGTAACGTGGTAGCCGGATCAATGATAAGAGAGGAGTTTGATTAACAGGATTGGAGATATATGGATGGTGGGGATGGTAAGGGAGGGAGTTGATGTTAATTGGGAGGTGTTGCAAATGGTGATCCGGCTCTATGACTACTTATATATGTCTGAAAGATATAGAGCAGAGGGTATAGTCGATTCAGGTAAAGGGGAGTGGGGTATTGGAACTGGAGGGAAGGAGTTAGGGTAATGCATAAAAGCCAACAGGTAAGTAGGGGGAACCATCAGGATCAAATAAGCTGGATGGCTGCAGAAAATACCAGAGAAGGGGAAATTGAAACTGAGGCGGTCAGCTCAGAATCAGGCCCTATGATGAAGTTGCAGAAGAGAGGGGGTAGCAGACATACGGAGGATCATGGTTGGTTTGTTTGTTTGTTTTTCCTTAATGGTCAGACTACCTTTATTTTGAGCCCGGCATCACCTGATAGAAATCTAACAGCAGGGTCCTTAAGAATCAAGTGTAGTAAGAGGTTGAAGCTCAATTTGATTCAGGAGAGTGGAAGTGACTTTTCTGATGACCTTTTTATCATTTTAATGCTAGAGTATTTTCTCCATTTGACACCATAAGTGGAGACAATTGTGCATCCTTAAATATCCTGAGTTGACTGTAAAGCATGGGCTATTTTTTGTAATTATCAGGAACTGAGGGAGGTTTTTACAGTTAGGATAAAACCTCGTTTTAAGTGAATAATAGTCAAGGTTCACTTAAAACGAGGTTTTATCCTAACTTTTTTAATGCTTTGTCCCACCCATAATCCCGCCCAAGACCTTCCTACCCTGCCCCATCCCCTAACTGATTGGCATGCATCTGAGGACCCTTCAATATTGGCCCATTTTCACCTATTATATTGTGGAGGTTGGAGGGTGGGGTTTTTTAAATTTCATCTGTCAGCAAAACACTGATCTACACAGATCATGCATTTCCTTCCCTTGTACAGATGGGTATAGTTCTTTCTTCTTGATCGATACCTGTCCAGCATTTTGATTCTTTCTACAGAATGTTCATCATGCAGGTCAACCAATGCCAGGTGAAGAGCAGGAGGAACTTGTAATGACCAGTACCCAGTGCAACCTTTTGAATACCAAATGCCCATTAAGTGGAAAGCCTGTTACTCAACTTGAAAATCCAGTACGCAGGTACAGTTTTTTTGTCCAAAATTCTTCAAAAGAGATAGATACTACATGTTTGGAGAAGTGAATCGGCATTACCCTTTTCTCAGTTTTTGGGACTTTAACACCTGCTTTTGAATATTAGTCATTTTTAGGATAGTTCGATCAATTAGTTTCCTTCTTTTGTCCTTTTCCTCTTTTTTTTCCTACGTAACTTTGAAGAGTTATAATATAGTGCTATAGTCCTGCACTGGTTAATTGATTCCTGTATTGGTTAATTGATGGCTTTTAGTTCTATTTTAATGAGAGCTTTATGATTCTTGCAAGTCTCTGCATTATTTTGTGAGGTCAGGAAACATTCTTTTTGTTGAATACTTGTTAGTATTGGATGTTTACTCTCTCTCTCTCTCTCAGTACGGATTGCAAGCATATCTATGAAAAGGACGTGGTAGTACAGTACATAAAATCCAAGAAATCAACAAATGTTCAATGCCCTGCAGCAGGTACTTAGATTTGCAATTGACTGCAACTCTTGTTTTCTGTTTCAATCAAACTAACAACCTTGTTTTTGTTGATAGGCTGCCCCAAGATGTTGGAGCGAAGAAAATTGTTGTGTGACCCGTTGTTGCTAATTGAAATTGATGAGCTACGTTCCCAGAGTCTTCAAACTGCACCGTCAACTATTGTTGAAGATTTCACTGAGCTTGAGGACTGATGCGGGACATTTTAAGATGCTGGTTGTTCCAGTGCACCAGGAATGAAAGAAAAGTTCTTTGGCCACTAACCCGTGTGCTCTACTACCTCTTTAATTTTTTCAATTATGTAAATGATTTTGGGGATTGTAAATCCGGAGACACAATTGCAGCATAAATACAATCATATTGGGATCTTTCGCTGGCTGTCTATGTTAGAAAATGGTGTGTTGATGATTTCACTTAATTATGTTATGCTGTAGGGGGCAGAATAGGCTGTGGGCAACATGGAATTCCCTTGCTGATGGGTCCGGGTCTGGGTCCGGTTGAGCGTAAATAAATACCTTTGTTTTTTCAAGGACATGAGAAATTAATCTGCTCTCTCGCAAAAGAACATACAAACATTTCACTTCTTTCTAAAATTCTTCTTACATATCCAAATGGTTATACAAATATTAGAAAATTAGTGGTTATACTGTCAACTCAGGATTGCATTCTCACTAAATACTCTTTAGTATAATGTTGGGTGACAACTGGGCAATCCACAAACATGAGGAATTTTTGCTACCCTTGAAATAGGAATTCCTTCCTGAGGTTGTATATAGATAAGAAAATTGGTTTTCATACATAGATCTGCAAGAGTGAGATTTATCCATTTCCAGTCCTGGATTATCCAAAGTCACTCAAACTCCTTTGATTTGCCATTTCCTTGTTGTATTTATGCTAAAAGAGGAGCATCGCAGGCCAAATAATATAGATTCCAGCCAATCTTATATTGAAAGATAGATAGATGTCTGTGTGGATTAGGAAACTAGATCAAAGTAAAGTAAATTGCTTTAGAATTGATTTAAAGCTTTCTAAATCAAGGACATAAATTATTAGCATTATGGGAGTCCGGAACCTCTTGAGGCTTTAGTTAGAGAAATCCTGAGTGAAAGATTACCAATTTTTAAGTTCAGCAAGATTTTTCAAGAAGAGAAAAGGTGGATTTTGTATGAGGTTCTCCAAAGATTCAATCATGTTGGTTCTGGTAGCCTCTACCCCCATTTAGCAGACTCAATGTTGAAGATCAGCTTTATGCCAATAGACTCAATAGTCTGTAAATTGGATCCATAGACCCTCAAGGCTCCAACACTGTGATGCAATCACATCCCTAAGTTCTTCAATTGAGTTGTTTTCAATGTAAGATATAATAGAATAGCTTCTATAAGTTTCAGTAAAACCATTTGGCTTCCATTTTAGAATCTTCATGCTAAAATCATGATGATAGTGATGATGGTGGATAATGTTGTTTCACCGCAGGTGTGTAGTTTTTGCTTATATTTTGCTACTTCATTTTATTAGTGGGCTTGTCATCAAAGAAATAGAATGTCTTGTGAAGTTTTTATTATTTGCCACTTCCCCTGGAACTCTCTGTAGAGGTGCAAGATGGATTTTTTTTTTTTTTTTGTAATTTTTCTGACTCAGGCATTTTCACCATGTATATTAACTGTTTGTTATGCATATTAACCTTTCCATCATCACTATCATCATGATTTTAGCATGACTAACTTAAAAGTAAATCAGTTTATTTGTGATGAAGAATTATATTTTATCATAAAACTGATATGTTGGAGATTAAATGTATTTAAGGAATACTAAGAAAATAAGAGAAATTTAAAAAAATATACAAAATGCATGATTGAAATAAAGGTCAGTCATCAGTGTCCCAAGAGGGTAGCCTTTTATGAATTGATGGTTAATCTGGAATCTCATCTGTCATATGGTTAGATGATTGTCCCTCCCAATTCCAATTGCCAACAAGACCCTTTATCATTTACCAAAAGAAAAGTCCTTCCACTTATTGGGCTATTTCCTTTTATTTTCCTTTTAAATATTGATTTCATAAAACAACCTTCAAAACCCATTCTCCAACAACACTCATGGTTGAGTGGCGTTGGCA
The DNA here is from genome assembly GCA_038049695.1 of Cinnamomum chago. NCBI lineage: Eukaryota > Viridiplantae > Streptophyta > Magnoliopsida > Laurales > Lauraceae > Cinnamomum > Cinnamomum chago. The sequence goes on from CP142457.1 coordinate 60,520,095, forward strand.
TCTTAATATCGCACGTATGTCCGTCTGGAAATTGATCTATGTAGGGTTCTTTGGAAAATCAAATATGCTAAATAACTAAAAAAACATTATTTTTTATTGGCTTGAGAAGGTAAATTTTAATTTTTTTTTTCTTTCTTTTCTTTTATTTTCGTAAGAGAGGTAAATTTTGAAATTTCATATTTTTAATATAACTATTTTTTCGATTACCCAATCTAGTCTATTTACAAGGATAAAATAATAATAAATAAAAAAATAAAAAAACTCATTCCCCTGTAACTAGGCTAAGGGGGCTTTACTTTACCTGACTTTTTAATAGTAGAGTTGCGAAACAAGCCCTAAAAAGTTTTCACTTCAATGGGAAGAGTGATCAAAACTGAGGGCCCGATGGGCCCTTGCTAGCCTTTTGTTTTGATTTCAACGGCCAGATGGCCCTGAAATTTGCATTCGATTTCGGCCATGGTGGTTTTTGTGAGGGCTGCTCTTCCTCCATCATGCTTCACCTCCTCCCTCACGGCTCGAGCTTCTCTGCTCTTCAACTCCATCCTCTCAATTCCTTCTTCATCTTCTCTCTCTTTCAGCAATCTCTCCGTCACTTGTTGTTCCTTCGCAACCCTAAACTCATCAGCTTCACCTGTTGAAGAGGACTTGGTATCTCACTCTCACAAAACCAACCGATGGAAGCCCTTGTGCTTGTATCACACCCAAGGAAAATGCACTAAGGTACTCACCCCCATTCTCCTTCTCTTAAATTTAATCAGCCAGCCTTAAATGTTTGAACCTAATGGATTTAGAATTTCTTGTGTACACATTATTGTTCTGTTCTGTTCTGTTCAGGTCTTAATTATTATGGAATGGAATTGTTGGTGTTTTATTTTGCAGATGGATGATCCTTTACACCTTAATAAGTTCAACCACAGTTTTTCAACTGAATTTCAAGTGAATGCAATGGAATTCAAACATTTGACCCCACAAAATATGGATTATTTTCTGGTGCTGGACTTGGAGGGAAAAGTTGAGATCCTTGAGTTCCCTGTTGTTATGATTGATGCAAAAACCCTGGATTTTGTAGATTCATTCCACAGGTGAAACTCTTTGAGTAGTTATAGTGACTTTATGTTTTGTGTCTTCTTTTAATTGTTGTTATTGTCATGTCTTTCTTTTCATTAGTAGATGATACTGGACTTTATTGAATTGGGTGTTACTATTTTTTTCTTTTAAAGTCCATAACTTTACTAATTTACTGCTACTTCATGGCATGGCCTTTGATATGTTGAGACTGCTTCCTGAATTATTTGCATGATTTGTTTTGGAATTTGGAGTCATCTTTCATACTTACATATAGCTTGATTCCCATATTACTAAGACCAGTACTAAATTGATTCCTTTCAAACGTAGAATTTGTTTTGGAGTGGTCTTTCAAACTTACATTTAACATTACACTCATATTATTTAAACTGAAGCATTTTCATGAAATTTTGAGTATCCTTCAGGGCCTGTTGTTTGCACAGAATACATAGGAGTTCGTTGTCAAATGAACTCCCCCTGATGGATTTTTGAAGAGGTGAGAGGTGAAAGATATCTATAGATGCAACCATCACTTTCCAAGGATTTGAGTTACTAGGGTGGCTGCAGGGAATTCATCTCCCACGTCCTCTTGATTCATTTTCCATTAGAGCGAGGCATAATATGATGCTCAATTTTGGAAATGCACATTTGTTTTCTTTTCAATTTTAACCATTTATAGAAATAGAAGTCTTACAATTCCTCTGTATTCAATTACGCGAAACAAACAGTCCCTTAGATAAACCTCTCTAACACCTTCCTCTACAGAAGCCTTCTATTTAGGACAACAAGCTGTCTTTTGCTATACTAGATAGGAGTAAAACTTGCAAGTTAATTGTAAATTTCTCACTATGCTATAATGGAATTTAGGTATTCTTTATGGTGTATGCTTCACTTCATTTATATTTCTTTCTAATGACCGCATTGCACTGGATTAAGAAACATGATATCCAAAAAAATATTATTAAGCTTCACCTAACATACTAGAATCATTCCAAAAATTGTAAACCACAGACCATGAAGCTGAGCCTGGACTGATGCATATGGAAACTAGGTGTCTGACATGCAACAACACATGACCACTGTAGAAGGAAAAGTTCTAATGTACTACATCTATGTCTTTATCTATAATACATTTTATGGCAACCTTTGTTTATTGTTATTTTAAATATTATTTGTCTGTTGAGATGATTGTAAACCTATATAAAAAACAATATATGAGAAAGGTGATGCCTGATGTAGCAAACTCTAAGTCCACTGTAACAAGGTGTGGTCTTCTTTCTGGTGGTTAGTTGGGACCGTCACAGCTCAATGTGAAGGTTGGAAGGGAAAATGTCTGATCTTGGATTACATTTAGGTAAAAGATTAAAGAATCATCATTGTTGCTGATTAGCTATCAATTTAAGGGCCGACTGATGTAACTGTGTCAACTTAGAGCAATTCAATCCATCATATCAAAGCCTGATCCCAGCTATTTGGGTTGGCTTTGTTAGTTTTACTTTCCTATCAACCCTACTTGCAGCCATGTTTTCCGCAACTCCAGAACAAACCATGTCTTTGCTCACTCCTTCATTTAAGGTATTTACCAGTCTCCCCTTTTTTCCTAGTCCTTTGAACCTATGATGCACGGATACTTCGAAATGGGCAACGTATCGTGTCGTATCTTATCCGATACTTCACTTTTTATGTGGAAAATCCGTGTCCTTGCCGTGTCTATGGCGTATCCTATCCGTATCCATGTTGTATCTGGGCATCATAGCTTTGAACATAATCCCTCAATACGTCCGACAAGGTTATTCAGTCGAACATTGAATATGAATTCAATGAGGATGATATTTGGGTGTTGGACTGATCACATATGGGCCTCTTAAAAAGATTGCACATGCGGTTGGCTCATGCCATACTAGATGATGTCCATGATGACGCTTTAGCATAGTTTCAGTTTTGAATAAGATAGCAACAAGGGATTGCCTTTCAGATTCAGGAAGTTTCCCTTCAGATTAAGGTTTTATACACTCTACTAAATGGACTAGCATTAACCTAAAGTTCCAAGCGTTTGTCAAATAAGGTATATTATAATTATTATCACATGTTTCTATGTAAGGGGTGAGGATGCCTTTGATCAGTGCATTAATAAAATGGATGAGTAAGCTAGGTGTGTGTAATTCTAGCATTCCCTAAGAAGATAACAAGCATTTGTGAAAGGTTCCTCATTGTTTATTCAAGCAGCTTTCCCTGGTAGAAGTAGGAACTTCTATATGGGTTTATCCCTATTTTTTAAAAATCTTAATGTCAAATTGCTAGGTGGTTACTTTGTTTTTTTCTTTTAAATTAGTATGTCTTATTGCTTCTTCTTTTTTTTTTTGTATATGTTTTTTGTACTTTTCTCATGGTATCTTATATGAAGTTAACTAAGCACCCAATGATAATCCTTATTTATAGACATTAGTCTTTCTTTTATGGATTATATTGACTTCCCGTTGCAGGTTTGTGAGGCCTACTGAAATGAGTGAGCAGAGGATAAATGAATATATTGAAGGGAAATATGGAAAACTTGGAGTTGATCGGTATACTACTAACTAAAGTTTTGGTTACTGCCTCTTTTGAACCTCTTTACAATATTCCTTATTTTACTGATCAAAAGGAGGAAAAAAGAAGACAAAAGGAAAAAAAGGAATTGTTTTTGGTTTTGCGTACTCTATTTCAACACTAAATTGCTTTCTGTTTACACTTAGTGCTTGTTTGGAATGTGGAATTAGATTCCATCTATAAGTTTTCCTCAACAGCTTGTGTTGAATAAATGAAATGACTTGGGTACCATTTTATTGTAAATCGTAAAAATGCAGAAAGGACAGCTAAGTGGAAAAGTTATCCACCGCATCACTTATCATTGTACTTGTACACACCAAATGAAGTGAGCCAGCATGGATGATATTTGACGTATACAAAACTGCTGTATCCCTAAACCAAACACACCTTTAATGTTGTAAGGTTGGGTTAAGCATGGCACTCTCATTAAGCAATTCAATTCTTATTTGAAAAGTGAATGCACCCTTGTTGGACCTTGATCGTAGACACAGGGAAACTACGTAAATTTTATGATGCCCAGTTATGGCATGGTTAATGCATAAAGCCGTGTAAACGAGTTCTCTAGAAGGAAGGTGCCATGTGTTGAGATGTATCAACGCAGATGCTCATGTTGTGAAATGGTTGGATCCCATTACTTTTAAGAGTTAGAGATGCTTCCATTACAACATATGCTCCTTCCTCCTACTTCGCAGCCCCTCCTCTGATTGATCTATATAGAATGTGATTTTCTCATTACCATCTATGATGCCCAGATACAGATATGGATACGGACACTGATATGGGGATCGGGGATACGAACCCTCACTTTTGAAAATCTAGGACACGTATACAGATGCAGGTGTCCTAATTTTTTCTTTAGATCACACTTGAATCAATAAAATTATCATTCTTTTCATCCCTTTCTAGCATTTTTTATGTTGAGAAGTACTAATATTAAAAGAGCTATATGAAGTAAAGGACTTTATAAGTAGGATATGTAAACTTGTTCCCAAGAAGTATCAGTGCACTATTAGGTACCAATACAAGTGTCGTATCGATCTAATACGGATACCTTGGGCTTCTACAAGTATCCGGGTATCATAGACTACCAATATTAAATCTTAACCCTATTGATCCAAAAATCGATGAGCTAGGAGAAGGAACACCTAAGGAAAGATCTCATTAGAATTAAATGTTATTTTGTTATATCACGTTCGGTTATAAAATATTCATTTTTTAATTTTTTATTATTTTAACTGTCTTGCCAGGTACACAAGTCCTTTTTTTTTTTAGGTTCAGTTTGTCAAACCCAATGCCAGTACTCGATTTAGATTTCTGACTTGCATGCGTACTCATGTTTCTTAGTTATTGAAGTTTATAACTTTTCTTCCAGACTTTCCTTTTATTTCTTATTTTAACTTTGGCTCCAACCATCAACAACTTGGATGGGATGATAAACATGGTCTCATTTCCAAGAACCCCTGCAAGTTTGATGCAATATGGAATGGATTAAAGCGAAGGCCTATAAAAGAAGGTTCAAAGCTTGTGCAGGCCCCACGGATTGAGTTGGCACTAATCATAGTTGAATATGTTTTTCCCCCTATTACTTAGCAGATGCAGCTGGAAACTGACTGTTTTATTTTTTTTCCTTGGTCTCAGATTTCTTTATTTCAAAAGTCTCATATTTCAAAAGTCCTTGCCTGCCTAAGAGTCTTATTTAGAAGCAATTGGGCATAAATGATTTAATTCGAAGGCTGGTCGTGGCAAGAGAGTTTGGAAGAGTCTTAAGTCCAACTAGGAAATAGAGGAGTCACATTTAACGCTATTGCGATTGACTTTAACTCAATTTTGATTATGCACTTTGGTTCTATTTGCCTGATCTCCATTGAATTACTATCACTCCTTCCCATTCTTGCTGCTGACTTCTAGGCTTAGTTTATTAATTTTATGTGGTGATTATTTGGTGCTAAAAAATTAGAAGACTGCAACCTTCCCCTACAAGATCTATCCAACATTTAAAAATATATATATATATGTATTTCTCATTATCATCATTTTCATAGTGAGGGAGAAGAGACAAATACCAGATTTTTTTTAAGGTGTATCTTGGGTCATGCAGGCTGATACTAATTTGTTTGAAACATCATGCGTAATACATGCTAATGAGAGTTTCGATTGTGTGTGTAAATTTCAGCGAAGAAGTTTGCATTAGTTTCTTGTAATTTGTGGGTGTAGATGGAGAGCAAGTGTCGCGACCCCGGACCGGGCCCCTACCGAGCCAATCCGGGATCAGGACTAATGATGTACCACATCAGTTTAATGATACCATACATTATTTAATTTCCCACAGGTGTCCGCGGTGAGGATATCACAACCATAAATGAATATTTCTTTTAAGTGCGGAAGCATGTAGCAAATCAAATAGTCAAACTATTCCTAGTCATGAAGACAACATCATAAGTATAAAATACTATATCAGAGTGAGCAATGATCATTAGCATGTTTCTCAAAAGTAAGTTAAAGTTTAAACAAAAGATCATTTAGTTACAATCCCCAAAAATAGAGGCCAACAAAGGTTAATATAAACAAAACAATAACCCAAAAGAATGGTTAAATAGTTTTCCCAAAATGTTACGTCTCTCGTAGCAACCAGATATCTAAATGACATCATCAGCATGCCACTCAACTAGGGGCTGCGGTTCACCTACCGCCTCCTCCGGCTCCTCCTCAAGGTAACCGGCAACGGGACCTGAGTACCAAAGAAAATGGGTTAGACACGACGGTCTGGCAAGAGAGTGAAAAGATACAACAACATATAATAAAAGAAATATCTTGGAAAGCCTGGAAATCTGTTTAAGCAAGAACTTTTATAAAGGAGATAAATCATTTACTAGAAAACAAATAAACAAGATAAAACATGTAAGGTATCCAAGGAAATCGGGAACTAACAAGATGACAATCACACAAAGCTAAGTCCTCTATCACCAAAGTGACAAGAGTATAATGGGACGTTGGTCTTAGTCACATAAGGTGAGGAGATTCAACGAAAAACATATGTACAATATAAATATACGGGACGGGACCACGGTAATAAACCGGGCATCGGGATCCAAACTGCAGCTGGCGGGACGGGAGGGGGATCTCCAAGTCGGTGGATCAAACCGACAAGGTTATCCAAGCTTAGTGATGCCGACTCATAGGTCAATTAACAAATCGAGACATGTACAAGTAAATCAAATGCAAGTAAATGAACATGCGGGGCAAGGATGTTCAAGGAATAATTTCCATTTCATGTGGTGCAATACATTTCAGGACAAGTAACTGTTACTAGTGTAACTTCAATGCTTTCGGGAAAACAAGTCGTGTAATGTAAATTTTGGAAATGAGGGGATACAATGAACTATTACAATTTCGGGTAAAATATTGGTTTCAAGATTTATTTAAGGTGAATAGGGGTCCCGTATGTCAATTATAATAATGACTTGGTACTCCTTCAGTTTGAAGACATTCCGGGCTCCTTATGCACTTTACGATTTTCAAAACTTAAAATGAGCTTATAAATTGTACTAAACGGTACGATTAAAAATCAAAACTATAAACAATCCATCCTAAGAATGATGTTAATCCTGAAGCATCGTACCACCTACTCAGTCACCGAAAGGGATAGGATTCGCGATACCCAAGGAAATAGACTTCGCGTATAGATATAAGGAGGATATCGCGTTGTCCCATACCGTTCAAGATTGAATTGGATTGGAATCCGATTCAACCGAACTAACTGTGAAGAACGTCGGCTCAAGACAACCTCACATATAGTCCAATGAGTCCAAAAAGGGTAGCCAAAGTCCCACCTAAGCCCATCCAAAAACAGGGTAAAAATCCCTTCCAGCAAGGATTTCTCAGTTGGCCCGGTCGACCCCTTACACAGCAGCCCCGGTCGACCTGAGAAAATCAGGTCGACCTGGTCCCTGTGTGCCCGGTCGACCGAGCCCATGGCCGGTCGACCGAGAGTTGTAACTGAAAATGGGTACACAATGTTTTGGTCAAGCTCCCAGGGAGCCTGACCCTGTGTCGCCGGTCGACCGAGCCCCCGTGGGGTCGACCGCGTACACTGCGGAACAGAACCCAGGTTCTGTTCTGCAGTGGGCTGGGTCCTTCTCTTTTTACCTCCTTTCAACACTTATACAACCACCACAAGACTAGAGATAAGAAAGCTATAAACTCATGTTTCCAATACATTAAATGAACTAGCAAGATGCATTATGAGCATTTATTTCAACAAGGCAAATCAATAAAAGCATGAGTAATTCATTAATGTTTCACCAAATCATTTAAAACTCAACACACCTAATCATCCACTTGCCTTAGGTCCAAGCTAGCAAAACCAAGCCTCTAATCATCTCTTAAGCTCAATTCCAAGCTACAAGCAAAAACCCCCCAAACAAACCCTAAAATGGGTCAAACAAAGAATGAAAATGATAGAACTTTCAATAATGAAAATGGAGCTTCTCAAGGGCTAGAAGAAAACAAATCTAGAAGATGGAGAAGATTGCTTACTTGGATGACCTTCAAATGGCAAGAGCTAACTCAAAGGAAGTCTCAAAGTTGATAGGTTTCTCAACAAATGGTATCAAAAGATAGCCTTCAAGATGAGGAAGAGAATGGTGATCTCCATTTTGATGTTGGTGCAAGATTAGTAGGAGATTGAGATGGAGAGAGCAAGAAGAAGAAGAGAAAGTTGCAAGAAACCCTAGGTTGAAGTGTTGTGCTGGAAAATGAAGAATGAGATGAAAGGGAGAGTGGGTTTCCCTTTGATAATAAATGGGGTTGGGTCCCACTACTAAAGAAGCTTGTTTGACTGAAATCATGTCTTTCGGGATCTCAGATGAATTCGACGAAGAAGGAAGAAATGATCGTCGAAATATCTAGTTTCCAAAAAGTATATGTTTCGCGGGTTTCGGGGATGTCAAGTTTTGGGTACAGGTTTAGTGTAAAAGGACTGTTTTGCCCTCGAGGCTAGTAAATCGGGTTTCGGGGCCTCGAATGGAAACGGGATCAACATGAAAGTTGTAGGGATCAATAAGATAAATGAAACGGGATAAAAACGCAATTCAAAACAATTCCAGAAAATCCCTTAAGTAAATGCAGAGTCATAAGGGGAACCCCCAAAGGGCCCCACTAGTTATTAAAGCACTCAAAGTTGCCCAAAACTAAAACAAAAGCTATTCCGAACCCAACTTAGCCAAAATTACTAATCAAGCTTAGAACTAACACACGACTTAACTAGCACTAATCGGGTTCACTCGGGTCGGGGTCTTACATCAAGTAAAAGTAATAATTGTCATATTCTTCCATATACCTGGTATGGAGACATTTCTTACTTGGAGTTGCAGTGTATGGCATGATACAGCTATCCCATTCAAAGAAGTGCTTCAACAATTTGAGATTTGGATAGCACACCATCACTTGTGGAAAGAGGAGCTTGGAGGATCCCTTAATCGAGCAGCATTTGTGACATGGTGAGTTGACAAATCTTTTATATAATAGCCAATTGATCTCTACACTTGTGAATTTTTATATCATCATCAGTTCTTCACATGCCTTCATGATGTTGGAAATGTAAACAACATTTTCTCTTGACAATGGTCTTCTTGGTCAGATTGTATATAAATAGTTGATTTATCTTGATACTTGCAAAATTCGTATCCTCATCAGTTTTCCGTGTCTTCATGATGTTAGAATAGTATGTGCCAACAACACAATTCTTTTTATATTATTTATTTGCAAATGTATCTTAAGTCTTCATCAGTCATACAGGTGTCTGCTGGCCCTATTAATATCCTGCATGCCATTTTTTTATTATATGGTATTATTATTTTTAATTGGAACCATTTTATTAAGAGCAAAGATATGATATGACAACAGCAACAAGGGTGGGTTAAAAGAATCAGACTCACCAAAGCGAATAGCTTGACCAAGAAAATTACAACAGGACTAATCAAAACCACGTGCTCACATGATAACTCTTGTTTAGCAAGCACATTTGCTTCCCCATTGGTTTCTCCGAGAATGAGTACCCCGCACTCAATGACCAGATTTAGATTGTTGATTTTGTCAATGACAGTCCCTACTCACAAGGCACTCAGTTCGTACTCACAAGGGACTCTAATTTTGCGGCTAGCCCATCCTATAGAACACAATAAATCTCCATCCAGTAGCACACAACAAATCCTCATTCAAGACTTCATTGCCTTTTCTTCTTCTACTTTGTGAATCTTCGTATGGGCTTCTCGTATTTTCATTTTGGATTCGTGTCACATGCAAAAATTTTAAGTACACAGTTACCAAGAAGTTATGAATCCCCCCTTGTTGAGGAGGCTCACGGGAAAGAGAAGCAATTAGAAGGAATTCTCTATCCAGCCTCCAAAAAAACATCTATGATATTTGTGCCAAGTTAAGTGTTGGCTAAAGAAGCTTGAGCTAGATAGTCACCTTTTCTATTCTTGAAAAAATCGATGGCTGGGTAATGTTTTGATTTTTAATGAAATAGAAAGAAGACATCAAGTGACCAGATTTTTTTTTTTATTTTTTTATTTTTTTTAAGGAAAGGATCATTACAATAAAAAGCAGGAGACAAGGCCCAATACACAGCTACAGGAAATAGTAGAAAACATTTAAGTTATTTTGTCACAGTAGCTTTGCAGAAGGGTTCGAAGGTCTTTTTGGAAATTGGAGATGAGAAAAGAGATAGGGTTATTAACAAAGAAATATGATGTATTATTTAGAGAAATTCTGCATGTTTGTGTGAAAAAACAAATTATAGGCTTCAATGGTCTGTTTCAGGAGGGAAGACGAGGAAAGAGATGGATAGGGTTTTAAATAGAGAAATGTGATGTGTGTGTGTGTGTATTATATATGGGAGATCCTGTGAGAGTAACTCTCATGGTACGGTGAGGGTAAGGGGTGGGGGCCCTTGCATTTAGGCTATTGGCATTGGATATGGATGTGAGGGCCCCCACCCTTACTCTCATAATACCATGAGAGTAACTCTCATACGAGTATCTCCCTATATATATATATATATATATTTTTTGTGTGTGTGTGTGTGTGTGTGAGAGAGAGAGAGAGAGAGAGAGAGAGAATTTCTTTAGTGATCCACGAGGTTGATAGTGAGCCTGCATGGACCCGGCTTTAAGGGTCCGTTTGGGAAGGGAGGAGGGGAGGGGAGGGGAGGGAAAATTTGAGGGGGAAGAAAAATGAAGGGGAGGGGAGGAAAAATTAATTTTTCCTCCTCTTGTTTGGGAAGTAAAAAAGTAAGGGGAATGAAAGTGAAAAAGTATAATTTTGTTTTTAGTGAGGTACAGAAAAAAAGACTATTTTACCCTTGCTCTTGAAAAAAATTCAAATAAAGCTTAAGGGCATTTTAGTCATTTCTTCCCTTTCTCCTCACTTTTCCCTCATTTTCCCCCCTGTTTTGGGGGGAAAATTTTTGAGGCAAAAAGGTGTTTTTTTCCCTCCATTTCCCCCTCCCCCATTTTCCCTCCCCCCTTCCCAAACACCCCCCAAAACCACTTTCCCTCCACTTTCCCCCCTTTTTTTCCTCCCCCCCATTTTCCCCCCCTTCCCAAACACACCCTAAGTGACCCATGGGATTGATAGTTTGATTAATATAGAAGACTCAGGCTGTATGATACATTTGAAAAAAATTTGTCTGCCCTACCAATAAGAACGGTGACGATGCTTAAAAGAAAGTTTTATAGCTTGGTTGTTGACTGTATATTGATTGAATCTCACATTAGTTGTGTTGGTTTCTTTGTTATTTGTTGATATAACATGCATTTATTCTTTTTAGTGGGAATTGGGATTTGAAGACGAAAGTCCCTCAGCAGTGCAGCGTGTCGAGCATAAAAACACCTACATACTTTATGGAGTGGATCAATTTGAAGGACGTTTATCTCAACTTTTACAAGAGGAGGGTGAGTACTGAGTAGGCTACCTTCAGCAAACTTATTTTGGAAAATTCCATTGCTTCCCCTGATGTGGCTGCGTTAGGTCCAAAGCATAACTTAATATTTGCGGTATAGAGCTTAAGGATATCCCTGCTGCCCTGATGTTAGTGTGTTTGGGTATGCTCCAATCAACAATTCACTTTAACATTTTTTCGCAATGGATGGTTATCCCTTTTGCGGCAGTGTGAAAATCAGTGGTCTCAACAAGTGGGGATATTTTCTGACTTTGCCATTCCAATTTTTTATCAGCATTTTCACATAGAATGATTTGGTACATTAAAAAAAAAAAAAAAAAAAAAAAAGGGGAACTAGTATGGAGAACCTTTTTTTAATATTATGGAGAACTATCCATTGTGCAAAAATATAAAGACCGGCTATAATTTCAGGTGCATTTAAATACCCTTTCATTTTTAAATTGCTTGACTTTATTACGTAGTAAGAGAAATGTGATATGCTCATTCTGTGCATGTCAGGCTACAGGGATGATCACCATGATGAAAGAGCTAATGATTCCATTGGTTGGAAGTCACCATCTTGGGATTGACGATGCTAAAAATATTGCAAGAGTGCTGCAACGAATGCTTGCTGATGGAGCACTCTTGCAAATTACTGCGAGGAGGAGTTCTATGGTTCCTGGTGATGTGCAGTTCCTTTTCAAGAATCGCATCAGGTGACTAATGGCTGTCTGAAGCTGAGTTGATGAATGGCCTTGAAACATTAACATAAATACCCCATAAGCTAAAAAATTTCCCTTTTTTAGAATTTTGCAGAAGGATGTATCCTCCATGTGAATATGGGAAAACTGAGAAGGGTGGAGTGGGTCGATTAATGGGATGTGATTCTAAGGTTTTTCAATTTTAATTTGGAATTAAGGACAATGCAACTCTTAAAAAAAAAAGATTGATTTTCCTTAACTAGGAGAAAAAGAGAAACACAATAAAGGAAAATTGAGGACTTTTGATGTGTGTTAAAATCTGAGGTCTGCTTTCAAGTTGGCTTGAAATGATCTTGCATTGGGTAGATGAGCTCAAGCCAGTAATAGGGGATATAAACAAGAGTCATCAAAAGCTGAGCAGAGAGTTCTGGGCAAGAGTTCAGCTACTTCATGTGAAGGAAAGGAAGGGAGTCTCCATCAGCAAGGGCTAACTCTGTTTCTCAATTGTACCTTCAGAAACCTTGTTTTCACAAAATAAGGGTACATCTACCATCTGTCAATACAGAAAAAATATTAATCCTCTAAAATATAAAAAATAAAATAATTATAATTATAAGTGAAAAAAAAAAAGAAAAATAAAACATTTACCAATGGGATTGACGTCGCGGATTGAGAAAAATGAGGCGGCGGCGGCAAGAGTTTGGAATCAAATAACGTTCATGATGCTGAGGTATCATCTGTGAAAGAAGATATGACTTAGTTGTAGAGACAAATCCTATCACCCCAGTAGGGGTTGCAATTTAAGTCTCCATTTATCCACCCTTATATCACATAGGCAAAATATACCAACAATCCTCACAAAAGGCGTTTCTTAAAATCCAGTTGAATTAATATCCATAGGAACATAGTCTACATAGATCAACAGTAAAAAAGAAAAAAGAAAAAAAGATCCAACCTCTGAAAAATAAATCAGCCATTTCAGAACTAACCTAATAACATGAAGTAACCGCAAATTTTCGCACTTTAGCGAGGAAACAATGAGATTTCTAACAGATAAGCTTATAAAACGCATCAGTTCAAGTAAATCTAAATAAAAAACAAACACACGAATTAAATAAAAAACATCCATCAGATTAAGCACAAAAATTCAACAGATAAGCAAGAAAAATGAATCAGATCCAATTAAATCAACATCAAACAGTCTGGATCAAAAAAGAAATCCTTCAGATCCTATCATTGAAAATGAAAATGGAGCTAAAAATAACCTACATGAAGGAGAAGATTAGATGAAAGAGAAAAGCAGAAATGGAATAGGAATCCTCCTGAAAAAAATTGATCAAGTTTCACCAGATTCATCTCAGAACTAACCTAAAAACATTATAGATTTCAACAGATAATCATGAAGAACGAATTAGACCCAATTAAATCAACACCAAACACTGTGATAAAAAAGAAACCCTTCAGATCCTAACATTGGAAATTAAAATGGAGCTAAAGAAACCTACATGAAGGAGAAAAGCAGAACTGGAAGACTATCAGATGAAATGAAAGCAATAAGAAATTTTCCTTTGAGAGATTTCGGAACGGGCATGAAAGAACAAATGAGAAACAATGGCCTTTTATAGTCGAGGTTAAAAAACCAGGGCGGGAGTTTAAAAAACCAAAAATTAACCGGATCCGGGCTGAATTCAAATCCAGATCGTGACCCAGTGATATGAAATCAAGTCCCAGCAACATGTCCAATGGGGCCCACCGGTAAAATCAGATCAGTGTTGAATGATGTCACACGTTAAATATTGGTGGGACCCACTGACTAAGAATAGACATTGTGGGATCCACTGTCTAACTTTTATATATATATTGGTAAATAAGTCTAACTGATATAGGGGGCCTGTGTGTCTACGTCTGTGGGGAAAAAAATCGAGGCGGGTGGACCGTGCATCTCACGTCCTCACGCCGAGTCCCCTTTTTTATTTTATTTTTTAAATCTATCAAAGTAAATCAAGATCCAAGTCATTGAAGTTGTTCCTAAGATCAAGCATGACTACATTTTCAAATTTCATATGTTGGATCACCACCACTCTTGAAATTGTAAAGAAAAAAAAAACTATTTAATACATTTTTTGGATTCTGTGGGCCACAAACACAATATCCAAATCGTTAGTTCTTTTTAGAATGTCAAACATGGCTACAATGTCAACTTTCAAGGCTCTTGAGAAATTCACGAACAAATATAAACCATTTATGTAACATGCTCAATTTTGGACCCATTTTTTTCTCTTTTTAAAATTATTTTTGGAATAGTAAATCATAATCCAAACCGTTGAAATTGTTTCTAAGATCAAGCATGGCTATGTTTTCAAATGTCGTTCGTTGGTTCATCACCAACCTCGAGATATGTGGAAAAAAAAAATCGAACCGTTTGATATTATTTTTTGAATTCTGTTGGCTCTAAACACAAGATCCAAACCATTAGATCTCGTTGAATGGCTGAACACGCATATGGGGTCAAAGCTTGATACCTCATAGATCTCAATAAATTTGTGAAAAAACTTTTAACTATTAATTTTAAAAACTCTATTTAAAATTCATCATTTCATTACGAGACAATTCAGATTCTATAATTTTATTGCTAAATTGAACTCCTGTTTTTATTGAGTTTAAACTTTATCCGGTGAAACAAAAGATCCTTCACGATATGAATGTCATGCACGGTATGAATTTCTTAGTAACCTTTATTACTTCAATTTTAATTTCCAAATCTCATTTATGGTTAATTTTATCTTTTTATTTTTGCATTCCTTTTAATTTATTCTTCTTTGTTTATTACTTTACAAATGTTTTCTTTCATTCCTTAAACTTCAAATTACTTTTAAAAATGATGGTATAGGTTTTCTATATACTAAATAATTAATAAAAATAAAAATATTATATTATATTAAGTTAGGATGTAACTCTTAAATAAAGAATTGATATACCTTTTTCATATGCCACCCATTCTTGATAAAGATATTATGACTGCAATTGCAATTGAAAAAAATAAATTCATAAATAATTTTATAATTCATTTCAAAATGAATTCATCTTAGTTATTAATAATATTCACAAGCACAAGGTAAGAATTGAAGATAATATCAATGCAGATAAAAAGTAGAAATAAATGTCAAAATAAATAAAAATAATAATCAAATAATTTACCATATATAGAGTCATTTCAATGGATTTCATTATCTTCCAAAAATATATTCCATAAATAAGCCAAATTCAATACATATTTGTGTCCTTATTTAATTTTTAATTTACTTATTTTAAAAATGGAGAAACCTAAGTCACTCTTATTTAAGAAAATTATAACACTTCAATTCAAATTTAAATTATGTGACTAGCTAAGTTGGTTAAAAAGTACAAGAAAGTCATAGAAAATGTATTTTATTTTACAAATGTATTAAACAACATGTTCTTTTATTAGTGTATGTACATAATTTAATACGTGTATAAAAAGTATAAGTAAAAATAAAACCTTTGAAATAAAAGTTGTTATAATTTATGTAGGTTCCGACGGACTTAGGCACCATAAGCATCAGTTGGCTCAATTTATCATGGTAATGCGACAATAATAACTTATTGAGAAAATCAAATCAAATCAAATGCAAGTGAGGGTGGGAGACCAATACTTAAAAAATGAATAAGAGTTATGGATTGAAAGGGGATGAAATACCTTATTTATATGCTTAAAAAATTATAGATGATTGACAAATGTCGCTCATCTAATTACACAAAAAGAATGACAAAAGGTGTTACTTTAAAACTTTCTCCAATTAAGGGATCACAATTATCTTATCAATGACCTTATGCAAAGTTCTTATTAATTATCATAATTTAAAAGAGTTTATAAAATTCTTTCACTTTAGTTTTGATTGGAAGATGACCTACACCGGACTTGAACCTAACTTGTTGCCATTGACCCCATTTTGTTTTATATTTTTAAGTTTGTAGTGATCTTATAATAATTGTTTATGGGGTCCGAATGAAATCGATTCAGGCCTGATCCATTTCAATTGACCCAAATGTGTTTAAACTTTATTTTTTATTGAATGCATTAATTGCTACTGGATTGACCACACATAAATATTACCCTGAATTGCATAATCCTGACCTTCAAATTAATAGAATTTCTATGATTTATTTATAAATCTAAATGATCTCGATCATTTCTTTCTCAACTACTATTATATTAATATTAAAGTAGTTGATTTGACTGAACCAATTTCAATTTTTTAACTTTTAATTTGTGATTTATGTTATTACTCTATTTTTTTCAGTTATTTAGTTATTCAAGGATAATTTCAGTCAATTTTGTTTATTAAATATGGTTAAGGCAACCGGCTTATTTATTTTCAAATCCCGTTGATCAAAATGGATCTAAACAAAAACTCTACTTTTTGATAAAAAAAAAAGCCATCTATGTATCGCTCAACAATTTAAGATTATGATTAGTATACTCTCTATGATTATATAATTATATTATTTTGGCCAAAATAATCATAAGAATTGTGAACATTTACATTTTATTTGTTTTGTTTGTAAATGGGGTCTCCTTTTAGATTCGTACCCAATAAATCCAATTATATCAATCCACTTCAAATTAGACACATCCATAAGATCGATGATATTTTAAATATTTGATATAAATTAGAAAAAAATTAAAACAATTGATGTGCAATAAATAATATTCAATATGACATAAAAATTGTATCTATTTCTTACTTTTTTTAAATTAAAATCTCATAGTTTTATTACCTTTTATTTTCTATTTTTTGAACATTGATGCTAATAAAATATTAATTATATTTAATTTATATAACTAATTAATATGTGTAAAATTGAAATCCCCAATCAATACTATTATGTTAATTTTTTATGCATTTACATGTCTGTACTCTAAGCATGGGTGATCAGGCTAGTTATAATATATTAAAGTCAAAGGAACTGACTTTAATTTTGACCGTAAGCGATCTTTTTTTTTCTTTTCTTTTTTAAAGTTTCACATTCTCTCTACGCTACTTATCTTATATATTACTACCTTCTTTATGACATCCATCAAAACTACCGAATTTACTTTCCAATTCTTGAATTTCTACTCACAACTTTCTGAAAAAGTCCTCTTTCTACCTCACCTCTTGTGTGGCCTTTCAACTCCATTTTTCCAATTATCATTTAAAGTAATTTACTCTTTCTCCTATCATGAAAACATGTACTCTTATAACCACTTTAATGTATAAATATTAAATTTGCAATGCATGAAAATGTCTATGTTAAACACGAGTTATTACGCTATAAAAATCTTAACCCAAAAGTATAAATAACAATAGCAATGAGATTAATGTCTCAAACCAGACCAGTCTTTCAAAGATATGTTTCTTATATTTCATAGGAATTCAATTTCATGCGAACGAATAGGATCTTAGATGAATACTGTAATGTGCCTCTTTTAAGGTGATTAGATTAGCAATGTTATTGTTAGGATGAGATTAGAAACGTACGTGCGTTTCCATTTATAAAAACGTGTGCACGCCTCTTACGCTCCGCCCTAGCAGCAGAAAGACTATGAAAGCAGGAAAAGACCCAACAACACAACCATCTCTCCTTAAACCAAGCAAACTATAAGCAGACGAAGATAAAGCTCTTCTTTAACTCCATGGATTCGGATTCGGATTCCTCTGAGGCATTTCATCGAACACCTCTTCTTCATTTTCTCCTCTTTCTTAGTTCTTCATCTTCTCCTCTCTCCTCCTATACTTAGACGGAAAAAACAACAACAACAACAGCGGGTCAGTTCTCTTGTTCTTGTTCTTCTTCTGAGATTCCGAATTCATCGATAAAGAAGTTGAAGTATTCGATCAATAGAACATCCGAAACAAGAAAACCTCTTTTTGTTTCCCCTATTGTCATGCGATTTCCTCAGACGGCGTCTGCTTCTCCGGCAAACGCTGGCGAGCGAAGGACGCTGCCGCCACCGCCGCCTCCCTCACCTCCGTCGCCGTCTCCCCGGCGTGATCGCTCGCGAACGAGGAAGAAACAGAAACGACTCGACGCCATCCGCGACCGTGTTCTCGACCCTGTGGAGCACGGTGCCGGAGGTTCGGGGGCAGTCGACGTCGACCCCAGTTCGCTACGCCGGAGCACGCGGCAGAGGAGACCCCCTGTTGTATCCGACCTCTCTCCCTCGCCCCCAAAGAAACGGTCTAAGGGTAAGAAAAGTGCTAATTTGGGCGGAGGCGGAGGCGGAGGGGGTAGGAGGAATGAGGGTGATGCTGATAGGAAGAATGGGAAGAGGAAACGGGGTGTTGAGAAGGTTTTTGAATCTCCCAATTCAGGAGATTTGGGGGAAATGGGGAATTGGGGGACGAGGCTCAGATCTAGGGCTAGGAATGTAGTCGCTGCAACTAAGGAAAAGAGGTCTTCTCCTCGTGGTAAACGGAGGCTTTTTAAGGAATTGGATGGATTTGGAAATGAAGATGAGTTGGTTGAGGAGAAAACAATCGAGAGGCCCGAAGGCGGGGTGTCTTGGGGGTCAAAGTCGAGGAGGTCGGGTGTAGAGAAGGAATCGATTGATGCAGACAATGGAGATCAAGATGTTGGGCCGTCAAATGCCAAGGAAGGCAGCGGTGACCAACCTTTGCAGGAGCATTTGTCTCCATTGAACAATGAAGCCGCCCTGTTGCCTGCTGAGAACGCGACTGATGGTGGAAGTGGAAGTGGAAGTACTCCAGATGATGGTTCCGCACGAGAACATGAGAAAGAGGACATCAGAATCACAGCTGAATCAGAATCTGCAGAGCCAGGCAGTGATCAGCAGGAACTACACCACTGCGAGCCTGTGGAAGGACAATGTGGCAATGCCAATGGTGATTGTTCCAATGATTCAAAGGCTAGCAAGGGAACCATTCTTTCCACAGACCTGTTAGAGAGAGATGATCAAATTGATGCCCACCCAGATAATCTCTGTAGTAAACATATATCAGATGATAATGGTATAAAGGTTGATCAATCAGATCCTATTTCTAATGATTCGGTAGTTGACCAGCCTCGGATTAGGGAAGGTCGAAGATGTGGATTGTGTGGTGGAGGGACTGATGGAAAACCTCCAAAGAGGCTGGTCCGGGATTCTGCAGAGAGCGACCATGAGGTTTATGGAGGGTCTTCAGCATCAGAGGAGCCAAATTACGATGTATTGGATGGTTTTGGTGATGAACCGGGCTGGCTGGGCCCCCTTTTGGGTCCTATACTTGATCGTTTTGGCATTGCTGGTGTTTGGGTACATCAACACTGTGCTGTCTGGAGTCCAGAGGTGTGTGTCATTGACTTAGCTGCTTTATTTAAGCTACATGATTTTGATTTGCAAAATGTGAATGAATGTGCCTTTTTATTGTATTAAAAACAATATGCATACTTCATCTTAACTCTAAGAGTAGTGTTTATGTCTAAATGTTCCATTTTCAGGATGGTGACGAGTACTTAACAAGCACTTTTTTTTTTTTGTCACATGCTTCATCTTATTTCTGAGAGGTGTGTATTCTGAAGGTACCATTTTCGGGATGGTGTCAAGTACTTAAAAGGCACTTTTTATGTCAATATTGAAAATTTTTTTTACTAAAAAGCTTGAACAAATACAAAGAGAATAAGGATCTGAAAAAACATTATAAGAGCTTTATACTGTTTAAACCAAATAAAGGAGAGACAAACAACTCCTCAGACAAAGTGACTACTCCCTTGTTTCCCGAAAGTTTTCTTTTAGCACATTTGCACTTCTATTTGCCACTCGAAAAGAAATATTCCAAAGCTTGCTGAGCTCCCATGCATCAGAATAACTTACATTCTCTAAGGGCCATAACTCCTCCTTGATGCCCAATTTATAGACTTTTTCCAGTTGCTCTCAACAACCAAGTGGTTTTGTAGAAGTCTTTGAAAATCCTAAGTGCTTTCTTGATCACCAGTATTTTAGCTGCTTCATAGACTTTGTTACATCCCGAGAAAGTGCAAATAATTTCTCCATTTTCATTTTGCAATATTCCTATGCCTATAGGTCCCAGTTAACCTCCTGGTGCCCCATCCAATTTAGATTTGAACCACATCCTGGGAGGAGGCTCCCAATGTGTTTCTGGTCTGTTTATCTTAGTTCCCCCATGATTGAAGATTGCGTGTTGTGAATAATGTCTTGCCTATTAATCCTTTGCATTATTTCTTATTGCTGCCTAGTGTGCTATTCTGGCTTTTACGAAATTCATAATCGCTTCCTGTGCTCTTTCCTCCTTGTTGAAGATTATGTTGTTCCTATCTTTCCACATGGACCATATCACCTCCTAAGGTGCCGTCTTCCACCATAATCTATCCCACTTCTGAAAAGTCCAAACCCTAAGAAGTTCAGAAAGCTTATAAAGATTTTGCATTAACCCTAGCATGTCCACTGTCCAAACAATCTGAAACTCTCACCCTACACCATCAATGCAGGATCACTACCCACAAACAGGTGATCTATACTCTTTTGCTCTACTCTGCATGGAATAAATGGATGTGATATATGGTGGCACTATTCCCCAGCAGTGAGGTTACTTTTTTTAAGTGCAGGCCAAAAAAAAAAAAAAAAGAACCCTGTACTCCTGGGAGGAGACAGACCACTCCAAACAAGATAGCAAGCAGGAGAAGCTGAAGAAGAAGGCACTAGAGTTTGGAAGAACCATTTAGGTGACTCCTTGTAACGTCCTGCGGCTAAATTCTTTTACGCACACCAATAAGAAAAAAAAAACTCTAAACACTGACAGATTTTCGAGACAACCTAAACAAACATGAAATTAGCTTTCAAATACTCATCCCCTACACAAATGTCTGGCACTCCCCCCAAACTTTGTCCACATTGGACTGGAAATCTATTTCACAAACTAGTTGATGAGGAGGACAAATCTGTGACTTTCTCTTTTTCCTCTTCTTTTCTGTGTTCATTTTTTTTTTTTTAAATGCCAAGGTTAGGTTTTAGAATTAGTCAAGTTGGGAGGTAGGGAAGGTTAATTTTCTACATATTATAAAATAAACTGCTATATCAATGTTGTTTAAGGAGGAGCTATTACCTTTCTAACCTACAAATCAAGTGGTAGTCACTGTCATAAAAGTTATCATTTATAGGGGGAACTTCAAAACTCTTTGGGGCGCATGCCATGTCTCCTGCCTGTCTCTCTTTTGGTTCTGCCTTTGTTGTTATCTAACTTGTATATCTCTAATTAACTCCAAATGGGACATGGTGCCCAGTAAGAAGAAAATGGTGGCTTGATTGTTAATGAGTTCTATCATATGCTATGAACATATTAGTTCCTACATATACTGATGTATGCATGCACAGGTTTGAAGTAACTGTGTGTGTGTGTGTGTGTGTGTTTTCTTCTGTTGGATCTTCATGTGAATTCCTTTAGTGAAGCTTTCATTTTAATTTTGTTTCCATGAATGTTATGATTTCAGGTTTATTTTGCTGGTTTAGGACGCCTTAAAAATGTTAGAGCAGCACTTTGTAGGGGAAGAGCATTGAAATGTAGTCGCTGTGGGCGGCCTGGAGCAACTATTGGGTGTCGTGTTGATCGTTGCCCTAAAACATACCACCTGGTCGTAGAATGTTTTTGATTTCATCACTCTTCCATGTTTCTTCTTTTTTAGCTTCCTTCAGAATTGGCGTCTCTCTTACATTCTGTTATTGTTGTTGCAGCCTTGCAGCCGAGCTGATGGTTGCATCTTTGATCATCGCAAATTCCTCATTGCTTGTACAGATCATCGGCGTCTTTTCCAACCTCAGGGGTCTCTTTATTTGCATCGAATAAATAAGATGAAAGCTAAGAAGATGAAGTTGGATATGAGAAAGCTGTCAATTGATGCTTGGCGGAAAGATTTCGAGACAGAAGAAAAATGGTTGGAAAATTGTGGTGAGGACGAGGAGTTCTTGAGACGTGAGGGAAAGAGGCTTCATCGAGATATTACTCGAATTGCACCTGTTCATATCGGGGGTTCTTCCTTTGATGCTGAAAAATCATATCAAGGTTGGGAATCAGTAGCTGGTCTTAAGGATGTCATTCAGTGCATGAAAGAGGTGGTCATTTTGCCTCTTCTCTATCCTGAGTTCTTTAGTACTATTGGGCTTACGCCTCCTAGAGGAGTACTTTTGCATGGATATCCTGGAACAGGTAAAACTCTTGTGGTGCGAGCATTGATCGGTGCATGCTCTCGTGGTGATAAGCGGATTGCATATTTTGCACGTAAAGGCGCAGATTGTTTAGGAAAATATGTAGGTGATGCTGAGCGCCAGTTAAGACTGCTGTTTCAAGTTGCTGAGAGATCTCAACCATCCATAATATTTTTCGATGAGATTGATGGCTTAGCACCACGCCGCTGTAGGCAGCAAGATCAGACTCATAGTTCAGTTGTTTCGACTTTACTCGCCCTATTGGATGGACTGAAATCTCGAGGCTCAGTTATAGTGATTGGTGCAACAAATCGTCCTGAGGCTCTTGATCCTGCTTTGAGACGACCTGGGAGATTTGATAGGGAAATTTATTTTCCCCTGCCATCGGCTGAGGATAGATCTGCTATTCTCTCACTTCACACTCAAAGGTGGCCGAAGCCCGTATCTGGATCCTTGCTAACATGGGTTGCAGAACAAACCCCTGGCTTTGCTGGTGCGGATTTGCAGGCTCTTTGTACTCAAGCAGCAATGATTGCTCTAAAGAGGAACTGTGCTTTGCAAGAACTTTTATCTGCTGCTGAGAAGTATCCCAGTAATGTTAGACGACATTCTCTTCCATCTTTTGTGGTGGATGAGAGGGATTGGCTGGCTGCTCTTGCATCTGCTCCTCCTCCTTGCTCCCGCAGAGAGGCAGGAATTGCTGCAAATGGTGTAGTCTCCTCACCTCTGCACAAATCTCTTGTTCCTTGCCTACTGCTACCTCTATCACACTTGCTTACATCCCTCTACCACGATGAACGCATCCAATTGCCACCTCCACTTTATAAAGCTGCGAAGCTGATAAATGGGGTGATCAATTTTGCCATGCAACAGAAGAAAATCCCAATGGCTTTCTGGTCGACCCATCTCCACACTTTGATACAAGAGCCTGAAATTGCAGGGGAGATAGAGAGAAAACTTTCCTGTGCTGGTTTGTTAATGGGCACACCATATTCTTCTAATTGTGGTTTGTTAGATGATGATACTGACCATGAGAAGCTGGAATTCCACAAGTCAAATCCTTCTGGTTCGCATATGTGCCGTAATTTGGTGCATAATTTTTCATATTCACAGGGCATCAAATCAAGATTCCGATTATTAGTTGCTGGAACTCCCGGGTCTGGTCAGCAGCACCTTGCTTCTTGTCTTCTCCATGGTTTTTTGGGCCATGTCGAAATTCAGAAAGTTAGTTTGGCTACTATGTCTCAAGAAGGACATGGAGACCTAGTTCAAGGGATAACACACATTCTCTGTACGTTTTCATATATTTTTTTTCTAAGCTTCTATTCCCTTCAATGCTTGCAATTACAGAAATGTAGTTAAAGATTAATTCCCACCTTTCAGTCACAAAGTAAGGGCACAATATGATATCTCATTATCTTGTCTAAAATTTTTCTCTCTTTTCTGTTTTTAGAATGAATCACTTTTAATTCGATCACTGGTGAATGTCTTGAGGATCAGATGTGTAAGTAGTATCTAATAGTTAACATCTTTCAGTAGGGGGTGGCTTCAACATTTGATTCTCGCTTTTAATTCAATCACTGGTGAATGTCTGAGGATTAGATGTTTAAATACTATCTAATAGTCTTTCAATAGGGGGTGGCTTCAGCATTTGATCCTCATAAACTTAATGGATGAGATAGAGAATGTAGGTCTACAAACATCACTGATCTTTATTCACTTTAACTTGAAAAGATTGCAATTTTCAGTTCGTTAAAACAATGATTTTTGTGAAATTTCCTGGGAGTGCAGGTTTTATTTCCTTGAAATACTGGGTGCTTTGTATTTTACTTTATCTATGTATACATATATTATCTGACAGTTTACCTATATTACATCATGTTCTATATGTTGTATTGATGTTCTGCAGCGTTCTTTAATTCTTGATCATCAATCCATGTCAAGAGCTCTGATATTCTTTCCAATGTTTCCGTGAGAACGTACTATATTTGTCTTTAAATTCTGGCCTTGTTTTTTATGCAGAGACTATATTTGGTCGTCTTCGAAAAACTATCTTAATAGCTCTTTGAATACATTGAAGTTTTCTGTGTTGGTACTGTTAAATATGGATATCTTTTGTTTAGGAACATATCTTTTTTGAAATTCGCATGAGAACTCCTTTAAAGTTTGGTCTTCTTTTTAATGCAGAGATGAAACAGACTGTATCTGGTCTTCTGTGAAAAACGATCTGAATCTCTCTTTGAACATATTGAAGTTTTCAATGTTGATACCGTCGAATATGGATACCTTTTGTTGGGGAACATGTCTGTTCTGCGTTCTTTCTTCAAGTTGTTGTGGGCTAGACTGAATTTTTATACAAGTAAAACATATACTTCCTCACATGCAAACATGAAAACTTGAACATGCATGGTCTAATTTTTATTTTTCTTTTGTCTGTGTGTACATCTCCATTATCAATATTCTCAGATTCAAATGTGTATGTCTCCTGCATTGCCATTCTGATATTTCACCATCTTTTTAAACAGTGAAGTGTCTGAGTATGGGGCAATGCATAATTTACATGCCTAGGATTGACTTGTGGGCGGTCGACAGTGCACACCATGAAGCTTCTGAACAGGAGAGTGGTTTTTGCCAAAGGGTTTCTAAATCAACCTTGACGAGAGAGCACCATGATGGTTTGGACAATGCTTCAGGGTCATGGAATTCGTTTGTTGAGCAGGTGGATTCTGTGTGTTCATCTGCATCCTTAATGATTTTGGTAAGATTGAGCCAGTGCCATTTCACTTTGTAGATACATTGACATGATATTGAATTATATCGGACAACTATATGTTCTTTTTGCTTGCCTAGCTGTTAACTTTTATCTTTCAATTTTTGGCATTAAGAATCTGCTCTAATGCTGCATAATCTGATTGCACACGCAAATAAATACCTATTGAGGTGGTCTACTTTCCTAGCTTGTTTTGAAACTTTGACATCACTTCTTTCTTTGGTTACATTATGACTTGTTGTTTAGGAAATATACTAGTAGTTTATTGGTAGAGATCTGATTGATAGTAGAATGAAAGGATAGGGTATAATCTATAGTTTTTCAGGCGGCAAAACTTTGTTTAATTGCGAATGTCGGCCTATTGGTTAGAAGTTTAGAAGCCAAAATGATGTGGAGTGCGGTACCAGGTACGGGGCGGGTAGAGAAAAGATGAATACAGGGGACAGGTCAGGATTCCATCCTAAGTTTCTCAAGCTTCACGCCATTCCCTTCCATGAGAGATGCAGAAATTGCAGAGGACAAAACTCAAATGTGGTTTTCTTTCATTAATCAAATCTGAACTGAATAGCCTAGGAGGCTTTACAATGCTTAAGTAGGAGAAAATATAACCCTAAAGTTGATTTGGACTATCCAAACACATAAATGACCAGGATTAAAACACCCAATCTACTTAAAACTTCAACAATGAAATAAAAAAAGTAGACTAAAGATAGCTGGCTTGGCCCAAAGGTGGGTTGACCCATGGGGACCACTGGTCTGTCCTGCATCATCAAGGCGTTGGGTTAAGTAGTGTTTAGATGGGTGTCAACTAGGGTGCTTAGGTGATTGTCTAATATTTCTGAATGGTCACTATTGAATGGAGGGAAGCTAAGTTTTCCCAAAAAAAAAAAAAAAAAAAAAAAAGGAGGGAAGCTAGCCAGGAAAGGGCCCTAAGTGTTTGTTATTAGCTAATGTGACTGTTGGTGTTTGAACACACGCCTAGTTTGATCTGAGTGGAAACTTGACTCTAAGTCTACAAATGGTCTCGTCTGACTTTGAGTCACTTGGCTTGGTTCATGAACTGAGCCAACCTTGTCAGGCCTATCAAAAAGTGTAAATAAGAAAGTGCCCTTTGTGATGATGCAGACATCTGAAGCGTGCGTAAATCACCGATATACTGGCACCGACGCCCTTGCAAAAGTGCACATGTGCCTCCGTGATGTGGTGCAGTTCAACAGGACTGTCAACGATTCATGATCTGCCATTGGAGTCACACATGTTTCCTCTGTTGATAACAGTCATGTCTCCAGGGTTTCTTGGAGTTGTTGCACCAAGGGATACATGGAAAAGATTTTCTTGGAGTTTTACCTTGTCCTTTCTCCTTTTTAAGTTTAGTCTTGCCAAGGGGTGCATGGAGTCACTACATATGAGAGGGAGAAGCAAAGCTCCTTACCAAGAAGCAACAAAATTGAAGTTCCTATTGACTATTGAACACTGTTGGGCTGAGCATGTTAGATCAGTCGTGGGTCTGGCTTGGGTCCAATGGACCCAGACCTGGTCCATGGGTTGTGGGCTGAATATGGCTTATCATTCTAAGCCCGCTCTGTGGCAGCCCCTATTGGCTGCATCACTTAATCTATGTGGGGCTCATCTTTGTGTGATCCAATTCATTTTTTTTTAGGAAGGTTAACTCATATAACCTACCCCCCTATGTTTACGGTTTCTCAAATATCACTCAACTTAGAGTGTTATGCTACGCACCATTGGTTTGATCATGTCTGAAATCTATAATTGTATTTTCTAGAAATGATCAGGCTAGCAGTAAATGTCACTCCAGTTGGAGTGAGATTTAGTTGAATTCCTCTATTGATGGTGGTGTGTGATATGAGCAGCTTTGATCAATCAAAGGAGAGCCCCACATGGGTTAAATCAAATGTTAGATTCCATCTGCACCATACAAATGACAGTATAGAATGAATTCTCTCTATTTTTTTTTTCTTGTAATAGAAATCTAACCCAAAAGTTAAGAGGATCGGTAAAGGTTAAAACGAAAGTATATGGTGTACTAACCTCTGAAGATATACTTCATATGTTCTGCTTGTGTCCTTCTGGATATGGTAACAAGTCTTGAGGAGAGAATTTTTTGCACAAAACAGTTCATTTTTTCTTTTATATATATGGCCTAGTGATCAGATGTGTGTGGTGTGCATCTTCTAGTGGGGCCCACCTAATCACCAATTCGAGTGGGCCACACCCACCCCCCACACCACACACACGCACACCCCAAAACAACCACCAATCCCAATGTCACCAGATTCCTTGGGTTTGCACCAATCCAAATGGACTAGACCGTTGGATTGACTACCACTTTTTTTTTTTTTTCTTGTAAATATAAAACCACTAAATTTGTGGGCCATGGATCAAGGGGTTAGGATGTTCTGATCGGCCTGAAGTTTTATACGGTGGTAGGGCCCATCAAGATCTTTCCGTCACCCCCTTCTTCCCATTGATTGGTCGGGTGTCCCTCACAGCATGTGAAGAGCGGGGCGTGCACAATCAAGGTGTGCAGGGTACCACTCTTCTATCTATCTATCTATCTATCTACATACCCACACCTAAGAAGCACGGACACGGACACTGGACACGACACGACACGGACACGCCGACACGGCATTTCTCAAAAAAATAGGACACGGACACGTCGGGGACACGTTAATATTTAATGATAATAATAATAATAATAAATCTAATCATATACATGGACACGGACACGCCGACATAGCATATCTTCTTTTTCTTTTTTTTTTGTTAGGACTGGACGGACGAATGGGGTTTTTTCTCTTTCGCTTAAGGCTGGACGGACGAATGAGGTTTTTTTTCTCTTTCGTTTAGGGCTGGAGTTGGATGGACAAATTAAAAGAGCCCCCTCTTCCTCTTAAGTTATGACTTTTTACAAACAGCCCCGTTTTCTTTTCTTTTTTTACTCTAATTTTTTCCCAATTAAAAGAGGTCAGCGTGTCCCCAACGTGTCCGGAATAAAAAATATAAAACAATAAATAAGATACTCTTTTTAGCGTGTCCGACACGTGTCCGAGCGTGTCCGTGTCCGACACGTGTCCGACACGGACACGATGGCCCCGAAGAGGTGTCCGTGCTTCCTAGACCCACACCCACAGTTGTTTGTATACTGATTGAGCTTTTGCGTGGGAACTGGGAACAGGTTGTTCAATACTGTGGCAGTGTTTATGCCACTAAAAAAAATTCTCAAGTTCAAAATTTTCCTGAATGTGCCCCAATAATGTTTTCTTGGGTACTTAGCAACTTTTTTCGTCTAGTAGTGTTTTGTTTCCATGAAAGCTTGTAGCATTCTGCATCGAAGTTTTACCTACCTTCCTTAGAATCATGCCCTGGATTTTCGGGTATGATTTAATATTTGACTTGTTTCTATTTTCTTGCTAGGTTCTTCATTTTAAGGTTTTGAAAGGTGGTTATGATTTTATGCCTTTTGTTAATGCTTGTTCCTCATTTTGATCATGTGCTTGTTAAGTAGTTTTTCTATTAGATGTTATTTATCAATCCTGTCTACTCCTCTTTAACGTCTCTAATGAAAGAAATGTTTGTGGGTTTTCTGTATTTCTTGTATTCTCAGGCTACCTGTGAGATGCCCAATCATGCCATCCCTCTTAGGATAAGGCAATTCTTTACGCGTGATGTATTGAATTGTAAGGATTCAGCTCCTTCGGAGCACACAATCCCGCGATTCCTTGTGCAAGTTGATGGGAATTTCTGTCGTGAGCTGGTCATTGATTCATCTGCTGCTAAGTTATTGCTGGATTTGGTTCAGCAGTATATCCAATTGATTCATTACGGAAGTCATAAGTGTAACAGTAATACTTTGAATGAAGTTAAAATTGTCAACACTGTGGAAGTTAATTCTGAAGTTCAAATTCAGAAAGCAGAGAAAGGAGCAACCAATGTGGTAATGGATACAGAAGTGGGTTCTGAAAGGGTACCATTGAGTGGCAGTGTTTGTCCTGACATTAATATTCAGCAATCTAAAAATGATAATAACAGATGCAGTATAAAATCAAGTTGCCAACTGGAAGATGAGGTTTGGCTGCAGCCTCACAGTGATCCTCTATCAAAACTTACTCAAAATAGAATTGCAAAAGGGAAATCTAATTTGCTGATGACAATAGCCACGTTCGGCTACCAGATTTTGCGATATCCTCATTTTGCCGAACTTTGTTGGGCAACCTCAAAACTAAAAGAAGGTCCTTGTACAGGCATAAATGGACCTTGGAAGGTTTGGCCATTTAATACTTGCATCATACATGCTGACAGATCACTGGAAAAGGAAGGTTCTAAATGCAATGCTACCAATCATAAAAGCAGAGAACGTTCTGGTGTAGTAAGAGGTCTAGTAGCTGTGGGCTTATTGGCATACAGAGGTGTTTATACTTCAATCAGAGAGGTATCTTTGGAAGTACGGAAGGTTTTAGAGATCTTAGTAAGTGAAATTGATAGGAAGATTCAGGGTGGCAAAGATAGATGGAGGTTCCTTCGTCTTCTATCACAAGTAGCTTATTTTGAAGATATGGTTAACAGCTGGGCGTACGGGTTACGCAGGTACTATTATTATCATGATCACTGTGGTTGCCTTTTGATCTGTGCTTTGTTCTTTTAGCAGGATAATATAATCAACACTGTTCAATGTATTTTTTTTTTTTTTTTCAGTTTTGAGATGGACAATCAGGTATCATCATTGAACAGTAGGGCAGTGATTGTGAAAAGACAGGATACGGATGGCCACAACCTGGTTACAAATGATACGTGCATGCGAGGTGTCGACAATGAAAGCGAGAAGGAAGTGAACTTTCTTGTGCCAGAGCAAAGCCCCTCAAGATTTTCTAATGAACATCATGGATCTGTTGATTCCAATAAAGAAGGCACTCATTTTGATATTCCTGATTCTGAGGCAGGCACTGCAATTTCAGAATGTCCTTTAAAGGGAGTGGTCTCTGGTTCTTGTGCAGCTGGTTTAATGCAAAGTTCTGCCATGGTTGCTGGTTTAAGTGCCAGTAAAAGTACTTCTACTGAAAAGAATAATTTGGAATACACTTCAGAAAATCCTGCACGCTTTTCTGTGCTTCATGATGGAATTCAGTCTTTGAAACAAGCCAATGGTTCAGATGTGATGGAGACTGCTCTCCCTTCTGAGGATGTTTGTAATCCAGATGATTCAGCCATCTTTGCCAACTCTACTTCCAGGAAAGGCGGTGGCCAATGTAATGGTATGCCGATAAGAGAAACTGTTGTCCCTTTTGTGGACGGTGATCATGGTCTCAATGAGCCAGTTGGAGTTACCTACTCAATAGAAAGTGAGAAACTTCCATCTCTTCCTGAGACATGTCTCTATAAATGTTGCTCTGAATGCTTGCGTACAGTCCAGGTTTTGATTCGTGGAATTCTTAGTGATAGCTTGGAATCCAATGGGAGGTGCTCAACAGTGGAGGATGTCCATGATGCTGTTGCAGCATGTTCTGTGGGTGTTTTGGCTGCGATTAGGAAATATTTTGTTGCTGAAAGATGCACCAATCCAGACATGTTCTGTAGTACTGAACAAAAACATGGGACTCATGGCTGTGAACATTGTGCTTGTCAGGATGTTAGTGATTTTGGGGTTAAGAACAAATCGCATTTATCTAGAAGTTCTACAAATAGGGAAGTTGTGCCGATGAAATGCATTTGCCACTCAAAAAGCAAGGAAATTGCTGCAGCAATGAATGTTTCTGAGGATTCCCGTTTTGGGCAAGGACTAAAATTTTTCTTCAAAGACTCTGTACTGATGCCTTCAGATCCTGACAATGATGCTGCGTTTCATTGTAAATTTGAGGATATGTGTCTTTGCCCTATTATTGAGAGGATACTGATCATCAAGCCACCATTGGACTGACCTGATGTATTTAATCCAAATTGTCCAAGCCAACCTGGACAATTTGTGGCTTAGTTTGATGCTGCGGAAAATTCAAATATTAACATTGATTGAGAGATGTATACTGAAAAAGTTTTGTAGTTTGCTATTCAACAAAATCCAAGGATACCTATTCTTCCATGATCGTATAGTAGTGTTAGTTTGTTGGATTTGTTTTGGTTTTTCACAGAGCAAATGAGCAAGTTTTGAAACTCTGTCGATGGGAGTTCTACACCATGTAAGTATTTCTAATAGAAATGGTATCATTTGAAGCTATCAGTTATCTTTTCATTGGTATGTTTTCAATGATTTATTGAGACTCCATTCACAATTAGACATATATTTTTTTCATAGCTTATAGGTTACTTATTTTCTTTGTCATTTGCTCAAATTGATACATCTTATCTGCTGTTGTTGAATAAATGCCTAAAGCTCATTCCTTAACTTCTGTTTATGTTATAATGGCAAGGGCATTACCTCCGTTTTTTTTTTTATCAGTAACGGTAAATTAAATTAAGGAGAGAACAACAGTACAAAGAAAGCTCCAACATAAAGCAAAAACAAAAGAAGGAATTGGTACAAAAGCCTTATACCAACACCAAAAAAATAAAAAATAAAATTAAGCAATAGGGGCCATGAGCGGAATAACTCTATGCAACCCTTGTTTGGCTAGAGAGTCTGCCATACCTTTTGTTGACCGACGAACATGAGAGAAGGAAACTTGAATCGAAGGAGATAAAGCCTTAATCTCATTGAGATAAAATTGAAGTCTCCGGTTATCAAAAATAAAATAAAATTGGAGTCTCTAAGGACCCCTCTCCACATTAGGCACCCACCTAATAGCATTAGAAGAATCATTTTACCCTAATTAATGTGGGCGAAGCACTTAAGATGACCATGTTCATATTAAAACTTGTCTCTAGCAAAGTGGTGCCAAAAACACTATTTGAGTTGTGGGTCGGAAGGAAACCCAGTCTGAACCATTTTCTGAGTATGGGGTTGTTCATTTGAAGTGGGGGCATTACCTCGTATGTGGGTGTACACCAAAACACATTGTTGATGACATTTATTTTGTACCACTTGGCACCTAGAAATCATCAAAAGTACATTTTAAAAATGACACTTGCTCAACTTTCCTGTAATCTGTAATAATAGCACAAGGCTAGTTTACCTAGATATTTTATATGCTTGGGCCTTAAAAGTACTTGTATACTTCTGGACCGGTCCTTATGCTTTACTTTCTTTATTCAATGTATATTTGGAAGTTTCATATGTGAAGATTTATCAAGCAATACTGAAGCAATTTCAGTAAATAACTATAATGCTAAGATCATTTAGAAATGTAATAATCGACAAGAGCCTGTGATCACAGTGTGAGGTGCTTGCTATTGCAACCTTGAGGTTGTGGGTTCAAGTCACGTTATTGATAAAAAAAAGGAAAGAAAGAAATTCAATAACCTGACTTAAAAGTGCATCCATCTCTTGGAAAGGTGATCAGATATGGAATCCATGAATATTTAATGCTGTTATGGACTCAAAGAAAGAAGTGAATTTATATATAATCTCAAGCCATATTCCCTGCAGATGGAACCCTAGATTTGTGTATTGAGTGAGCTTTTAACCTTGCATGGTCATATTTGGTCGTTTTCAAAATAATCCAAAAATGATAAAAATACTTTGTTGGGTCCAAACAATGATAAACATGGATGCTTAAAATTCACTCAAGGAGTTCTTTCTTTACCTCTCTCGAAGAATCACAAGGGGCTCACTTTATGACATTCCCAAAATGGACAATAGAAGAAAAGCTTGGCCAGAATCTTTGCTGTAGCTCTTATTTGCCACAATTCCAAGATTTGGTCTATTTCCAAATTCCAAGCCTAAGTAAGTATTACTTGGATGATTGATCAGCTTCTTTGCATTTTAAACTTTAGTCTGGTATGTTCTAACCCAAGTGACTAAGAAACCAATTCCAGTCAACCTTTGAAGTTTGTGTCACTGGCTGCTGATTTCAAGTCCTTACTTTCATTTATTTCTTTTTTTGTTGTTGTTGCATGTTCTCATTTTTTTTCCCTCTTTTCCTCTCTCTTCTCTTTTTGTTTTGGGTGGGGGTGTTGATGGTGTGCTGCATAAGAATAGCAACATACTGTTAAAAAAAGAAATTCGGAGGTGAAGAGATCAGCCAATGAAATGGAAAATGGTCTTGCCAAGGAGGGAGTCCGAACCTGGTCAACGTATGTCTTTTATGCTGGAGAGAGAGGGAGGGAGGTGGGAAGGAAAAAAAGCTGCATAATGAGTATATGGGCAAACCATAGGGTAAGAATCTTTAGGAGGAAGACTTGTTAGTTGATTGGCCACTTTGCTTGCTGATCTCAAGTAAGGCCCTAGCAACTTGAATGTTATGATGAAGTTAAGGTTGAGTACATGTGATCTGCATTGCTTATTCTTGGTGTTCTCAGCAGTCAACAGCCTCTGCAGCTTATTTGAAAGATGCATTCTGTTGCCTCTATCTATATTCACGCCTGTGTGTACTGCATCTGTGAACCTTTCTGAATGGGGAACATTTTGGTTTCATTGGGTTTATATGTTGCAGACTGTGTGTAAGCCTTTAATTTCCATTTTACTCCGTCCTCTTACCTCCTAGGCCATTCCTTCCCAACATTGTTTCAGATGCTGTAGTCAGGATGCAAGGTCAAAATTCAATAGTTTCAGAAGCATTAAGTTGTTGATGTTCTCAGTTGAGCTATGGTTCCACATATGTTATAGTGGGAGATACATGAAATGTGATCAATCATCAATGCACTGTCAGAAGCAGCAGGTCATTAGTTTTCATGGCCCTCTTTTCTTTTAACATGTTATATGATTCTAATTTCTTACTTTAGCTATAAGCATTGAGTGGGGCCCGTTAAAAAATACTGTGAAAGCAGTTGTCTTCCTTGTGGATGAACTGATATGTTAATATATTTATTCTGTCATCTTTAAAACAGAAAAATGTATCGGCAGACTTCTCTCCATCTTTGATTATTTGTAGAGATTCTTGTACAATTGAAGTGAGATATTGAAGGTTCTCATACAGCCAGTAAATAGAACTCACCTTTTGCCTTTTCTACTACTTCCAAATTTTTGTTGTTACATCATGATTGAAGCTTCTATGTTCTCTGAAGTTATAGTACATTCTGTCATAGTTAGATTACATATTAGTTTTTAAAATAATACAGGTTTTAGAACTTTATGTTTGATTGACAGCTTGACAATCTTCTACATAATTCAACCAGGGAGTAATAACCAGGGAAAAGCTGCCATTGATCAGTTGATGACTACGTCTATTATTGGTTTCCATTTCCTTTGGAGTATTCTAAAGAAATATTGTGAGCTTTGTTTGTAATAAGTAATGAAATTAGTAATTAACTTAATGTCTTGGGTGAACCCAAACATTTGTGGCCTAATTTTTTTTGAGGTTTATGTTTACATGTAGATTTGCTTTTTTTTTTTTTTTAATAACTACATGTAGATATGTTATAAGGCATTAAAAAAAAGAAAAGAAAAGAAAAAGGTTATAAGGTCCTGAACTAATATTGTTGGCATGGTTATAGCTAATTTGTGATCTGTCATCAGTGGGGTGTGCTAAAAATGGTGCAGTTGTAATTAAGTGTTGTGGTGCATGTGTGGTAATTTATTTTTCCTTTTTAGAGCTTGACATACTGAATTGGAAGTTTCTAAAATTGCTGAAAGTGAAACTGAGATGATTCTAGCATGCAAAGGGGTTCAAGAGGACACCCTGCCACCTGGTTTGTTGAAACCTAATGATGATGATGGTACAATGGAAAATTTGGGCCATTATGTTTGGGGAGGCACTTCTAGGATCAACAAGGAGGAGCTTATTTTGACTCACTTATTTAATTATAAGGAAGAGCTTATTTTTTGGCAGGCACTTACAGAATTGAAGGAAGATCTTTTTTTTTTTTTTTTTGGGCTTTCTTTGGACCAGCTACTTGATTGATTCTGATAGAGCTGAAATCCTTGCTGTTATGGAGGTATTTTGAGCTCTTCAGATCTTGATTTGGAATTTCTTCCAACTCCATTACTCCAAGCTGCCTCGGTTCTGATCAATACTGGTATGAGTCTGGGATTGGGATCTTCAAAAGCCCTGATATTAATCAAGAGTGCATGTAATATTAGAATGGTGGTAAACAGTTTGAGATTTGATGATCAGTGCTGCATATGAGTTATCAGTATGATGGTGAAACCGGAGTTTGATATTAGTTATTCAATCCATTTGGTTTCCATGATTATCCAATTAGGAGTGGAGATTGTGTTAATGGTAATGAAGAATTGAAGATAAAGGCCAGTTAAAGCTCAATTTGGTATTGAAGAATTGGTTGCCCCATGGGCCCAAGCCCCCACCCCTCAGTTAATATTATGGCTTGTTTGTTTATTTTAATGCTACTATGAACAATAAGCTTATCAATCATCATCAAAGCCTTGTCCCAACTATGTTGGGGCATCTACATGAACCATGAACAATAAGTTCTAAATAATTATTGTATATTGATAATTTAGTGCTTTCTATGTGCCAAATGATCCTTCCATTTGCTACGGGAATTGATGTACATCACACTATCCTTAAGAAAACCTAAATATATTTATAATTGATTCAAGCTACAATTTAATAATCAAAATTACACTTTTTAGCCTTTTCCTATTATTTCTTTCTTTTTTTTCTTATTTTTTGTTTTTTAGACTTGCATGCTTGTATTTGTCCGACACGAGCGGCACATGCAGTCTTGGTCATTACCAGCACTGAGGCTGGGATCGGAATTTAAAACCTTGCTTCATATGTATTTATTTAGGCTCTTTGCTAGCTGAAGGACAGCAGGAGACAAGTCAAGGGTACCATGTAGATTCTATTTTGTGATAAATGTGATAAAACAATGTTGTCTTCTCTGGAGGAGCCCTTTATTCAGGTTGCAAGTTGACTCCGAAAGCAGATACCTACTAAATTGGAAATAGAGATGAGTCAGATGACTAATTTATCAGCAGAAAAGTGCTATAATTATCCTGTGAAGTGGATTATTTGTCCATAACCTCACTGGACCACTTTTTATAATCTCCTGTGTTTCTATTGTTTGACATTTTTTTACCTCTCTAAGAGAAGTTCATTCTTTTTGTCCATTATATATATCTTTTATTGATAGACATTGGGCGCCTTGCTTTTCAACTCATTTCAAGATGGATGAGATTCACTTTACCCAAAAAACTCTTTTACCCAAAGCACCCCCTTGGGCGTCATGTTCTGTTGAACTGCTATTCTGACTATGATTCTCACTTAGAACAATCCTAGAAGTGATAGGATAAGGATTT
This sequence comes from Cinnamomum chago, assembly GCA_038049695.1. Classification (NCBI taxonomy): domain Eukaryota; kingdom Viridiplantae; phylum Streptophyta; class Magnoliopsida; order Laurales; family Lauraceae; genus Cinnamomum; species Cinnamomum chago. Next base: position 60,556,692 of record CP142457.1, read on the forward strand.
TTTGGTGAATGTTTGCAGTTTGTGTTTACAAGGTGGTAAAGATGTCCTTCACTTCTTCCTTCATTGCCCCTTTGCATACGAGTTGTCGGATATTTTCTCAATCTTTTGAGTTTGGTGGGTCTTTCCAAATACTCTTATGCATCTATTGGTCAATGGTGGATTAGTTACCTATCTAGATCAGGTAACCTGTTATCAGGATGCATGCTAGCAGGTTTTGTTTGATCTATTTGGCTGGAATGGAACAGTGAGTTTTTCAAGATAAACTGTCATCTTCAGAGGAGGTTGCAACAAAGGTGCAAAAGAGGGTGATAGTGTTGGCCTATTGAAGGATTTAGGGGACTTGCTATCTCTGACTTTTGGTGATGCTGGACTGAGTGTTGTGGCATTCAAAACTGATGCCTGTGGGTTGTTTCTGCTTACCTTGTTTGCTCACTTTTGTTTTCTGATGCTTCTCTACTCTTTGATTTTAGTTAGAAAAGGCTATCATCAGATAAGAACAGGCGTTAACCTTTCATATCTCATGACATTTTTTTTTTTTTTTTTGGCTGGAAAAGCTTGGAGAACAGCATCTTTAGGGGGTTTGCATCTTCAGCAGCACCATAAACAATATGGGGAACTCATCTTCTGATTGGATGACCCTAGACTGTTAAATGTGTTTCTCAAGGTACATCAAAGTAGGCTCTTTTATTTATTTATTTAATTTTTTTAAAATACTTTCGCTACTTGTTTTTTACTATTAGTTCTTTTCTTATTAAGCTGTATGGCTGTCTATCTTTTCCCTGCTTTTGCCTATCATCATTTCACCTCACCATGCCTCTTTTCTTTTGTCTTTTCTTGCAATACATGTTACTCTGACCTCTGTTAGATGATGTAGTTAATCCTGCCGTGCTACCAGATGATTTTAAGTGTCTTTTGTTAATTTCTATGTCCAATATCCACATGTCCTGCATCCTTACTGTCCCAAGTTCTCCTGATTTAACTAGTTTATACTAATTTGTCTACATATGCATAGTAATAAATAGTAGTTTTATCACTTATCACAACATAATGTAGTTCTTGAATGTAGTTTTATTTTGAAAGTACAGATATAAGTATATAACAAATAATTCTCATCGTTCTATAACAGTGTATTGAAATGCCCTTTAAAAAAAATAATAATCAGTACCGAAATATTACTCAGGCTTGTTTGTTCTAATGAGGATACTCGTTTGCCAGCTAAGGTGAATGTTGACTGTAGACTACATAGGCCTTGCTTATCTTTTGGCAACTCTTTTCCAATGGTAGAGGCTTCTATTTGATGATTATCTTCTTGTATCCCCTTTTTTTTTTTTTTTCATATATTCAACTAAAATTCCTTATATAAGTGCAGAGCTTACTTGAGCATGCACAAGAATCACTAGTAGTGATCACAGGGAAAAACAGTACCAATTATGAGAATGCTTTCTAGAATTTTCCCTTGGGAGGTTGGGATATTACATAATAAATATTTTAAACTAGAATTCTTTCATTCCTTTTCATCCAACACTCTTTACTAATATGCAATTGTACAATTTTTTTTTTTTTTTTAATTCAACTTATACAACAAGATTACTGCTCAATGAGTCCAAGTTGATCATCCCTTGTCTCTACAAGCCTCAACTTTGGCTACATATATGTATATATCATCTCTTGTTTTCTCATCACAATGACTCAACCATTCAGCCTTCAGAATTCTTTACCCAGCAAAGACCCACTAGTAACATCAGTGTCTAGCAAGCTACTTCATCAGCAGAAGCCTCCGCAGCTCTCTCTCCAGAGAAATGAGATGGAAGTGTGTCAGTAAGATCTAAAATCTCTGAGTTCGTTCTGTCCAGAGCTGGTGTAATCTCTATGATTTCCTTCCCATTTCCATGTTCTTTCCAAGACGTCCCGAAGGAGATCTCACCATCATAGTTTCTGCAGTTGATGGTCTTAGGGTGGACCTCATCTTTGGTAATTTCGGATGGTAAAGGAGCACATTTAATCATGGAGGGAGAATGATTGTTCCCTGCTAGATCCAACTGCAAGTCAGGTGAAGTTTCAGTTGTGTCAATTGACACAGGTCCTGATGAAGGCCCTCTTGAACTGCTTTTGTTCCTCGATAGATTGCGGCAAGCCATGCCATGCCAGTGCTTGAGACCCTTTTTGACACACTCAGTGAATACTGCTTGCCTTATTCCTGAACCCATCTGCACAATCATTAAGCCCAGGATTTTGAACTCAAAAACATGTTTCTCCAATCTCTGAAGTTTATATGGTTATTTTCTCAAGGATTTGTCTAGTATCATCAAGTCTTGAGTCTATATTGGGTTTCTCTGTGGTCCTGTGTCATTGGATCTTTCAACTGGTTAATTATTGGAAGTTCAATATTGATGGTAGAATGGGATTACAGAGTTGGCCTAGGGTTGGCAAGAACTGATGGACTTGTGAGAGGGCAAGAGATTGATAACAAAGTGTTTCTTCTTCAAAAAGGAGGGTTGAAGATGCTAGCTACGTGGAGGCTTTGGCTGTTAGGAAGCATAAGGGCTATTTGAGTAATCTTTCAACATACTATTCTCTGTCTATAGGAATTCAAGAAATGTTGTCAGCTGGGCAAAAGGGAAAATGTAGCATCTGTAAAGATTGGAATCCATTTGAGATTTGGTCTTTTTGTTTGGGTGTGGTGATATAATCTGTAGAAAGAAATGCAAGCGGGCTGGCTGATATTTTGGTGAAACAAGGAATAAATGAGGCTAATTGATTGGGGAAAAGCTACTTTGTCAGGATAGTTAATCCTGGGTTTTAAAGGTTTAATGAAGCTCAGATTCCAATATCTAGGTGTCAGATTTTTCTCAGGCTTTATTGTGATATATCATCACCTGTTTTAAGCCTCTTGAAAAAAATTCATTGGTGTTTCTAGGAACTTTGTTTGTAAGGGTTAGGATTGCCCTTGTGGGGTTCATTTTTGGTTCATTATCTGTACATGATGTGTGCCAACCAAGTCGATCCCTGTTTTGATCGCCAAACCAAGGGTCTATTTTTTTAATACTCTTGAGTATGGAAGCCCCGAAGGAGGATCATATGATTCCTCTAGAGTGAAACTTGGTATTTGTGTTTAGTGTTACCTGTGTGACAAGTGTATAGAGAGGGAGTGTCACATAGCCACAGAGAAGTTGAATGACAACTCCCATAATGACCCAAAGCACTATGTCCTGTGTCTCTCGGTGGAAGCAAGATCTTAACCCAAACTCGTACTGCATTATAATTTGGTCAGTGTTGGTTCTATTGAAATTTCTCTAAAGTTCACCGACTGCAGATACCTACCCATGCCCATGTGAAAGTTGCCAGCTGAAAGGAGTTCTGCAAGGGTTCAGCAGCATCTTTTTAATCATCTCTAACCACATGAATTTTTCCATGCTGATTTAGGCAAGACAAATGTATATGTTGCTTTTAGTTTTGTGTCTACCTGGAATAAGATGAGATGGGTGAGATAGAGGAGGAACTGAGGTTGACCAAACCAAAATAGATTGTCATTAGGCTTAACTAGCATGGTTCCCTGAACAACAACTGATTCACAACGGCTCTCCAAACACATATTAGTCATGATTACTTGCAGTTTTGTCCCAATGACCATTGCCATCTGCATTGGGAGTGACAATTCTGTTAGTCAATACTCACCTTTGTCAACAATAACAACAAATAGGATTCTTGGGCTTACTAGCAACGGAAGAAAGGGAAGCCAGAAATAATTATAGAACACTGCAAGATGACAAAACAGCATTCAGCTATGAGAAGGTGAATGATTTGTATCATTTAAAAAATATCAGACAGAGAATGGTCAGAAGTAGAGGTAGGTGTTTTACTGTGTGCACTGAAGAATACGGAAAATATGGAGAAGATCCAGATCCAAAAGCTGCAGAGAAGGATACAGAATATCTGAATTAAAGTTCTGTGACATGATGATAAATGTTCTATTTATAAAACTAAAGCAGTTGGGGGTGTCTTTAACCTTATTCCTACCACCACCTCGAAGTCTTCATCAAAAGTTCTGCTGAGGAATTTTTGGAAGTTGAAGTTGCTACCCTCAGCCATATGGGCCTGATAAAGGATAGACACATTCATAAGTTGATGCAGAGCTAACTGGTGCAATCTTGTGTCATACACAACAACGAACATCAGTAGTGCTAGTTAGTAACTCGAGTTACTCGTAATTGTAGAGTGTTTTCTATAATAGTTACACATGAGCTTACTGTCTTTGATGCATGGGTACTTAAAAATGGGCAATATATTGTGTAGTAGTGTATCTGCTACTACACTTTTTATGTGTAAATTTTTTGTCCCTACCATACCCACGGCATGTCCTTGTCATATCCATGCTGTGCCTGTGCATTATAGCTTACAATTACTTTTTTCTGTTGCAACCACTGACCATCATAGTTTCAAAACTTGATGTCGTTGGGGACAAGAGAAGGGATTCAGTCAGGCTAGAGTTGACTTGGTCAAATTTTTGTCACCTCAGCCTCGACCCACTCTATGATGTAAATTTTTATTGCTAACATATTAATTCCAAGTTTTTAGTTTTTGACTCAGTCAGGACTAAGCCAAGCAGCTTTTCAAGCCAAACTCATTTTCTGAGTTTCTAAACGATGCCAATTGCAGGTTACCAAAGAGTTGCAGCAACCTGAGTGTGAGAGTAACAGAGTTCCAAGAATCTAAAATGGTGTTCCTATTGGATCGGTCTTTGACAATGATATTTTCCTAGACACCAGTAATGTAATGTTTACTCTACACATTATTATGCAAGCATACCGTGATGAATCCATTCCGGAGGGTGAAATAAACGGCCTTTGTTACAGAGCCTCTGAACTGCCGAAGGAAGCAGACCTACCAGTACAGTAAGATTTAGTAAGTCCAAACATATTGCATCAATACTGCAGGGAAACTATTGCAATGGTGAAAGAAACGTACAGGCCACAGTAAGAGAGGGTGGTTGCTCCAACACTTGAGAACCTAAACCTCCGAGGATCTGAAAGTATACACTCTTTCCAGGTCACATTTTGTTACCTTGTTCCAGATATTATTTACTGTTGAATTTTATCACAATATTTTGCACAAGAGGGCCAATGACATCAATGGTTCTCAAATTCTGGAAATAAAATGAGTTGTGTTCCTTAGAGATTTTAAATGAAATGGGTATATTTCCCAAGATATATCTAATCAATTTTAATATATTTTTGTTGTTTTAATTGAGATGATTTCCCCCCATTATATCAAAAGAGAATTTCAGAATTTTCTATAAGCGCCGAGGCTGCAATTAATGATGTTGGTTTCACATCCCACTTTCTCAAGATGGTGGCACTGCTGATGGCGCAGTAGTGGACTCAAAAAGGTTGCAGGAGTCAATCGATATCTGTGGGCTCACTGGACCATAGGCCATACCAATAGATGATGATGAGAGTTCTTTTTTTTTTTTTTAGAAGAAATAGATAAGAAGAAATAGAAATGAGAGAGAGAGAGAGAGAGAGAGAGAGAGAGAGAGAGAGGAGAATTGTTTTACATTTGGATGCATCATATACAGAGTACGGAAGTCAGATAATTGTTAAGAAAGTAGAGAATATCTGTATTTTTTTATATTCAAAACACAACAATATTTACTATTTTAATCCATTGCTCATTGGTAGGTACAGTTGGTACCGCTCTGTACAACATTTTATATATATATATATATATATATATATATATATATATGAGCAAGGCTCGTCTAAACTCAAGTTTAGGGTAAAATTTCATAAGCCCATGCTTATGGGGCCTACTTTTGGTCCATCGAAATGGACCAAACACATTAGTCTCCTAGATCCATCAACTTTCGGTCAGATCCGAATTTATTGGACCGTTGGATGAACTATGTGTCAATGCAAATGGACTGTTGACCATTAAATTTTTGGGCTCATATAGAGATGATAAAAATTACGGTTGGAGTTGATTTTTTGCAGAGAGGAAGATCCCAATGAGTCCTTGAAATCCCCATATCCCCATGTGTGTCCCAAGGTGGGCTTTACCACACACTTGAGCTTATCTTACCCTAAGCTTGAGTTTAGGAGAGCCTTGCTCATATATATATATATATATATATATACACACACACCCCATGATAGATAGATTTATATATTTGATTAGTGTAGTTGCCAAAATAATATTGTGGGATGGTTGGAATAGGAACCGTTGGTAATTTGATACTGAAGTGTCGTTGTCTCCTCTTCCCACGCTTTCCATCGCTTCATCTTAAAATGCAACAGCAATAACAGAAAATGGATGGATGAGAGCGAGAGAGAGAGAGAGAGAGAGAGAGAGAGAGGGGGGGGGGGGCAGTGCTTTCGGATTTCAGAGACCATATGCAAATAGTTTAGTTGGTGGGGGTATGAATGAAAACAAAAGAGAGAATTACAAGATTGTCAACGCAAGCATAGGATGAGAGTTGTAGGAGTTTTTATTTATTTATTATTTTATACCTTGGCGGTGCCAAGACACATGGTCATGATGCAAAAGATAATATGGAAAAAGGCCAACACGAAGATGAGGATGTGAAGTTGCATGATTCCTTCTCTGGAGATGAGAGATACCATCCCCTGCTCATCAAAAACATCGAGTACTTGGAGTCAGGTAGACCACATTGGTTGTAAATCTTCTTAGCTTCTAGGATAAAAATCATATAAAATCATTTAATTATGATCTATGTTCTGGGACAATGTAGGTGTTACAAGTACCCTGGCTTCACAAAATGAGTCCTCAACAGTTCCTTCAATGGCAGTCTTCCTGTTTAACCCAGAGATTTGGTCGTCGTCGTTGGCAACAGCGGTTTGTAGAGAGGAGTCGATGTCGTTGCAGGGTAGGAAGGAATTCCCCACAGCTTTACTCACGCAAATTTTGGAAATGGGCTCTTCTCCAACCACCAAGAGCAATGATATGAACCCCATCTGCATTAGTTCTAAATCATGGGATTCTAAATACATGAGATTTATACTTCATTAATCTCTCTCTCTCTCTCTCTCTCTCTCTCACACACACACACACAGAAACATGCGGAGTGCAATGTATGTGCATACCTGCTTTGATCTTTTGAACCGCCCGATTCAAAGCCTTTCTCTTCCTCGTTTTGAGGGACTGAAACATTGAGGTCCATTTTAGGAGCGAAGTGGATTGTTATTATAAACATAAACATAGTGGCGAATCCAAGATTTTCATTTGGGTGAGGCTAAAATTTTGCTAGACTTGACATTTGTAAAAATAAAGAAATTCTTTCTTGACTTTGCTAGACTTTTTTACATTACCTATTTGCCCATATCCGTTTTTCTTTAAGAAAATGTCCAATTCGGAAAACTCAAATAGATGCATGAAGTTATTGAAGACTGGGCAATGAAGATGTTAGAATGTTAATCAGAAGTACAAAAAAGAATTAGATGAATAAAAAATGATTCCAACCTTGATTTTATATACTCAAACTCACATTATCATGTTTTACTAAATTTGTTATACTCAAACTCACATTATCATGTTTCACTAAATTTGTATGTCAAAATCAATGTCCAATGAGGGTCGATGCAAATTCAACGTGAGTGGGTGTGTGAGAAAAACTGAATACAATAATATTTTGAGAATGCACATCCTTTCCCTTTTCACATTCTCAAAGCCTCCAACCTTTGGATAATCAAAATAGAATTCCATCTTTGAATCATAGTTGGGGTTAAGAAGACATGATAGAAGGAATGGATTTGGTTATCTTTTGATTTTTGTGGTTACGCTCAAATTTGGTGGTTAACGGCTTATGATATGGATTATGATTTGAATTAGGATTATGATTCGAAGATTAAGCATTTAGATTTAGGTATAGAGTGATTAGGAGGGATTATATTAGATATTTTTTTGTAGATAAAAATGCAATGGTCTACATAGTACATGGGGACCGGCAATAAGAAACTCGATCGACAATCAGCGCAAAGAGATTTTACTTTTTTTTTTTTTTTTACCCACGAAGCTTTACATATGTAGAGCTATCTTTAGACATAGGTGAAGCAACAAATTTAGACATGTGGGGCATGCTCCAAGGCCCCATACAACACTACTGAGATTTCAATTATGATGTGGGGCGACGTTCCTATATCGCGCCCCCAAATCGCTCCCACGTAAGTCTGCCCTGCACCAAAAGTCCAAAACGCCAATAAACTCTATACATCTTTCAATTATGACCTAAGGCGGGTCACTACAATGCAGGTCTGCCCCTGTAAACAAAGCATTAACGGTAATTGCATGCATTTATATAGGGTTTTTTACTAGTGGGTTTTGCAAGTGGTTGATAATATATACCGTCGACTTCACTTGTACGGCCGCCCTTGCATGTATAGGAGCATTTTTATACTCAAAAAAATTTGTTTGATTTCAGTTGAATATGATACAAGGCTTTAATTAATAATTATAGAAACGTGGGTGACGTGGATGGTAGAACTTGGATTCAGTGTAAATTATATTCTCTCATTTGATTGATTTTAGGTGGAATGTTTGTGTGCAGTTCCGTGGATAGGGGGTTACATTAACAGAGAATTTCTTAGTTGATGGAGTGGAACTCCTTAGTAGGACCTACCTATTAAAAACTCAAGCAGCTCGAAATGAGATTGTTTTTTCATAGAGTATCCTGAGACTCCAATAAAGTTGGCTTGATTGTAAGCTAGATCATAGGATGTATAAAATTGTATTAATTACGTTATTCATCATATGATCAAGAATTGTGATCTTATAGATAGGTCAACTCCTATGGAAGTAAGATTTGGAGTCGTCCCATTCACAGAGAATGTGCTTTTATTTTAAACGGCTTGAATTTTTAATAGATGACCCCCCATTGTAGAGCTGTGCTCCTTCAACTCTGTATTTCTATGCGTTAGAGGATCAGTGCTCAACGCTGACCAGGTTCTGGGCTTCTAGGTTAACTACTATGGTTCTTGGTTAGCGAGTGCCACTGAACTAGTACTATTATACCCTAGAGAATGAAAATAGTATAAATGCATTGTCTATATATGGGAGATGCTCCTATTAGAGCATCTATCACCTTACTACGAGAGATAAAGTGGGACCCTCATATCCATATCTATTTACATAGTTTTTTAACACTTGCCTTGCTCAATTTCCACATAAAAGAACCCTTCCAAGTTGGCATTTCTCAAGATGTTGGTCTCTGGCAGGTTTCACAATAAAAAAATTTGCAGAAAATAAAATGCTGAGAATTTGAAAACCTGAAATTAAAGTCTAGGATCATTTGTTAATTTGTATGTGATTTATGTTCCCACTTCATCCATGTCCAAAGCGGTCGATGATCCATGATTCATCCCCCAATGCCCCTTTTCATTATTATGCGCTCAGTTGGGCTTGGCAGCAGGTGGGTGTTCTTAAGCTCCCTAATGCCCCTTCAAATTAGTATCTTTGTTTTGTTTTCATATACTTCGACCACCTCATAATCAATCCATTCCATTCTCTTCACATACCCTTACCTCACATTGAATTGGCTCATTAATTACCTTTTCTCTTACACTGGTCTGGACATGAGTCACTGCTGAATATAATTAGAAACACTGTACATGACTGCCTGCTAAATTTTTTTTAATCAATAACAGTAACTTATATTAAAAGAGGATATAATACAAACAAAGAGTACAAAAATAAAAGTAAAAGAAAGCTGCTGCTTAAGTTGGAGTCTTTAAAATTAAGAGCTAAGATCATTTACATAGTTTGTCTCATATTTTTCCTTGTTTGCCTTGCAATCCAAGTGGCTCTAGAGTGAGATATTTTAAAGGAATAAATGTCAGCACGACTGCTCTCTAACAGGCAGTGGGCTGAGAGGCAAGAGCCTGGGTTAAGAGCTAGAGGGTTGGGAAATGGGAAACTTGGGGATGTGTTGGCTCAGTTACCCCGAAACCTGAATGGCAGATTCTTAACAACGTATGCATTGCCGTGGCTATTGACCAAACGGCAGCACCTCCAACAACCATTGCTACTGACAACTATACTGCCCATGTGAAACAGTAGTCATCCATCATCCATCTTCGAACTCTCATCTCAATCCATCAAACAATATTGTACATGGCAAGGTTCATTGGACTTCTTCATTTGAGAATGGTAATCCATTTCTTTTTTGTCTGTTCTATATGAGCAAATCCACTTTTATATTGTTTTTAAGAAGTTTGAAGCTATATATTTATCTCTTGCCCACCGTACAGAAATGTCGACCCTATTCAACGTATCATGATGTAACATGTTGGATGGAATTATGGAAACCCCAGTCAGAAAAAGTGTTCTTGTTTTCTTCTAGTCATATAACAATCTTTTCCATGCATGAAGTGCATAGTAAAAAAAAGGGGGATGGCTTTATTATAAATTCCCTTGTTTTCGTCCGCTCATTTTGTTTACAGTTGGTGCAAAGAAAAGACAACAAAATGAATCTGTTATTACAAAAGATGTAATAAAAGGTGCAAATAAGAGAAGAAGATGTAGAATAAGTTATCCTTTCCATATTTGCGGCCCTATTCAACTGTTGTGACGTGAGTGTTAGGTCCATGAATTGAAATGCCCAATAAATCTTCCTCGTTACTTGGTGTTTTTTTAAAGCCTGATAGGTTAAAGACATTTCTTACAAGGGATTGTACTTGTTTTAAATTACTGACAAGCTTTCGCCTTGTACCCTCTTAGCATTCAAAATACTCTGTTTTTGAAGTAAAAATTCAGTATTCCAGCCTACATGAAAAGTCACTTTTCATCTTATAAATTCTCATAATCCTAGCATTTCAAATGTTAGAGTGGAATTGAGCATTTAAAATTTTAATTTAAGGGCAGCATTTGAAAATTTTCAAAATTCTCTTATACAAGATTTCTTACAATTCTTTCAAACAAATAAGACCTTAAATGTGGATGATGTTAAGAGGAGAATTTACCTCACGACGACTTGGCGGACCATGGCCTGCGTGTCCAAGGCGGGGCCGCACCCATGGTACCTTTGGGTAAACCCTCTAATAGGATCCCGATTCTGTTAAGACCTTAAACAATCGTACATGGACGTACTGCTTCTCGATTCCTCCTATTTTATTTCGAGGACACGAGTCACACGACACATGAAGCTTTGCATTTTTATTTTTAATTGTTTCCCTTCTTAGTGGTAGAGTATTAGTTTGCCCTTTGTACGCACCAAAGAGAAAAATGAGAAACGACGACTTAAAATGATGCATGCATCTCCATACTAAAGGACCAGCAATTTTGGACCATTGACTAAAATTGGTCTTTCTGACAATTTCAAAATCTCAATTTAGGTTAGTCTCTTAGAATCTTTTTTTTTTATTTTTTATACTTCTATTACAGTATTAATTAATGTGAAACAAGCTCAACAATAGTAGATGAAGTTTTAAAAATTAAGTGCCAAATCAATCAATCACAAAGTGATTAGAGCAACAATTAAGAAGTTACACCAGCGAGCCCATTAAATATTGGGCACCATAATTGGAATAATATTAGCCTCCACTGCCAGAATTTCTGTTACAGATGTGGCTGGTGGAAAGTTGTTAAGGTTTGGAGTCCACTTGGATGAATTTTCATAAATTTCTTCTCAATTCATTTTGAGATTTGAAATATTTTTCCTGACTTCTGCTAGCTTATAACTTTTAGGATTTGTTACTTTAGAGATGAGAGATTTCTTCTCTTCATTTATATGCACCTGCTACGCCACAGTCAGTGGCTTATAATTAAAATTGTTTGAGATGGTGACAAGAGAACATATCACCCATTCACTCAGTCAATCACTTCAAATTGTTGACATTGTGACAGAGAGGATCCTCCACTCGATGGAGAAATGAAGATAGATGAGAAACTTATCAATTTTCACAAATAGTATTCTCCACATCTTTTGCCTTTCTATTGTAGAAAGCTAAGTATAAGAAAACCATTTCAAAGTATTTCTTTGAAAGTAGGAGCAACTTTTTTTTTTTCACTTAAGTTGTACTATTTTATAATAAAATTATTCAGTTTCTCTAGAGAAGTGCATGGTGTTTTCTCACCTGATCAGAGCTTCGGATGGAGAAGAACCCAAGCTCTCTATGTGCAAACCATCCAAAAAGGTGGGTCCCATTCATTAACTTTATAACTTGTTAGTGTCCCATTCATCAACTTTGTTTTTACAAAGTGGAGGCCGGAGGCCCCTTCAATGAAAAATCCTGCTACGTACCACCCTTCAATGTATGACTTTTGAAGAAGGTAAATAGGGCCAATAGGATAGACATTGGTAAATGGTTTTTTTTTTTTTTTAATGGTAATTGAAACTTCTTAATTAATTAAAAGAAGGTTACAAAAATGGAAAACAAAGAGGAAGAGATAATAAAGAACATAAAAGAAAGAGGAAACACAAAAAGATAAAAGAGCAACTAGGTACCCCACCGAAGCAAACCACAAGATCGAAATTGGTGAATGCTTGTAATGCATCAGCAAAGTGATAGAATAATCCTTCTGGTTTTGCAATCAAATGTCACTAAAATTACAAAAAATACCAATGGACTGGAATTATTCACTTTCTGTTCATATTTCGTGCTTCCAAACCTTGGCAACACTCTCCAGTCCTTCCCTCTATATATGCATTTACAGGCATTGTAAACTGCGGTTGTGAGTGATCCTCACTGGGAAAGTCTCGGTCGTCACCCGGAGTTTTATGAGTCATTGACATTCCCAACTGGAAACATAGATTTGTATTGATGATGGCAATCCATGCACGGAGTTTCACTTCTAGAATTAGATCCTATTAACCACCCAAAAGAGATCTCCCCATCATAAGGTGCTTTGGTGTTGGTATTAGTTTTAGCAGCCTTATCTTTTGTTGATTCTATGGTTGCACAATTCCTGTCTGGGGATGGAGTCTCTAGCTCTTCTATTTCCAACTCTTGTACATTAGATGTAGATGTGTCAACTGTGTGAGAAGGCGAAGGCGAAGTCGAAGGCGAGGGGCCAGTCGAATTGGTTCTGGTTGATGCCAAACTCTTTTTTGCCAAAGCATGCCAGTTCTTCAGGCCCTTGGAGACTCGCTCTGTGAATACCACCTTCTTCATAGATGAGCCCATCTGTGATGTAAAAATGAAATTGACAGTCGATCAGAATGATGTACAAACAGACTAGTTTGAATTTGCCAAAGACATTCTTTTCTTGTTTCTACTTCCCCAAGGCAAGACGAATAGATCAGGCTATCATTCTAGTTCTTCAAATTGGGCCGGACTGGTATATCATGCCCACTAAATAAATGGTCCCTTCCTGGGTCTAAGATTATACATTTTGAGACTTGATTCAGTCCCGTTTATGACTGGAGGGTTATAAATAACTCACACGGGTCTCTTTGGGACCCAATCATGTCTAATTTATGTACAGGTCCATACTCAGGTCCGTTTCCAAAGTTCCTATTAGATTCTAGAATGCGTAATGGGTTGGATTCAAAATTCATAATGTAACGTGGTGTTTCGATACAGTATCATTATTTATTCAAAGTCTTGAGCCTGATGAAGCATCATAGGATTTAGGCTCACTGGGTCTTGAGCTTTGTACCTAACCAAACTGGCATTTTCATATTAGGTGAAAATTTCAGTATCCTTGGGATAAATTGGAGATTGTGTTCCAAACATCACCTGTGTAACCAATACATATAGAGGCAGGATAACATAGCCAATAAGGAGTTGAACTAAGATGCCCATGCTCATCCTTATCACAATATCCACCGTTTCTTTGTGGAAGCAAGATCGCAGCCCGAACTCATACTGTGTTGAAAAAGAGTTAGCCGTGAATTTTGACTCTTAACATCTTCAAGCTCATGGAACTTGATATGATTCATACATACCCATGTCCACGTGAAAAATGCCAGTTCAAAGGAGTTCTGCAATACCCAAAAAATTCCCAATGAGAACACTCCAATGGACGATTATCTTTCCTAAGGCGTAAACATCATTGGAACCCATAGTTTTAACAAATTAATTCTAAATGGTCTTCCAAATTTTTAATAAACCCCTCAAAATTGTTTCAAATAAATGTAAATAGGCCCCTATATCGACAATGATTATATTCACATTGAATGAGATATTCCCATAGTATAAAAGATCCTTAAGGAGATTTCCTATAGAACGACCCTACAGGTGTGTGTATGTATATATATATATATATATATATATATATATATATTTATATATGGGAGATGCTCTTATGAGATATTCACCTTACTATTAGAGATAAGGTGGGGGTCCTCACATCTATATCCAATGTCAACAACTTAAATGTGAGGACCTCACCCTTATCTCTCATAGAAACATCTCTATATATATATATATAGTCCTAGGAAAGAGAACATTGTCTCTAGTTATTGGTGTGGGAGTCCAACATCAGGCAAAAATCAAAGCAAGGAAAGAGAAAGTAATGTTGTGAGGCTGCTTTGAATAAGAAAATTTTCGCCACCTACTTTCAATTAGAAAGTTACCTATAAAGATACAATGAAATCCAGAGGATGCTATGTGTTTTGGTATGCTGTAGTCTAGCAACTTCTAATGGATTCACCAACTGTGATAAAAGAAGGCCTCAAAATCTCCAAACAGGCCTTTGGCTAATTAGCTATAAACATAAGGTTTTTTTTTTTTTTACCTGGAATAAGATGAAACGGATGAGATGCAGAAGCAACATAGGTTGACCAAACCAGAAGAGGTTGTCGTGGGGTTTCACAAGCAGAGTTCCTCGAACCACAGCCGACTCATTATGGCTTTCCAAACACATCTTCGTTATGATAAACTGCAATTTTGTCCCTACGGCCACAACCATCTGCAATATAGTCCACAAATCTTAAGTTTCATTTCACACCCTCATATTTTAAGGGGAAGTTAATTTTTGTACACATGCGGAAAATCAGTTCCGTGAACTTTTTCTGACCCCATCGGAAATGCTTTTCCGTAAAGAATTTGGCTCATTTTCATTCTAAATGTTGTAAGGAATTTCTACTTATGGAGAAAAGCAGTCATAAGTGCCCTAACTGTACTTGTTGAGAAGGGATTATGGGCTTACAATCAATGGAATGAAGGGCATCCACAAATAGCTATAAAATCCTACACAGCAAAATATGGAACATTAATGTAAGCCTCACACACCCTACTAATAAAATGTATGTTCAAATGGTGATCTTTATAAAGATAAGCAGTGATACATTACCGTGGGCACTAAAGAAAATAAAAGGTACTGAGAATACCCAGATCCAAAGACTGCACAGAAAAGAAGGCAATGATCAAATTCATGTTGGTTTTCATTGTTAGTCACTGGGTGAAAGGATGAGATCAGAAAGAAAGAAATGGTTATACCTGATTCCTACAACCACCTCGAAATCCTTATCCAACGCTCTACTAAGAAACTTCTGAAAATCAAACTTGCTTCCTTCTGAAATGTGGGCCTGGAAGAAGATAACCAAGGGCAACATTGTCATCAACTGCATTAGAAGATCTGTATGGATGGTTGTAAGATATGTTCATATACCGTAATGAATCCATGCCGTAGAGCAAAATAGTCTGATCTGGAGATCGCACCAGTAAACAATCGAAGAAAACATGCCTACAAATGAGTGGATGATAACAAAATTGGCGATCAAATGATGCATTTCTGATGGTTGAAATTAAAGTAGATAGAATGAGAAAGGAAGAACAAATTTACCGGCCAAAGAAGTAGAGCTTGCTCGCTCCAGTATTTCAAGTGCCGTCTTCCAAATGAGGTCTGATGGGTGAGCCTGAATCTCCTGGGATCTAAATGAATTGATTGAATCTCACTTTAAAATGATTCTAATAAAGAAGCATATTACTAAGTATATTAGGTATACTAGAAATGATTTATGTCGTCTCTTAATTATAGCTCAGCTGATTAGAAATATGGGTGAATTCAAATCCCAATAAAAGGACTTTTGCATTTGATTGCAGTTGGTGTAGGAAATCGTGTGGCTCGCATGCCACGGGTCCCACGTCAGATCAAGCACGATAGATGCCAACAGAAAATGCAATCTCACTTAATGTAAGACTTGATTTGGTCTCACTAATAAGACTCCCAATAGAATTAGTGGATGTTGATTTTTTGGCGAAGAAGTTTCCAGTAAGTGTGACTATTTGAGACTTGTCTATATAAGATAAGGGAGCTCTATGGTTGACATTCATTCCATTTCATATGAAAGACAAGAGGCGAAGAAATCCGCGGAACTTCCTAATCGCCGGAATGCACATAGACCTCCAGCCGCGTGTCGGAGTCTCCGCATCCAAATCCATCAATTGGATCCATGGGCAACGCGATGCGACGCGACGCAACGACATTTCATTTCGGTTGGTTGGAAATTATGACAAAATAATTTGTTATCAGAGGCAGGCCCAGTAGGAGCTAATTGAGGAATGGTGTTTTTGTTACTTTGTTGCAACTTACAAGTCCTTGCTATTGATGCATCTGAATGCACGATTTCCTTCGAGTGGGCCCATGAATTGATGTTTTACATCACTTAACTGATGCCCCCACAGAGACTTTTTAAAAAATTCAATGACTTTACTCATCGAATATTTCATTTCAATTGAGTGAGGGGAAGAAATGTCCCTAGAGAAGTGACAATGTAAAACACGTTGAAGCATTTTGGCCCCTGTTGCCAATTTCTAATTAGAATCTCACCTGTTGGGGTTTGTTGTAAATGATGTGATGTCTTTATCTTTTGCAATTTGTGAATGTCTTCTTTTTTCTTAGGAATTTCAAAAACCTGCTGCCTAAAATTAAGGTCTTTAATAAACGTACTGGATAATTTTGAAATTCTCCAGCCGCATTACCTTTTGTTTGAATTTCCGAATGCTCGAATACAAAAGAACATTAAAGGAATTCTATTATTTTTGGGAATTCAGAGATTTTCCATATAGAGATTCTCTTCATTTAAGTAAAGAAATAGGCCTTCAAGTAATTACTCGGCTAAGCCTGATCAAGTTTTGACCAATATTGGCCAGATTCATTAGACTCAGTTGGCTAGGCGCCTGTAAAGTTGGGCTCGAGTTTGGTCAAATTTATAAACGATAAAGAAAAATGATAATAGAATTGAAGGCTATACGGGCTGGATTTTCGTACTCATACAATTTCTTGGGCATTTGGATCACAACTTAATTTGGTTGAGCCCTATTAAAAACAAAATCTGGGATATGACATTCGAGAGGAAAAATAGAAATGGATGAAAGCCCAGTTAACCCTCAAACAGTCTAGTGTTTACTCTTGAAGTCATGACTGGACAGAATCTAGACTGAGTTGGCCACCCAACAAAAATGCAGAATGCAAGTTTTCATGTGTCACTAGATAAAAATTAATCAAGTTGATTGTCGACTCAAATCTCTGAGTTCCCAAAATATGCAATAAAAAAACATAGTCACGAGCAAGGTTGGAAAACTCATGACTTGTACTCGATGTGTCCAGCCCAAAAAACTAGACTCGAAAAAGTCATGATTTTTAAATAAGAATTTTGAAATATTAAAAAATAAATCAAATACTTCTAAAATCTATGTATGCTTCTTTTTTTACATGTTTCATAATAGTCAGTCCATCTTAATTAATTTATACTTGCAAGAGATATACTACAACAAGGAAAATAAAAAATCTTATATATTACACAACAAATGCTATTCTAATGGTCATTTTTAAATTACCAACTTCATACCTCGAATATTAATTACTTAAACATAAATATCAATTGTTTGAATTTATATGTATCTATTAAATCATTCAGAATGTAAACAACATATCAAAAAGGGACGGTCAATGAGGTGATTGGTCCATATTCTCTAATATTTGACTTAGTCCTTCGTCAAAATGGCATGGCGAAGTAGAGTTAAAAGTCGACTCGCCAAGCTCTCCTACCTTGGGAGACTCTATAATTCTTCCTTTTAAACTAATGTGAATATAATTTTGTAGAATAGATTCAAGTCTCTTTGAGTTTCTATACAGAGTAAGGTCCAGGAACCTTATGGTTTTCCTTTTTAAGCTAGTGTGGATAAAATTTATATGTATTGATCATACAATAACATTATAACATTACAAAACCAAAACTTATGTACCATGTACTGGGTTTTACTCTTTGCGCCAGAATTTAACCCGTTTGGCACTTTACTATAATAGTAAAAGTCAAGTAAAGCCTCAATTTTTTAGACAAGAGGTCACATCAAAATCACTTTAATTTAAAATTTCCTCCATCCTTTCCAAAAAGACGAAAAAAAAAACCTACCTTTATTCATTAAAAGCTTGACAAAAAAATTCACTTTTCTATACAAAGAGTCAAAAAAATTCCATACGAAACAACTAAAAATAAAATATCATCGTAACTCACTTATATTTTATTTCCTCTTGATTTGATGCTATACTTCACTTCATTTCACTTGATTTTACAAGTAAAATTAACAAACGGGCTGGTCAGACATTATCATCAACAACAGAAAGTGAACTCTAGGATGAATCCACTCAGGAAACACGTACAGAGGGAGATAAGTTTCATCCAAGCTTACCATTACTGAACTGGTAGTCCAACGTTCTAGTCTCTTCCTCCCAAGCTTTCCACCTTTTCATCTGAAGGATTCACAACATTAGGAGCATAGAGTCAATGACAAGCCCAACTAATCCATTTCACGTTTCCTCAATCAAGCTTAGAAGCTTCTTTCTTTTCCCATTTTGCATCTATTAGAGGAGAGATGACTGGACTTTGTGTATGATATTATTTGATTTTCTACGGTCTTCATCTTCCTCAGTCAAGCAATGGGAGAGTGAGACACGGATAGACAATACAGGGACTGTTTTAGCCTTCGAGATTTTTACCTTTGCTATTCCAAGCCCCAAAGTGATAACACAGGATAAAACTTGAAAAAGGGCCAATGCAAAGATTAAAACGTGCAGCTGATTCACACCATCGAGGGACAAAAGAGAGATCTTATTCTGAATTCAGTAACAACAAGAGCAACTTTATCAGAACCTTAATCAATAAAACTTAATCTCTAACCTGTTTGTTAAACCTCTCACCTTCTCTTCACAAGTTGTTACCTCCGAGAAATCGCTCGAGAGATCCTTGTTCTTGCAGGGTAGAAAGTTGTCTCCCATGCTCTTTGGGATGCAGATCTTTGAAATGGGTTGTTCCGAAATGGTCAGCAACAGAGATACGAACCCCCAAACCATCAACTCTTCAATAAAAAAAAAAAGAAAAAAAAAGGGAAATCCCATTATATGTCCATTCAGTACCAACCAAATTCAAATTATCCAATCTCTTATATCACTATTTCACTCGTTGGGTCACTACAATTACTCTCACGTCTTTCTTACCTGCCTTAATCTTGTTAAGAGCTTGATTAAGAGCCTTTCTTTTTCGTCTCCCAAGAAACTGGCACAAACACCAATGTATTAAAAGCATGTATCATATCATATGTACGAATGTTCTTTCTTACGTTCGAATGAAAAAGCATCATAAACATGCATGCATAGAGACATACATATATAACCATGCACACAAATTTTATTTTTTTTACTTGTATTCACTGGTAGATGAATGCATGCATGCAATTGCAGATACCTTGTGCAGGAGGTGGAGAGCGTGTTCAATGAAGAGGGAGATAATGATCAAGATGGAGCAAACGGTGGCAACGGCCCATGTTGGGGTTTCTTTGAGGGAAGCTTGTCCTGTGGTTGATGATGAACCTGCCATTGCTATTGTTGGAAGGTCGGTTGAGACTTTGGTTTCTATAGAAAAAGAAAAAGAAAAAAAAAAAATCAACAAGCCAATGTTGCATAGAGTTGGGACTTGGGGTACTATATATTGGCGTTTTTATGATGTGTAATCTGAGGGAGGGAGGGAGGGTGACGGAATATGAAAGGCTAGCATTTGCTTAAGTCAAACACGTCTTCTAGCGTTTGGTCCTGTAGATGGCGACGTTGTCAGCCAAGTTGAATACGATGCTATTGCTACGTACCACGGAAGATGAAAGAGTTCTGTTTTGAAAATGCACGTGCAATACTTTCAGCAGCGCCTCCCTCGTTTTTTCTACGGGGATTCTATGGTTCCTATAGTACAATTGGATTTCGATCCAATCATTGTTTTCATGTGGTCAACGACATTTTCCGTTGATCTGATCAATCTGATCTAGAAGGTACATACATGTAAGTTATAGCTTTTGGTTAAAGATTAAAGACACCCGATCGTTATATGCTCAGTCTGCTGACCATGAAACTTTGGCAAGAGTTTCCAAAACAGTGATTACATTTTCAACAATGCGCCCAGGCCCAACATGGAAAAAAATCATGCCTAAGCTGTTGACCAAGCCAACGTTCTGGCACAGCACAACCCAATTATTTTCATGGGCTATGCTGGGGAAGGGGTCCTTGGGCCTATATCTGTGTCGGGTCAAGGTATGGCACGACACGGGCCATATACATAATTTCGAATTCTTTTTATATAAATAAAATATAAAATATAAAATAATTAAAGATTATTATTCATTTGTAAATTAGATCAATGTTTGTGCATTTATTTTAATAGTTTTAACTTTATTTCAAGTTAAGAACCCTAAAAACCCATAAAGTCACTTTTAATTTATATAATAAAATTTAAAAATATTAAAAAAAAATTAGAATAGGCATGTGGGCCAGCCCATGGGCGGCACAGCCGTATGTGCTGGGCTGAGCCCCAGGTACCTGGGCACGGCATGACAATCTCAGAAGCTGGTACGGCAAGGCGGGGCCTCGTTTTCATGCCGACCCCTCAGCTCCCCGGTGCTTTTTTTCATTGCACATAGAAGCCCCGGTTTTTTTCATTGCACATAGAAGCCCCCCCCCGCCCCCCCGGGCCTTCACCAAAAATACTAACCATTCCTACCAAAATTACAAGCGAGTAGTAGATCTAGCATAATTACTTTTCACTATTCCCTCTTGGATGGAGCCTACTTCTCATTCAACTGGCGAACTTTTGGTGACGCATAGTTTTTTTTTGCACTAGTTGTTCCTCCTGTGATTCATACTCACTCACTAGGCACTAGTTAGCTTTTATATTAAGTTTTCTTAGCTAAGTATTCATAGCAAAATTTTAAAATATTAACCAACGTAGCATAAATGATTTTTCAATACTCTCATCGCACTCAAGCTAGCGGAGCCCACTCCTCAACCCGACCCTCCCCCTCGACTTCTGTTTTTTGTGACGGCATTATACAAATAAGCTCTTATATTAATGATCACTTTGCCACGTGCAGAGTAGGATGAAGGTGCCAGTGGGTAGGAATTTTGATGGGAGAGAGAGTCTGCCCATGACATGAGGGGAGTGAAATAACCAGCACCAATGCCATGTTACTCTCTCTCCCTCTCTCTCTCTCTCTCTACCGCGTAAATATTAGATTTTGACTGAACCCCTGTTCTAGTCTCTCTTTACCGCGTAAATATGAGATTTTGACTGAACCACTGTTCTAGAATTTGAATTTTGTCTTTGAATGATTGAAAATTAAATGATTTCGCCCTTAGAATGTGCAATATTCCATAGAAAACCTGGTATCAGTGCTAAACTCAACCAAACCGACCGGCTCGGATCGGTTTTATAATAGATCGATTTGGTCTATTGATTTGAAAATCGTAGAAACCGCAGAGATCGATCAGTTATCGATTTGAACCCCTGATTCACCAATTAAATCGAACTGACCGGTTTATTATAAAATTTGAGTATTTTACTATTTAGATTTTAGGATTTCATTTGGCTGATATAGGACAACTCATGTGCCTTTTCTGTGAGTATTATTATTTTGAAAATTTTAATTTCTGATTTTCGAAAAAAAAGAAGTAAATAAATAAAAATAAATAAGCGGTTTAACTGACTGAGTACTTTGATTCGGTTTGGTTTAAGTCATCTCCACCGATCGGATCGGATTGGTTAATTATAAAACCAATAAATTCGGTTTGATGGTTGGTTTTAGTGCTAAATTAACCTATCTTAACTGCGCATGTGCAGTTCTAATATCCTTTGAGCGTAGATCAAGCGGATGCATGTTCTACCAAAATAAGTGCATATTAACCTTTTTCCTAAATCTCAGAACTCTATTTTCTTTTTATCATGTGTCTAGTCAGAAATCCTGACCTGGAGCTCTTAGAATGATATCTCCTATTATTCAGTTCATTCATCACAAGAGGTATGTGCCCCCTATCTCATCTTTTCTGAGGATGTGGGCTCTATCTTTTATGCCAACAAAATTGATCGAGTGACAGGGTACTTTGGTACAATGACAATGCTGAGGTGAAAAGGGCTAAAAAAGAGGAGAAATGAAGAAGATGGGTTTCAGTAAATTAGACTCTTTTTCTTTTTCTGTTTTTTAACAGCAAGTAGGGGTTACAAAAGCAATAAACAGTCTTTTGTACTATATTATCCTCGTAAGATATCTCATATTTTAAGAGTAAGATTATGATTTTCACGATGTCCTTTTCTATAACAACAATTCTACAGGCAGTTTTTAAATTTCAACCATTGATAGACATAAGTAATGTCTTAAGACAGCTATATGATCAGATCCATATTGGTAAAGATCCATATAACTACTTGTATTTGTTCCAAATTATAATATCTTTTTATATAAGTAATTAATTTGTTATTACAAAATTATGATCAGCCACCTTTGATCATCAATGGCCAATTTTTTTTTATTGATTGACAACATTTATTTTATATATTACATGGGATGGAAGAATAAAATTATCCTAGCTAATCTCTCCTCCCTTGGGTCATCCTTGAGGTCCTCCATGCAGTTCACTCCGCGGTTGTCCTCCGCCAATCACATTTTAGTCTCCGACCCCTGCTCCGCCTTCACCTGCCACCTGAGTACATTGGCTTTCCAATTTTTATTATATTTTTCCCAAAAATGATTAAGATTTTTTTAATCGACCCTTATTCAGATTATATTCAAGCATTCACATGAAAAGATCATCAACTCATGTAAATTTCACTAATATCAATTCATCCTGTTTAATTTCAATGAAGTTATATCTATGTAATTGTTTTTACCTGCATTATGGATGTTGATTCCTTTCTCTATTCTTTGGTCGATTTGGAAGGAAAGAAACAATAGACTCTTCAATGGCAAGTCAAAGGACAGGGACAATATTGTTTGTATGATTGTCCTCAAAATAGTTAAACGGGCAAGTATCAAAAAATAGTTAGAGCACTTGACCTTGGATAATATCTCAAATAATTGGGAAGCTTGTTTGGGAAGTGGATGTGTTAAGAAGAAACATTTAGTCATTTGGTCTCCCCCTTCTCCTAATGTTCTTATTAAATTTAAGAGAAAACTAACAAAAAAAGGACCCTAAAACTAACCGAAAAAATATATCACTAGTCAATATTACACGAAAGTGGTTCCTTGTGGTCACTTTCATTTTTTTTTGTTAAAGATTTAAACGTATGACGATGTCGTCGTGTAATATAGAAAGTCGGCAACGATGTCGTCCCTAATTCGTCAAATCTGCAGCTTCTCCGACATTCATCATCTGTGATTGCTGATTTTCTGTATCAAAATGAACCAAAACAGAACTCTCCACCAACATTAAATATTCCTTGTGTAGGTTGTTGATCTCCATTAACGAGATAGGCATAGCATAGTTTGACCTTCTTTTATGTTTAGAGCCCGAGTTTCATGTTTACTTTTCGAGAAAAGTTCATTAGGGTTTTGATATATAGTTCATTCATTTCATTATCCTTGTTGTATGATTATTTTTGGGTAGCTATAAATCATCAAGGTAAGAACCTTCTGAGGAAGGAGGAAAGGAAACAACCAGAGAAAGGGAGAAAATGATGGGAGGAAGAAGGGAAAAATGGGGTTTCAGGCGATTTGTATGAGATATTAAGTGACGACGTTATCACACGTTTAAATCTTTAATAAAAAAAAACGGAGGTAGTCACAGGAAACTACTTCCGTGCAATATTGACTAGTGGCATGTTTTTCGGTTAGTTGTCATCTATAGTCCTTTTTTTGGTAGTTTTCTCTAAATTTAATGTTGATGGTGCGGCAAGAGGAAAACCAAGACCTGTAGGTATAGGTGGCATCTTGAGAAACTACAAGAGAGAGGTATTGTTTATGTTCTCAAAGTATATAGGCATCAAAGATTCTAATGAAGCGGAAGTGTTAACTATATTAGAAGCTCTAAGGATCTGTGTCTCAAATAATTTTCATAGCATAGTGGTGGATAGCGATTCCTTAAATGCGATTTCTTAGATGTCTTGTTTGGAGAAGCGTCTATTGAAATTTCAATTTCTTTTCAATGAAATCAAGACTTGGTCATCATCTTTGAATGTCAAGTTTCATCATGTATTTTGGTCGGGAAATGGCATGACGGATGCTTTGGCTAAATTGGGGGTAAAAAAAAAGGTAGCTTTGCTTGCTGGTTTGTAATTTGTTGTTTTGTGTTGGTATTTAGCTCTGATACCTGCACATGTTTTTTTTTTTTTTTTTCCTTTTTATTCTTTCCATCTTCTTTATTATACCTTCCTTAAGTCTTTAATATATTTTACAGTTACCGATAAAAAAAAAGATATTCTAAGTAATTGTTCATCCTTCGACAATAAAGGATGGGATTGTGTCAAACAATTTAAATTAAATCGATCATTCAGGAGCAATCAATTAATTTATATTTTCAGATTAATAAAAAATAATGCTTGTAATGTAATTTTTCTAAAACTTTAGGTTAATAAAAACAATGTTTGAAAATGACCAATATTTTAGTTGTTTACCTGCATTATGGATGGCTGCCAAATTCTCCCCGTCTCACACACATGCAAATGCAACACTGGACTCAACGAGCCCACAATACAAACATGCCACCGGTCAATGGGCTTTATTCAAATTCATAAAAGTAATTATACCTTGTAATTAAGTGCCACATGGAATCATTTGTGACACATGTTTTCAATGGAAGACATGACAGAAAAAGAAAAAGAAAAAGAAAAAGAAAGAGGAGGAAGACATTACAATTTGATGCCATACATAGAGAAGGGTCAAGGGTGTAGAGGTATGAACCAGTTGTTATTGAATATATTGACTTCATGATTCATGGTTGGTATTCCAGAAATGCAAATGTAGGGTTCTATGATTTTTCGCAGATATCTTCGGATATGTGATGGATCAACGTTCAAATTTGGTGAAATTACCATATCTTTGGCCCTTAAGAATACATCCAACGGAACTGATGATTCTTGTGGGTCCCATAATTTGAAAGAAAAAAGAAAAGAGAGAAAAGATGCGTTTCATATAGGGTCTTCTGCCTCTTTTCACATTGTTTGGGCGTTTCATATCAAAAGGTCTATTTTTCACTGGGCACGTGCATTTTTATCTAAATGCGGTTTGAAAAGGAAATAGGATGAATGATTTCCAAACAGTTTAAAACTGTTTTGAATCCCTTACCAAAGATGGAGGTAAGGTGTAGAGATGTCAAACGCCACCTATGCGGCAAGCATTTTCAAAAGATGAAAGCGTGATGTCTATGCTAGTTTTGAATTTTAAAATAAAAAATCACTTTTTAGATTTTTATTATGTGCCATTTCATATATATATATATATATATATATATATGTTGTATATAGTAAAGAGTACTCACTTTTTAATTTGGCTTCTCTTTTAAAAAAAAGTTCCTCTCTCAGCATCATCTTTTCTTTCTGTAGAAATTCTGATTCCTATTTCTGGACTCAATCATCACCATCTTTGCATTCTAATTTGTAATTTATCTTGCAATTTTTATCATCTAATAACTAAAACTTTTTTCTCCAGAGAGGAAGGGCTGAGACAAACCGATGTAGCAGTGCCAAGGGACAGGTTGGGACTTTCTCATAGGGGCCCAACATGTAAGGAAGAAAAATCCATAGTGGGTCAATAGATTCAATAGTGCCTGAAAGGTTTCCATCCACAGTCCACATATGCTGCTCCCCTAGCACCTAGCTATGCCTTTAATTAGTGCGTTGTTGCAGTTCTAATATAGCTGCCTATAGGAAAAGGCTTGTAACAGCATGGTCAAATACCAACCAGCTGTATTATTCTTCTAAAGTGCAAGGTACCAAAGGAGGTGAATCAGTGAATGTGAAGGTTTTTTTTTTTTTTTTTTTTTTTTTTCGGAGGGTTCCCAACCTTTTTTGGCTGGAAGAACCAGGGGTCGATACCAAGACCTTTAGCTCAGGAAGATGGAAGGAACTGTGGTCTTAACCACTCAACTAACCCCTTGGGGTTTAATGTGAAAGATATTTGGTTAACACATTTCTTGCAAATTTGGAAGGATCCAAATTTCCGACCTCTAAATCTTCAACGCCAACCACAATCAATCTCATATTCTACATGAAAAATTAGTTTGTGTCTGGCAAACAAGTCAACAAAGAAATGAAACCTTCAGGGAAACTGATGCTTCGCCCAAAACAAAAGTAAGATGGCACCAATGTCCATATCTTTCTTTCTGTTTTGAGGATGAGTGTGGCTGCATCATCTGTCAGCCATCCAGCCCAAACCCCATCATGCCCAGCCTGCATTGGGCAGGATATGTTGTGACCTGTGATTTTAGGCTGGTGAGCAGGAGCCGGGGCTAATTTTCTCGCAAGTTAGTTTGGTTGGGGCAAAGTTTATATATGCATAGAAGCTCAGCTCATTCTGACGTATTTACCTGGATGTAGGGGTGTTCATGGACCGGGCCGACCCAAGCCCGACACAGGCCCAGTCTGCTTTGGGCTGGGCTTGGGAAGCAGTAGGTTTTTGAACATGGACCCAGTTCAAAATTTTACTTAGGCCCATTTTAATAGATGGGCCGGTCCTGGGTAGAGTGGTAGAGAGCTTAAATCCTAGCCATATTAGTAATTAATATAAAGAGCGACAGAGAGGGGACTCGAACACCTTTTGGGTGCATTTGATAAATGTCGTGGAAGAGGAAATCCCATGGATTTGCATTTCCCACCGCCCTAGATGGAAACTTCGGATTCTCTCCATTGCAGAAATCAGGCACTTTTGGGCACCTTCCTCCATTGATTCCTTGCTGCACCAAACATCAAAGACAAAAGGTGCTGAATTTTCCTTCCATGTCTGTAGTAAACCACCCCTGCACAAGCACCCCCTTCATCTCACACATGCATGAATGTTGTCGCCACTGGAACTACAACTTAAAACAATGCATGCAAATAAGCCCTTTCTTTTATTTTTATAAAGCAGACTCAGGCCGGGCTTGGACCTATATTTTAGAAGTTAGTCCAGGACTGGGTATACCTCAACCCGGCCCATGAATACCCCTAACTAGAAGTCATATATAAATTTAGTGCTGCAATTCGGACAAGTTGCATGAAGGTAACTTATAAACCCTATCCAACCTGACTGCAACCCGAATTGTAAATACTCAAGCCCAATTCAAGTAGGGTCTGGTACCCAAATTCTTTGGTTTCATTTGGTTTTCAAAGCTATTAAATTTAGTGTATGTACATATTTCATTATAATATAGCGTATAAACTATGTTACCTGAAGTCCAAACTCAAATGCAACCTAATTTCCATATGGACACTTTCAGTATTCAGGCTCGACTTCTACCTGAACATAAACAAGCCCAACCGGGAGCCAAACAGATTCTGGTTTGGCCCAATCTAAGTTTCGCCCATAGACAGATTTTGCAAATCGACTGGGCCTGGTCCTGATTCAGGCCAGAGGCAGGACCCAGGCCTGCATTCTCTCAGCTCACCCATTTGCAAGTTTCATTATTACGCTACCTAAGCCGATGCTATCAGATACCATTGGGCTTGCAACCAAATCTATTGATGCATGATGTATTTTCTATAAGTGATTAAAGTGTTCATGGGCTGGGCTTGCCCATCAAGCTACCAAGCCCAACCCTTATAGGACTATGTATGGGCTATATTTTAAACCATGGCTAGTACCTAAGCCTGTTTCCGGTCCAACATATATAGCACAAAGTCTCAGGTGAGTCAGGTCTGATCCTATATGAGCTTATGGCCTAGTGCTAAATATTTAGTCAAAGGGGCATATTATCTATCTTGCAGATAAATTCTACAAGAATCCTTAACCTCCAAATCCGACACCTGAAAAATGGGGTCCGGGTACTTAAGTTGGACCCATTTAATTAATTTTGAGATTGGGTTTTGGTCTACTGAGTTGGATCAAAGATATTTAGGTCTGGGTCAATCAATGTACTACAGATGAGGTAATTGAGTTTGAATTTCTAAAAATCTAATGGATTAAAATCTTATTACATCTGGATGTGAAAACTCTTAAGAAAAAAAGAAGAGATACAACAGTATCAATGCAGTCTATCAAAGTAAAGCCGCGTGGGCGCGGATGAATATTTTAGGGGTGCACTCACTCGACCTTATTTTCTTCTGGAGCCGCATAGATTGAGGATCAAATTCAACACTCTTAGAAGAGGGTCCTACAAAAAACTATTCCTAGGCCAAGATCACTTTTTCACAATTCCCCTTCACGCGCCCACTACCAGCAAGACCTAGCGGGACCCACATAACCCTTCCCATAATTCCTGTTCATAGAAGAAACAGATATCCACCTTCCATAGAGGTAGCCCTCTCTAACACAGTGGCCCACAAATGCAAATGCCACATGTGACCCACTTCCTTAGCCAATGGAACCGCAGAGGACTCTACCCCACCAAGCCTTCTCCCTATTAAACACAAACCCCCTCTTCCTTGTTCCTCTCCCCTTCTTTTTACTTTACTCTACCACATTCAGTTTCTGCTCCCTCTCTCTCTCTGTTCTTCTCTTATTTCCTTCTCTCCCTGTGTCTGGTGGATGGCAAGAAGTAACAAGTACGCTGCCATCAATTTCAACGAAATCTACGGTCCCAAAAGGCCCACGTCATCATCTTCTTCTTCTTCCCCATCTTCTACTTCCCAAAATACCCCTCTCTCTTCCGCCCGAACCCATGGCCGGATGCTCATCTTGACCCGCCCATCAAAACCCCAAACCCCTCCTCCAACCCCACCTCCGACCCGAACCCCACCCGAAAAACCACCCGCTCCGACCACCGCCGACCCCGACTCCATCTCCCTCCGCCCCTTGACCCGCACCACCGCCGCTGCCGCCGCCAAGGACGTGAAAGAATCCCCACCGCCGTTGACGCCTCCCAAACCCGAACCCTTTGTTCCGCCTCATCTACGGCCAGGATTCGCCGGCAGAGAAGAGCGTCCGCAGCCGGAGGTGCAGAGAGAGAAGCAAGGGTTCCGGCCACGTGGCGGTGACGATGAAGGGAGGCCGAGATCGGGTGGAGGGTACGAAGGGATGAGGCGGGGCGGGCCCGGGTCGGATATGGAGAGGAATCGTCCGGGTTCGGGTGGGAATCGGCCGAGTCCGAGCGGTTGGAATGGTTATTATAAATCCCCTCCTTCGCATTTTGATGATCGCGTTTAGATGCAGGCAGGGCTCCCTGTTTTGGAGGTATTGGAGACCCATTTCTGTTGTTGTTTTATGTTTGTGTTTTGTTTGATAGCAGAGTTGGGACTTGGACCACATCCATTTGCAAATATATGTTGAAGTTAGTGTTGGATTTTGATTATAGTACACTTGTTTGTTGTTGTCATGTTATATGTTATGTGGTTTTGGAGATTCATTTCTTTGGGAAACAAGTATCATGGTATGTTTTATGATTTTATTTTATTTTATTTTTTGTTATTCGCCCCCTATTTTATTTGTTGCTATATACTTAGTTTTAGATGGATATGTGATTTGGATCATCATCTTAGCCTTATCCCATCTCTACGAGAGAGTTCGGGTTTAATCATTCTTATATTTAATCTTATTAGCTCAAACTAATATCAGTTGAGCAAAGTAAAGCACATATCATATTATATTGCGCGCTCATTTGATAAAAAAAGCGTTGAAGGTATACATTTGATCATAACTACTTCCCTCTTATTATTGAATTCATTTCTATATGTAGTTGGGGAGGAGAATCATTTGTCCGAAAGAGCGAGCACCTTCCGCTGTCCCATGGGCTCTTGCCATTTTTCCTATGAAAACTTACAATCCACTTTTAAGAATATGGAGATGGATTGAGCAATTATAACTATCGCCTAAGAAATAACTAGGGAAGTGTGAATCACAACCCCTTAAATGCATTGTAGAATCCATATGTTTGTATCCATGTTGGATCTGTTTTCCCTGGGGACAGATCTAAAATCTCAGGTTATTTCTGCTGAAACCTTTTAACTCCTCCCAATTATTGTTTTTCTGGTTTTAACCTTTTCTAAGATTGTTTTAATGCTGAAAAAGTATAAATCCATTAAATCAAGGTGTTTGATGAGATAATAGAGTTGCAATTTTCATTAAAAAAAATAGCATTTGCTTTTGGATGAAATGTAACAGATTCCAAAGCTTTGATTTAAAGCCATTACATGATGCTACAAAAATCTCGCAAAAATCTTGTAATTCAAAGTACAATCCTTATGTACAATTCCAGGATTTGTTTTGAGTTTGTAGTAGGTGGCAGTAATTTGTAAGAACCATGCAAGCACACCTTAATTAAGTGCAGACAGCGATGATGGTGTTTGCATGTCTTTATGCAATTCCCATGCAAGCGCACCTTAATTAGTGCAGACATAGATGATGGTGTTCAGCATGTCTTTATGCAGTAGTTCCAGACAGAGATGATGGCCAGCAATTCACACTTTCTTCCCCAGTATGTCTTACTCTAGATTTCTCTATCCATACAAACTATAAGCAACTTATCTCCTTGGTTTTACTTGGACCTTAAATTCTGACCACATCCACCTAAGATCTACTGAGGAAACTTACAGCAAAAACTAACTCATCTTTAATCTAAAATTTAGTCTGCTTAAATACTTATTTTTATAACTAGAAATTGTATAACCCATTGTAACTCAGGTTTAGACTAAGCTGACCTGATTTAATGTTTTAGAGCAATTTGAAAGTTTTCTGTTTTCCTAAGATAGCAATCATTCAACTTCTTACTAATTTGACAGTCCCCTACTTTAGTAAAATCTCACGATGATTTAACATTCTTACTGCTCATACATACTGACAACCACAAGTATGATGACATTCATGTCAATTTGCAATAGTTCTGTGTATGATAAGATTCATGTTGATTTGCAATAGTTATGTGAGGTATCACATAGATGATCAGATTAATTCAGTCGTGATATCATGTGACTTGCATCGTACCTTAGTTGCCATAAAGATAAGCTATCTCCCCAACCAAAGCCTTGATAGCCCAAACCATGTTGATGCAACAATAATTATATTTCTCCAATTAGATTCTGCCCCTAGAATAAAACCTTTGAAGCCGAAGTAGTATAGGACCCCCAAACATGTGTGGTTATCCTAAAGCATGTGCAGAATTTGTTCCAAGCTGGGGCCAATTCACATGAGCATGATAAGGTTTTGAAGCTCCTTATCGTTATTTGATGAAACATCTCAAGAATATGCCTCTTACATAATGAAGATGTTAAGAAAATATGCATGTGAAGAGACTAGATTTCATGTTATTCTGCATTCAATCAGTTAGGCAAAAACACCAAAATGAACCACAAATATTGCAGCTTCACACCAAGGTAGTAATGAAGAATGCTTCATGCCAAGGATTTTGACTCCACTCCCAATTGCTTCACAAACAAAGTCAGGATGGCATTCAGGCATCAGCAAGAGAGGAATTCTGGGATTTTATCAAGTTTGGACATCATAATAAATTGTGAGGAAGCTCTTGTGGGTGGATGGGATAAGAAAAATATATCCAGTGGTCACCACCATGTTACGGTTGTTTGAAATTGAATTTGGATGGGGCAGAGAGCTTGCTCTCTATCTCAGGCCAGGCAGGAGTAAAGTTAATTAAATGAGATACCAGTCATAGCCTCAGGGATAAGCTTTGAGGTTTTTCATGGAAAAGTAATGCTTCATGGTGGCTGTGTTTTACTCGGAGAAATTTGGCCATTACAGTATGTTTTTGCTTTATGAATTTAGGCATGCTTGCTTGCAGGGTTAACAATCAAGTTGCAGATGTTATGGCTGAGGAGGGGATAACATAAAAGCAGCCTTCCATGTTGTGATGAATTGTAAACGATCAGGACAGGTTGATGGGCTGTCCGTGTTGGTTACAACTACACTGATGTGAGCTGTTTTCCTTTTCTTGTATGCTTTCGAGAAGGATCATGGATCACTGGGATCGTGAGCTACGAACCCACACATCTCATTCCACATAATTAATGATCTCGATCTCATCCCCAGGTGCCTTGTGTGCCTCACTCAAATCAATAATTAAAAGCTTCCATGCAGAACATTGGACTGATCTGAGGTCTCTTCGGCTGATTTCTCATCCTTTTTTTTTTTTTTTTTTTTTCTCTCTTCTTTCAAGAGATGAGCTTCAAATCAATGGGACTACCAAGAGTGAATTAGGGTGTCAATGGGTTGGATTTGGACCCTACTTACATTTGTCCTTCCCTCGGGTCCAGGTCCAACAGACTCTATTGCTGAGACCAGACTCATTTATGAAGAGATCTTGTAAAATCATCGGAGTCCCAGTTTTTATGATGTGTAATGTTATGTGGTAATGTCACATTTTGTTTAGACCACTGGATTCGGTTTGACCTTGATTGGAACTGTATCCATAGTTGTATTGATCAGAGAAAGAAAAGATGAAAACATATTAAAGACTTATTGAACTTCCTCAAGGAAGGTGATCTAAATAATGAAAGGGACAGGTGTGGAGAGTGCATCCCCTGGAGCGTTCTTGAAGACCAAACTCGCCCAACTGCATTATTAAAACTAACATTTGGGGATCAGGAGCACATGGCTGTAGCATTGAAAGACATTTTTACAAGCAGAGCTTCTCCAATACCAGAGGCCCCTGAATAGACCGCACCCTGTTTTTGTTTGGAGGGGGATGCATTCTACTTTTTATTTTTTCTCTCAAAACAACCAAGAATGCTCTTTAGGAGGCAAAAATGTTCACACAACAATGCTTTCCTCTTCTTCTCAAAAATAGGAACAAAAGGATTCATGCATGTGCAACCTATTTTTTTACCACAAAGCAACAAATCAACATAAAAACACAATAAGATTTATGTGGTTTATGTAGTGTGTTATGACCAGAAAATAGAACAGTTTCTTTCATATCCTTTCTCCAAATACAGTTACAAGATACACAAACATTTAGTTTTTATTTTTCTTATTGATAAGAGAAAACCTATATTAAAAAGAGAGAAATACAAGCACCCGCAACAAGAAATTAGGTATGAGAGCCTTATACCGAACCACAAAAGATCCAAAAGTTGCATAATATACACAATGGATGGAAAATATACATTTATGCATGATAGGTGTTTTTTTCCCCCCTTCTTTCTCTACTCATATTAGAATTGAGTTCATAATAACCTTAAAAAAGAAGTTTAGTCAACATTTATCCGAATAGGGCCTGCTATTTGTATAACGACTACAGGCTTATGAACTCACGTGCTCATACCTTAAATTTTTTTTTGACTTGATTAGTAAAATGACCCAGTTCACCCTTTCCTTAATTAGAGCAGATCACTTGGTTGGACATCAATTAAAGTTGGGTCCTTGGGGTCATTTTAACCATGAAATCATAATGCACATGTTTGTCCAAAACGTAATGCACAAGTACTTATCCTTTGTTTCTCTTGCTACTTGGACAAACAAGTTAAATTTAATAATTGTTAAGTTGAATCTTCAACAAACAGAGTCAGGAGACCCTTTATTACCACCTTATTACGTACAAATACAATGTGCCATTGAGATCTACTCACGTTGGGCTCTCTAATAAGTCAAAATATATGTATACAGTTTCGAGCTTTCCTTTGTCTTTTTCTTCCACGTCACACATCTTACAGCACCCATCAACATTTGTCCTTTCTTTAGGGCACGTTTGGCACAAATCCTCGCCTCGGATTTATGCTGATTTTCCGCGATTCCGTGGAAAACCCACGTTTGATTCAGCGTGGAAAAGCCTTGAATGGATGCGAGGATTCCTTATTTCCAATTATTTCAGGCATCAGACACCCCCCTTCGGATCCGTGGAATCCACGCAAATGAGGATTTGCGGAGCTACAGTGATTTCAGGCGTTAATTTAGATCAGATCGGTTTTTTGAATTTTTTGGTTTCTATGGGCCCCACAATCAAGATCTGAACCGATAAAAGTGTTAAGAAGGTTCAAAACGGCTATGTCACAAAATTTCAGCCGTTGATTCATCATAGATTGTGAGATATTTACAAAATCGTCCAAACCGTTAAAATGCCATATTCTGTGATGCAGTGGGCAAAAAACAGGATTAAATACAGTCCCTTGTTTTCAATTTTATGGTTTCTATGGGTCCCAAAATCAAGATCTGAACCGTTAATTGTGTTAAGAAGGTTCATAAAGGCTATGTCCCAAAATTTCAGCCGTTGATTCATCTTAGATCTTGAGATATTTTCAAAATCGTTAGGGACAGTGACAGTAAAGGTAAGTAGTAATGTATGTGGCCCTAATAAGTTTTTGCTTTGGGAATGTACCTTTTAGATTCCCTAATCAAGATCCAAACCGTTAGTCATCTTTAAAAACTCCAAAACGGCCACTTCACCAAATATCAGCCGTTAATTCATCTTAAATCTCCAGATATGTGCCAAAATGTCTTACTGTGCAAACTATTATTGAAAACAGTCCGTTTTTTCTCATTTTTGGGTTTATGTGGGGTCCACCATCGAGATCAAAACCGGTCATTATTTCTGGACGGTCAAACACGGTAAGGTGACCAAATTACAACCGTTGATCCTTACTTTATCTTGAGATATTTGTATAAACATCAATTGGATCATACATTCTACAACTTATAAGAATCCTCCCTCCATCCAAACATGGAACTTTCATTGAGAATTCTACTTGAAGATTGTGGCTTTCTTTGGAGATGGAGAGAATCCTCTAAATATAGGATTCTTCACCGTTTACCAAACGTGCCCTAAAAGACCCCCACATCTTACAACCACCCAAATACTTGATAATTGATATACAATGCACAGAAGCTTTTCTACGCAACTCCTCTATTTCAACCTTTGTGATATATTCACAGTAAGACGTCGTTTCTACGCAGATCATGTACCAAGCAAATCAATTATCAATCCAATAGAATATGTAAGATGGTGGTGATGCCTACGATGTCATGTGTGGTGTCCACTGCAATGTGAAGTCGGTCAACACTCCTGGCGCACGTTAGAGGCCACTGTCCTGGCCCAGGCCTTGAGCTGCTCCTTCATGTCAACTGCTGATCTTCTATCAACCCAATTGAGCTTTGGAGGGTCTGATCTTTGTACAAGCCATGCTTCAGAGAGATAAGGCCTTCTCACTTTGGGATCATCCTCTTCTGCTGGTCTCTTTTCTTGCAGGCCTGGGATTATGTTCAGTATACTTGGGTTCATCTCATCCTTGTTGAAGACAAAGCCCAAGTCCATGAAGCCTTGTAGCTCCTCAATTTCGAGGTCGCTCAGGCTCTTCCAGCTCTTGATATTACCTGCCCTGCTGCAATTAGCTTCTACAACACTGCTTGTGCTTTTGTAATCCATATTCACATCATTAATGTTGATATCTTTTCGTGATGGTTGCCTTGGAATGATCGGTCTTGGTGTCCTGACCTGTAATCCATGACAGAATAACAGTTGTAAATACAAACCCAAGAAACTCAATTGCCCAAATGATGGTATGATAGAAAAAACTGGTGGGTCTCGTGATTTTTGACCCTTGGAAGTAATCTTAATGTGGGAAAGATGTTTTGTTAGTTATACCTGGGATGGACGCCTATGAATTCCGCGCAGCGAAGGCAGAGGAGTGTGGTCTACAGAGCTGAATGAACGTTGCAGACTTGAATTGCTCGACGGAGCATGTCTTTCTACCATCCTTTGCTCTGTTTTCAGCCTTCCCATGCAAGGTGGGAGAGAAGGGTTTCTAAGCAAGCTCGGGCTGACGAAAAAATCATCCCTGGGAAGGGTTGAGGCTGTGGAGGGTAGTTTTATATCTGAGTTCGCGACAGCCATCTCTCTTGAGGTCCTTGAGCAGGAAGCTTTAATTGATGGCTTCAACTTCAATACCTTTGTTCTCTTTAGCATGTTATGATAGAACCAGTATTCATCCATGAGTTCTGCAGCTCCAGTTCTTTCATCTCTGCAACTGGAACAAGATCCACATGGATCTTCTTCTTCTTCTTCTTCTTCTTCACAAGTCATCTGTGAGAGAGAGAGACAAGTCATCTGAGAGAGAGGGGATTAGATTTAAATTGACAAGTGGGTGTTGAGAGAGAGAAGTGACCAATGGGGTCATATGGCTGGGACGTCACGTTCGGGAGAGTAGAGTTATCCAAGAAACCGGATTTTTATGGCATCTAATGATTTTAAATTTTTGGGAAGATGTGGCCTTGCAGTGGAGTCTTGCTTTTGCTTAAATAGTAAAGAAATGAATAGTTCTTAAGCTGGGCATGTCTTGGGGTTCTTTTCTTGCTTCAAATAATTGAGCTGAGGTCTGGATCATCACTGATGTTGAATCATATCAGGTCCACTGTCCCAGTAAAATCCCATACTTTCTGTCCATACTTGGCAGTTAGGCCCATGTTTTGGTGATTCTAACAAATTATCTATGAGTGCATTTTAGTTTTTATACAACAATTTAAGATTTCATTTCCTAGAATCTTAAGTTTCTACTGTTTTGTGTGGTAAAACATCATTAGCGGTAGAATCTGTTTTTGAAGCTTGTATAGGATTTTGCATAAAGTGTTCAAATCTACTTTTGGAAAGCATTGCAAGCAAATATTCCTCCTCAAAATTAATATTTTACACAAAATGTCAATATAGATCAGCAATAAATCATTATTGGTACATATCGGATTCTCCAAAAAATGCTCACACAAGCCTGCCTTTGGTAATTTAATTGAAAAATAAAGTACAGTAAAGCAATAAATCAAAAGAGAATAAAATATAATGAGGTTATAATGTATTTTATTTTTAGTTGTTTGATTTTGAATTTTTTGTATAGAAAAGTGGAGCTTTTTTGTCCTTAGTGGAGAAAGGATGTTACATTTTGACTTTTTTTTTTTTAAAAAGATGGAGAAAATTTTGAATTAAAGTGTTATTGATGTGGCCCATTGTCTGAAAAATGGAGTCTTTTCTTGACTTTTATTAATCTAGTAAAGTGCAAAGCAGGATTGATCAGATGACTTCAACAGTTTTTTAAGGAACATTCAAAAAAGTTGGAAACTGAGAGGTGGGAAAAGTCCCTTTTTTATTTATTTTTGGTTTAAATTTTGAAGGCCATGATTACTTGACTACAGATATTGATGATAAGGGGCTATTGATGATGATGATTAAGGTGTTGAATCTTCCATCAATGAAGGTGTTATAATCTTCAAAAGGTGCTAGCATATTGACAGAATTTGCCCTTACTGTAACAATAGTATAATATAGGACTAGTGAAATTGAGGTGGAGGCAAGTGACCCATCACAAGAAGACAGTTCTTAACATTTATGTCCTTTCAATGAAAAATAATGACTTGGTCCATTTATTGCTTTTATGTTTATCATCCACTTTCAACTTTTGTTTTTTTTTATAAGAAGAATTATTGGGCGTATAATGGAACACGCAAACACAGTGCTGTCTTTGTCCAAGAGATTCCCACTTTGTAACATGATTTCTTGAATCCAAACCATTGGGATGAACACTCCCATGAATATGTAATGCTACAGTCATCACATTGATATTTTTACCATCGAATTCAAACATTCCAAATGACATAACTAACTTGTGTAATTATTGTCAACTAATTAAACCTCTCATAACTCAGCTCTTAATCTTACTTTGATTGAAATGATTTTGGTATACATTTCACTTTGATTGATATGTCATGTACCTACATGAAAAGGCATTCATTTTGAGGAGCTAGATTTTCAATCACTGGACCTCAATGTGGATTCCCACTCATTCCACTCAGTGAGGATTTCCACTAAAGAGGGTCCAAAGTTGGGCATGCAATGTACTTGATCGAATAATGAAGAGAATGAAATGCAGAGCTGTCTCCTCAGGCCTCAGGCATGGGCTTGGACCCACAAGTGGGCCGTGTCGGCAATGGTCAGAAGACAATGGTAACATTACGAGGCCATGTGCAGAATTTTGTCTACACGTTTAGATGTGGACCCTCCCACGGCTCTCTGTTTTCCATTTTTCAACTACTTTGTATGGAGATTGAAGAGATCTGCAAACAACTTGCATGGATTTTTTTTTTTTGGCTAAATAACAACATACATCAGATTGTCAGCATCTCGAAATTGTTTTTCTAAGTCACAATCGCATCATATTCTGAACTGGAAGTTGGTGGAACTCTCTCTCTCTCTCTCTCTCTCTCTCTCTCTCTCTCTTTTGTCAGTCTGTATGAGTATCATCTATAATTCATGGCTAATTGGTCTGAGATTTCTCAAGACTTGTTAGAGACAATATCCAATTTCTGCAGTCTGCCCGAATATATTCGAATGGGAGCAGTTTGCAAGTCATGGCTCTCCCATCTGAGGAACACAAGCTATTTCTCCCGTCAACTGCCTTGGCTAATGATGCTTCCCAACCATGATGAAACAAATGGGAATGCGCTCCCAATCCCTACCAACGTTCACCACTTCTTTAGCCTTTCCGAGCAAAGGATCTACACCATCCATCTCCCAGAAATGAGCGGCAACCGCCGTTGCTGTGGAGCTTTCAACAAT
Source organism: Cinnamomum chago (assembly GCA_038049695.1). NCBI lineage: Eukaryota > Viridiplantae > Streptophyta > Magnoliopsida > Laurales > Lauraceae > Cinnamomum > Cinnamomum chago. The sequence continues at coordinate 60,595,509 of CP142457.1, forward strand.
GGATGGCTCATGACCGTCGACGAGAAGCTGGAGATTGGGCTTTTCAACCCATGGTTGAGAATCCAATTCCAGCTCCCACACCAATCCACTTTCGCAGAACAACACTTTGCAGATGAAGGGTATGACATGGAATCGCTCCGCGACCTCCACATACGCAAAGCTGCCCTGTTAGATGATGGGAACATGGTCATGATCGTCTACGGTGTGAGAGATTTGGGCTTTTGCAGAATTGGAGACGAGGCATGGACTACTATAGAACGCGAGGAGTCCTTGTTTAAAGACGTGGTATTTTCCAAGGGGCATTTCTACGCCCTTAGTGACCAAGGAAGCATCTGCCTTTGCCACATTGATGAGAACAATGACGTAGTCGCTCCCAGTTTGGAAAGGTTGACAGACCCCTTCGACTTCAATACTCAAAGCATCATATATCTAGTGGCAGACTCATCAACTGAAAACATGTTTGTGGTTGTTAGGGACGTGTATTTGGGTGAAGACCTGTTTCCTCACACTACAGTCGGATTTGAAGTTCATGAGGTTGTTTTTGAACATGGGAGGCCCGGTAAGTCACAAAGAAGGTCGAAAGCTTGGGCGATCTGGTACTGTTTGTTGCCTATAATTCTCCCATGATTTTCATGGCAAGAAGATTTTCGGAGTTGAAAGGAAATCGCATATATTTCACAGACAATTATTATCAACGATATTTAACCGAGCCATATGGATGTCGAGATTTAGGCATTTCCAATATGGAGGATGGCACTGTAGAACTACTTTTTCCGAACAGGTTTCATCCTCCTTTGTGGATTGCAACCCCACCTTATTCCTTGCTGCGAGATCAATCTACTTAGCAAAAGTTTCTTCTAGATGATTTTTTTTTTTCCTTCTGTAATGTGATTGAATGAGATGCTGTATTTGAAAGAGACCAGTAACACTTCCAAGCAGTTATGTCCAAGCGGAGACAGACAGTACAGTGGGTTTTACAAGTTGATCTTTTATTTCCCTAAGGTGTATTGATTAGTGTGGAAGATTCCTAGATTATTTGTGAAAGTTCTGTTGAATTGGGGATCGTTTTGAATATTCATCTTATTGTTTAATTATCACTTAGAGATTGGTTAATTGTTAAACTAGATACCACTTATAAATTATTATATTCAAGCCTTAGATGAGTTAAGCTCGTAAAGCCAGCCCTATATAGATTCATAAGGCTCCAATGATGCAAGGTTTGAAAATTAGTTCTAAAGAGATGACATGGAATTGTTTCCGCAAAGTCATTGGGTCTGTCTGGCTTTTGGCTTGGTTCAGTGTAAATGATGGCAATTTAGAACAGGACGGCTGCCCGTGCACTGCATCTACCCTTTCTTTTTTTCTATTTGTAGCATCAATCATTTTTCCTTTCTGGCATGTTATTCATAGGTTTTTGACTCTACATTTTTCTCTTCTTTTTTGCTTTTACTGAACGCACACACTACACAAATCCTTAACCGACAGTACTTAACACAACCACTGGTTGTCCGTGCGAAATGGGAGATGCCTTTGCTGAAGCATCGTAGTTAAAAACATCAAATTTCATTCAAGGAAAACAGTAGAAAAAAATATTAGATGATCTTCCTCGCTGAGAGACTCAATAGTCATTAGTCCAAGAAATATCACTTAAAAGCATAGACAAGGATATATTTGATGGCAGTGGGAAATAATGAAGAAACCCACTAGCATTGTCATAAAAAACCCGAGAGTCCAGACGCCTCCATTACTAGTTAAGAACACATTTTCATTCAACAAAAATATAAGAAACAAATATTAGATGATCTTGCATGTTAGGAGAATCATAGTCAATGAGTGAGAAAAATGAGGTTCCTGCAAAGGCATTGTTAGAAGGCAATAGGTCCTAATCAAGCAACTACTGTCATTGTCTTCAAACACCCAAAAGAGGCCTCCACTGCCAGTTTGCGCCAACTTCCTAGAACTTTTGAGACGCTTAATTCACCACATAGTGGTGATAGGCCAAATCCAACTGACCATCAAAAACAACAGAAGACTGATAGTATATTGGTTCTAGTGGCATCATTATGGTGAATTTCCTGGTTCACATTAAGCCAGGGCCACAATATCACACTACAAACCAACATCTCTCACTATATTTTGAATCAGTTATTGAGACATGATCATCTCATATCTTCAGATTCTAGGATATATTCAGACCCATGGCCTTTCCCGTGGAAAGGTTAACACAAAGGTTTGATGAGAAGTGAGCCCCACAAGATCGCACCAGCAGTAATTAAAAGATCACATGATACTATCACCTCATCAATTTTGAAGAATCTCACTGAAATTTCTTGTCTGTGAAATAATTTGTAGAAAAAATTACATAGGTGTAGTAGTAATTATCATATTTTTTAAATATTACTATCATTATTACCAATAACAAAAGAGTTGGAACAGTTTTTACCAAAAAAAAAGTAGTTGTTGAACAGATTCAAATCTAGCATCTACTGAAAGGATAATGCATGAAAAACATTACAATTTCTCATTAGGGGTTGAAAAGTAAAAAACTTGCAGTCAATTTCAATAACCCAAAACCCAATCTGGTTTGCACGCAACATGGACATCAAAACCATCAAAGCACTGAGACATCAGTTTCCCTCCCTACAACACCCACTGCATGCTGCATGGAACCAGAGAACATGAAATTGAAACCAGAAAAGAAAGAACAGTACAAAGATTAAAACACGCTTACTTCAGAGTCACCTCAACCTGCAGTGTAGCCAAACCTTGGTGCTGTGAATGCATCTGCCCTTGAACAGTCTCCCAACCCATGCTTTGAGTGGACTGCAGATGTGGCATCTCATAATTCAAGTCCTCGGTTGATGACGGAGAGGCAGCCAGTTCTTCTGCAACCTCAGCTTCTTTGGTCAAGGAAAAACCAAAGAGTCTGCATCCACTTTTATCTTTAGGAACTGCGACTTTCCCATTCCACCTAGGATTTGCCTTATCCCCCAAAACAGGAGCACCAACAGTTCCCAGATGGTTTCGTTCCTTAGGTAGATGACACAATGGATAAGTTTCACCTAAATCTTCCCCCAGGTGGTAAGGCCTTGATGGTGCTGACATATGTTTTGCCTTCGATGCATCAGATTGGTGGTACAGCCCTAAGTATGTACTCACCAACCCCGCCTTCTGGTGGTGGTTGATGCCATATGAAGTGCAAGGGTAAGGATCTCGACTCCTTGCTTGCTGAAACATCAGCACAGAAGATGGTGAATAGACTTGAACAGAAGGTGCTGATGGTTGAAGTTCGGTGTTGAATCCGGACAGCAACATGGGCTGCCTGCTTCCAGCACTGGATAGGTGAAACCCTTTAAAGATTTCAGACCCACCACTTTCCAATGGACGGCTATCAACTAGAACACCTCTTCCAAATGGAGTTTTTGATGGGAATATTTCTTGACCTTGCAAGACCTTATTGAATCGGACTGATTCTCCAAAGCCTACACCCTTGTGGGGAGTTTCAAAATCACCTGGTGGAAACCTAAAACCATTTCCGAGGGCAGCTACCTGACTATGGTTAGGATCAGGAAAGGACCCCCTTGTTTCAGATGGCTGACAGTTTGACATACCAACACCATTGGTGCGAGGGGCTCGAAACCCCAAAATTTCTTGACCTTGCAAGACCTTCTGGAACCCAACAGGCTCCCCAAAGTCCAACAGCCCATTTCCATCTGCAAACAAGTGGAGACGACAATCATAAATTAGAAAAGCTGTGGGGCGATAAGGAGTATGGAAACCAGAAGCATCTTACCAGGAACTGGATGACCCATCTTGGTTCTCTTTGAACCAGGTACTGACGAATTGCCGGATCCTGAAACTGAACTGGACGGTTCAATCTCCCATGGAGAAACCCTATTGTGTCGACGGGTCTCAACATCATCATCCCACCTTACCTGTCAAAAACAAGTCAACTGTTACAGAACATGCTAGAGTTTGTAGTAGTACTGTGTGTACATGATAACAGCACTGTACAGTTTAGATACAATTTCTCCTTTTTTTCTTCTTTTCACTTATTCATTCATTGGGGACAATTAATTTTATTAGGACAGGATCATCCTTATAATATAATAATCTCTCATGGCTAGAGAAAGAAGCTCTTTGGTTGCACGTCCTCATCTTTTTCTAGGCATTCATATAGCTACTCCCAGCAGTGTCAATAGTGGCCAAGCAGGATGCTGTTGAGTAGGTTCAACCTCAACCAATAGTCAGGCCTAGCTACATGGGCTGGCCACTTGAGCTAATCAATGGTTGAGAACATTTCTCTCTTTGATGAGATATGCACACTTAAGACTTATGTATGTCTCTCTCCTTCCTATCAGAGTCTCTTGCTTTCCAAGTCCAAACAGAAAACTCCAATCTGCTAAGTGATAATTATGGAAACATGTGGCTATTAGTTAATGGGTAGAACCAATATAGTTCTTCAAGACAATGATTGCATGCCACAAATAGAGAGGGTAAAGGACAGTGACTCTATTGTTTTCCTTTGGAGAAGGCTTAAAGAAGGTTCATGAATAAAAAGCACTGAATGCTTGTGTAAAAGGACAATGACATCACAGCAGGTTGAAGATCTGAATCGAAACCTTTTGTTTTAGATCTTGTTTTGAATGTATACATGCATGGGGTGAAAGGAGTGGTTGTAGCATTATTAATATATTTGAAATAATGAACCGTGTATGCTCTGTGGACATAGCTCACTCTGGGCGAACCACATGAATTCTTGTGTTCATTCTCTTTGCCTGCTTCTTGTTTTGATTCCGTTTGTTTTGTTAATTGCCTCAAACAGATGGATCTCATGGTGATTTGATCCAAACTCTTGTAGTGAGTAAAAGCAATCATAAGATGACTGTAGGGCCTTGCAATGTCACCAGTCCCTTCTATTCAAGCCTCATGAAAAAAATCTAACCATGGTAGATAAGAATAGTTGATACTACCTATACGAATGCTGTTGTCACATTTGATCACTCCATGATCTGCAATCTTCAACAGAGGTGTGCCAAACTTCTATTTAATGAGATAAAGTGGGGTGCAACTCGAGGAAATACTTGTAAATTGTCATGGTATCAGAACATCAGATCCCTAGTTACTTCCCAGAAATCTTCTCCTCACAGCTGTCATCCTCCCATTTAAAAAACCAGCCATCACAACTCACAACTGTCTTCTCTTTTATAAACACCCAGCCCCTCTACAGGCCCCTCTTTACCATTGTCCTCAATTTCATCAGCCCATAGTCACAAATCCCATTCATCCTCTCCCTTCAAACTGCCGTCATAAACCTTTACTTCGAAGTTCAAACTCATTCCTATCAGCTGTCACAGAGGAATCCTACCGGCTTCAGTGCTTCTTTGCCATTGTGCTGGCCATCATCATCGATTTTGGCAAGGTTATTATATATTTTTTTATAACGATTTCAGCAAGGTTATTAAAATTTGGAATTGGGAGGGGTGACTTGGTCCCCTTGATTCAAGTCAACTCAGATGAGCCAGACCTACTTGCATCCTAGCCCCCGTCACAGTTTGAAAATTACAAAATATAGCAAAGAATAATCTAAAAATAAAAAGTATACTTCTATGAATTTAAAATTTTAGGATTGTTGTATTTCATTTATTAATATGAATTTAAGTTGTAATAGGTACCAAAACAAGTATAGAAGACATGAGAATGTTGAGATGGACGTATGTAAAACTAGGAAAGATAGAATGAGAAAAGAGCACATATTTAGGAGGCTTATTTGGGAGCAGTTAGGGGTAGCAACAATTGCGAGATGGTCTGGATATGTCCCAATGAAGGCCAGAAACAACCCCGATAAGGAAAAGTTTTTCTATGCAAGTTTATGGCCCTCGAGGATAAGGGAAGACCGAAGAGGACATAGATGGAAGTAGTAAGTATAGATCTAAACAAGTGAAATCTATCCAAGGATTTGTCCTAGGGTAGACTAGAATGAGGAAACAAAATTCGTGTAGTTGAACCCAAGATGGTTGGGACAAGGCGGCGGCGGCCAAGTAGGTGACTCGATCAACACCTACCTAGAACGAGTCAACTCGGCTGATTTTTTAAACCATGGATTTCAAATGAATGCGAGCTAATTCAGCATCTCTCTCCCCACCTGCACAAGAGACAAATGCTTCTCCAGTCATCTCAGAACATTCTTCATATTTTGTGCTTTCATTGTCATTTCAGCACATTCATTTGGTGTTAGTCTACCTCTATATCTCAACAGCTAATGATTTTTCTTGATTAGTTGTCCATGGACAAATCAGAGTCTTCATCTACTGTCTCCGGCTCTTAGATCCTTAATCCTTCTCATTTCACACATTTATTCAGATAAAACTCAATTGCACCAACAATTCATTTGGAAGAACCTCTTCCCGCCAGTCCTATGTAGTCAAAATATGTTGGGTTATTAGGATGGTTCCTAGCACTTCCATCATCTATTACTAATAAATATGGTAAGGCTAGCTACAAGTGAGCAGGGCATATGGGTTCAAATAGATAAACTCCTCAGTTGGATTAATGCTACACTCTGAACCACTCCTTCCTCATGCACCAGACTTCTCAAATCAAGACATTTGGCATACCTTAGAATGGCTTCTCTCATCAGTTCTAAGCTTTGATGGTGCAACTGTTTTTTTTTTTTTTTTTTGGGATAAGTAATGGTGCAACTATGCTTGCAGCTTCAAATCATTAAGATGCCTCTTCAATTTCTGATTACATACAAAAGATTAAAACCTTTTTTTTTTTTTTTTGGAAAATGAGATTAAAACTATTGTTGATAGTCTAGCTGTAATAGACCAAAGCATATCTAATGATGAGCTTGATTTCTACGAATTGAGTGGATTTGGACCTCCCAATTAATGCTTTATCACCACTATCTCAATGTGTCCAGGTCCACATTCTATTGAACTCTACGGACTTCTGCAACAAAAAACCTCACCTCTCGAAGCTAGAAAACACCACTGACATTCTCCTCTACTACTCTACTGGTTATTAGTCATAATTTGTGGCTGCGGTGGACAGCCCCAATGCAGCAATTGTGGTTGAGTGAGCCATGGCTGTGGTCGTGGTGGTTGCAGTTATCTGTCTTCCAATAATTCCAATTTTGTGAATGATAGCACACAGCCTGGTATCCCAGGTAGTACTCCAACTTGACCTCACGACATCTTGCGCTCACCAGTTAATATGACTCAAACCTTAGCAGCCATTTATTGGCAGGCTCAATTAGATCAAGATTGGCATTTGGATACCAAGGCAATCAATCACAACACACACCAAAAGTGTCAAATGGAGGAATCTTCCTTACCAACGGGGGAGCAAAGTGAAAGGGGGAGTGATGTTGTTTACAATGGAAAAAAGGGGCAGCATGGTGAAAGTTTTGTTGTTGGAGGGGAGTGTATCACACTTTAGAAGGACTAAGATTGTCAAACAGGTTTGCTACAGTGATGAGAATTTGGTGAATGCAGGGTCTTGTGTTGATGAAGCAAGAGATACTAATAAGCAAGGTCTTGCCATGGATGAGGATATGAAGGTCCTAATATAAAAAATGAAACTTGGGTTCTTGTACCAAGACTGCAAAAGTTAAACTGGGCATCGGTGGATGGGTATACCAAGACAAAGCATAAGGCTGGAAGCATCAATTGATCCAAAGTCACTAACAAAGAATTCTAAGGATGAAGCTTGACACATCTCTAGAAATTACTTTTAAGGAGTGTGTTGAAGTAAATTATTTTATCCTCTTAATTGTACATTATGAATTATCGCATGTGTAGTTATGGGGGTTAGGCTTGTGATGATATGTTTAAGTAGTAGTTGTGTGTTCAGATTTAGAAAGTTAGGTTCAGCAGTTCATGTTCAAATTAGGAAAGTTACAAGTGCTTTCTACAAAAACTAAATTCATGTACATTGGGATGTCCTAATGTTTAACAATTAGGATAACAGTTGTGTTCAAATTTAGCAAGTCAAATTTGGAAAGTCACAAGCATTTTCTACAAAAACTACATTCATGTACATTGGGATGTTGTAATTTTAACCAATTAGGATAATAATTTTCCATGGAAAACTCCATTCAAGCTGTGTTGTACATCTTCAATTTGTTGGTGAGCAGAGGCTTTTATTCTCACAGTGAAGCATGATTTGGTAGCAATTCTGATATCCTTGGCAGTTTACTTATCATGTGCAAATGAAAAGCCCTAAAAAAGTTCACACTTAAAAATTGACAATAGCTGTAAAACAACTACAAGCTGATCAAGGTGAAGCTGGTTTTGAATTTTGATTCAATTGAACAGGCAGAAAGTGATGATAAAGGAGTAGAGGGCAGCTTCAGAGTGGAAGCATGATGCATGAAGAGGAGCAATATTAAACCTATACATATTGTCTATAGAGTTTTATTCCTTGGCAATGCTAAACCCCAAACATGAATGACAGTGGCAGCTACAAATTGGTTGGGATAACTATATAGCAAAGTAAAGCAAAATACATACAATCAATTAAGTAAAGAAACCGAGGTGGTGACATAGAAGCATACCAGTAGGCATCTCCATTTCGAACCAGGCCATCTAATAGGATCCATATCGCTGATACCTGTTATCAATCCAGTGTACCTGAAAAAAAAGTGTGTGCATATCAATGAACTTTGATTTAAGACACCAAATATTTAAGAATGATCAATGTTCAAATTGATAAGATAAAATACCTCCTCTCCGCTGCATCTTCAGATTCGAACCGCATTTTGAATCTCATTCCAACAGAAAATGAATGATCAAAGCATTTAGAGAACTTCCGATATGGTATTATGAACTCTGATGGGCTAGCCCTGCAAGAAGTTGGAAGTCAAAGCTAAAAGGCTATGGCATCTAAGTAGAGAGTTAATAGCATTGCATGGCACAGTAATTTATAAATTAAAATTAAAACACAGTAATTTGTAACCTGACAACATAGAACTACCAAAATTTATGCACTGGTACGGTGAAAAGATGTCATGCAAAGGTGCCAAACATTTGCACGTTTGTGATGCAGAATGCAAGTCAGATGATAAATGGTAGCAAATATCATGCCCATTCTAAGAAAAAGCTCGACCAATTACACCCAAGTAGATCATTGTTGAGAAGAAGGCAACAAAAATGAGTCCACTACTATAAAGATACAATACAGGTACTGGTACTCTTAATACTGTGCCATACTTTTATGATATAGTTTTAGCATATCCTACTTTACTAGTGCTATACTTATATATATATATATTATCTTTCTTACTTTCATAATAAAAATGGCTGAAAGGGACTATAATGAATCATAATTTCAATAATTATGAAATCCATTATAGGTGAAATGTAAGTCTTTAATATGAAAGATGAAATTTCATACTATCAATAGGATAGCCATATTTGTACCTCTGTCCTCGACCTCGGAAAGTGCAGACTCATCTGAAACCATATTTGAGCATCATAGCTTACAAGCGGTTACTTGCACAAGCCTATTCAAATAATTTTCTTACAAATTGGCCAAAATGCTTTTATGTCACCAAAATTTTAGGAATGACCAGGCCGCTCCTAGCTTAGGAATAGTCCTGCCCGTGGGATCCACCTGCTCCCTCGTATAATCAATCTAAAGTCCCTCACACTCATTCAGCACCGGTGAATTAACACATGCCCAAATTTGGCACTCAAGCATTTTGCATAGGCCCTGCAATCGGAGATGCAAATTTCAGCACTAGTCCCACTTAATTTAATGGGCAGGACTTGGACAACTTTGAAGTTCCCAAAGCACTATCTATCTTGATTGGATGTTTCCCAATTTTTACATTTAGGTAGGTCATACTGAGACCTTTCAAATTCTTAACAACCTATCATTGTAATACTTCCTTGGCCTGGATGCACATCTAATTTTGTTCCTGCCTGTAGTCCATTTGAAGTGACCTGAGGCTTTGACACCTGCATCTAGTGCCTAAATGCACCGATTAGCACTTTCACTTAAATACGAAATGAAGGCAATTTACAATAATATGATATTACCTCATGAAAACCAATAACTAATAACTTTGTAGAAAATCTTTTGGGAGAAAAAAAGTTTGCTCCTCTTCTCCCTCAATATAACAACCAAATGGCGACCGCATACTAAAGACAGTTTATCAAACACAAATGATGAAAGACGGGATAAGGTTCAGCATTCAAATTCTAATTACATCTTAAGATTATTGGTGGAGCATACTTTGACTAGGAGTGACATTGTCCAACGCATGGATTGGGCTATAAGCTTGTCTTTTGGCCAAAAAAATAACAAGAAGAACTAAACAAGTCAAAAACTCATCCCATCTGATTTTGCTGGTTCACCATTCAAATCCTAATCATAAATTAGATTACTGGTCGAGAATGCTTTGACTAGGAGTGGCATTATTCAGGATGCGGATTTGTCTATATAACCATCCCTTTTGTTCACCTACAAACATGCTAAAAAGATGATAACAAAACCTACACAAGTCATAAGATCATCACATCTGAATTTAATGGTATTAGGCAACATCAGATAAATGGAAACAAAATGTTGCGATAGACCAATGACACTTTCTAACACAATGTCCACAGATTTACGAGCAGTTATTCACCGAAAATTCAACCATGATTCACGTCATATCTTCGTGTGCCATATGTGTGAGTTTTGTTCATACCTTGGATTGTAGTATATGTGGAATACACTTTTCATAGAAACTGCATTAGCCACTGCAGCAAGGGTTCCAAGGTTCAGCATCTGGCTACAGGGAACTGAATAAGGCCCACTATTTTTAAGCTGAACTGCTCTTCGAATTCCCAACCGCAACTCTCCATTATCACCCCTACAATAAGGGTAAGAGTAACAATAATCACAATGAACAAAAATAAGAACAACAAAAACAATCCTGATTAAAAATACAAACAACAACAAAGAGTCAAAATGTAGTTTCAACTTCAGAATAACGGCACACGTATCGATTATACCTAAGGAAAAGAACTGCATCCCCAGAGACCAGCTTTTTCTTATTGACAAATGCACTCCATCCAGTTGTGAGCAAATGCCTCCGTGGCTGACCTGCGAAAAGGATACTGAATCTTCAAATTCTAAAACCAATGTGCGTGCACGCTTCTGTGTGACGTGTGAAATCAAAATCTCATCAGTTATCATCTATGTCATGAAAGTACATTTTCAACAACATGCCATTTTCTGAATGATTAAATATGAAATCACAACCACCGAAGCTTAATTCCATTTTATTAGGATCAAATTGGTGAGATCTACTTCCGCATTTTAAATGTCATTCTGGAATCTAACAAGTCTCTTTTTCACCAATTCATTCCAAGTTTCCAGAACACATATGATATTGCAGCTAATCCAGAAGAATGAAACATTTGCTACAGAAAAGATTATTCTGATGTTCGGAATGAAATGGTGCATAACTTTCCCATCAAGAGTAACCTAAATCCATTGGACCCACCCTTCCAGTGATACAGAATCCAACCATGGAAACCTTACTGCTTCAATTTTAAGGGTAAGCAAAGATTGGTAAATACATCAATCCACATCAAAGCATTTGGCCTTTTTTTAAGGATACAAAGATTTCCATGCAACTAAAAGAAGAAAGCTCTGGCTGGAATATTCTCACTGAGTGGAGAACTTGATAAACTAACACATTCCACAGGTAGAACAAGGAGGTGTCTAAGATAGGAAACTCAAAAATCTTAGTCCCTAAAAAATCCTCATATTTTCAAGTAAGCATTTCCTTATTCTATATTTACAGTTACCATTTGGATTTTGGACCAGCAAAACAAAAACCCACCCCTGTAGATATGCCTAAACCTCCACTCCTTGCCATGTAGATCTTTAGCAATAAGCTCTTGCGAAGGTCTTTGTTGCCTATAATCCTATCACAAGAAGGAAGTAATAAAGATCCATTGACGGCAATTTATACCCACAATAAAGAATTAGAATGCAGCTGCATATGGTGAATACCAGGGGAGGGAAGCAGTCCTCAGCAGCTCGCCGTGGTACAGAGAAGCCTCCATGGGTACTTGTGTCTGATGCAGTAAGTGTCTTGCAGAACATATGGGGTGTTGATGACTTACTCAAGCCATCAATTTCTTCCTCTTCCCCATCTCCTGTAGTATCCACTTCCTGCAGTTTCTCCTCAACCTTCTGCTGACATTATAAAAAGAAGAAATCAAAAGAACAGCAAAAATGTCAAAAGAAAAGAAACACATTATCCCAAATTAGCAAACAGACATTAAAGAAAAAGTTTTTGAAGGCCCAACACAAATAGATGAAAAGAGAGCGTTTCAAAGGAAATATAAATTGCAGTAAGAAAAAGGAGAAGCAGAAATATATCTCTAACCTCACTTTCAGGAACCAGAGACACCTGAGCATAAACCTCATCTGTCGCCGCCTCAGCCTGGAAAAAAAAAAGAAGGATTCCAAAGCAACAGACCAAAACAACAAACTTACATTATCCCCAGAGCCAAAAAAAAAAAAAAATGCAAAACCCATAACAGAAATACCCCAGAAATCATAAACAAAGCACAACACCTACGGATTTCCCAGCAAAACCTAGATGAAAAGGAAAACCAAAGACAACCCAGAAGAACAGACTACAGACTAGAGAAAACCCCCTCCCAGAAAACTACATTTTGTATGATTTCACCCACTTTCAAGTCAAAACAAAAGAAAAGGAGACAAACCCACATGGAGCTTCACATCAATTACGCGGCAGAGGATGTGAGGAGGGAGATCATAAACAGCTCCCGAGCAGTAATCCACCATCTGCTCCAAATGCCCTTGCGGAAGATACACCACGAAGCTCCCCTTCCTCGGCAGCGAAATGAGCGGACCCGCACACGCGTGCCAGAGCTCCAAACAAACAGTCGAAGGAGATGGAGAATTGGAAGGAAAAGAAGCAGAAGTAGAAGAAGAAACAGAGGATGAAAAGGAAGACGACGAAGAAGGAGAAGGAGAAGGGTGGTTTTCGAGAGCATCGTCGACGGCGTTGAGATCGATACCCATCAAACCCACAAAGAGTAAAGACGCAGAACAACAACAATAGAGTCGTTGATTTCGCGTAAGATAAGGGCGTTCATGCCTGAGCTGCTGCAGCTTAAACCACGCTCCCCCACCAGTCAAAAAAGACCCAACTGCTGTTTCTTCCTTTTGGATTGATCAAAGTACCCCCCATCAAATCCTCTCTCTCTCTCTCTCTCTCTCAATAGTCACCAAGCATAAAATCAACTATGTTGTTTTCATATCTCTCTCTCTCTTGTTTTGCTGCTGCTGCTGCTATATCTCTCTTCCTTCTCCTTCTTATGGTTCTCTTTCTTTTCTTTTGTTGTGCAGTTGCTGCGACTGTGGCAGCTGCCGGTTGCTGTCGCTACAGAAGCTCTCAGCTGTACTGCTTCTTGTCAGACTACCATTAAAACTAACAGCATTAAGATAACAGTATTTTAATGAGGAGAAAGACTTTTGGTTTTCTTGCTTTTGGAGTTTTATATTTGTATGTATGAATGTTTGGTTCTTTTTATATTATATACTTCCTCAAATGTTACAGTTTACCCCCTTTCTCCTTTTCTTGGGTTTTGACCATTGATATTTCTAGCATGGGATGCATGCTAGTGTTTTACATATAACAAGGCTATGGGATGACCTAGGGAATAGGGATGTCCATGTGGCTTGGACTGCCCTTCCTAATCTATGAATTTTGAGGTTTATTGCTTAGTAGTTTCAAGAGGGGTAGAAGTTAGATGATTGGATGTATTTCGAGAGAATGATGAGTTTAAAAAAAAAAAATATTATTGTTCCTCAAACATTACTTATTGTCTATTTGTCTTGAAGTATCGTTTCTTTACCAGAATTCTTGATAGGAATTCAGGGTGTTTGGAAATTCTGAATTCCTGTTAAAAATTCTGTGTTTTATTACTAAAATTTCTAGGCATTTGAAATTTCAGGCATTTGAAATCTCAAAAAACTCAGTATTTGAAAAATCACTTTAACAATGAAGATTTGGAAATCTCACTTGGCATAGGAATTCCGGGAGAGAGATGACGGCATTCCGGGAGCTCAGACAAGAATTCAGGCTATGAATAAAACAGTGAATTTAGAATTTCATAATTTGACAACATTTTAAATGCTAGCATTTGAAATTCTCAGACAACCACCAGACATTAATTCTATGAATTCTAGTAAAGAAACGGACCTCAAACATGTGTTAGGGTTACTTGGATCACGTATGGTGAACTTGGAGATTTATGTTTGTACATTACAATTGGATTCTTGTTAATGGTCTCAAGCTCATGATTATAGATCATTTGCATGGATAAAACTAATTCATTTTAATTTATATATAAGCGGGGCTTGTCGAATGTGTGAAGGTGTGGTTCACATGACCACATGCCCCCCTGAGGGGGACTCATTTGGATGACAGTGCAGGAGAGAATCCTCTTTGATTTTTGTTTCCTAGAATTTGGACTTAAATTTAATTAAGTAGGCTTTGGATCGTGGTAGGACTCCTGTTTCACTAATAAAAGAGGGGTGATTAATACATAGTAAAACTAAGATTTCATGATGAGAGGGAAATTTTTACAAAAAAAAAAAAAAAACCTATAAATAAAGGTTTTAGGATAACTCTATTAACCTTCCTTTTTTTTTATGTCGGATTAGTGATGAGATTTAAACAAATCTTAAAAGGAAGATGATTAAGTACTATATCTATTGTTTTCAAGCCAATGATAAGACCCAGATCATAGATTCCAGGGTAGTGTGGCATCTAGGTAGCCTGGGATGGACCCATTATTTTGGAGTGTTTCCTTCCCTATTTTGTATTTGGTGATTGGATTTCTATGAATTTTTTTTTCTTTCATTGGGTGAAATGGTATCATTTTATCAATATAAATAAGGTACATTTCCACAAAAGGACATTATCGAAAAGATAAATTATAACTCATTTCACTCTTGAGGCCCTCTTTATTTCATGGAATTTAATATATAACATTTTGCTTCTTTAAGTGTTAAAAAAAAAAAGAATCAAAGCTGAATATCCAAAAATGACTATTAAACAACCACTCCTTTAATATTGAAACTTAAATCAAGAAAATATAAGAAATAAATATACTCGGCCATCACCCTAAGAAAGTCATTTTCACTTTATATCTTTTAACCCTTTCCTCGTATCTAGTGGGCGGAAACCCACCCACAAAAAAAAAAAACCAACCTCCTGCACGGTGGCCCCCTAAAGGTGAATTCCTGGGTTTGTCCCTGCTCATATCCATCACCTCTCACGTCTAATAATCCTTCACTAGAGCTCATTTCATTGTAAATTCGCATGTAGTAAATTATTATGTATTTATCCAAGCAAAAAGTTCATAAAAGAGAGGATGTAAAATCCACAAAGTTATTAGGGAGGACAAGGAGACACAAAGATGAGAAATCTACTAATGCATAAATGGGTCTCAAAACATGTCTTTCTTTTTCATTACCAAAGATTGAGTTATATTTTATGAAAATTAAAGTTGTAAAGTATATCCTTTCCTTCCATCTGAATTCTTGAATGATGATTTTTACCAAAAAGGAAAACAGAAGTTGCATTTTGATGGAAATGGGATTAGTCAAATATATCCTTCATTGCTTCCATTTAGAATGATGATATGAACTCTTTCTCCAATTTACAAGTCAATTTCATCATTATCAAGCTTCTTGCAAGTCTTATTTATTTGTTGTTAGTTTTGCCAGTCGGCTATCTCACGTTCTCACTCAACTCAGATATTTTCAAAACATGACTCACACTAATATGACAAGTTTCTTTTCTAACCGAAGTGACTGCCAATCTAACACCTTTTTCTTTACTTGGACAAAAGAATGGGAGCAGTAGAAACACGCGTCAAAGTTCTATCCAACCGCGTATAGGACAAAATCTCCTATTTTTATAATCAGCCACATTCTGTGGACCACACAAGGTGGATGGTTCAAAATCAAGTAAATCTCCATGTGGGCTGCAGTGGCTGTCAAATGCTAAACAGCACTACTGCCCTAAATCACAGATCTAATTTTGAATTAAGAATAAACTTTCAGTCTGACCTCAATGAGGAATTCTATCCTTCTGATTTTACCAGTACAATGATTGTTGGGTAGTAATTGATAGAGTTTTATTGGTAAATGGTACTAATTAATCTAAATGATAGTACTGTCAAGTTGAGTGTTATGATGTACTCCATGCAATAAAACTTGCAAGAATGTATTGTGATCTCACAATGTAAAGATTAAAAATTATATGTCAAAAACCATGGGACAGCTAAAGTGTGTTTCATCTCACCAACAGTGTAAAAGGATCAACCCATGGGACTTTGCAGAGCATGGGAGTGAAGATATTGTGACAGAGCACTTGAAGCAGAAGTCCAGTGAAAGAGCAAAGAAGCATGAAAGGTGATCAAAGGCATTTTATCTCTCCACCTGTGATTAGCGATAATAGGCTAATTTAGGACTAAGATAGCTTACCATTAATCTCACATCTAAAAACAAGGTTCCCCACTATTATATATTTACCTTTCTCTACAACACTTTGCAGAAAGAGAAAAGAAAGGGTCTTTGTTTATCCACAGTTATAATAGGCTACTTTATTTTATGTGGCACTTCTCCTGTAATGTTATAAGAAAAGCCCCGAATTTGACAAGCATCACAAAGATGATAATTTCGTGAGAAAAATATTTGTGGCAATGGTGGGTTCTGCATAAATCATCAGGCAATTAATGCTACAGGCATAAGAGTAGCAAAGTTAGTGTTTGATGGCACTTGGAGATATGCATTTGAAGAAAGTTTCCAACTGCTGTAATAATAAGAACACTAATAGTCTAATTAAAGTCATTGACAACGCCAGGAGTGTTCAAGTTTAATTAGCAATTGTAAGGTATTACAACGCTAGTCCCTGTTTGTGTTAGGAAAGTAAGAATAAATATGTAATCAAACAAACCAAAGAAGACACATAGATATACGTGATTCCTTTGATATTGAAGTGCGTCTGCTATAATGGACCTGAGTATGAACATGGTTATATCAATAGATTGATATTTTGATTTCTCGCTTTAGGCAAGGACGCACGGTCCTCTCTTTAGGACTTGTTTGTGGAGCAGTTCTATGCTCTATGCTCTGTTGATATCAATCTCCACAGGGAAGGGTATCTACATTCCTACTCTTTTTTAAAGAGACCAAAATCTGCTCATTCTTTTTCTTTATAGGGAGAAAAATGTATGGTGCCAAATAATATCTGAATATTGCATTGTGTGTAAAATCAAAACAACTTCCCTCTGTTGTGAATTCTCTCCTCACACCAACCCAAGGGTTAGATTTCCATTCAAAGAAGATGACTTCAAACCAATATTAGTCAAAGCGAAATAACTTGGTGACAATTCATGCAAAGCATGTTTAAACAAAAGTTTACCTCAACTGAAATGGGGCATTCAATGCATGTGAGATTGAGCACTCTTTATCATAATTTTTTTTGTTTGACATCTATAGATACAAATCTCTTTGAAAATTGGAAAATAATTCTACCAAGAACTTATTACGCTAGTCGATCCACCTTTCTCCAACTTAGATGAAATGTGATACAAAATAACGGAAACGGATCCCCTGTTTGGATCAATCAGGGGTGCCACATGGGGTTGAGATGTCACATCTCATCTCTTTAAAAAAAAAACACACACGTCTTTAAAAATCTCATCTCCCATGATCCCGCAGATCTGACCAGCATCGGTCGCATGGCTGATGAGACTGCAGCTTAGTGAATCCAGATTCCAGACCCAACCAAATTGCCATTAAAAGTGGTCAATACCTAATTGACCACCAAACACAAACCATGTTCCACTCGTGTCACCCAACCTGCATCTTATAGTATAACATATGCATATCAAGAAATCCTAAGCCCTAACCACATTTGTATGGGTGGTGAAAGAACTGCCTTAACACAGGCAACCAACTACCTCTAGTAGATAATCAACAGCTAATGATTAAACTAATGATTATGCCTAAGCCAGTCAACAACCATCAATCACACAAGCAATAAGACACAGATTTATACGTGGAAAACCCTTCTCGGGAAAAAACCACGGGCCTTATCGTCTAGGCCAACAGACAACCAAGCACTAAAACCATGAAAGTTACAAGAGAGAAACTCACACCCCTTTTTCTAGTTGGTGACTCAACCTAAGGACTATGCTCCCTTGCCGACTGCTCGCCGTGCACCTTCCCCGTGCTTGTACACGTCTCCTTTGAAAGCTCTTTGAAAATGATCAGTCTTGAAGAAGATGCAGAGCAACTCCTCTGTCTTGAACTTCAGATCAGTTTTTCTGTGCATAGATGCAGTGGAGAAGACCAACCTTTTATCTCTCAATCTCTTCAAACTTCGTTTTACAGAGATATGCTTCCCATCCATCTTATACGCATCTTATCAACTTTTAAATAAGATTGGGTTTGTTAAGAAACAAATCACCATCGAGATATAACAAAACAGTTCAGATCCTAAACTTTCTCAGCCCAGCCGCTCGAGCACACCTACACGTGCTCGAGCGCGCGAGGCTGCTGTTTCTGCATTTGCAAGCTGACTGTGCGCGCTCGAGCACCCTTACACGCGCTCGAGCGCGTGAGGCTGCTGACTGGAACTTTCAACAAACCTGCTGGAACCTCTGTCTTCATTGCTTTTGACTCTGTTCTCCTAGAAATTATATGATAAACATTTGATACCCTGTTTTGTCCTTAACCCAATGAATTTGCCAACAAAAAAATACCTTACAATCTCCCCCTTTGGCAATTCATGGACAAAACAACCTAGGAACAAGAAGATCTACCAAAATGCATACCCAAAGAAAAACAAGACACGACTGCTGTATCTGCAAAGATATTCAAAAAATAAGTAAGACAAACAGTATGCAGCATAAAGTTCTTAACAGAATTCATAAGCACAAAATTTAAAAAGTTCTTAACAGAATTCACAAGAACAGTGTTCAAAATTCAAAAGGGCCATCTCCCCCTTTGTTTGTCTGTGAATCACAACCAGAGCCAAAGGTTAGCAAAAAATGAGAAAAAGAGATTCCAATAAGTAATTGTCCTAAGAGAAACTGGCCGGAACAAAGATCACTGATTCCCTAAACGTGCAAGTATTGCAGCCAAGGATTCATCCACATTGTTGAAACGAGCATTCATAGTAGCAGTGAATCCATGAAATTCATTTTCAAGTCGGGTCAGTCGAGCAGATAGAGTATCTTGCTCCCCCTCAACCTCTTCACTTTCATCATCAAGGTCCTCATCAGCTCCTTCAGCGAGATGAGCTTCAGATTGTAGAAGTGATCTCCTAGAGATAGGACCTCGAATTCGGCGAACCCGATCAGAGTGATGCCAAATGACATCCTTGGAGATGAGAAACCGAGTGATCAGGACACCAAAAGGAAGAGCAGCATTCCGTGCAGCACTTGGAATTTTTACCATGACATTGTAGAGCATAAGAGGAACATTTATAGATTTTCCCGTTCCAATGCTGTACAGAGCCAGGCCATGCTGATGATTAATTGTGGCCTCGTGTCCACGAGGTTCTAAGTTCGCAGAGTAAAACCAATTTAGGAATCGGTACGTGGAAGTTAAGACACCCTGAGTAATAGTACCAGTACTCCAAGGATGACGAGCACCGACCAACTCCGTGCCATAAACATGATATTGACTTTTATCAAGAGACTGATTAGGAGCAAGAGGATAATCCCAAGTCTCTGGTTCGTCAATCCCAATAAACGATGCTAAGACAGATGGAGAGACAACAATGTTCTTTTGTCGGACGAAAGTGATGAAATCTCCATCCCTTAAGGTCATATTGCAGTAAAACTCTCGAACCCAACTGACATTGATTTCATCCAATTCAAAAGTATATAGAAAGTTCCAACGTCTCGCCATGAGAGAACCATATTCTGCAGTAGAATGAAATGATGAATCAATCTGTCGTTCGGAGCTAACTGCACGACGAGCAAATAATTCCTTGTAAGCTTCAGATTTTGCTAACGATGGGAACAAAATAGCGTCAAATCTTGACGAAGAGGAGGAACCAGCAGCACTTTTCCTTTTCTTGGGAGCCATTTCAAGATCCAACTTCGGTGAGGAATTTTGGCAAACACCTGGAGAGCGCATAAAGATTAACACAGAAAAGGGTTTTATCAAAAGGGAGAAAAAGAGTAATAACTCTACAGAGAAGCAATGAAAGAGAGATAGTGCAGCCATGTGGGAATGGCATCAGAGTATGCAAAGAAACACAAAAGAGGGAAAAAGAAATCCCAACCACCAACCAGCAAGAGAGCCACTATATCACCCACAAAGAGAAGCAACCATGACATCAAATGTGGCAAGAAAAGGTTGAAAGTTCACGCACGAGATTAATGACAGAGAAGTAACAAACGTGTAACTTCAAAACTTCCAAAATGAGCACACCCAAAAAATCCAGCACAACACCACAGCACCTAAGCACATTGTCATGATGAACGAAAGAGATGAATGGAAAGAGATGATTAAAGAATACCTCTTTGGAGAGCACGGTGAAACGTCCAGAGGTAAAACCTAGAGAAATGGACCAAGAAAAAAATGGAAAGAAAAAGATAGAAAGAAAAAGATAGCCAACAACCAAAAAAAACGTAACTGAAAAGAACTTAAAACAGAGGCAGCGTGCGCTCGAGCACATGCATAGCCGCTCGAGCATATGAAAAAAAAAAAAAACAAACACACAAAAAAAACAAAAACATTCACCAATATTTGCAAGGAATTAAGAAAGGCAGCATGGATAAACCCTGTGATTTGGTGTGAAAAAAAACTGTTTGAGACAGTCAGTGTAGATGCTCCCCCTAAAATGCACAGTTTTTTTTTTTTTTTTTTTTTTTTTTTTAACAAGACACATCGAACCCCATCATTGGTAGCTTTCACACTAGTGACTATGGTAGCCTTCTCCAGAGAAACTTTTCTTTCAACTGGAAGCTATCACTCATAATCATAGGTAGCCCTGTCCTCCGGTTTTTTTTTTTTTTTTTTTTTTTTTTTTTTTTTTTTTTTTTTTTTGCTGTTGTAAAGATGCATGCAAGTGTAACAAGTGTAGACCAAACACAGAGAAACCAGCTAAAATAAATCCAAGCAAATATAAGCGAACCAAGAACCGAAGCACCGATCAGGGGTGAGGGCCAATGCCTAATGATTTTCTAAGAGAGCTGAAACGTATACGATCTAAAGGCTTGGTGAGAATGTCTGCCAATTGACGTTCAGTAGAAATATGCTCCAAAGAGAGTATTTTTTCTTCAACCAAATCTCGGATGAAATGATGACGGATGTCAATGTGTTTAGTTCTTGAGTGTTGTACTGGGTTCTTTGAGATATCTATAGCACTTTTGTTATCACAGAAAACAATCATTGACCCTTGCGAAAACCCATAATCGGAGATCATTTGTTTCATCCACAGAAGTTGTGTACAACAACTTCCAGCAGCAATGTATTCAGCCTCTGCAGTAGACAGAGAAGTAGATGTTTGCTTCTTACTGTGCCATGAGACCAAATTGTTTCCACTAAAGAAACAACCTCCAGATGTACTCTTCCTATCATCGACACAGCCAGCCCAATCTGCATCAGAGTAACCAACGATGTTGTTGTTGGTATCTGATGTGAACCAAATTCCAAATTCAGAAGTGCAATTGATATATTTGAGAATTCTCTTGACCGCTTGGATATGAGATTCCTTCGGTTTAGATTGATACCTGGCACATACCCCCACACTGAATGCTATGTCAGGACGACTAGCAGTAAGGTATAGGAGACTACCAATCATACTTCTGTACATGGTCTCATTGACATCTTGCCCCCCTGCATCCATAGTCAATTTCAAAGTAGTGCTCATTGGTGTGGTTGAGGGTTTGGAAGATTCCATCCCGAATTTTTTTAGTAAAGCATGAGCATACTTTGTTTGGGAGAGAAAAATGCCATGATCAGATTGCCGAATTTGTAGCCCCAAAAAGAATGATAATTCGCCAACCATGCTCATTTCAAATTCGGATGCCATAGTTTGAGCAAACTGATCAGTCATAGAATTTGAAGTTGACCCAAATACAATGTCATCGACATAAACCTGGGCAATCATTATATGCTTCATATCTTTCTTGATGAACAATGTTTTGTCAACACTTCCTCTATGAAACCCTTGTTCAAGTAAGAACACAGTCAATCGTTCATACCATGCTCTAGGGGCCTGTTTTAAACCATAGAGAGCCTTGGTCAATCGAAAGACATGGTTGGGAAAGTGTGGGTCCTGAAATCCTCTTGGTTGTTCAACGTACACTTCCTCATTCAAGAGTCCATTAAGAAATGCACTCTTAACATCCATTTGGTACAGTCTAATTCTTAAAAAACATGCAATGGCTAAGAGAAGACGAATGGACTCAAGCCTAGCAACTGGGGCAAATGTTTCCTCAAAGTCTATGCCCTCAATTTGAGTGTATCCCTGAGCCACTAACCGAGCTTTGTTTCGAATGACTTGCCCCTGTTCATCAGTTTTATTTTTGAAAATCCACTTTGTGCCAATGACATTAGTATGAGTAGGTCGGGGGACAAGGTGCCATACACAATTCCTCTCGAACTGTTCAAGTTCCTCGTGCATTGCATTTATCCAACAGTCATCTACTAAGGCTTCTTTAACATTTTTTGGTTCAAGATACGAAATATAACAGAAGTAACTTACCTCATTACGTACCTGGTGTCTGGTTTTTATTGGAGCAGTTACCTCTCCAATGACGCTGTCCATTGAGTGATCTTTCAATACCTGTCCGCGCTGAGACCTTGGATGAATGAAGGATGGGTCGGAAGTGTTGCTTGGCTGGGAGACAGTAGCTGAAATGGTTGAAGCACTCTTCTCTTCAATTTGTTTGTTAGGTTCTGGAAGTGTGAGTGGAGACGAAGCTGTCGCAGTAGGTGCAGACGCCCTCACATCTGGATCAGGTTCTGAAATTCCACCCGCGTCTGAATCTTCCTGTGTAGTAGGAGGTAAACATGAGATGTCAGTTTCATCATCTGAGAAGCAATCTGAGGTCCCTGCATCATCAACGACCACATTAACGGACTCCATAACTATAGAGTTTTTGATATGATAAACCCTATATGCCTTACTTGTCAAGGAGTAACCAAGGAAAATTCCTTCGTCACTTCTGGAGTCAAACTTGGTCAAGTGCTCACGATCCCGTAGGATGTAGCATTTGCTTCCAAATGTTCTAAAATATCTCACAGTTGGTTTGACTCCTGTCCATATTTCATATGGGGTGGTTTTGGTTCCCGGTCGAAGGTAGACTCGATTCAAAACATGCACTGCTGTGTTGACAGCTTCAGCCCAAAATCGTTGTGGTATATTTTTGCTATGAATCATTACTCTCGCCATCTCCTGGACAACACGATTTTTTCGTTCAACCACTCCATTTTGTTGTGGTGTTTTTGGTGCTGAGAACTCATGTTTGATTCCATGTTTGGAACAAAAAGATGAGAAATCAGAATTTTTAAACTCAGTTCCATGATCTGAACGAATGCGGGACACTCCTCCAAAAATTTGGCCTTTGTCTGCAATGAGTAAAGACCATAAGTCAGCAAAGATAGAAAAAGTTTCTGATTTATCGTGTAAAAATCTAACCCAAGTCAATCTTGAATAGTCATCAACAGTAAGAAATATATATTTCTTACGACCAATGCTTTCAACTTTTGTGGGGCCCATTAGATCCATATGGAGCAATTCTAACGGTCTCTTTGTGTGAATGGAAACAATCTTTGGATGAGAAGTTCTAACTTGTTTCCCTAACTGACATGGGCCACAAACCCTGTTGTTGGTTTTTTGAATAGTAGGTAGCCCCCGAACCAATTCCATTTTAGAAAGCCGTTCCAAATCTTTATGATTTATATGACCCAGACGTTGATGCCACAGATCTGAGTTGCTAACCACAGAAGCATTGCATGACAAATCATTTTCTGTGGACACTACATAACAATTGTCTGGGTTCCGCTTTCCATGGAGTATGGTTTTGCCTTCAGTATCCAAAATAATGCATTCATTAGATGAAAAATGTACTGCATGATTGTTGTCGCACAATTGACTGATACTGAGTAAGTTTGTTTTCAACCCATCAACAAGGTAGACATTTTTTATGTTTGATTTACCTGGAATAGATACTGTACCTTTTCCTATGACTTTGGCCTTACCTCCATCTCCAAAGCGGACACATCCACCATTATAGTCTTCCAAGAAGGTAAAGAGGGATTTGTTTCCTGTCATGTGTCTGGAACATCCACTGTCCAAGTACCACACCTCTGATTCTTTAACACTCATTGCAGTAAGTACCACATTGCAACACAGGTCTGATTTTCTGACCCAAATGGCCTTTTGCTCTACCTTGTGATAATTAAATTTCCTTCTGTGTTGGTGCATGTGATAGTTTTGCAACTTGTGACAGTGTGGTCTTATGTGTCCTTTGATTCCACAGAAATGGCATATAGGAATGAAATGAGTTTTGGACACACGTGGTTTCTGGGTGAGAACCAAATGGGTATTTGAAAAAACAGTAGGCATAACAGTCATGGTAGGTCCTTGAACAAATGAGGATTTACCTTTGTTTGACGAAGTTGATGATCCATCAACGTATCCAATTCCGCTTTTTGAAAATGCATGTTTCTGGTTTTTCAAAATTTCATCAAGCTTCATCGATCCCTTGTTCATTCGGTTGATTGAAGACTTTGCAGAGTCCAATTCGGGGATCACCATTTTTAATTTTCCAGCAAGATTATCCTTTTCCGATTTGCATAAGGTCAGCTCTTTATGCAGGATGTTCAAGTCACTTTCAGCTTTCAGAGATTTAACCTTCACTCGATCATTTTCCTGACCTGCAACAATTAATTGATTGGATAAGGCAGTGCAATGAGCTTCCAAATGTGTTACCTTTAATTGAAGTTCTGTCACTGTCACTTGAAGTGATGTATTCTTTGCTTCTAACGCCTTTAATTTAAGGGCCCTTTTCTCACTTATTTTGGACATCCGAACAGATTCCTGAAGTAATATTTGATAGGCTTCCTCAAGATCCTGTTCCTCATCAGAAAATTCATGAGTACTTAGATCTCCATCTGATTTGTGTTCCTGCATGGAAGAAGTATTAGAAAGAGCCATAAAGGCAACAAATTTTCCAGATGAACTATATGGTGAGTCAGGTTCAGATGCCTCGTCATCTGAGTCATCATCATCCCAAGCAACATTTAGAGCTTTACCCTTGCTCTTGTTTCTACGATTGGCACACTGAGCAGCAGTGTGACCAAACCCTTGACATTCAAAGCATTTAACCGGTTTTGGACTTTCACCAGTTTGATTTCTTTCTGATATTGGAACAAATCTCCCTTTTTCATTTGTCTTAGAAGATTGAAGTTCCTTTTTAGGAAAGGACTTTCCACTCTTCCACATCTTTTTAAATTTTTTCGCAAAATAGGCCTCAAATTTAGCATCCTCCGAATCACAACTAGAGTCACTATTGTCATCATACTTCATAGGATTTGTGGACATAAGAGCTATGTCCTTCCCCTTTTTTATTTGACAATGATTTGACTCATAGGTCTGCAGATTTCCTACCAGTTCTTCAACAGAGAGGGAATTTAAATCCTTATACTCTTCAACAGCAACTACTTTGGGACGAAATCTTTCTGGAAGGGATCTCAGAATTTTCTTAACTACTTTTGATTGGGGAATAGGTTCTCCTAGCATAAAGCAAGAGTTCACAATTTTACTTAGCTTGGTGTTGAACTCATCAAAAGATTCTGAGTCCTTCATTCTGATAGTTTCAAAAGCAGTAGTTAAGTTTTGGAGTTTAGTCTGTTTCACTGTGTCTGTTCCTTCATGCACGGTTTGAAGTAAATCCCAGGCTGACTTGGCAGTAGGACAGGCAGAAATTCTGTGGAATTCTGCAGGAGTAATACCATTATAGATAGCATTAATTGCTTTATTGTTGCAGTTGGATTTTGTCTTTTCGGGGTCAGACCATTGGGCTTTTGGTTTCTTCACCGTTTGACCCTCGACAGTCACAGTGGGATCACTGTATCCATCCACAACACTATCCCAGACTTGATCGTCTATGGCCTTCAGAAAAGCAATCATTCTCACTTTCCAGTAAGAGTAATTGGTACCATCCAAGAGGGGAGGCTTATTAGTAGATGTTCCTTCTCTGTTGAAATCCATTAGAGATAGAATTTAACAAGATCACACAGTAAGTTAGTGCAACCGGCTCTGATACCACTTGAAAGAACTGCCTTAACACAGGCAACCAACTACCTCTAGTAGATAATCAACAGCTAATGATTAAACTAATGATTATGCCTAAGCCAGTCAACAACCATCAATCACACAAGCAATAAGACACAGATTTATACGTGGAAAACCCTTCTCGGGAAAAAACCACGGGCCTTATCGTTTAGGCCAACAGACAACCAAGCACTAAAACCATGAAAGTTACAAGAGAGAAACTCACACCCCTTTTTCTAGTTGGTGACTCAACCTAAGGACTATGCTCCCTTGCCGACTGCTCGCCGTGCACCTTCCCCGTGCTTGTACACGTCTCCTTTGAAAGCTCTTTGAAAATGATCAGTCTTGAAGAAGATGCATAGCAACTCCTCTGTCTTGAACTTCAGATCAGTTTTTCTGTGCATAGATGCAGTGGAGAAGACCAACCTTTTATCTCTCAATCTCTTCAAACTTCGTTTTACAGAGATATGCTTCCCATCCATCTTATACGCATCTTATCAACTTTTAAATAAGATTGGGTTTGTTAAGAAACAAATCACCATCGAGATATAACAAAACAGTTCAGATCCTAAACTTTCTCAGCCCAGCCGCTCGAGCACACCTACACGTGCTCGAGCGCGCGAGGCTGCTGTTTCTGCATTTGCAAGCTGACTGTGCGCGCTCGAGCACCCTTACACGCGCTCGAGCGCGTGAGGCTGCTGACTGGAACTTTCAACAAACCTGCTGGAACCTCTGTCTTCATTGCTTTTGACTCTGTTCTCCTAGAAATTATATGATAAACATTTGATACCCTGTTTTGTCCTTAACCCAATGAATTTGCCAACAAAAAAATACCTTACAGGTGGGACTGTGTTTAAACCATTAAATAAATGGGGAGGATGAGAGCAAGGTCTCAACATATACAGAGACCCATCCTCTCAACCCTTACATTGGTTGACACTAATCATTTGATTTCATTAGTTGTACATTTGATCAAGCCAATCTTGATCAGTGACGATAATATAATCAACATGAGCACCATGATCTCTACTCCACCTATGATACGTTCGGAGGACCCACATTTTGAGCAGTTAAAACTTTTCATGTTGACATGCTCTTGACATGCACCAAACAAAGTTCCAAACCTTTTATTGGCATGCAAATTAAGATTAACAAACAAGGAAATTAATAATCCAAGGGATAGCTTAGTTGGCTTATGACTACGGCTTGCAACTGGAAGTTGTGGGTTGTAGGTTGTAGGTTGAAAACTACACTATTACACTAGAATTACAGGAGAGTTTATCTGCCTTTCCTCGGGACTTAGAGGAATTAGCTCAGGACTTAATATTGACGGTATAGGATGATTGGGACGAACCTATAATTATAATTAACTGATTATGTCACGCCAACATAATGTTGAATCCAAAATAACTAGAATGGCAGGTTTTATGTAGTACACATGGCATGTCCATGGAGCCCATTCATCTCAGCATATTAATGGATGTGAGTAAATTTTCCATTGGACCAATAAAAGTAGACATAAATATGAAAATAATGACGATTTTGCAATCACCGAATTAGATAGTGCAGTAACAAACACTCATTGAAGTTAATATTATGATTATTTTTGTATAAACAGCCGACAGATTCTCTTTGATTCTAGGTGATCAGAGGACACGGCTCTCCTACGTGTCAAATGTCTTGTCTAAATCTACTGTTCTTATTATTTAAAAAAAAAAAGGCTGTCATTGCACTAATCAGTTTTGGTAATAACTAATAACTATAATATTTCATGGAGTGGCTTGCTTGTAAAGCATAAGGATTTGAGTGAAATTATCTTCGGCCACAAAATAGAGCGGGACAACGATTTTATTGGTTTTCACCTGAAAAAATCAATTTAGGTGGGGCACTAGACTAATCAGGGAAAATGAAGCAGACATGCACCTAATAGGGAATTCATACAAAAAAAAACTAACATTTTTTTTAATCTTTTTTTGTGGTTGCTATTTGCCTTCATTTTTTGTATTGAGGGTCAACAACAACTATTGCTATAATAAGTGAGGGTCGCCGTCGACCTTGAGCATGCATAAACTCCTCACCTTATTCCTTCTTCCTCTATTTCTTCTTATTTTAACCATGACTAGGATTAACGAGTGGCATAACTAGCAGCCCATTGACCACACTTTCAACATGGCCTCTTTCTTTTTCTTTTTCTTTTCTTAAAATGAAATGGGCACATTAAAAAAAATCACAAGATAATTAACTTTTTTGCTTCCGAAGATGCTTTTGTTGAGGTCTCCTCAAATATTTAGTTTATTTTGATCTATCCAAGTGGGTCAGGTTGAATTAACTCAGATGCCAACTTCTCTCAAAAACAATATGACCTGCTTCTCTATGGAAATAAACCCACAGGCAATGTGCCTGGGAAATTGAATAATCATTAAGCCGCAAGCTTGTGCAAAGGGGACCCTTATCTTGGCCATAACACCAGAAAATCTCGAAGTCCTAGGCACTACCCGTAACATCACTGGCCTTTTTTGGTAAGATGTAGGTGTTTCTATCATGAATAACCAACCTGACCTGCAAATTTGATTTGATAATTTTAAGTTGGCATTTCCAAGCTGATTAGTAATTGGAGTGCTCGCCTGACTTGTCTAACACCACTATGAAGATCATAAATGCACTTCGGGGCAAGCCCATTGTCATGAGACCCATTTTATAATTGTCATTCTAGTTCAAGGATAATATGTATTCTTAACTCTCGAAGGGTTGGATTGATCATGATGGAGCCCCCTAGTCCCTTAAAAGTAGCTCGGTTGGTCAGGGACGTCGGTGTGTGAGCAAAGAATGTGTGAATCGAATTCCCGCGGTAGCGCAAAATTAAAAAAGAAAAAAGCAACTCTCGTATAAAACAAGAAGAAAGATCGAGAGGAGGAAGATGATGAGTCTATGCCTGCTCAAGGTCGACGACGACCCTCACTTGCTACAGCGAAGGTCGTCGTCGACCCTCAGCATAGAAAATAAAAGTCGATAGTGACAAAAAAAAAGGGTAAAAGAAGTTGGTTTTTCTGTACAAATTTCCTGTTAGGTGCATGTTTGTGCCTAATGTTCCCTGTTACGTCTATTGCCCACCTTCATAATTTTAAACAGTTTACGCTTATTTTAAAATCGTATTAACAGACATATAGTGATGGGATGGGCTCAAAGAATTCAGTGACTCTCCCCTTCGAAAATTTGAATATGAATTGGATTGATAGTGATGGGCTCAAAGTATTTCTTTATTTTATAGGATCATGTATTTTACTTACTGCGATTACTTTCTCTGCTTGAAGCATGAGACAGTAAATGAAAGGTAACTTGGACTTGACACTAGACATGGGTCATGGTCCACCACAAATATTCAAGACCCTTGGATACGATCTACAAGGGAAACATATTGTTACACCCCGACCCAATTTAATCTTGATTAGTGCTAATTAATGGTGATTTAGTTAAATGAAGTGTGTGTTAGCTTAATTAATTGTGTTTAGTCGTTAATTGTGGTAATTAGTGTTAATTAGCATATTTGGTATGAGTTAGTTGAGTCTTGAGCCTTGGATGGGTGAGTTAGAACTGAATTGATTCGGTTGGATAAAGTCAAGGGCTTCTTTGTAACTATCGATTTTCGCATTTTGCATCATTTGCACGTCATCTTGATGTCATCGCGTGTGTTGCGACGAGCACGTCAATTTTCGTATTAGACTTCACCTCATTTGATCAACCATTGAGTTAGTGGGCCCTGGTTTGACTCTTTATGATAATACTAGTTTTTGGAGGGACCTTCTTACAAAAAGAGAACCTTATCTCTTAAAACCATTCAATAAACCTCTCAACTCCCTTTCATTTCCTTTCATCTCAACTTTTCTTCCTCTTTCTCTTCCTCATCATTTAATTCAGAGTAATTGTGGGTGCATTGGAGGCAAGAGTGGAGACTTCCTTCATCTTCTTCTTTCTCTCACCTTTGTTGACAAGAAAACCATCTTCACCCTCTTCTATTTCTTCCAATTTCAAAATCTTTGCTAAGAGGTAAGAGTTAAACCCTCTTGTTTGATATTTTGAGATGCATTAGAGTCAAGAGACCCTCCTATAAGCATGCATAGACATTTATTGGTGTTTTGTTGTGCAATTGTATTTAAGGTATGAAATTTTGGGTTCTTTGAGCCAAGGGTGTAGAGAAATGATTTGGAAAGCTCTTTATTGAGACAGGTGTAAGCTTTAATTTTGATTTACATGTGGATTAGCTACCATTTGGTTTCAATGAAACTCTTTTCTTAATGATTTTAATCTTTTAATGGAATGAATGGGTTGGATTGTTATGGAATAATTGATGGAGTTAGTTGGAGGGTTTTCATGTTGTAATGGGAGCATGAAGGCTTTATTATTGTGCAGGTTTGGTAATAGAGGAAGGTGTGAGAAGAAATGGAAGGAAGAATATATGGAAATTCCGGAATCAGGAATTCTGGAGTATTCGCTCGAACACCCGCTCAAGCGAGTGAAGGACTCGCTCAAACGACTAACTCTTTAGAAGGGGGGTCCGCTCGAGCAAACCGAGGTTAATTTGCTCGAGAGAACCTGAACTGGAGAATGAGTCTTCTTTTGACCCAATTGTAGGGTGAATTATCACCCTTAGACCATTAAAAACCCACCCTAATCACCTCTAATAGGTAATTATGGTGCACACCTTGTTTCCTTAGGGAATTAGGATCCTTTAAGATCCTTATGACCTTAAAATGGAACCCTTAACCCCTTTTTTAGTCTAATGGAAGATTTTAGTCTTAAACTATGCCATGAAGGTTAGTTAGAAATTCAACTTATCTTACATAATAAGTGACACCCAATCAAGGTAGTAGTACGTTAACTTTTCGAACCCATCTTGCATTGGACGGTGAAGGGCTAAGGGAAATAGATTAGGGTTGGCTAGTAAGAAATGTCTTGACTCATTTAAATTATTGCATCTCATATCGAAGTCCAATTTCTTTATTGATATCAAATCCAAGTTGATTATAGTGGTTGCATTCTTAGTATTGATTACAATTAGACTTCCCAATTTCCGTTCGTAGCATTGATTATTGTATGATTGTTTCAATATTCTTTGAAATTGTGGATTCAGTAAGTATTTGAATATATGTGATTACTATTCGATTTGATTATGAACAAAAGAATACAAACTTACTCAAATTCAATTAATAATTGATTTGATTGAGTCGACACTACTTAACTTCGACCTTGTGATTCCTGACGAGGTTGAACTTGGTTTAGTTATTCAAAGCTACTGTAGTAAGTTATCTGGAGCACTGGAACTCAAGACCCGGGTAACCAGCTAGCCTTTAGCAGGGTCGTTGATGACATTCCAACTAAATTCGCTCTTTTTTTTTTTTTAGAGGATGAGCTCAATGTAGTAGCTAAATAGTATGTTTCCATCATAATTTATTTCCAAGCATAAATTATTCAATTTATAGCACAATTTCCCCAGTTATTACTTATCATTGACATCTGTTAATTTAATAATGATTATTAATTGATTCGATTGAGTCTGCACTACTTAGCTTCGACCCTGTGATTCTCGACGGGGTTGAACTTGATTTAGTTATTGAAAGCTAATGCAGTAAGTCATTTGGAACACCGGAACTCAAGACCCGGGTAGCCAGGTAGCCTTTGGCAGGGCCGCTGGTGACATCCCAACTAAATTCGCTATTTTTTTTAGAGGATGAACTCAATGTAGCAGCCAAATAGTATGTTTCCATCATATTTGATTTCCAAGCATAAATTATTTAATTTATAGCACAATTTGCCTAGTTATTACTTATCATTGCATCTGTTAATTTAATTGTCATTTCAATTCAAATTGTAACATTATGCACTTCCTTATTATTGCCTATACTTATTAGATCGTCTTATTGAGATACTACTTTTTGTGTCACAGTCGTAGGTGTAGCTCCTGGCTCTGAAGAGGCTCAGAAGGGAGATGAGGATACCCAAGAGGTTCCTCTAGGATTAGAGGAGTGGCTAGAGCAAGGGTCAGTGTAGATATTTCGACCCTCAGAGCGCGTGAATTTACTTTTTGGAGGACTTCTTATAGTGTGTGACTAGCTCCTTTTTGTGTGGGTCACACTTAATTGATATCTTTTCTTTGATTATACTTTTGGTAGTGTTTGTATATTTTGTATATGGTTCTTTTATACACCCTTTTTTGTAAACAATACTTATATTTGTATAATTCTTTTGTATTAAAACTCGAATATTTAATTTGAATGAATGAGAATTGACGCCTTCATGTGTACAAATGACAGCTTCCGCTGTGAATTAAATGTTATGAATTTGTTTCAGTGAACTTGACGAACGTATGGAAATATGTTTTTTTTCTTATTTGTGTGTTGTATTTAGTTCGAGACATAAATATATTTGTCACACCTCGTGTACTATCTTAGGATAGGTTGATTCGAGTCGAGTCGGGAATGAGACACGTATTGAGTACCGTCAATTCAAGGAAAGAGACATTTTCTTCGTGATCGTCACTTAAAACACATTAATCCAAGCGACGGTGACATGGTGGGCGTGGTCGTTACCCATAACATATATCGTTACCCATAACATATATACGAAGAGGGTCTTGATCTGGGGCCTCTCACAAGTCATCTCACCTTAATCAAAGGGGTCAAGGCGGGTACCCCATGATAAAGACTTCCTAAATTAGGAATGATTTGTCCGTACGTTCACCAAAATCTCACTTCTTCTAACCTTCTATTTAGAAGAAAATTCCTGGGTTTGCAAATTATAAGCAAAGTAACTTTCATATGCTAGCTAAATTTATCTAGCAGGGACCTTCCCACCCCCACTGATATCTCATATCTGAAAGGCTGAAAACAACAATTGATAGTATCTTTTTTTATACGATTTTTTCTTGGTACGACAGTTGGTAGTGATTGAAATTTAAAACCATGCTAATGCTTCCATCTCCTCTAAAAAAGAAAATGAAGATTTGAGCTCTCATTGGAGATCCACCGGCAAAATAAAAGCAATCATGATATAACTGCAGCTACTTGATTAAAAAAAAACTTCACTATCTATTCTCTAACCACACAGGATCATTTCGATTGCTTTAATCAATGGTGGGTGCTGCATTTTATTAAGCTAAATCCACTGAAAAGAAAAGTGAAGGACGCACGCTCATAACAACAACGAAAAAGAAGAAAAATAAAAAAAATCCCAAAGACAGTTTCTGAATAAAAAGGTTTACCATTTTTCACAATGACTACGTAGAGATTCCTTTCTGTAGCCATTACAATTTACAAGGCTTTTGCTCCATGTCCTACCCCATAAAAACATGTTCCCATGTTTGCTTTTATCTTTCCTGTCATTTGTTTATTTCATTCAATCTTCAATTTTGTTCTGATGTAACTGGTTATAAAAAGTGTCTTTAACTTGTCTGGGGCATCCCGCAAAATTGAGAGTCGTCCTGGAAAAAAAAAAGCAGATATCTATAGAGAGAGAGAGAGAGAGAGAGAGAGAGAGAGAGATTAAAGAGGGTCTCTGCAGAGCTGCAAAGAGTCCCTCGACTTTTCCGGGGCACTGGTCAGTGAGTCAGTGTCTCAGTCAGACACACCGCTCTCCGCCATCAACATTGCATGAGCAAGAGAGCTTCTGCTTTTGCTTTTGCTCAGTTTTGGTATTATTGTCGTACGTCTCTGGTCATGTCAACCATCTCACACCCCTCCCTATATGCTCTTGCTTTGGCCCACCTGGATGAATCCTAGCCGCCCACTGGTCGTTTGGAGAAATCATCAAGATCTTTCTTCTGGGTCCCATTCTAAGAAATTACATTGTGCTAGTTGGTTGGTGGTGTTATTGGACAGACGGTCGGGATCTAGTGCAGAGTGAGAAAGAAGAAAGACAGTTTACAGCTCGACGAACTGAAATGTCGGCACCAATTGTCAGGCAGAAGGAGATAAATGGGATACAAGTGGGAGGCTTTATATTCCTTGGAGCCCACATCACCAATGCACTTTTTGCTGGGCTCAATCCAATTGAATGGAGCCCTTGTCAAGCTCCAGTCATTCTCGAATGTGTTGGCTCATAAGCTAAGTTTAGCTTAAGCCTAGATCCGATCCTGCTCCATTCAGATTTTAAGAGCCTCAATTGAACTTGAGCTCGATCTAACTGTACTCAGCTGAAGTCAATCAACATGCATAAACAGGTTGAGCCCAAGGCAAATCAAGCATGATTCAAGTTCATGCTACAGTCATGCTTGGCTCTATTGGCTCATAAGCCAAGTTTAGCCTAAGGGTCGGTTTGGTTAGAGGGATTTTGAGGTTATTTTTTGGTGAAGAAGAACTATGAACTTCCCACATGTTATCCTTCAGATGCTCAAGCCCAATATATTTAAGAAGGTATGGAATTTTGAGAACTCCAAAAGTCATAAATAATTTCTCAATAGATTGATTTTTAGAATTCTAATATTTAAACGAAGAAGTAAACTTGCGTCTTGAGACATATCTAACACCAGCATAAAAAAAAAAAAAAACTCTCAACATTTGCAATGCCCAAACAAACAAACGGGCACTGACGCCACCCAAACTCAAACTCAACTATATCAACATGCACAAGCAAATTAAAGCCGGAGCCAAATCAAGCATGGTTGAAGTTCGATGCTGCTCGACACACTTAGTGGGACCCACAGTTGATGGACGAAAATGGGACAGTCCTGGTGGGTCCATCTTCCCATTCATAGGATGAGTGGAAAAAAAGTATGGTAACAAACACACAGGACTTGGACTGTTTGGATGCACAGTGTGCGGCAGAGACGCATGATGTTGGGGTTCAAATTTTTTTTTTTTGATTCACCGTACCATGTGTTTTTTTTTTTTTTTTTGTTGAAAGTAAAAGGTGGGCATGGTATTGGTGGAATATAACCGTACCCAATGAGGCCTCCTTTTCTTGCGGGTCTCATCTGTCCTAATGTGAAAAGAAGCTCAAGGAGCAACATTCGATGGGGGTGGTGGTGGGACCTTAGACACAGCCTAAACGAAGAAGACCCGTCCCTTTCGCCTACAGGACCTATCTCGGCTGTTTGCAATGAACAAACCATGCCCATGTCCTTGCCTGTTAAAATCCAAAATCCGGACTTGCCGTGGGGCAACAGATTGGTATGAAACTGATCAGAATCCAAACCTGCCAAGGCGCAGCAAAAGGGGGGTTGGGTCTCCCTCTTTTTCTTTATTCTACTGTTTTAGATTAGATTTCTACTACAATGATTATAATTACATCCATCGATCAATCAATCAAGAAGGGTGGTCTGCTGATATTTACACTTACACCTCCTATCTATCCATATGCCTCTGGTCCAAGCACATGCAACCCACTCCAATCTTTTGTCTGGTTACAGTGCATGTGCTCTGTTTCATGGCACGATGTGATGGATGCACTGCTCTCAGTTCTTTTTGGAGTTAAACTTTTTTTCTCTGCTTTCTTTTTTCTTCTTTCAATTCAATGAGCTTTAATTTTGAACCGAGTGAGAAGAGTCCAGACACTTCAGCCCATGTTTCGATTCAAGGCATGAGCCCAGTCTGTTTTGACCCTAGTCGCATTGGGCTTCTTCAATTCTAATTACCATTGGGCTGCTTGAATTCTAATAGTGCCCAATCTTCTTGCAATGGGTATAATTTTTTTTTTTCCTATCAAAACTCATCATCTAAATAAAGATAAGGGCATTTTTTGTAGTTCCGTAAAAAAGGAAAAGAGGTAATTAGTGTCATTTGGAAAAAAGGAGCTAGCGCACGAATATTTAGTTTGAATTTTCCAGAGAATATTTGACTAATCTTCGAGGGTAATTAATAATTTTTTCAGCACAATGCGAAGAAGACAAATGTATTTCTTTTAGTAATTTCGATTTCTCAGGGGATTTACTTATTGTTGTTTTTTTTGGTTATATCTATTACTCTATTACTAATTTCCTGGAAAATAGGGGCTTCGATCAAAGGGATAGATAGGGGAGGAGGTAGAGATTGACTGAGATCTACAAATATTTTGTTCTCCTACTTTAAAACTGATACTTCTATATAAAATCCATGTAATGAATCTGTCTATGTTGAATCTAACCTGTGTATACTATACTACATTGTCTCCTCTCCCAACATGGATCAACGAGTCCTAAATTCAATTAGGAACACACCACCATTGATTGATAGCACGTAGACACACAATCTATTTTATTTAAAGTGAATCGTAGGTGTCAGGTGTGATCGATCCAACAATAGTTCCAGCCGGGTCCAATTGAAGTAAATTTTTTAATTGCTTGTCTTTTTATATGCGTGAAACAAGCAACTTATATTCATGAATAGTGGGCATAACAAGCAACTTATATTCATGAATAGTGGGCATAACGTATGTTGAAAAAGTGAAACCAAGCTATATGGATAGCCTCATTAAAATTTTCTAGAAAGGGTACGTTTGTGTGGCATTGCCGAAAATTAGTGCCGTGGAATTTTTTTTTTAAATTTTTTTGGATTTTTTTTTCAAACCTCCCCCCATCACAAACGATTTTATGTATGGTTATAGAAAAGTTAGTTTATTGTCTCACTATTTTTTGGGGAAAATAAGCTAAACCAAATGTGAGATTTTAAACATTACCGCAAACAAAGCATTTCTACTTTTCATGCTTCTTCCAGAGAAAGCCGGTTGCACAAATGTGCCCTAATATACTTGGATCTATTAATCAATTTTCGATCACCTAATTCTCAAATCACCATGCATTTTGCTGACCAAGGAGCCATGAACCCATTCTTCATTTACTTATTATCATTGTTTGGCATTCCTTAGAACTTAAATATGATGTGTTGCCCTTCTATGATACTTGAATCTCATAATCGGTTACCTTCACAATGTTTCTCACAGAATTCTCACTGTGGGCCTGGATTTTTCCTAAATGTGACCCGTTAAATCTATTGTGTATGCCATGAGAATTAAAACACCAGCACTAGCAGTTTCTTTAATAAAAGAAGGTCATATTTATGGCAGTGATATGAAGGAGTCTACAATAACTGCAGAAACCATAGCAGGAATTCGTATTCAGTGATAAAGAAGCTTAGTTCAATGAGCCCAACCGCACTGTTCCATTGCCTGTTGCACCTGATTTACTGGACGTAAACCGGTAACTAGGCAATGGGGTCGAATTGCTGTCAAGAAAACGAAGTGCCACCACCACAGACACAGAGCAAGCGAACATCGGAATGGGCCCGAAGATCCACAGCAGCAATGTGGTGGCAAAGTAGAGCGATCGAAGCCCAACAGACCAGAAATTGCTGCCTCTTATCACTGCAGTTTGGACGTAGCTGACGGGTATGTTTGAATCCGGCGTGCTCATGAGGAAGTTTGCATGGAGGAAGTACCTTGCTGATTGAATGAAGGAGGTGAAGGCGACGAGAAAGAAGGAGAGGAGGGTGATGAACTTGATGGAAGAAGTGGTAGGGCTTGTGTCCCCATAAATTACTTTGTCCATGAAGACTTTGGAGGAGGAGCTTCCCACCCATGTGCCAATTAGGGAGCTTAGAGTGATGGAGAGGGAAGCCAGATAAGTTGATGCAGATATGTTGGTTGAGAGCACCTGCAAAGCTGTTGGAGTGTTGTTGGGCCCACCCTGTGGATGCAACAAACGTTCAGGATTTAACAGTAGGTTTTGAACTGTGATCGTCCATTGATCTGATGACACTCATCATTATAGAGGGTCAATTAAGGGTCCAGATTCAACTTCAAAGCAAAATGACCAAAGATTGGATTGATGATTAGGTTCATCCAATCTTACATACTTTTGGCCCATGGTCCATATTTGGCGATCAGGACTTGGGAGATCAACTGGTTCATATATATCACCCAACAGCGGGGCCTACTTGCAAAGATCAGTGTAATAATGTTGCATGATATTCTGGAAAATTTGACAATAGTTTCGTGGTGAACTATGCATTTAAAATTTGGCTTCATGAGATCTGTGATAGTTTTAAGCAAAATCTTAATAGAACTTCGAATGCATATATTCATTGTTTTTAAATTACTATTTTCTCACTGATTCTATCTACGATATCCAGAGGAATTGAAAAGGCTCCCCATAATTCTCTCCAGAAGAGAAACTAAAGAGAGAATTTTGACAATCCATCACTCTTCAATGAGAGAGACAGAGAGAAGTTTCTAAAACTAACCTGCAACATTTTCTCCACCCAAGCCATCTTGTTGTGGTTCTCATAGCCAATGACTGTGGTGTGGGGAAGCTTTATGATTCTGTAGATGAGATAAAGATGGTAGCCGAACATGACGATCAACCCTGATGGGACCAAGACCATATCCAGATCTTCCTTCTTTAACCCCATCTTCTACTTTCTCTACATCGGACAGATGCTTATAGCTAGCTTGGATTAAGTTAGCTTTAAATTGTTTAGGCAGTTGTGTGTTTGTAATATGTGTTGTTGTGTCGTTAAGGCATTGAACAAAGACAGCTTCCAAGCAAGCACATGCTACGTCAATGTTACGAACTTGGTTTAGCTTGCACTCCAATTCCTGAGGACCATTCCCCTCTGGAAAAGAATGGGATTCATCTCACCATCCATGTGGTAATTTCCATATCATGGGTGCACCATTACCTTATCACCATAGTTGTGGGATGGCTAAAAATGGTTTATATCCGGCTCCAGATTGAGGTTCGAGTCTTCATAGGTCCATCAAACTGGGGGTTGGGATGTGCAACCGGACTCGTCGGGTTTCAGCCTGGGTGAGATTATTATGGGCCTATCTGCACCAACATTGGACTGTTTTAACTCCAGAGCCTGCCATCAGTCTGAAACATAGTTCCAGGATAGTTGTAGTTCCAAGTTATACTGAAGGACCCCATAATTTGTTTTATTGTATAGGTAGAGCTCGTTAATGGACCTGGGTATGACCCAACTCTTTTCGAACCTAGATCCATTAACATATTCAGGCCCCCAACAGGCACAAGAGACCAAACCAACCCTGAAGTTTAGGCCTGTCCACAAATTTTTTTGGGCTGCACACAGATCCTGGAGGCTAGGCCCATCAAACTCTTAAGTAAAAGCTTTACAAATGTCTTTAAACAATTACATGTACAAAATTCTTTTAATCAATTCACCAGCATTAAATTGCACTGAGGCACGAAATCAGACATTTATTGGGCTGAATCCATTATTGGACTAGAGCCTTTAGCGAGCCGACCCTTGGAGTCCAGTCCCCATTTGTATTGGGTGTGACAAGGTCCATGTTGCCTGGGCCCAGTTGAATCCTGCCTGCACTTGGTCCGTTTAAAGACATGTACTGTTGGCATTTCTCAATGATGATCCGATGTTTCATCTGATTACCCACCATCACGGCTGGCCCTAGAGAAAAATCAATTAGGGCACAAAAAAAAAAAAGATGGCAAAGTTCTAGCTGTCAAATTATGAAAACATGCAATTGCAATAAAACCACACAGGTACATGACATTCATATAATCAAAACAACTATCATTTTTAAAGCAGTAACTGAATCATGCACCACAGATACCATTACAAGAGTTAAATAGAACAATCGACCACTAGTACAGTAATACATGGACATTAACTTAATACATGGACATTAACTTATAGTAGCAGCAGCTAGCAGCATCACGCAGCAATTATGGATAGACCTCGATAAGGGACCGCATACCGAAGATGGGTGTGAACTTGTAACGAGAGAAATCAGCATCCTCGAAGACTTTACTCCATTCATCTTGGGTCCTCTCCTTTCCATAGGTGTCCACCATCATCATCATGTCAAAGAAGAGCTGAGTCTCTACCGATTGATGATCGCCGTTCTCCACGTCGATTACCATCTCCAATATCATCACCTTCCCACCCCCTTCTTTGCTGGGAATGGCTTCCTTGCATAGCTTCAGAATCCTCACGCAATCC
This sequence comes from Cinnamomum chago, assembly GCA_038049695.1. Classification (NCBI taxonomy): domain Eukaryota; kingdom Viridiplantae; phylum Streptophyta; class Magnoliopsida; order Laurales; family Lauraceae; genus Cinnamomum; species Cinnamomum chago. Next base: position 60,635,814 of record CP142457.1, read on the forward strand.
CCGTCACTCCAATCATGAAGGATCCACTGCCAAATAGAGCAACTATAAGATATATTTGCGGTCCCTATTACGTTGCACTACATAAAGTAAACTAGTTATTGGAGCTTCTCTCAAGAAGAATTAGGAACTTCCAATGCAATGTGAGCCGCCCGGGGCCCAATCCGGGGGGCAGGGAGTGTGAGATGCAATGAGCATCTTGGGGAGTGGGTGAGTGAAGTTGATCTACTTGTGTCCATTTAGGATCTCCATGAAAAAAATCTCTGCTCCTTAAACTTATGTTAAAGTGCCTTTAATCCCTTCTTTGATCTAATAGGATCCATGTCAATCGGATTAATCCCAGGATGAACAGGGGTTGGGTTTGGATCACCCTGGGCCGGCTAACCTGGCCTGGGATCCGAATTACTGACAGGAGATTTTGCCCGATTTGGGTCCAAATTAGTACCCAAACTCAAACTAAAGACCCGAACCAAAGCTCAAAACAAGGGATATGAAGTATTAACAGGCTCAAATCAAAGGGTCAGTTACTTATAGATTAATGTAAGAAAAATAAATATACTTAAATGACTTTTGCTCAGGTGTGGATATCTCACACTGTGTGAGAGTCTGTGGGGGCCCCATCATATAACTTGGACACATCATCCAAACCCATCCCGCCAATATTTCTTGGATCTCATAGGGAATACCGATTTGAATGAATTGGACTGTTAGATCAAAACTGAATTTATGTATTTATTTTATCTTAAAACCATTACGCTCATGGACCATAAACCAAGGGGTAAAGATGATGGGATTAGCTTGAAATTTCATATATTGTCCGGAACCACATGTATCTTTTCATCCCCCACCACATCCTTGATTAGTGGGGCCTCAAGTGTGCCCCACACGCGGTCTTGGCTGCGAGACATTTGCACCTGAGCACAGCTCATACTTGATATATAAATAAATTTATACTTTATGGTTTTGGCATAGGGTTATTGAGTGGCTGTGAATGAAATTTATACTTAATATATAGATGCATTTTATACCTAAATAGCTGCCTTTGTTAACACGCCCAAGTTTCCATTCCTTTACTGTGCTAAAATGGGTGCATTAGTTAACATCAGAAAATCTAAAGCTAAACTGTAGTATCAAACGTCCCTACCTTAAGAAAGACTGCATCTGCAGGGGGTATGGACTCAAACATGTCCCCACCAACATACACCATTCCAGTACTCTGAGGCAAGGTGGCAACCACATGTGGAAGGTCAAACAAGGTGCACTTCACGTTTGGGAAAGCCTCAGCAATGGCTGTAGCAGCAGCTCCCTTGCCTCCCCCCACATCCACCAGTGACTCTAATCCTTTGAAAACATGACCAAACTCCTTCACAATAACACTCATGATCAGTCTCGAGTCGCTGGCCATGCACTCGTTAAAGCAGCCGTTGATTTCTGGGCTCTGGGCTGCGCACTCCCATAAGCCCAGTCCATGAGCTGCCTCAAATGGGGTCCCTCCCTTCCCCTCGAACCATCGGCTTAACCATTGCCATGGGCTTACGAGAACTGGGTCTAGCATCATCAAAACAAATGGTGCCAGACTCGTGCTGGACTGACTCAGGAGGAGTTTAGAAGAAGGTGTCAGCACATATTCTTCTTCTTCACGATTTTTGTGCATGGTGAAGAAGCCCAAATGGACCATGAGCCGCATGAGGCGATGTAGGCATGGGCTCTTGGTGGGTGAGATCGGAAGCGCGTCGACCAGGTCGGAGAGTGTCATGGGTCGGCCATGGTTGTGGATTGTATCTGGTATGCCGAGTTGAATGGCACATGTCAGAGACATGGAGCTGATGAAGTTACCCATGTGTTTCCATACATGGGCTTGGGTCTCTACCAGTTCACGACAGCCATCTCTTTCTTCGGTAAATCCCATAACTCACACTCGTTCACTATTTTTCTTCCTGGAAAGACTTGGGTAGTCTACTAGTCTTGGCTACTCTTGAGGAGATATGCAGACACATGCACGCAAATTTATAGCCAGGTCTTTGCTCTCGGGAACATTTGGTTCTGGTCAGATTATTGCAATTATGCATTACAGGTCACCATCGTTAGTGGGCCATAGTTCAAATATCAATCCAAGATGATCTCACTTGGGAGCGCTCAAACTCTCCCTTCCTGCGCTTGAGTCGTTATGCGAGGAGCAAATTTTTTTGAAAACAGAACCTCATCCGTGAGTGGATCCCATCCAGTGCTCAAGCGGACCATGTGCGAAATTAGAATTTTGCTTAGGAAAACACTTCCTAATTTCTCTCAATTTACCTATTTAAGTCCTATCCTCGTTAGGTAACCTTATGCACGTCCCAATGCCTATAAATTAGACTCTCTAGAAACCTTAAAGGTGTCACTTACTCTTCTCTCCAATTCTAATACTTAGAATCAATTTGAGAGATCATTCTTTCTTCTCCAAAGTTCCATCAAGTTGTTGTACTAAAGTTTAAGACTTTCGAGTTTTCTTTTTCTACTCTCTTGAAGTAGATTTGCCTTAAAGAGGCTATCAAGGCGGTTGGTTTAAGCACGGTGAAGGTGAACGGCGATTTGTTGGCAAGATCGTTGCAGTCCTTAAGTTGAGTTGCAACTGGAGAAGGGATCTGCGAGTTTTTGTAGCTTTCAATTTTATTAGTGGTTGGTTGTTTGTTGGCCTAGACGATATGACCCATGGTTTTTTTCCTGAGTAGGGTTTTTCATATATAAAGCTTGTGTCTTAGTTTCTTTGTCTTTGATTGCTTTAAGTAGACTTAGGTTAATCCACTAGTTTAATCACTTGAATTGAAATCTAATAGAGATACTGTTTAAAGCAGCCTTAGCCTTCATTAAGGTTGATCTTTCATCATGCGAAGGAAGAGTTGATAAATAAAGAGAATACTTATCCTCTATTAAGTTTTAAAGACCGTATTTCTTTTTAAAGAAAAAAAAAAAACTAAAAGTCGACTTTTGAAGCTCCATAAATGTTTGATGATGAGATCCTCCATGTATCCATGAGTGGCAATGTTTGTTTTGCAAGAGCTAAAGTTAATCACTGTAAATTTCGCTTTCCATATTTGGTTGGTCACAACAAGTAAGAAAATAAGGTCTACCTAGAGGACTGAAATTTTATTCCAAAATCAATTTTGATTTATCTTTATTCTTCATTTTTTCTAAAATAAGCATATCATTCAAATTATAACAGTGCGTCAAGTTTACTACCGCTAATATTGTGCGTAAAAATGTCAAAAAAGAGTTAATTTTGATGTACAATTTGCAATATCAAATGCTCATATGCTGGGTCCCGGGTCCACAGGTCGGAACCTATATGGACCCGGTCCCGTTTATCAATCAGAACCTAAATTAGATTCCTGACCCGGACCCGTTTATGAAACGGAACCTAAAATAGATTCCAGGCCCAATTTTTTACAGGTCGGAACTTCTGGGTAATCGGATAATTGGATACCCGATTGGAACCCTACATGTTTGCTAGTATAGGCTTTTTTTTTATCCGGTTGAAATGAAGGTTCTGCTGGTTTCACGTACATTCTCGACCGTAGATATTAGGATCTCTGGTTTTTTATGGTAACAATTCTGCACCCAGTATGTTAGAGTCAATAATCTCGTAGAATTAAAGATATATTTAGTTTGGAGATTTCTCGGGAAATCTAGGTTGTGCATGGCCATGAGATACTCAAACACATACATAATTGTCATGGGCAACATTCTCACTAAAGGACCAACAAAAACGATGTGCAATGCATGGACTAAATAACAAGTGAAATAAGAATGAGAAGGTGGAACCGGATCCGGACCCGGAACCGTTTCGGAACCGATTCCATGGCTCCGGAACCGGAGCCAGAACAGTATATGGGACGGCTCTAGATCCAGGCCCGGGTCTAGGTAGAGAATGATATTAAAAAAAATATGTTTTATAGGAGAGATATTAGAAAATTGAGGCAATGAGTTGGGTATCGGGTCCACGGGTCCGAAACAAGGTGGAACCGGATCCGGACCCATTAACTTATCGGGGCATGATTAAGGACCCAGACTCGGTTTAAGGACCCAGACTCGGTTTTAACGGGTCGGATCCTCCGGGTAATCGAAAAATCGGGGACCCATTTACATCCTTAGTCGTACGCCAACTCAACTGTGAGAGGTCATGGGATTGAGTCCTCTCTTCACTGCTCCCTCCCTCCCTCATAAATATATCTATATATATTTTGGCCTAACGGGGATTCCGGATCTCAAGCACTAAGTCCAAATAAATAAAAAAAAAAGCCCGAGCACTGCCCATTTATTAATAACTAAACCCCATACCCAAAGCCCAATCCATGAGCTCACTTACAAACAAAGAAAACACTCTTCTTTTTAAGAGAAGAAATAAAAATATTACTCTCTGACCTTTTGATTCTACTACATCCTAAATTTTGTTCTCTCTTATATTGACCATTTACTTCACTTAAATGGAAAAATAAATTTACTATTTATTGTATGTTTAATATGATTTGATATTATTTCATTCAATTGTTATTCACACATGTCCATCCATCATTTCGTGAACCAAGCCCCGACTCGTGACCCGTAATAAGGTAAAAGAAGGAAAAAAGAAGGCTAAAAAATCGGTTTTTGATATTTCCGCCGTATGTATCCGCGGTATACATGAAGTTTCCAGATTTCCACCTCTCAGAAAGGAGGAAAACTGGAAAATGCGAGTTTACTGCCGATGGCAGCAGCGCTAAAGCTTAGTGAGTGTCCAAATAAAGTCGCAAGGCCTTTATATTTCAAATTATCAGAAAAGGTGGAAAAAAGGCTAAAAAATCGGTTTTCAATATTTTCGCCGCGGTATATTTGCAATTTACGGTTTTCCTCCTCTCAGAGAGGAGGAAATCTGGAAAGTCACGAGTTTACCACCGATTCTAGCAGAGAGGAGGAAATCTGGAAAGTAACGAGTTTACCGCCGATTCTAGCAGCGGTAAAGCTGAGCGAGTGTCAAAATAAAGTTGTAGGGCCTTTTCTTTTCCAATTAACATAAAATAGAATGAAAAAAATCGATAGTTGCATTTTTTCTTGTTTCCCATATCCAGTGAGCCCCTTATAATATGAATAAAGAGAAAAAAATCACACAAGCTGACTTTGGCAATTGACACATGTTGAATTCAATTTCTAGTTTTTCTAATAAATATGCTTCCCCCATAAATAAAAGTAGAAATATATAAATGGTCATCAAATCTCATCCCCATAATTAAAGAATAAAATCTGAGATATCGAGCTATTAAAGCAATTTGCTCCTGTCTACAACTCAATCCTTAAATCTTTCATCACTCGTAGCTTTTAATGATCATCGGTGTGATTCACTTGATAATAAATTCTTAAAAATTCAATTCCATGCAAACAGAGGGGCCCTTAAGAGAGCACATTTGTGAAAGGGAATTTAAAAGCATTGAGTGTTATCACGTATCTAATCTAGAGCAATGACATAAAAGGTTTTGCAATCTTGAAGTCAACATCTAAACTTTATTTTTGTTGACATGCTTAGATTTGAAACTCTCGGGACCTAGCCAGAAAGCCGAACGACTGACGGAACTGGTCAAATCGAGCTCGATAACTATTTAGGACCGTAGCACTACACCACACGGTCGCATATATGCATAGAAAGGCAGTGATGTGTCGACTACTACGACATGTTTGTAGGGTTGCAAACGGAACGGTTCCGGATCGGAACTATAGTGGATTCGGACCCGTTTGTGAATAACGGTTCCGGTTCTGAATCCGGTTTTGACGCGTAACATGTTTAGTTGGTTCCAGACCCCGCTTCGATAGGAAAACCGGATCCGGGTCTACCTAGAGGACTGGAATCCTGTTCCAAAATCGATTCTGATTTATCTTTATTCTTGATTTTTCCTAAAATAAGCGTATCATTAAAATTGTAACAGTGCGTCAAGTCTACTACCGCTAATATTGTGCATAAAAGTGTCATAAAAGAGTTAATTTTGATGTACAATTTGCAATATCAAATGCTCATATGCCGGGTCCCGGTTCCACAGGTCGGAACCTATATGGACCAGGTCCCGTTTATCAATCGGAATCTAAATTAGGTTCCTGACCCGGACCCGTTTATGAAACGGAACCTAAAATAGGTTCCAGACCAAATTTTTTACAGGTCGGAACTTCTGGGTAATCAGATAATCGGATACCCGTTTGGAACCCTACATGTTTGCGAGTATAGGCTTTTTTTTTGTCCGGTTGAAATGAAGGTTCTGCTGGTCTCACGTACATTCTCGATCGAAGATATTATGATCTCTGGTTTTTTATGGTAACAATTCTGCACCCTGTATGTCAGAGTCAATAATCTCGTAGAATCAAAGATATATTTAGTTTGGAGATTTCTCGGGAAATCTAGGTTGTGCATGGCCATGAGATATTCAAACATATACATAATTGTCATGGGCTGCATTCTCTCTGTAGGACCAGCAAAAGCGATGTGCAATGCATGGACTAAACAACAAGTGAAATAAGAAAGAGAAGGTGGAACCGGATCCGGACCCGGAACCGTTTCGGAACCAATGATATGGCTCCGGAACCGGAACCAGAACAGTATATGGGACGGCTCTAGATCCAGGCCCGGGTCCAGGTTGAGAGTGATATTACAAAAAATATGTTTTTAAGGAGTCATTTTAGAAAATTGAGGTAATATGTTGGCTATCGGGTCCACGGGTCCGAAACAAGGTGGAACCGGACCCGGATCCATTTACTTATCGGGGCATGATTAAGGACCCAGACTCGGTTTTAACTGGTCGGAACCTCCGGGTAATCGGTAAATCGGGGACCCATTTACATCCTTAGTCGTACGCCCGCTCAGCTGTGAGAGGTCATGGGTTTGAGTCCTCGCATCAATGCTCCCTCCCTCCCTCATAAATATATATATATATATATATTTTGGCCGAACGGGGATTCCGGATCTCAAGCACTAAGTGCAAATAAATAAAAAAAAAGCCCGAGCACTGCCCATCTATTAATAACTAAACCCCATACCCAAAGCCCAATCCATGAGCTCACTTACAAAAAAAGAAAACACTCTTCTTTTTAAGAGAAGAAATAAAATTGCTACTCTCTGACTTTTTGATTCTACTACATCCTAAATTTTGTTCTTCTTATATTGACCATTTACTTCATTTAAATGGAAAAATAAATTTACTATTTATTGTATGTTTATTATGATTTGATATTATTTCATCCAATTGTCATTCACACATGTCCATCCATCAATTCGTGAACCAAGCCCCGACCCGTGACCCGCAATAAGGTAAAAGAAGGAAAAAAAAGGGCTAAAAAATCGGTTTTTGATATTTCCGCCGAAAGTATCCGCGGTATACCTGAAGTTTCCAGATTTCCTCCTCTCAGAGAGGAGGAAAACTGGAAAATGCGAGTTTACCGCCGATGGCAGCAGCGGTAAGGCTTAGTGAGTGTCCAAATAAAGTCGCAAGGCCTTTTTATTTCAAATTATCAGAAAAAAGAAAAAAAAAGGCTAAAAAATCAATTTTCAATAATTATGCCGTGGTACACTTGCAATTTCCGGTATTCCTCCTCTCAGAGAGGAGGAAATCTGGAAAGTAACCGCCGATTCCAGTAGTGGAAAAGCTGAGTGAGTGTCCAAATAAAGTTGCAAGGCCTTTTCTTTTCGAATTATCATAAAATAGAATGAAAGAATCGATATTTTCATTTTTTCTTGTTTCCCATATCTAGTGAACCCCCATATAATATGAATAAAGGGAAAAAAAATCACACAAGCTGACTTTGGCTATTGACACATGTTGAATTCAATTTCTAGTTTTTCTAATAAATATGCTTCCCCCATAAATAAAAGTAGAAATATATAAATGGTCATCAAATATCATCCCCATAATTAATGAATAAAATCCGAGATATCAAGCTATTAAAGCAATTTGCTCCTGTCTACAACTCCATCCTTAAATCTTTCATCACTCGTAGCCTTTAATGATCATCGGTGTGATTCACTTGATAATAAATTCTTAAAAATTCAATTCCATGCAAACAGAGGGGCCCCCTTAACAGAGCACATTTGTGAAAGGGAATTTAAAAGCATTGAGTGTTATCACGTATCTAATCTAGTGCAATAACATAAATGGTTTTGCAATCTTGAAGTCAACATCTAAACTTTATTTTTTTTGACATGCTTAGATTTGAAACTCTCGAGACCTAACCAGAAAGCCGTACGACTGATGGGACTGGTCAAATCGATCTCGATAGGTAAATAGGACCGTAGCACAACACCACACGGTCGCTTACATGCACAGAAAGGTAGTGATGTGTCGACTAGTACGACTTGTTTGTAGGGTTGCAAACTGAACGGTTTCGGATTGGAACCATATTGGACTTGAGCCCGTTTGTAAATAACGTTTCTGGTTCTAACTCATAACTTGTTTAGTTGGTTCCAGGGCCGGCTCCTATAGGAAAACCCGGATCTGAGTCTACCTAGAGGACTGGAATCCTGTTCCAAAATCGATTCTGATTTATCTTTATTCTTCATTTTTCCTAAATATATGCGTATCATTAAAATTGTAACAGTGCGTCAAGTCTACTACCGCTAATATTGTGCATAAAAATGTCAAAAAAAGAGTTAATTTTGATGTACAATTTGCAATATCAAATGCTCATATGCCGGGTCCCGGGTCCACAGGTCGGAACCTATATGGACCCGGTCCCGTTTATCAATCGGAATCTAAATTAGGTTCCTGACCCGGACCCGTTTATGAAACGGAACCTAAAATAGGTTCCAGACCAAATTTTTTACAGGTCGGAACTTCTGGGTAATCAGATAATCGGATACCCGTTTGGGACCCAACATGTTTGCGAGTATAGGCTTTTTTTTTTGTCCGGTTGAAATGAAGGTTCTGCTGGTCTCACGTACATTCTCGATCGAAGATATTATGATCTCTGGTTTTTTATGGTAACAATTCTGCACCCTGTATGTCAGAGTCAATAATCTCGTGGAATCAAAGATATATTTAGTTTGGAGATTTCTCGGGAAATCTAGGTTGTGCATGGCCATGAGATACTCAAAGACATACATAATTGTCATGGGCTGCATTCTCACTATAGGACTAGCAAAAACGATGTGCAATGCATGGGCTAAATAACAAGTGAAGTAAGAAAGAGTAGGGGGAACCGGATCCGGACCCGGAACCGTTTCGGAACCGATTCCATGGCTCAGGAACCGGAACCAGAACAGTATATGGGACGGCTCTATATCCATGCCCGGGTCTAGGTAGAGAATGATATTAAAAAAATATGTTTTATAGGAGAGATTTTAGAAAATTGAGGTAATACGTTGGGTATCGGGTCCACGGGTCCGAACCAAGGTGGAACCGGACTCGGACCCATTTACTTATCGGGGCATGATTAAGGAGCTAGATCCGGTTTTAACGGGTCGGAACCTCCGGGTAATCGGAGAATCTGGGGCTCATTTACATCCTTAGTCGTACGCCAGCTCCACTGTGAGAAGTCATGGGTTTGAGTCCTCACATCACTGCTCCCTCCCTCCCTCATAAGTACATCTATATATATTTTGGCCGAACGGGGATTCCGGATCTCAAGCACTATGTGCAAATAAATAAAGAAAAAAACCCGAGTACTGCCCATCTATTAATAACTAAACCCCATACCCAAATCCCAATCCATGAGCTCACTTACAAACAAAGAAAACACTCTCCTTTTTAAGAGAAGAAATAAAAATGCTACTCTCTGACCTTTTGATTCTACTACATCCTAAATGTTGTTCTCTCTTATATTGACCATTTACTTCATTTAAATGGGAAAATAAATTTACTATTTATTGTATGTTTATTATGATTTGATATTATTTCATCCAATTGTTATTCACACATGTCCATCTATCATTTCGTGAACCAAGCCCCGACCCGTGACCCGCAATAAGGTAAAAGAAGGCTAAAAAACCGGTTTTTGATATTTCCACCGTATGTATCCGCGGTATACCTGAAGTTTCAAGATTTCCTCCTCTCAGAGAGGAGGAAAACTGGAAAATGCGAGTTTACCGCCGAGGGAAGCAGTTGCAAAGCTTAGTGAGTGTCCAAATAAAGTCGCAAGGCCTTTATATTTCAAATTATCAGAAAAGGAGGAAAAAAAAGGCTAAAAAATCGGTTTTCAATATTTCCGCCGCGATATACTTGCAATTTCCGGTTTTCCTCCTCTTAGAGAGGAGGAAATCTGGAAAGTAACGAGTTTACCGCCGATTTAAGCAGCGGTAAAGCTGAGTGAGTGTCCAAATAAAGTTGCAAGGCCTTTTCTTTTCCAATTAACATAAAATAGAATGAAAGAATCGATAGTTGTATTTTTTCTTGTTTCCCATATCTAGTGAATCCCCATATAATAGGAATAAAGAGAAAAAAATCACACAAGCTGACTTTGACAATTGACACATGTTGAATTCAATTTCTAGTTTTTCATATAAATATGCTTTCCTCATAAATAAAAGTAGAAATATATAAACTGTCATCAAATATCATCCCCATAATTAAAGAATAAAATCCGAGATATATATCGAGTTATTAAAGCAATTTGCTCCTGTCTACAACTCCATCCTTAAATCTTTCATCACTCGTAGCTTTTAATGATCATCGGTGTGATTCACTTGATAATAAATTCTTAAAAATTCAATTCCATGCAAACAGAGGGGCCCTTAAGAGAGCACATTTGTGAAAGGGAATTTAAAAGCATTGAGTGTTATCACGTATCTAATCTAGAGCAATGACATAAAAGGTTTTGCAATCTTGAAGTCAACATCTAAACTTTATTTTTGTTGACATGCTTAGATTTGAAACTCTCGGGACCTAGCCAGAAAGCCGAACGACTGACGGAACTGGTCAAATCGAGCTCGATAACTATTTAGGACCGTAGCACTACACCACACGGTCGCATATATGCATAGAAAGGCAGTGATGTGTCGACTACTACGACATGTTTGTAGGGTTGCAAACGGAACGGTTCCGGATCGGAACTATAGTGGATTCGGACCCGTTTGTGAATAACGGTTCCGGTTCTGAATCCGGTTTTGACGCGTAACTTGTTTAGTTGGTTCCAGACCCCGCTTCGATAGGAAAACCGGATCCGGGTCTACCTAGAGCACTGGAATCCTGTTCCAAAATCGATTCTGATTTATCTTTATTCTTGATTTTTCCTAAAATAAGCGTATCATTAAAATTGTAACAGTGCGTCAAGTCTACTACCGCTAATATTGTGCATAAAAGTATCAAAAAAGAGTTAATTTTGATGTACAATTTGCAATATCAAATGCTCATATGCCGGGTCCCGGTTCCACAGGTCGGAACCTATATGGACCAGGTCCCGTTTATCAATCGGAATCTAAATTAGGTTCCTGACCCGGACCCGTTTATGAAACGGAACCTAAAATAGGTTCCAGACCAAATTTTTTACAGGTCGGAACTTCTGGGTAATCAGATAATCGGATACCCGTTTGGAACCCTACATGTTTGCGAGTATAGGCTTTTTTTTTGTCCGGTTGAAATGAAGGTTCTGCTGGTCTCACGTACATTCTCGATCGAAGATATTATGATCTCTGGTTTTTTATGGTAACAATTCTGCACCCTGTATGTCAGAGTCAATAATCTCGTAGAATCAAAGATATATTTAGTTTGGAGATTTCTCGGGAAATCTTGGTTGTGCCTGGCCATGAGATATTCAAACATATACATAATTGTCATGGGCTGCATTCTCTCTGTAGGACCAGCAAAAGCGATGTGCAATGCATGGACTAAACAACAAGTGAAATAAGAAAGAGAAGGTGGAACCGGATCCGGACCCGGAACCGTTTCGGAACCAATGATATGGCTCCGGAACCGGAACCAGAACAGTATATGGGACGGCTCTAGATCCAGGCCCGGGTCCAGGTTGAGAGTGATATTACAAAAAATATGTTTTTAAGGAGTCATTTTAGAAAATTGAGGTAATATGTTGGCTATCGGGTCCACGGGTCCGAAACAAGGTGGAACCGGACCCGGATCCATTTACTTATCGGGGCATGATTAAGGACCCAGACTCGGTTTTAACTGGTCGGAACCTCCGGGTAATCGGTAAATCGGGGACCCATTTACATCCTTAGTCGTACGCCCGCTCAGCTGTGAGAGGTCATGGGTTTGAGTCCTCGCATCAATGCTCCCTCCCTCCCTCATAAATATATATATATATATATTTTGGCCGAACGGGGATTCCGGATCTCAAGCACTAAGTGCAAATAAATAAAAAAAAAAGCCCGAGCACTGCCCATCTATTAATAACTAAACCCCATACCCAAAGCCCAATCCATGAGCTCACTTACAAAAAAAGAAAACACTCTTCTTTTTAAGAGAAGAAATAAAATTGCTACTCTCTGACTTTTTGATTCTACTACATCCTAAATTTTGTTCTTCTTATATTGACCATTTACTTCATTTAAATGGAAAAATAAATTTACTATTTATTGTATGTTTATTATGATTTGATATTATTTCATCCAATTGTCATTCACACATGTCCATCCATCAATTCGTGAACCAAGCCCCGACCCGTGACCCGCAATAAGGTAAAAGAAGGAAAAAAAAGGGCTAAAAAATCGGTTTTTGATATTTCCGCCGAAAGTATCCGCGGTATACCTGAAGTTTCCAGATTTCCTCCTCTCAGAGAGGAGGAAAACTGGAAAATGCGAGTTTACCGCCGATGGCAGCAGCGGTAAGGCTTAGTGAGTGTCCAAATAAAGTCGCAAGGCCTTTTTATTTCAAATTATCAGAAAAAAGAAAAAAAAAGGCTAAAAAATCAATTTTCAATAATTATGCCGTGGTACACTTGCAATTTCCGGTATTCCTCCTCTCAGAGAGGAGGAAATCTGGAAAGTAACCGCCGATTCCAGTAGTGGAAAAGCTGAGTGAGTGTCCAAATAAAGTTGCAAGGCCTTTTCTTTTCGAATTATCATAAAATAGAATGAAAGAATCGATATTTTCATTTTTTCTTGTTTCCCATATCTAGTGAACCCCCATATAATATGAATAAAGGGAAAAAAAATCACACAAGCTGACTTTGGCTATTGACACATGTTGAATTCAATTTCTAGTTTTTCTAATAAATATGCTTCCCCCATAAATAAAAGTAGAAATATATAAATGGTCATCAAATATCATCCCCATAATTAATGAATAAAATCCGAGATATCAAGCTATTAAAGCAATTTGCTCCTGTCTACAACTCCATCCTTAAATCTTTCATCACTCGTAGCCTTTAATGATCATCGGTGTGATTCACTTGATAATAAATTCTTAAAAATTCAATTCCATGCAAACAGAGGGGCCCCCTTAACAGAGCACATTTGTGAAAGGGAATTTAAAAGCATTGAGTGTTATCACGTATCTAATCTAGTGCAATAACATAAATGGTTTTGCAATCTTGAAGTCAACATCTAAACTTTATTTTTTTTGACATGCTTAGATTTGAAACTCTCGAGACCTAACCAGAAAGCCGTACGACTGATGGGACTGGTCAAATCGATCTCGATAGGTAAATAGGACCGTAGCACAACACCACACGGTCGCTTACATGCACAGAAAGGTAGTGATGTGTCGACTAGTACGACTTGTTTGTAGGGTTGCAAACTGAACGGTTTCGGATTGGAACCATATTGGACTTGAGCCCGTTTGTAAATAACGTTTCTGGTTCTAACTCATAACTTGTTTAGTTGGTTCCAGGGCCGGCTCCTATAGGAAAACCCGGATCTGAGTCTACCTAGAGGACTGGAATCCTGTTCCAAAATCGATTCTGATTTATCTTTATTCTTCATTTTTCCTAAATATATGCGTATCATTAAAATTGTAACAGTGCGTCAAGTCTACTACCGCTAATATTGTGCATAAAAATGTCAAAAAAAGAGTTAATTTTGATGTACAATTTGCAATATCAAATGCTCATATGCCGGGTCCCGGGTCCACAGGTCGGAACCTATATGGACCCGGTCCCGTTTATCAATCGGAATCTAAATTAGGTTCCTGACCCGGACCCGTTTATGAAACGGAACCTAAAATAGGTTCCAGACCAAATTTTTTACAGGTCGGAACTTCTGGGTAATCAGATAATCGGATACCCGTTTGGGACCCAACATGTTTGCGAGTATAGGCTTTTTTTTTTGTCCGGTTGAAATGAAGGTTCTGCTGGTCTCACGTACATTCTCGATCGAAGATATTATGATCTCTGGTTTTTTATGGTAACAATTCTGCACCCTGTATGTCAGAGTCAATAATCTCGTGGAATCAAAGATATATTTAGTTTGGAGATTTCTCGGGAAATCTAGGTTGTGCATGGCCATGAGATACTCAAAGACATACATAATTGTCATGGGCTGCATTCTCACTATAGGACTAGCAAAAACGATGTGCAATGCATGGGCTAAATAACAAGTGAAGTAAGAAAGAGTAGGGGGAACCGGATCCGGACCCGGAACCGTTTCGGAACCGATTCCATGGCTCAGGAACCGGAACCAGAACAGTATATGGGACGGCTCTATATCCAGGCCCGGGTCTAGGTAGAGAATGATATTAAAAAAATATGTTTTATAGGAGAGATTTTAGAAAATTGAGGTAATACGTTGGGTATCGGGTCCACGGGTCCGAACCAAGGTGGAACCGGACTCGGACCCATTTACTTATCGGGGCATGATTAAGGAGCTAGATCCGGTTTTAACGGGTCGGAACCTCCGGGTAATCGGAGAATCTGGGGCTCATTTACATCCTTAGTCGTACGCCAGCTCCACTGTGAGAAGTCATGGGTTTGAGTCCTCACATCACTGCTCCCTCCCTCCCTCATAAGTACATCTATATATATTTTGGCCGAACGGGGATTCCGGATCTCAAGCACTATGTGCAAATAAATAAAGAAAAAAACCCGAGTACTGCCCATCTATTAATAACTAAACCCCATACCCAAATCCCAATCCATGAGCTCACTTACAAACAAAGAAAACACTCTCCTTTTTAAGAGAAGAAATAAAAATGCTACTCTCTGACCTTTTGATTCTACTACATCCTAAATGTTGTTCTCTCTTATATTGACCATTTACTTCATTTAAATGGGAAAATAAATTTACTATTTATTGTATGTTTATTATGATTTGATATTATTTCATCCAATTGTTATTCACACATGTCCATCTATCATTTCGTGAACCAAGCCCCGACCCGTGACCCGCAATAAGGTAAAAGAAGGCTAAAAAACCGGTTTTTGATATTTCCACCGTATGTATCCGCGGTATACCTGAAGTTTCAAGATTTCCTCCTCTCAGAGAGGAGGAAAACTGGAAAATGCGAGTTTACCGCCGAGGGAAGCAGTTGCAAAGCTTAGTGAGTGTCCAAATAAAGTCGCAAGGCCTTTATATTTCAAATTATCAGAAAAGGAGGAAAAAAAAGGCTAAAAAATCGGTTTTCAATATTTCCGCCGCGATATACTTGCAATTTCCGGTTTTCCTCCTCTTAGAGAGGAGGAAATCTGGAAAGTAACGAGTTTACCGCCGATTTAAGCAGCGGTAAAGCTGAGTGAGTGTCCAAATAAAGTTGCAAGGCCTTTTCTTTTCCAATTAACATAAAATAGAATGAAAGAATCGATAGTTGTATTTTTTCTTGTTTCCCATATCTAGTGAATCCCCATATAATAGGAATAAAGAGAAAAAAATCACACAAGCTGACTTTGACAATTGACACATGTTGAATTCAATTTCTAGTTTTTCATATAAATATGCTTTCCTCATAAATAAAAGTAGAAATATATAAACTGTCATCAAATATCATCCCCATAATTAAAGAATAAAATCCGAGATATATATCGAGTTATTAAAGCAATTTGCTCCTGTCTACAACTCCATCCTTAAATCTTTCATCACTCGTAGCTTTTAATGATCATCGGTGTGATTCACTTGATAATAAATTCTTAAAAATTCAATTCCATGCAAACAGAGGGGCCCTTAAGAGAGCACATTTGTGAAAGGGAATTTAAAAGCATTGAGTGTTATCACGTATCTAATCTAGAGCAATGACATAAAAGGTTTTGCAATCTTGAAGTCAACATCTAAACTTTATTTTTGTTGACATGCTTAGATTTGAAACTCTCGGGACCTAGCCAGAAAGCCGAACGACTGACGGAACTGGTCAAATCGAGCTCGATAACTATTTAGGACCGTAGCACTACACCACACGGTCGCATATATGCATAGAAAGGCAGTGATGTGTCGACTACTACGACATGTTTGTAGGGTTGCAAACGGAACGGTTCCGGATCGGAACTATAGTGGATTCGGACCCGTTTGTGAATAACGGTTCCGGTTCTGAATCCGGTTTTGACGCGTAACTTGTTTAGTTGCTACCAGACCCCGCTTCGATAGGAAAACCGGATCCGGGTCTACCTAGAGGACTGGAATCCTGTTCCAAAATCGATTCTGATTTATCTTTATTCTTGATTTTTCCTAAAATAAGCGTATCATTAAAATTGTAACAGTGCGTCAAGTCTACTACCGCTAATATTGTGCATAAAAGTGTCAAAAAAGAGTTAATTTTGATGTACAATTTGCAATATCAAATGCTCATATGCCGGGTCCCGGTTCCACAGGTCGGAACCTATATGGACCAGGTCCCGTTTATCAATCGGAATCTAAATTAGGTTCCTGACCCGGACCCGTTTATGAAACGGAACCTAAAATAGGTTCCAGACCAAATTTTTTACAGGTCGGAACTTCTGGGTAATCAGATAATCGGATACCCGTTTGGAACCCTACATGTTTGCGAGTATAGGCTTTTTTTTTGTCCGGTTGAAATGAAGGTTCTGCTGGTCTCACGTACATTCTCGATCGAAGATATTATGATCTCTGGTTTTTTATGGTAACAATTCTGCACCCTGTATGTCAGAGTCAATAATCTCGTAGAATCAAAGATATATTTAGTTTGGAGATTTCTCGGGAAATCTAGGTTGTGCATGGCCATGAGATATTCAAACATATACATAATTGTCATGGGCTGCATTCTCTCTGTAGGACCAGCAAAAGCGATGTGCAATGCATGGACTAAACAACAAGTGAAATAAGAAAGAGAAGGTGGAACCGGATCCGGACCCGGAACCGTTTCGGAACCAATGATATGGCTCCGGAACCGGAACCAGAACAGTATATGGGACGGCTCTAGATCCAGGCCCGGGTCCAGGTTGAGAGTGATATTACAAAAAATATGTTTTTAAGGAGTCATTTTAGAAAATTGAGGTAATATGTTGGCTATCGGGTCCACGGGTCCGAAACAAGGTGGAACCGGACCCGGATCCATTTACTTATCGGGGCATGATTAAGGACCCAGACTCGGTTTTAACTGGTCGGAACCTCCGGGTAATCGGTAAATCGGGGACCCATTTACATCCTTAGTCGTACGCCCGCTCAGCTGTGAGAGGTCATGGGTTTGAGTCCTCGCATCAATGCTCCCTCCCTCCCTCATAAATATAAATATATATATATTTTGGCCGAACGGGGATTCCGGATCTCAAGCACTAAGTGCAAATAAATAAAAAAAAAGCCCGAGCACTGCCCATCTATTAATAACTAAACCCCATACCCAAAGCCCAATCCATGAGCTCACTTACAAAAAAAGAAAACACTCTTCTTTTTAAGAGAAGAAATAAAATTGCTACTCTCTGACTTTTTGATTCTACTACATCCTAAATTTTGTTCTTCTTATATTGACCATTTACTTCATTTAAATGGAAAAATAAATTTACTATTTATTGTATGTTTATTATGATTTGATATTATTTCATCCAATTGTCATTCACACATGTCCATCCATCAATTCGTGAACCAAGCCCCGACCCGTGACCCGCAATAAGGTAAAAGAAGGAAAAAAAAGGGCTAAAAAATCGGTTTTTGATATTTCCGCCGAAAGTATCCGCGGTATACCTGAAGTTTCCAGATTTCCTCCTCTCAGAGAGGAGGAAAACTGGAAAATGCGAGTTTACCGCCGATGGCAGCAGCGGTAAGGCTTAGTGAGTGTCCAAATAAAGTCGCAAGGCCTTTTTATTTCAAATTATCAGAAAAAAGAAAAAAAAAGGCTAAAAAATCAATTTTCAATAATTATGCCGTGGTACACTTGCAATTTCCGGTATTCCTCCTCTCAGAGAGGAGGAAATCTGGAAAGTAACCGCCGATTCCAGTAGTGGAAAAGCTGAGTGAGTGTCCAAATAAAGTTGCAAGGCCTTTTCTTTTCGAATTATCATAAAATAGAATGAAAGAATCGATATTTTCATTTTTTCTTGTTTCCCATATCTAGTGAACCCCCATATAATATGAATAAAGGGAAAAAAAATCACACAAGCTGACTTTGGCTATTGACACATGTTGAATTCAATTTCTAGTTTTTCTAATAAATATGCTTCCCCCATAAATAAAAGTAGAAATATATAAATGGTCATCAAATATCATCCCCATAATTAATGAATAAAATCCGAGATATCAAGCTATTAAAGCAATTTGCTCCTGTCTACAACTCCATCCTTAAATCTTTCATCACTCGTAGCCTTTAATGATCATCGGTGTGATTCACTTGATAATAAATTCTTAAAAATTCAATTCCATGCAAACAGAGGGGCCCCCTTAACAGAGCACATTTGTGAAAGGGAATTTAAAAGCATTGAGTGTTATCACGTATCTAATCTAGTGCAATAACATAAATGGTTTTGCAATCTTGAAGTCAACATCTAAACTTTATTTTTTTTGACATGCTTAGATTTGAAACTCTCGAGACCTAACCAGAAAGCCGTACGACTGATGGGACTGGTCAAATCGATCTCGATAGGTAAATAGGACCGTAGCACAACACCACACGGTCGCTTACATGCACAGAAAGGTAGTGATGTGTCGACTAGTACGACTTGTTTGTAGGGTTGCAAACTGAACGGTTTCGGATTGGAACCATATTGGACTTGAGCCCGTTTGTAAATAACGTTTCTGGTTCTAACTCATAACTTGTTTAGTTGGTTCCAGGGCCGGCTCCTATAGGAAAACCCGGATCTGAGTCTACCTAGAGGACTGGAATCCTGTTCCAAAATCGATTCTGATTTATCTTTATTCTTCATTTTTCCTAAATATATGCGTATCATTAAAATTGTAACAGTGCGTCAAGTCTACTACCGCTAATATTGTGCATAAAAATGTCAAAAAAAGAGTTAATTTTGATGTACAATTTGCAATATCAAATGCTCATATGCCGGGTCCCGGGTCCACAGGTCGGAACCTATATGGACCCGGTCCCGTTTATCAATCGGAATCTAAATTAGGTTCCTGACCCGGACCCGTTTATGAAACGGAACCTAAAATAGGTTCCAGACCAAATTTTTTACAGGTCGGAACTTCTGGGTAATCAGATAATCGGATACCCGTTTGGGACCCAACATGTTTGCGAGTATAGGCTTTTTTTTTTGTCCGGTTGAAATGAAGGTTCTGCTGGTCTCACGTACATTCTCGATCGAAGATATTATGATCTCTGGTTTTTTATGGTAACAATTCTGCACCCTGTATGTCAGAGTCAATAATCTCGTGGAATCAAAGATATATTTAGTTTGGAGATTTCTCGGGAAATCTAGGTTGTGCATGGCCATGAGATACTCAAAGACATACATAATTGTCATGGGCTGCATTCTCACTATAGGACTAGCAAAAACGATGTGCAATGCATGGGCTAAATAACAAGTGAAGTAAGAAAGAGTAGGGGGAACCGGATCCGGACCCGGAACCGTTTCGGAACCGATTCCATGGCTCAGGAACCGGAACCAGAACAGTATATGGGACGGCTCTATATCCAGGCCCGGGTCTAGGTAGAGAATGATATTAAAAAAATATGTTTTATAGGAGAGATTTTAGAAAATTGAGGTAATACGTTGGGTATCGGGTCCACGGGTCCGAACCAAGGTGGAACCGGACTCGGACCCATTTACTTATCGGGGCATGATTAAGGAGCTAGATCCGGTTTTAACGGGTCGGAACCTCCGGGTAATCGGAGAATCTGGGGCTCATTTACATCCTTAGTCGTACGCCAGCTCCACTGTGAGAAGTCATGGGTTTGAGTCCTCACATCACTGCTCCCTCCCTCCCTCATAAGTACATCTATATATATTTTGGCCGAACGGGGATTCCGGATCTCAAGCACTATGTGCAAATAAATAAAGAAAAAAACCCGAGTACTGCCCATCTATTAATAACTAAACCCCATACCCAAATCCCAATCCATGAGCTCACTTACAAACAAAGAAAACACTCTCCTTTTTAAGAGAAGAAATAAAAATGCTACTCTCTGACCTTTTGATTCTACTACATCCTAAATGTTGTTCTCTCTTATATTGACCATTTACTTCATTTAAATGGGAAAATAAATTTACTATTTATTGTATGTTTATTATGATTTGATATTATTTCATCCAATTGTTATTCACACATGTCCATCTATCATTTCGTGAACCAAGCCCCGACCCGTGACCCGCAATAAGGTAAAAGAAGGCTAAAAAACCGGTTTTTGATATTTCCACCGTATGTATCCGCGGTATACCTGAAGTTTCAAGATTTCCTCCTCTCAGAGAGGAGGAAAACTGGAAAATGCGAGTTTACCGCCGAGGGAAGCAGTTGCAAAGCTTAGTGAGTGTCCAAATAAAGTCGCAAGGCCTTTATATTTCAAATTATCAGAAAAGGAGGAAAAAAAAGGCTAAAAAATCGGTTTTCAATATTTCCGCCGCGATATACTTGCAATTTCCGGTTTTCCTCCTCTTAGAGAGGAGGAAATCTGGAAAGTAACGAGTTTACCGCCGATTTAAGCAGCGGTAAAGCTGAGTGAGTGTCCAAATAAAGTTGCAAGGCCTTTTCTTTTCCAATTAACATAAAATAGAATGAAAGAATCGATAGTTGTATTTTTTCTTGTTTCCCATATCTAGTGAATCCCCATATAATAGGAATAAAGAGAAAAAAATCACACAAGCTGACTTTGACAATTGACACATGTTGAATTCAATTTCTAGTTTTTCATATAAATATGCTTTCCTCATAAATAAAAGTAGAAATATATAAACTGTCATCAAATATCATCCCCATAATTAAAGAATAAAATCCGAGATATATATCGAGTTATTAAAGCAATTTGCTCCTGTCTACAACTCCATCCTTAAATCTTTCATCACTCGTAGCTTTTAATGATCATCGGTGTGATTCACTTGATAATAAATTCTTAAAAATTCAATTCCATGCAAACAGAGGGGCCCTTAAGAGAGCACATTTGTGAAAGGGAATTTAAAAGCATTGAGTGTTATCACGTATCTAATCTAGAGCAATGACATAAAAGGTTTTGCAATCTTGAAGTCAACATCTAAACTTTATTTTTGTTGACATGCTTAGATTTGAAACTCTCGGGACCTAGCCAGAAAGCCGAACGACTGACGGAACTGGTCAAATCGAGCTCGATAACTATTTAGGACCGTAGCACTACACCACACGGTCGCATATATGCATAGAAAGGCAGTGATGTGTCGACTACTACGACATGTTTGTAGGGTTGCAAACGGAACGGTTCCGGATCGGAACTATAGTGGATTCGGACCCGTTTGTGAATAACGGTTCCGGTTCTGAATCCGGTTTTGACGCGTAACTTGTTTAGTTGGTTCCAGACCCCGCTTCGATAGGAAAACCGGATCCGGGTCTACCTAGAGCACTGGAATCCTGTTCCAAAATCGATTCTGATTTATCTTTATTCTTGATTTTTCCTAAAATAAGCGTATCATTAAAATTGTAACAGTGCGTCAAGTCTACTACCGCTAATATTGTGCATAAAAGTATCAAAAAAGAGTTAATTTTGATGTACAATTTGCAATATCAAATGCTCATATGCCGGGTCTCGGTTCCACAGGTCGGAACCTATATGGACCAGGTCCCGTTTATCAATCGGAATCTAAATTAGGTTCCTGACCCGGACCCGTTTATGAAACGGAACCTAAAATAGGTTCCAGACCAAATTTTTTACAGGTCGGAACTTCTGGGTAATCAGATAATCGGATACCCGTTTGGAACCCTACATGTTTGCGAGTATAGGCTTTTTTTTTGTCCGGTTGAAATGAAGGTTCTGCTGGTCTCACGTACATTCTCGATCGAAGATATTATGATCTCTGGTTTTTTATGGTAACAATTCTGCACCCTGTATGTCAGAGTCAATAATCTCGTAGAATCAAAGATATATTTAGTTTGGAGATTTCTCGGGAAATCTTGGTTGTGCATGGCCATGAGATATTCAAACATATACATAATTGTCATGGGCTGCATTCTCTCTGTAGGACCAGCAAAAGCGATGTGCAATGCATGGACTAAACAACAAGTGAAATAAGAAAGAGAAGGTGGAACCGGATCCGGACCCGGAACCGTTTCGGAACCAATGATATGGCTCCGGAACCGGAACCAGAACAGTATATGGGACGGCTCTAGATCCAGGCCCGGGTCCAGGTTGAGAGTGATATTACAAAAAATATGTTTTTAAGGAGTCATTTTAGAAAATTGAGGTAATATGTTGGCTATCGGGTCCACGGGTCCGAAACAAGGTGGAACCGGACCCGGATCCATTTACTTATCGGGGCATGATTAAGGACCCAGACTCGGTTTTAACTGGTCGGAACCTCCGGGTAATCGGTAAATCGGGGACCCATTTACATCCTTAGTCGTACGCCCGCTCAGCTGTGAGAGGTCATGGGTTTGAGTCCTCGCATCAATGCTCCCTCCCTCCCTCATAAATATATATATATATATATTTTGGCCGAACGGGGATTCCGGATCTCAAGCACTAAGTGCAAATAAATAAAAAAAAAAGCCCGAGCACTGCCCATCTATTAATAACTAAACCCCATACCCAAAGCCCAATCCATGAGCTCACTTACAAAAAAAGAAAACACTCTTCTTTTTAAGAGAAGAAATAAAATTGCTACTCTCTGACTTTTTGATTCTACTACATCCTAAATTTTGTTCTTCTTATATTGACCATTTACTTCATTTAAATGGAAAAATAAATTTACTATTTATTGTATGTTTATTATGATTTGATATTATTTCATCCAATTGTCATTCACACATGTCCATCCATCAATTCGTGAACCAAGCCCCGACCCGTGACCCGCAATAAGGTAAAAGAAGGAAAAAAAAGGGCTAAAAAATCGGTTTTTGATATTTCCGCCGAAAGTATCCGCGGTATACCTGAAGTTTCCAGATTTCCTCCTCTCAGAGAGGAGGAAAACTGGAAAATGCGAGTTTACCGCCGATGGCAGCAGCGGTAAGGCTTAGTGAGTGTCCAAATAAAGTCGCAAGGCCTTTTTATTTCAAATTATCAGAAAAAAGAAAAAAAAAGGCTAAAAAATCAATTTTCAATAATTATGCCGTGGTACACTTGCAATTTCCGGTATTCCTCCTCTCAGAGAGGAGGAAATCTGGAAAGTAACCGCCGATTCCAGTAGTGGAAAAGCTGAGTGAGTGTCCAAATAAAGTTGCAAGGCCTTTTCTTTTCGAATTATCATAAAATAGAATGAAAGAATCGATATTTTCATTTTTTCTTGTTTCCCATATCTAGTGAACCCCCATATAATATGAATAAAGGGAAAAAAAATCACACAAGCTGACTTTGGCTATTGACACATGTTGAATTCAATTTCTAGTTTTTCTAATAAATATGCTTCCCCCATAAATAAAAGTAGAAATATATAAATGGTCATCAAATATCATCCCCATAATTAATGAATAAAATCCGAGATATCAAGCTATTAAAGCAATTTGCTCCTGTCTACAACTCCATCCTTAAATCTTTCATCACTCGTAGCCTTTAATGATCATCGGTGTGATTCACTTGATAATAAATTCTTAAAAATTCAATTCCATGCAAACAGAGGGGCCCCCTTAACAGAGCACATTTGTGAAAGGGAATTTAAAAGCATTGAGTGTTATCACGTATCTAATCTAGTGCAATAACATAAATGGTTTTGCAATCTTGAAGTCAACATCTAAACTTTATTTTTTTTGACATGCTTAGATTTGAAACTCTCGAGACCTAACCAGAAAGCCGTACGACTGATGGGACTGGTCAAATCGATCTCGATAGGTAAATAGGACCGTAGCACAACACCACACGGTCGCTTACATGCACAGAAAGGTAGTGATGTGTCGACTAGTACGACTTGTTTGTAGGGTTGCAAACTGAACGGCTTCGGATTGGAACCATATTGGACTTGAGCCCGTTTGTAAATAACGTTTCTGGTTCTAACTCATAACTTGTTTAGTTGGTTCCAGGGCCGGCTCCTATAGGAAAACCCGGATCTGAGTCTACCTAGAGGACTGGAATCCTGTTCCAAAATCGATTCTGATTTATCTTTATTCTTCATTTTTCCTAAATATATGCGTATCATTAAAATTGTAACAGTGCGTCAAGTCTACTACCGCTAATATTGTGCATAAAAATGTCAAAAAAAGAGTTAATTTTGATGTACAATTTGCAATATCAAATGCTCATATGCCGGGTCCCGGGTCCACAGGTCGGAACCTATATGGACCCGGTCCCGTTTATCAATCGGAATCTAAATTAGGTTCCTGACCCGGACCCGTTTATGAAACGGAACCTAAAATAGGTTCCAGACCAAATTTTTTACAGGTCGGAACTTCTGGGTAATCAGATAATCGGATACCCGTTTGGGACCCAACATGTTTGCGAGTATAGGCTTTTTTTTTTGTCCGGTTGAAATGAAGGTTCTGCTGGTCTCACGTACATTCTCGATCGAAGATATTATGATCTCTGGTTTTTTATGGTAACAATTCTGCACCCTGTATGTTAGAGTCAATAATCTCGTGGAATCAAAGATATATTTAGTTTGGAGATTTCTCGGGAAATCTAGGTTGTGCATGGCCATGAGATACTCAAAGACATACATAATTGTCATGGGCTGCATTCTCACTATAGGACTAGCAAAAACGATGTGCAATGCATGGGCTAAATAACAAGTGAAGTAAGAAAGAGTAGGGGGAACCGGATCCGGACCCGGAACCGTTTCGGAACCGATTCCATGGCTCAGGAACCGGAACCAGAACAGTATATGGGACGGCTCTATATCCAGGCCCGGGTCTAGGTAGAGAATGATATTAAAAAAATATGTTTTATAGGAGAGATTTTAGAAAATTGAGGTAATACGTTGGGTATCGGGTCCACGGGTCCGAACCAAGGTGGAACCGGACTCGGACCCGTTTACTTATCGGGGCATGATTAAGGAGCTAGATCCGGTTTTAACGGGTCGGAACCTCCGGGTAATCGGAGAATCTGGGGCTCATTTACATCCTTAGTCGTACGCCAGCTCCACTGTGAGAAGTCATGGGTTTGAGTCCTCACATCACTGCTCCCTCCCTCCCTCATAAGTACATCTATATATATTTTGGCCGAACGGGGATTCCGGATCTCAAGCACTATGTGCAAATAAATAAAGAAAAAAACCCGAGTACTGCCCATCTATTAATAACTAAACCCCATACCCAAATCCCAATCCATGAGCTCACTTACAAACAAAGAAAACACTCTCCTTTTTAAGAGAAGAAATAAAAATGCTACTCTCTGACCTTTTGATTCTACTACATCCTAAATGTTGTTCTCTCTTATATTGACCATTTACTTCATTTAAATGGGAAAATAAATTTACTATTTATTGTATGTTTATTATGATTTGATATTATTTCATCCAATTGTTATTCACACATGTCCATCTATCATTTCGTGAACCAAGCCCCGACCCGTGACCCGCAATAAGGTAAAAGAAGGCTAAAAAACCGGTTTTTGATATTTCCACCGTATGTATCCGCGGTATACCTGAAGTTTCAAGATTTCCTCCTCTCAGAGAGGAGGAAAACTGGAAAATGCGAGTTTACCGCCGAGGGAAGCAGTTGCAAAGCTTAGTGAGTGTCCAAATAAAGTCGCAAGGCCTTTATATTTCAAATTATCAGAAAAGGAGGAAAAAAAAGGCTAAAAAATCGGTTTTCAATATTTCCGCCGCGATATACTTGCAATTTCCGGTTTTCCTCCTCTTAGAGAGGAGGAAATCTGGAAAGTAACGAGTTTACCGCCGATTTAAGCAGCGGTAAAGCTGAGTGAGTGTCCAAATAAAGTTGCAAGGCCTTTTCTTTTCCAATTAACGTAAAATAGAATGAAAGAATCGATAGTTGTATTTTTTCTTGTTTCCCATATCTAGTGAATCCCCATATAATAGGAATAAAGAGAAAAAAATCACACAAGCTGACTTTGACAATTGACACATGTTGAATTCAATTTCTAGTTTTTCATATAAATATGCTTTCCTCATAAATAAAAGTAGAAATATATAAACTGTCATCAAATATCATCCCCATAATTAAAGAATAAAATCCGAGATATATATCGAGTTATTAAAGCAATTTGCTCCTGTCTACAACTCCATCCTTAAATCTTTCATCACTCGTAGCTTTTAATGATCATCGGTGTGATTCACTTGATAATAAATTCTTAAAAATTCAATTCCATGCAAACAGAGGGGCCCTTAAGAGAGCACATTTGTGAAAGGGAATTTAAAAGCATTGAGTGTTATCACGTATCTAATCTAGAGCAATGACATAAAAGGTTTTGCAATCTTGAAGTCAACATCTAAACTTTATTTTTGTTGACATGCTTAGATTTGAAACTCTCGGGACCTAGCCAGAAAGCCGAACGACTGACGGAACTGGTCAAATCGAGCTCGATAACTATTTAGGACCGTAGCACTACACCACACGGTCGCATATATGCATAGAAAGGCAGTGATGTGTCGACTACTACGACATGTTTGTAGGGTTGCAAACGGAACGGTTCCGGATCGGAACTATAGTGGATTCGGACCCGTTTGTGAATAACGGTTCCGGTTCTGAATCCGGTTTTGACGCGTAACTTGTTTAGTTGCTTCCAGACACCGCTTCGATAGGAAAACCGGATCCGGGTCTACCTAGAGGACTGGAATCCTGTTCCAAAATCGATTCTGATTTATCTTTATTCTTGATTTTTCCTAAAATAAGCGTATCATTAAAATTGTAACAGTGCGTCAAGTCTACTACCGCTAATATTGTGCATAAAAGTATCAAAAAAGAGTTAATTTTGATGTACAATTTGCAATATCAAATGCTCATATGCCGGGTCCCGGTTCCACAGGTCGGAACCTATATGGACCAGGTCCCGTTTATCAATCGGAATCTAAATTAGGTTCCTGACCCGGACCCGTTTATGAAACGGAACCTAAAATAGGTTCCAGACCAAATTTTTTACAGGTCGGAACTTCTGGGTAATCAGATAATCGGATACCCGTTTGGAACCCTACATGTTTGCGAGTATAGGCTTTTTTTTTGTCCGGTTGAAATGAAGGTTCTGCTGGTCTCACGTACATTCTCGATCGAAGATATTATGATCTCTGGTTTTTTATGGTAACAATTCTGCACCCTGTATGTCAGAGTCAATAATCTCGTAGAATCAAAGATATATTTAGTTTGGAGATTTCTCGGGAAATCTTGGTTGTGCATGGCCATGAGATATTCAAACATATACATAATTGTCATGGGCTGCATTCTCTCTGTAGGACCAGCAAAAGCGATGTGCAATGCATGGACTAAACAACAAGTGAAATAAGAAAGAGAAGGTGGAACCGGATCCGGACCCGGAACCGTTTCGGAACCAATGATATGGCTCCGGAACCGGAACCAGAACAGTATATGGGACGGCTCTAGATCCAGGCCCGGGTCCAGGTTGAGAGTGATATTACAAAAAATATGTTTTTAAGGAGTCATTTTAGAAAATTGAGGTAATATGTTGGCTATCGGGTCCACGGGTCCGAAACAAGGTGGAACCGGACCCGGATCCATTTACTTATCGGGGCATGATTAAGGACCCAGACTCGGTTTTAACTGGTCGGAACCTCCGGGTAATCGGTAAATCGGGGACCCATTTACATCCTTAGTCGTACGCCCGCTCAGCTGTGAGAGGTCATGGGTTTGAGTCCTCGCATCAATGCTCCCTCCCTCCCTCATAAATATATCTATATATATATTTTGGCCGAACGGGGATTCCGGATCTCAAGCACTAAGTGCAAATAAATAAAAAAAAAGCCCGAGCACTGCCCATCTATTAATAACTAAACCCCATACCCAAAGCCCAATCCATGAGCTCACTTACAAAAAAAGAAAACACTCTTCTTTTTAAGAGAAGAAATAAAATTGCTACTCTCTGACTTTTTGATTCTACTACATCCTAAATTTTGTTCTTCTTATATTGACCATTTACTTCATTTAAATGGAAAAATAAATTTACTATTTATTGTATGTTTATTATGATTTGATATTATTTCATCCAATTGTCATTCACACATGTCCATCCATCAATTCGTGAACCAAGCCCCGACCCGTGACCCGCAATAAGGTAAAAGAAGGAAAAAAAAGGGCTAAAAAATCGGTTTTTGATATTTCCGCCGAAAGTATCCGCGGTATACCTGAAGTTTCCAGATTTCCTCCTCTCAGAGAGGAGGAAAACTGGAAAATGCGAGTTTACCGCCGATGGCAGCAGCGGTAAGGCTTAGTGAGTGTCCAAATAAAGTCGCAAGGCCTTTTTATTTCAAATTATCAGAAAAAAGAAAAAAAAAGGCTAAAAAATCAATTTTCAATAATTATGCCGTGGTACACTTGCAATTTCCGGTATTCCTCCTCTCAGAGAGGAGGAAATCTGGAAAGTAACCGCCGATTCCAATAGTGGAAAAGCTGAGTGAGTGTCCAAATAAAGTTGCAAGGCCTTTTCTTTTCGAATTATCATAAAATAGAATGAAAGAATCGATATTTTCATTTTTTCTTGTTTCCCATATCTAGTGAACCCCCATATAATATGAATAAAGGGAAAAAAAATCACACAAGCTGACTTTGGCTATTGACACATGTTGAATTCAATTTCTAGTTTTTCTAATAAATATGCTTCCCCCATAAATAAAAGTAGAAATATATAAATGGTCATCAAATATCATCCCCATAATTAATGAATAAAATCCGAGATATCAAGCTATTAAAGCAATTTGCTCCTGTCTACAACTCCATCCTTAAATCTTTCATCACTCGTAGCCTTTAATGATCATCGGTGTGATTCACTTGATAATAAATTCTTAAAAATTCAATTCCATGCAAACAGAGGGGCCCCCTTAACAGAGCACATTTGTGAAAGGGAATTTAAAAGCATTGAGTGTTATCACGTATCTAATCTAGTGCAATAACATAAATGGTTTTGCAATCTTGAAGTCAACATCTAAACTTTATTTTTTTTGACATGCTTAGATTTGAAACTCTCGAGACCTAACCAGAAAGCCGTACGACTGATGGGACTGGTCAAATCGATCTCGATAGGTAAATAGGACCGTAGCACAACACCACACGGTCGCTTACATGCACAGAAAGGTAGTGATGTGTCGACTAGTACGACTTGTTTGTAGGGTTGCAAACTGAACGGTTTCGGATTGGAACCATATTGGACTTGAGCCCGTTTGTAAATAACGTTTCTGGTTCTAACTCATAACTTGTTTAGTTGGTTCCAGGGCCGGCTCCTATAGGAAAACCCGGATCTGAGTCTACCTAGAGGACTGGAATCCTGTTCCAAAATCGATTCTGATTTATCTTTATTCTTCATTTTTCCTAAATATATGCGTATCATTAAAATTGTAACAGTGCGTCAAGTCTACTACCGCTAATATTGTGCATAAAAATGTCAAAAAAAGAGTTAATTTTGATGTACAATTTGCAATATCAAATGCTCATATGCCGGGTCCCGGGTCCACAGGTCGGAACCTATATGGACCCGGTCCCGTTTATCAATCGGAATCTAAATTAGGTTCCTGACCCGGACCCGTTTATGAAACGGAACCTAAAATAGGTTCCAGACCAAATTTTTTACAGGTCGGAACTTCTGGGTAATCAGATAATCGGATACCCGTTTGGGACCCAACATGTTTGCGAGTATAGGCTTTTTTTTTTGTCCGGTTGAAATGAAGGTTCTGCTGGTCTCACGTACATTCTCGATCGAAGATATTATGATCTCTGGTTTTTTATGGTAACAATTCTGCACCCTGTATGTCAGAGTCAATAATCTCGTGGAATCAAAGATATATTTAGTTTGGAGATTTCTCGGGAAATCTAGGTTGTGCATGGCCATGAGATACTCAAAGACATACATAATTGTCATGGGCTGCATTCTCACTATAGGACTAGCAAAAACGATGTGCAATGCATGGGCTAAATAACAAGTGAAGTAAGAAAGAGTAGGGGGAACCGGATCCGGACCCGGAACCTATTCCATGGCTCAGGAACCGGAACCAGAACAGTATATGGGACGGCTCTATATCCAGGCCCGGGTCTAGGTAGAGAATGATATTAAAAAAATATGTTTTATAGGAGAGATTTTAGAAAATTGAGGTAATACGTTGGGTATCGGGTCCACGGGTCCGAACCAAGGTGGAACCGGACTCGGACCCGTTTACTTATCGGGGCATGATTAAGGAGCTAGATCGGGTTTTAACGGGTCGGAACCTCCGGGTAATCGGAGAATCTGGGGCTCATTTACATCCTTAGTCGTACGCCAGCTCCACTGTGAGAAGTCATGGGTTTGAGTCCTCACATCACTGCTCCCTCCCTCCCTCATAAGTACATCTATATATATTTTGGCCGAACGGGGATTCCGGATCTCAAGCACTATGTGCAAATAAATAAAGAAAAAAACCCGAGTACTGCCCATCTATTAATAACTAAACCCCATACCCAAATCCCAATCCATGAGCTCACTTACAAACAAAGAAAACACTCTCCTTTTTAAGAGAAGAAATAAAAATGCTACTCTCTGACCTTTTGATTCTACTACATCCTAAATGCTGTTCTCTCTTATATTGACCATTTACTTCATTTAAATGGGAAAATAAATTTACTATTTATTGTATGTTTATTATGATTTGATATTATTTCATCCAATTGTTATTCACACATGTCCATCTATCATTTCGTGAACCAAGCCCCGACCCGTGACCCGCAATAAGGTAAAAGAAGGCTAAAAAATCGGTTTTTGATATTTCCACCGTATGTATCCGCGGTATACCTGAAGTTTCAAGATTTCCTCCTCTCAGAGAGGAGGAAAACTGGAAAATGCGAGTTTACCGCCGAGGGAAGCAGTTGCAAAGCTTAGTGAGTGTCCAAATAAAGTCGCAAGGCCTTTATATTTCAAATTATCAGAAAAGGAGGAAAAAAAAGGCTAAAAAATCGGTTTTCAATATTTCCGCCGCGATATACTTGCAATTTCCGGTTTTCCTCCTCTTAGAGAGGAGGAAATCTGGAAAGTAACGAGTTTACCGCCGATTTAAGCAGCGGTAAAGCTGAGTGAGTGTCCAAATAAAGTTGCAAGGCCTTTTCTTTTCCAATTAACATAAAATAGAATGAAAGAATCGATAGTTGTATTTTTTCTTGTTTCCCATATCTAGTGAATCCCCATATAATAGGAATAAAGAGAAAAAAATCACACAAGCTGACTTTGACAATTGACACATGTTGAATTCAATTTCTAGTTTTTCATATAAATATGCTTTCCTCATAAATAAAAGTAGAAATATATAAACTGTCATCAAATATCATCCCCATAATTAAAGAATAAAATCCGAGATATATATCGAGTTATTAAAGCAATTTGCTCCTGTCTACAACTCCATCCTTAAATCTTTCATCACTCGTAGCTTTTAATGATCATCGGTGTGATTCACTTGATAATAAATTCTTAAAAATTCAATTCCATGCAAACAGAGGGGCCCTTAAGAGAGGACATTTGTGAAAGGGAATTTAAAAGCATTGAGTGTTATCACGTATCTAATCTAGAGCAATGACATAAAAGGTTTTGCAATCTTGAAGTCAACATCTAAACTTTATTTTTGTTGACATGCTTAGATTTGAAACTCTCGGGACCTAGCCAGAAAGCCGAACGACTGACGGAACTGGTCAAATCGAGCTCGATAACTATTTAGGACCGTAGCACTACACCACACGGTCGCATATATGCATAGAAAGGCAGTGATGTGTCGACTACTACGACATGTTTGTAGGGTTGCAAACGGAACGGTTCCGGATCGGAACTATAGTGGATTCGGACCCGTTTGTGAATAACGGTTCCGGTTCTGAATCCGGTTTTGACGCGTAACTTGTTTAGTTGGTTCCAGACCCCGCTTCGATAGGAAAACCGGATCCGGGTCTACCTAGAGGACTGGAATCCTGTTCCAAAATCGATTCTGATTTATCTTTATTCTTGATTTTTCCCAAAATAAGCGTATCATTAAAATTGTAACAGTGCGTCAAGTCTACTACCGCTAATATTGTGCATAAAAGTGTCAAAAAAGAGTTAATTTTGATGTACAATTTGCAATATCAAATGCTCATATGCCGGGTCCCGGTTCCACAGGTCGGAACCTATATGGACCAGGTCCCGTTTATCAATCGGAATCTAAATTAGGTTCCTGACCCGGACCCGTTTATGAAACGGAACCTAAAATAGGTTCCAGACCAAATTTTTTACAGGTCGGAACTTCTGGGTAATCAGATAATCGGATACCCGTTTGGAACCCTACATGTTTGCGAGTATAGGCTTTTTTTTTGTCCGGTTGAAATGAAGGTTCTGCTGGTCTCACGTACATTCTCGATCGAAGATATTATGATCTCTGGTTTTTTATGGTAACAATTCTGCACCCTGTATGTCAGAGTCAATAATCTCGTAGAATCAAAGATATATTTAGTTTGGAGATTTCTTGGGAAATCTAGGTTGTGCATGGCCATGAGATATTCAAACATATACATAATTGTCATGGGCTGCATTCTCTCTGTAGGACCAGCAAAAGCGATGTGCAATGCATGGACTAAACAACAAGTGAAATAAGAAAGAGAAGGTGGAACCGGATCCGGACCCGGAACCGTTTCGTAACCAATGATTTGGCTCCGGAACCGGAACCAGAACAGTATATGGGACGGCTCTAGATCCAGGCCCGGGTCCAGGTTGAGAGTGATATTACAAAAAATATGTTTTTAAGGAGTCATTTTAGAAAATTGAGGTAATATGTTGGCTATCGGGTCCACGGGTCCGAAACAAGGTGGAACCGGACCCGGATCCATTTACTTATCGGGGCATGATTAAGGACCCAGACTCGGTTTTAACTGGTCGGAACCTCCGGGTAATCGGTAAATCGGGGACCCATTTACATCCTTAGTCGTACGCCAGCTCAGCTGTGAGAGGTCATGGGTTTGAGTCCTCGCATCAATGCTCCCTCCCTCCCTCATAAATATATCTATATATATATTTTGGCCGAACGGGGATTCCGGATCTCAAGCACTAAGTGCAAATAAATAAAAAAAAAGCCCGAGCACTGCCCATCTATTAATAACTAAACCCCATACCCAAAGCCCAATCCATGAGCTCACTTACAAAAAAAGAAAACACTCTTCTTTTTAAGAGAAGAAATAAAATTGCTACTCTCTGACTTTTTGATTCTACTACATCCTAAATTTTGTTCTTCTTATATTGACCATTTACTTCATTTAAATGGAAAAATAAATTTACTATTTATTGTATGTTTATTATGATTTGATATTATTTCATCCAATTGTCATTCACACATGTCCATCCATCAATTCGTGAACCAAGCCCCGACCCGTGACCCGCAATAAGGTAAAAGAAGGAAAAAAAAGGGCTAAAAAATCGGTTTTTGATATTTCCGCCGAAAGTATCCGCGGTATACCTGAAGTTTCCAGATTTCCTCCTCTCAGAGAGGAGGAAAACTGGAAAATGCGAGTTTACCGCCGATGGCAGCAGCGGTAAGGCTTAGTGAGTGTCCAAATAAAGTCGCAAGGCCTTTTTATTTCAAATTATCAGAAAAAAGAAAAAAAAAGGCTAAAAAATCAATTTTCAATAATTATGCCGTGGTACACTTGCAATTTCCGGTATTCCTCCTCTCAGAGAGGAGGAAATCTGGAAAGTAACCGCCGATTCCAATAGTGGAAAAGCTGAGTGAGTGTCCAAATAAAGTTGCAAGGCCTTTTCTTTTCGAATTATCATAAAATAGAATGAAAGAATCGATATTTTCATTTTTTCTTGTTTCCCATATCTAGTGAACCCCCATATAATATGAATAAAGGGAAAAAAAATCACACAAGCTGACTTTGGCTATTGACACATGTTGAATTCAATTTCTAGTTTTTCTAATAAATATGCTTCCCCCATAAATAAAAGTAGAAATATATAAATGGTCATCAAATATCATCCCCATAATTAATGAATAAAATCCGAGATATCAAGCTATTAAAGCAATTTGCTCCTGTCTACAACTCCATCCTTAAATCTTTCATCACTCGTAGCCTTTAATGATCATCGGTGTGATTCACTTGATAATAAATTCTTAAAAATTCAATTCCATGCAAACAGAGGGGCCCCCTTAACAGAGCACATTTGTGAAAGGGAATTTAAAAGCATTGAGTGTTATCACGTATCTAATCTAGTGCAATAACATAAATGGTTTTGCAATCTTGAAGTCAACATCTAAACTTTATTTTTTTTGACATGCTTAGATTTGAAACTCTCGAGACCTAACCAGAAAGCCGTACGACTGATGGGACTGGTCAAATCGATCTCGATAGGTAAATAGGACCGTAGCACAACACCACACGGTCGCTTACATGCACAGAAAGGTAGTGATGTGTCGACTAGTACGACTTGTTTGTAGGGTTGCAAACTGAACGGTTTCGGATTGGAACCATATTGGACTTGAGCCCGTTTGTAAATAACGTTTCTGGTTCTAACTCATAACTTGTTTAGTTGGTTCCAGGGCCGGCTCCTATAGGAAAACCCGGATCTGAGTATACCTAGAGGACTGGAATCCTGTTCCAAAATCGATTCTGATTTATCTTTATTCTTCATTTTTCCTAAATATATGCGTATCATTAAAATTGTAACAGTGCGTCAAGTCTACTACCGCTAATATTGTGCATAAAAATGTCAAAAAAAGAGTTAATTTTGATGTACAATTTGCAATATCAAATGCTCATATGCCGGGTCCCGGGTCCACAGGTCGGAACCTATATGGACCCGGTCCCGTTTATCAATCGGAATCTAAATTAGGTTCCTGACCCGGACCCGTTTATGAAACGGAACCTAAAATAGGTTCCAGACCAAATTTTTTACAGGTCGGAACTTCTGGGTAATCAGATAATCGGATACCCGTTTGGGACCCAACATGTTTGCGAGTATAGGTTTTTTTTTTTGTCCGGTTGAAATGAAGGTTCTGCTGGTCTCACGTACATTCTCGATCGAAGATATTATGATCTCTGGTTTTTTATGGTAACAATTCTGCACCCTGTATGTCAGAGTCAATAATCTCGTGGAATCAAAGATATATTTAGTTTGGAGATTTCTCGGGAAATCTAGGTTGTGCATGGCCATGAGATACTCAAAGACATACATAATTGTCATGGGCTGCATTCTCACTATAGGACTAGCAAAAACGATGTGCAATGCATGGGCTAAATAACAAGTGAAGTAAGAAAGAGTAGGGGGAACCGGATCCGGACCCGGAACCTATTCCATGGCTCAGGAACCGGAACCAGAACAGTATATGGGACGGCTCTATATCCAGGCCCGGGTCTAGGTAGAGAATGATATTAAAAAAATATGTTTTATAGGAGAGATTTTAGAAAATTGAGGTAATACGTTGGGTATCGGGTCCACGGGTCCGAACCAAGGTGGAACCGGACTCGGACCCATTTACTTATCGGGGCATGATTAAGGAGCTAGATCCGGTTTTAACGGGTCGGAACCTCCGGGTAATCGGAGAATCTGGGGCTCATTTACATCCTTAGTCGTACGCCAGCTCCACTGTGAGAAGTCATGGGTTTGAGTCCTCACATCACTGCTCCCTCCCTCCCTCATAAGTACATCTATATATATTTTGGCCGAACGGGGATTCCGGATCTCAAGCACTATGTGCAAATAAATAAAGAAAAAAACCCGAGTACTGCCCATCTATTAATAACTAAACCCCATACCCAAATCCCAATCCATGAGCTCACTTACAAACAAAGAAAACACTCTCCTTTTTAAGAGAAGAAATAAAAATGCTACTCTCTGACCTTTTGATTCTACTACATCCTAAATGCTGTTCTCTCTTATATTGACCATTTACTTCATTTAAATGGGAAAATAAATTTACTATTTATTGTATGTTTATTATGATTTGATATTATTTCATCCAATTGTTATTCACACATGTCCATCTATCATTTCGTGAACCAAGCCCCGACCCGTGACCCGCAATAAGGTAAAAGAAGGCTAAAAAATCGGTTTTTGATATTTCCACCGTATGTATCCGCGGTATACCTGAAGTTTCAAGATTTCCTCCTCTCAGAGAGGAGGAAAACTGGAAAATGCGAGTTTACCGCCGAGGGAAGCAGTTGCAAAGCTTAGTGAGTGTCCAAATAAAGTCGCAAGGCCTTTATATTTCAAATTATCAGAAAAGGAGGAAAAAAAAGGCTAAAAAATCGGTTTTCAATATTTCCGCCGCGATATACTTGCAATTTCCAGTTTTCCTCCTCTTAGAGAGGAGGAAATCTGGAAAGTAACGAGTTTACCGCCGATTTAAGCAGCGGTAAAGCTGAGTGAGTGTCCAAATAAAGTTGCAAGGCCTTTTCTTTTCCAATTAACATAAAATAGAATGAAAGAATCGATAGTTGTATTTTTTCTTGTTTCCCATATCTAGTGAATCCCCATATAATAGGAATAAAGAGAAAAAAATCACACAAGCTGACTTTGACAATTGACACATGTTGAATTCAATTTCTAGTTTTTCATATAAATATGCTTTCTGTTAGGTCTTTTGTTTTTGCAATTTGATGGATGCATTGCATATTGGCATCATTTGTATTCACACACTAGCATTGGTTTAGAAAACCCTTGAAATCTAGTTTTATACATGCATAGCTTTTAAGATTTGGAAAAGCTTTTGTTTTATGCATGTTTTGGTTTTAAACTTGGATGCATTGGTTTTGAAACCCAAACTCTTTTTGAAAACCTAATTCATTGTGCATTGCATTTGGAAAATCATGTTAGAATTTAGGTTTAAGCTTTGCATACATTCATCTCTTTAAGAATCACTTTTGTATGCATTGTTTTTGGAAAAAGGAGTTTTTCAAATCAAGCTAGCCTTTGGTTTAAAGTTTCAAATCATTTTAGGCTTTGTGTTTCCCATGTTTTTAAACATCTTAGAATATCTCTAAAACATGTTTTTAAGCTTGATTTAATGGCCCAAAAGGTCCCCCATAGATATACCTTCAAATAGGCAAAAATTGAATTTTTGCAAAAAGGGGTGTCCCGGCAGTGTTGCCGGTCGACCGAGACACAGGTCTCGGTCGACCGAGACAACTGGAGGTAATTTTTACAGTTTCTGAACTGAAACCTCCAACGGTCAAAAATCCGACCGTTATGCCTTCCCGGTCGACCGAGACAACTAGCCCGTGGACTGTTTTTTGCCTATAAAGTCCATTCATTTCCAACTTCTCAAAAGTTGAACAAATGAACCTTTGAGACCATTTTGGAGCCAAAGAAAGGAGAAGAAGTTGGAAAGGCTAGAGGGCCATTTGGAAATCAAATGCTTGACTTTTCATAAGGTACACATTACTAGTATTTTGATTTCCATTAAAATGAAATCCATGCATGCCTAATTCTTTGTAATTTCACTTATGCATGATTTCTAGAGATGTTTAGCAAACTCAAAATCATCCTTGGTAAATTAGATTGGTTTGCAAAATCTCCTAACTAAATCACATGCATTCTTAGACTTTAACATTCATACAACTTGTTTAAGTTCATTTCTTAAAGTTGTTTGAATTTCTCATGTGATTAGTTTTCTCTTCAATCATCATTTTATAAGCTTTGATTTTAAAATGCATCATGCATTCAATTAAGAGATTCATTGTAGAAATTGATTGAAGAAACACACTCATACACTTGTGCACACACTTTAGCATATTTGGGTGTATGGTTGTTATTTGTATTACACTTTCACATTAGCCTATTTAGAGGCAATTTCATTGAGCCTTAATTTGTATCTCTTAGAGTGATCTTTTGGAAAGACACCTTCTTAGAGAAATCTACATTGTGTAAGGTTATTGCTTAGCCTTTGAAAAGCATATTGTAAGGTTATTGCTTAGCCTAAGAAAAGCATATTGTAAGGTTATTGCTTAGCCTAAGAAAAGCATATTGAAAGGTTATTGCTTAGCCTCTAAAAGCACATTGTAAGGGTTATTGCTTAGCCTAGTTAAAAGCATAAATAGTGGAAATCCGGTGGGGTGATTGGATTCACAAGCCGGTAGTGGATGTAGGCATTGAGGCCGAACCACTATAAACATTGGTGTTGTGGTGCATGCTTTGTGGTGATTGATTTTGTTTAGCTTCCGCATTTTGATTGTTAATCATCACATATGACTAGTTTTGTTTAAGAAATTAAAATTGCTTTAAATTGGTCATAGTTGTAGCTCACCCTATTCACCCCCCCCTCTAGGGTTAGGATCCATAGCGGACTTTCAATTGGTATCAGAGCCAAGTGCTCTAATCCCTTAGGATCAAGTGTTTGGAACTCTTGATTAGGTGTAAAAACCTAGAGTTAAAACCCTAGAGTTGTCCTTACTTGAAAATCATTAGAATGGACTCCACTAGCCTAGACTTTGTAGATTCTTCTAGACCCCTCACTCTTCCTTCTATTAGAGATTCAAACCATCAATTAAATGAATATCAATTTGACTCAAAAGAGGAAGAAATTGAGTATGATGAAGATGAGCTTCAACAAGCCTATAATGAATTATATACATTATCTACAAAGCTTGATAAAAGAAACAAGAGCTTAAGAGAAGAATCTATGAATCTAACCAAAGAATTAGCTTCTTCAAAAGATGAACTTAGAGAAAAAGAAGAATTAATAAATTGTGTAGAATCTAAGTTCATGATCTCTATGGATAATCTATCTAACATTCAAGATGAACTAAAAGAATTAAAGATAGGCTTTGATCACCTTAATAAGGAAAATCTAAAACTAAGAGATCAATTACAAAGGCAAGATAAAAACTTTAACAATCTTGAATCTAATTTGACTATCTCTAAGGAAAATTTATCTAATGCTCAAGATGAAATAAATGAGGTTAAGATAAATTGTGATGAGCTTAAAAAGGAAAATTGTAACCTAAGAGATACAATTAAAAGACAAGATGAAAACATTAACTATTTAAAATCCAAGTTGACAATTTCAAATGAAAATTTGTCTAATGCTCAAAGTAATTCAAAAACTTTAGAACTTGGATCTAATGTTGTTAATGAGCTCAATTCTAAGTTAAAACTTGCCTATGAAGAGCTAATCAAATATAAGGAACTTGAAAATGAACTTTCAATAGTTAAAAATGAAAATTCAATCCTTATAACCAAAGTCACTCAACTTGAAAACAATAAACAAAAGTATGAGTGCAAGTTTACCCAAAGTGAAGATAGACTTGAAAAATTATTTAAATTGGGTAAACCTCATGGAGATAGGACGGGTATTGGATTTAATAGGAATATGTCTTATGACCCTAAATTCACCAACACATTTGTGAAAGGTGAGTCCTCTTTCTCTAGCACTCTTTGTCACTTGCCTAAAACAAAATGTGATTATTGTGGCAATGAAGGACACTTTAGGTTTGAGTGCAAACTAAGGAAAAGAAGCTATGTGTCTAAACCCATCTTTGAACTCAAGAAAGTAAAATCAAACTTGAAGGGTAAGACACTAAAAACAAAGGAAGACTCCAAAAAGACTAAACAAGTTAAACCATTTAAAATGGAGTCTCCAAAAATAGATTCTAAAAAGGTTAAACAAGTCAAACCAAGTTTAAAAGAATCTATTAACAAAAAGCTTCTCAACCTACCTCCCTTAAGTCAAAACATGAAAGAACTTTTGAAGAAAATTACAAAGTTAAATCTAAATTTCAAAAGTCAAAGAAAGGGAGAAAATAAGAAGAATAGAAAACAATCCCCTATGAAGAATAATCACCAACCTCAAAAGACTAATCACCATTCTAAGCCAAATTTAGTAAAATCTAAATATCATGGTGATAAGTTCAAATTGAAAATTTATCAAGTTAAATCTCCTTTAGTTGGTGAGAATTCCAAAATAGACCTCAAAGTTCAACCCTCTCAAGACCTTAGGTGGATTCCTAAAGTTATTTACCTAGACAAACCTTAGGGTCTTGAACCTCATTGACCAACCTACTCTTTATTAGTTAAATCACTTTGTTGGTCATGATTGCATTTGCATTTTGTTTCTTTTAGTTAGATTTCTTAAAATGCATTGCTTCTTTATGATCATTTGATTTTGGTTTCATGCACCATTCTAAGTTACATGTCATGGTTTTCAAAATCATTTGATTATAATTTCTTCATGTTTGATTTGTCTTTTGCACACATATGTCTTGCATTGCATTTCTTTACATGATCAATTGATTGTGATTTCAAAAGCTTTCATAGCTAGACTCTTCATGATCAATTGTTGAATCATTTGTGTTTATGTCATAGTAAGATTATTTGAACAAATGATTTGAATCAATTCAAGTTTTCCATGGATTTATAAGTTATACTTTTATATGGAGAACATTGTTTTGAAAAATCAACTTGTATGTGTTTTAATGAAGTTATATCTTTTCAAATACAATGTTGATAATTGATCTTCAAAATCATTCCTTTTATGCTCATTGTTGGATTTTGTTTATCAAAATGATTTGAAGATTGATTGAATGGAAATGCTCCATAACTTCATTAGTTATAATCTTTTGAGCATGTTCCATGTTTTCATTTCTTTTTCTTTTGGTTTCATTATCTTTAGAAATGAAAATGTTTGTTGTTTGCATCTTTGCTTGTTTGTTTACTTTCCTTGCATATGCAAATGACAATTGGTTCCATGTATGGTTGTGACCTTAGTTACATTTGTAGAAACCATACTAGAACCCAAATCCATCCTCTATGCCTTATAGTCATTTCTATTTGGATGGTTATGATGTTGATTCATGTATATTCTCTAAGTGATATCATCCTTAGACATGTTTCAACTTCATAGTAGTGATCTTGATCATATGAAACTCTTTGAAATCCATTCCTCATATTTCTATGTGTTTGATGGATAACTTAGATGTTGAATTCATATGATTTAGTCACTTTTTAAATTGCATGCATTTCTAAGTAATATATTTTTGCATTGCAATTTACCTTGTTCATCACTATGCTCATTAGTCATATCTTTAAAAGTGATGAATATGCATTTATGATGCTTGATGGATTTTTGGGTTTGTCACATCCTTGCTTTTAATCATGTTATCATATTCAATTGGTTTCATTTGGTATAACTTTCCATTGATTTCTATCCAATTGATATCTTATCTTGTGTATGTGATAGACCTTGTGTGCTTTGGATTGAACTTGATAAGTAATATGATTGTTCCATGTCACACACCATTAGCATCATAATGCTCATGTTGCCACCTCTTTTGCTCATATAGGTATATCTCATGACCACCATGTTTATGTGTTAATAATATTGGTTGGTTATTATTTGAGGTTGGCTTCATGATTGAATTTCATTTCACTCATTCATGCACTTTAATAGTCATATTTATTGATTGAATGAAATGATTTTCAAAATCTTACATAGCATATGTTTTTCATAAGTAATATTGATTGATGCTATGTTAGAGTAAACCCCTTATCATGGATAGCTCTAATTTGGATTTCTCATAATAGTTATACTTTTAAATCCATTTTAGAGTGATTGTGTTAATAGTCACATCCATTAATCTCAATTGATATGTTTGTTTCAATTGATATCCATGATTGCTTCTCTCATTTGTCCTTGCTTTCTTTTGGTAAATTGATCATATTGTGCTCAATAGTTAAATGAATCTAATCCTTTCCTTGAAGTTAACCCTCACTTGGTTAAACCATCTTCTTCTTGCACCTAATAGTTAAATCTTTGTCAAAAGTTTGACAAAAGAAGAGAATGGATTGAGGGGGAGTGTAAACCTTCATAGGAAGTATTAGTTGTGATCAAATTGACCATTGGAATGCCTTTGAGCCCTTAGAGACTACTTCCATACATGATAGCCTGTTATGTATTTCATTTTCGATTTCATTTGTTAACAGGTGCTACTAATGGTATTTTCATTGTTTCATGTATGTAGGTACCTTTGCAATTTAATGGCAAAGGGGGAGAAATTATGCATGTTCTCAAAAGGGTGAAGAGAAAGTCCAAGCTTCCAAAGGGGAGAGTTGTGTATGATCTTCTACAAGGGGAGAGAATACATACCTTGCCAAAGGGAGAAAGAGGCATGGTCAAAGGGGGAGAGCTAATAGAAGAAAGAAAGCTTGGAGCTAAAGAAGATGCTTGGCCATAAAGAGGAAGATGAGAAGAGAAAGCTTGAAGGATGATCAAGCTCCAAGCATCAAGAAGAGTGAAGTAAAGAGCCAAAGAGCCCAAGCTAAGAGAAGGAGCATCCAAGAAGATTTCAAGACTTGTCAAGCTTAGGGGGAGCTAAAGACAAAGTGTGTTTTTTCAATGATGAGTAAGTTGCCATCAAATTGCAAAGGGGGAGATTGTTAGGTCTTTTGTTTTTGCAATTTGATGGATGCATTGCATATTGGCATCATTTGTATTCACACACTAGCATTGGTTTAGAAAACCCTTGAAATCTAGTTTTATACATGCATAGCTTTTAAGATTTGGAAAAGCTTTTGTTTTATGCATGTTTTGGTTTTAAACTTGGATGCATTGGTTTTGAAACCCAAACTCTTTTTGAAAACCTAATTCATTGTGCATTGCATTTGGAAAATCATGTTAGAATTTAGGTTTAAGCTTTGCATACATTCATCTCTTTAAGAATCACTTTTGTATGCATTGTTTTTGGAAAAAGGAGTTTTTCAAATCAAGCTAGCCTTTGGTTTAAAGTTTCAAATCATTTTAGGCTTTGTGTTTCCCATGTTTTTAAACATCTTAGAATATCTCTAAAACATGTTTTTAAGCTTGATTTAATGGCCCAAAAGGTCCCCCATAGATATACCTTCAAATAGGCAAAAATTGAATTTTTGCAAAAAGGGGTGTCCCGGCAGTGTTGCCGGTCGACCGAGACACAGGTCTCGGTCGACCGAGACAACTGGAGGTAATTTTTACAGTTTCTGAACTGAAACCTCCAACGGTCAAAAATCCGACCGTTATGCCTTCCCGGTCGACCGAGACCTCTAGGTCGACCGAGACAACTAGCCCGTGGACTGTTTTTTGCCTATAAAGTCCATTCATTTCCAACTTCTCAAAAGTTGAACAAATGAACCTTTGAGACCATTTTGGAGCCAAAGAAAGGAGAAGAAGTTGGAAAGGCTAGAGGGCCATTTGGAAATCAAATGCTTGACTTTTCATAAGGTACACATTACTAGTATTTTGATTTCCATTAAAATGAAATCCATGCATGCCTAATTCTTTGTAATTTCACTTATGCATGATTTCTAGAGATGTTTAGCAAACTCAAAATCATCCTTGGTAAATTAGATTGGTTTGCAAAATCTCCTAACTAAATCACATGCATTCTTAGACTTTAACATTCATACAACTTGTTTAAGTTCATTTCTTAAAGTTGTTTGAATTTCTCATGTGATTAGTTTTCTCTTCAATCATCATTTTATAAGCTTTGATTTTAAAATGCATCATGCATTCAATTAAGAGATTCATTGTAGAAATTGATTGAAGAAACACACTCATACACTTGTGCACACACTTTAGCATATTTGGGTGTATGGTTGTTATTTGTATTACACTTTCACATTAGCCTATTTAGAGGCAATTTCATTGAGCCTTA
Source organism: Cinnamomum chago (assembly GCA_038049695.1). Classification (NCBI taxonomy): domain Eukaryota; kingdom Viridiplantae; phylum Streptophyta; class Magnoliopsida; order Laurales; family Lauraceae; genus Cinnamomum; species Cinnamomum chago. Next base: position 60,679,900 of record CP142457.1, read on the forward strand.
ATTTGTATCTCTTAGAGTGATCTTTTGGAAAGACACCTTCTTAGAGAAATCTACATTGTGTAAGGTTATTGCTTAGCCTTTGAAAAGCATATTGTAAGGTTATTGCTTAGCCTAAGAAAAGCATATTGTAAGGTTATTGCTTAGCCTAAGAAAAGCATATTGAAAGGTTATTGCTTAGCCTCTAAAAGCACATTGTAAGGGTTATTGCTTAGCCTAGTTAAAAGCATAAATAGTGGAAATCCGGTGGGGTGATTGGATTCACAAGCCGGTAGTGGATGTAGGCATTGAGGCCGAACCACTATAAACATTGGTGTTGTGGTGCATGCTTTGTGGTGATTGATTTTGTTTAGCTTCCGCATTTTGATTGTTAATCATCACATATGACTAGTTTTGTTTAAGAAATTAAAATTGCTTTAAATTGGTCATAGTTGTAGCTCACCCTATTCACCCCCCCCTCTAGGGTTAGGATCCATAGCGGACTTTCACTTTCCTCATAAATAAAAGTAGAAATATATAAACTGTCATCAAATATCATCCCCATAATTAAAGAATAAAATCCGAGATATATATCGAGTTATTAAAGCAATTTGCTCCTGTCTACAACTCCATCCTTAAATCTTTCATCACTCGTAGCTTTTAATGATCATCGGTGTGATTCACTTGATAATAAATTCTTAAAAATTCAATTCCATGCAAACAGAGGGGCCCTTAAGAGAGCACATTTGTGAAAGGGAATTTAAAAGCATTGAGTGTTATCACGTATCTAATCTAGAGCAATGACATAAAAGGTTTTGCAATCTTGAAGTCAACATCTAAACTTTATTTTTGTTGACATGCTTAGATTTGAAACTCTCGGGACCTAGCCAGAAAGCCGAACGACTGACGGAACTGGTCAAATCGAGCTCGATAACTATTTAGGACCGTAGCACTACACCACACGGTCGCATATATGCATAGAAAGGCAGTGATGTGTCGACTACTACGACATGTTTGTAGGGTTGCAAACGGAACGGTTCCGGATCGGAACTATAGTGGATTCGGACCCGTTTGTGAATAACGGTTCCGGTTCTGAATCCGGTTTTGACGCGTAACTTGTTTAGTTGGTTCCAGACCCCGCTTCGATAGGAAAACCGGATCCGGGTCTACCTAGAGGACTGGAATCCTGTTCCAAAATCGATTCTGATTTATCTTTATTCTTGATTTTTCCTAAAATAAGCGTATCATTAAAATTGTAACAGTGCGTCAAGTCTACTACCGCTAATATTGTGCATAAAAGTGTCAAAAAAGAGTTAATTTTGATGTACAATTTGCAATATCAAATGCTCATATGCCGGGTCCCGGTTCCACAGGTCGGAACCTATATGGACCAGGTCCCGTTTATCAATCGGAATCTAAATTAGGTTCCTGACCCGGACCCGTTTATGAAACGGAACCTAAAATAGGTTCCAGACCAAATTTTTTACAGGTCGGAACTTCTGGGTAATCAGATAATCGGATACCCGTTTGGAACCCTACATGTTTGCGAGTATAGGCTTTTTTTTTGTCCGGTTGAAATGAAGGTTCTGCTGGTCTCACGTACATTCTCGATCGAAGATATTATGATCTCTGGTTTTTTATGGTAACAATTCTGCACCCTGTATGTCAGAGTCAATAATCTCGTAGAATCAAAGATATATTTAGTTTGGAGATTTCTCGGGAAATCTAGGTTGTGCATGGCCATGAGATATTCAAACATATACATAATTGTCATGGGCTGCATTCTCTCTGTAGGACCAGCAAAAGCGATGTGCAATGCATGGACTAAACAACAAGTGAAATAAGAAAGAGAAGGTGGAACCGGATCCGGACCCGGAACCGTTTCGTAACCAATGATTTGGCTCCGGAACCGGAACCAGAACAGTATATGGGACGGCTCTAGATCCAGGCCCGGGTCCAGGTTGAGAGTGATATTACAAAAAATATGTTTTTAAGGAGTCATTTTAGAAAATTGAGGTAATATGTTGGCTATCGGGTCCACGGGTCCGAAACAAGGTGGAACCGGACCCGGATCCATTTACTTATCGGGGCATGATTAAGGACCCAGACTCGGTTTTAACTGGTCGGAACCTCCGGGTAATCGGTAAATCGGGGACCCATTTACATCCTTAGTCGTACGCCCGCTCAGCTGTGAGAGGTCATGGGTTTGAGTCCTCGCATCAATGCTCCCTCCCTCCCTCATAAATATATCTATATATATATTTTGGCCGAACGGGGATTCCGGATCTCAAGCACTAAGTGCAAATAAATAAAAAAAAAGCCCGAGCACTGCCCATCTATTAATAACTAAACCCCATACCCAAAGCCCAATCCATGAGCTCACTTACAAAAAAAGAAAACACTCTTCTTTTTAAGAGAAGAAATAAAATTGCTACTCTCTGACTTTTTGATTCTACTACATCCTAAATTTTGTTCTTCTTATATTGACCATTTACTTCATTTAAATGGAAAAATAAATTTACTATTTATTGTATGTTTATTATGATTTGATATTATTTCATCCAATTGTCATTCACACATGTCCATCCATCAATTCATGAACCAAGCCCCGACCCGTGACCCGCAATAAGGTAAAAGAAGGAAAAAAAAGGGCTAAAAAATCGGTTTTTGATATTTCCGCCGAAAGTATCCGCGGTATACCTGAAGTTTCCAGATTTCCTCCTCTCAGAGAGGAGGAAAACTGGAAAATGCGAGTTTACCGCCGATGGCAGCAGCGGTAAGGCTTAGTGAGTGTCCAAATAAAGTCGCAAGGCCTTTTTATTTCAAATTATCAGAAAAAAGAAAAAAAAAAGGCTAAAAAATCAATTTTCAATAATTATGCCGTGGTACACTTGCAATTTCCGGTATTCCTCCTCTCAGAGAGGAGGAAATCTGGAAAGTAACCGCCGATTCCAATAGTGGAAAAGCTGAGTGAGTGTCCAAATAAAGTTGCAAGGCCTTTTCTTTTCGAATTATCATAAAATAGAATGAAAGAATCGATATTTTCATTTTTTCTTGTTTCCCATATCTAGTGAACCCCCATATAATATGAATAAAGGGAAAAAAAATCACACAAGCTGACTTTGGCTATTGACACATGTTGAATTCAATTTCTAGTTTTTCTAATAAATATGCTTCCCCCATAAATAAAAGTAGAAATATATAAATGGTCATCAAATATCATCCCCATAATTAATGAATAAAATCCGAGATATCAAGCTATTAAAGCAATTTGCTCCTGTCTACAACTCCATCCTTAAATCTTTCATCACTCGTAGCCTTTAATGATCATCGGTGTGATTCACTTGATAATAAATTCTTAAAAATTCAATTCCATGCAAACAGAGGGGCCCCCTTAACAGAGCACATTTGTGAAAGGGAATTTAAAAGCATTGAGTGTTATCACGTATCTAATCTAGTGCAATAACATAAATGGTTTTGCAATCTTGAAGTCAACATCTAAACTTTATTTTTTTTGACATGCTTAGATTTGAAACTCTCGAGACCTAACCAGAAAGCCGTACGACTGATGGGACTGGTCAAATCGATCTCGATAGGTAAATAGGACCGTAGCACAACACCACACGGTCGCTTACATGCACAGAAAGGTAGTGATGTGTCGACTAGTACGACTTGTTTGTAGGGTTGCAAACTGAACGGTTTCGGATTGGAACCATATTGGACTTGAGCCCGTTTGTAAATAACGTTTCTGGTTCTAACTCATAACTTGTTTAGTTGGTTCCAGGGCCGGCTCCTATAGGAAAACCCGGATCTGAGTCTACCTAGAGGACTGGAATCCTGTTCCAAAATCGATTCTGATTTATCTTTATTCTTCATTTTTCCTAAATATATGCGTATCATTAAAATTGTAACAGTGCGTCAAGTCTACTACCGCTAATATTGTGCATAAAAATGTCAAAAAAAGAGTTAATTTTGATGTACAATTTGCAATATCAAATGCTCATATGCCGGGTCCCGGGTCCACAGGTCGGAACCTATATGGACCCGGTCCCGTTTATCAATCGGAATCTAAATTAGGTTCCTGACCCGGACCCGTTTATGAAACGGAACCTAAAATAGGTTCCAGACCAAATTTTTTACAGGTCGGAACTTCTGGGTAATCAGATAATCGGATACCCGTTTGGGACCCAACATGTTTGCGAGTATAGGCTTTTTTTTTGTCCGGTTGAAATGAAGGTTCTGCTGGTCTCACGTACATTCTCGATCGAAGATATTATGATCTCTGGTTTTTTATGGTAACAATTCTGCACCCTGTATGTCAGAGTCAATAATCTCGTGGAATCAAAGATATATTTAGTTTGGAGATTTCTCGGGAAATCTAGGTTGTGCATGGCCATGAGATACTCAAAGACATACATAATTGTCATGGGCTGCATTCTCACTATAGGACTAGCAAAAACGATGTGCAATGCATGGGCTAAATAACAAGTGAAGTAAGAAAGAGTAGGGGGAACCGGATCCGGACCCGGAACCTATTCCATGGCTCAGGAACCGGAACCAGAACAGTATATGGGACGGCTCTATATCCAGGCCCGGGTCTAGGTAGAGAATGATATTAAAAAAATATGTTTTATAGGAGAGATTTTAGAAAATTGAGGTAATACGTTGGGTATCGGGTCCACGGGTCCGAACCAAGGTGGAACCGGACTCGGACCCATTTACTTATCGGGGCATGATTAAGGAGCTAGATCCGGTTTTAACGGGTCGGAACCTCCGGGTAATCGGAGAATCTGGGGCTCATTTACATCCTTAGTCGTACGCCAGCTCCACTGTGAGAAGTCATGGGTTTGAGTCCTCACATCACTGCTCCCTCCCTCCCTCATAAGTACATCTATATATATTTTGGCCGAACGGGGATTCCGGATCTCAAGCACTATGTGCAAATAAATAAAGAAAAAAACCCGAGTACTGCCCATCTATTAATAACTAAACCCCATACCCAGATCCCAATCCATGAGCTCACTTACAAACAAAGAAAACACTCTCCTTTTTAAGAGAAGAAATAAAAATGCTACTCTCTGACCTTTTGATTCTACTACATCCTAAATGTTGTTCTCTCTTATATTGACCATTTACTTCATTTAAATGGGAAAATAAATTTACTATTTATTGTATGTTTATTATGATTTGATATTATTTCATCCAATTGTTATTCACACATGTCCATCTATCATTTCGTGAACCAAGCCCCGACCCGTGACCCGCAATAAGGTAAAAGAAGGCCAAAAAACCGGTTTTTGATATTTCCACCGTATGTATCCGCGGTATACCTGAAGTTTCAAGATTTCCTCCTCTCAGAGAGGAGGAAAACTGGAAAATGCGAGTTTACCGCCGAGGGAAGCAGTTGCAAAGCTTAGTGAGTGTCCAAATAAAGTCGCAAGGCCTTTATATTTCAAATTATCAATAAAAGGAGGAAAAAAAAGGCTAAAAAATCGGTTTTCAATATTTCCGCCGCGATATACTTGCAATTTCCGGTTTTCCTCCTCTTAGAGAGGAGGAAATCTGGAAAGTAACGAGTTTACCGCCGATTTAAGCAGCGGTAAAGCTGAGTGAGTGTCCAAATAAAGTTGCAAGGCCTTTTCTTTTCCAATTAACATAAAATAGAATGAAAGAATCGATAGTTGTATTTTTTCTTGTTTCCCATATCTAGTGAATCCCCATATAATAGGAATAAAGAGAAAAAAATCACACAAGCTGACTTTGACAATTGACACATGTTGAATTCAATTTCTAGTTTTTCATATAAATATGCTTTCCTCATAAATAAAAGTAGAAATATATAAACTGTCATCAAATATCATCCCCATAATTAAAGAATAAAATCCGAGATATATATCGAGTTATTAAAGCAATTTGCTCCTGTCTACAACTCCATCCTTAAATCTTTCATCACTCGTAGCTTTTAATGATCATCGGTGTGATTCACTTGATAATAAATTCTTAAAAATTCAATTCCATGCAAACAGAGGGGCCCTTAAGAGAGCACATTTGTGAAAGGGAATTTAAAAGCATTGAGTGTTATCACGTATCTAATCTAGAGCAATGACATAAAAGGTTTTGCAATCTTGAAGTCAACATCTAAACTTTATTTTTGTTGACATGCTTAGATTTGAAACTCTCGGGACCTAGCCAGAAAGCCGAACGACTGACGGAACTGGTCAAATCGAGCTCGATAACTATTTAGGACCGTAGCACTACACCACACGGTCGCATATATGCATAGAAAGGCAGTGATGTGTCGACTACTACGACATGTTTGTAGGGTTGCAAACGGAACGGTTCCGGATCGGAACTATAGTGGATTCGGACCCGTTTGTGAATAACGGTTCCGGTTCTGAATCCGGTTTTGACGCGTAACTTGTTTAGTTGGTTCCAGACCCCGCTTCGATAGGAAAACCGGATCCGGGTCTACCTAGAGCACTGGAATCCTGTTCCAAAATCGATTCTGATTTATCTTTATTCTTGATTTTTCCCAAAATAAGCGTATCATTAAAATTGTAACAGTGCGTCAAGTCTACTACCGCTAATATTGTGCATAAAAGTGTCAAAAAAGAGTTAATTTTGATGTACAATTTGCAATATCAAATGCTCATATGCCGGGTCCCGGTTCCACAGGTCGGAACCTATATGGACCAGGTCCCGTTTATCAATCGGAATCTAAATTAGGTTCCTGACCCGGACCCGTTTATGAAACGGAACCTAAAATAGGTTCCAGACCAAATTTTTTACAGGTCGGAACTTCTGGGTAATCAGATAATCGGATACCCGTTTGGAACCCTACATGTTTGCGAGTATAGGCTTTTTTTTTGTCCGGTTGAAATGAAGGTTCTGCTGGTCTCACGTACATTCTCGATCGAAGATATTATGATCTCTGGTTTTTTATGGTAACAATTCTGCACCCTGTATGTCAGAGTCAATAATCTCGTAGAATCAAAGATATATTTAGTTTGGAGATTTCTTGGGAAATCTAGGTTGTGCATGGCCATGAGATATTCAAACATATACATAATTGTCATGGGCTGCATTCTCTCTGTAGGACCAGCAAAAGCGATGTGCAATGCATGGACTAAACAACAAGTGAAATAAGAAAGAGAAGGTGGAACCGGATCCGGACCCGGAACCGTTTCGTAACCAATGATTTGGCTCCGGAACCGGAACCAGAACAGTATATGGGACGGCTCTAGATCCAGGCCCGGGTCCAGGTTGAGAGTGATATTACAAAAAATATGTTTTTAAGGAGTCATTTTAGAAAATTGAGGTAATATGTTGGCTATCGGGTCCACGGGTCCGAAACAAGGTGGAACCGGACCCGGATCCATTTACTTATCGGGGCATGATTAAGGACCCAGACTCGGTTTTAACTGGTCGGAACCTCCGGGTAATCGGTAAATCGGGGACCCATTTACATCCTTAGTCGTACGCCAGCTCAGCTGTGAGAGGTCATGGGTTTGAGTCCTCGCATCAATGCTCCCTCCCTCCCTCATAAATATATCTATATATATATTTTGGCCGAACGGGGATTCCGGATCTCAAGCACTAAGTGCAAATAAATAAAAAAAAAGCCCGAGCACTGCCCATCTATTAATAACTAAACCCCATACCCAAAGCCCAATCCATGAGCTCACTTACAAAAAAAGAAAACACTCTTCTTTTTAAGAGAAGAAATAAAATTGCTACTCTCTGACTTTTTGATTCTACTACATCCTAAATTTTGTTCTTCTTATATTGACCATTTACTTCATTTAAATGGAAAAATAAATTTACTATTTATTGTATGTTTATTATGATTTGATATTATTTCATCCAATTGTCATTCACACATGTCCATCCATCAATTCGTGAACCAAGCCCCGACCCGTGACCCGCAATAAGGTAAAAGAAGGAAAAAAAAGGGCTAAAAAATCGGTTTTTGATATTTCCGCCGAAAGTATCCGCGGTATACCTGAAGTTTCCAGATTTCCTCCTCTCAGAGAGGAGGAAAACTGGAAAATGCGAGTTTACCGCCGATGGCAGCAGCGGTAAGGCTTAGTGAGTGTCCAAATAAAGTCGCAAGGCCTTTTTATTTCAAATTATCAGAAAAAAGAAAAAAAAAGGCTAAAAAATCAATTTTCAATAATTATGCCGTGGTACACTTGCAATTTCCGGTATTCCTCCTCTCAGAGAGGAGGAAATCTGGAAAGTAACCGCCGATTCCAATAGTGGAAAAGCTGAGTGAGTGTCCAAATAAAGTTGCAAGGCCTTTTCTTTTCGAATTATCATAAAATAGAATGAAAGAATCGATATTTTCATTTTTTCTTGTTTCCCATATCTAGTGAACCCCCATATAATATGAATAAAGGGAAAAAAAATCACACAAGCTGACTTTGGCTATTGACACATGTTGAATTCAATTTCTAGTTTTTCTAATAAATATGCTTCCCCCATAAATAAAAGTAGAAATATATAAATGGTCATCAAATATCATCCCCATAATTAATGAATAAAATCCGAGATATCAAGCTATTAAAGCAATTTGCTCCTGTCTACAACTCCATCCTTAAATCTTTCATCACTCGTAGCCTTTAATGATCATCGGTGTGATTCACTTGATAATAAATTCTTAAAAATTCAATTCCATGCAAACAGAGGGGCCCCCTTAACAGAGCACATTTGTGAAAGGGAATTTAAAAGCATTGAGTGTTATCACGTATCTAATCTAGTGCAATAACATAAATGGTTTTGCAATCTTGAAGTCAACATCTAAACTTTATTTTTTTTGACATGCTTAGATTTGAAACTCTCGAGACCTAACCAGAAAGCCGTACGACTGATGGGACTGGTCAAATCGATCTCGATAGGTAAATAGGACCGTAGCACAACACCACACGGTCGCTTACATGCACAGAAAGGTAGTGATGTGTCGACTAGTACGACTTGTTTGTAGGGTTGCAAACTGAACGGTTTCGGATTGGAACCATATTGGACTTGAGCCCGTTTGTAAATAACGTTTCTGGTTCTAACTCATAACTTGTTTAGTTGGTTCCAGGGCCGGCTCCTATAGGAAAACCCGGATCTGAGTATACCTAGAGGACTGGAATCCTGTTCCAAAATCGATTCTGATTTATCTTTATTCTTCATTTTTCCTAAATATATGCGTATCATTAAAATTGTAACAGTGCGTCAAGTCTACTACCGCTAATATTGTGCATAAAAATGTCAAAAAAAGAGTTAATTTTGATGTACAATTTGCAATATCAAATGCTCATATGCCGGGTCCCGGGTCCACAGGTCGGAACCTATATGGACCCGGTCCCGTTTATCAATCGGAATCTAAATTAGGTTCCTGACCCGGACCCGTTTATGAAACGGAACCTAAAATAGGTTCCAGACCAAATTTTTTACAGGTCGGAACTTCTGGGTAATCAGATAATCGGATACCCGTTTGGGACCCAACATGTTTGCGAGTATAGGTTTTTTTTTTTGTCCGGTTGAAATGAAGGTTCTGCTGGTCTCACGTACATTCTCGATCGAAGATATTATGATCTCTGGTTTTTTATGGTAACAATTCTGCACCCTGTATGTCAGAGTCAATAATCTCGTGGAATCAAAGATATATTTAGTTTGGAGATTTCTCGGGAAATCTAGGTTGTGCATGGCCATGAGATACTCAAAGACATACATAATTGTCATGGGCTGCATTCTCACTATAGGACTAGCAAAAACGATGTGCAATGCATGGGCTAAATAACAAGTGAAGTAAGAAAGAGTAGGGGGAACCGGATCCGGACCCGGAACCTATTCCATGGCTCAGGAACCGGAACCAGAACAGTATATGGGACGGCTCTATATCCAGGCCCGGGTCTAGGTAGAGAATGATATTAAAAAAATATGTTTTATAGGAGAGATTTTAGAAAATTGAGGTAATACGTTGGGTATCGGGTCCACGGGTCCGAACCAAGGTGGAACCGGACTCGGACCCATTTACTTATCGGGGCATGATTAAGGAGCTAGATCCGGTTTTAACGGGTCGGAACCTCCGGGTAATCGGAGAATCTGGGGCTCATTTACATCCTTAGTCGTACGCCAGCTCCACTGTGAGAAGTCATGGGTTTGAGTCCTCACATCACTGCTCCCTCCCTCCCTCATAAGTACATCTATATATATTTTGGCCGAACGGGGATTCCGGATCTCAAGCACTATGTGCAAATAAATAAAGAAAAAAACCCGAGTACTGCCCATCTATTAATAACTAAACCCCATACCCAAATCCCAATCCATGAGCTCACTTACAAACAAAGAAAACACTCTCCTTTTTAAGAGAAGAAATAAAAATGCTACTCTCTGACCTTTTGATTCTACTACATCCTAAATGCTGTTCTCTCTTATATTGACCATTTACTTCATTTAAATGGGAAAATAAATTTACTATTTATTGTATGTTTATTATGATTTGATATTATTTCATCCAATTGTTATTCACACATGTCCATCTATCATTTCGTGAACCAAGCCCCGACCCGTGACCCGCAATAAGGTAAAAGAAGGCTAAAAAATCGGTTTTTGATATTTCCACCGTATGTATCCGCGGTATACCTGAAGTTTCAAGATTTCCTCCTCTCAGAGAGGAGGAAAACTGGAAAATGCGAGTTTACCGCCGAGGGAAGCAGTTGCAAAGCTTAGTGAGTGTCCAAATAAAGTCGCAAGGCCTTTATATTTCAAATTATCAGAAAAGGAGGAAAAAAAAGGCTAAAAAATCGGTTTTCAATATTTCCGCCGCGATATACTTGCAATTTCCGGTTTTCCTCCTCTTAGAGAGGAGGAAATCTGGAAAGTAACGAGTTTACCGCCGATTTAAGCAGCGGTAAAGCTGAGTGAGTGTCCAAATAAAGTTGCAAGGCCTTTTCTTTTCCAATTAACATAAAATAGAATGAAAGAATCGATAGTTGTATTTTTTCTTGTTTCCCATATCTAGTGAATCCCCATATAATAGGAATAAAGAGAAAAAAATCACACAAGCTGACTTTGACAATTGACACATGTTGAATTCAATTTCTAGTTTTTCATATAAATATGCTTTCTGTTAGGTCTTTTGTTTTTGCAATTTGATGGATGCATTGCATATTGGCATCATTTGTATTCACACACTAGCATTGGTTTAGAAAACCCTTGAAATCTAGTTTTATACATGCATAGCTTTTAAGATTTGGAAAAGCTTTTGTTTTATGCATGTTTTGGTTTTAAACTTGGATGCATTGGTTTTGAAACCCAAACTCTTTTTGAAAACCTAATTCATTGTGCATTGCATTTGGAAAATCATGTTAGAATTTAGGTTTAAGCTTTGCATACATTCATCTCTTTAAGAATCACTTTTGTATGCATTGTTTTTGGAAAAAGGAGTTTTTCAAATCAAGCTAGCCTTTGGTTTAAAGTTTCAAATCATTTTAGGCTTTGTGTTTCCCATGTTTTTAAACATCTTAGAATATCTCTAAAACATGTTTTTAAGCTTGATTTAATGGCCCAAAAGGTCCCCCATAGATATACCTTCAAATAGGCAAAAATTGAATTTTTGCAAAAAGGGGTGTCCCGGCAGTGTTGCCGGTCGACCGAGACACAGGTCTCGGTCGACCGAGACAACTGGAGGTAATTTTTACAGTTTCTGAACTGAAACCTCCAACGGTCAAAAATCCGACCGTTATGCCTTCCCGGTCGACCGAGACAACTAGCCCGTGGACTGTTTTTTGCCTATAAAGTCCATTCATTTCCAACTTCTCAAAAGTTGAACAAATGAACCTTTGAGACCATTTTGGAGCCAAAGAAAGGAGAAGAAGTTGGAAAGGCTAGAGGGCCATTTGGAAATCAAATGCTTGACTTTTCATAAGGTACACATTACTAGTATTTTGATTTCCATTAAAATGAAATCCATGCATGCCTAATTCTTTGTAATTTCACTTATGCATGATTTCTAGAGATGTTTAGCAAACTCAAAATCATCCTTGGTAAATTAGATTGGTTTGCAAAATCTCCTAACTAAATCACATGCATTCTTAGACTTTAACATTCATACAACTTGTTTAAGTTCATTTCTTAAAGTTGTTTGAATTTCTCATGTGATTAGTTTTCTCTTCAATCATCATTTTATAAGCTTTGATTTTAAAATGCATCATGCATTCAATTAAGAGATTCATTGTAGAAATTGATTGAAGAAACACACTCATACACTTGTGCACACACTTTAGCATATTTGGGTGTATGGTTGTTATTTGTATTACACTTTCACATTAGCCTATTTAGAGGCAATTTCATTGAGCCTTAATTTGTATCTCTTAGAGTGATCTTTTGGAAAGACACCTTCTTAGAGAAATCTACATTGTGTAAGGTTATTGCTTAGCCTTTGAAAAGCATATTGTAAGGTTATTGCTTAGCCTAAGAAAAGCATATTGTAAGGTTATTGCTTAGCCTAAGAAAAGCATATTGAAAGGTTATTGCTTAGCCTCTAAAAGCACATTGTAAGGGTTATTGCTTAGCCTAGTTAAAAGCATAAATAGTGGAAATCCGGTGGGGTGATTGGATTCACAAGCCGGTAGTGGATGTAGGCATTGAGGCCGAACCACTATAAACATTGGTGTTGTGGTGCATGCTTTGTGGTGATTGATTTTGTTTAGCTTCCGCATTTTGATTGTTAATCATCACATATGACTAGTTTTGTTTAAGAAATTAAAATTGCTTTAAATTGGTCATAGTTGTAGCTCACCCTATTCACCCCCCCCTCTAGGGTTAGGATCCATAGCGGACTTTCAATTGGTATCAGAGCCAAGTGCTCTAATCCCTTAGGATCAAGTGTTTGGAACTCTTGATTAGGTGTAAAAACCTAGAGTTAAAACCCTAGAGTTGTCCTTACTTGAAAATCATTAGAATGGACTCCACTAGCCTAGACTTTGTAGATTCTTCTAGACCCCTCACTCTTCCTTCTATTAGAGATTCAAACCATCAATTAAATGAATATCAATTTGACTCAAAAGAGGAAGAAATTGAGTATGATGAAGATGAGCTTCAACAAGCCTATAATGAATTATATACATTATCTACAAAGCTTGATAAAAGAAACAAGAGCTTAAGAGAAGAATCTATGAATCTAACCAAAGAATTAGCTTCTTCAAAAGATGAACTTAGAGAAAAAGAAGAATTAATAAATTGTGTAGAATCTAAGTTCATGATCTCTATGGATAATCTATCTAACATTCAAGATGAACTAAAAGAATTAAAGATAGGCTTTGATCACCTTAATAAGGAAAATCTAAAACTAAGAGATCAATTACAAAGGCAAGATAAAAACTTTAACAATCTTGAATCTAATTTGACTATCTCTAAGGAAAATTTATCTAATGCTCAAGATGAAATAAATGAGGTTAAGATAAATTGTGATGAGCTTAAAAAGGAAAATTGTAACCTAAGAGATACAATTAAAAGACAAGATGAAAACATTAACTATTTAAAATCCAAGTTGACAATTTCAAATGAAAATTTGTCTAATGCTCAAAGTAATTCAAAAACTTTAGAACTTGGATCTAATGTTGTTAATGAGCTCAATTCTAAGTTAAAACTTGCCTATGAAGAGCTAATCAAATATAAGGAACTTGAAAATGAACTTTCAATAGTTAAAAATGAAAATTCAATCCTTATAACCAAAGTCACTCAACTTGAAAACAATAAACAAAAGTATGAGTGCAAGTTTACCCAAAGTGAAGATAGACTTGAAAAATTATTTAAATTGGGTAAACCTCATGGAGATAGGACGGGTATTGGATTTAATAGGAATATGTCTTATGACCCTAAATTCACCAACACATTTGTGAAAGGTGAGTCCTCTTTCTCTAGCACTCTTTGTCACTTGCCTAAAACAAAATGTGATTATTGTGGCAATGAAGGACACTTTAGGTTTGAGTGCAAACTAAGGAAAAGAAGCTATGTGTCTAAACCCATCTTTGAACTCAAGAAAGTAAAATCAAACTTGAAGGGTAAGACACTAAAAACAAAGGAAGACTCCAAAAAGACTAAACAAGTTAAACCATTTAAAATGGAGTCTCCAAAAATAGATTCTAAAAAGGTTAAACAAGTCAAACCAAGTTTAAAAGAATCTATTAACAAAAAGCTTCTCAACCTACCTCCCTTAAGTCAAAACATGAAAGAACTTTTGAAGAAAATTACAAAGTTAAATCTAAATTTCAAAAGTCAAAGAAAGGGAGAAAATAAGAAGAATAGAAAACAATCCCCTATGAAGAATAATCACCAACCTCAAAAGACTAATCACCATTCTAAGCCAAATTTAGTAAAATCTAAATATCATGGTGATAAGTTCAAATTGAAAATTTATCAAGTTAAATCTCCTTTAGTTGGTGAGAATTCCAAAATAGACCTCAAAGTTCAACCCTCTCAAGACCTTAGGTGGATTCCTAAAGTTATTTACCTAGACAAACCTTAGGGTCTTGAACCTCATTGACCAACCTACTCTTTATTAGTTAAATCACTTTGTTGGTCATGATTGCATTTGCATTTTGTTTCTTTTAGTTAGATTTCTTAAAATGCATTGCTTCTTTATGATCATTTGATTTTGGTTTCATGCACCATTCTAAGTTACATGTCATGGTTTTCAAAATCATTTGATTATAATTTCTTCATGTTTGATTTGTCTTTTGCACACATATGTCTTGCATTGCATTTCTTTACATGATCAATTGATTGTGATTTCAAAAGCTTTCATAGCTAGACTCTTCATGATCAATTGTTGAATCATTTGTGTTTATGTCATAGTAAGATTATTTGAACAAATGATTTGAATCAATTCAAGTTTTCCATGGATTTATAAGTTATACTTTTATATGGAGAACATTGTTTTGAAAAATCAACTTGTATGTGTTTTAATGAAGTTATATCTTTTCAAATACAATGTTGATAATTGATCTTCAAAATCATTCCTTTTATGCTCATTGTTGGATTTTGTTTATCAAAATGATTTGAAGATTGATTGAATGGAAATGCTCCATAACTTCATTAGTTATAATCTTTTGAGCATGTTCCATGTTTTCATTTCTTTTTCTTTTGGTTTCATTATCTTTAGAAATGAAAATGTTTGTTGTTTGCATCTTTGCTTGTTTGTTTACTTTCCTTGCATATGCAAATGACAATTGGTTCCATGTATGGTTGTGACCTTAGTTACATTTGTAGAAACCATACTAGAACCCAAATCCATCCTCTATGCCTTATAGTCATTTCTATTTGGATGGTTATGATGTTGATTCATGTATATTCTCTAAGTGATATCATCCTTAGACATGTTTCAACTTCATAGTAGTGATCTTGATCATATGAAACTCTTTGAAATCCATTCCTCATATTTCTATGTGTTTGATGGATAACTTAGATGTTGAATTCATATGATTTAGTCACTTTTTAAATTGCATGCATTTCTAAGTAATATATTTTTGCATTGCAATTTACCTTGTTCATCACTATGCTCATTAGTCATATCTTTAAAAGTGATGAATATGCATTTATGATGCTTGATGGATTTTTGGGTTTGTCACATCCTTGCTTTTAATCATGTTATCATATTCAATTGGTTTCATTTGGTATAACTTTCCATTGATTTCTATCCAATTGATATCTTATCTTGTGTATGTGATAGACCTTGTGTGCTTTGGATTGAACTTGATAAGTAATATGATTGTTCCATGTCACACACCATTAGCATCATAATGCTCATGTTGCCACCTCTTTTGCTCATATAGGTATATCTCATGACCACCATGTTTATGTGTTAATAATATTGGTTGGTTATTATTTGAGGTTGGCTTCATGATTGAATTTCATTTCACTCATTCATGCACTTTAATAGTCATATTTATTGATTGAATGAAATGATTTTCAAAATCTTACATAGCATATGTTTTTCATAAGTAATATTGATTGATGCTATGTTAGAGTAAACCCCTTATCATGGATAGCTCTAATTTGGATTTCTCATAATAGTTATACTTTTAAATCCATTTTAGAGTGATTGTGTTAATAGTCACATCCATTAATCTCAATTGATATGTTTGTTTCAATTGATATCCATGATTGCTTCTCTCATTTGTCCTTGCTTTCTTTTGGTAAATTGATCATATTGTGCTCAATAGTTAAATGAATCTAATCCTTTCCTTGAAGTTAACCCTCACTTGGTTAAACCATCTTCTTCTTGCACCTAATAGTTAAATCTTTGTCAAAAGTTTGACAAAAGAAGAGAATGGATTGAGGGGGAGTGTAAACCTTCATAGGAAGTATTAGTTGTGATCAAATTGACCATTGGAATGCCTTTGAGCCCTTAGAGACTACTTCCATACATGATAGCCTGTTATGTATTTCATTTTCGATTTCATTTGTTAACAGGTGCTACTAATGGTATTTTCATTGTTTCATGTATGTAGGTACCTTTGCAATTTAATGGCAAAGGGGGAGAAATTATGCATGTTCTCAAAAGGGTGAAGAGAAAGTCCAAGCTTCCAAAGGGGAGAGTTGTGTATGATCTTCTACAAGGGGAGAGAATACATACCTTGCCAAAGGGAGAAAGAGGCATGGTCAAAGGGGGAGAGCTAATAGAAGAAAGAAAGCTTGGAGCTAAAGAAGATGCTTGGCCATAAAGAGGAAGATGAGAAGAGAAAGCTTGAAGGATGATCAAGCTCCAAGCATCAAGAAGAGTGAAGTAAAGAGCCAAAGAGCCCAAGCTAAGAGAAGGAGCATCCAAGAAGATTTCAAGACTTGTCAAGCTTAGGGGGAGCTAAAGACAAAGTGTGTTTTTTCAATGATGAGTAAGTTGCCATCAAATTGCAAAGGGGGAGATTGTTAGGTCTTTTGTTTTTGCAATTTGATGGATGCATTGCATATTGGCATCATTTGTATTCACACACTAGCATTGGTTTAGAAAACCCTTGAAATCTAGTTTTATACATGCATAGCTTTTAAGATTTGGAAAAGCTTTTGTTTTATGCATGTTTTGGTTTTAAACTTGGATGCATTGGTTTTGAAACCCAAACTCTTTTTGAAAACCTAATTCATTGTGCATTGCATTTGGAAAATCATGTTAGAATTTAGGTTTAAGCTTTGCATACATTCATCTCTTTAAGAATCACTTTTGTATGCATTGTTTTTGGAAAAAGGAGTTTTTCAAATCAAGCTAGCCTTTGGTTTAAAGTTTCAAATCATTTTAGGCTTTGTGTTTCCCATGTTTTTAAACATCTTAGAATATCTCTAAAACATGTTTTTAAGCTTGATTTAATGGCCCAAAAGGTCCCCCATAGATATACCTTCAAATAGGCAAAAATTGAATTTTTGCAAAAAGGGGTGTCCCGGCAGTGTTGCCGGTCGACCGAGACACAGGTCTCGGTCGACCGAGACAACTGGAGGTAATTTTTACAGTTTCTGAACTGAAACCTCCAACGGTCAAAAATCCGACCGTTATGCCTTCCCGGTCGACCGAGACCTCTAGGTCGACCGAGACAACTAGCCCGTGGACTGTTTTTTGCCTATAAAGTCCATTCATTTCCAACTTCTCAAAAGTTGAACAAATGAACCTTTGAGACCATTTTGGAGCCAAAGAAAGGAGAAGAAGTTGGAAAGGCTAGAGGGCCATTTGGAAATCAAATGCTTGACTTTTCATAAGGTACACATTACTAGTATTTTGATTTCCATTAAAATGAAATCCATGCATGCCTAATTCTTTGTAATTTCACTTATGCATGATTTCTAGAGATGTTTAGCAAACTCAAAATCATCCTTGGTAAATTAGATTGGTTTGCAAAATCTCCTAACTAAATCACATGCATTCTTAGACTTTAACATTCATACAACTTGTTTAAGTTCATTTCTTAAAGTTGTTTGAATTTCTCATGTGATTAGTTTTCTCTTCAATCATCATTTTATAAGCTTTGATTTTAAAATGCATCATGCATTCAATTAAGAGATTCATTGTAGAAATTGATTGAAGAAACACACTCATACACTTGTGCACACACTTTAGCATATTTGGGTGTATGGTTGTTATTTGTATTACACTTTCACATTAGCCTATTTAGAGGCAATTTCATTGAGCCTTAATTTGTATCTCTTAGAGTGATCTTTTGGAAAGACACCTTCTTAGAGAAATCTACATTGTGTAAGGTTATTGCTTAGCCTTTGAAAAGCATATTGTAAGGTTATTGCTTAGCCTAAGAAAAGCATATTGTAAGGTTATTGCTTAGCCTAAGAAAAGCATATTGAAAGGTTATTGCTTAGCCTCTAAAAGCACATTGTAAGGGTTATTGCTTAGCCTAGTTAAAAGCATAAATAGTGGAAATCCGGTGGGGTGATTGGATTCACAAGCCGGTAGTGGATGTAGGCATTGAGGCCGAACCACTATAAACATTGGTGTTGTGGTGCATGCTTTGTGGTGATTGATTTTGTTTAGCTTCCGCATTTTGATTGTTAATCATCACATATGACTAGTTTTGTTTAAGAAATTAAAATTGCTTTAAATTGGTCATAGTTGTAGCTCACCCTATTCACCCCCCCCTCTAGGGTTAGGATCCATAGCGGACTTTCACTTTCCTCATAAATAAAAGTAGAAATATATAAACTGTCATCAAATATCATCCCCATAATTAAAGAATAAAATCCGAGATATATATCGAGTTATTAAAGCAATTTGCTCCTGTCTACAACTCCATCCTTAAATCTTTCATCACTCGTAGCTTTTAATGATCATCGGTGTGATTCACTTGATAATAAATTCTTAAAAATTCAATTCCATGCAAACAGAGGGGCCCTTAAGAGAGCACATTTGTGAAAGGGAATTTAAAAGCATTGAGTGTTATCACGTATCTAATCTAGAGCAATGACATAAAAGGTTTTGCAATCTTGAAGTCAACATCTAAACTTTATTTTTGTTGACATGCTTAGATTTGAAACTCTCGGGACCTAGCCAGAAAGCCGAACGACTGACGGAACTGGTCAAATCGAGCTCGATAACTATTTAGGACCGTAGCACTACACCACACGGTCGCATATATGCATAGAAAGGCAGTGATGTGTCGACTACTACGACATGTTTGTAGGGTTGCAAACGGAACGGTTCCGGATCGGAACTATAGTGGATTCGGACCCGTTTGTGAATAACGGTTCCGGTTCTGAATCCGGTTTTGACGCGTAACTTGTTTAGTTGGTTCCAGACCCCGCTTCGATAGGAAAACCGGATCCGGGTCTACCTAGAGGACTGGAATCCTGTTCCAAAATCGATTCTGATTTATCTTTATTCTTGATTTTTCCTAAAATAAGCGTATCATTAAAATTGTAACAGTGCGTCAAGTCTACTACCGCTAATATTGTGCATAAAAGTGTCAAAAAAGAGTTAATTTTGATGTACAATTTGCAATATCAAATGCTCATATGCCGGGTCCCGGTTCCACAGGTCGGAACCTATATGGACCAGGTCCCGTTTATCAATCGGAATCTAAATTAGGTTCCTGACCCGGACCCGTTTATGAAACGGAACCTAAAATAGGTTCCAGACCAAATTTTTTACAGGTCGGAACTTCTGGGTAATCAGATAATCGGATACCCGTTTGGAACCCTACATGTTTGCGAGTATAGGCTTTTTTTTTGTCCGGTTGAAATGAAGGTTCTGCTGGTCTCACGTACATTCTCGATCGAAGATATTATGATCTCTGGTTTTTTATGGTAACAATTCTGCACCCTGTATGTCAGAGTCAATAATCTCGTAGAATCAAAGATATATTTAGTTTGGAGATTTCTCGGGAAATCTAGGTTGTGCATGGCCATGAGATATTCAAACATATACATAATTGTCATGGGCTGCATTCTCTCTGTAGGACCAGCAAAAGCGATGTGCAATGCATGGACTAAACAACAAGTGAAATAAGAAAGAGAAGGTGGAACCGGATCCGGACCCGGAACCGTTTCGTAACCAATGATTTGGCTCCGGAACCGGAACCAGAACAGTATATGGGACGGCTCTAGATCCAGGCCCGGGTCCAGGTTGAGAGTGATATTACAAAAAATATGTTTTTAAGGAGTCATTTTAGAAAATTGAGGTAATATGTTGGCTATCGGGTCCACGGGTCCGAAACAAGGTGGAACCGGACCCGGATCCATTTACTTATCGGGGCATGATTAAGGACCCAGACTCGGTTTTAACTGGTCGGAACCTCCGGGTAATCGGTAAATCGGGGACCCATTTACATCCTTAGTCGTACGCCCGCTCAGCTGTGAGAGGTCATGGGTTTGAGTCCTCGCATCAATGCTCCCTCCCTCCCTCATAAATATATCTATATATATATTTTGGCCGAACGGGGATTCCGGATCTCAAGCACTAAGTGCAAATAAATAAAAAAAAAGCCCGAGCACTGCCCATCTATTAATAACTAAACCCCATACCCAAAGCCCAATCCATGAGCTCACTTACAAAAAAAGAAAACACTCTTCTTTTTAAGAGAAGAAATAAAATTGCTACTCTCTGACTTTTTGATTCTACTACATCCTAAATTTTGTTCTTCTTATATTGACCATTTACTTCATTTAAATGGAAAAATAAATTTACTATTTATTGTATGTTTATTATGATTTGATATTATTTCATCCAATTGTCATTCACACATGTCCATCCATCAATTCATGAACCAAGCCCCGACCCGTGACCCGCAATAAGGTAAAAGAAGGAAAAAAAAGGGCTAAAAAATCGGTTTTTGATATTTCCGCCGAAAGTATCCGCGGTATACCTGAAGTTTCCAGATTTCCTCCTCTCAGAGAGGAGGAAAACTGGAAAATGCGAGTTTACCGCCGATGGCAGCAGCGGTAAGGCTTAGTGAGTGTCCAAATAAAGTCGCAAGGCCTTTTTATTTCAAATTATCAGAAAAAAGAAAAAAAAAAGGCTAAAAAATCAATTTTCAATAATTATGCCGTGGTACACTTGCAATTTCCGGTATTCCTCCTCTCAGAGAGGAGGAAATCTGGAAAGTAACCGCCGATTCCAATAGTGGAAAAGCTGAGTGAGTGTCCAAATAAAGTTGCAAGGCCTTTTCTTTTCGAATTATCATAAAATAGAATGAAAGAATCGATATTTTCATTTTTTCTTGTTTCCCATATCTAGTGAACCCCCATATAATATGAATAAAGGGAAAAAAAATCACACAAGCTGACTTTGGCTATTGACACATGTTGAATTCAATTTCTAGTTTTTCTAATAAATATGCTTCCCCCATAAATAAAAGTAGAAATATATAAATGGTCATCAAATATCATCCCCATAATTAATGAATAAAATCCGAGATATCAAGCTATTAAAGCAATTTGCTCCTGTCTACAACTCCATCCTTAAATCTTTCATCACTCGTAGCCTTTAATGATCATCGGTGTGATTCACTTGATAATAAATTCTTAAAAATTCAATTCCATGCAAACAGAGGGGCCCCCTTAACAGAGCACATTTGTGAAAGGGAATTTAAAAGCATTGAGTGTTATCACGTATCTAATCTAGTGCAATAACATAAATGGTTTTGCAATCTTGAAGTCAACATCTAAACTTTATTTTTTTTGACATGCTTAGATTTGAAACTCTCGAGACCTAACCAGAAAGCCGTACGACTGATGGGACTGGTCAAATCGATCTCGATAGGTAAATAGGACCGTAGCACAACACCACACGGTCGCTTACATGCACAGAAAGGTAGTGATGTGTCGACTAGTACGACTTGTTTGTAGGGTTGCAAACTGAACGGTTTCGGATTGGAACCATATTGGACTTGAGCCCGTTTGTAAATAACGTTTCTGGTTCTAACTCATAACTTGTTTAGTTGGTTCCAGGGCCGGCTCCTATAGGAAAACCCGGATCTGAGTCTACCTAGAGGACTGGAATCCTGTTCCAAAATCGATTCTGATTTATCTTTATTCTTCATTTTTCCTAAATATATGCGTATCATTAAAATTGTAACAGTGCGTCAAGTCTACTACCGCTAATATTGTGCATAAAAATGTCAAAAAAAGAGTTAATTTTGATGTACAATTTGCAATATCAAATGCTCATATGCCGGGTCCCGGGTCCACAGGTCGGAACCTATATGGACCCGGTCCCGTTTATCAATCGGAATCTAAATTAGGTTCCTGACCCGGACCCGTTTATGAAACGGAACCTAAAATAGGTTCCAGACCAAATTTTTTACAGGTCGGAACTTCTGGGTAATCAGATAATCGGATACCCGTTTGGGACCCAACATGTTTGCGAGTATAGGCTTTTTTTTTGTCCGGTTGAAATGAAGGTTCTGCTGGTCTCACGTACATTCTCGATCGAAGATATTATGATCTCTGGTTTTTTATGGTAACAATTCTGCACCCTGTATGTCAGAGTCAATAATCTCGTGGAATCAAAGATATATTTAGTTTGGAGATTTCTCGGGAAATCTAGGTTGTGCATGGCCATGAGATACTCAAAGACATACATAATTGTCATGGGCTGCATTCTCACTATAGGACTAGCAAAAACGATGTGCAATGCATGGGCTAAATAACAAGTGAAGTAAGAAAGAGTAGGGGGAACCGGATCCGGACCCGGAACCTATTCCATGGCTCAGGAACCGGAACCAGAACAGTATATGGGACGGCTCTATATCCAGGCCCGGGTCTAGGTAGAGAATGATATTAAAAAAATATGTTTTATAGGAGAGATTTTAGAAAATTGAGGTAATACGTTGGGTATCGGGTCCACGGGTCCGAACCAAGGTGGAACCGGACTCGGACCCATTTACTTATCGGGGCATGATTAAGGAGCTAGATCCGGTTTTAACGGGTCGGAACCTCCGGGTAATCGGAGAATCTGGGGCTCATTTACATCCTTAGTCGTACGCCAGCTCCACTGTGAGAAGTCATGGGTTTGAGTCCTCACATCACTGCTCCCTCCCTCCCTCATAAGTACATCTATATATATTTTGGCCGAACGGGGATTCCGGATCTCAAGCACTATGTGCAAATAAATAAAGAAAAAAACCCGAGTACTGCCCATCTATTAATAACTAAACCCCATACCCAGATCCCAATCCATGAGCTCACTTACAAACAAAGAAAACACTCTCCTTTTTAAGAGAAGAAATAAAAATGCTACTCTCTGACCTTTTGATTCTACTACATCCTAAATGTTGTTCTCTCTTATATTGACCATTTACTTCATTTAAATGGGAAAATAAATTTACTATTTATTGTATGTTTATTATGATTTGATATTATTTCATCCAATTGTTATTCACACATGTCCATCTATCATTTCGTGAACCAAGCCCCGACCCGTGACCCGCAATAAGGTAAAAGAAGGCCAAAAAACCGGTTTTTGATATTTCCACCGTATGTATCCGCGGTATACCTGAAGTTTCAAGATTTCCTCCTCTCAGAGAGGAGGAAAACTGGAAAATGCGAGTTTACCGCCGAGGGAAGCAGTTGCAAAGCTTAGTGAGTGTCCAAATAAAGTCGCAAGGCCTTTATATTTCAAATTATCAATAAAAGGAGGAAAAAAAAGGCTAAAAAATCGGTTTTCAATATTTCCGCCGCGATATACTTGCAATTTCCGGTTTTCCTCCTCTTAGAGAGGAGGAAATCTGGAAAGTAACGAGTTTACCGCCGATTTAAGCAGCGGTAAAGCTGAGTGAGTGTCCAAATAAAGTTGCAAGGCCTTTTCTTTTCCAATTAACATAAAATAGAATGAAAGAATCGATAGTTGTATTTTTTCTTGTTTCCCATATCTAGTGAATCCCCATATAATAGGAATAAAGAGAAAAAAATCACACAAGCTGACTTTGACAATTGACACATGTTGAATTCAATTTCTAGTTTTTCATATAAATATGCTTTCCTCATAAATAAAAGTAGAAATATATAAACTGTCATCAAATATCATCCCCATAATTAAAGAATAAAATCCGAGATATATATCGAGTTATTAAAGCAATTTGCTCCTGTCTACAACTCCATCCTTAAATCTTTCATCACTCGTAGCTTTTAATGATCATCGGTGTGATTCACTTGATAATAAATTCTTAAAAATTCAATTCCATGCAAACAGAGGGGCCCTTAAGAGAGCACATTTGTGAAAGGGAATTTAAAAGCATTGAGTGTTATCACGTATCTAATCTAGAGCAATGACATAAAAGGTTTTGCAATCTTGAAGTCAACATCTAAACTTTATTTTTGTTGACATGCTTAGATTTGAAACTCTCGGGACCTAGCCAGAAAGCCGAACGACTGACGGAACTGGTCAAATCGAGCTCGATAACTATTTAGGACCGTAGCACTACACCACACGGTCGCATATATGCATAGAAAGGCAGTGATGTGTCGACTACTACGACATGTTTGTAGGGTTGCAAACGGAACGGTTCCGGATCGGAACTATAGTGGATTCGGACCCGTTTGTGAATAACGGTTCCGGTTCTGAATCCGGTTTTGACGCGTAACTTGTTTAGTTGGTTCCAGACCCCGCTTCGATAGGAAAACCGGATCCGGGTCTACCTAGAGCACTGGAATCCTGTTCCAAAATCGATTCTGATTTATCTTTATTCTTGATTTTTCCCAAAATAAGCGTATCATTAAAATTGTAACAGTGCGTCAAGTCTACTACCGCTAATATTGTGCATAAAAGTGTCAAAAAAGAGTTAATTTTGATGTACAATTTGCAATATCAAATGCTCATATGCCGGGTCCCGGTTCCACAGGTCGGAACCTATATGGACCAGGTCCCGTTTATCAATCGGAATCTAAATTAGGTTCCTGACCCGGACCCGTTTATGAAACGGAACCTAAAATAGGTTCCAGACCAAATTTTTTACAGGTCGGAACTTCTGGGTAATCAGATAATCGGATACCCGTTTGGAACCCTACATGTTTGCGAGTATAGGCTTTTTTTTTGTCCGGTTGAAATGAAGGTTCTGCTGGTCTCACGTACATTCTCGATCGAAGATATTATGATCTCTGGTTTTTTATGGTAACAATTCTGCACCCTGTATGTCAGAGTCAATAATCTCGTAGAATCAAAGATATATTTAGTTTGGAGATTTCTTGGGAAATCTAGGTTGTGCATGGCCATGAGATATTCAAACATATACATAATTGTCATGGGCTGCATTCTCTCTGTAGGACCAGCAAAAGCGATGTGCAATGCATGGACTAAACAACAAGTGAAATAAGAAAGAGAAGGTGGAACCGGATCCGGACCCGGAACCGTTTCGTAACCAATGATTTGGCTCCGGAACCGGAACCAGAACAGTATATGGGACGGCTCTAGATCCAGGCCCGGGTCCAGGTTGAGAGTGATATTACAAAAAATATGTTTTTAAGGAGTCATTTTAGAAAATTGAGGTAATATGTTGGCTATCGGGTCCACGGGTCCGAAACAAGGTGGAACCGGACCCGGATCCATTTACTTATCGGGGCATGATTAAGGACCCAGACTCGGTTTTAACTGGTCGGAACCTCCGGGTAATCGGTAAATCGGGGACCCATTTACATCCTTAGTCGTACGCCAGCTCAGCTGTGAGAGGTCATGGGTTTGAGTCCTCGCATCAATGCTCCCTCCCTCCCTCATAAATATATCTATATATATATTTTGGCCGAACGGGGATTCCGGATCTCAAGCACTAAGTGCAAATAAATAAAAAAAAAGCCCGAGCACTGCCCATCTATTAATAACTAAACCCCATACCCAAAGCCCAATCCATGAGCTCACTTACAAAAAAAGAAAACACTCTTCTTTTTAAGAGAAGAAATAAAATTGCTACTCTCTGACTTTTTGATTCTACTACATCCTAAATTTTGTTCTTCTTATATTGACCATTTACTTCATTTAAATGGAAAAATAAATTTACTATTTATTGTATGTTTATTATGATTTGATATTATTTCATCCAATTGTCATTCACACATGTCCATCCATCAATTCGTGAACCAAGCCCCGACCCGTGACCCGCAATAAGGTAAAAGAAGGAAAAAAAAGGGCTAAAAAATCGGTTTTTGATATTTCCGCCGAAAGTATCCGCGGTATACCTGAAGTTTCCAGATTTCCTCCTCTCAGAGAGGAGGAAAACTGGAAAATGCGAGTTTACCGCCGATGGCAGCAGCGGTAAGGCTTAGTGAGTGTCCAAATAAAGTTGCAAGGCCTTTTTATTTCAAATTATTAGAAAAAAGAAAAAAAAGGGCTAAAAAATCAATTTTCAATAATTATGCCGTGGTACACTTGCAATTTCCGGTATTCCTCCTCTCAGAGAGGAGGAAATCTGGAAAGTAACCGCCGATTCCAATAGTGGAAAAGCTGAGTGAGTGTCCAAATAAAGTTGCAAGGCCTTTTCTTTTCGAATTATCATAAAATAGAATGAAAGAATCGATATTTTCATTTTTTCTTGTTTCCCATATCTAGTGAACCCCCATATAATATGAATAAAGGGAAAAAAAATCACACAAGCTGACTTTGGCTATTGACACATGTTGAATTCAATTTCTAGTTTTTCTAATAAATATGCTTCCCCCATAAATAAAAGTAGAAATATATAAATGGTCATCAAATATCATCCCCATAATTAATGAATAAAATCCGAGATATCAAGCTATTAAAGCAATTTGCTCCTGTCTACAACTCCATCCTTAAATCTTTCATCACTCGTAGCCTTTAATGATCATCGGTGTGATTCACTTGATAATAAATTCTTAAAAATTCAATTCCATGCAAACAGAGGGGCCCCCTTAACAGAGCACATTTGTGAAAGGGAATTTAAAAGCATTGAGTGTTATCACGTATCTAATCTAGTGCAATAACATAAATGGTTTTGCAATCTTGAAGTCAACATCTAAACTTTATTTTTTTTGACATGCTTAGATTTGAAACTCTCGAGACCTAACCAGAAAGCCGTACGACTGATGGGACTGGTCAAATCGATCTCGATAGGTAAATAGGACCGTAGCACAACACCACACGGTCGCTTACATGCACAGAAAGGTAGTGATGTGTCGACTAGTACGACTTGTTTGTAGGGTTGCAAACTGAACGGTTTCGGATTGGAACCATATTGGACTTGAGCCCGTTTGTAAATAACGTTTCTGGTTCTAACTCATAACTTGTTTAGTTGGTTCCAGGGCCGGCTCCTATAGGAAAACCCGGATCTGAGTCTACCTAGAGGACTGGAATCCTGTTCCAAAATCGATTCTGATTTATCTTTATTCTTCATTTTTCCTAAATATATGCGTATCATTAAAATTGTAACAGTGCGTCAAGTCTACTACCGCTAATATTGTGCATAAAAATGTCAAAAAAAGAGTTAATTTTGATGTACAATTTGCAATATCAAATGCTCATATGCCGGGTCCCGGGTCCACAGGTCGGAACCTATATGGACCCGGTCCCGTTTATCAATCGGAATCTAAATTAGGTTCCTGACCCGGACCCGTTTATGAAACGGAACCTAAAATAGGTTCCAGACCAAATTTTTTACAGGTCGGAACTTCTGGGTAATCAGATAATCGGATACCCGTTTGGGACCCAACATGTTTGCGAGTATAGGCTTTTTTTTTTGTCCGGTTGAAATGAAGGTTCTGCTGGTCTCACGTACATTCTCGATCGAAGATATTATGATCTCTGGTTTTTTATGGTAACAATTCTGCACCCTGTATGTCAGAGTCAATAATCTCGTGGAATCAAAGATATATTTAGTTTGGAGATTTCTCGGGAAATCTAGGTTGTGCATGGCCATGAGATACTCAAAGACATACATAATTGTCATGGGCTGCATTCTCACTATAGGACTAGCAAAAACGATGTGCAATGCATGGGCTAAATAACAAGTGAAGTAAGAAAGAGTAGGGGGAACCGGATCCGGACCCGGAACCTATTCCATGGCTCAGGAACCGGAACCAGAACAGTATATGGGACGGCTCTATATCCAGGCCCGGGTCTAGGTAGAGAATGATATTAAAAAAATATGTTTTATAGGAGAGATTTTAGAAAATTGAGGTAATACGTTGGGTATCGGGTCCACGGGTCCGAACCAAGGTGGAACCGGACTCGGACCCATTTACTTATCGGGGCATGATTAAGGAGCTAGATCCGGTTTTAACGGGTCGGAACCTCCGGGTAATCGGAGAATCTGGGGCTCATTTACATCCTTAGTCGTACGCCAGCTCCACTGTGAGAAGTCATGGGTTTGAGTCCTCACATCACTGCTCCCTCCCTCCCTCATAAGTACATCTATATATATTTTGGCCGAACGGGGATTCCGGATCTCAAGCACTATGTGCAAATAAATAAAGAAAAAAACCCGAGTACTGCCCATCTATTAATAACTAAACCCCATACCCAGATCCCAATCCATGAGCTCACTTACAAACAAAGAAAACACTCTCCTTTTTAAGAGAAGAAATAAAAATGCTACTCTCTGACCTTTTGATTCTACTACATCCTAAATGTTGTTCTCTCTTATATTGACCATTTACTTCATTTAAATGGGAAAATAAATTTACTATTTATTGTATGTTTATTATGATTTGATATTATTTCATCCAATTGTTATTCACACATGTCCATCTATCATTTCGTGAACCAAGCCCCGACCCGTGACCCGCAATAAGGTAAAAGAAGGCCAAAAAACCGGTTTTTGATATTTCCACCGTATGTATCCGCGGTATACCTGAAGTTTCAAGATTTCCTCCTCTCAGAGAGGAGGAAAACTGGAAAATGCGAGTTTACCGCCGAGGGAAGCAGTTGCAAAGCTTAGTGAGTGTCCAAATAAAGTCGCAAGGCCTTTATATTTCAAATTATCAATAAAAGGAGGAAAAAAAAGGCTAAAAAATCGGTTTTCAATATTTCCGCCGCGATATACTTGCAATTTCCGGTTTTCCTCCTCTTAGAGAGGAGGAAATCTGGAAAGTAACGAGTTTACCGCCGATTTAAGCAGCGGTAAAGCTGAGTGAGTGTCCAAATAAAGTTGCAAGGCCTTTTCTTTTCCAATTAACATAAAATAGAATGAAAGAATCGATAGTTGTATTTTTTCTTGTTTCCCATATCTAGTGAATCCCCATATAATAGGAATAAAGAGAAAAAAATCACACAAGCTGACTTTGACAATTGACACATGTTGAATTCAATTTCTAGTTTTTCATATAAATATGCTTTCCTCATAAATAAAAGTAGAAATATATAAACTGTCATCAAATATCATCCCCATAATTAAAGAATAAAATCCGAGATATATATCGAGTTATTAAAGCAATTTGCTCCTGTCTACAACTCCATCCTTAAATCTTTCATCACTCGTAGCTTTTAATGATCATCGGTGTGATTCACTTGATAATAAATTCTTAAAAATTCAATTCCATGCAAACAGAGGGGCCCTTAAGAGAGCACATTTGTGAAAGGGAATTTAAAAGCATTGAGTGTTATCACGTATCTAATCTAGAGCAATGACATAAAAGGTTTTGCAATCTTGAAGTCAACATCTAAACTTTATTTTTGTTGACATGCTTAGATTTGAAACTCTCGGGACCTAGCCAGAAAGCCGAACGACTGACGGAACTGGTCAAATCGAGCTCGATAACTATTTAGGACCGTAGCACTACACCACACGGTCGCATATATGCATAGAAAGGCAGTGATGTGTCGACTACTACGACATGTTTGTAGGGTTGCAAACGGAACGGTTCCGGATCGGAACTATAGTGGATTCGGACCCGTTTGTGAATAACGGTTCCGGTTCTGAATCCGGTTTTGACGCGTAACTTGTTTAGTTGGTTCCAGACCCAGCTTCGATAGGAAAACCGGATCCGGGTCTACCTAGAGGACCGGAATCCTGTTCCAAAATCGATTCTGATTTATCTTTATTCTTGATTTTTCCTAAAATAAGCGTATCATTAAAATTGTAACAGTGCGTCAAGTCTACTACCGCTAATATTGTGCATAAAAGTGTCAAAAAAGAGTTAATTTTGATGTAGAATTTGCAATATCAAATGCTCATATGCCGGGTCCCGGTTCCACAGGTCGGAACCTATATGGACCAGGTCCCGTTTATCAATCGGAATCTAAATTAGGTTCCTGACCCGGACCCGTTTATGAAACGGAACCTAAAATAGGTTCCAGACCAAATTTTTTACAGGTCGGAACTTCTGGGTAATCAGATAATCGGATACCCGTTTGGAACCCTACATGTTTGCGAGTATAGGCTTTTTTTTTGTCCGGTTGAAATGAAGGTTCTGCTGGTCTCACGTACATTCTCGATCGAAGATATTATGATCTCTGGTTTTTTATGGTAACAATTCTGCACCCTGTATGTCAGAGTCAATAATCTCGTAGAATCAAAGATATATTTAGTTTGGAGATTTCTCGGGAAATCTAGGTTGTGCATGGCCATGAGATATTCAAACATATACATAATTGTCATGGGCTGCATTCTCTCTGTAGGACCAGCAAAAGCGATGTGCAATGCATGGACTAAACAACAAGTGAAATAAGAAAGAGAAGGTGGAACCGGATCCGGACCCGGAACCGTTTCGAAACCAATGATATGGCTCCGGAACCGGAACCAGAACAGTATATGGGACGGCTCTAGATCCAGGCCCGGGTCCAGGTTGAGAGTGATATTACAAAAAAATATGTTTTTAAGGAGTCATTTTAGAAAATTGAGGTAATATGTTGGCTATCGGGTCCACGGGTCCGAAACAAGGTGGAACCGGACCCGGATCCATTTACTTATCGGGGCATGATTAAGGACCCAGACTCGGTTTTAACTGGTCGGAACCTCCGGGTAATCGGTAAATCGGGGACCCATTTACATCCTTAGTCGTACGCCCGCTCAGCTGTGAGAGGTCATGGGTTTGAGTCCTCGCATCAATGCTCCCTCCCTCCCTCATAAATATATCTATATATATATTTTGGCCGAACGGGGATTCCGGATCTCAAGCACTAAGTGCAAATAAATAAAAAAAAAGCCCGAGCACTGCCCATCTATTAATAACTAAACCCCATACCC
This sequence comes from Cinnamomum chago, assembly GCA_038049695.1. Lineage (NCBI taxonomy): Eukaryota > Viridiplantae > Streptophyta > Magnoliopsida > Laurales > Lauraceae > Cinnamomum > Cinnamomum chago. Next base: position 60,710,985 of record CP142457.1, read on the forward strand.
AAAGCCCAATCCATGAGCTCACTTACAAAAAAAGAAAACACTCTTCTTTTTAAGAGAAGAAATAAAATTGCTACTCTCTGACTTTTTGATTCTACTACATCCTAAATTTTGTTCTTCTTATATTGACCATTTACTTCATTTAAATGGAAAAATAAATTTACTATTTATTGTATGTTTATTATGATTTGATATTATTTCATCCAATTGTCATTCACACATGTCCATCCATCAATTCGTGAACCAAGCCCCGACCCGTGACCCGCAATAAGGTAAAAGAAGGAAAAAAAAGGGCTAAAAAATCGGTTTTTGATATTTCCGCCGAAAGTATCCGCGGTATACCTGAAGTTTCCAGATTTCCTCCTCTCAGAGAGGAGGAAAACTGGAAAATGCGAGTTTACCGCCGATGGCAGCAGCGGTAAGGCTTAGTGAGTGTCCAAATAAAGTCGCAAGGCCTTTTTATTTCAAATTATCAGAAAAAAGAAAAAAAAAGGCTAAAAAATCAATTTTCAATAATTATGCCGTGGTACACTTGCAATTTCCGGTATTCCTCCTCTCAGAGAGGAGGAAATCTGGAAAGTAACCGCCGATTCCAGTAGTGGAAAAGCTGAGTGAGTGTCCAAATAAAGTTGCAAGGCCTTTTCTTTTCGAATTATCATAAAATAGAATGAAAGAATCGATATTTTCATTTTTTCTTGTTTCCCATATCTAGTGAACCCCCATATAATATGAATAAAGGGAAAAAAAATCACACAAGCTGACTTTGGCTATTGACACATGTTGAATTCAATTTCTAGTTTTTCTAATAAATATGCTTCCCCCATAAATAAAAGTAGAAATATATAAATGGTCATCAAATATCATCCCCATAATTAATGAATAAAATCCGAGATATCAAGCTATTAAAGCAATTTGCTCTTGTCTACAACTCCATCCTTAAATCTTTCATCACTCGTAGCCTTTAATGATCATCGGTGTGATTCACTTGATAATAAATTCTTAAAAATTCAATTCCATGCAAACAGAGGGGCCCCCTTAACAGAGCACATTTGTGAAAGGGAATTTAAAAGCATTGAGTGTTATCACGTATCTAATCTAGTGCAATAACATAAATGGTTTTGCAATCTTGAAGTCAACATCTAAACTTTATTTTTTTTGACATGCTTAGATTTGAAACTCTCGAGACCTAACCAGAAAGCCGTACGACTGATGGGACTGGTCAAATCGATCTCGATAGGTAAATAGGACCGTAGCACAACACCACACGGTCGCTTACATGCACAGAAAGGTAGTGATGTGTAGACTAGTACGACTTGTTTGTAGGGTTGCAAACTGAACGGTTTCGGATTGGAACCATATTGGACTTGAGCCCGTTTGTAAATAACGTTTCTGGTTCTAACTCATAACTTGTTTAGTTGGTTCCAGGGCCGGCTCCTATAGGAAAACCCGGATCTGAGTCTACCTAGAGGACTGGAATCCTGTTCCAAAATCGATTCTGATTTATCTTTATTCTTCATTTTTCCTAAATATATGCGTATCATTAAAATTGTAACAGTGCGTCAAGTCTACTACCGCTAATATTGTGCATAAAAATGTCAAAAAAAGAGTTAATTTTGATGTACAATTTGCAATATCAAATGCTCATATGCCGGGTCCCGGGTCCACAGGTCGGAACCTATATGGACCCGGTCCCGTTTATCAATCGGAATCTAAATTAGGTTCCTGACCCGGACCCGTTTATGAAACGGAACCTAAAATAGGTTCCAGACCAAATTTTTTACAGGTCGGAACTTCTGGGTAATCAGATAATCGGATACCCGTTTGGGACCCAACATGTTTGCGAGTATAGGCTTTTTTTTTGTCCGGTTGAAATGAAGGTTCTGCTGGTCTCACGTACATTCTCGATCGAAGATATTATGATCTCTGGTTTTTTATGGTAACAATTCTGCACCCTGTATGTCAGAGTCAATAATCTCGTGGAATCAAAGATATATTTAGTTTGGAGATTTCTCGGGAAATCTAGGTTGTGCATGGCCATGAGATACTCAAAGACATACATAATTGTCATGGGCTGCATTCTCACTATAGGACTAGCAAAAACGATGTGCAATGCATGGGCTAAATAACAAGTGAAGTAAGAAAGAGTAGGGGGAACCGGATCCGGACCCGGAACCGATTCCATGGCTCAGGAACCGGAACCAGAACAGTATATGGGACGGCTCTATATCCAGGCCCGGGTCTAGGTAGAGAATGATATTAAAAAAATATGTTTTATAGGAGAGATTTTAGAAAATTGAGGTAATACGTTGGGTATCGGGTCCACGGGTCCGAACCAAGGTGGAACCGGACTCGGACCCATTTACTTATCGGGGCATGATTAAGGAGCTAGATCCGGTTTTAACGGGTCGGAACCTCCGGGTAATCGGAGAATCTGGGGCTCATTTACATCCTTAGTCGTACGCCAGCTCCACTGTGAGAAGTCATGGGTTTGAGTCCTCACATCACTGCTCCCTCCCTCCCTCATAAGTACATTTATATATATTTTGGCCGAACGGGGATTCCGGATCTCAAGCACTATGTGCAAATAAATAAAGAAAAAAACCCGAGTACTGCCCATCTATTAATAACTAAACCCCATACCCAAATCCCAATCCATGAGCTCACTTACAAACAAAGAAAACACTCTCCTTTTTAAGAGAAGAAATAAAAATGCTACTCTCTGACCTTTTGATTCTACTACATCCTAAATGTTGTTCTCTCTTATATTGACCATTTACTTCATTTAAATGGGAAAATAAATTTACTATTTATTGTATGTTTATTATGATTTGATATTATTTCATCCAATTGTTATTCACACATGTCCATCTATCATTTCGTGAACCAAGCCCCGACCCGTGACCCGCAATAAGGTAAAAGAAGGCTAAAAAACCGGTTTTTGATATTTCCACCGTATGTATCCGCGGTATACCTGAAGTTTCAAGATTTCCTCCTCTCAGAGAGGAGGAAAACTGGAAAATGCGAGTTTACCGCCGAGGGAAGCAGTTGCAAAGCTTAGTGAGTGTCCAAATAAAGTCGCAAGGCCTTTATATTTCAAATTATCAATAAAAGGAGGAAAAAAAAGGCTAAAAAATCGGTTTTCAATATTTCCGCCGCGATATACTTGCAATTTCCGGTTTTCCTCCTCTTAGAGAGGAGGAAATCTGGAAAGTAACGAGTTTACCGCCGATTTAAGCAGCGGTAAAGCTGAGTGAGTGTCCAAATAAAGTTGCAAGGCCTTTTCTTTTCCAATTAACATAAAATAGAATGAAAGAATCGATAGTTGTATTTTTTCTTGTTTCCCATATCTAGTGAATCCCCATATAATAGGAATAAAGAGAAACAAATCACACAAGCTGACTTTGACAATTGACACATGTTGAATTCAATTTCTAGTTTTTCATATAAATATGCTTTCCTTATAAATAAAAGTAGAAATATATAAACTGTCATCAAATATCATCCCCATAATTAAAGAATAAAATCCGAGATATATATCGAGTTATTAAAGCAATTTGCTCCTGTCTACAACTCCATCCTTAAATCTTTCATCACTCGTAGCTTTTAATGATCATCGGTGTGATTCACTTGATAATAAATTCTTAAAAATCCAATTCCATGCAAACAGAGGGGCCCTTAAGAGAGCACATTTGTGAAAGGGAATTTAAAAGCATTGAGTGTTATCACGTATCTAATCTAGAGCAATGACATAAAAGGTTTTGCAATCTTGAAGTCAACATCTAAACTTTATTTTTGTTGACATGCTTAGATTTGAAACTCTCGGGACCTAGCCAGAAAGCCGAACGACTGACGGAACTGGTCAAATCGAGCTCGATAACTATTTAGGACCGTAGCACTACACCACACGGTCGCATATATGCATAGAAAGGCAGTGATGTGTCGACTACTACGACATGTTTGTAGGGTTGCAAACGGAACGGTTCCGGATCGGAACTATAGTGGATTCAGACCCGTTTGTGAATAACGGTTCCGGTTCTGAATCCGGTTTTGACGCGTAACTTGTTTAGTTGGTTCCAGACCCAGCTTCGATAGGAAAACCGGATCCGGGTCTACCTAGAGGACCGGAATCCTGTTCCAAAATCGATTCTGATTTATCTTTATTCTTGATTTTTCCTAAAATAAGCGTATCATTAAAATTGTAACAGTGCGTCAAGTCTACTACCGCTAATATTGTGCATAAAAGTGTCAAAAAAGAGTTAATTTTGATGTAGAATTTGCAATATCAAATGCTCATATGCCGGGTCCCGGTTCCACAGGTCGGAACCTATATGGACCAGGTCCCGTTTATCAATCGGAATCTAAATTAGGTTCCTGACCCGGACCCGTTTATGAAACGGAACCTAAAATAGGTTCCAGACCAAATTTTTTACAGGTCGGAACTTCTGGGTAATCAGATAATCGGATACCCGTTTGGAACCCTACATGTTTGCGAGTATAGGCTTTTTTTTTGTCCGGTTGAAATGAAGGTTCTGCTGGTCTCACGTACATTCTCGATCGAAGATATTATGATCTCTGGTTTTTTATGGTAACAATTCTGCACCCTGTATGTCAGAGTCAATAATCTCGTAGAATCAAAGATATATTTAGTTTGGAGATTTCTCGGGAAATCTAGGTTGTGCATGGCCATGAGATATTCAAACATATACATAATTGTCATGGGCTGCATTCTCTCTGTAGGACCAGCAAAAGCGATGTGCAATGCATGGACTAAACAACAAGTGAAATAAGAAAGAGAAGGTGGAACCGGATCCGGACCCGGAACCGTTTCGGAACCAATGATATGGCTCCGGAACCGGAACCAGAACAGTATATGGGACGGCTCTAGATCCAGGCCCGGGTCCAGGTTGAGAGTGATATTACAAAAAATATGTTTTTAAGGAGTCATTTTAGAAAATTGAGGTAATATGTTGGCTATCGGGTCCACGGGTCCGAAACAAGGTGGAACCGGACCCGGATCCATTTACTTATCGGGGCATGATTAAGGACCCAGACTCGGTTTTAACTGGTCGGAACCTCCGGGTAATCGGTAAATCGGGGACCCATTTACATCCTTAGTCGTACGCCCGCTCAGCTGTGAGAGGTCATGGGTTTGAGTCCTCGCATCAATGCTCCCTCCCTCCCTCATAAATATATCTATATATATATTTTGGCCGAACGGGGATTCCGGATCTCAAGCACTAAGTGCAAATAAATAAAAAAAAAGCCCGAGCACTGCCCATCTATTAATAACTAAACCCCATACCCAAAGCCCAATCCATGAGCTCACTTACAAAAAAAGAAAACACTCTTCTTTTTAAGAGAAGAAATAAAATTGCTACTCTCTGACTTTTTGATTCTACTACATCCTAAATTTTGTTCTTCTTATATTGACCATTTACTTCATTTAAATGGAAAAATAAATTTACTATTTATTGTATGTTTATTATGATTTGATATTATTTCATCCAATTGTCATTCACACATGTCCATCCATCAATTCGTGAACCAAGCCCCGACCCGTGACCCGCAATAAGGTAAAAGAAGGAAAAAAAAGGGCTAAAAAATCGGTTTTTGATATTTCCGCCGAAAGTATCCGCGGTATACCTGAAGTTTCCAGATTTCCTCCTCTCAGAGAGGAGGAAAACTGGAAAATGCGAGTTTACCGCCGATGGCAGCAGCGGTAAGGCTTAGTGAGTGTCCAAATAAAGTCGCAAGGCCTTTTTATTTCAAATTATCAGAAAAAAGAAAAAAAAAGGCTAAAAAATCAATTTTCAATAATTATGCCGTGGTACACTTGCAATTTCCGGTATTCCTCCTCTCAGAGAGGAGGAAATCTGGAAAGTAACCGCCGATTCCAGTAGTGGAAAAGCTGAGTGAGTGTCCAAATAAAGTTGCAAGGCCTTTTCTTTTCGAATTATCATAAAATAGAATGAAAGAATCGATATTTTCATTTTTTCTTGTTTCCCATATCTAGTGAACCCCCATATAATATGAATAAAGGGAAAAAAAATCACACAAGCTGACTTTGGCTATTGACACATGTTGAATTCAATTTCTAGTTTTTCTAATAAATATGCTTCCCCCATAAATAAAAGTAGAAATATATAAATGGTCATCAAATATCATCCCCATAATTAATGAATAAAATCCGAGATATCAAGCTATTAAAGCAATTTGCTCCTGTCTACAACTCCATCCTTAAATCTTTCATCACTCGTAGCCTTTAATGATCATCGGTGTGATTCACTTGATAATAAATTCTTAAAAATTCAATTCCATGCAAACAGAGGGGCCCCCTTAACAGAGCACATTTGTGAAAGGGAATTTAAAAGCATTGAGTGTTATCACGTATCTAATCTAGTGCAATAACATAAATGGTTTTGCAATCTTGAAGTCAACATCTAAACTTTATTTTTTTTGACATGCTTAGATTTGAAACTCTCGAGACCTAACCAGAAAGCCGTACGACTGATGGGACTGGTCAAATCGATCTCGATAGGTAAATAGGACCGTAGCACAACACCACACGGTCGCTTACATGCACAGAAAGGTAGTGATGTGTAGACTAGTACGACTTGTTTGTAGGGTTGCAAACTGAACGGTTTCGGATTGGAACCATATTGGACTTGAGCCCGTTTGTAAATAACGTTTCTGGTTCTAACTCATAACTTGTTTAGTTGGTTCCAGGGCCGGCTCCTATAGGAAAACCCGGATCTGAGTCTACCTAGAGGACTGGAATCCTGTTCCAAAATCGATTCTGATTTATCTTTATTCTTCATTTTTCCTAAATATATGCGTATCATTAAAATTGTAACAGTGCGTCAAGTCTACTACCGCTAATATTGTGCATAAAAATGTCAAAAAAAGAGTTAATTTTGATGTACAATTTGCAATATCAAATGCTCATATGCCGGGTCCCGGGTCCACAGGTCGGAACCTATATGGACCCGGTCCCGTTTATCAATCGGAATCTAAATTAGGTTCCTGACCCGGACCCGTTTATGAAACGGAACCTAAAATAGGTTCCAGACCAAATTTTTTACAGGTCGGAACTTCTGGGTAATCAGATAATCGGATACCCGTTTGGGACCCAACATGTTTGCGAGTATAGGCTTTTTTTTTTGTCCGGTTGAAATGAAGGTTCTGCTGGTCTCACGTACATTCTCGATCGAAGATATTATGATCTCTGGTTTTTTATGGTAACAATTCTGCACCCTGTATGTCAGAGTCAATAATCTCGTGGAATCAAAGATATATTTAGTTTGGAGATTTCTCGGGAAATCTAGGTTGTGCATGGCCATGAGATACTCAAAGACATACATAATTGTCATGGGCTGCATTCTCACTATAGGACTAGCAAAAACGATGTGCAATGCATGGGCTAAATAACAAGTGAAGTAAGAAAGAGTAGGGGGAACCGGATCCGGACCCGGAACCGTTTCGGAACCGATTCCATGGCTCAGGAACCGGAACCAGAACAGTATATGGGACGGCTCTATATCCAGGCCCGGGTCTAGGTAGAGAATGATATTAAAAAAATATGTTTTATAGGAGAGATTTTAGAAAATTGAGGTAATACGTTGGGTATCGGGTCCACGGGTCCGAACCAAGGTGGAACCGGACTCGGACCCATTTACTTATCGGGGCATGATTTGAAAGTCCACGAGATCCTAACCCTAGAGGGGGGGTGAATAGGGTGTGCTACAACTATGACCAATTTCGACCAATTTTAATTTCTTAAACTAAACTAGTCACATGTGATGATTAAACAAACAAGATGCGGAAGCTAATACAAAATCAATCACCACATAGCATGCACCACAACACCAATATTTATAGTGGTTCGGCCAACGTGCCTACATCCACTACCGGCTTGTGTCTCCAACACCCCACCGGATTCCACTAAGTATGCTTTTTACTAGGCTAAGCAATAACCCTTACAATGTGCTTTTCTAGGCTAAGCAATAACCTTACAAGATGCTTTTCAAAGGCTAAGCAATAACCTTACAATATGCTTTTCTTAGGCTAAGCAATAACCTTACAAGTTGCTTTTCAAAGGCTAAGCAATAACCTTTACAAATGAGGATTTCTCTAAGAAGGTGTCTTTACAAAAGATCACTCTAAGAGATTACAATTTAAGCACAATGGAATTTGCCTCTTAAATAGGCTAATAGGAAAATGAAATCCCAATTACAAACATACACTAAAATAAACTAAAGTGTGTGCACAAAGTGTATGTATGAGTTTCTTCAATCAATTTTAACAATGAAGCTTTTAAATGAATGCATGATGCATTTTAAAATCAAGGTTTATAAAATGATGATTGAAGAGAAAACTAATCACATAAAAGATTCAAACAACTTTGAAGAATTAAGATAAACAAGTTGAGTGAAAGTTAAAGTCTAAGAACATATGTGATTAGGATAAGAGTGTGTGCAAACTAATCTAATTTACCAAGAAAGATATTGAGTTTGCAAAACAACTCTTTAAGGGCTTGAAATCATGCATAAATGAAAATTCAAAGGATTTGAACATGCATGAATTTCATTTGAATGGAAATCAAAATAACTTAGAAGATGTACCTTTTAAAAACTCATGAGATTGATTTCCAAATAGCCCTCTAGCTTTTCCAACTTCTTCCCCTTTCTTTGGCTCCAAAATGCTCTCAAAAGTTCAAGTTTCAAGCCTTGAAAAAGGTTGGAAAAGAATGGACTTTATAGCCAAAAAGTTGCCAACGGCTAGTTCTCGGTCGACCGGCAAGGAGGTCTCGGTCGACCGAGAAAGCACAACGGTCATATTTCTGACCGTTGGGGCTTCAGTTAAAAAAAACAGTCCATTTGCCCTGCAGTGTTCTCGGTCGACCGAGACCCAGGTCTCGGTCGACCGGCGACACTGCCGGGACACCCCCAAAAATTCCAACTTTTGCATTTTGAAGATTTTCTTTGGAATTTTGTGGGTCACTAAACCAAGCTTAAAAACATGTTTTAAAATATTTAAAAACATGAAACACACAAAGCCTAAAATGATTCAAAGGTTTAAAACCAAAGGCTAGCTTGATTTGATAAAAACTCTTTTCAAGTGAACAAGCATACAAAAAAGAATCTTTTTGTAATGAATGCATGCAAAGCTCAAACCTAAATACCTAACATGATTTTCCAAATATAATGCACAAGGATGTAGGTTTTCAAAAGAGTTTGGGTTTCAAAACTAATGCATCCAAGTTTAAAACCAAACCATGCATAAAACAAAAGCTTTTCCAAATCTTAAAAGCTATGCATGTGTAAAACTAGATTTCAAGATATTTTAAATCAATGCATGTGTGTGAATTCAAATGATGCCAATATGCAAATGCATCCATCAAATTGCAAATACAAAATCCCTAACAATCTCCCCCTTTGCAATTTGATGGCAACTTACTCATCATAGAAATTTCACACAAAGTCTTTAGCTCCCCCTAAGCTTGACAAGTCTTGAAATCTTGTTGGATGCTTCTTCTCTTAGCTTGGGCTCTTGGGCTCTTTTCTTCAATCTTCTTGATGCTTGGTGCTTGATCATTCTTCAAGCTTTCTTTCCTTCTTCCTCTCTTTAGCCAAGCATCTTCTTTAGCTCCAAGCTTTCTTTCTTCTATTTGCTCTCCCCCTTTGACCATGCTTCTTTCTCCTCTTGAGAACTTGAAAGCTTTCTCCCCCTTTGATGGATAGGAGATCTTCGAGTACTTGAACTCTCGAACTCTCTCCCCCTTTGATGAGTAGGAGATCTTTGAGTCACACTTGAACTCTCTCTCCCCCTTTGACATTAAATTGCAAAGGTACCTACACACATGAGACAAGAAGAATACCTTTAGTAGCACCTGTTAACAAATGTAATCGAAAATGAAATACATAACAGGCTATCATGTATGTAAGTTAACTCTAAGGGCTCATTAGCATTCCAAGGGTGAATTTGATCAAAACTAATTCTTCCTATGAAGGTTTACACTCCCCCTCAATCCATTCTCTTCTTTTGTCAAGCTTTTGACAAGATATAACTATTAGATTCAAGAAGTAGATGGTTTAACCAAGTGAGGGTTAACTTCAAGGAAAGGATTAGATTCATTTAACTATTAAGCACAATATGATCAAATTACCAAAAGAGAGCTAGGTCTAATGGGAGAAGCAATCATGGATATCAATTGAAACAAACATATCAATTGAGATTAAAGGATGTGACTATAAAATCAATCACTCTAAAATGGATTTAAAAGTATAACTATTATGAGAAATCCAAATTAGAGCTATCCATGATGTGGGGTTTACTCAAACATAGCATCAATCAATATTACTTATGAAAATCATATGCTATGTAAGTTTTTGAAAATCATTTCATTCAAACAATAAATATGACTTAGAAAAGTGCAAGAATGAGTGAAATGAAATTCAAACATGAAGCCAACCTCAACTATAACCAACCAATATTATTAACATATAAACATGGTGGTCATGAGATATACCTATAAGAGCAAATGAGGTGGCAATCATGAGCATTGTGATGCTAATGGTGTGTGACGTGGAACAATTATATAACTATGAAGATTAGTCCAAAGCACACAAGGTCTATCACATACACAAGATAAGATATCAATTGGATATGAAATCAATGGAAAGTTATACCAAATGAAACCAATTGAATATGATAACATGAGAAAAAGCAAGGATGTGATAAACTTCCATCAAGCAACACTAATGCATATTCATCACTTTTAAGGATATAACTATTGAGCATAGTGATGAACAAGGCAAATTGCAATGCAAAAGGATAAAGCTTTGTAATGCATGCAATTTCCAAAGTGTCTAGATCATATGAATTCAACACTAAGATATCCATCAACCAACATAAATGTAAGGAATGGATTTCAAAGAGATTCATATGATTAAGAACACTACTTATGAAGTTGAAACATGTATAAGGATGACACCAAGAGAATCTACATGAATCAACATCATAACCATCCATAAAGAAATGACTATAAGGCAAAAAGGATGGATTTGGGTTCTAGTATGGTTTTTACAAATACTACCAAGGTTACTACCATACATGGAACCAAATAGTCATTTGCATATGCAAGTAATGTAAACAAACAAGCAAAGATGCAAACAACATACATTTCCATTTCTAAAGATAATGAAACCAAAAGAAAAGGAAATGATAATCATGGAACATGCTTAAAAGATTATAACTAATGAGATTAAAAAGCATTTCCATTCAAACAATCTTCAAATCATTTTGAAAAACAAAATCCAACAATGAGCATAAAGGAATGATTTTGAAGATCAATTATCAACATTGAATTTGAAAAGATATAACTTCATTAAAACACATACAAGTTGATTTTTCAAAACAATGTTCTCCATATAAAAGTATAACTTATAAATCCATGGAAAACTTGAATTGATTCAAATCATTTGTTCAAATAATCTTACTATGACATAAACACAAATGATTCAACAATTGATCATGAAGAGTCTAGCTATGAAAGCTTTTGAAATCACAATCAATTGATCATGTAAAGAAATGCAATGCAAGACATATGTGTGCAAAAGACAAATCAAACATGATGAAATTATAATCAAATGATTTTGAAAACCATGACATGTAACTTAGAATGGTGCATGAAACCAAAATCAAATGATCATAAAGAAGCAATGCATTTTAAGAAATCTAACTAAAAGAAACAAAATGCAAATGCAATCATGACCAACAAAGTGATTTAACTAATAAAGAGTAGGTTGGTCAATGAGGTTCAAGACCCTAAGGTTTGTCTAGGTAAATAACTTTAGGAATCCACCTAAGGTCTTGGGAGGGTTGAACTTTGAGGTCTATTTTGGAATTCTCACCAACTAAAGGAGATTTAACTTGATAAATTTTCAATTTGAACTTATCACCATGATATTTAGATTTTACTAAATTTGGCTTAGAATGGTGATTAGTCTTTTGATGTTGGTGAGTTTTCTTCTTAGGGGATAGATTCATTTTTCTTTTCTTCTTACTTTCTCCCTTTACTTGACTTTTGAATTTTAGATTTAACTTAGCAACTTTCTTCAAAAGTTCTTTCATGGGTTCATATAAGGGAGGTAGGTTGAGAAGCTTTTTGTTTTTAGATTCTTTCAAGCTTGGTTTAACTTGTTTAAGCTTTTTAGAATCTATCTTGGGAGACTCCTTTTTAAGAGATTTAACTTGTTTAGACATTTTGGAGTCTTTCTTGATTTTTAGTGTCTTACCCTTCATAGGTTTTGATTCTCCATTTTTTAGTTCAAAGATGGGTTTAGACACATGGCTTCTCTTTCTTAGTTTGCACTCAAATGTAAAATGTCCTTCAATGCCACAATAATTACATTTAGACTTGGGCAAAGAAGTGTGAGTGCTAGAGAATGAGGACTCACCTTTCACAAAAGTGTTGGTGAATTTAGGGTTATAAGACATATTCCTATTAAATCCAATACCCGTCCTATCTCCATGATGTTTACCCAATTTAAATAATTTTTCAAGTCTATCTTCACTTTGGGTAAACTTGCACTCATACTTTTGTTTATAGGTTTCAAGTTGAGTGACTTTGGTTATAAGGATTGAATTTTCATTTTTGACTTTTGAAAGTTCATTTTCAAGTTCCTTATATTTGATTAGCTCTTCATTGGCAAGTTGTAATTTATGTTTAAGGTCATTAACAACATTAGTTCCAAGCTCTTGAGTTTTTAACTTACTTTTGATCAACTTGGTTTCTAAATGGTCAATGTCTTCATCTTGTCTTTTAATTGTATCTCTTAGGTTCAAATTCTCATTTTTAAGCTCATCACAATTTATCTTAATCTCATTTAATTCATTTTGAGTATTAGATAAATTTTCCTTAGAGATAGTCAATTTAGATTCAAGATTGTTGTCTTTACCTTGCCTTTGTAATTGATCTCTTAGATTTAGATTTTCCTTATTGACATTGTCATAATCCATCTTTAATTCTTTTAGTTCATCTTGAATGTTAGATAGATTATTTAAAGAGATCATGAACTTAGAGTCTAGACATTTTATTACTTCTTCTTTCTCTCTAAGTTCATCTTTTGAAGAGGCTAGCTCTTTGGTTAGATTCATAGATTCTTCTCTTAAGCTTTTGTTTCTTTTATCAAGCTTTGTAGATAATGTATATAATTCATTATAGGCTTGTTGAAGATCATCTTCATCATACTCATTTTCTTCCTCTTTTGAGTCAAATTGATATTCATTTAATTGATGGTTTGAATCTCTAATAGAAGGAAGAGTGAGAGGTCTAGAAGAATCTACAAAGTCTAGGCTAGTGGAGTCCATTCTAATGATTTTCAAATAAGCACAACTCTAGGGTTTTAACTCTAGGTTTTTACACCTAATCAAGAGTTCCAAAACACTTGATCCTAAGGGATAGAGCACTTGTCTCTGATACCAATTGAAAGTCCACGAGATCCTAACCCTAGAGGGGGGGTGAATAGGGTGTGCTACAACTATGACCAATTTCGACCAATTTTAATTTCTTAAACTAAACTAGTCACATGTGATGATTAAACAAACAAGATGCAGAAGCTAATACAAAATCAATCACCACATAGCATGCACCACAACACCAATATTTATAGTGGTTCGGCCAACGTGCCTACATCCACTACCGGCTTGTGTCTCCAACACCCCACCGGATTCCACTAAGTATGCTTTTTACTAGGCTAAGCAATAACCCTTACAATGTGCTTTTCTAGGCTAAGCAATAACCTTACAAGATGCTTTTCAAAGGCTAAGCAATAACCTTACAATATGCTTTTCTTAGGCTAAGCAATAACCTTACAAGTTGCTTTTCAAAGGCTAAGCAATAACCTTTACAAATGAGGATTTCTCTAAGAAGGTGTCTTTACAAAAGATCACTCTAAGAGATTACAATTTAAGCACAATGGAATTTGCCTCTTAAATAGGCTAATAGGAAAATGAAATCCCAATTACAAACATACACTAAAATAAACTAAAGTGTGTGCACAAAGTGTATGTATGAGTTTCTTCAATCAATTTTAACAATGAAGCTTTTAAATGAATGCATGATGCATTTTAAAATCAAGGTTTATAAAATGATGATTGAAGAGAAAACTAATCACATAAAAGATTCAAACAACTTTGAAGAATTAAGATAAACAAGTTGAGTGAAAGTTAAAGTCTAAGAACATATGTGATTAGGATAAGAGTGTGTGCAAACTAATCTAATTTACCAAGAAAGATATTGAGTTTGCAAAACAACTCTTTAAGGGCTTGAAATCATGCATAAATGAAAATTCAAAGGATTTGAACATGCATGAATTTCATTTGAATGGAAATCAAAATAACTTAGAAGATGTACCTTTTAAAAACTCATGAGATTGATTTCCAAATAGCCCTCTAGCTTTTCCAACTTCTTCCCCTTTCTTTGGCTCCAAAATGCTCTCAAAAGTTCAAGTTTCAAGCCTTGAAAAAGGTTGGAAAAGAATGGACTTTATAGCCAAAAAGTTGCCAACGGCTAGTTCTCGGTCGACCGGCAAGGAGGTCTCGGTCGACCGAGAAAGCACAACGGTCATATTTCTGACCGTTGGGGCTTCAGTTAAAAAAAACAGTCCATTTGCCCTGCAGTGTTCTCGGTCGACCGAGACCCAGGTCTCGGTCGACCGGCGACACTGCCGGGACACCCCCAAAAATTCCAACTTTTGCATTTTGAAGATTTTCTTTGGAATTTTGTGGGTCACTAAACCAAGCTTAAAAACATGTTTTAAAATATTTAAAAACATGAAACACACAAAGCCTAAAATGATTCAAAGGTTTAAAACCAAAGGCTAGCTTGATTTGATAAAAACTCTTTTCAAGTGAACAAGCATACAAAAAAGAATCTTTTTGTAATGAATGCATGCAAAGCTCAAACCTAAATACCTAACATGATTTTCCAAATATAATGCACAAGGATGTAGGTTTTCAAAAGAGTTTGGGTTTCAAAACTAATGCATCCAAGTTTAAAACCAAACCATGCATAAAACAAAAGCTTTTCCAAATCTTAAAAGCTATGCATGTGTAAAACTAGATTTCAAGATATTTTAAATCAATGCATGTGTGTGAATTCAAATGATGCCAATATGCAAATGCATCCATCAAATTGCAAATACAAAATCCCTAACATGATTAAGGAGCTAGATCCGGTTTTAACGGGTCGGAACCTCCGGGTAATCGGAGAATCTGGGGCTCATTTACATCCTTAGTCGTACGCCAGCTCCACTGTGAGAAGTCATGGGTTTGAGTCCTCACATCACTGCTCCCTCCCTCCCTCATAAGTACATCTATATATATTTTGGCCGAACGGGGATTCCGGATCTCAAGCACTATGTGCAAATAAATAAAGAAAAAAACCCGAGTACTGCCCATCTATTAATAACTAAACCCCATACCCAAATCCCAATCCATGAGCTCACTTACAAACAAAGAAAACACTCTCCTTTTTAAGAGAAGAAATAAAAATGCTACTCTCTGACCTTTTGATTCTACTACATCCTAAATGTTGTTCTCTCTTATATTGACCATTTACTTCATTTAAATGGGAAAATAAATTTACTATTTATTGTATGTTTATTATGATTTGATATTATTTCATCCAATTGTTATTCACACATGTCCATCTATCATTTCGTGAACCAAGCCCCGACCCGTGACCCGCAATAAGGTAAAAGAAGGCTAAAAAACCGGTTTTTGATATTTCCACCGTATGTATCCGCGGTATACCTGAAGTTTCAAGATTTCCTCCTCTCAGAGAGGAGGAAAACTGGAAAATGCGAGTTTACCGCCGAGGGAAGCAGTTGCAAAGCTTAGTGAGTGTCCAAATAAAGTCGCAAGGCCTTTATATTTCAAATTATCAATAAAAGGAGGAAAAAAAAGGCTAAAAAATCGGTTTTCAATATTTCCGCCGCGATATACTTGCAATTTCCGGTTTTCCTCCTCTTAGAGAGGAGGAAATCTGGAAAGTAACGAGTTTACCGCCGATTTAAGCAGCGGTAAAGCTGAGTGAGTGTCCAAATAAAGTTGCAAGGTCTTTTCTTTTCCAATTAACATAAAATAGAATGAAAGAATCGATAGTTGTATTTTTTCTTGTTTCCCATATCTAGTGAATCCCCATATAATAGGAATAAAGAGAAAAAAATCACACAAGCTGACTTTGACAATTGACACATGTTGAATTCAATTTCTAGTTTTTCATATAAATATGCTTTCCTTATAAATAAAAGTAGAAATATATAAACTGTCATCAAATATCATCCCCATAATTAAAGAATAAAATCCGAGATATATATCGAGTTATTAAAGCAATTTGCTCCTGTCTACAACTCCATCCTTAAATCTTTCATCACTCGTAGCTTTTAATGATCATCGGTGTGATTCACTTGATAATAAATTCTTAAAAATCCAATTCCATGCAAACAGAGGGGCCCTTAAGAGAGCACATTTGTGAAAGGGAATTTAAAAGCATTGAGTGTTATCACGTATCTAATCTAGAGCAATGACATAAAAGGTTTTGCAATCTTGAAGTCAACATCTAAACTTTATTTTTGTTGACATGCTTAGATTTGAAACTCTCGGGACCTAGCCAGAAAGCCGAACGACTGACGGAACTGGTCAAATCGAGCTCGATAACTATTTAGGACCGTAGCACTACACCACACGGTCGCATATATGCATAGAAAGGCAGTGATGTGTCGACTACTACGACATGTTTGTAGGGTTGCAAACGGAACGGTTCCGGATCGGAACTATAGTGGATTCGGACCCGTTTGTGAATAACGGTTCCGGTTCTGAATCCGGTTTTGACGCGTAACTTGTTTAGTTGGTTCCAGACCCAGCTTCGATAGGAAAACCGGATCCGGGTCTACCTAGAGGACCGGAATCCTGTTCCAAAATCGATTCTGATTTATCTTTATTCTTGATTTTTCCTAAAATAAGCGTATCATTAAAATTGTAACAGTGCGTCAAGTCTACTACCGCTAATATTGTGCATAAAAGTGTCAAAAAAGAGTTAATTTTGATGTACAATTTGCAATATCAAATGCTCATATGCCGGGTCCCGGTTCCACAGGTCGGAACCTATATGGACCAGGTCCCGTTTATCAATCGGAATCTAAATTAGGTTCCTGACCCGGACCCGTTTATGAAACGGAACCTAAAATAGGTTCCAGACCAAATTTTTTACAGGTCGGAACTTCTGGGTAATCAGATAATCGGATACCCGTTTGGAACCCTACATGTTTGCGAGTATAGGCTTTTTTTTTGTCCGGTTGAAATGAAGGTTCTGCTGGTCTCACGTACATTCTCGATCGAAGATATTATGATCTCTGGTTTTTTATGGTAACAATTCTGCACCCTGTATGTCAGAGTCAATAATCTCGTAGAATCAAAGATATATTTAGTTTGGAGATTTCTCGGGAAATCTAGGTTGTGCATGGCCATGAGATATTCAAACATATACATAATTGTCATGGGCTGCATTCTCTCTGTAGGACCAGCAAAAGCGATGTGCAATGCATGGACTAAACAACAAGTGAAATAAGAAAGAGAAGGTGGAACCGGATCCGGACCCGGAACCGTTTCGAAACCAATGATATGGCTCCGGAACCGGAACCAGAACAGTATATGGGACGGCTCTAGATCCAGGCCCGGGTCCAGGTTGAGAGTGATATTACAAAAAATATGTTTTTAAGGAGTCATTTTAGAAAATTGAGGTAATATGTTGGCTATCGGGTCCACGGGTCCGAAACAAGGTGGAACCGGACCCGGATCCATTTACTTATCGGGGCATGATTAAGGACCCAGACTCGGTTTTAACTGGTCGGAACCTCCGGGTAATCGGTAAATCGGGGACCCATTTACATCCTTAGTCGTACGCCCGCTCAGCTGTGAGAGGTCATGGGTTTGAGTCCTCGCATCAATGCTCCCTCCCTCCCTCATAAATATATCTATATATATATTTTGGCCGAACGGGGATTCCGGATCTCAAGCACTAAGTGCAAATAAATAAAAAAAAAAGCCCGAGCACTGCCCATCTATTAATAACTAAACCCCATACCCAAAGCCCAATCCATGAGCTCACTTACAAACAAAGAAAACACTCTCCTTTTTAAGAGAAGAAATAAAAATGCTACTCTCTGACCTTTTGATTCTACTACATCCTAAATGTTGTTCTCTCTTATATTGACCATTTACTTCATTTAAATGGGAAAATAAATTTACTATTTATTGTATGTTTATTATGATTTGATATTATTTCATCCAATTGTCATTCACACACGTCCATCCATCAATTCGTGAACCAAGCCCCGACCCGTGACCCGCAATAAGGTAAAAGAAGGAAAAAAAAGGGCTAAAAAATCGGTTTTTGATATTTCCGCCAAAAGTATCCGCGGTATACCTGAAGTTTCCAGATTTCCTCCTCTCAGAGAGGAGGAAAACTGGAAAATGCGAGTTTACCGCCGATGGCAGCAGCGGTAAGGCTTAGTGAGTGTCCAAATAAAGTCGCAAGGCCTTTTTATTTCAAATTATCAGAAAAAAGAAAAAAAAAGGCTAAAAAATCAATTTTCAATAATTATGCCGTGGTACACTTGCAATTTCCGGTATTCCTCCTCTCAGAGAGGAGGAAATCTGGAAAGTAACCGCCGATTCCAGTAGTGGAAAAGCTGAGTGAGTGTCCAAATAAAGTTGCAAGGCCTTTTCTTTTCGAATTATCATAAAATAGAATGAAAGAATCGATATTTTCATTTTTTCTTGTTTCCCATATCTAGTGAACCCCCATATAATATGAATAAAGGGAAAAAAAATCACACAAGCTGACTTTGGCTATTGACACATGTTGAATTCAATTTCTAGTTTTTCTAATAAATATGCTTCCCCCATAAATAAAAGTAGAAATATATAAATGGTCATCAAATATCATCCCCATAATTAATGAATAAAATCCGAGATATCAAGCTATTAAAGCAATTTGCTCCTGTCTACAACTCCATCCTTAAATCTTTCATCACTCGTAGCCTTTAATGATCATCGGTGTGATTCACTTGATAATAAATTCTTAAAAATTCAATTCCATGCAAACAGAGGGGCCCCCTTAACAGAGCACATTTGTGAAAGGGAATTTAAAAGCATTGAGTGTTATCACGTATCTAATCTAGTGCAATAACATAAATGGTTTTGCAATCTTGAAGTCAACATCTAAACTTTATTTTTTTTGACATGCTTAGATTTGAAACTCTCGAGACCTAACCAGAAAGCCGTACGACTGATGGGACTGGTCAAATCGATCTCGATAGGTAAATAGGACCGTAGCACAACACCACACGGTCGCTTACATGCACAGAAAGGTAGTGATGTGTAGACTAGTACGACTTGTTTGTAGGGTTGCAAACTGAACGGTTTCGGATTGGAACCATATTGGACTTGAGCCCGTTTGTAAATAACGTTTCTGGTTCTAACTCATAACTTGTTTAGTTGGTTCCAGGGCCGGCTCCTATAGGAAAACCCGGATCTGAGTCTACCTAGAGGACTGGAATCCTGTTCCAAAATCGATTCTGATTTATCTTTATTCTTCATTTTTCCTAAATATATGCGTATCATTAAAATTGTAACAGTGCGTCAAGTCTACTACCGCTAATATTGTGCATAAAAATGTCAAAAAAAGAGTTAATTTTGATGTACAATTTGCAATATCAAATGCTCATATGCCGGGTCCCGGGTCCACAGGTCGGAACCTATATGGACCCGGTCCCGTTTATCAATCGGAATCTAAATTAGGTTCCTGACCCGGACCCGTTTATGAAACGGAACCTAAAATAGGTTCCAGACCAAATTTTTTACAGGTCGGAACTTCTGGGTAATCAGATAATCGGATACCCGTTTGGGACCCAACATGTTTGCGAGTATAGGCTTTTTTTTTGTCCGGTTGAAATGAAGGTTCTGCTGGTCTCACGTACATTCTCGATCGAAGATATTATGATCTCTGGTTTTTTATGGTAACAATTCTGCACCCTGTATGTCAGAGTCAATAATCTCGTGGAATCAAAGATATATTTAGTTTGGAGATTTCTCGGGAAATCTAGGTTGTGCATGGCCATGAGATACTCAAAGACATACATAATTGTCATGGGCTGCATTCTCACTATAGGACTAGCAAAAACGATGTGCAATGCATGGGCTAAATAACAAGTGAAGTAAGAAAGAGTAGGGGGAACCGGATCCGGACCCGGAACCGATTCCATGGCTCAGGAACCGGAACCAGAACAGTATATGGGACGGCTCTATATCCAGGCCCGGGTCTAGGTAGAGAATGATATTAAAAAAATATGTTTTATAGGAGAGATTTTAGAAAATTGAGGTAATACGTTGGGTATCGGGTCCACGGGTCCGAACCAAGGTGGAACCGGACTCGGACCCATTTACTTATCGGGGCATGATTAAGGAGCTAGATCCGGTTTTAACGGGTCGGAACCTCCGGGTAATCGGAGAATCTGGGGCTCATTTACATCCTTAGTCGTACGCCAGCTCCACTGTGAGAAGTCATGGGTTTGAGTCCTCACATCACTGCTCCCTCCCTCCCTCATAAGTACATCTATATATATTTTGGCCGAACGGGGATTCCGGATCTCAAGCACTATGTGCAAATAAATAAAGAAAAAAACCCGAGTACTGCCCATCTATTAATAACTAAACCCCATACCCAAATCCCAATCCATGAGCTCACTTACAAACAAAGAAAACACTCTCCTTTTTAAGAGAAGAAATAAAAATGCTACTCTCTGACCTTTTGATTCTACTACATCCTAAATGTTGTTCTCTCTTATATTGACCATTTACTTCATTTAAATGGGAAAATAAATTTACTATTTATTGTATGTTTATTATGATTTGATATTATTTCATCCAATTGTTATTCACACATGTCCATCTATCATTTCGTGAACCAAGCCCCGACCCGTGACCCGCAATAAGGTAAAAGAAGGCTAAAAAACCGGTTCTTGATATTTCCACCGTATGTATCCGCGGTATACCTGAAGTTTCAAGATTTCCTCCTCTCAGAGAGGAGGAAAACTGGAAAATGCGAGTTTACCGCCGAGGGAAGCAGTTGCAAAGCTTAGTGAGTGTCCAAATAAAGTCGCAAGGCCTTTATATTTCAAATTATCAATAAAAGGAGGAAAAAAAAGGCTAAAAAATCGGTTTTCAATATTTCCGCCGCGATATACTTGCAATTTCCGGTTTTCCTCCTCTTAGAGAGGAGGAAATCTGGAAAGTAACGAGTTTACCGCCGATTTAAGCAGCGGTAAAGCTGAGTGAGTGTCCAAATAAAGTTGCAAGGCCTTTTCTTTTCCAATTAACATAAAATAGAATGAAAGAATCGATAGTTGTATTTTTTCTTGTTTCCCATATCTAGTGAATCCCCATATAATAGGAATAAAGAGAAAAAAATCACACAAGCTGACTTTGACAATTGACACATGTTGAATTCAATTTCTAGTTTTTCATATAAATATGCTTTCCTCATAAATAAAAGTAGAAATATATAAACTGTCATCAAATATCATCCCCATAATTAAAGAATAAAATCCGAGATATATATCGAGTTATTAAAGCAATTTGCTCCTGTCTACAACTCCATCCTTAAATCTTTCATCACTCGTAGCTTTTAATGATCATCGGTGTGATTCACTTGATAATAAATTCTTAAAAATCCAATTCCATGCAAACAGAGGGGCCCTTAAGAGAGCACATTTGTGAAAGGGAATTTAAAAGCATTGAGTGTTATCACGTATCTAATCTAGAGCAATGACATAAAAGGTTTTGCAATCTTGAAGTCAACATCTAAACTTTATTTTTGTTGACATGCTTAGATTTGAAACTCTCGGGACCTAGCCAGAAAGCCGAACGACTGACGGAACTGGTCAAATCGAGCTCGATAACTATTTAGGACCGTAGCACTACACCACACGGTCGCATATATGCACAGAAAGGCAGTGATGTGTCGACTACTACGACATGTTTGTAGGGTTGCAAACGGAACGGTTCCGGATCGGAACTATAGTGGATTCGGACCCGTTTGTGAATAACGGTTCCGGTTCTGAATCCGGTTTTGACGCGTAACTTGTTTAGTTGGTTCCAGACCCAGCTTCGATAGGAAAACCGGATCCGGGTCTACCTAGAGGACTGGAATCCTGTTCCAAAATCGATTCTGATTTATCTTTATTCTTGATTTTTCCTAAAATAAGCGTATCATTAAAATTGTAACAGTGCGTCAAGTCTACTACCGCTAATATTGTGCATAAAAGTGTCAAAAAAGAGTTAATTTTGATGTACAATTTGCAATATCAAATGCTCATATGCCGGGTCCCGGTTCCACAGGTCGGAACCTATATGGACCAGGTCCCGTTTATCAATCGGAATCTAAATTAGGTTCCTGACCCGGACCCGTTTATGAAACGGAACCTAAAATAGGTTCCAGACCAAATTTTTTACAGGTCGGAACTTCTGGGTAATCAGATAATCGGATACCCGTTTGGAACCCTACATGTTTGCGAGTATAGGCTTTTTTTTTGTCCGGTTGAAATGAAGGTTCTGCTGGTCTCACGTACATTCTCGATCGAAGATATTATGATCTCTGGTTTTTTATGGTAACAATTCTGCACCCTGTATGTCAGAGTCAATAATCTCGTAGAATCAAAGATATATTTAGTTTGGAGATTTCTCGGGAAATCTAGGTTGTGCATGGCCATGAGATATTCAAACATATACATAATTGTCATGGGCTGCATTCTCTCTGTAGGACCAGCAAAAGCGATGTGCAATGCATGGACTAAACAACAAGTGAAATAAGAAAGAGAAGGTGGAACCGGATCCGGACCCGGAACCGTTTCGAAACCAATGATATGGCTCCGGAACCGGAACCAGAACAGTATATGGGACGGCTCTAGATCCAGGCCCGGGTCCAGGTTGAGAGTGATATTACAAAAAATATGTTTTTAAGGAGTCATTTTAGAAAATTGAGGTAATATGTTGGCTATCGGATCCACGGGTCCGAAACAAGGTGGAACCGAACCCGGATCCATTTACTTATCGGGGCATGATTAAGGACCCAGACTCGGTTTTAACTGGTCGGAACCTCCGGGTAATCGGTAAATCGGGGACCCATTTACATCCTTAGTCGTACGCCCGCTCAGCTGTGAGAGGTCATGGGTTTGAGTCCTCGCATCAATGCTCCCTCCCTCCCTCATAAATATATCTATATATATATTTTGGCCGAACGGGGATTCCGGATCTCAAGCACTAAGTGCAAATAAATAAAAAAAAAAGCCCGAGCACTGCCCATCTATTAATAACTAAACCCCATACCCAAAGCCCAATCCATGAGCTCACTTACAAAAAAAGAAAACACTCTTCTTTTTAAGAGAAGAAATAAAATTGCTACTCTCTGACTTTTTGATTCTACTACATCCTAAATTTTGTTCTTCTTATATTGACCATTTACTTCATTTAAATGGAAAAATAAATTTACTATTTATTGTATGTTTATTATGATTTGATATTATTTCATCCAATTGTCATTCACACACGTCCATCCATCAATTCGTGAACCAAGCCCCGACCCGTGACCCGCAATAAGGTAAAAGAAGGAAAAAAAAGGGCTAAAAAATCGGTTTTTGATATTTCCGCCGAAAGTATCCGCGGTATACCTGAAGTTTCCAGATTTCCTCCTCTCAAAGAGGAGGAAAACTGGAAAATGCGAGTTTACCGCCGATGGCAGCCGCGGTAAGGCTTAGTGAGTGTCCAAATAAAGTCGCAAGGCCTTTTTATTTCAAATTATCAGAAAAAAGAAAAAAAAAGGCTAAAAAATCAATTTTCAATAATTATGCCGTGGTACACTTGCAATTTCCGGTATTCCTCCTCTCAGAGAGGAGGAAATCTGGAAAGTAACCGCCGATTCCAGTAGTGGAAAAGCTGAGTGAGTGTCCAAATAAAGTTGCAAGGCCTTTTCTTTTCGAATTATCATAAAATAGAATGAAAGAATCGATATTTTCATTTTTTCTTGTTTCCCATATCTAGTGAACCCCCATATAATATGAATAAAGGGAAAAAAAATCACACAAGCTGACTTTGGCTATTGACACATGTTGAATTCAATTTCTAGTTTTTCTAATAAATATGCTTCCCCCATAAATAAAAGTAGAAATATATAAATGGTCATCAAATATCATCCCCATAATTAATGAATAAAATCCGAGATATCAAGCTATTAAAGCAATTTGCTCCTGTCTACAACTCCATCCTTAAATCTTTCATCACTCGTAGCCTTTAATGATCATCGGTGTGATTCACTTGATAATAAATTCTTAAAAATTCAATTCCATGCAAACAGAGGGGCCCCCTTAACAGAGCACATTTGTGAAAGGGAATTTAAAAGCATTGAGTGTTATCACGTATCTAATCTAGTGCAATAACATAAATGGTTTTGCAATCTTGAAGTCAACATCTAAACTTTATTTTTTTTGACATGCTTAGATTTGAAACTCTCGAGACCTAACCAGAAAGCCGTACGACTGATGGGACTGGTCAAATCGATCTCGATAGGTAAATAGGACCGTAGCACAACACCACACGGTCGCTTACATGCACAGAAAGGTAGTGATGTGTCGACTAGTACGACTTGTTTGTAGGGTTGCAAAGCGAACGGTTTCGGATTGGAACCATATTGGACTTGAGCCCGTTTGTAAATAACGTTTCTGGTTCTAACTCATAACTTGTTTAGTTGGTTCCAGGGCCGGCTCCTATAGGAAAACCCGGATCTGAGTCTACCTAGAGGACTGGAATCCTGTTCCAAAATCGATTCTGATTTATCTTTATTCTTCATTTTTCCTAAATATATGCGTATCATTAAAATTTTAACAGTGCGTCAAGTCTACTACCGCTAATATTGTGCATAAAAATGTCAAAAAAAGAGTTAATTTTGATGTACAATTTGCAATATCAAATGCTCATATGCCGGGTCCCGGGTCCACAGGTCGGAACCTATATGGACCCGGTCCCGTTTATCAATCGGAATCTAAATTAGGTTCCTGACCCGGACCCGTTTATGAAACGGAACCTAAAATAGGTTCCAGACCAAATTTTTTACAGGTCGGAACTTCTGGGTAATCAGATAATCGGATACCCGTTTGGGACCCAACATGTTTGCGAGTATAGGCTTTTTTTTTTGTCCGGTTGAAATGAAGGTTCTGCTGGTCTCACGTACATTCTCGATCGAAGATATTATGATCTCTGGTTTTTTATGGTAACAATTCTGCACCCTGTATGTCAGAGTCAATAATCTCGTGGAATCAAAGATATATTTAGTTTGGAGATTTCTCGGGAAATCTAGGTTGTGCATGGCCATGAGATACTCAAAGACATACATAATTGTCATGGGCTGCATTCTCACTATAGGACTAGCAAAAACGATGTGCAATGCATGGGCTAAATAACAAGTGAAGTAAGAAAGAGTAGGGGGAACCGGATCCGGACCCGGAACCGATTCCATGGCTCAGGAACCGGAACCAGAACAGTATATGGGACGGCTCTATATCCAGGCCCGGGTCTAGGTAGAGAATGATATTAAAAAAATATGTTTTATAGGAGAGATTTTAGAAAATTGAGGTAATACGTTGGGTATCGGGTCCACGGGTCCGAACCAAGGTGGAACCGGACTCGGACCCATTTACTTATCGGGGCATGATTAAGGAGCTAGATCCGGTTTTAACGGGTCGGAACCTCCGGGTAATCGGAGAATCTGGGGCTCATTTACATCCTTAGTCGTACGCCAGCTCCACTGTGAGAAGTCATGGGTTTGAGTCCTCACATCACTGCTCCCTCCCTCCCTCATAAGTACATCTATATATATTTTGGCCGAACGGGGATTCCGGATCTCAAGCACTATGTGCAAATAAATAAAGAAAAAAACCCGAGTACTGCCCATCTATTAATAACTAAACCCCATACCCAAATCCCAATCCATGAGCTCACTTACAAACAAAGAAAACACTCTCCTTTTTAAGAGAAGAAATAAAAATGCTACTCTCTGACCTTTTGATTCTACTACATCCTAAATGTTGTTCTCTCTTATATTGACCATTTACTTCATTTAAATGGGAAAATAAATTTACTATTTATTGTATGTTTAATATGATTTGATATTATTTCATCCAATTGTTATTCACACATGTCCATCTATCATTTCGTGAACCAAGCCCCGACCCGTGACCCGCAATAAGGTAAAAGAAGGCTAAAAAACCGGTTCTTGATATTTCCACCGTATGTATCCGCGGTATACCTGAAGTTTCAAGATTTCCTCCTCTCAGAGAGGAGGAAAACTGAAAAATGCGAGTTTACCGCCGAGGGAAGCAGTTGCAAAGCTTAGTGAGTGTCCAAATAAAGTCGCAAGGCCTTTATATTTCAAATTATCAGAAAAGGAGGAAAAAAAAGGCTAAAAAATCGGTTTTCAATATTTCCGCCGCGATATACTTGCAATTTCCGGTTTTCCTCCTCTTAGAGAGGAGGAAATCTGGAAAGTAACGAGTTTACCGCCGATTTAAGCAGCGGTAAAGCTGAGTGAGTGTGTCCAAATAAAGTTGCAAGGCCTTTTCTTTTCCAATTAACATAAAATAGAATGAAAGAATCGATAGTTGTATTTTTTCTTGTTTCCCATATCTAGTGAATCCCCATATAATAGGAATAAAGAGAAAAAAATCACACAAGCTGACTTTGACAATTGACACATGTTGAATTCAATTTCTAGTTTTTCATATAAATATGCTTTCCTCATAAATAAAAGTAGAAATATATAAACTGTCATCAAATATCATCCCCATAATTAAAGAATAAAATCCGAGATATATATCGAGTTATTAAAGCAATTTGCTCCTGTCTACAACTCCATCCTTAAATCTTTCATCACTCGTAGCTTTTAATGATCATCGGTGTGATTCACTTGATAATAAATTCTTAAAAATTCAATTCCATGCAAACAGAGGGGCCCTTAAGAGAGCACATTTGTGAAAGGGAATTTAAAAGCATTGAGTGTTATCACGTATCTAATCTAGAGCAATGACATAAAAGGTTTTGCAATCTTGAAGTCAACATCTAAACTTTATTTTTGTTGACATGCTTAGATTTGAAACTCTCGGGACCTAGCCAGAAAGCCGAACGACTGACGGAACTGGTCAAATCGAGCTCGATAACTATTTAGGACCGTAGCACTACACCACACGGTCGCATATATGCACAGAAAGGCAGTGATGTGTCGACTACTACGACATGTTTGTAGGGTTGCAAACGGAACGGTTCCGGATCGGAACTATAGTGGATTCGGACCCGTTTGTGAATAACGGTTCCGGTTCTGAATCCGGTTTTGACGCGTAACTTGTTTAGTTGGTTCCAGACCCAGCTTCGATAGGAAAACCGGATCCGGGTCTACCTAGAGGACTGGAATCCTGTTCCAAAATCGATTCTGATTTATCTTTATTCTTGATTTTTCCTAAAATAAGCGTATCATTAAAATTGTAACAGTGCGTCAAGTCTACTACCGCTAATATTGTGCATAAAAGTGTCAAAAAAGAGTTAATTTTGATGTACAATTTGCAATATCAAATGCTCATATGCCGGGTCCCGGTTCCACAGGTCGGAACCTATATGGACCAGGTCCCGTTTATCAATCGGAATCTAAATTAGGTTCCTGACCCGGACCCGTTTATGAAACGGAACCTAAAATAGGTTCCAGACCAAATTTTTTACAGGTCGGAACTTCTGGGTAATCAGATAATCGGATACCCGTTTGGAACCCTACATGTTTGCGAGTATAGGCTTTTTTTTTGTCCGGTTG
This sequence comes from Cinnamomum chago, assembly GCA_038049695.1. Taxonomy (NCBI): domain Eukaryota; kingdom Viridiplantae; phylum Streptophyta; class Magnoliopsida; order Laurales; family Lauraceae; genus Cinnamomum; species Cinnamomum chago. The sequence continues at coordinate 60,738,952 of CP142457.1, forward strand.
AAATGAAGGTTCTGCTGGTCTCACGTACATTCTCGATCGAAGATATTATGATCTCTGGTTTTTTATGGTAACAATTCTGCACCCTGTATGTCAGAGTCAATAATCTCGTAGAATCAAAGATATATTTAGTTTGGAGATTTCTCGGGAAATCTAGGTTGTGCATGGCCATGAGATATTCAAACATATACATAATTGTCATGGGCTGCATTCTCTCTGTAGGACCAGCAAAAGCGATGTGCAATGCATGGACTAAACAACAAGTGAAATAAGAAAGAGAAGGTGGAACCGGATCCGGACCCGGAACCGTTTCGAAACCAATGATATGGCTCCGGAACCGGAACCAGAACAGTATATGGGACGGCTCTAGATCCAGGCCCGGGTCCAGGTTGAGAGTGATATTACAAAAAATATGTTTTTAAGGAGTCATTTTAGAAAATTGAGGTAATATGTTGGCTATCGGGTCCACGGGTCCGAAACAAGGTGGAACCGGACCCGGATCCATTTACTTATCGGGGCATGATTAAGGACCCAGACTCGGTTTTAACTGGTCGGAACCTCCGGGTAATCGGTAAATCGGGGACCCATTTACATCCTTAGTCGTACGCCCGCTCAGCTGTGAGAGGTCATGGGTTTGAGTCCTCGCATCAATGCTCCCTCCCTCCCTCATAAATATATCTATATATATATTTTGGCCGAACGGGGATTCCGGATCTCAAGCACTAAGTGCAAATAAATAAAAAAAAAAGCCCGAGCACTGCCCATCTATTAATAACTAAACCCCATACCCAAAGCCCAATCCATGAGCTCACTTACAAAAAAAGAAAACACTCTTCTTTTTAAGAGAAGAAATAAAATTGCTACTCTCTGACTTTTTGATTCTACTACATCCTAAATTTTGTTCTTCTTATATTGACCATTTACTTCATTTAAATGGAAAAATAAATTTACTATTTATTGTATGTTTATTATGATTTGATATTATTTCATCCAATTGTCATTCACACATGTCCATCCATCAATTCGTGAACCAAGCCCCGACCCGTGACCCGCAATAAGGTAAAAGAAGGAAAAAAAAGGGCTAAAAAATCGGTTTTTGATATTTCCGCCGAAAGTATCCGCGGTATACCTGAAGTTTCCAGATTTCCTCCTCTCAGAGAGGAGGAAAACTGGAAAATGCGAGTTTACCGCCGATGGCAGCAGCGGTAAGGCTTAGTGAGTGTCCAAATAAAGTCGCAAGGCCTTTTTATTTCAAATTATCAGAAAAAAGAAAAAAAAGGCTAAAAAATCAATTTTCAATAATTATGCCGTGGTACACTTGCAATTTCCGGTATTCCTCCTCTCAGAGAGGAGGAAATCTGGAAAGTAACCGCCGATTCCAGTAGTGGAAAAGCTGAGTGAGTGTCCAAATAAAGTTGCAAGGCCTTTTCTTTTCGAATTATCATAAAATAGAATGAAAGAATCGATATTTTCATTTTTTCTTGTTTCCCATATCTAGTGAACCCCCATATAATATGAATAAAGGGAAAAAAAATCACACAAGCTGACTTTGGTTATTGACACATGTTGAATTCAATTTCTAGTTTTTCTAATAAATATGCTTCCCCCATAAATAAAAGTAGAAATATATAAATGGTCATCAAATATCATCCCCATAATTAATGAATAAAATCCGAGATATCAAGCTATTAAAGCAATTTGCTCCTGTCTACAACTCCATCCTTAAATCTTTCATCACTCGTAGCCTTTAATGATCATCGGTGTGATTCACTTGATAATAAATTCTTAAAAATTCAATTCCATGCAAACAGAGGGGCCCCCTTAACAGAGCACATTTGTGAAAGGGAATTTAAAAGCATTGAGTGTTATCACGTATCTAATCTAGTGCAATAACATAAATGGTTTTGCAATCTTGAAGTCAACATCTAAACTTTATTTTTTTTGACATGCTTAGATTTGAAACTCTCGAGACCTAACCAGAAAGCCGTACGACTGATGGGACTGGTCAAATCGATCTCGATAGGTAAATAGGACCGTAGCACAACACCACACGGTCGCTTACATGCACAGAAAGGTAGTGATGTGTCGACTAGTACGACTTGTTTGTAGGGTTGCAAACTGAACGGTTTCGGATTGGAACCATATTGGACTTGAGCCCGTTTGTAAATAACGTTTCTGGTTCTAACTCATAACTTGTTTAGTTGGTTCCAGGGCCGGCTCCTATAGGAAAACCCGGATCTGAGTCTACCTAGAGGACTGGAATCCTGTTCCAAAATCGATTCTGATTTATCTTTATTCTTCATTTTTCCTAAATATATGCGTATCATTAAAATTTTAACAGTGCGTCAAGTCTACTACCGCTAATATTGTGCATAAAAATGTCAAAAAAAGAGTTAATTTTGATGTACAATTTGCAATATCAAATGCTCATATGCCGGGTCCCGGGTCCACAGGTCGGAACCTATATGGACCCGGTCCCGTTTATCAATCGGAATCTAAATTAGGTTCCTGACCCGGACCCGTTTATGAAACGGAACCTAAAATAGGTTCCAGACCAAATTTTTTACAGGTCGGAACTTCTGGGTAATCAGATAATCGGATACCCGTTTGGGACCCAACATGTTTGCGAGTATAGGCTTTTTTTTTTGTCCGGTTGAAATGAAGGTTCTGCTGGTCTCACGTACATTCTCGATCGAAGATATTATGATCTCTGGTTTTTTATGGTAACAATTCTGCACCCTGTATGTCAGAGTCAATAATCTCGTGGAATCAAAGATATATTTAGTTTGGAGATTTCTCGGGAAATCTAGGTTGTGCATGGCCATGAGATACTCAAAGACATACATAATTGTCATGGGCTGCATTCTCACTATAGGACTAGCAAAAACGATGTGCAATGCATGGGCTAAATAACAAGTGAAGTAAGAAAGAGTAGGGGGAACCGGATCCGGACCCGGAACCGTTTCGGAACCGATTCCATGGCTCAGGAACCGGAACCAGAACAGTATATGGGACGGCTCTATATCCAGGCCCGGGTCTAGGTAGAGAATGATATTAAAAAAATATGTTTTATAGGAGAGATTTTAGAAAATTGAGGTAATACGTTGGGTATCGGGTCCACGGGTCCGAACCAAGGTGGAACCGGACTCGGACCCATTTACTTATCGGGGCATGATTAAGGAGCTAGATCCGGTTTTAACGGGTCGGAACCTCCGGGTAATCGGAGAATCTGGGGCTCATTTACATCCTTAGTCGTACGCCAGCTCCACTGTGAGAAGTCATGGGTTTGAGTCCTCACATCACTGCTCCCTCCCTCCCTCATAAGTACATCTATATATATTTTGGCCGAACGGGGATTCCGGATCTCAAGCACTATGTGCAAATAAATAAAGAAAAAAACCCGAGTACTGCCCATCTATTAATAACTAAACCCCATACCCAAATCCCAATCCATGAGCTCACTTACAAACAAAGAAAACACTCTCCTTTTTAAGAGAAGAAATAAAAATGCTACTCTCTGACCTTTTGATTCTACTACATCCTAAATGTTGTTCTCTCTTATATTGACCATTTACTTCATTTAAATGGGAAAATAAATTTACTATTTATTGTATGTTTAATATGATTTGATATTATTTCATCCAATTGTTATTCACACATGTCCATCTATCATTTCGTGAACCAAGCCCCGACCCGTGACCCGCAATAAGGTAAAAGAAGGCTAAAAAACCGGTTTTTGATATTTCCACCGTATGTATCCGCGGTATACCTGAAGTTTCAAGATTTCCTCCTCTCAGAGAGGAGGAAAACTGAAAAATGCGAGTTTACCGCCGAGGGAAGCAGTTGCAAAGCTTAGTGAGTGTCCAAATAAAGTCGCAAGGCCTTTATATTTCAAATTATCAGAAAAGGAGGAAAAAAAAGGCTAAAAAATCGGTTTTCAATATTTCCGCCGCGATATACTTGCAATTTCCGGTTTTCCTCCTCTTAGAGAGGAGGAAATCTGGAAAGTAACGAGTTTACCGCCGATTTAAGCAGCGGTAAAGCTGAGTGAGTGTGTCCAAATAAAGTTGCAAGGCCTTTTCTTTTCCAATTAACATAAAATAGAATGAAAGAATCGATAGTTGTATTTTTTCTTGTTTCCCATATCTAGTGAATCCCCATATAATAGGAATAAAGAGAAAAAAATCACACAAGCTGACTTTGACAATTGACACATGTTGAATTCAATTTCTAGTTTTTCATATAAATATGCTTTCCTCATAAATAAAAGTAGAAATATATAAACTGTCATCAAATATCATCCCCATAATTAAAGAATAAAATCCGAGATATATATCGAGTTATTAAAGCAATTTGCTCCTGTCTACAACTCCATCCTTAAATCTTTCATCACTCGTAGCTTTTAATGATCATCGGTGTGATTCACTTGATAATAAATTCTTAAAAATTCAATTCCATGCAAACAGAGGGGCCCTTAAGAGAGCACATTTGTGAAAGGGAATTTAAAAGCATTGAGTGTTATCACGTATCTAATCTAGAGCAATGACATAAAAGGTTTTGCAATCTTGAAGTCAACATCTAAACTTTATTTTTGTTGACATGCTTAGATTTGAAACTCTCGGGACCTAGCCAGAAAGCCGAACGACTGACGGAACTGGTCAAATCGAGCTCGATAACTATTTAGGACCGTAGCACTACACCACACGGTCGCATATATGCACAGAAAGGCAGTGATGTGTCGACTACTACGACATGTTTGTAGGGTTGCAAACGGAACGGTTCCGGATCGGAACTATAGTGGATTCGGACCCGTTTGTGAATAACGGTTCCGGTTCTGAATCCGGTTTTGACGCGTAACTTGTTTAGTTGGTTCCAGACCCAGCTTCGATAGGAAAACCGGATCCGGGTCTACCTAGAGGACTGGAATCCTGTTCCAAAATCGATTCTGATTTATCTTTATTCTTGATTTTTCCTAAAATAAGCGTATCATTAAAATTGTAACAGTGCGTCAAGTCTACTACCGCTAATATTGTGCATAAAAGTGTCAAAAAAGAGTTAATTTTGATGTACAATTTGCAATATCAAATGCTCATATGCCGGGTCCCGGTTCCACAGGTCGGAACCTATATGGACCAGGTCCCGTTTATCAATCGGAATCTAAATTAGGTTCCTGACCCGGACCCGTTTATGAAACGGAACCTAAAATAGGTTCCAGACCAAATTTTTTACAGGTCGGAACTTCTGGGTAATCAGATAATCGGATACCCGTTTGGAACCCTACATGTTTGCGAGTATAGGCTTTTTTTTTGTCCGGTTGAAATGAAGGTTCTGCTGGTCTCACGTACATTCTCGATCGAAGATATTATGATCTCTGGTTTTTTATGGTAACAATTATGCACCCTGTATGTCAGAGTCAATAATCTCGTAGAATCAAAGATATATTTAGTTTGGAGATTTCTCGGGAAATCTAGGTTGTGCATGGCCATGAGATATTCAAACATATACATAATTGTCATGGGCTGCATTCTCTCTGTAGGACCAGCAAAAGCGATGTGCAATGCATGGACTAAACAACAAGTGAAATAAGAAAGAGAAGGTGGAACCGGATCCGGACCCGGAACCGTTTCGAAACCAATGATATGGCTCCGGAACCGGAACCAGAACAGTATATGGGACGGCTCTAGATCCAGGCCCGGGTCCAGGTTGAGAGTGATATTACAAAAAATATGTTTTTAAGGAGTCATTTTAGAAAATTGAGGTAATATGTTGGCTATCGGGTCCACGGGTCCGAAACAAGGTGGAACCGGACCCGGATCCATTTACTTATCGGGGCATGATTAAGGACCCAGACTCGGTTTTAACTGGTCGGAACCTCCGGGTAATCGGTAAATCGGGGACCCATTTACATCCTTAGTCGTACGCCCGCTCAGCTGTGAGAGGTCATGGGTTTGAGTCCTCGCATCAATGCTCCCTCCCTCCCTCATAAATATATCTATATATATATTTTGGCCGAACGGGGATTCCGGATCTCAAGCACTAAGTGCAAATAAATAAATAAAAAAAGCCCGAGCACTGCCCATCTATTAATAACTAAACCCCATACCCAAAGCCCAATCCATGAGCTCACTTACAAAAAAAGAAAACACTCTTCTTTTTAAGAGAAGAAATAAAATTGCTACTCTCTGACTTTTTGATTCTACTACATCCTAAATTTTGTTCTTCTTATATTGACCATTTACTTCATTTAAATGGAAAAATAAATTTACTATTTATTGTATGTTTATTATGATTTGATATTATTTCATCCAATTGTCATTCACACATGTCCATCCATCAATTCGTGAACCAAGCCCCGACCCGTGACCCGCAATAAGGTAAAAGAAGGAAAAAAAAGGGCTAAAAAATCGGTTTTTGATATTTCCGCCGAAAGTATCCGCGGTATACCTGAAGTTTCCAGATTTCCTCCTCTCAGAGAGGAGGAAAACTGGAAAATGCGAGTTTACCGCCGATGGCAGCCGCGGTAAGGCTTAGTGAGTGTCCAAATAAAGTCGCAAGGCCTTTTTATTTCAAATTATCAGAAAAAAGAAAAAAAAAGGCTAAAAAATCAATTTTCAATAATTATGCCGTGGTACACTTGCAATTTCCGGTATTCCTCCTCTCAGAGAGGAGGAAATCTGGAAAGTAACCGCCGATTCCAGTAGTGGAAAAGCTGAGTGAGTGTCCAAATAAAGTTGCAAGGCCTTTTCTTTTCGAATTATCATAAAATAGAATGAAAGAATCGATATTTTCATTTTTTCTTGTTTCCCATATCTAGTGAACCCCCATATAATATGAATAAAGGGAAAAAAAATCACACAAGCTGACTTTGGCTATTGACACATGTTGAATTCAATTTCTAGTTTTTCTAATAAATATGCTTCCCCCATAAATAAAAGTAGAAATATATAAATGGTCATCAAATATCATCCCCATAATTAATGAATAAAATCCGAGATATCAAGCTATTAAAGCAATTTGCTCCTGTCTACAACTCCATCCTTAAATCTTTCATCACTCGTAGCCTTTAATGATCATCGGTGTGATTCACTTGATAATAAATTCTTAAAAATTCAATTCCATGCAAACAGAGGGGCCCCCTTAACAGAGCACATTTGTGAAAGGGAATTTAAAAGCATTGAGTGTTATCACGTATCTAATCTAGTGCAATAACATAAATGGTTTTGCAATCTTGAAGTCAACATCTAAACTTTATTTTTTTTGACATGCTTAGATTTGAAACTCTCGAGACCTAACCAGAAAGCCGTACGACTGATGGGACTGGTCAAATCGATCTCGATAGGTAAATAGGACCGTAGCACAACACCACACGGTCGCTTACATGCACAGAAAGGTAGTGATGTGTCGACTAGTACGACTTGTTTGTAGGGTTGCAAAGCGAACGGTTTCGGATTGGAACCATATTGGACTTGAGCCCGTTTGTAAATAACGTTTCTGGTTCTAACTCATAACTTGTTTAGTTGGTTCCAGGGCCGGCTCCTATAGGAAAACCCGGATCTGAGTCTACCTAGAGGACTGGAATCCTGTTCCAAAATCGATTCTGATTTATCTTTATTCTTCATTTTTCCTAAATATATGCGTATCATTAAAATTTTAACAGTGCGTCAAGTCTACTACCGCTAATATTGTGCATAAAAATGTCAAAAAAAGAGTTAATTTTGATGTACAATTTGCAATATCAAATGCTCATATGCCGGGTCCCGGGTCCACAGGTCGGAACCTATATGGACCCGGTCCCGTTTATCAATCGGAATCTAAATTAGGTTCCTGACCCGGACCCGTTTATGAAACGGAACCTAAAATAGGTTCCAGACCAAATTTTTTACAGGTCGAAACTTCTGGGTAATCAGATAATCGGATACCCGTTTGGGACCCAACATGTTTGCGAGTATAGGCTTTTTTTTTTGTCCGGTTGAAATGAAGGTTCTGCTGGTCTCACGTACATTCTCGATCGAAGATATTATGATCTCTGGTTTTTTATGGTAACAATTCTGCACCCTGTATGTCAGAGTCAATAATCTCGTGGAATCAAAGATATATTTAGTTTGGAGATTTCTCGGGAAATCTAGGTTGTGCATGGCCATGAGATACTCAAAGACATACATAATTGTCATGGGCTGCATTCTCACTATAGGACTAGCAAAAACGATGTGCAATGCATGGGCTAAATAACAAGTGAAGTAAGAAAGAGTAGGGGGAACCGGATCCGGACCCGGAACCGATTCCATGGCTCAGGAACCGGAACCAGAACAGTATATGGGACGGCTCTATATCCAGGCCCGGGTCTAGGTAGAGAATGATATTAAAAAAATATGTTTTATAGGAGAGATTTTAGAAAATTGAGGTAATACGTTGGGTATCGGGTCCACGGGTCCGAACCAAGGTGGAACCGGACTCGGACCCATTTACTTATCGGGGCATGATTAAGGAGCTAGATCCGGTTTTAACGGGTCGGAACCTCCGGGTAATCGGAGAATCTGGGGCTCATTTACATCCTTAGTCGTACGCCAGCTCCACTGTGAGAAGTCATGGGTTTGAGTCCTCACATCACTGCTCCCTCCCTCCCTCATAAGTACATCTATATATATTTTGGCCGAACGGGGATTCCGGATCTCAAGCACTATGTGCAAATAAATAAAGAAAAAAACCCGAGTACTGCCCATCTATTAATAACTAAACCCCATACCCAAATCCCAATCCATGAGCTCACTTACAAACAAAGAAAACGCTCTCCTTTTTAAGAGAAGAAATAAAAATGCTACTCTCTGACCTTTTGATTCTACTACATCCTAAATGTTGTTCTCTCTTATATTGACCATTTACTTCATTTAAATGGGAAAATAAATTTACTATTTATTGTATGTTTAATATGATTTGATATTATTTCATCCAATTGTTATTCACACATGTCCATCTATCATTTCGTGAACCAAGCCCCGACCCGTGACCCGCAATAAGGTAAAAGAAGGCTAAAAAACCGGTTTTTGATATTTCCACCGTATGTATCCGCGGTATACCTGAAGTTTCAAGATTTCCTCCTCTCAGAGAGGAGGAAAACTGGAAAATGCGAGTTTACCGCCGAGGGAAGCAGTTGCAAAGCTTAGTGAGTGTCCAAATAAAGTCGCAAGGCCTTTATATTTCAAATTATCAGAAAAGGAGGAAAAAAAGGCTAAAAAATCGGTTTTCAATATTTCCGCCGCGATATACTTGCAATTTCCGGTTTTCCTCCTCTTAGAGAGGAGGAAATCTGGAAAGTAACGAGTTTACCGCCGATTTAAGCAGCGGTAAAGCTGAGTGAGTGTCCAAATAAAGTTGCAAGGCCTTTTCTTTTCCAATTAACATAAAATAGAATGAAAGAATCGATAGTTGTATTTTTTCTTGTTTCCCATATCTAGTGAATCCCCATATAATAGGAATAAAGAGAAAAAAATCACACAAGCTGACTTTGACAATTGACACATGTTGAATTCAATTTCTAGTTTTTCATATAAATATGCTTTCCTCATAAATAAAAGTAGAAATATATAAACTGTCATCAAATATCATCCCCATAATTAAAGAATAAAATCCGAGATATATATCGAGTTATTAAAGCAATTTGCTCCTGTCTACAACTCCATCCTTAAATCTTTCATCACTCGTAGCTTTTAATGATCATCGGTGTGATTCACTTGATAATAAATTCTTAAAAATTCAATTCCATGCAAACAGAGGGGCCCTTAAGAGAGCACATTTGTGAAAGGGAATTTAAAAGCATTGAGTGTTATCACGTATCTAATCTAGAGCAATGACATAAAAGGTTTTGCAATCTTGAAGTCAACATCTAAACTTTATTTTTGTTGACATGCTTAGATTTGAAACTCTCGGGACCTAGCCAGAAAGCCGAACGACTGACGGAACTGGTCAAATCGAGCTCGATAACTATTTAGGACCGTAGCACTACACCACACGGTCGCATATATGCATAGAAAGGCAGTGATGTGTCGACTACTACGACATGTTTGTAGGGTTGCAAACGGAACGGTTCTGGATCGGAACTATAGTGGATTCGGACCCGTTTGTGAATAACGGTTCCGGTTCTGAATCCGGTTTTGACGCGTAACTTGTTTAGTTGGTTCCAGACCCAGCTTCGATAGGAAAACCGGATCCGGGTCTACCTAGAGGACTGGAATCCTGTTCCAAAATCGATTCTGATTTATCTTTATTCTTGATTTTTCCTAAAATAAGCGTATCATTAAAATTGTAACAGTGCGTCAAGTCTACTACCGCTAATATTGTGTATAAAAGTGTCAAAAAGAGTTAATTTTGATGTACAATTTGCAATATCAAATGCTCATATGCCGGGTCCCGGTTCCACAGGTCGGAACCTATATGGACCAGGTCCCGTTTATCAATCGGAATCTAAATTAGGTTCCTGACCCGGACCCGTTTATGAAACGGAACCTAAAATAGGTTCCAGACCAAATTTTTTACAGGTCGGAACTTCTGGGTAATCAGATAATCGGATACCCGTTTGGAACCCTACATGTTTGCGAGTATAGGCTTTTTTTTTGTCCGGTTGAAATGAAGGTTCTGCTGGTCTCACGTACATTCTCGATCGAAGATATTATGATCTCTGGTTTTTTATGGTAACAATTCTGCACCCTGTATGTCAGAGTCAATAATCTCGTAGAATCAAAGATATATTTAGTTTGGAGATTTCTCGGGAAATCTAGGTTGTGCATGGCCATGAGATATTCAAACATATACATAATTGTCATGGGCTGCATTCTCTCTGTAGGACCAGCAAAAGCGATGTGCAATGCATGGACTAAACAACAAGTGAAATAAGAAAGAGAAGGTGGAACCGGATCCGGACCCGGAACCGTTTCGAAACCAATGATATGGCTCCGGAACCGGAACCAGAACAGTATATGGGACGGCTCTAGATCCAGGCCCGGGTCCAGGTTGAGAGTGATATTACAAAAAATATGTTTTTAAGGAGTCATTTTAGAAAATTGAGGTAATATGTTGGCTATCGGGTCCACGGGTCCGAAACAAGGTGGAACCGGACCCGGATCCATTTACTTATCGGGGCATGATTAAGGACCCAGACTCGGTTTTAACTGGTCGAAACCTCCGGGTAATCGGTAAATCGGGGACCCATTTACATCCTTAGTCGTACGCCCGCTCAGCTGTGAGAGGTCATTGTTAGGTCTTTTGTTTTTGCAATTTGATGGATGCATTGCATATTGGCATCATTTGTATTCACACACTACCATTGGTTTAGAAAACCCTTGAAATCTAGTTTTATACATGCATAGTTTTTAGATTTGGAAAAGTTTGTGTTTTATGCATGGTTTGGTTCTAAACTTGGATGCATTGGTTTTAGAACCCAAAACTCTTTTGAAAACCTAATTCCTTGTGCATTATATTTGGAAAATCATGTTAGGTATTTAGGTTTGAGCTTTGCATGCATTCATTACAAAAAGAATCATTTTTGTATGCTTGTTCACTTGAAAAGAGTTTTATCAAATCAAGCTAGCCTTTGGTTTTAAATCTTTGAATCATTTTAGGCTTTGTGTGTTTCATGTTTTTAAATGTTTTAAAACATGTTTTTAAGCTTGGTTTAGTGACCCACAAAATTCCACAAAGAAAATCTTCAAAATGTAAAAGTTGGAATTTTTGGGGGTGTCCCGGCAGTGTCGCCGGTCGACCGAGACCTGGGTCTCGGTCGACCGAGAACACTGCAGGGCAAATGGGCTGTTTTTTGAACTGAAGCCCCAACGGTCAGAAATCTGACCGTTGTGCCTTCTCGGTCGACCGAGACCTCTTTGCCGGTCGACCGAGAACTAGCCGTTGGACACTTTTTGGCTATAAAGTCCATTCATTTCCAACCTTTTTCAAGGCTTGAACCATGAACCTTTGAGAGCATTTTGGAGCCATTGAAAGGGGATGAAGTTGGAAAGGCTAGGAGGCAATTAGGAGAGCTAAAGCTTGGATTATTAAGTTAAACCACCAAGTAAGCTCTACCTTTATTAATCATAGTTATGTGCTTTGTTTAAACTATTGGTATATGATATTTAGCATAATAACTATGATGTGTTGAATCCATTCTTCTTCTAATCTTTGGTCTAATTAAGATTGGATTCTTCACCTTTGTTTTCAATCCAAGTTGTTAACTTTATTAATCATGCTTAGACAAAATCTTTGTTTTTCTTTCATAGCATGAGTCTTTTACTTGGTTGAAACATTGTTTGTTGTTTTCATTCATTTAAGCATTAGTTAAATTAATTTGGTTTTGAAAACAACATGCACATGCATCACATGTTCTAATTTAGCCATTTTCATACAACTTGTTAGTCCTTGATTTTCATGTCATAAACAAGTTGAATTTCATACATGTGATTTGCATAAGACTTCAATCAATCTTTTATGAGCTTTAAACTTTGAATTGCTTTAAGCAATATATTTGATTAAGCCTTCTTTTTGAACTTGATTGAAGCCATCACACACACACCTCATAAGCATACATCTTTGCATTCATAGAGTGTTTGTGTGAGTTTAGTTTTCACTTTCATATTAGCCTATTCAAGAGGCAATTCCATTGAGCTTAAATTGTAATCTCTTAGAGTGTTCTTTTGTTAAGACACTTTCTTTGAGAAAAATATATTTGTAAAGGTTATTGCTAAGCCTAAGAAAAGCAACTTGTAAGGTTATTGCTTAGCCTTTGAAAAGCAACTTGTAAGGTTATTGCTTAGCCTTTGAAAAGCATCTTGTAAGGTTATTGCTTAGCCTTTGAAAAGCATCTTGTAAGGGTTATTGCTTAGCCTAGTAAAAAGCATACTTAGTGGAATCCGGTGGGGTGTTGGAGACACAAGCCGGTAGTGGATGTAGGCACGTTAGCCGAACCACTATAAATATTGTGTTGTGGTGCATGCTTTTGTGGTGATTGTTTATTTGAGCTTCCGCATTTTTTCTTATAATCACCACTTGTGACTAGTTTAGTTTAAGGAATTAAAATTGGTCTTAATTAGTCATTAGTTGTAGCTCACCCTATTCACCCCCCCCTCTAGGGTTCGGATCCATAGCGGACTTTCAATTGGTATCAGAGCCAAGTGCTCTATCCCTTAGGATCAAGTGTTTTGGAACTCTTGATTAGGTGTAAAAACCTAGAGTTAAAACCCTAGAGTTGTGCTTATTTGAAAATCATTAGTATGGACTCCACTATGCTAGATTTTGTAGATTCTCCTAGACTTACCATTCTTCCATCTATTAGAGATTCAAACATTCAATTAAAAGAATCTCAATGTAAATTAAATGAAGAAGAAGAATATAATGAAGAAGATCTTCAACAAGCCTTTGAAGAATTATATGAAGTATCCTTAAAGCTTGAGAAGAAAAACAAAAGTTTAAGAGAAGAATCTAAAAATCTAAGCAAAGAATTAGCTTCTTCAAAAGATGAACTTAGAGAGAAAGAAGAAGTAATAAATTGTGTAGAGTCTAAGTTCATGATCTCTTTAAATAACCTATCCAACATTCAAGATGAACTAAAAGAATTAAAGATGGGTTATGAAAATGTCAATAAGGAAAATCTAAAACTAAGAGATCAATTACAAAGGCAAGATAAAGACTTTAACAATCTTGAATCTAATTTGACTATCTCTAAGGAAAATTTATCTAATGCTCAAGATGAAATAAATGAGATTAAGATAAATTATGATGAGCTTAAAAATGAAAATTTAAACCTAAGAGATACAATTAAAAGACAAGATGAAGACCTTGACAATTTAGAAGCCAAGTTGATCAAAAGTAAGTTAAAAACCAAAGAACTTGGATCTAAAGGTGTTAATGAATTAAAACTTGCCAATGAAGAGCTAATCAAATATAAGGAAATTGAAAATGAACTTTCAAAAGTCAAACATGAAAATTCAATCCTTATAACCAAAGTCACTCAACTTGAAAGCTATAAACAAAAGTATGAGTGCAAGTTTACCCAAAGTGAAGAGAAACTTGAAAAATTATTCAAATTGGGTAAATCTCATGGAGATAGGACGGGTCTTGGATTTAATAGGAATATGTCATATGACCCTAAATTCACCAACACTTTTGTGAAAGGTGAGTCCTCATTCTCTAGCACTCACACTTCCTTGCCCAAAACAAAATGTGATTATTGTGGCAATGAAGGACACTTTAGGTTTGAGTGCAAACTAAGGAAAAGAAGCTATGTGTCTAAACCCATCTTTGAACTCAAGAAAGTAAAATCAAACTTGAAGGGTAAGACACTAAAAACAAAGGAAGACTCCATAAAGCTTAAACAAGTTAAACCAATTAACAAGGAGTCTCCAAAAATAGATTCTAAAAAGGTTAAACAAGTCAAACCAAGTTTAAAAGAATCTATTAACAAAAAGCTTCTCAACCTACCACCCTTATATCAACCTATGAAAGAACTTTTGAATAAAGTTGCTAAGTTAAATTTAAAATTCAAAAGTCAAGTAAAGGGAGAAAATAAGAAGAAAAGAAAAGTGAAGCAATCCCCTAAGAAACAAACTCACCAACATCAAAAGACTAATCACCATTCTAAGCCAAATTTAGTAAAATCTAAATATCATGGTGATAAGTTTAAATTGAAGATTTATCAAGTCAAATCTCCTATAGTTGGTGAGAAATCCAAACTAGACCTCAAAGTTCAACCCTCCCAAGACCTTAGGTGGATTCCTAAAGTCATTTACCTAGTCAAACCTTAGGGTCTTGGACCTCATTGACCAACCTATTCTTTAATAGTTAAATCATTTTGTTGGTCATGTTGCTTTGCATTTTGGTTCTTTCTTAGTTACATTTCATAAAATGCATTGTTTCTTTATGATCAATTGATTTTGTTTTCATACACCATTCTAAGTTACACTTCATGGTTTTCAAAATCTTTTGATTATAATTTCATCATGTTTGATTTGCTTTTTGCACTCATATGCCTTGCATTGCATTTCTTTACATGATTTATTGATTGTGATGTTAAAAGCTTTCATAGCTAGATTTATTCATGATCAATTGTTGTTGAATCATTTGTAAGACTTTTTGAACAAATGATTTGACTCAATTCAAGTTTTTCCATGGACTTCTAAGTTATACCCTTATATGGAAATTCATTGTTTTGAATTATTCAACTTGTATGTGTTTCAATTAAGTTATATCTTTTAATATACATGTTGAAAATTGATCTTCAAAATCTTTCCTTTTATGCTCATTGTAGGATTTTGTTGATTTGAAGATTGTTTGAATGGAAATGCTCTATAACCTCTTTAGTTATATTCATCTAAGCATGTTCCATGTTCTCATTTCCTTTTCTTTTGGTTTCATTATCTTAGAATTGGAAATGAATGTTGTTTGCATCTTTGCTTATTTAGTTATTCTTTTTATATGCAAATGACTTTTGGTTCCATGTATGGTTGTGATCTTAGTTTCATTTGTAGAAACCATACTAGAACCTAAATCCATCCTCTATGCTCGCTAGTCATATCTTTATGGATGGTTATGATGTTGATTCATGTAGATTCTCTTGGTGTCATCCTTATACATGTTTCAACTTCATAAGTAGTGTTCTTAATCATATGAATCTCTTTGAAATCCATTCCTTACATTTATGTTGGTTGATGGATATCTTAGTGTTGAATTCATATGATCTAGACACTTTGGAAATTGCATGCATTACAAAGCTTTATCCTTTTGCATTGCAATTTGCCTTGTTCATCACTATGCTCTTTAGGAATATCTTTAAAAGTGATGAATATGCATTTATGATGCTTGATGGTAGTGTGTCACATCCTTGCTTTGATTAATGTTATCATAGTCAATTGGTTTCATTTGGTATAACTTTCCATTGATTTCTTATCCAATTGATATCTTATCTTGTGTATGTGATAGACCTTGTGTGCATTGGACTAAACTTGATAAGTAATATGATCTTTCCATGTCACACACCATTAGCATCATAATGTTCATGATTGCCACCTCCTTTGCTCATATAGGTATATCTCATGACCACCATGTTTATGTGTTCATAATATTGGTTAGTTATTAGTTGAGGTTGGCTTCATGTTTGAATTTCATTTCACTCATTCATGCACTTTAATAAGTCATATTTTTTGATTGAATGAAATGATTTTCAAAATCTTACATAGCATATGATTTTCATAAGTAATATTGATTGATGCTATGTTTGAGTAAACCCCATATCATGGATAGCTCTAATTTGAATTTCTCATAATAGTTATACTTTTAAATCCATTTTAGAGTGATTGATTTTATAGTCACATCCTTTAATCTCAATTGATATGTTTGTTTCAATTGATATCCATGATTGCTTCTCCCATTAGACCTAGCTCTCTTTTGGTAATTTGATCATATGAGCTTTATAGTTAAATGAATCTAATCCTTTCTTTGAAGTTGACCCTCACTTGGTTAAACCATCTTCTTCTTGTACCTAATAGTTAAATCTTTGTCAAAAGTTTGACAAAAGAAGAGAATGGATTGAGGGGGAGTGTAAACCTTCATAGGAAGTATTAGTTGTGATCAAATTGACCCTAGGATTGCCTTTGAACCCTTAGAGACTACTACCTCACATGATAGCCTGTTATGTATTTCATCTTCGATTTCATTTGTTAACAGGTGCTACTAATGGTATTTTCCTTGTTTCATGTGTGTAGGTACCTTTGCAATTTAATGGCAAAGGGGGAGAAATTATGCAAGTTCTCAAAAGGGTGAAGAGAAAGTCCAAGCTTCCAAAGGGGAGAGTTATGTATGATCTTCTACAAAGGGAGAGAATGCATACCTTGCCAAAGGAAGAGAGAGGCATGGTCAAAGGGGGAGAGCAAATAGAAGAAAGAAAGCTTGGAGCTAAAGAAGATGCTTGGCCAAAGAGAGGAAGATGAGAAGAAAGCTTGAAGAATGATCAAGCTCCAAGCATCAAGAAGAGTGAAGTAAAGAGCCAAAGAGCCCAAGCTAAGAGAAGGAGCATCCAAGAAGATTTCAAGTCTTGTCAAGCTTAGGGGGAGCTAAAGACAAAGTGTGTTTTTTCAATGATGAGTAAGTTGCCATCAAATTGCAAAGGGGGAGATTGTTAGGTCTTTTGTTTTTGCAATTTGATGGATGCATTGCATATTGGCATCATTTGTATTCACACACTACCATTGGTTTAGAAAACCCTTGAAATCTAGTTTTATACATGCATAGTTTTTAGATTTGGAAAAGTTTGTGTTTTATGCATGGTTTGGTTCTAAACTTGGATGCATTGGTTTTAGAACCCAAAACTCTTTTGAAAACCTAATTCCTTGTGCATTATATTTGGAAAATCATGTTAGGTATTTAGGTTTGAGCTTTGCATGCATTCATTACAAAAAGAATCATTTTTGTATGCTTGTTCACTTGAAAAGAGTTTTATCAAATCAAGCTAGCCTTTGGTTTTAAATCTTTGAATCATTTTAGGCTTTGTGTGTTTCATGTTTTTAAATGTTTTAAAACATGTTTTTAAGCTTGGTTTAGTGACCCACAAAATTCCACAAAGAAAATCTTCAAAATGTAAAAGTTGGAATTTTTGGGGGTGTCCCGGCAGTGTCGCCGGTCGACCGAGACCTGGGTCTCGGTCGACCGAGAACACTGCAGGGCAAATGGGCTGTTTTTTGAACTGAAGCCCCAACGGTCAGAAATCTGACCGTTGTGCCTTCTCGGTCGACCGAGACCTCTTTGCCGGTCGACCGAGAACTAGCCGTTGGACACTTTTTGGCTATAAAGTCCATTCATTTCCAACCTTTTTCAAGGCTTGAACCATGAACCTTTGAGAGCATTTTGGAGCCATTGAAAGGGGATGAAGTTGGAAAGGCTAGGAGGCAATTAGGAGAGCTAAAGCTTGGATTATTAAGTTAAACCACCAAGTAAGCTCTACCTTTATTAATCATAGTTATGTGCTTTGTTTAAACTATTGGTATATGATATTTAGCATAATAACTATGATGTGTTGAATCCATTCTTCTTCTAATCTTTGGTCTAATTAAGATTGGATTCTTCACCTTTGTTTTCAATCCAAGTTGTTAACTTTATTAATCATGCTTAGACAAAATCTTTGTTTTTCTTTCATAGCATGAGTCTTTTACTTGGTTGAAACATTGTTTGTTGTTTTCATTCATTTAAGCATTAGTTAAATTAATTTGGTTTTGAAAACAACATGCACATGCATCACATGTTCTAATTTAGCCATTTTCATACAACTTGTTAGTCCTTGATTTTCATGTCATAAACAAGTTGAATTTCATACATGTGATTTGCATAAGACTTCAATCAATCTTTTATGAGCTTTAAACTTTGAATTGCTTTAAGCAATATATTTGATTAAGCCTTCTTTTTGAACTTGATTGAAGCCATCACACACACACCTCATAAGCATACATCTTTGCATTCATAGAGTGTTTGTGTGAGTTTAGTTTTCACTTTCATATTAGCCTATTCAAGAGGCAATTCCATTGAGCTTAAATTGTAATCTCTTAGAGTGTTCTTTTGTTAAGACACTTTCTTTGAGAAAAATATATTTGTAAAGGTTATTGCTAAGCCTAAGAAAAGCAACTTGTAAGGTTATTGCTTAGCCTTTGAAAAGCAACTTGTAAGGTTATTGCTTAGCCTTTGAAAAGCATCTTGTAAGGTTATTGCTTAGCCTTTGAAAAGCATCTTGTAAGGGTTATTGCTTAGCCTAGTAAAAAGCATACTTAGTGGAATCCGGTGGGGTGTTGGAGACACAAGCCGGTAGTGGATGTAGGCACGTTAGCCGAACCACTATAAATATTGTGTTGTGGTGCATGCTTTTGTGGTGATTGTTTATTTGAGCTTCCGCATTTTTTCTTATAATCACCACTTGTGACTAGTTTAGTTTAAGGAATTAAAATTGGTCTTAATTAGTCATTAGTTGTAGCTCACCCTATTCACCCCCCCCTCTAGGGTTCGGATCCATAGCGGACTTTCAGTCATGGGTTTGAGTCCTCGCATCAATGCTCCCTCCCTCCCTCATAAATATATCTATATATATATTTTGGCCGAACGGGGATTCCGGATCTCAAGCACTAAGTGCAAATAAATAAAAAAAAAGCCCGAGCACTGCCCATCTATTAATAACTAAACCCCATACCCAAAGCCCAATCCATGAGCTCACTTACAAAAAAAGAAAACACTCTTCTTTTTAAGAGAAGAAATAAAATTGCTACTCTCTGACTTTTTGATTCTACTACATCCTAAATTTTGTTCTTCTTATATTGACCATTTACTTCATTTAAATGGAAAAATAAATTTACTATTTATTGTATGTTTATTATGATTTGATATTATTTCATCCAATTGTCATTCACACATGTCCATCCATCAATTCGTGAACCAAGCCCCGACCCGTGACCCGCAATAAGGTAAAAGAAGGAAAAAAAAGGGCTAAAAAATCGGTTTTTGATATTTCCGCCGAAAGTATCCGCGGTATACCTGAAGTTTCCAGATTTCCTCCTCTCAGAGAGGAGGAAAACTGGAAAATGCGAGTTTACCGCCGATGGCAGCAGCGGTAAGGCTTAGTGAGTGTCCAAATAAAGTCGCAAGGCCTTTTTATTTCAAATTATCAGAAAAAAGAAAAAAAAAGGCTAAAAAATCAATTTTCAATAATTATGCCGTGGTACACTTGCAATTTCCGGTATTCCTCCTCTCAGAGAGGAGGAAATCTGGAAAGTAACCGCCGATTCCAGTAGTGGAAAAGCTGAGTGAGTGTCCAAATAAAGTTGCAAGGCCTTTTCTTTTCGAATTATCATAAAATGGAATGAAAGAATCGATATTTTCATTTTTTCTTGTTTCCCATATCTAGTGAACCCCCATATAATATGAATAAAGGGAAAAAAAATCACACAAGCTGACTTTGGCTATTGACACATGTTGAATTCAATTTCTAGTTTTTCTAATAAATATGCTTCCCCCATAAATAAAAGTAGAAATATATAAATGGTCATCAAATATCATCCCCATAATTAATGAATAAAATCCGAGATATCAAGCTATTAAAGCAATTTGCTCCTGTCTACAACTCCATCCTTAAATCTTTCATCACTCGTAGCCTTTAATGATCATCGGTGTGATTCACTTGATAATAAATTCTTAAAAATTCAATTCCATGCAAACAGAGGGGCCCCCTTAACAGAGCACATTTGTGAAAGGGAATTTAAAAGCATTGAGTGTTATCACGTATCTAATCTAGTGCAATAACATAAATGGTTTTGCAATCTTGAAGTCAACATCTAAACTTTATTTTTTTTGACATGCTTAGATTTGAAACTCTCGAGACCTAACCAGAAAGCCGTACGCTTGATGGGACTGGTCAAATCGATCTCGATAGGTAAATAGGACCGTAGCACAACACCACACGGTCGCTTACATGCACAGAAAGGTAGTGATGTGTCGACTAGTACGACTTGTTTGTAGGGTTGCAAACTGAACGGTTTCGGATTGGAACCATATTGGACTTGAGCCCGTTTGTAAATAACGTTTCTGGTTCTAACTCATAACTTGTTTAATTGGTTCCAGGGCCGGCTCCTATAGGAAAACCCGGATCTGAGTCTACCTAGAGGACTGGAATCCTGTTCCAAAATCGATTCTGATTTATCTTTATTCTTCATTTTTCCTAAATATATGCGTATCATTAAAATTGTAACAGTGCGTCAAGTCTACTACCGCTAATATTGTGCATAAAAATGTCAAAAAAAGAGTTAATTTTGATGTACAATTTGCAATATCAAATGCTCATATGCCGGGTCCCGGGTCCACAGGTCGGAACCTATATGGACCCGGTCCCGTTTATCAATCGGAATCTAAATTAGGTTCCTGACCCGGACCCGTTTATGAAACGGAACCTAAAATAGGTTCCAGACCAAATTTTTTACAGGTCGGAACTTCTGGGTAATCAGATAATCGGATACCCGTTTGGGACCCAACATGTTTGCGAGTATAGGCTTTTTTTTTTGTCCGGTTGAAATGAAGGTTCTGCTGGTCTCACGTACATTCTCGATCGAAGATATTATGATCTCTGGTTTTTTATGGTAACAATTCTGCACCCTGTATGTCAGAGTCAATAATCTCGTGGAATCAAAGATATATTTAGTTTGGAGATTTCTCGGGAAATCTAGGTTGTGCATGGCCATGAGATACTCAAAGACATACATAATTGTCATGGGCTGCATTCTCACTATAGGACTAGCAAAAACGATGTGCAATGCATGGGCTAAATAACAAGTGAAGTAAGAAAGAGTAGGGGGAACCGGATCCGGACCCGGAACCGATTCCATGGCTCAGGAACCGGAACCAGAACAGTATATGGGACGGCTCTATATCCAGGCCCGGGTCTAGGTAGAGAATGATATTAAAAAAATATGTTTTATAGGAGAGATTTTAGAAAATTGAGGTAATACGTTGGGTATCGGGTCCACGGGTCCAAACCAAGGTGGAACCGGACTCGGACCCATTTACTTATCGGGGCATGATTAAGGAGCTAGATCCGGTTTTAACGGGTCGGAACCTCCGGGTAATCGGAGAATCTGGGGCTCATTTACATCCTTAGTCGTACGCCAGCTCCACTGTGAGAAGTCATGGGTTTGAGTCCTCACATCACTGCTCCCTCCCTCCCTCATAAGTACATCTATATATATTTTGGCCGAA
Organism: Cinnamomum chago; assembly: GCA_038049695.1. Taxonomy (NCBI): domain Eukaryota; kingdom Viridiplantae; phylum Streptophyta; class Magnoliopsida; order Laurales; family Lauraceae; genus Cinnamomum; species Cinnamomum chago. The sequence goes on from CP142457.1 coordinate 60,760,705, forward strand.
CGGGGATTCCGGATCTCAAGCACTATGTGCAAATAAATAAAGAAAAAAACCCGAGTACTGCCCATCTATTAATAACTAAACCCCATACCCAAATCCCAATCCATGAGCTCACTTACAAACAAAGAAAACACTCTCCTTTTTAAGAGAAGAAATAAAAATGCTACTCTCTGACCTTTTGATTCTACTACATCCTAAATGTTGTTCTCTCTTATATTGACCATTTACTTCATTTAAATGGGAAAATAAATTTACTATTTATTGTATGTTTAATATGATTTGATATTATTTCATCCAATTGTTATTCACACATGTCCATCTATCATTTCGTGAACCAAGCCCCGACCCGTGACCCGCAATAAGGTAAAAGAAGGCTAAAAAACCGGTTTTTGATATTTCCACCGTATGTATCCGCGGTATACCTGAAGTTTCAAGATTTCCTCCTCTCAGAGAGGAGGAAAACTGGAAAATGCGAGTTTACCGCCGAGGGAAGCAGTTGCAAAGCTTAGTGAGTGTCCAAATAAAGTCGCAAGGCCTTTATATTTCAAATTATCAGAAAAGGAGGAAAAAAAAGGCTAAAAAATCGGTTTTCAATATTTCCGCCGCGATATACTTGCAATTTCCGGTTTTCCTCCTCTTAGAGAGGAGGAAATCTGGAAAGTAACGAGTTTACCGCCGATTTAAGCAGCGGTAAAGCTGAGTGAGTGTCCAAATAAAGTTGCAAGGCCTTTTCTTTTCCAATTAACATAAAATAGAATGAAAGAATCGATAGTTGTATTTTTTCTTGTTTCCCATATCTAGTGAATCCCCATATAATAGGAATAAAGAGAAAAAAATCACACAAGCTGACTTTGACAATTGACACATGTTGAATTCAATTTCTAGTTTTTCATATAAATATGCTTTCCTCATAAATAAAAGTAGAAATATATAAACTGTCATCAAATATCATCCCCATAATTAAAGAATAAAATCCGAGATATATATCGAGTTATTAAAGCAATTTGCTCCTGTCTACAACTCCATCCTTAAATCTTTCATCACTCGTAGCTTTTAATGATCATCGGTGTGATTCACTTGATAATAAATTCTTAAAAATTCAATTCCATGCAAACAGAGGGGCCCTTAAGAGAGCACATTTGTGAAAGGGAATTTAAAAGCATTGAGTGTTATCACGTATCTAATCTAGAGCAATGACATAAAAGGTTTTGCAATCTTGAAGTCAACATCTAAACTTTATTTTTGTTGACATGCTTAGATTTGAAACTCTCGGGACCTAGCCAGAAAGCCGAACGACTGACGGAACTGGTCAAATCGAGCTCGATAACTATTTAGGACCGTAGCACTACACCACACGGTCGCATATATGCATAGAAAGGCAGTGATGTGTCGACTACTACGACATGTTTGTAGGGTTGCAAACGGAACGGTTCCGGATCGGAACTATAGTGGATTCGGACCCGTTTGTGAATAACGGTTCCGGTTCTGAATCCGGTTTTGACGCGTAACTTGTTTAGTTGGTTCCAGACCCAGCTTCGATAGGAAAACCGGATCCGGGTCTACCTAGAGGACTGAAATCCTGTTCCAAAATCGATTCTGATTTATCTTTATTCTTGATTTTTCCTAAAATAAGCGTATCATTAAAATTGTAACAGTGCGTCAAGTCTACTACCGCTAATATTGTGTATAAAAGTGTCAAAAAGAGTTAATTTTGATGTACAATTTGCAATATCAAATGCTCATATGCCGGGTCCCGGTTCCACAGGTCGGAACCTATATGGACCAGGTCCCGTTTATCAATCGGAATCTAAATTAGGTTCCTGACCCGGACCCGTTTATGAAACGGAACCTAAAATAGGTTCCAGACCAAATTTTTTACAGGTCGGAACTTCTGGGTAATCAGATAATCGGATACCCGTTTGGAACCCTACATGTTTGCGAGTATAGGCTTTTTTTTTGTCCGGTTGAAATGAAGGTTCTGCTGGTCTCACGTACATTCTCGATCGAAGATATTATGATCTCTGGTTTTTTATGGTAACAATTCTGCACCCTGTATGTCAGAGTCAATAATCTCGTAGAATCAAAGATATATTTAGTTTGGAGATTTCTCGGGAAATCTAGGTTGTGCATGGCCATGAGATATTCAAACATATACATAATTGTCATGGGCTGCATTCTCTCTGTAGGACCAGCAAAAGCGATGTGCAATGCATGGACTAAACAACAAGTGAAATAAGAAAGAGAAGGTGGAACCGGATCCGGACCCGGAACCGTTTCGAAACCAATGATATGGCTCCGGAACCGGAACCAGTTCAGTATATGGGACGGCTCTAGATCCAGGCCCGGGTCCAGGTTGAGAGTGATATTACAAAAAATATGTTTTTAAGGAGTCATTTTAGAAAATTGAGGTAATATGTTGGCTATCGGGTCCACGGGTCCGAAACAAGGTGGAACCGGACCCGGATCCATTTACTTATCGGGGCATGATTAAGGACCCAGACTCGGTTTTAACTGGTCGGAACCTCCGGGTAATCGGTAAATCGGGGACCCATTTACATCCTTAGTCGTACGCCCGCTCAGCTGTGAGAGGTCATGGGTTTGAGTCCTCGCATCAATGCTCCCTCCCTCCCTCATAAATATATCTATATATATATTTTGGCCGAACGGGGATTCCGGATCTCAAGCACTAAGTGCAAATAAATAAAAAAAAAGCCCGAGCACTGCCCATCTATTAATAACTAAACCCCATACCCAAAGCCCAATCCATGAGCTCACTTACAAAAAAAGAAAACACTCTTCTTTTTAAGAGAAGAAATAAAATTGCTACTCTCTGACTTTTTGATTCTACTACATCCTAAATTTTGTTCTTCTTATATTGACCATTTACTTCATTTAAATGGAAAAATAAATTTACTATTTATTGTATGTTTATTATGATTTGATATTATTTCATCCAATTGTCATTCACACATGTCCATCCATCAATTCGTGAACCAAGCCCCGACCCGTGACCCGCAATAAGGTAAAAGAAGGAAAAAAAAGGGCTAAAAAATCGGTTTTTGATATTTCCGCCGAAAGTATCCGCGGTATACCTGAAGTTTCCAGATTTCCTCCTCTCAGAGAGGAGGAAAACTGGAAAATGCGAGTTTACCGCCGATGGCAGCAGCGGTAAGGCTTAGTGAGTGTCCAAATAAAGTCGCAAGGCCTTTTTATTTCAAATTATCAGAAAAAAGAAAAAAAAAGGCTAAAAAATCAATTTTCAATAATTATGCCGTGGTACACTTGCAATTTCCGGTATTCCTCCTCTCAGAGAGGAGGAAATCTGGAAAGTAACCGCCGATTCCAGTAGTGGAAAAGCTGAGTGAGTGTCCAAATAAAGTTGCAAGGCCTTTTCTTTTCGAATTATCATAAAATGGAATGAAAGAATCGATATTTTCATTTTTTCTTGTTTCCCATATCTAGTGAACCCCCATATAATATGAATAAAGGGAAAAAAAATCACACAAGCTGACTTTGGCTATTGACACATGTTGAATTCAATTTCTAGTTTTTCTAATAAATATGCTTCCCCCATAAATAAAAGTAGAAATATATAAATGGTCATCAAATATCATCCCCATAATTAATGAATAAAATCCGAGATATCAAGCTATTAAAGCAATTTGCTCCTGTCTACAACTCCATCCTTAAATCTTTCATCACTCGTAGCCTTTAATGATCATCGGTGTGATTCACTTGATAATAAATTCTTAAAAATTCAATTCCATGCAAACAGAGGGGCCCCCTTAACAGAGCACATTTGTGAAAGGGAATTTAAAAGCATTGAGTGTTATCACGTATCTAATCTAGTGCAATAACATAAATGGTTTTGCAATCTTGAAGTCAACATCTAAACTTTATTTTTTTTGACATGCTTAGATTTGAAACTCTCGAGACCTAACCAGAAAGCCGTACGCTTGATGGGACTGGTCAAATCGATCTCGATAGGTAAATAGGACCGTAGCACAACACCACACGGTCGCTTACATGCACAGAAAGGTAGTGATGTGTCGACTAGTACGACTTGTTTGTAGGGTTGCAAACTGAACGGTTTCGGATTGGAACCATATTGGACTTGAGCCCGTTTGTAAATAACGTTTCTGGTTCTAACTCATAACTTGTTTAGTTGGTTCCAGGGCCGGCTCCTATAGGAAAACCCGGATCTGAGTCTACCTAGAGGACTGGAATCCTGTTCCAAAATCGATTCTGATTTATCTTTATTCTTCATTTTTCCTAAATATATGCGTATCATTAAAATTGTAACAGTGCGTCAAGTCTACTACCGCTAATATTGTGCATAAAAATGTCAAAAAAAGAGTTAATTTTGATGTACAATTTGCAATATCAAATGCTCATATGCCGGGTCCCGGGTCCACAGGTCGGAACCTATATGGACCCGGTCCCGTTTATCAATCGGAATCTAAATTAGGTTCCTGACCCGGACCCGTTTATGAAACGGAACCTAAAATAGGTTCCAGACCAAATTTTTTACAGGTCGGAACTTCTGGGTAATCAGATAATCGGATACCCGTTTGGGACCCAACATGTTTGCGAGTATAGGCTTTTTTTTTTGTCCGGTTGAAATGAAGGTTCTGCTGGTCTCACGTACATTCTCGATCGAAGATATTATGATCTCTGGTTTTTTATGGTAACAATTCTGCACCCTGTATGTCAGAGTCAATAATCTCGTGGAATCAAAGATATATTTAGTTTGGAGATTTCTCGGGAAATCTAGGTTGTGCATGGCCATGAGATACTCAAAGACATACATAATTGTCATGGGCTGCATTCTCACTATAGGACTAGCAAAAACGATGTGCAATGCATGGGCTAAATAACAAGTGAAGTAAGAAAGAGTAGGGGGAACCGGATCCGGACCCGGAACCGATTCCATGGCTCAGGAACCGGAACCAGAACAGTATATGGGACGGCTCTATATCCAGGCCCGGGTCTAGGTAGAGAATGATATTAAAAAAATATGTTTTATAGGAGAGATTTTAGAAAATTGAGGTAATACGTTGGGTATCGGGTCCACGGGTCCAAACCAAGGTGGAACCGGACTCGGACCCATTTACTTATCGGGGCATGATTAAGGAGCTAGATCCGGTTTTAACGGGTCGGAACCTCCGGGTAATCGGAGAATCTGGGGCTCATTTACATCCTTAGTCGTACGCCAGCTCCACTGTGAGAAGTCATGGGTTTGAGTCCTCACATCACTGCTCCCTCCCTCCCTCATAAGTACATCTATATATATTTTGGCCGAACGGGGATTCCGGATCTCAAGCACTATGTGCAAATAAATAAAGAAAAAAACCCGAGTACTGCCCATCTATTAATAACTAAACCCCATACCCAAATCCCAATCCATGAGCTCACTTACAAACAAAGAAAACACTCTCCTTTTTAAGAGAAGAAATAAAAATGCTACTCTCTGACCTTTTGATTCTACTACATCCTAAATGTTGTTCTCTCTTATATTGACCATTTACTTCATTTAAATGGGAAAATAAATTTACTATTTATTGTATGTTTAATATGATTTGATATTATTTCATCCAATTGTTATTCACACATGTCCATCTATCATTTCGTGAACCAAGCCCCGACCCGTGACCCGCAATAAGGTAAAAGAAGGCTAAAAAACCGGTTTTTGATATTTCCACCGTATGTATCCGCGGTATACCTGAAGTTTCAAGATTTCCTCCTCTCAGAGAGGAGGAAAACTGGAAAATGCGAGTTTACCGCCGAGGAAAGCAGTTGCAAAGCTTAGTGAGTGTCCAAATAAAGTCGCAAGGCCTTTATATTTCAAATTATCAGAAAAGGAGGAAAAAAAAGGCTAAAAAATCGGTTTTCAATATTTCCGCCGCGATATACTTGCAATTTCCGGTTTTCCTCCTCTTAGAGAGGAGGAAATCTGGAAAGTAACGAGTTTACCGCCGATTTAAGCAGCGGTAAAGCTGAGTGAGTGTCCAAATAAAGTTGCAAGGCCTTTTCTTTTCCAATTAACATAAAATAGAATGAAAGAATCGATAGTTGTATTTTTTCTTGTTTCCCATATCTAGTGAATCCCCATATAATAGGAATAAAGAGAAAAAAATCACACAAGCTGACTTTGACAATTGACACATGTTGAATTCAATTTCTAGTTTTTCATATAAATATGCTTTCCTCATAAATAAAAGTAGAAATATATAAACTGTCATCAAATATCATCCCCATAATTAAAGAATAAAATCCGAGATATATATCGAGTTATTAAAGCAATTTGCTCCTGTCTACAACTCCATCCTTAAATCTTTCATCACTCGTAGCTTTTAATGATCATCGGTGTGATTCACTTGATAATAAATTCTTAAAAATCCAATTCCATGCAAACAGAGGGGCCCTTAAGAGAGCACATTTGTGAAAGGGAATTTAAAAGCATTGAGTGTTATCACGTATCTAATCTAGAGCAATGACATAAAAGGTTTTGCAATCTTGAAGTCAACATCTAAACTTTATTTTTGTTGACATGCTTAGATTTGAAACTCTCGGGACCTAGCCAGAAAGCCGAACGACTGACGGAACTGGTCAAATCGAGCTCGATAACTATTTAGGACCGTAGCACTACACCACACGGTCGCATATATGCATAGAAAGGCAGTGATGTGTCGACTACTACGACATGTTTGTAGGGTTGCAAACGGAACGGTTCCGGATCGGAACTATAGTGGATTCGGACCCGTTTGTGAATAACGGTTCCGGTTCTGAATCCGGTTTTGACGCGTAACTTGTTTAGTTGGTTCCAGACCCAGCTTCGATAGGAAAACCGGATCCGGGTCTACCTAGAGGACCGGAATCCTGTTCCAAAATCGATTCTGATTTATCTTTATTCTTGATTTTTCCTAAAATAAGCGTATCATTAAAATTGTAACAGTGCGTCAAGTCTACTACCGCTAATATTGTGCATAAAAGTGTCAAAAAAGAGTTAATTTTGATGTACAATTTGCAATATCAAATGCTCATATGCCGGGTCCCGGTTCCACAGGTCGGAACCTATATGGACCAGGTCCCGTTTATCAATCGGAATCTAAATTAGGTTCCTGACCCGGACCCGTTTATGAAACGGAACCTAAAATAGGTTCCAGACCAAATTTTTTACAGGTCGGAACTTCTGGGTAATCAGATAATCGGATACCCGTTTGGAACCCTACATGTTTGCGAGTATAGGCTTTTTTTTTGTCCGGTTGAAATGAAGGTTCTGCTGGTCTCACGTACATTCTCGATCGAAGATATTATGATCTCTGGTTTTTTATGGTAACAATTCTGCACCCTGTATGTCAGAGTCAATAATCTCGTAGAATCAAAGATATATTTAGTTTGGAGATTTCTCGGGAAATCTAGGTTGTGCATGGCCATGAGATATTCAAACATATACATAATTGTCATGGGCTGCATTCTCTCTGTAGGACCAGCAAAAGCGATGTGCAATGCATGGACTAAACAACAAGTGAAATAAGAAAGAGAAGGTGGAACCGGATCCGGACCCGGAACCGTTTCGAAACCAATGATATGGCTCCGGAACCGGAACCAGAACAGTATATGGGACGGCTCTAGATCCAGGCCCGGGTCCAGGTTGAGAGTGATATTACAAAAAATATGTTTTTAAGGAGTCATTTTAGAAAATTGAGGTAATATGTTGGCTATCGGGTCCACGGGTCCGAAACAAGGTGGAACCGGACCCGGATCCATTTACTTATCGGGGCATGATTAAGGACCCAGACTCGGTTTTAACTGGTCGGAACCTCCGGGTAATCGGTAAATCGGGGACCCATTTACATCCTTAGTCGTACGCCCGCTCAGCTGTGAGAGGTCATGGGTTTGAGTCCTCGCATCAATGCTCCCTCCCTCCCTCATAAATATATCTATATATATATTTTGGCCGAACGGGGATTCCGGATCTCAAGCACTAAGTGCAAATAAATAAAAAAAAAGCCCGAGCACTGCCCATCTATTAATAACTAAACCCCATACCCAAAGCCCAATCCATGAGCTCACTTACAAAAAAAGAAAACACTCTTCTTTTTAAGAGAAGAAATAAAATTGCTACTCTCTGACTTTTTGATTCTACTACATCCTAAATTTTGTTCTTCTTATATTGACCATTTACTTCATTTAAATGGAAAAATAAATTTACTATTTATTGTATGTTTATTATGATTTGATATTATTTCATCCAATTGTCATTCACACATGTCCATCCATCAATTCGTGAACCAAGCCCCGACCCGTGACCCGCAATAAGGTAAAAGAAGGAAAAAAAAGGGCTAAAAAATCGGTTTTTGATATTTCCGCCGAAAGTATCCGCGGTATACCTGAAGTTTCCAGATTTCCTCCTCTCAGAGAGGAGGAAAACTGGAAAATGCGAGTTTACCGCCGATGGCAGCAGCGGTAAGGCTTAGTGAGTGTCCAAATAAAGTCGCAAGGCCTTTTTATTTCAAATTATCAGAAAAAAGAAAAAAAAAGGCTAAAAAATCAATTTTCAATAATTATGCCGTGGTACACTTGCAATTTCCGGTATTCCTCCTCTCAGAGAGGAGGAAATCTGGAAAGTAACCGCCGATTCCAGTAGTGGAAAAGCTGAGTGAGTGTCCAAATAAAGTTGCAAGGCCTTTTCTTTTCGAATTATCATAAAATGGAATGAAAGAATCGATATTTTCATTTTTTCTTGTTTCCCATATCTAGTGAACCCCCATATAATATGAATAAAGGGAAAAAAAATCACACAAGCTGACTTTGGCTATTGACACATGTTGAATTCAATTTCTAGTTTTTCTAATAAATATGCTTCCCCCATAAATAAAAGTAGAAATATATAAATGGTCATCAAATATCATCCCCATAATTAATGAATAAAATCCGAGATATCAAGCTATTAAAGCAATTTGCTCCTGTCTACAACTCCATCCTTAAATCTTTCATCACTCGTAGCCTTTAATGATCATCGGTGTGATTCACTTGATAATAAATTCTTAAAAATTCAATTCCATGCAAACAGAGGGGCCCCCTTAACAGAGCACATTTGTGAAAGGGAATTTAAAAGCATTGAGTGTTATCACGTATCTAATCTAGTGCAATAACATAAATGGTTTTGCAATCTTGAAGTCAACATCTAAACTTTATTTTTTTTGACATGCTTAGATTTGAAACTCTCGAGACCTAACCAGAAAGCCGTACGACTGATGGGACTGGTCAAATCGATCTCGATAGGTAAATAGGACCGTAGCACAACACCACACGGTCGCTTACATGCACAGAAAGGTAGTGATGTGTCGACTAGTACGACTTGTTTGTAGGGTTGCAAACTGAACGGTTTCGGATTGGAACCATATTGGACTTGAGCCCGTTTGTAAATAACGTTTCTGGTTCTAACTCATAACTTGTTTAGTTGGTTCCAGGGCCGGCTCCTATAGGAAAACCCGGATCTGAGTCTACCTAGAGGACTGGAATCCTGTTCCAAAATCGATTCTGATTTATCTTTATTCTTCATTTTTCCTAAATATATGCGTATCATTAAAATTGTAACAGTGCGTCAAGTCTACTACCGCTAATATTGTGCATAAAAATGTCAAAAAAAGAGTTAATTTTGATGTACAATTTGCAATATCAAATGCTCATATGCCGGGTCCCGGGTCCACAGGTCGGAACCTATATGGACCCGGTCCCGTTTATCAATCGGAATCTAAATTAGGTTCCTGACCCGGACCCGTTTATGAAACGGAACCTAAAATAGGTTCCAGACCAAATTTTTTACAGGTCGGAACTTCTGGGTAATCAGATAATCGGATACCCGTTTGGGACCCAACATGTTTGCGAGTATAGGCTTTTTTTTTGTCCGGTTGAAATGAAGGTTCTGCTGGTCTCACGTACATTCTCGATCGAAGATATTATGATCTCTGGTTTTTTATGGTAACAATTCTGCACCCTGTATGTCAGAGTCAATAATCTCGTGGAATCAAAGATATATTTAGTTTGGAGATTTCTCGGGAAATCTAGGTTGTGCATGGCCATGAGATACTCAAAGACATACATAATTGTCATGGGCTGCATTCTCACTATAGGACTAGCAAAAACGATGTGCAATGCATGGGCTAAATAACAAGTGAAGTAAGAAAGAGTAGGGGGAACCGGATCCGGACCCGGAACCGATTCCATGGCTCAGGAACCGGAACCAGAACAGTATATGGGACGGCTCTATATCCAGGCCCGGGTCTAGGTAGAGAATGATATTAAAAAAATATGTTTTATAGGAGAGATTTTAGAAAATTGAGGTAATACGTTGGGTATCGGGTCCACGGGTCCAAACCAAGGTGGAACCGGACTCGGACCCATTTACTTATCGGGGCATGATTAAGGAGCTAGATCCGGTTTTAACGGGTCGGAACCTCCGGGTAATCGGAGAATCTGGGGCTCATTTACATCCTTAGTCGTACGCCAGCTCCACTGTGAGAAGTCATGGGTTTGAGTCCTCACATCACTGCTCCCTCCCTCCCTCATAAGTACATCTATATATATTTTGGCCGAACGGGGATTCCGGATCTCAAGCACTATGTGCAAATAAATAAAGAAAAAAACCCGAGTACTGCCCATCTATTAATAACTAAACCCCATACCCAAATCCCAATCCATGAGCTCACTTACAAACAAAGAAAACACTCTCCTTTTTAAGAGAAGAAATAAAAATGCTACTCTCTGACCTTTTGATTCTACTACATCCTAAATGTTGTTCTCTCTTATATTGACCATTTACTTCATTTAAATGGGAAAATAAATTTACTATTTATTGTATGTTTAATATGATTTGATATTATTTCATCCAATTGTTATTCACACATGTCCATCTATCATTTCGTGAACCAAGCCCCGACCCGTGACCCGCAATAAGGTAAAAGAAGGCTAAAAAACCGGTTTTTGATATTTCCACCGTATGTATCCGCGGTATACCTGAAGTTTCAAGATTTCCTCCTCTCAGAGAGGAGGAAAACTGGAAAATGCGAGTTTACCGCCGAGGGAAGCAGTTGCAAAGCTTAGTGAGTGTCCAAATAAAGTCGCAAGGCCTTTATATTTCAAATTATCAGAAAAGGAGGAAAAAAAAGGCTAAAAAATCGGTTTTCAATATTTCCGCCGCGATATACTTGCAATTTCCGGTTTTCCTCCTCTTAGAGAGGAGGAAATCTGGAAAGTAACGAGTTTACCGCCGATTTAAGCAGCGGTAAAGCTGAGTGAGTGTCCAAATAAAGTTGCAAGGCCTTTTCTTTTCCAATTAACATAAAATAGAATGAAAGAATCGATAGCTGTATTTTTTCTTGTTTCCCATATCTAGTGAATCCCCATATAATAGGAATAAAGAGAAAAAAATCACACAAGCTGACTTTGACAATTGACACATGTTGAATTCAATTTCTAGTTTTTCATATAAATATGCTTTCCTCATAAATAAAAGTAGAAATATATAAACTGTCATCAAATATCATCCCCATAATTACAGAATAAAATCCGAGATATATATCGAGTTATTAAAGCAATTTGCTCCTGTCTACAACTCCATCCTTAAATCTTTCATCACTCGTAGCTTTTAATGATCATCGGTGTGATTCACTTGATAATAAATTCTTAAAAATTCAATTCCATGCAAACAGAGGGGCCCTTAAGAGAGCACATTTGTGAAAGGGAATTTAAAAGCATTGAGTGTTATCACGTATCTAATCTAGAGCAATGACATAAAAGGTTTTGCAATCTTGAAGTCAACATCTAAACTTTATTTTTGTTGACATGCTTAGATTTGAAACTCTCGGGACCTAGCCAGAAAGCCGAACGACTGACGGAACTGGTCAAATCGAGCTCGATAACTATTTAGGACCGTAGCACTACACCACACGGTCGCATATATGCATAGAAAGGCAGTGATGTGTCGACTACTACGACATGTTTGTAGGGTTGCAAACGGAACGGTTCCGGATCGGAACTATAGTGGATTCGGACCCGTTTGTGAATAACGGTTCCGGTTCTGAATCCGGTTTTGACGCGTAACTTGTTTAGTTGGTTCCAGACCCAGCTTCGATAGGAAAACCGGATCCGGGTCTACCTAGAGGACCGGAATCCTGTTCCAAAATCGATTCTGATTTATCTTTATTCTTGATTTTTCCTAAAATAAGCGTATCATTAAAATTGTAACAGTGCGTCAAGTCTACTACCGCTAATATTGTGCATAAAAGTGTCAAAAAAGAGTTAATTTTGATGTACAATTTGCAATATCAAATGCTCATATGCCGGGTCCCGGTTCCACAGGTCGGAACCTATATGGACCAGGTCCCGTTTATCAATCGGAATCTAAATTAGGTTCCTGACCCGGACCCGTTTATGAAACGGAACCTAAAATAGGTTCCAGACCAAATTTTTTACAGGTCGGAACTTCTGGGTAATCAGATAATCGGATACCCGTTTGGAACCCTACATGTTTGCGAGTATAGGCTTTTTTTTTGTCCGGTTGAAATGAAGGTTCTGCTGGTCTCACGTACATTCTCGATCGAAGATATTATGATCTCTGGTTTTTTATGGTAACAATTCTGCACCCTGTATGTCAGAGTCAATAATCTCGTAGAATCAAAGATATATTTAGTTTGGAGATTTCTCGGGAAATCTAGGTTGTGCATGGCCATGAGATATTCAAACATATACATAATTGTCATGGGCTGCATTCTCTCTGTAGGACCAGCAAAAGCGATGTGCAATGCATGGACTAAACAACAAGTGAAATAAGAAAGAGAAGGTGGAACCGGATCCGGACCCGGAACCGTTTCGAAACCAATGATATGGCTCCGGAACCGGAACCAGAACAGTATATGGGACGGCTCTAGATCCAGGCCCGGGTCCAGGTTGAGAGTGATATTACAAAAAATATGTTTTTAAGGAGTCATTTTAGAAAATTGAGGTAATATGTTGGCTATCGGGTCCACGGGTCCGAAACAAGGTGGAACCGGACCCGGATCCATTTACTTATCGGGGCATGATTAAGGACCCAGACTCGGTTTTAACTGGTCGGAACCTCCGGGTAATCGGTAAATCGGGGACCCATTTACATCCTTAGTCGTACGCCCGCTCAGCTGTGAGAGGTCATGGGTTTGAGTCCTCGCATCAATGCTCCCTCCCTCCCTCATAAATATATCTATATATATATTTTGGCCGAACGGGGATTCCGGATCTCAAGCACTAAGTGCAAATAAATAAAAAAAAAGCCCGAGCACTGCCCATCTATTAATAACTAAACCCCATACCCAAAGCCCAATCCATGAGCTCACTTACAAAAAAAGAAAACACTCTTCTTTTTAAGAGAAGAAATAAAATTGCTACTCTCTGACTTTTTGATTCTACTACATCCTAAATTTTGTTCTTCTTATATTGACCATTTACTTCATTTAAATGGAAAAATAAATTTACTATTTATTGTATGTTTATTATGATTTGATATTATTTCATCCAATTGTCATTCACACATGTCCATCCATCAATTCGTGAACCAAGCCCCGACCCGTGACCCGCAATAAGGTAAAAGAAGGAAAAAAAAGGGCTAAAAAATCGGTTTTTGATATTTCCGCCGAAAGTATCCGCGGTATACCTGAAGTTTCCAGATTTCCTCCTCTCAGAGAGGAGGAAAACTGGAAAATGCGAGTTTACCGCCGATGGCAGCAGCGGTAAGGCTTAGTGAGTGTCCAAATAAAGTCGCAAGGCCTTTTTATTTCAAATTATCAGAAAAAAGAAAAAAAAAGGCTAAAAAATCAATTTTCAATAATTATGCCGTGGTACACTTGCAATTTCCGGTATTCCTCCTCTCAGAGAGGAGGAAATCTGGAAAGTAACCGCCGATTCCAGTAGTGGAAAAGCTGAGTGAGTGTCCAAATAAAGTTGCAAGGCCTTTTCTTTTCGAATTATCATAAAATGGAATGAAAGAATCGATATTTTCATTTTTTCTTGTTTCCCATATCTAGTGAACCCCCATATAATATGAATAAAGGGAAAAAAAATCACACAAGCTGACTTTGGCTATTGACACATGTTGAATTCAATTTCTAGTTTTTCTAATAAATATGCTTCCCCCATAAATAAAAGTAGAAATATATAAATGGTCATCAAATATCATCCCCATAATTAATGAATAAAATCCGAGATATCAAGCTATTAAAGCAATTTGCTCCTGTCTACAACTCCATCCTTAAATCTTTCATCACTCGTAGCCTTTAATGATCATCGGTGTGATTCACTTGATAATAAATTCTTAAAAATTCAATTCCATGCAAACAGAGGGGCCCCCTTAACAGAGCACATTTGTGAAAGGGAATTTAAAAGCATTGAGTGTTATCACGTATCTAATCTAGTGCAATAACATAAATGGTTTTGCAATCTTGAAGTCAACATCTAAACTTTATTTTTTTTGACATGCTTAGATTTGAAACTCTCGAGACCTAACCAGAAAGCCGTACGACTGATGGGACTGGTCAAATCGATCTCGATAGGTAAATAGGACCGTAGCACAACACCACACGGTCGCTTACATGCACAGAAAGGTAGTGATGTGTCGACTAGTACGACTTGTTTGTAGGGTTGCAAACTGAACGGTTTCGGATTGGAACCATATTGGACTTGAGCCCGTTTGTAAATAACGTTTCTGGTTCTAACTCATAACTTGTTTAGTTGGTTCCAGGGCCGGCTCCTATAGGAAAACCCGGATCTGAGTCTACCTAGAGGACTGGAATCCTGTTCCAAAATCGATTCTGATTTATCTTTATTCTTCATTTTTTCCTAAATATATGCGTATCATTAAAATTGTAACAGTGCGTCAAGTCTACTACCGCTAATATTGTGCATAAAAATGTCAAAAAAAGAGTTAATTTTGATGTACAATTTGCAATATCAAATGCTCATATGCCGGGTCCCGGGTCCACAGGTCGGAACCTATATGGACCCGGTCCCGTTTATCAATCGGAATCTAAATTAGGTTCCTGACCCGGACCCGTTTATGAAACGGAACCTAAAATAGGTTCCAGACCAAATTTTTTACAGGTCGGAACTTCTGGGTAATCAGATAATCGGATACCCGTTTGGGACCCAACATGTTTGCGAGTATAGGCTTTTTTTTTGTCCGGTTGAAATGAAGGTTCTGCTGGTCTCACGTACATTCTCGATCGAAGATATTATGATCTCTGGTTTTTTATGGTAACAATTCTGCACCCTGTATGTCAGAGTCAATAATCTCGTGGAATCAAAGATATATTTAGTTTGGAGATTTCTCGGGAAATCTAGGTTGTGCATGGCCATGAGATACTCAAAGACATACATAATTGTCATGGGCTGCATTCTCACTATAGGACTAGCAAAAACGATGTGCAATGCATGGGCTAAATAACAAGTGAAGTAAGAAAGAGTAGGGGGAACCGGATCCGGACCCGGAACCGTTTCGGAACCGATTCCATGGCTCAGGAACCGGAACCAGAACAGTATATGGGACGGCTCTATATCCAGGCCCGGGTCTAGGTAGAGAATGATATTAAAAAAATATGTTTTATAGGAGAGATTTTAGAAAATTGAGGTAATACGTTGGGTATCGGGTCCACGGGTCCGAACCAAGGTGGAACCGGACTCGGACCCATTTACTTATCGGGGCATGATTAAGGAGCTAGATCCGGTTTTAACGGGTCGGAACCTCCGGGTAATCGGAGAATCTGGGGCTCATTTACATCCTTAGTCGTACGCCAGCTCCACTGTGAGAAGTCATGGGTTTGAGTCCTCACATCACTGCTCCCTCCCTCCCTCATAAGTACATCTATATATATTTTGGCCGAACGGGGATTCCGGATCTCAAGCACTATGTGCAAATAAATAAAGAAAAAAACCCGAGTACTGCCCATCTATTAA
Source organism: Cinnamomum chago (assembly GCA_038049695.1). NCBI lineage: Eukaryota > Viridiplantae > Streptophyta > Magnoliopsida > Laurales > Lauraceae > Cinnamomum > Cinnamomum chago. The sequence goes on from CP142457.1 coordinate 60,776,689, forward strand.
TAACTAAACCCCATACCCAAATCCCAATCCATGAGCTCACTTACAAACAAAGAAAACACTCTCCTTTTTAAGAGAAGAAATAAAAATGCTACTCTCTGACCTTTTGATTCTACTACATCCTAAATGTTGTTCTCTCTTATATTGACCATTTACTTCATTTAAATGGGAAAATAAATTTACTATTTATTGTATGTTTAATATGATTTGATATTATTTCATCCAATTGTTATTCACACATGTCCATATATCATTTCGTGAACCAAGCCCCGACCCGTGACCCGCAATAAGGTAAAAGAAGGCTAAAAAACCGGTTTTTGATATTTCCACCGTATGTATCCGCGGTATACCTGAAGTTTCAAGATTTCCTCCTCTCAGAGAGGAGGAAAACTGGAAAATGCGAGTTTACCGCCGAGGGAAGCAGTTGCAAAGCTTAGTGAGTGTCCAAATAAAGTCGCAAGGCCTTTATATTTCAAATTATCAGAAAAGGAGGAAAAAAAAGGCTAAAAAATCGGTTTTCAATATTTCCGCCGCGATATACTTGCAATTTCCGGTTTTCCTCCTCTTAGAGAGGAGGAAATCTGGAAAGTAACGAGTTTACCGCCGATTTAAGCAGCGGTAAAGCTGAGTGAGTGTCCAAATAAAGTTGCAAGGCCTTTTCTTTTCCAATTAACATAAAATAGAATGAAAGAATCGATAGCTGTATTTTTTCTTGTTTCCCATATCTAGTGAATCCCCATATAATAGGAATAAAGAGAAAAAAATCACACAAGCTGACTTTGACAATTGACACATGTTGAATTCAATTTCTAGTTTTTCATATAAATATGCTTTCCTCATAAATAAAAGTAGAAATATATAAACTGTCATCAAATATCATCCCCATAATTAAAGAATAAAATCCGAGATATATATCGAGTTATTAAAGCAATTTGCTCCTGTCTACAACTCCATCCTTAAATCTTTCATCACTCGTAGCTTTTAATGATCATCGGTGTGATTCACTTGATAATAAATTCTTAAAAATCCAATTCCATGCAAACAGAGGGGCCCTTAAGAGAGCACATTTGTGAAAGGGAATTTAAAAGCATTGAGTGTTATCACGTATCTAATCTAGAGCAATGACATAAAAGGTTTTGCAATCTTGAAGTCAACATCTAAACTTTATTTTTGTTGACATGCTTAGATTTGAAACTCTCGGGACCTAGCCAGAAAGCCGAACGACTGACGGAACTGGTCAAATCGAGCTCGATAACTATTTAGGACCGTAGCACTACACCACACGGTCGCATATATGCATAGAAAGGCAGTGATGTGTCGACTACTACGACATGTTTGTAGGGTTGCAAACGGAACGGTTCCGGATCGGAACTATAGTGGATTCGGACCCGTTTGTGAATAACGGTTCCGGTTCTGAATCCGGTTTTGACGCGTAACTTGTTTAGTTGGTTCCAGACCCAGCTTCGATAGGAAAACCGGATCCGGGTCTACCTAGAGGACCGGAATCCTGTTCCAAAATCGATTCTGATTTATCTTTATTCTTGATTTTTCCTAAAATAAGCGTATCATTAAAATTGTAACAGTGCGTCAAGTCTACTACCGCTAATATTGTGCATAAAAGTGTCAAAAAAGAGTTAATTTTGATGTACAATTTGCAATATCAAATGCTCATATGCCGGGTCCCGGTTCCACAGGTCGGAACCTATATGGACCAGGTCCCGTTTATCAATCGGAATCTAAATTAGGTTCCTGACCCGGACCCGTTTATGAAACGGAACCTAAAATAGGTTCCAGACCAAATTTTTTACAGGTCGGAACTTCTGGGTAATCAGATAATCGGATACCCGTTTGGAACCCTACATGTTTGCGAGTATAGGCTTTTTTTTTGTCCGGTTGAAATGAAGGTTCTGCTGGTCTCACGTACATTCTCGATCGAAGATATTATGATCTCTGGTTTTTTATGGTAACAATTCTGCACCCTGTATGTCAGAGTCAATAATCTCGTAGAATCAAAGATATATTTAGTTTGGAGATTTCTCGGGAAATCTAGGTTGTGCATGGCCATGAGATATTCAAACATATACATAATTGTCATGGGCTGCATTCTCTCTGTAGGACCAGCAAAAGCGATGTGCAATGCATGGACTAAACAACAAGTGAAATAAGAAAGAGAAGGTGGAACCGGATCCGGACCCGGAACCGTTTCGAAACCAATGATATGGCTCCGGAACCGGAACCAGAACAGTATATGGGACGGCTCTAGATCCAGGCCCGGGTCCAGGTTGAGAGTGATATTACAAAAAATATGTTTTTAAGGAGTCATTTTAGAAAATTGAGGTAATATGTTGGCTATCGGGTCCACGGGTCCGAAACAAGGTGGAACCGGACCCGGATCCATTTACTTATCGGGGCATGATTAAGGACCCAGACTCGGTTTTAACTGGTCGGAACCTCCGGGTAATCGGTAAATCGGGGACCCATTTACATCCTTAGTCGTACGCCCGCTCAGCTGTGAGAGGTCATGGGTTTGAGTCCTCGCATCAATGCTCCCTCCCTCCCTCATAAATATATCTATATATATATTTTGGCCGAACGGGGATTCCGGATCTCAAGCACTAAGTGCAAATAAATAAAAAACAAGCCCGAGCACTGCCCATCTATTAATAACTAAACCCCATACCCAAAGCCCAATCCATGAGCTCACTTACAAAAAAAGAAAACACTCTTCTTTTTAAGAGAAGAAATAAAATTGCTACTCTCTGACTTTTTGATTCTACTACATCCTAAATTTTGTTCTTCTTATATTTGACCATTTACTTCATTTAAATGGAAAAATAAATTTACTATTTATTGTATGTTTATTATGATTTGATATTATTTCATCCAATTGTCATTCACACATGTCCATCCATCAATTCGTGAACCAAGCCCCGACCCGTGACCCGCAATAAGGTAAAAGAAGGAAAAAAAAAGGGCTAAAAAATCGGTTTTTGATATTTCCGCCGAAAGTATCCGCGGTATACCTGAAGTTTCCAGATTTCCTCCTCTCAGAGAGGAGGAAAACTGGAAAATGCGAGTTTACCGCCGATGGCAGCAGCGGTAAGGCTTAGTGAGTGTCCAAATAAAGTCGCAAGGCCTTTTTATTTCAAATTATCAGAAAAAAGAAAAAAAAAGGCTAAAAAATCAATTTTCAATAATTATGCCGTGGTACACTTGCAATTTCCGGTATTCCTCCTCTCAGAGAGGAGGAAATCTGGAAAGTAACCGCCGATTCCAGTAGTGGAAAAGCTGAGTGAGTGTCCAAATAAAGTTGCAAGGCCTTTTCTTTTCGAATTATCATAAAATAGAATGAAAGAATCGATATTTTCATTTTTTCTTGTTTCCCATATCTAGTGAACCCCCATATAATATGAATAAAGGGAAAAAAAATCACACAAGCTGACTTTGGCTATTGACACATGTTGAATTCAATTTCTAGTTTTTCTAATAAATATGCTTCCCCCATAAATAAAAGTAGAAATATATAAATGGTCATCAAATATCATCCCCATAATTAATGAATAAAATCCGAGATATCAAGCTATTAAAGCAATTTGCTCCTGTCTACAACTCCATCCTTAAATCTTTCATCACTCGTAGCCTTTAATGATCATCGGTGTGATTCACTTGATAATAAATTCTTAAAAATTCAATTCCATGCAAACAGAGGGGCCCCCTTAACAGAGCACATTTGTGAAAGGGAATTTAAAAGCATTGAGTGTTATCACGTATCTAATCTAGTGCAATAACATAAATGGTTTTGCAATCTTGAAGTCAACATCTAAACTTTATTTTTTTTGACATGCTTAGATTTGAAACTCTCGAGACCTAACCAGAAAGCCGTACGACTGATGGGACTGGTCAAATCGATCTCGATAGGTAAATAGGACCGTAGCACAACACCACACGGTCGCTTACATGCACAGAAAGGTAGTGATGTGTCGACTAGTACGACTTGTTTGTAGGGTTGCAAACTGAACGGTTTCGGATTGGAACCATATTGGACTTGAGCCCGTTTGTAAATAACGTTTCTGGTTCTAACTCATAACTTGTTTAGTTGGTTCCAGGGCCGGCTCCTATAGGAAAACCCGGATCTGAGTCTACCTAGAGGACTGGAATCCTGTTCCAAAATCGATTCTGATTTATCTTTATTCTTCATTTTTTCCTAAATATATGCGTATCATTAAAATTTTAACAGTGCGTCAAGTCTACTACCGCTAATATTGTGCATAAAAATGTCAAAAAAAGAGTTAATTTTGATGTACAATTTGCAATATCAAATGCTCATATGCCGGGTCCCGGGTCCACAGGTCGGAACCTATATGGACCCGGTCCCGTTTATCAATCGGAATCTAAATTAGGTTCCTGACCCGGACCCGTTTATGAAACGGAACCTAAAATAGGTTCCAGACCAAATTTTTTACAGGTCGGAACTTCTGGGTAATCAGATAATCGGATACCCGTTTGGGACCCAACATGTTTGCGAGTATAGGCTTTTTTTTTTGTCCGGTTGAAATGAAGGTTCTGCTGGTCTCACGTACATTCTCGATCGAAGATATTATGATCTCTGGTTTTTTATGGTAACAATTCTGCACCCTGTATGTCAGAGTCAATAATCTCGTGGAATCAAAGATATATTTAGTTTGGAGATTTCTCGGGAAATCTAGGTTGTGCATGGCCATGAGATACTCAAAGACATACATAATTGTCATGGGCTGCATTCTCACTATAGGACTAGCAAAAACGATGTGCAATGCATGGGCTAAATAACAAGTGAAGTAAGAAAGAGTAGGGGGAACCGGATCCGGACCCGGAACCGTTTCGGAACCGATTCCATGGCTCAGGAACCGGAACCAGAACAGTATATGGGACGGCTCTATATCCAGGCCCGGGTCTAGGTAGAGAATGATATTAAAAAAATATGTTTTATAGGAGAGATTTTAGAAAATTGAGGTAATACGTTGGGTATCGGGTCCACGGGTCCGAACCAAGGTGGAACCGGACTCGGACCCATTTACTTATCGGGGCATGATTAAGGAGCTAGATCCGGTTTTAACGGGTCGGAACCTCCGGGTAATCGGAGAATCTGGGGCTCATTTACATCCTTAGTCGTACGCCAGCTCCACTGTGAGAAGTCATGGGTTTGAGTCCTCACATCACTGCTCCCTCCCTCCCTCATAAGTACATCTATATATATTTTGGCCGAACGGGGATTCCGGATCTCAAGCACTATGTGCAAATAAATAAAGAAAAAAACCCGAGTACTGCCCGTCTATTAATAAATAAACCCCATACCCAAATCCCAATCCATGAGCTCACTTACAAACAAAGAAAACACTCTCCTTTTTAAGAGAAGAAATAAAAATTCTACTCTCTGACCTTTTGATTCTACTACATCCTAAATGTTGTTCTCTCTTATATTGACCATTTACTTCATTTAAATGGGAAAATAAATTTACTATTTATTGTATGTTTATTATGATTTGATATTATTTCATCCAATTGTTATTCACACATGTCCATCTATCATTTCGTGAACCAAGCCCCGACCCGTGACCCGCAATAAGGTAAAAGAAGGCTAAAAAACCGGTTTTTGATATTTCCACCGTATGTATCCGCGGTATACCTGAAGTTTCAAGATTTCCTCCTCTCAGAGAGGAGGAAAACTGGAAAATGCGAGTTTACCGCCGAGGGAAGCAGTTGCAAAGCTTAGTGAGTGTCCAAATAAAGTCGCAAGGCCTTTATATTTCAAATTATCAGAAAAGGAGGAAAAAAAAGGCTAAAAAATCGGTTTTCAATATTTCCGCCGCGATATACTTGCAATTTCCGGTTTTCCTCCTCTTAGAGAGGAGGAAATCTGGAAAGTAACGAGTTTACCGCCGATTTAAGCAGCGGTAAAGCTGAGTGAGAGTCCAAATAAAGTTGCAAGGCCTTTTCTTTTCCAATTAACATAAAATAGAATGAAAGAATCGATAGTTGTATTTTTTCTTGTTTCCCATATCTAGTGAATCCCCATATAATAGGAATAAAGAGAAAAAAATCACACAAGCTGACTTTGACAATTGACACATGTTGAATTCAATTTCTAGTTTTTCATATAAATATGCTTTCCTCATAAATAAAAGTAGAAATATATAAACTGTCATCAAATATCATCCCCATAATTAAAGAATAAAATCCGAGATATATATCGAGTTATTAAAGCAATTTGCTCCTGGCTACAACTCCATCCTTAAATCTTTCATCACTCGTAGCTTTTAATGATCATCGGTGTGATTCACTTGATAATAAATTCTTAAAAATCCAATTCCATGCAAACAGAGGGGCCCTTAAGAGAGCACATTTGTGAAAGGGAATTTAAAAGCATTGAGTGTTATCACGTATCTAATCTAGAGCAATGACATAAAAGGTTTTGCAATCTTGAAGTCAACATCTAAACTTTATTTTTGTTGACATGCTTAGATTTGAAACTCTCGGGACCTAGCCAGAAAGCCGAACGACTGACGGAACTGGTCAAATCGAGCTCGATAACTATTTAGGACCGTAGCACTACACCACACGGTCGCATATATGCATAGAAAGGCAGTGATGTGTCGACTACTACGACATGTTTGTAGGGTTGCAAACGGAACGGTTCCGGATCGGAACTATAGTGGATTCGGACCCGTTTGTGAATAACGGTTCCGGTTCTGAATCCGGTTTTGACGCGTAACTTGTTTAGTTGGTTCCAGACCCAGCTTCGATAGGAAAACCGGATCCGGGTCTACCTAGAGGACCGGAATCCTGTTCCAAAATCGATTCTGATTTATCTTTATTCTTGATTTTTCCTAAAATAAGCGTATCATTAAAATTGTAACAGTGCGTCAAGTCTACTACCGCTAATATTGTGCATAAAAGTGTCAAAAAAGAGTTAATTTTGATGTACAATTTGCAATATCAAATGCTCATATGCCGGGTCCCGGTTCCACAGGTCGGAACCTATATGGACCAGGTCCCGTTTATCAATCGGAATCTAAATTAGGTTCCTGACCCGGACCCGTTTATGAAACGGAACCTAAAATAGGTTCCAGACCAAATTTTTTACAGGTCGGAACTTCTGGGTAATCAGATAATCGGATACCCGTTTGGAACCCTACATGTTTGCGAGTATAGGCTTTTTTTTTGTCCGGTTGAAATGAAGGTTCTGCTGGTCTCACGTACATTCTCGATCGAAGATATTATGATCTCTGGTTTTTTATGGTAACAATTCTGCACCCTGTATGTCAGAGTCAATAATCTCGTAGAATCAAAGATATATTTAGTTTGGAGATTTCTCGGGAAATCTAGGTTGTGCATGGCCATGAGATATTCAAACATATACATAATTGTCATGGGCTGCATTCTCTCTGTAGGACCAGCAAAAGCGATGTGCAATGCATGGACTAAACAACAAGTGAAATAAGAAAGAGAAGGTGGAACCGGATCCGGACCCGGAACCGTTTCGGAACCAATGATATGGCTCCGGAACCGGAACCAGAACAGTATATGGGACGGCTCTAGATCCAGGCCCGGGTCCAGGTTGAGAGTGATATTACAAAAAATATGTTTTTAAGGAGTCATTTTAGAAAATTGAGGTAATATGTTGGCTATCGGGTCCACGGGTCCGAAACAAGGTGGAACCGGACCCGGATCCATTTACTTATCGGGGCATGATTAAGGACCCAGACTCGGTTTTAACTGGTCGGAACCTCCGGGTAATCGGTAAATCGGGGACCCATTTACATCCTTAGTCGTACGCCCGCTCAGCTGTGAGAGGTCATGGGTTTGAGTCCTCGCATCAATGCTCCCTCCCTCCCTCATAAATATATCTATATATATATTTTGGCCGAACGGGGATTCCGGATCTCAAGCACTAAGTGCAAATAAATAAAAAACAAGCCCGAGCACTGCCCATCTATTAATAACTAAACCCCATACCCAAAGCCCAATCCATGAGCTCACTTACAAAAAAAGAAAACACTCTTCTTTTTAAGAGAAGAAATAAAATTGCTACTCTCTGACTTTTTGATTCTACTACATCCTAAATTTTGTTCTTCTTATATTTGACCATTTACTTCATTTAAATGGAAAAATAAATTTACTATTTATTGTATGTTTATTATGATTTGATATTATTTCATCCAATTGTCATTCACACATGTCCATCCATCAATTCGTGAACCAAGCCCCGACCCGTGACCCGCAATAAGGTAAAAGAAGGAAAAAAAAAAGGGCTAAAAAATCGGTTTTTGATATTTCCGCCGAAAGTATCCGCGGTATACCTGAAGTTTCCAGATTTCCTCCTCTCAGAGAGGAGGAAAACTGGAAAATGCGAGTTTACCGCCGATGGCAGCAGCGGTAAGGCTTAGTGAGTGTCCAAATAAAGTCGCAAGGCCTTTTTATTTCAAATTATCAGAAAAAAGAAAAAAAAAGGCTAAAAAATCAATTTTCAATAATTATGCCGTGGTACACTTGCAATTTCCGGTATTCCTCCTCTCAGAGAGGAGGAAATCTGGAAAGTAACCGCCGATTCCAGTAGTGGAAAAGCTGAGTGAGTGTCCAAATAAAGTTGCAAGGCCTTTTCTTTTCGAATTATCATAAAATAGAATGAAAGAATCGATATTTTCATTTTTTCTTGTTTCCCATATCTAGTGAACCCCCATATAATATGAATAAAGGGAAAAAAAATCACACAAGCTGACTTTGGCTATTGACACATGTTGAATTCAATTTCTAGTTTTTCTAATAAATATGCTTCCCCCATAAATAAAAGTAGAAATATATAAATGGTCATCAAATATCATCCCCATAATTAATGAATAAAATCCGAGATATCAAGCTATTAAAGCAATTTGCTCCTGTCTACAACTCCATCCTTAAATCTTTCATCACTCGTAGCCTTTAATGATCATCGGTGTGATTCACTTGATAATAAATTCTTAAAAATTCAATTCCATGCAAACAGAGGGGCCCCCTTAACAGAGCACATTTGTGAAAGGGAATTTAAAAGCATTGAGTGTTATCACGTATCTAATCTAGTGCAATAACATAAATGGTTTTGCAATCTTGAAGTCAACATCTAAACTTTATTTTTTTTGACATGCTTAGATTTGAAACTCTCGAGACCTAACCAGAAAGCCGTACGACTGATGGGACTGGTCAAATCGATCTCGATAGGTAAATAGGACCGTAGCACAACACCACACGGTCGCTTACATGCACAGAAAGGTAGTGATGTGTCGACTAGTACGACTTGTTTGTAGGGTTGCAAACTGAACGGTTTCGGATTGGAACCATATTGGACTTGAGCCCGTTTGTAAATAACGTTTCTGGTTCTAACTCATAACTTGTTTAGTTGGTTCCAGGGCCGGCTCCTATAGGAAAACCCGGATCTGAGTCTACCTAGAGGACTGGAATCCTGTTCCAAAATCGATTCTGATTTATCTTTATTCTTCATTTTTTCCTAAATATATGCGTATCATTAAAATTTTAACAGTGCGTCAAGTCTACTACCGCTAATATTGTGCATAAAAATGTCAAAAAAAGAGTTAATTTTGATGTACAATTTGCAATATCAAATGCTCATATGCCGGGTCCCGGGTCCACAGGTCGGAACCTATATGGACCCGGTCCCGTTTATCAATCGGAATCTAAATTAGGTTCCTGACCCGGACCCGTTTATGAAACGGAACCTAAAATAGGTTCCAGACCAAATTTTTTACAGGTCGGAACTTCTGGGTAATCAGATAATCGGATACCCGTTTGGGACCCAACATGTTTGCGAGTATAGGCTTTTTTTTTTGTCCGGTTGAAATGAAGGTTCTGCTGGTCTCACGTACATTCTCGATCGAAGATATTATGATCTCTGGTTTTTTATGGTAACAATTCTGCACCCTGTATGTCAGAGTCAATAATCTCGTGGAATCAAAGATATATTTAGTTTGGAGATTTCTCGGGAAATCTAGGTTGTGCATGGCCATGAGATACTCAAAGACATACATAATTGTCATGGGCTGCATTCTCACTATAGGACTAGCAAAAACGATGTGCAATGCATGGGCTAAATAACAAGTGAAGTAAGAAAGAGTAGGGGGAACCGGATCCGGACCCGGAACCGTTTCGGAACCGATTCCATGGCTCAGGAACCGGAACCAGAACAGTATATGGGACGGCTCTATATCCAGGCCCGGGTCTAGGTAGAGAATGATATTAAAAAAATATGTTTTATAGGAGAGATTTTAGAAAATTGAGGTAATACGTTGGGTATCGGGTCCACGGGTCCGAACCAAGGTGGAACCGGACTCGGACCCATTTACTTATCGGGGCATGATTAAGGAGCTAGATCCGGTTTTAACGGGTCGGAACCTCCGGGTAATCGGAGAATCTGGGGCTCATTTACATCCTTAGTCGTACGCCAGCTCCACTGTGAGAAGTCATGGGTTTGAGTCCTCACATCACTGCTCCCTCCCTCCCTCATAAGTACATCTATATATATTTTGGCCGAACGGGGATTCCGGATCTCAAGCACTATGTGCAAATAAATAAAGAAAAAAACCCGAGTACTGCCCATCTATTAATAAATAAACCCCATACCCAAATCCCAATCCATGAGCTCACTTACAAACAAAGAAAACACTCTCCTTTTTAAGAGAAGAAATAAAAATTCTACTCTCTGACCTTTTGATTCTACTACATCCTAAATGTTGTTCTCTCTTATATTGACCATTTACTTCATTTAAATGGGAAAATAAATTTACTATTTATTGTATGTTTATTATGATTTGATATTATTTCATCCAATTGTTATTCACACATGTCCATCTATCATTTCGTGAACCAAGCCCCGACCCGTGACCCGCAATAAGGTAAAAGAAGGCTAAAAAACCGGTTTTTGATATTTCCACCGTATGTATCCGCGGTATACCTGAAGTTTCAAGATTTCCTCCTCTCAGAGAGGAGGAAAACTGGAAAATGCGAGTTTACCGCCGAGGGAAGCAGTTGCAAAGCTTAGTGAGTGTCCAAATAAAGTCGCAAGGCCTTTATATTTCAAATTATCAGAAAAGGAGGAAAAAAAAGGCTAAAAAATCGGTTTTCAATATTTCCGCCGCGATATACTTGCAATTTCCGGTTTTCCTCCTCTTAGAGAGGAGGAAATCTGGAAAGTAACGAGTTTACCGCCGATTTAAGCAGCGGTAAAGCTGAGTGAGAGTCCAAATAAAGTTGCAAGGCCTTTTCTTTTCCAATTAACATAAAATAGAATGAAAGAATCGATAGTTGTATTTTTTCTTGTTTCCCATATCTAGTGAATCCCCATATAATAGGAATAAAGAGAAAAAAATCACACAAGCTGACTTTGACAATTGACACATGTTGAATTCAATTTCTAGTTTTTCATATAAATATGCTTTCCTCATAAATAAAAGTAGAAATATATAAACTGTCATCAAATATCATCCCCATAATTAAAGAATAAAATCCGAGATATATATCGAGTTATTAAAGCAATTTGCTCCTGGCTACAACTCCATCCTTAAATCTTTCATCACTCGTAGCTTTTAATGATCATCGGTGTGATTCACTTGATAATAAATTCTTAAAAATCCAATTCCATGCAAACAGAGGGGCCCTTAAGAGAGCACATTTGTGAAAGGGAATTTAAAAGCATTGAGTGTTATCACGTATCTAATCTAGAGCAATGACATAAAAGGTTTTGCAATCTTGAAGTCAACATCTAAACTTTATTTTTGTTGACATGCTTAGATTTGAAACTCTCGGGACCTAGCCAGAAAGCCGAACGACTGACGGAACTGGTCAAATCGAGCTCGATAACTATTTAGGACCGTAGCACTACACCACACGGTCGCATATATGCATAGAAAGGCAGTGATGTGTCGACTACTACGACATGTTTGTAGGGTTGCAAACGGAACGGTTCCGGATCGGAACTATAGTGGATTCGGACCCGTTTGTGAATAACGGTTCCGGTTCTGAATCCGGTTTTGACGCGTAACTTGTTTAGTTGGTTCCAGACCCAGCTTCGATAGGAAAACCGGATCCGGGTCTACCTAGAGGACCGGAATCCTGTTCCAAAATCGATTCTGATTTATCTTTATTCTTGATTTTTCCTAAAATAAGCGTATCATTAAAATTGTAACAGTGCGTCAAGTCTACTACCGCTAATATTGTGCATAAAAGTGTCAAAAAAGAGTTAATTTTGATGTACAATTTGCAATATCAAATGCTCATATGCCGGGTCCCGGTTCCACAGGTCGGAACCTATATGGACCAGGTCCCGTTTATCAATCGGAATCTAAATTAGGTTCCTGACCCGGACCCGTTTATGAAACGGAACCTAAAATAGGTTCCAGACCAAATTTTTTACAGGTCGGAACTTCTGGGTAATCAGATAATCGGATACCCGTTTGGAACCCTACATGTTTGCGAGTATAGGCTTTTTTTTTGTCCGGTTGAAATGAAGGTTCTGCTGGTCTCACGTACATTCTCGATCGAAGATATTATGATCTCTGGTTTTTTATGGTAACAATTCTGCACCCTGTATGTCAGAGTCAATAATCTCGTAGAATCAAAGATATATTTAGTTTGGAGATTTCTCGGGAAATCTAGGTTGTGCATGGCCATGAGATATTCAAACATATACATAATTGTCATGGGCTGCATTCTCTCTGTAGGACCAGCAAAAGCGATGTGCAATGCATGGACTAAACAACAAGTGAAATAAGAAAGAGAAGGTGGAACCGGATCCGGACCCGGAACCGTTTCGGAACCAATGATATGGCTCCGGAACCGGAACCAGAACAGTATATGGGACGGCTCTAGATCCAGGCCCGGGTCCAGGTTGAGAGTGATATTACAAAAAATATGTTTTTAAGGAGTCATTTTAGAAAATTGAGGTAATATGTTGGCTATCGGGTCCACGGGTCCGAAACAAGGTGGAACCGGACCCGGATCCATTTACTTATCGGGGCATGATTAAGGACCCAGACTCGGTTTTAACTGGTCGGAACCTCCGGGTAATCGGTAAATCGGGGACCCATTTACATCCTTAGTCGTACGCCCGCTCAGCTGTGAGAGGTCATGGGTTTGAGTCCTCGCATCAATGCTCCCTCCCTCCCTCATAAATATATCTATATATATATTTTGGCCGAACGGGGATTCCGGATCTCAAGCACTAAGTGCAAATAAATAAAAAACAAGCCCGAGCACTGCCCATCTATTAATAACTAAACCCCATACCCAAAGCCCAATCCATGAGCTCACTTACAAAAAAAGAAAACACTCTTCTTTTTAAGAGAAGAAATAAAATTGCTACTCTCTGACTTTTTGATTCTACTACATCCTAAATTTTGTTCTTCTTATATTTGACCATTTACTTCATTTAAATGGAAAAATAAATTTACTATTTATTGTATGTTTATTATGATTTGATATTATTTCATCCAATTGTCATTCACACATGTCCATCCATCAATTCGTGAACCAAGCCCCGACCCGTGACCCGCAATAAGGTAAAAGAAGGAAAAAAAAAAGGGCTAAAAAATCGGTTTTTGATATTTCCGCCGAAAGTATCCGCGGTATACCTGAAGTTTCCAGATTTCCTCCTCTCAGAGAGGAGGAAAACTGGAAAATGCGAGTTTACCGCCGATGGCAGCAGCGGTAAGGCTTAGTGAGTGTCCAAATAAAGTCGCAAGGCCTTTTTATTTCAAATTATCAGAAAAAAGAAAAAAAAAGGCTAAAAAATCAATTTTCAATAATTATGCCGTGGTACACTTGCAATTTCCGGTATTCCTCCTCTCAGAGAGGAGGAAATCTGGAAAGTAACCGCCGATTCCAGTAGTGGAAAAGCTGAGTGAGTGTCCAAATAAAGTTGCAAGGCCTTTTCTTTTCGAATTATCATAAAATAGAATGAAAGAATCGATATTTTCATTTTTTCTTGTTTCCCATATCTAGTGAACCCCCATATAATATGAATAAAGGGAAAAAAAATCACACAAGCTGACTTTGGCTATTGACACATGTTGAATTCAATTTCTAGTTTTTCTAATAAATATGCTTCCCCCATAAATAAAAGTAGAAATATATAAATGGTCATCAAATATCATCCCCATAATTAATGAATAAAATCCGAGATATCAAGCTATTAAAGCAATTTGCTCCTGTCTACAACTCCATCCTTAAATCTTTCATCACTCGTAGCCTTTAATGATCATCGGTGTGATTCACTTGATAATAAATTCTTAAAAATTCAATTCCATGCAAACAGAGGGGCCCCCTTAACAGAGCACATTTGTGAAAGGGAATTTAAAAGCATTGAGTGTTATCACGTATCTAATCTAGTGCAATAACATAAATGGTTTTGCAATCTTGAAGTCAACATCTAAACTTTATTTTTTTTGACATGCTTAGATTTGAAACTCTCGAGACCTAACCAGAAAGCCGTACGACTGATGGGACTGGTCAAATCGATCTCGATAGGTAAATAGGACCGTAGCACAACACCACACGGTCGCTTACATGCACAGAAAGGTAGTGATGTGTCGACTAGTACGACTTGTTTGTAGGGTTGCAAACTGAACGGTTTCGGATTGGAACCATATTGGACTTGAGCCCGTTTGTAAATAACGTTTCTGGTTCTAACTCATAACTTGTTTAGTTGGTTCCAGGGCCGGCTCCTATAGGAAAACCCGGATCTGAGTCTACCTAGAGGACTGGAATCCTGTTCCAAAATCGATTCTGATTTATCTTTATTCTTCATTTTTTCCTAAATATATGCGTATCATTAAAATTTTAACAGTGCGTCAAGTCTACTACCGCTAATATTGTGCATAAAAATGTCAAAAAAAGAGTTAATTTTGATGTACAATTTGCAATATCAAATGCTCATATGCCGGGTCCCGGGTCCACAGGTCGGAACCTATATGGACCCGGTCCCGTTTATCAATCGGAATCTAAATTAGGTTCCTGACCCGGACCCGTTTATGAAACGGAACCTAAAATAGGTTCCAGACCAAATTTTTTACAGGTCGGAACTTCTGGGTAATCAGATAATCGGATACCCGTTTGGGACCCAACATGTTTGCGAGTATAGGCTTTTTTTTTTGTCCGGTTGAAATGAAGGTTCTGCTGGTCTCACGTACATTCTCGATCGAAGATATTATGATCTCTGGTTTTTTATGGTAACAATTCTGCACCCTGTATGTCAGAGTCAATAATCTCGTGGAATCAAAGATATATTTAGTTTGGAGATTTCTCGGGAAATCTAGGTTGTGCATGGCCATGAGATACTCAAAGACATACATAATTGTCATGGGCTGCATTCTCACTATAGGACTAGCAAAAACGATGTGCAATGCATGGGCTAAATAACAAGTGAAGTAAGAAAGAGTAGGGGGAACCGGATCCGGACCCGGAACCGTTTCGGAACCGATTCCATGGCTCAGGAACCGGAACCAGAACAGTATATGGGACGGCTCTATATCCAGGCCCGGGTCTAGGTAGAGAATGATATTAAAAAAATATGTTTTATAGGAGAGATTTTAGAAAATTGAGGTAATACGTTGGGTATCGGGTCCACGGGTCC
The DNA here is from genome assembly GCA_038049695.1 of Cinnamomum chago. Classification (NCBI taxonomy): domain Eukaryota; kingdom Viridiplantae; phylum Streptophyta; class Magnoliopsida; order Laurales; family Lauraceae; genus Cinnamomum; species Cinnamomum chago. The sequence continues at coordinate 60,792,341 of CP142457.1, forward strand.
GAACCAAGGTGGAACCGGACTCGGACCCATTTACTTATCGGGGCATGATTAAGGAGCTAGATCCGGTTTTAACGGGTCGGAACCTCCGGGTAATCGGAGAATCTGGGGCTCATTTACATCCTTAGTCGTACGCCAGCTCCACTGTGAGAAGTCATGGGTTTGAGTCCTCACATCACTGCTCCCTCCCTCCCTCATAAGTACATCTATATATATTTTGGCCGAACGGGGATTCCGGATCTCAAGCACTATGTGCAAATAAATAAAGAAAAAAACCCGAGTACTGCCCATCTATTAATAAATAAACCCCATACCCAAATCCCAATCCATGAGCTCACTTACAAACAAAGAAAACACTCTCCTTTTTAAGAGAAGAAATAAAAATTCTACTCTCTGACCTTTTGATTCTACTACATCCTAAATGTTGTTCTCTCTTATATTGACCATTTACTTCATTTAAATGGGAAAATAAATTTACTATTTATTGTATGTTTATTATGATTTGATATTATTTCATCCAATTGTTATTCACACATGTCCATCTATCATTTCGTGAACCAAGCCCCGACCCGTGACCCGCAATAAGGTAAAAGAAGGCTAAAAAACCGGTTTTTGATATTTCCACCGTATGTATCCGCGGTATACCTGAAGTTTCAAGATTTCCTCCTCTCAGAGAGGAGGAAAACTGGAAAATGCGAGTTTACCGCCGAGGGAAGCAGTTGCAAAGCTTAGTGAGTGTCCAAATAAAGTCGCAAGGCCTTTATATTTCAAATTATCAGAAAAGGAGGAAAAAAAAGGCTAAAAAATCGGTTTTCAATATTTCCGCCGCGATATACTTGCAATTTCCGGTTTTCCTCCTCTTAGAGAGGAGGAAATCTGGAAAGTAACGAGTTTACCGCCGATTTAAGCAGCGGTAAAGCTGAGTGAGTGTCCAAATAAAGTTGCAAGGCCTTTTCTTTTCCAATTAACATAAAATAGAATGAAAGAATCGATAGTTGTATTTTTTCTTGTTTCCCATATCTAGTGAATCCCCATATAATAGGAATAAAGAGAAAAAAATCACACAAGCTGACTTTGACAATTGACACATGTTGAATTCAATTTCTAGTTTTTCATATAAATATGCTTTCCTCATAAATAAAAGTAGAAATATATAAACTGTCATCAAATATCATCCCCATAATTAAAGAATAAAATCCGAGATATATATCGAGTTATTAAAGCAATTTGCTCCTGTCTACAACTCCATCCTTAAATCTTTCATCACTCGTAGCTTTTAATGATCATCGGTGTGATTCACTTGATAATAAATTCTTAAAAATCCAATTCCATGCAAACAGAGGGGCCCTTAAGAGAGCACATTTGTGAAAGGGAATTTAAAAGCATTGAGTGTTATCACGTATCTAATCTAGAGCAATGACATAAAAGGTTTTGCAATCTTGAAGTCAACATCTAAACTTTATTTTTGTTGACATGCTTAGATTTGAAACTCTCGGGACCTAGCCAGAAAGCCGAACGACTGACGGAACTGGTCAAATCGAGCTCGATAACTATTTAGGACCGTAGCACTACACCACACGGTCGCATATATGCATAGAAAGGCAGTGATGTGTCGACTACTACGACATGTTTGTAGGGTTGCAAACGGAACGGTTCCGGATCGGAACTATAGTGGATTCGGACCCGTTTGTGAATAACGGTTCCGGTTCTGAATCCGGTTTTGACGCGTAACTTGTTTAGTTGGTTCCAGACCCAGCTTCGATAGGAAAACCGGATCCGGGTCTACCTAGAGGACCGGAATCCTGTTCCAAAATCGATTCTGATTTATCTTTATTCTTGATTTTTCCTAAAATAAGCGTATCATTAAAATTGTAACAGTGCGTCAAGTCTACTACCGCTAATATTGTGCATAAAAGTGTCAAAAAAGAGTTAATTTTGATGTACAATTTGCAATATCAAATGCTCATATGCCGGGTCCCGGTTCCACAGGTCGGAACCTATATGGACCAGGTCCCGTTTATCAATCGGAATCTAAATTAGGTTCCTGACCCGGACCCGTTTATGAAACGGAACCTAAAATAGGTTCCAGACCAAATTTTTTACAGGTCGGAACTTCTGGGTAATCAGATAATCGGATACCCGTTTGGAACCCTACATGTTTGCGAGTATAGGCTTTTTTTTTGTCCGGTTGAAATGAAGGTTCTGCTGGTCTCACGTACATTCTCGATCGAAGATATTATGATCTCTGGTTTTTTATGGTAACAATTCTGCACCCTGTATGTCAGAGTCAATAATCTCGTAGAATCAAAGATATATTTAGTTTGGAGATTTCTCGGGAAATCTAGGTTGTGCATGGCCATGAGATATTCAAACATATACATAATTGTCATGGGCTGCATTCTCTCTGTAGGACCAGCAAAAGCGATGTGCAATGCATGGACTAAACAACAAGTGAAATAAGAAAGAGAAGGTGGAACCGGATCCGGACCCGGAACCGTTTCGGAACCAATGATATGGCTCCGGAACCGGAACCAGAACAGTATATGGGACGGCTCTAGATCCAGGCCCGGGTCCAGGTTGAGAGTGATATTACAAAAAATATGTTTTTAAGGAGTCATTTTAGAAAATTGAGGTAATATGTTGGCTATCGGGTCCACGGGTCCGAAACAAGGTGGAACCGGACCCGGATCCATTTACTTATCGGGGCATGATTAAGGACCCAGACTCGGTTTTAACTGGTCGGAACCTCCGGGTAATCGGTAAATCGGGGACCCATTTACATCCTTAGTCGTACGCCCGCTCAGCTGTGAGAGGTCATGGGTTTGAGTCCTCGCATCAATGCTCCCTCCCTCCCTCATAAATATATCTATATATATATTTTGGCCGAACGGGGATTCCGGATCTCAAGCACTAAGTGCAAATAAATAAAAAACAAGCCCGAGCACTGCCCATCTATTAATAACTAAACCCCATACCCAAAGCCCAATCCATGAGCTCACTTACAAAAAAAGAAAACACTCTTCTTTTTAAGAGAAGAAATAAAATTGCTACTCTCTGACTTTTTGATTCTACTACATCCTAAATTTTGTTCTTCTTATATTTGACCATTTACTTCATTTAAATGGAAAAATAAATTTACTATTTATTGTATGTTTATTATGATTTGATATTATTTCATCCAATTGTCATTCACACATGTCCATCCATCAATTCGTGAACCAAGCCCCGACCCGTGACCCGCAATAAGGTAAAAGAAGGAAAAAAAAAAGGGCTAAAAAATCGGTTTTTGATATTTCCGCCGAAAGTATCCGCGGTATACCTGAAGTTTCCAGATTTCCTCCTCTCAGAGAGGAGGAAAACTGGAAAATGCGAGTTTACCGCCGATGGCAGCAGCGGTAAGGCTTAGTGAGTGTCCAAATAAAGTCGCAAGGCCTTTTTATTTCAAATTATCAGAAAAAAGAAAAAAAAAGGCTAAAAAATCAATTTTCAATAATTATGCCGTGGTACACTTGCAATTTCCGGTATTCCTCCTCTCAGAGAGGAGGAAATCTGGAAAGTAACCGCCGATTCCAGTAGTGGAAAAGCTGAGTGAGTGTCCAAATAAAGTTGCAAGGCCTTTTCTTTTCGAATTATCATAAAATAGAATGAAAGAATCGATATTTTCATTTTTTCTTGTTTCCCATATCTAGTGAACCCCCATATAATATGAATAAAGGGAAAAAAAATCACACAAGCTGACTTTGGCTATTGACACATGTTGAATTCAATTTCTAGTTTTTCTAATAAATATGCTTCCCCCATAAATAAAAGTAGAAATATATAAATGGTCATCAAATATCATCCCCATAATTAATGAATAAAATCCGAGATATCAAGCTATTAAAGCAATTTGCTCCTGTCTACAACTCCATCCTTAAATCTTTCATCACTCGTAGCCTTTAATGATCATCGGTGTGATTCACTTGATAATAAATTCTTAAAAATTCAATTCCATGCAAACAGAGGGGCCCCCTTAACAGAGCACATTTGTGAAAGGGAATTTAAAAGCATTGAGTGTTATCACGTATCTAATCTAGTGCAATAACATAAATGGTTTTGCAATCTTGAAGTCAACATCTAAACTTTATTTTTTTTGACATGCTTAGATTTGAAACTCTCGAGACCTAACCAGAAAGCCGTACGACTGATGGGACTGGTCAAATCGATCTCGATAGGTAAATAGGACCGTAGCACAACACCACACGGTCGCTTACATGCACAGAAAGGTAGTGATGTGTCGACTAGTACGACTTGTTTGTAGGGTTGCAAACTGAACGGTTTCGAATTGGAACCATATTGGACTTGAGCCCGTTTGTAAATAACGTTTCTGGTTCTAACTCATAACTTGTTTAGTTGGTTCCAGGGCCGGCTCCTATAGGAAAACCCGGATCTGAGTCTACCTAGAGGACTGGAATCCTGTTCCAAAATCGATTCTGATTTATCCTTATTCTTCATTTTTCCTAAATATATGCGTATCATTAAAATTTTAACAGTGCGTCAAGTCTACTACCGCTAATATTGTGCATAAAAATGTCAAAAAAAGAGTTAATTTTGATGTACAATTTGCAATATCAAATGCTCATATGCCGGGTCCCGGGTCCACAGGTCGGAACCTATATGGACCCGGTCCCGTTTATCAATCGGAATCTAAATTAGGTTCCTGACCCGGACCCGTTTATGAAACGGAACCTAAAATAGGTTCCAGACCAAATTTTTTACAGGTCGGAACTTCTGGGTAATCAGATAATCGGATACCCGTTTGGGACCCAACATGTTTGCGAGTATAGGCTTTTTTTTTTGTCCGGTTGAAATGAAGGTTCTGCTGGTCTCACGTACATTCTCGATCGAAGATATTATGATCTCTGGTTTTTTATGGTAACAATTCTGCACCCTGTATGTCAGAGTCAATAATCTCGTGGAATCAAAGATATATTTAGTTTGGAGATTTCTCGGGAAATCTAGGTTGTGCATGGCCATGAGATACTCAAAGACATACATAATTGTCATGGGCTGCATTCTCACTATAGGACTAGCAAAAACGATGTGCAATGCATGGGCTAAATAACAAGTGAAGTAAGAAAGAGTAGGGGGAACCGGATCCGGACCCGGAACCGTTTCGGAACCGATTCCATGGCTCAGGAACCGGAACCAGAACAGTATATGGGACGGCTCTATATCCAGGCCCGGGTCTAGGTAGAGAATGATATTAAAAAAATATGTTTTATAGGAGAGATTTTAGAAAATTGAGGTAATACGTTGGGTATCGGGTCCACGGGTCCGAACCAAGGTGGAACCGGACTCGGACCCATTTACTTATCGGGGCATGATTAAGGAGCTAGATCCGGTTTTAACGGGTCGGAACCTCCGGGTAATCGGAGAATCTGGGGCTCATTTACATCCTTAGTCGTACGCCAGCTCCACTGTGAGAAGTCATGGGTTTGAGTCCTCACATCACTGCTCCCTCCCTCCCTCATAAGTACATCTATATATATTTTGGCCGAACGGGGATTCCGGATCTCAAGCACTATGTGCAAATAAATAAAGAAAAAAACCCGAGTACTGCCCATCTATTAATAAATAAACCCCATACCCAAATCCCAATCCATGAGCTCACTTACAAACAAAGAAAACACTCTCCTTTTTAAGAGAAGAAATAAAAATTCTACTCTCTGACCTTTTGATTCTACTACATCCTAAATGTTGTTCTCTCTTATATTGACCATTTACTTCATTTAAATGGGAAAATAAATTTACTATTTATTGTATGTTTATTATGATTTGATATTATTTCATCCAATTGTTATTCACACATGTCCATCTATCATTTCGTGAACCAAGCCCCGACCCGTGACCCGCAATAAGGTAAAAGAAGGCTAAAAAACCGGTTTTTGATATTTCCACCGTATGTATCCGCGGTATACCTGAAGTTTCAAGATTTCCTCCTCTCAGAGAGGAGGAAAACTGGAAAATGCGAGTTTACCGCCGAGGGAAGCAGTTGCAAAGCTTAGTGAGTGTCCAAATAAAGTCGCAAGGCCTTTATATTTCAAATTATCAGAAAAGGAGGAAAAAAAAGGCTAAAAAATCGGTTTTCAATATTTCCGCCGCGATATACTTGCAATTTCCGGTTTTCCTCCTCTTAGAGAGGAGGAAATCTGGAAAGTAACGAGTTTACCGCCGATTTAAGCAGCGGTAAAGCTGAGTGAGTGTCCAAATAAAGTTGCAAGGCCTTTTCTTTTCCAATTAACATAAAATAGAATGAAAGAATCGATAGTTGTATTTTTTCTTGTTTCCCATATCTAGTGAATCCCCATATAATAGGAATAAAGAGAAAAAAATCACACAAGCTGACTTTGACAATTGACACATGTTGAATTCAATTTCTAGTTTTTCATATAAATATGCTTTCCTCATAAATAAAAGTAGAAATATATAAACTGTCATCAAATATCATCCCCATAATTAAAGAATAAAATCCGAGATATATATCGAGTTATTAAAGCAATTTGCTCCTGTCTACAACTCCATCCTTAAATCTTTCATCACTCGTAGCTTTTAATGATCATCGGTGTGATTCACTTGATAATAAATTCTTAAAAATCCAATTCCATGCAAACAGAGGGGCCCTTAAGAGAGCACATTTGTGAAAGGGAATTTAAAAGCATTGAGTGTTATCACGTATCTAATCTAGAGCAATGACATAAAAGGTTTTGCAATCTTGAAGTCAACATCTAAACTTTATTTTTGTTGACATGCTTAGATTTGAAACTCTCGGGACCTAGCCAGAAAGCCGAACGACTGACGGAACTGGTCAAATCGAGCTCGATAACTATTTAGGACCGTAGCACTACACCACACGGTCGCATATATGCATAGAAAGGCAGTGATGTGTCGACTACTACGACATGTTTGTAGGGTTGCAAACGGAACGGTTCCGGATCGGAACTATAGTGGATTCGGACCCGTTTGTGAATAACGGTTCCGGTTCTGAATCCGGTTTTGACGCGTAACTTGTTTAGTTGGTTCCAGACCCAGCTTCGATAGGAAAACCGGATCCGGGTCTACCTAGAGGACCGGAATCCTGTTCCAAAATCGATTCTGATTTATCTTTATTCTTGATTTTTCCTAAAATAAGCGTATCATTAAAATTGTAACAGTGCGTCAAGTCTACTACCGCTAATATTGTGCATAAAAGTGTCAAAAAAGAGTTAATTTTGATGTACAATTTGCAATATCAAATGCTCATATGCCGGGTCCCGGTTCCACAGGTCGGAACCTATATGGACCAGGTCCCGTTTATCAATCGGAATCTAAATTAGGTTCCTGACCCGGACCCGTTTATGAAACGGAACCTAAAATAGGTTCCAGACCAAATTTTTTACAGGTCGGAACTTCTGGGTAATCAGATAATCGGATACCCGTTTGGAACCCTACATGTTTGCGAGTATAGGCTTTTTTTTTGTCCGGTTGAAATGAAGGTTCTGCTGGTCTCACGTACATTCTCGATCGAAGATATTATGATCTCTGGTTTTTTATGGTAACAATTCTGCACCCTGTATGTCAGAGTCAATAATCTCGTAGAATCAAAGATATATTTAGTTTGGAGATTTCTCGGGAAATCTAGGTTGTGCATGGCCATGAGATATTCAAACATATACATAATTGTCATGGGCTGCATTCTCTCTGTAGGACCAGCAAAAGCGATGTGCAATGCATGGACTAAACAACAAGTGAAATAAGAAAGAGAAGGTGGAACCGGATCCGGACCCGGAACCGTTTCGAAACCAATGATATGGCTCCGGAACCGGAACCAGAACAGTATATGGGACGGCTCTAGATCCAGGCCCGGGTCCAGGTTGAGAGTGATATTACAAAAAATATGTTTTTAAGGAGTCATTTTAGAAAATTGAGGTAATATGTTGGCTATCGGGTCCACGGGTCCGAAACAAGGTGGAACCGGACCCGGATCCATTTACTTATCGGGGCATGATTAAGGACCCAGACTCGGTTTTAACTGGTCGGAACCTCCGGGTAATCGGTAAATCGGGGACCCATTTACATCCTTAGTCGTACGCCCGCTCAGCTGTGAGAGGTCATGGGTTTGAGTCCTCGCATCAATGCTCCCTCCCTCCCTCATAAATATATCTATATATATATTTTGGCCGAACGGGGATTCCGGATCTCAAGCACTAAGTGCAAATAAATAAAAAAAAAGCCCGAGCACTGCCCATCTATTAATAACTAAACCCCATACCCAAAGCCCAATCCATGAGCTCACTTACAAAAAAAGAAAACACTCTTCTTTTTAAGAGAAGAAATAAAATTGCTACTCTCTGACTTTTTGATTCTACTACATCCTAAATTTTGTTCTTCTTATATTGACCATTTACTTCATTTAAATGGAAAAATAAATTTACTATTTATTGTATGTTTATTATGATTTGATATTATTTCATCCAATTGTCATTCACACATGTCCATCCATCAATTCGTGAACCAAGCCCCGACCCGTGACCCGCAATAAGGTAAAAGAAGGAAAAAAAAGGGCTAAAAAATCGGTTTTTGATATTTCCGCCGAAAGTATCCGCGGTATACCTGAAGTTTCCAGATTTCCTCCTCTCAGAGAGGAGGAAAACTGGAAAATGCGAGTTTACCGCCGATGGCAGCAGCGGTAAGGCTTAGTGAGTGTCCAAATAAAGTCGCAAGGCCTTTTTATTTCAAATTATCAGAAAAAAGAAAAAAAAAGGCTAAAAAATCAATTTTCAATAATTATGCCGTGGTACACTTGCAATTTCCGGTATTCCTCCTCTCAGAGAGGAGGAAATCTGGAAAGTAACCGCCGATTCCAGTAGTGGAAAAGCTGAGTGAGTGTCCAAATAAAGTTGCAAGGCCTTTTCTTTTCGAATTATCATAAAATGGAATGAAAGAATCGATATTTTCATTTTTTCTTGTTTCCCATATCTAGTGAACCCCCATATAATATGAATAAAGGGAAAAAAAATCACACAAGCTGACTTTGGCTATTGACACATGTTGAATTCAATTTCTAGTTTTTCTAATAAATATGCTTCCCCCATAAATAAAAGTAGAAATATATAAATGGTCATCAAATATCATCCCCATAATTAATGAATAAAATCCGAGATATCAAGCTATTAAAGCAATTTGCTCCTGTCTACAACTCCATCCTTAAATCTTTCATCACTCGTAGCCTTTAATGATCATCGGTGTGATTCACTTGATAATAAATTCTTAAAAATTCAATTCCATGCAAACAGAGGGGCCCCCTTAACAGAGCACATTTGTGAAAGGGAATTTAAAAGCATTGAGTGTTATCACGTATCTAATCTAGTGCAATAACATAAATGGTTTTGCAATCTTGAAGTCAACATCTAAACTTTATTTTTTTTGACATGCTTAGATTTGAAACTCTCGAGACCTAACCAGAAAGCCGTACGACTGATGGGACTGGTCAAATCGATCTCGATAGGTAAATAGGACCGTAGCACAACACCACACGGTCGCTTACATGCACAGAAAGGTAGTGATGTGTCGACTAGTACGACTTGTTTGTAGGGTTGCAAACTGAACGGTTTCGGATTGGAACCATATTGGACTTGAGCCCGTTTGTAAATAACGTTTCTGGTTCTAACTCATAACTTGTTTAGTTGGTTCCAGGGCCGGCTCCTATAGGAAAACCCGGATCTGAGTCTACCTAGAGGACTGGAATCCTGTTCCAAAATCGATTCTGATTTATCTTTATTCTTCATTTTTCCTAAATATATGCGTATCATTAAAATTGTAACAGTGCGTCAAGTCTACTACCGCTAATATTGTGCATAAAAATGTCAAAAAAAGAGTTAATTTTGATGTACAATTTGCAATATCAAATGCTCATATGCCGGGTCCCGGGTCCACAGGTCGGAACCTATATGGACCCGGTCCCGTTTATCAATCGGAATCTAAATTAGGTTCCTGACCCGGACCCGTTTATGAAACGGAACCTAAAATAGGTTCCAGACCAAATTTTTTACAGGTCGGAACTTCTGGGTAATCAGATAATCGGATACCCGTTTGGGACCCAACATGTTTGCGAGTATAGGCTTTTTTTTTTGTCCGGTTGAAATGAAGGTTCTGCTGGTCTCACGTACATTCTCGATCGAAGATATTATGATCTCTGGTTTTTTATGGTAACAATTCTGCACCCTGTATGTCAGAGTCAATAATCTCGTGGAATCAAAGATATATTTAGTTTGGAGATTTCTCGGGAAATCTAGGTTGTGCATGGCCATGAGATACTCAAAGACATACATAATTGTCATGGGCTGCATTCTCACTATAGGACTAGCAAAAACGATGTGCAATGCATGGGCTAAATAACAAGTGAAGTAAGAAAGAGTAGGGGGAACCGGATCCGGACCCGGAACCGTTTCGGAACCGATTCCATGGCTCAGGAACCGGAACCAGAACAGTATATGGGACGGCTCTATATCCAGGCCCGGGTCTAGGTAGAGAATGATATTAAAAAAATATGTTTTATAGGAGAGATTTTAGAAAATTGAGGTAATACGTTGGGTATCGGGTCCACGGGTCCGAACCAAGGTGGAACCGGACTCGGACCCATTTACTTATCGGGGCATGATTAAGGAGCTAGATCCGGTTTTAACGGGTCGGAACCTCCGGGTAATCGGAGAATCTGGGGCTCATTTACATCCTTAGTCGTACGCCAGCTCCACTGTGAGAAGTCATGGGTTTGAGTCCTCACATCACTGCTCCCTCCCTCCCTCATAAGTACATCTATATATATTTTGGCCGAACGGGGATTCCGGATCTCAAGCACTATGTGCAAATAAATAAAGAAAAAAACCCGAGTACTGCCCATCTATTAATAAATAAACCCCATACCCAAATCCCAATCCATGAGCTCACTTACAAACAAAGAAAACACTCTCCTTTTTAAGAGAAGAAATAAAAATGCTACTCTCTGACCTTTTGATTCTACTGAAAGTCCACGAGGATCCTAACCCTAGAGGGGGGGGGGTGAATAGGGTGAGCTACAACTATGACCAATTTAAACCAATTTTAATTTCTTAACTTAAACTAGTCACAAGTGATGATTAACAATCAAAATGCGGAAGCTAAACAAACTCAATCACCACATAGCATGCACCACAACACCAATGTTTATAGTGGTTCGGCCTCAATGCCTACATCCACTACCGGCTTGTGAATCCAATCACCCCACCGGATTTCCACTATTTATGCTTTTAACTAGGCTAAGCAATAACCCTTACAAAATGCTTTTCAAAGGCTAAGCAATAACCCTACAAGATGCTTTTCAAAGGCTAAGCAATAACCTTACAAGATGCTTTTCAAAGGCTAAGCAATAACCTTTACAAAGTTGATTTCTCAAAGAAGGTGTCTTTCCAAAAGATCACTCTAAGAGATTACAATTTAAGCTCATATGAAATTGCCTCTTGAATAGGCTAATATGAAAGTTTAATACAAATTACAAACATACACTTAAAACAAGCTAAAGTGTGTGCACAAGTGTATGAGTGTGTTTCTTCAATCAATCTTAACAAAGAAGCTCTTAAATGAATGCATGATGCATTTTAAAATCAAAGCTTATAAAATGATGATTGAAGAGAAAACTAATCACATGTGAAATTCAAAGAATCACAAGTTGTATGAAAAATAAAGTTTAAGAAAGCATGTGATTTGATAAGAGTGATTGCAAACTAATCTAATTTACCAAGAAAGATATTGAGCTTGCAAATCAACTCTTTAAGGACTTGAAATCATGCATAAATGAAAATACAAAGGATTTGAACATGCATGAATTTCATTTGTATGGAAATCAAAATAACTTAGAAGATGTACCTTTTAAAAACTCATGAGTTTGATTTCCAAATTGCCCTCTAGCCTTTCCAACTTCTTCCCCTTTCTTTGGCTCCAAAATGCTCTCAAAGGTTCATAGTTCAAGCCTTGAAAAAGGTTGGAAATGAATGGACTTTATAGCCAAAAAGTTGCCAACGGCTAGTTCTCGGTCGACCGAGAAACAGGTCTCGGTCGACCTAGAAGGCACAACGGATATAAATCTGACCGTTGGAGCTACAGCTCAGATTTCTGCAGAAATGACCTGCAGTTGTCTTGGTCGACCGAGAGGCAGGTCTCGGTCGACCGAGAACACTGCCTGAAACAGCCCAGAAATATGACAAAAGAGAGAAACTTGAGGCTTTTAAGGGCAACTCTTTGGGGGGATTTTTGGGCTGGTAAACCAAGCTTGGTAACATGTTTTAAGGCATTCTAAGATGTTTAAAAACATGAAATACACAAAGCCTAAAAAGATTCAAAGATTTAAAATCAAAGGCAAGCTTGATTAGTAAAAACTCTTTTCAATTGAAATTGCATACAAAACTGATTCTAAAAGTGCTGAAAGTATGCAAACCTCAAACCTAAATACCTAACATGATTTTCCAAATGAAGTGCACAAGGAAATAGGTTTTCAAAAAGAGTTTGGGTTTCAAAACCAATGCATCCAACTTTAAAACCAAAACAAGCATAAAGCAAAGATTTTTCCAAATCTTAAAAGCTATGCAAGTATAAAACTAGATTTCAAGGTTTTCTAAAACAATGCTAGTGTGTGAATCCAAATGATGCTAAAGTGCAAATGCATCCATCAAATTGCAAAAACAAAAGACCTAACAATCTCCCCCTTTGCAATTTGATGGCAACTTACTCATCATAGAAATTACACACTAAGTCTTCAGCTCCCCCTAAGCTGGACAAGTCTTGAAATCTTCTTGGATGCTCCTTCTCTTAGCTTGGGCTCTTGGGCTCTTTTCTTCAATCTTCTTGATGCTTGGAGCTTGATCATTCTTCAAGCTTTCTTTCCATCTTCCTCTCTTTAGCCAAGCACCTTCTTTAGCTCCAAGCTTTCTTTCTTCTATTTGCTCTCCCCCTTTGACCATGCTTCTTTCTCCTCTTGAGAACTTGAAAGCTTTCTCCCCCTTTGATGGATAGGAGATCTTCGAGTACTTGAACTCTCGAACTCTCTCCCCCTTTGAAGAGTAGGAGATCTTTGAGTCACACTTGAACTCTCTCTCCCCCTTTGACATTAAATTGCAAAGGTACCTACACACATGAGACAAGAAGAATACCTTTAGTAGCACCTGTTAACAAATGTAATCGAAAATGACAAACATAACAGGCTATCATGTATGTAAGTTAACTCTAAGGGCTCATTAGCATTCCAAGGGTGAATTTGATCAAAACTAATTCTTCCTACGAAGGTTTACACTCCCCCTCAATCCATTCTCTTCTTTTGTCAAGCTTTTGACAAGATATAACTATTAGATTCAAGAAGTAGATGGTTTAACCAAGTGAGGGTTAACTTCAAGGAAAGGATTAGATTCATTTAACTATTAAGCACAATATGATCAAATTACCAAAAGAGAGCTAGGTCTAATGGGAGAAGCAATCATGGATATCAATTGAAACAAACATATCAATTGAGATTAAAGGATGTGACTATAAAATCAATCACTCTAAAATGGATTTAAAAGTATAACTATTATGAGAAATCCAAATTAGAGCTATCCATGATGTGGGGTTTACTTAAACATAGCATCAATCAATATTACTTATGAAAATCATATGCTATGTAAGATTTTGAAAATCATTTCATTCAATCAATAAATATGACTTATTAAAGTGCATGAATGAGTGAAATGAAATTCAATCATGAAGCCAACCTCAACTAATAACCAACCAATATTATGAACACATAAACATGGTGGTCATGAGATATACCTATAAGAGCAAAGGAGGTGACAATCATGAACATTATGATGCTAATGGTGTGTGACATGGAAAGATCATATTACTTATCAAGTTTAGTCCAATGCACACAAGGTCTATCACATACACAAGATAAGATATCAATTGGATAAGAAATCAATGGAAAGTTATACCAAATGAAACCAATTGACTATGATAACATTAATCAAAGCAAGGATGTGACAAACTACCATCAAGCATCATAAATGCATATTCATCACTTTTAATGATATTCCTAAAGAGCATAGTGATGAACAAGGCAAATTGCAATGCAAAAGGATAAAGCTTTGTAATGCATGCAATTTCCAAAGTGTCTAGATCATATGAATTCAACACTAAGATATCCATCAAACAAGTGATATAACTATGAAATACAAGGAGTGGATCTCAAAGAGGTTCATATGATCAAGAACACTACTATGAGGTTGAAACATGTATAAGGATGATATCAAGAGAATCTACATGAATCAACATCATAACCATCCAAAAAGAAATGACTATAAGGCAAAGAGGATGGATTTGGGTTCTAGTATGGTTTCTACAAATGTAACTAAGGTCACAACCATACATGGAACCAATTGTCATTTGCATATGCAAGGAAAGTAAACAAACAAGCAAAGATGCAAACAACAAACATTTCCATTTCTAAAGATAATGAAACCAAAAGAAAAAGAAATGAAAACATGGAACATGCTCAAAAGATTATAACTAATGAAGTTATGGAGCATTTCCATTCAATCAATCTTCAAATCATTTTGATAAACAAAATCCAACAATGAGCATAAAAGGAATGATTTTGAAGATCAATTTTCAACTTTGTATTTGAAAAGATATAACTTAGATGAGACACATACAAGTTGATAATTCAAAACAATGAATTTCCATAAACGGGTATAACTTATAAATCCATGGAGAAACTTGAAATGAATCAAATCATTTGATTTACAAAAAGGATCTAACTAAGACATCCATCAAATGATCTAACAACAATTGATCATGACAAATTAGCTATGAAAGCTTTTAACATCACAATCAATTAATCATGTAGAAATGCAATGCAAAACATATGAGTGCAACAAGCAAATCAAACATGATGAGATTATAATCAAAAGATTTTGAAAACCATGAAGTGTAACTTAGAATGGTGTATGAAAACAAAATCAATTGATCATAAATAAGCAATGCATCTTAAGAAATCTAACTAAAAGAAACAAAATGCAAATGCAATCATGACCAACAAAGTGATTTAACTAATAAAGAGTAGGTTGGTCAATGAGGTTCAAGACCCTAAGGTTTGTCTAGGTAAATAACTTTAGGAATCCACCTAAGGTCTTGGGAGGGTTGAACTTTGAGGTCTATCTTGGAATTCTCACCAACTAAAGGAGATTTAACTTGATAAATTTTCAATTTGAACTTATCACCATGATATTTAGATTTTACTAAATTTGGCTTAGAATGGTGATTAGTCTTTTGATGTTGGTGAGTTTTCTTCTTAGGGGATTGTTTCACTTTTCTTTTCTTCTTATTTTCTCCCTTTCTTTGACTTTTGAAATTTAGATTTAACTTAGTAAATTTCTTCAAAAGTTCTTTCATGTTTTGACTTAAGGGAGGTAGGTTGAGAAGCTTTTTGTTAATAGATTCTTTTAAACTTGGTTTGACTTGTTTAACCTTTTTAGAATCTATTTTTGGAGACTCCATTTTAAAGGATTTAACTTGTTTAGTCTTTGTGGAGTCTTTCTTCATTTTTAGTGTCTTACCCTTCATAGGTTTAGATTCTCCATTTTTGAGTTCAAAGATGGGTTTAGACACATGGCTTCTTTTCCTTAGTTTGCACTCAAACCTAAAATGTCCTTCAATGCCACAAAAATTACATTTGGTTTTGGGCAAAGGAGAAAGAGTGCTAGAGAATGAGGACTCACCTTTCACAAAAGTGTTGGTGAATTTAGGGTCATAAGATATATTCCTATTAAATCCAATACCCGTCCTATCTCCATGAGGTTTACCCAATTTAAATAATTTTTCAAGTCTTTCTTCACTTTGGGTAAACTTGCACTCATACTTTTGTTTATATCCTTCAAGTTGAGTGACTTTGGTTATAAGGATTGAATTTTCATGTTTGACTTTTGAAAGTTCATTTTCAATTTCCTTATAATTGCTTAGCTCTTCATAGGCAAGTTTTAACTTAGAATTAAGCTCATTAACAACATTAGATCCAAGTTCTAAAGTTTTTGAATTACTTTGTGCATTAGACAAATTTTCATTTGAAATTGTCAACTTGGATTTTAAATAGTTAATGTTTTCATCTTGTCTTTTAATTGTATCTCTTAGGTTACAATTTTCCTTTTTAAGCTCATCACAATTTATCTTAGTCTTATTTAATTCATCTTGAGCATTTGATAAATTTTCCTTAGAGATAGACAATTTAGATTCAAGATTGTTAAAGTCTTTATCTTGCCTTTGTAATTGATCTCTTAGTTTTAGATTTTCCTTATTGACATTTTCATAACCCATCTTTAATTCTTTTAGTTCATCTTGAATGTTGGATAGGTTATTTAAAGAGATCATGAACTTAGAGTCTAGACATTTTATAACTTCTTCTTTCTCTCTAAGTTCATCTTTTGAAGAGGCTAGCTCTTTGTTTAGTCTATTTGATTCTTCTTTTAGACTTTTATTTCTCTTATCAAGCTTTGAAGATAATGTATATAATTCATTATAGGCTTGTTGAAGATCATCTTCATTATATTCATTTTCTTCTTCTTTTGGATCAAATTGATTTTCATTAGTTTGAGAGTTTGAAACTCCAAAAGAAGGAAGAGTGAGGGGTCTAGAAGAATCTACAAAGTCTAGCCTAGTGAAGTCCATTTAAATGATTTTCAAGTAATCACAACTCTAGGGTTTTAACTCTAGGTTTTTACACCTAATCAAGAGTTCCAAACACTTGATCCTAAGGGATTAGAGCACTTGGCTCTGATACCAATTGAAAGTCCACGAGGATCCTAACCCTAGAGGGGGGGGGGTGAATAGGGTGAGCTACAACTATGACCAATTTAAACCAATTTTAATTTCTTAACTTAAACTAGTCACAAGTGATGATTAACAATCAAAATGCGGAAGCTAAACAAACTCAATCACCACATAGCATGCACCACAACACCAATGTTTATAGTGGTTCGGCCTCAATGCCTACATCCACTACCGGCTTGTGAATCCAATCACCCCACCGGATTTCCACTATTTATGCTTTTAACTAGGCTAAGCAATAACCCTTACAAAATGCTTTTCAAAGGCTAAGCAATAACCCTACAAGATGCTTTTCAAAGGCTAAGCAATAACCTTACAAGATGCTTTTCAAAGGCTAAGCAATAACCTTACAAGATGCTTTTCAAAGGCTAAGCAATAACCTTTACAAAGTTGATTTCTCAAAGAAGGTGTCTTTCCAAAAGATCACTCTAAGAGATTACAATTTAAGCTCATATGAAATTGCCTCTTGAATAGGCTAATATGAAAGTTTAATACAAATTACAAACATACACTTAAAACAAGCTAAAGTGTGTGCACAAGTGTATGAGTGTGTTTCTTCAATCAATCTTAACAAAGAAGCTCTTAAATGAATGCATGATGCATTTTAAAATCAAAGCTTATAAAATGATGATTGAAGAGAAAACTAATCACATGTGAAATTCAAAGAATCACAAGTTGTATGAAAAATAAAGTTTAAGAAAGCATGTGATTTGATAAGAGTGATTGCAAACTAATCTAATTTACCAAGAAAGATATTGAGCTTGCAAATCAACTCTTTAAGGACTTGAAATCATGCATAAATGAAAATACAAAGGATTTGAACATGCATGAATTTCATTTGTATGGAAATCAAAATAACTTAGAAGATGTACCTTTTAAAAACTCATGAGTTTGATTTCCAAATTGCCCTCTAGCCTTTCCAACTTCTTCCCCTTTCTTTGGCTCCAAAATGCTCTCAAAGGTTCATAGTTCAAGCCTTGAAAAAGGTTGGAAATGAATGGACTTTATAGCCAAAAAGTTGCCAACGGCTAGTTCTCGGTCGACCGAGAAACAGGTCTCGGTCGACCTAGAAGGCACAACGGATATAAATCTGACCGTTGGAGCTACAGCTCAGATTTCTGCAGAAATGACCTGCAGTTGTCTCGGTCGACCGAGAGGCAGGTCTCGGTCGACCGAGAACACTGCCTGAAACAGCCCAGAAATATGACAAAAGAGAGAAACTTGAGGCTTTTAAGGGCAACTCTTTGGGGGGATTTTTGGGCTGGTAAACCAAGCTTGGTAACATGTTTCAAGGCATTCTAAGATGTTTAAAAACATGAAATACACAAAACCTAAAAAGATTCAAAGATTTAAAATCAAAGGCAAGCTTGATTAGTAAAAACTCTTTTCAATTGAAATTGCATACAAAACTGATTCTAAAAGTGCTGAAAGTATGCAAACCTCAAACCTAAATACCTAACATGATTTTCCAAATGAAGTGCACAAGGAAATAGGTTTTCAAAAAGAGTTTGGGTTTCAAAACCAATGCATCCAACTTTAAAACCAAAACAAGCATAAAGCAAAGATTTTTCCAAATCTTAAAAGCTATGCAAGTATAAAACTAGATTTCAAGGTTTTCTAAAACAATGCTAGTGTGTGAATCCAAATGATGCTAAAGTGCAAATGCATCCATCAAATTGCAAAAACAAAAGACCTAACATCTACTACATCCTAAATGTTGTTCTCTCTTATATTGACCATTTACTTCATTTAAATGGGAAAATAAATTTACTATTTATTGTATGTTTATTATGATTTGATATTATTTCATCCAATTGTTATTCACACATGTCCATCTATCATTTCGTGAACCAAGCCCCGACCCGTGACCCGCAATAAGGTAAAAGAAGGCTAAAAAACCGGTTTTTGATATTTCCACCGTATGTATCCGCGGTATACCTGAAGTTTCAAGATTTCCTCCTCTCAGAGAGGAGGAAAACTGGAAAATGCGAGTTTACCGCCGAGGGAAGCAGTTGCAAAGCTTAGTGAGTGTCCAAATAAAGTCGCAAGGCCTTTATATTTCAAATTATCAGAAAAGGAGGAAAAAAAAGGCTAAAAAATCGGTTTTCAATATTTCCGCCGCGATATACTTGCAATTTCCGGTTTTCCTCCTCTTAGAGAGGAGGAAATCTGGAAAGTAACGAGTTTACCGCCGATTTAAGCAGCGGTAAAGCTGAGTGAGTGTCCAAATAAAGTTGCAAGGCCTTTTCTTTTCCAATTAACATAAAATAGAATGAAAGAATCGATAGTTGTATTTTTTCTTGTTTCCCATATCTAGTGAATCCCCATATAATAGGAATAAAGAGAAAAAAATCACACAAGCTGACTTTGACAATTGACACATGTTGAATTCAATTTCTAGTTTTTCATATAAATATGCTTTCCTCATAAATAAAAGTAGAAATATATAAACTGTCATCAAATATCATCCCCATAATTAAAGAATAAAATCCGAGATATATATCGAGTTATTAAAGCAATTTGCTCCTGTCTACAACTCCATCCTTAAATCTTTCATCACTCGTAGCTTTTAATGATCATCGGTGTGATTCACTTGATAATAAATTCTTAAAAATCCAATTCCATGCAAACAGAGGGGCCCTTAAGAGAGCACATTTGTGAAAGGGAATTTAAAAGCATTGAGTGTTATCACGTATCTAATCTAGAGCAATGACATAAAAGGTTTTGCAATCTTGAAGTCAACATCTAAACTTTATTTTTGTTGACATGCTTAGATTTGAAACTCTCGGGACCTAGCCAGAAAGCCGAACGACTGACGGAACTGGTCAAATCGAGCTCGATAACTATTTAGGACCGTAGCACTACACCACACGGTCGCATATATGCATAGAAAGGCAGTGATGTGTCGACTACTACGACATGTTTGTAGGGTTGCAAACGGAACGGTTCCGGATCGGAACTATAGTGGATTCGGACCCGTTTGTGAATAACGGTTCCGGTTCTGAATCCGGTTTTGACGCGTAACTTGTTTAGTTGGTTCCAGACCCAGCTTCGATAGGAAAACCGGATCCGGGTCTACCTAGAGGACCGGAATCCTGTTCCAAAATCGATTCTGATTTATCTTTATTCTTGATTTTTCCTAAAATAAGCGTATCATTAAAATTGTAACAGTGCGTCAAGTCTACTACCGCTAATATTGTGCATAAAAGTGTCAAAAAAGAGTTAATTTTGATGTACAATTTGCAATATCAAATGCTCATATGCCGGGTCCCGGTTCCACAGGTCGGAACCTATATGGACCAGGTCCCGTTTATCAATCGGAATCTAAATTAGGTTCCTGACCCGGACCCGTTTATGAAACGGAACCTAAAATAGGTTCCAGACCAAATTTTTTACAGGTCGGAACTTCTGGGTAATCAGATAATCGGATACCCATTTGGAACCCTACATGTTTGCGAGTATAGGCTTTTTTTTTGTCCGGTTGAAATGAAGGTTCTGCTGGTCTCACGTACATTCTCGATCGAAGATATTATGATCTCTGGTTTTTTATGGTAACAATTCTGCACCCTGTATGTCAGAGTCAATAATCTCGTAGAATCAAAGATATATTTAGTTTGGAGATTTCTCGGGAAATCTAGGTTGTGCATGGCCATGAGATATTCAAACATATACATAATTGTCATGGGCTGCATTCTCTCTGTAGGACCAGCAAAAGCGATGTGCAATGCATGGACTAAACAACAAGTGAAATAAGAAAGAGAAGGTGGAACCGGATCCGGACCCGGAACCGTTTCGAAACCAATGATATGGCTCCAGAACCGGAACCAGAACAGTATATGGGACGGCTCTAGATCCAGGCCCGGGTCCAGGTTGAGAGTGATATTACAAAAAATATGTTTTTAAGGAGTCATTTTAGAAAATTGAGGTAATATGTTGGCTATCGGGTCCACGGGTCCGAAACAAGGTGGAACCGGACCCGGATCCATTTACTTATCGGGGCATGATTAAGGACCCAGACTCGGTTTTAACTGGTCGGAACCTCCGGGTAATCGGTAAATCGGGGACCCATTTACATCCTTAGTCGTACGCCCGCTCAGCTGTGAGAGGTCATGGGTTTGAGTCCTCGCATCAATGCTCCCTCCCTCCCTCATAAATATATCTATATATATATTTTGGCCGAACGGGGATTCCGGATCTCAAGCACTAAGTGCAAATAAATAAAAAAAAAGCCCGAGCACTGCCCATCTATTAATAACTAAACCCCATACCCAAAGCCCAATCCATGAGCTCACTTACAAAAAAAGAAAACACTCTTCTTTTTAAGAGAAGAAATAAAATTGCTACTCTCTGACTTTTTGATTCTACTACATCCTAAATTTTGTTCTTCTTATATTGACCATTTACTTCATTTAAATGGAAAAATAAATTTACTATTTATTGTATGTTTATTATGATTTGATATTATTTCATCCAATTGTCATTCACACATGTCCATCCATCAATTCGTGAACCAAGCCCCGACCCGTGACCCGCAATAAGGTAAAAGAAGGAAAAAAAAGGGCTAAAAAATCGGTTTTTGATATTTCCGCCGAAAGTATCCGCGGTATACCTGAAGTTTCCAGATTTCCTCCTCTCAGAGAGGAGGAAAACTGGAAAATGCGAGTTTACCGCCGATGGCAGCAGCGGTAAGGCTTAGTGAGTGTCCAAATAAAGTCGCAAGGCCTTTTTATTTCAAATTATCAGAAAAAAGAAAAAAAAAGGCTAAAAAATCAATTTTCAATAATTATGCCGTGGTACACTTGCAATTTCCGGTATTCCTCCTCTCAGAGAGGAGGAAATCTGGAAAGTAACCGCCGATTCCAGTAGTGGAAAAGCTGAGTGAGTGTCCAAATAAAGTTGCAAGGCCTTTTCTTTTCGAATTATCATAAAATAGAATGAAAGAATCGATATTTTCATTTTTTCTTGTTTCCCATATCTAGTGAACCCCCATATAATATGAATAAAGGGAAAAAAATCACACAAGCTGACTTTGGCTATTGACACATGTTGAATTCAATTTCTAGTTTTTCTAATAAATATGCTTCCCCCATAAATAAAAGTAGAAATATATAAATGGTCATCAAATATCATCCCCATAATTAATGAATAAAATCCGAGATATCAAGCTATTAAAGCAATTTGCTCCTGTCTACAACTCCATCCTTAAATCTTTCATCACTCGTAGCCTTTAATGATCATCGGTGTGATTCACTTGATAATAAATTCTTAAAAATTCAATTCCATGCAAACAGAGGGGCCCCCTTAACAGAGCACATTTGTGAAAGGGAATTTAAAAGCATTGAGTGTTATCACGTATCTAATCTAGTGCAATAACATAAATGGTTTTGCAATCTTGAAGTCAACATCTAAACTTTATTTTTTTTGACATGCTTAGATTTGAAACTCTCGAGACCTAACCAGAAAGCCGTACGACTGATGGGACTGGTCAAATCGATCTCGATAGGTAAATAGGACCGTAGCACAACACCACACGGTCGCTTACATGCACAGAAAGGTAGTGATGTGTCGACTAGTACGACTTGTTTGTAGGGTTGCAAACTGAACGGTTTCGGATTGGAACCATATTGGACTTGAGCCCGTTTGTAAATAACGTTTCTGGTTCTAACTCATAACTTGTTTAGTTGGTTCCAGGGCCGGCTCCTATAGGAAAACCCGGATCTGAGTCTACCTAGAGGACTGGAATCCTGTTCCAAAATCGATTCTGATTTATCTTTATTCTTCATTTTTTCCTAAATATATGCGTATCATTAAAATTTTAACAGTGCGTCAAGTCTACTACCGCTAATATTGTGCATAAAAATGTCAAAAAAAGAGTTAATTTTGATGTACAATTTGCAATATCAAATGCTCATATGCCGGGTCCCGGGTCCACAGGTCGGAACCTATATGGACCCGGTCCCGTTTATCAATCGGAATCTAAATTAGGTTCCTGACCCGGACCCGTTTATGAAACGGAACCTAAAATAGGTTCCAGACCAAATTTTTTACAGGTCGGAACTTCTGGGTAATCAGATAATCGGATACCCGTTTGGGACCCAACATGTTTGCGAGTATAGGCTTTTTTTTTTGTCCGGTTGAAATGAAGGTTCTGCTGGTCTCACGTACATTCTCGATCGAAGATATTATGATCTCTGGTTTTTTATGGTAACAATTCTGCACCCTGTATGTCAGAGTCAATAATCTCGTGGAATCAAAGATATATTTAGTTTGGAGATTTCTCGGGAAATCTAGGTTGTGCATGGCCATGAGATACTCAAAGACATACATAATTGTCATGGGCTGCATTCTCACTATAGGACTAGCAAAAACGATGTGCAATGCATGGGCTAAATAACAAGTGAAGTAAGAAAGAGTAGGGGGAACCGGATCCGGACCCGGAACCGTTTCGGAACCGATTCCATGGCTCAGGAACCGGAACCAGAACAGTATATGGGACGGCTCTATATCCAGGCCCGGGTCTAGGTAGAGAATGATATTAAAAAAATATGTTTTATAGGAGAGATTTTAGAAAATTGAGGTAATACGTTGGGTATCGGGTCCACGGGTCCGAACCAAGGTGGAACCGGACTCGGACCCATTTACTTATCGGGGCATGATTAAGGAGCTAGATCCGGTTTTAACGGGTCGGAACCTCCGGGTAATCGGAGAATCTGGGGCTCATTTACATCCTTAGTCGTACGCCAGCTCCACTGTGAGAAGTCATGGGTTTGAGTCCTCACATCACTGCTCCCTCCCTCCCTCATAAGTACATCTATATATATTTTGGCCGAACGGGGATTCCGGATCTCAAGCACTATGTGCAAATAAATAAAGAAAAAAACCCGAGTACTGCCCATCTATTAATAAATAAACCCCATACCCAAATCCCAATCCATGAGCTCACTTACAAACAAAGAAAACACTCTCCTTTTTAAGAGAAGAAATAAAAATGCTACTCTCTGACCTTTTGATTCTACTACATCCTAAATGTTGTTCTCTCTTATATTGACCATTTACTTCATTTAAATGGGAAAATAAATTTACTATTTATTGTATGTTTATTATGATTTGATATTATTTCATCCAATTGTTATTCACACATGTCCATCTATCATTTCGTGAACCAAGCCCCGACCCGTGACCCGCAATAAGGTAAAAGAAGGCTAAAAAACCGGTTTTTGATATTTCCACCGTATGTATCCGCGGTATACCTGAAGTTTCAAGATTTCCTCCTCTCAGAGAGGAGGAAAACTGGAAAATGCGAGTTTACCGCCGAGGGAAGCAGTTGCAAAGCTTAGTGAGTGTCCAAATAAAGTCGCAAGGCCTTTATATTTCAAATTATCAGAAAAGGAGGAAAAAAAAGGCTAAAAAATCGGTTTTCAATATTTCCGCCGCGATATACTTGCAATTTCCGGTTTTCCTCCTCTTAGAGAGGAGGAAATCTGGAAAGTAACGAGTTTACCGCCGATTTAAGCAGCGGTAAAGCTGAGTGAGTGTCCAAATAAAGTTGCAAGGCCTTTTCTTTTCCAATTAACATAAAATAGAATGAAAGAATCGATAGTTGTATTTTTTCTTGTTTCCCATATCTAGTGAATCCCCATATAATAGGAATAAAGAGAAAAAAATCACACAAGCTGACTTTGACAATTGACACATGTTGAATTCAATTTCTAGTTTTTCATATAAATATGCTTTCCTCATAAATAAAAGTAGAAATATATAAACTGTCATCAAATATCATCCCCATAATTAAAGAATAAAATCCGAGATATATATCGAGTTATTAAAGCAATTTGCTCCTGTCTACAACTCCATCCTTAAATCTTTCATCACTCGTAGCTTTTAATGATCATCGGTGTGATTCACTTGATAATAAATTCTTAAAAATCCAATTCCATGCAAACAGAGGGGCCCTTAAGAGAGCACATTTGTGAAAGGGAATTTAAAAGCATTGAGTGTTATCACGTATCTAATCTAGAGCAATGACATAAAAGGTTTTGCAATCTTGAAGTCAACATCTAAACTTTATTTTTGTTGACATGCTTAGATTTGAAACTCTCGGGACCTAGCCAGAAAGCCGAACGACTGACGGAACTGGTCAAATCGAGCTCGATAACTATTTAGGACCGTAGCACTACACCACACGGTCGCATATATGCATAGAAAGGCAGTGATGTGTCGACTACTACGACATGTTTGTAGGGTTGCAAACGGAACGGTTCCGGATCGGAACTATAGTGGATTCGGACCCGTTTGTGAATAACGGTTCCGGTTCTGAATCCGGTTTTGACGCGTAACTTGTTTAGTTGGTTCCAGACCCAGCTTCGATAGGAAAACCGGATCCGGGTCTACCTAGAGGACCGGAATCCTGTTCCAAAATCGATTCTGATTTATCTTTATTCTTGATTTTTCCTAAAATAAGCGTATCATTAAAATTGTAACAGTGCGTCAAGTCTACTACCGCTAATATTGTGCATAAAAGTGTCAAAAAAGAGTTAATTTTGATGTACAATTTGCAATATCAAATGCTCATATGCCGGGTCCCGGTTCCACAGGTCGGAACCTATATGGACCAGGTCCCGTTTATCAATCGGAATCTAAATTAGGTTCCTGACCCGGACCCGTTTATGAAACGGAACCTAAAATAGGTTCCAGACCAAATTTTTTACAGGTCGGAACTTCTGGGTAATCAGATAATCGGATACCCGTTTGGAACCCTACATGTTTGCGAGTATAGGCTTTTTTTTTGTCCGGTTGAAATGAAGGTTCTGCTGGTCTCACGTACATTCTCGATCGAAGATATTATGATCTCTGGTTTTTTATGGTAACAATTCTGCACCCTGTATGTCAGAGTCAATAATCTCGTAGAATCAAAGATATATTTAGTTTGGAGATTTCTCGGGAAATCTAGGTTGTGCATGGCCATGAGATATTCAAACATATACATAATTGTCATGGGCTGCATTCTCTCTGTAGGACCAGCAAAAGCGATGTGCAATGCATGGACTAAACAACAAGTGAAATAAGAAAGAGAAGGTGGAACCGGATCCGGACCCGGAACCGTTTCGAAACCAATGATATGGCTCCGGAACCGGAACCAGAACAGTATATGGGACGGCTCTAGATCCAGGCCCGGGTCCAGGTTGAGAGTGATATTACAAAAAATATGTTTTTAAGGAGTCATTTTAGAAAATTGAGGTAATATGTTGGCTATCGGGTCCACGGGTCCGAAACAAGGTGGAACCGGACCCGGATCCATTTACTTATCGGGGCATGATTAAGGACCCAGACTCGGTTTTAACTGGTCGGAACCTCCGGGTAATCGGTAAATCGGGGACCCATTTACATCCTTAGTCGTACGCCCGCTCAGCTGTGAGAGGTCATGGGTTTGAGTCCTCGCATCAATGCTCCCTCCCTCCCTCATAAATATATCTATATATATATTTTGGCCGAACGGGGATTCCGGATCTCAAGCACTAAGTGCAAATAAATAAAAAAAAAGCCCGAGCACTGCCCATCTATTAATAACTAAACCCCATACCCAAAGCCCAATCCATGAGCTCACTTACAAAAAAAGAAAACACTCTTCTTTTTAAGAGAAGAAATAAAATTGCTACTCTCTGACTTTTTGATTCTACTACATCCTAAATTTTGTTCTTCTTATATTGACCATTTACTTCATTTAAATGGAAAAATAAATTTACTATTTATTGTATGTTTATTATGATTTGATATTATTTCATCCAATTGTCATTCACACATGTCCATCCATCAATTCGTGAACCAAGCCCCGACCCGTGACCCGCAATAAGGTAAAAGAAGGAAAAAAAAGGGCTAAAAAATCGGTTTTTGATATTTCCGCCGAAAGTATCCGCGGTATACCTGAAGTTTCCAGATTTCCTCCTCTCAGAGAGGAGGAAAACTGGAAAATGCGAGTTTACCGCCGATGGCAGCAGCGGTAAGGCTTAGTGAGTGTCCAAATAAAGTCGCAAGGCCTTTTTATTTCAAATTATCAGAAAAAAGAAAAAAAAAGGCTAAAAAATCAATTTTCAATAATTATGCCGTGGTACACTTGCAATTTCCGGTATTCCTCCTCTCAGAGAGGAGGAAATCTGGAAAGTAACCGCCGATTCCAGTAGTGGAAAAGCTGAGTGAGTGTCCAAATAAAGTTGCAAGGCCTTTTCTTTTCGAATTATCATAAAATAGAATGAAAGAATCGATATTTTCATTTTTTCTTGTTTCCCATATCTAGTGAACCCCCATATAATATGAATAAAGGGAAAAAAAATCACACAAGCTGACTTTGGCTATTGACACATGTTGAATTCAATTTCTAGTTTTTCTAATAAATATGCTTCCCCCATAAATAAAAGTAGAAATATATAAATGGTCATCAAATATCATCCCCATAATTAATGAATAAAATCCGAGATATCAAGCTATTAAAGCAATTTGCTCCTGTCTACAACTCCATCCTTAAATCTTTCATCACTCGTAGCCTTTAATGATCATCGGTGTGATTCACTTGATAATAAATTCTTAAAAATTCAATTCCATGCAAACAGAGGGGCCCCCTTAACAGAGCACATTTGTGAAAGGGAATTTAAAAGCATTGAGTGTTATCACGTATCTAATCTAGTGCAATAACATAAATGGTTTTGCAATCTTGAAGTCAACATCTAAACTTTATTTTTTTTGACATGCTTAGATTTGAAACTCTCGAGACCTAACCAGAAAGCCGTACGACTGATGGGACTGGTCAAATCGATCTCGATAGGTAAATAGGACCGTAGCACAACACCACACGGTCGCTTACATGCACAGAAAGGTAGTGATGTGTCGACTAGTACGACTTGTTTGTAGGGTTGCAAACTGAACGGTTTCGGATTGGAACCATATTGGACTTGAGCCCGTTTGTAAATAACGTTTCTGGTTCTAACTCATAACTTGTTTAGTTGGTTCCAGGGCCGGCTCCTATAGGAAAACCCGGATCTGAGTCTACCTAGAGGACTGGAATCCTGTTCCAAAATCGATTCTGATTTATCTTTATTCTTCATTTTTCCTAAATATATGCGTATCATTAAAATTGTAACAGTGCGTCAAGTCTACTACCGCTAATATTGTGCATAAAAATGTCAAAAAAAGAGTTAATTTTGATGTACAATTTGCAATATCAAATGCTCATATGCCGGGTCCCGGGTCCACAGGTCGGAACCTATATGGACCCGGTCCCGTTTATCAATCGGAATCTAAATTAGGTTCCTGACCCGGACCCGTTTATGAAACGGAACCTAAAATAGGTTCCAGACCAAATTTTTTACAGGTCGGAACTTCTGGGTAATCAGATAATCGGATACCCGTTTGGGACCCAACATGTTTGCGAGTATAGGCTTTTTTTTTTGTCCGGTTGAAATGAAGGTTCTGCTGGTCTCACGTACATTCTCGATCGAAGATATTATGATCTCTGGTTTTTTATGGTAACAATTCTGCACCCTGTATGTCAGAGTCAATAATCTCGTGGAATCAAAGATATATTTAGTTTGGAGATTTCTCGGGAAATCTAGGTTGTGCATGGCCATGAGATACTCAAAGACATACATAATTGTCATGGGCTGCATTCTCACTATAGGACTAGCAAAAACGATGTGCAATGCATGGGCTAAATAACAAGTGAAGTAAGAAAGAGTAGGGGGAACCGGATCCGGACCCGGAACCGTTTCGGAACCGATTCCATGGCTCAGGAACCGGAACCAGAACAGTATATGGGACGGCTCTATATCCAGGCCCGGGTCTAGGTAGAGAATGATATTAAAAAAATATGTTTTATAGGAGAGATTTTAGAAAATTGAGGTAATACGTTGGGTATCGGGTCCACGGGTCCGAACCAAGGTGGAACCGGACTCGGACCCATTTACTTATCGGGGCATGATTAAGGAGCTAGATCCGGTTTTAACGGGTCGGAACCTCCGGGTAATCGGAGAATCTGGGGCTCATTTACATCCTTAGTCGTACGCCAGCTCCACTGTGAGAAGTCATGGGTTTGAGTCCTCACATCACTGCTCCCTCCCTCCCTCATAAGTACATCTATATATATTTTGGCCGAACGGGGATTCCGGATCTCAAGCACTATGTGCAAATAAATAAAGAAAAAAACCCGAGTACTGCCCATCTATTAATAAATAAACCCCATACCCAAATCCCAATCCATGAGCTCACTTACAAACAAAGAAAACACTCTCCTTTTTAAGAGAAGAAATAAAAATGCTACTCTCTGACCTTTTGATTCTACTACATCCTAAATGTTGTTCTCTCTTATATTGACCATTTACTTCATTTAAATGGGAAAATAAATTTACTATTTATTGTATGTTTATTATGATTTGATATTATTTCATCCAATTGTTATTCACACATGTCCATCTATCATTTCGTGAACCAAGCCCCGACCCGTGACCCGCAATAAGGTAAAAGAAGGCTAAAAAACCGGTTTTTGATATTTCCACCGTATGTATCCGCGGTATACCTGAAGTTTTAAGATTTCCTCCTCTCAGAGAGGAGGAAAACTGGAAAATGCGAGTTTACCGCCGAGGGAAGCAGTTGCAAAGCTTAGTGAGTGTCCAAATAAAGTCGCAAGGCCTTTATATTTCAAATTATCAGAAAAGGAGGAAAAAAAAGGCTAAAAAATCGGTTTTCAATATTTCCGCCGCGATATACTTGCAATTTCCGGTTTTCCTCCTCTTAGAGAGGAGGAAATCTGGAAAGTAACGAGTTTACCGCCGATTTAAGCAGCGGTAAAGCTGAGTGAGTGTCCAAATAAAGTTGCAAGGCCTTTTCTTTTCCAATTAACATAAAATAGAATGAAAGAATCGATAGTTGTATTTTTTCTTGTTTCCCATATCTAGTGAATCCCCATATAATAGGAATAAAGAGAAAAAAATCACACAAGCTGACTTTGACAATTGACACATGTTGAATTCAATTTCTAGTTTTTCATATAAATATGCTTTCCTCATAAATAAAAGTAGAAATATATAAACTGTCATCAAATATCATCCCCATAATTAAAGAATAAAATCCGAGATATATATCGAGTTATTAAAGCAATTTGCTCCTGTCTACAACTCCATCCTTAAATCTTTCATCACTCGTAGCTTTTAATGATCATCGGTGTGATTCACTTGATAATAAATTCTTAAAAATTCAATTCCATGCAAACAGAGGGGCCCTTAAGAGAGCACATTTGTGAAAGGGAATTTAAAAGCATTGAGTGTTATCACGTATCTAATCTAGAGCAATGACATAAAAGGTTTTGCAATCTTGAAGTCAACATCTAAACTTTATTTTTGTTGACATGCTTAGATTTGAAACTCTCGGGACCTAGCCAGAAAGCCGAACGACTGACGGAACTGGTCAAATCGAGCTCGATAACTATTTAGGACCGTAGCACTACACCACACGGTCGCATATATGCATAGAAAGGCAGTGATGTGTCGACTACTACGACATGTTTGTAGGGTTGCAAACGGAACGGTTCCGGATCGGAACTATAGTGGATTCGGACCCGTTTGTGAATAACGGTTCCGGTTCTGAATCCGGTTTTGACGCGTAACTTGTTTAGTTGGTTCCAGACCCAGCTTCGATAGGAAAACCGGATCCGGGTCTACCTAGAGGACCGGAATCCTGTTCCAAAATCGATTCTGATTTATCTTTATTCTTGATTTTTCCTAAAATAAGCGTATCATTAAAATTGTAACAGTGCGTCAAGTCTACTACCGCTAATATTGTGCATAAAAGTGTCAAAAAAGAGTTAATTTTGATGTACAATTTGCAATATCAAATGCTCATATGCCGGGTCCCGGTTCCACAGGTCGGAACCTATATGGACCAGGTCCCGTTTATCAATCGGAATCTAAATTAGGTTCCTGACCCGGACCCGTTTATGAAACGGAACCTAAAATAGGTTCCAGACCAAATTTTTTACAGGTCGGAACTTCTGGGTAATCAGATAATCGGATACCCGTTTGGAACCCTACATGTTTGCGAGTATAGGCTTTTTTTTTGTCCGGTTGAAATGAAGGTTCTGCTGGTCTCACGTACATTCTCGATCGAAGATATTATGATCTCTGGTTTTTTATGGTAACAATTCTGCACCCTGTATGTCAGAGTCAATAATCTCGTAGAATCAAAGATATATTTAGTTTGGAGATTTCTCGGGAAATCTAGGTTGTGCATGGCCATGAGATATTCAAACATATACATAATTGTCATGGGCTGCATTCTCTCTGTAGGACCAGCAAAAGCGATGTGCAATGCATGGACTAAACAACAAGTGAAATAAGAAAGAGAAGGTGGAACCGGATCCGGACCCGGAACCGTTTCGAAACCAATGATATGGCTCCGGAACCGGAACCAGAACAGTATATGGGACGGCTCTAGATCCAGGCCCGGGTCCAGGTTGAGAGTGATATTACAAAAAATATGTTTTTAAGGAGTCATTTTAGAAAATTGAGGTAATATGTTGGCTATCGGGTCCACGGGTCCGAAACAAGGTGGAACCGGACCCGGATCCATTTACTTATCGGGGCATGATTAAGGACCCAGACTCGGTTTTAACTGGTCGGAACCTCCGGGTAATCGGTAAATCGGGGACCCATTTACATCCTTAGTCGTACGCCCGCTCAGCTGTGAGAGGTCATGGGTTTGAGTCCTCGCATCAATGCTCCCTCCCTCCCTCATAAATATATCTATATATATATTTTGGCCGAACGGGGATTCCGGATCTCAAGCACTAAGTGCAAATAAATTAAAAAAAAGCCCGAGCACTGCCCATCTATTAATAACTAAACCCCATACCCAAAGCCCAATCCATGAGCTCACTTACAAAAAAAGAAAACACTCTTCTTTTTAAGAGAAGAAATAAAATTGCTACTCTCTGACTTTTTGATTCTACTACATCCTAAATTTTGTTCTTCTTATATTGACCATTTACTTCATTTAAATGGAAAAATAAATTTACTATTTATTGTATGTTTATTATGATTTGATATTATTTCATCCAATTGTCATTCACACATGTCCATCCATCAATTCGTGAACCAAGCCCCGACCCGTGACCCGCAATAAGGTAAAAGAAGGAAAAAAAAGGGCTAAAAAATCGGTTTTTGATATTTCCGCCGAAAGTATCCGCGGTATACCTGAAGTTTCCAGATTTCCTCCTCTCAGAGAGGAGGAAAACTGGAAAATGCGAGTTTACCGCCGATGGCAGCAGCGGTAAGGCTTAGTGAGTGTCCAAATAAAGTCGCAAGGCCTTTTTATTTCAAATTATCAGAAAAAAGAAAAAAAAAGGCTAAAAAATCAATTTTCAATAATTATGCCGTGGTACACTTGCAATTTCCGGTATTCCTCCTCTCAGAGAGGAGGAAATCTGGAAAGTAACCGCCGATTCCAGTAGTGGAAAAGCTGAGTGAGTGTCCAAATAAAGTTGCAAGGCCTTTTCTTTTCGAATTATCATAAAATAGAATGAAAGAATCGATATTTTCATTTTTTCTTGTTTCCCATATCTAGTGAACCCCCATATAATATGAATAAAGGGAAAAAAAATCACACAAGCTGACTTTGGCTATTGACACATGTTGAATTCAATTTCTAGTTTTTCTAATAAATATGCTTCCCCCATAAATAAAAGTAGAAATATATAAATGGTCATCAAATATCATCCCCATAATTAATGAATAAAATCCGAGATATCAAGCTATTAAAGCAATTTGCTCCTGTCTACAACTCCATCCTTAAATCTTTCATCACTCGTAGCCTTTAATGATCATCGGTGTGATTCACTTGATAATAAATTCTTAAAAATTCAATTCCATGCAAACAGAGGGGCCCCCTTAACAGAGCACATTTGTGAAAGGGAATTTAAAAGCATTGAGTGTTATCACGTGTCTAATCTAGTGCAATAACATAAATGGTTTTGCAATCTTGAAGTCAACATCTAAACTTTATTTTTTTTGACATGCTTAGATTTGAAACTCTCGAGACCTAACCAGAAAGCCGTACGACTGATGGGACTGGTCAAATCGATCTCGATAGGTAAATAGGACCGTAGCACAACACCACACGGTCGCTTACATGCACAGAAAGGTAGTGATGTGTCGACTAGTACGACTTGTTTGTAGGGTTGCAAACTGAACGGTTTCGGATTGGAACCATATTGGACTTGAGCCCGTTTGTAAATAACGTTTCTGGTTCTAACTCATAACTTGTTTAGTTGGTTCCAGGGCCGGCTCCTATAGGAAAACCCGGATCTGAGTCTACCTAGAGGACTGGAATCCTGTTCCAAAATCGATTCTGATTTATCTTTATTCTTCATTTTTCCTAAATATATGCGTATCATTAAAATTGTAACAGTGCGTCAAGTCTACTACCGCTAATATTGTGCATAAAAATGTCAAAAAAAGAGTTAATTTTGATGTACAATTTGCAATATCAAATGCTCATATGCCGGGTCCCGGGTCCACAGGTCGGAACCTATATGGACCCGGTCCCGTTTATCAATCGGAATCTAAATTAGGTTCCTGACCCGGACCCGTTTATGAAACGGAACCTAAAATAGGTTCCAGACCAAATTTTTTACAGGTCGGAACTTCTGGGTAATCAGATAATCGGATACCCGTTTGGGACCCAACATGTTTGCGAGTATAGGCTTTTTTTTTTGTCCGGTTGAAATGAAGGTTCTGCTGGTCTCACGTACATTCTCGATCGAAGATATTATGATCTCTGGTTTTTTATGGTAACAATTCTGCACCCTGTATGTCAGAGTCAATAATCTCGTGGAATCAAAGATATATTTAGTTTGGAGATTTCTCGGGAAATCTAGGTTGTGCATGGCCATGAGATACTCAAAGACATACATAATTGTCATGGGCTGCATTCTCACTATAGGACTAGCAAAAACGATGTGCAATGCATGGGCTAAATAACAAGTGAAGTAAGAAAGAGTAGGGGGAACCGGATCCGGACCCGGAACCGTTTCGGAACCGATTCCATGGCTCAGGAACCGGAACCAGAACAGTATATGGGACGGCTCTATATCCAGGCCCGGGTCTAGGTAGAGAATGATATTAAAAAAATATGTTTTATAGGAGAGATTTTAGAAAATTGAGGTAATACGTTGGGTATCGGGTCCACGGGTCCGAACCAAGGTGGAACCGGACTCGGACCCATTTACTTATCGGGGCATGATTAAGGAGCTAGATCCGGTTTTAACGGGTCGGAACCTCCGGGTAATCGGAGAATCTGGGGCTCATTTACATCCTTAGTCGTACGCCAGCTCCACTGTGAGAAGTCATGGGTTTGAGTCCTCACATCACTGCTCCCTCCCTCCCTCATAAGTACATCTATATATATTTTGGCCGAACGGGGATTCCGGATCTCAAGCACTATGTGCAAATAAATAAAGAAAAAAACCCGAGTACTGCCCATCTATTAATAAATAAACCCCATACCCAAATCCCAATCCATGAGCTCACTTACAAACAAAGAAAACACTCTCCTTTTTAAGAGAAGAAATAAAAATGCTACTCTCTGACCTTTTGATTCTACTACATCCTAAATGTTGTTCTCTCTTATATTGACCATTTACTTCATTTAAATGGGAAAATAAATTTACTATTTATTGTATGTTTATTATGATTTGATATTATTTCATCCAATTGTTATTCACACATGTCCATCTATCATTTCGTGAACCAAGCCCCGACCCGTGACCCGCAATAAGGTAAAAGAAGGCTAAAAAACCGGTTTTTGATATTTCCACCGTATGTATCCGCGGTATACCTGAAGTTTCAAGATTTCCTCCTCTCAGAGAGGAGGAAAACTGGAAAATGCGAGTTTACCGCCGAGGGAAGCAGTTGCAAAGCTTAGTGAGTGTCCAAATAAAGTCGCAAGGCCTTTATATTTCAAATTATCAGAAAAGGAGGAAAAAAAAGGCTAAAAAATCGGTTTTCAATATTTCCGCCGCGATATACTTGCAATTTCCGGTTTTCCTCCTCTTAGAGAGGAGGAAATCTGGAAAGTAACGAGTTTACCGCCGATTTAAGCAGCGGTAAAGCTGAGTGAGTGTCCAAATAAAGTTGCAAGGCCTTTTCTTTTCCAATTAACATAAAATAGAATGAAAGAATCGATAGTTGTATTTTTTCTTGTTTCCCATATCTAGTGAATCCCCATATAATAGGAATAAAGAGAAAAAAATCACACAAGCTGACTTTGACAATTGACACATGTTGAATTCAATTTCTAGTTTTTCATATAAATATGCTTTCCTCATAAATAAAAGTAGAAATATATAAACTGTCATCAAATATCATCCCCATAATTAAAGAATAAAATCCGAGATATATATCGAGTTATTAAAGCAATTTGCTCCTGTCTACAACTCCATCCTTAAATCTTTCATCACTCGTAGCTTTTAATGATCATCGGTGTGATTCACTTGATAATAAATTCTTAAAAATTCAATTCCATGCAAACAGAGGGGCCCTTAAGAGAGCACATTTGTGAAAGGGAATTTAAAAGCATTGAGTGTTATCACGTATCTAATCTAGAGCAATGACATAAAAGGTTTTGCAATCTTGAAGTCAACATCTAAACTTTATTTTTGTTGACATGCTTAGATTTGAAACTCTCGGGACCTAGCCAGAAAGCCGAACGACTGACGGAACTGGTCAAATCGAGCTCGATAACTATTTAGGACCGTAGCACTACACCACACGGTCGCATATATGCATAGAAAGGCAGTGATGTGTCGACTACTACGACATGTTTGTAGGGTTGCAAACGGAACGGTTCCGGATCGGAACTATAGTGGATTCGGACCCGTTTGTGAATAACGGTTCCGGTTCTGAATCCGGTTTTGACGCGTAACTTGTTTAGTTGGTTCCAGACCCAGCTTCGATAGGAAAACCGGATCCGGGTCTACCTAGAGGACCGGAATCCTGTTCCAAAATCGATTCTGATTTATCTTTATTCTTGATTTTTCCTAAAATAAGCGTATCATTAAAATTGTAACAGTGCGTCAAGTCTACTACCGCTAATATTGTGCATAAAAGTGTCAAAAAAGAGTTAATTTTGATGTACAATTTGCAATATCAAATGCTCATATGCCGGGTCCCGGTTCCACAGGTCGGAACCTATATGGACCAGGTCCCGTTTATCAATCGGAATCTAAATTAGGTTCCTGACCCGGACCCGTTTATGAAACGGAACCTAAAATAGGTTCCAGACCAAATTTTTTACAGGTCGGAACTTCTGGGTAATCAGATAATCGGATACCCGTTTGGAACCCTACATGTTTGCGAGTATAGGCTTTTTTTTTGTCCGGTTGAAATGAAGGTTCTGCTGGTCTCACGTACATTCTCGATCGAAGATATTATGATCTCTGGTTTTTTATGGTAACAATTCTGCACCCTGTATGTCAGAGTCAATAATCTCGTAGAATCAAAGATATATTTAGTTTGGAGATTTCTCGGGAAATCTAGGTTGTGCATGGCCATGAGATATTCAAACATATACATAATTGTCATGGGCTGCATTCTCTCTGTAGGACCAGCAAAAGCGATGTGCAATGCATGGACTAAACAACAAGTGAAATAAGAAAGAGAAGGTGGAACCGGATCCGGACCCGGAACCGTTTCGAAACCAATGATATGGCTCCGGAACCGGAACCAGAACAGTATATGGGACGGCTCTAGATCCAGGCCCGGGTCCAGGTTGAGAGTGATATTACAAAAAATATGTTTTTAAGGAGTCATTTTAGAAAATTGAGGTAATATGTTGGCTATCGGGTCCACGGGTCCGAAACAAGGTGGAACCGGACCCGGATCCATTTACTTATCGGGGCATGATTAAGGACCCAGACTCGGTTTTAACTGGTCGGAACCTCCGGGTAATCGGTAAATCGGGGACCCATTTACATCCTTAGTCGTACGCCCGCTCAGCTGTGAGAGGTCATGGGTTTGAGTCCTCGCATCAATGCTCCCTCCCTCCCTCATAAATATATCTATATATATATTTTGGCCGAACGGGGATTCCGGATCTCAAGCACTAAGTGCAAATAAATTAAAAAAAAGCCCGAGCACTGCCCATCTATTAATAACTAAACCCCATACCCAAAGCCCAATCCATGAGCTCACTTACAAAAAAAGAAAACACTCTTCTTTTTAAGAGAAGAAATAAAATTGCTACTCTCTGACTTTTTGATTCTACTACATCCTAAATTTTGTTCTTCTTATATTGACCATTTACTTCATTTAAATGGAAAAATAAATTTACTATTTATTGTATGTTTATTATGATTTGATATTATTTCATCCAATTGTCATTCACACATGTCCATCCATCAATTCGTGAACCAAGCCCCGACCCGTGACCCGCAATAAGGTAAAAGAAGGAAAAAAAAGGGCTAAAAAATCGGTTTTTGATATTTCCGCCGAAAGTATCCGCGGTATACCTGAAGTTTCCAGATTTCCTCCTCTCAGAGAGGAGGAAAACTGGAAAATGCGAGTTTACCGCCGATGGCAGCAGCGGTAAGGCTTAGTGAGTGTCCAAATAAAGTCGCAAGGCCTTTTTATTTCAAATTATCAGAAAAAAGAAAAAAAAAGGCTAAAAAATCAATTTTCAATAATTATGCCGTGGTACACTTGCAATTTCCGGTATTCCTCCTCTCAGAGAGGAGGAAATCTGGAAAGTAACCGCCGATTCCAGTAGTGGAAAAGCTGAGTGAGTGTCCAAATAAAGTTGCAAGGCCTTTTCTTTTCGAATTATCATAAAATAGAATGAAAGAATCGATATTTTCATTTTTTCTTGTTTCCCATATCTAGTGAACCCCCATATAATATGAATAAAGGGAAAAAAAATCACACAAGCTGACTTTGGCTATTGACACATGTTGAATTCAATTTCTAGTTTTTCTAATAAATATGCTTCCCCCATAAATAAAAGTAGAAATATATAAATGGTCATCAAATATCATCCCCATAATTAATGAATAAAATCCGAGATATCAAGCTATTAAAGCAATTTGCTCCTGTCTACAACTCCATCCTTAAATCTTTCATCACTCGTAGCCTTTAATGATCATCGGTGTGATTCACTTGATAATAAATTCTTAAAAATTCAATTCCATGCAAACAGAGGGGCCCCCTTAACAGAGCACATTTGTGAAAGGGAATTTAAAAGCATTGAGTGTTATCACGTGTCTAATCTAGTGCAATAACATAAATGGTTTTGCAATCTTGAAGTCAACATCTAAACTTTATTTTTTTTGACATGCTTAGATTTGAAACTCTCGAGACCTAACCAGAAAGCCGTACGACTGATGGGACTGGTCAAATCGATCTCGATAGGTAAATAGGACCGTAGCACAACACCACACGGTCGCTTACATGCACAGAAAGGTAGTGATGTGTCGACTAGTACGACTTGTTTGTAGGGTTGCAAACTGAACGGTTTCGGATTGGAACCATATTGGACTTGAGCCCGTTTGTAAATAACGTTTCTGGTTCTAACTCATAACTTGTTTAGTTGGTTCCAGGGCCGGCTCCTATAGGAAAACCCGGATCTGAGTCTACCTAGAGGACTGGAATCCTGTTCCAAAATCGATTCTGATTTATCTTTATTCTTCATTTTTCCTAAATATATGCGTATCATTAAAATTGTAACAGTGCGTCAAGTCTACTACCGCTAATATTGTGCATAAAAATGTCAAAAAAAGAGTTAATTTTGATGTACAATTTGCAATATCAAATGCTCATATGCCGGGTCCCGGGTCCACAGGTCGGAACCTATATGGACCCGGTCCCGTTTATCAATCGGAATCTAAATTAGGTTCCTGACCCGGACCCGTTTATGAAACGGAACCTAAAATAGGTTCCAGACCAAATTTTTTACAGGTCGGAACTTCTGGGTAATCAGATAATCGGATACCCGTTTGGGACCCAACATGTTTGCGAGTATAGGCTTTTTTTTTTGTCCGGTTGAAATGAAGGTTCTGCTGGTCTCACGTACATTCTCGATCGAAGATATTATGATCTCTGGTTTTTTATGGTAACAATTCTGCACCCTGTATGTCAGAGTCAATAATCTCGTGGAATCAAAGATATATTTAGTTTGGAGATTTCTCGGGAAATCTAGGTTGTGCATGGCCATGAGATACTCAAAGACATACATAATTGTCATGGGCTGCATTCTCACTATAGGACTAGCAAAAACGATGTGCAATGCATGGGCTAAATAACAAGTGAAGTAAGAAAGAGTAGGGGGAACCGGATCCGGACCCGGAACCGATTCCATGGCTCAGGAACCGGAACCAGAACAGTATATGGGACGGCTCTATATCCAGGCCCGGGTCTAGGTAGAGAATGATATTAAAAAAATATGTTTTATAGGAGAGATTTTAGAAAATTGAGGTAATACGTTGGGTATCGGGTCCACGGGTCCGAACCAAGGTGGAACCGGACTCGGACCCATTTACTTATCGGGGCATGATTAAGGAGCTAGATCCGGTTTTAACGGGTCGGAACCTCCGGGTAATCGGAGAATCTGGGGCTCATTTACATCCTTAGTCGTACGCCAGCTCCACTGTGAGAAGTCATGGGTTTGAGTCCTCACATCACTGCTCCCTCCCTCCCTCATAAGTACATCTATATATATTTTGGCCGAACGGGGATTCCGGATCTCAAGCACTATGTGCAAATAAATAAAGAAAAAAACCCGAGTACTGCCCATCTATTAATAAATAAACCCCATACCCAAATCCCAATCCATGAGCTCACTTACAAACAAAGAAAACACTCTCCTTTTTAAGAGAAGAAATAAAAATGCTACTCTCTGACCTTTTGATTCTACTACATCCTAAATGTTGTTCTCTCTTATATTGACCATTTACTTCATTTAAATGGGAAAATAAATTTACTATTTATTGTATGTTTATTATGATTTGATATTATTTCATCCAATTGTTATTCACACATGTCCATCTATCATTTCGTGAACCAAGCCCCGACCCGTGACCCGCAATAAGGTAAAAGAAGGCTAAAAAACCGGTTTTTGATATTTCCACCGTATGTATCCGCGGTATACCTGAAGTTTCAAGATTTCCTCCTCTCAGAGAGGAGGAAAACTGGAAAATGCGAGTTTACCGCCGAGGGAAGCAGTTGCAAAGCTTAGTGAGTGTCCAAATAAAGTCGCAAGGCCTTTATATTTCAAATTATCAGAAAAGGAGGAAAAAAAAGGCTAAAAAATCGGTTTTCAATATTTCCGCCGCGATATACTTGCAATTTCCGGTTTTCCTCCTCTTAGAGAGGAGGAAATCTGGAAAGTAACGAGTTTACCGCCGATTTAAGCAGCGGTAAAGCTGAGTGAGTGTCCAAATAAAGTTGCAAGGCCTTTTCTTTTCCAATTAACATAAAATAGAATGAAAGAATCGATAGTTGTATTTTTTCTTGTTTCCCATATCTAGTGAATCCCCATATAATAGGAATAAAGAGAAAAAAATCACACAAGCTGACTTTGACAATTGACACATGTTGAATTCAATTTCTAGTTTTTCATATAAATATGCTTTCCTCATAAATAAAAGTAGAAATATATAAACTGTCATCAAATATCATCCCCATAATTAAAGAATAAAATCCGAGATATATATCGAGTTATTAAAGCAATTTGCTCCTGTCTACAACTCCATCCTTAAATCTTTCATCACTCGTAGCTTTTAATGATCATCGGTGTGATTCACTTGATAATAAATTCTTAAAAATTCAATTCCATGCAAACAGAGGGGCCCTTAAGAGAGCACATTTGTGAAAGGGAATTTAAAAGCATTGAGTGTTATCACGTATCTAATCTAGAGCAATGACATAAAAGGTTTTGCAATCTTGAAGTCAACATCTAAACTTTATTTTTGTTGACATGCTTAGATTTGAAACTCTCGGGACCTAGCCAGAAAGCCGAACGACTGATGGAACTGGCCAAATCGAGCTCGATAACTATTTAGGACCGTAGCACTACACCACACGGTCGCATATATGCACAGAAAGGCAGTGATGTGTCGACTTCTACGACATGTTTGTAGGGTTGCAAACGGAACGGTTCCGGATCGGAACTATAGTGGATTCGGACCCGTTTGTGAATAACGGTTCCGGTTCTGAATCCGGTTTTGACTCGTAACTTGTTTAGTTGGTTCCAGACCCAGCTTCGATAGGAAAACCGGACCCGGGTGTACCTAGAGGACCGGAATCCTGTTCCAAAATCGATTCTGATTTATCTTTATTCTTCATTTTTCCTAAAATAAGCGTATCATTAAAATTATAACAGTGCGCCAAGTCTACTGCCGCTAATATTGTGCGTAAAAATGTCAAAAAAAGAGT
Source organism: Cinnamomum chago (assembly GCA_038049695.1). NCBI lineage: Eukaryota > Viridiplantae > Streptophyta > Magnoliopsida > Laurales > Lauraceae > Cinnamomum > Cinnamomum chago. The sequence continues at coordinate 60,833,698 of CP142457.1, forward strand.
TAATTTTGATGTACAATTTGCAATATCAAATGCTCATATGCCGGGTCCCGGGTCCACAGGTCGGAACCTATATGGACCCGGTCCCGTTTATCAATCGGAATCTAAATTAGGTTCCTGACCCGGACCCGTTTATGAAACGGAACCTAAAATAGGTTCCAGACCAAATTTTTTACAGGTCGGAACTTCTGGGTAATCAGATAATCGGATACCCGTTTGGAACCCTACATGTTTGTGAGTATAGGCTTTTTTTTTTGTCAGGTTGAGATGAAGGTTCTGCTGGTCTCACGTACATTCCCGATCGAAGACATTAGGATCTCTGGTTTTTTATGGTAACAATTCTGCACCCTGTATGTCAGAGTCAATAATCTCGTAGAATCAAAGATATATTTAGTTTGGAGATTTCTCGGGAAATCTAGGTTGTGCATGGCCATGAGGTACTCAAAGACGTACATAATTGTCATGGGCTGCATTCTCACTATAGGACTAGCAAAAACGATGTGCAATGCATGGGCTAAATAACAAGTGAAATAAGAAAGAGTAGGTGGAACCGGATCCGGACCCGGAACCGTTTCGGAACCGATTCCATGGCTCGGGAACCGGAACCAAAACAGTATATGGGACGGCTCTATATCCAGGCCCGGGTCTAGGTAGAGAATGATATTAAAAAAAATATGTTTTATAGGAGAGATTTTAGAAAATTGAGGTAATATGTTGGGTATCGGGTCCACGGGTCCGAACCAAGGTGGAACCGGACTCGGACCCATTTACTTATCGGGGCATGATTAAGGACCTAGATCCGGTTTTAACGGGTCGGAACCTCCGGGTAATCGGAGAATCTGGGGCTCATTTACATCCTTAGTCGTACGCTAGCTCAACTGTGAGAAGTCATGGGTTTGAGTCCTCACATCACTGCTCCCTCCCTCCCTCATAAGTACATCTATATATATTTTGGCCGAACGGGGATTCCGGATCTCAAGCACTGTGTGCAAATAAATAAAGAAAAAAACCCGAGTACTGCCCATCTATTAATAACTAAACCCCATACCCAAAGCCCAATCAATGAGCTCACTTACAAACAAAGAAAACACTCTTCTTCTTAAGAGAAGAAATAAAAATGCTACTCTCTGACCTTTTGATTCTACTACATCCTAAATGTTGTTCTCTCTTATATTGACCATTTACTTCTTTTAAGAGGAAAAATAAATTTACTATTTATTGTATGTTTATTATGATTTGATATTATTTCATCCAATTGTTATTCACACATGTCCATCTATCATTTCGTGAACCAAGCCCCGACCCGTGACCCGCAATAAGGTAAAAGAAGGCTAAAAAACCGGTTTTTGATATTTCCACCGTATGTATCCGCGGTATACCTGAAGTTTCCAGATTTCCTCCTCTCAGAGAGGAGGAAAACTGGAAAATGCGAGTTTACCGCCGATGGAAGCAGCTCTAAAGCTTAGTGAGTGTCCAAATAAAGTCGCAAGGCCTTTATATTTCAAATTATCAGAAAAGGAGGAAAAAAAAGGCTAAAAAATCGGTTTTCAATATTTCCGCCGCGATATACTTGCAATTTCCTGTTTTCCTCCTCTTAGAGAGGAGGAAATCTGGAAAGTAACGAGTTTACCGCCGATTTAAGCAGCGGTAAAGCTGAGTGAGTGTCCAAATAAAGTTGCAAGGCCTTTTCTTTTCCAATTAACATAAAATAGAATGAAAGAATCGATAGTTGCATTTTTTTCTTGTTTCCCATATCTAGTGAATCCCCATATAATATGAATAAAGAGAAACAAATCACACAAGCTGACTTTGACAATTGACACATGTTGAATTCAATTTCTTGTTTTTCATATAAATATGCTTTCCTCATAAATAAAAGTAGAAATATATAAACTGTCATCAAATATCATCCCCATAATTAAAGAATAAAATCCGAGATATATATCAAGTTATTAAAGCAATTTGCTCCTGTCTACAACTCCATCCTTAAATCTTTCATCACTCGTTGCTTTTAATGATCATCGGTGTGATTCACTTGATAATAAATTCTTAAAAATTCAATTCCATGCAAACAGAGGGCCCTTAAGAGAGCACATTTGTGAAAGGGAATTTAAAAGCATTGAGTGTTATCACGTATCTAATCTAGAGCAATGAGATAAAAGGTTTTGCAATCTTGAAGTCAACATCTAAACTTTATTTTTGTTGACATGCTTAGATTTGAAACTCTCGGGACCTAGCCAGAAAGACGAACGACTGATGGAACTGGTCAAATCGAGCTCGATAACTATTTAGGACCGTAGCACAACACCACACGGTCGCATATATGCACAGAAAGGCAGTGATGTGTCGACTTCTACGACATGTTTGTAGGGTTGCAAACGGAACGGTTCCGGATCGGAACTATAGTGGATTCGGACCCGTTTGTGAATAACGGTTCCGGTTCTGAATCCGGTTTTGACTCGTAACTTGTTTAGTTGGTTCCAGACCCAGCTTCGATAGGAAAACCGGACCCGGGTGTACCTAGAGGACCGGAATCCTGTTTCAAAATCGATTCTGATTTATCTTTATTCTTCATTTTTCCTAAAATAAGCGTATCATTAAAATTATAACAGTGCGCCAAGTCTACTGCCGCTAATATTGTGCGTAAAAATGTCAAAAAAGAGTTAATTTTGATGTACAATTTGCAATATCAAATGCTCATATGCCGGGTCCCGGGTCCACAGGTCGGAACCTATATGGACCCGGTCCCGTTTATCAATCGGAATCTAAATTAGGTTCCTGACCCGGACCCGTTTATGAAACGGAACCTAAAATAGGTTCCAGACCAAATTTTTTACAGGTCGGAACTTCTGGGTAATCAGATAATCGGATACCCGTTTGGAACCCTACATGTTTGTGAGTATAGGCTTTTTTTTTTTGTCAGGTTGAGATGAAGGTTCTGCTGGTCTCACGTACATTCCCGATCGAAGACATTAGGATCTCTGGTTTTTTATGGTAACAATTCTGCACCCTGTATGTCAGAGTCAATAATCTCGTAGAATCAAATATATATTTAGTTTGGAGATTTCTCGGGAAATCTAGGTTGTGCATGGCCATGAGGTACTCAAAGACGTACATAATTGTCATGGGTTGCATTCTCACTATAGGACTAGCAAAAACGATGTGCAATGCATGGGCTAAATAACAAGTGAAATAAGAAAGAGTAGGTGGAACCGGATCCGGACCCGGAACCGTTTCGGAACCGATTCCATGGCTCGGGAACCGGAACCAGAACAGTATATGGGACGGCTCTATATCCAGGCCCGGGTCTAGGTAGAGAATGATACTAAAAAAAATATGTTTTATAGGAGAGATTTTAGAAAATTGAGGTAATATGTTGGGTATCGGGTCCACGGGTCCGAACCAAGGTGGAACCGGACTCGGACCCATTTACTTATCGGGGCATGATTAAGGACCTAGATCCGGTTTTAACGGGTCGGAACCTCCGGGTAATCGGAGAATCTGGGGCTCATTTACATCCTTAGTCGTACGCCAGCTCAACTGTGAGAAGTCATGGGTTTGAGTCCTCACATCACGGCTCCCTCCCTCCCTCATAAGTACATCTATATATATTTTTGCCGAACGGGGATTCCGGATCTCAAGCACTGTGTGCAAATAAATAAAGAAAAAAACCCGAGTACTGCCCATCTACTAATAACTAAACACAATACCCAAAGCCCAATCAATGAGCTCAATTACAAACAAAGAAAACACTCTTCTTCTTAAGAGAAGAAATAAAAATGCTACTCTCTGACCTTTTGATTCTACTACATCCTAAATGTTGTTTTCTCTTATATTTACCATTTACTTCTTTTAAAAGGAAAAATAAATTTACTATTTATTGTATGTTTATTATGATTTGATATTATTTCATCCAATTGTTATTCACACATGTCCATCTATCATTTCGTGAACCAAGCCCCGACCCGTGACCCGCAATAAGGTAAAAGAAGGCTAAAAAACCGGTTTTTTATATTTCCACCGTATGTATCCGCGGTATACCTGAAGTTTCCAGATTTCCTCCTCTCAGAGAGGAGGAAACTGGAAAAAGCGAGTTTACCGCCGATGGAAGCAGCTGTAAAGCTTAGTGAGTGTCCAAATAAAGTCGCAAGGCCTTTATATTTCAAATTATCAGAAAAGGAGGGAAAAAAGGCTAAAAAATCGGTTTTCAATATTTCCGCCGCGATATACTTGCAATTTCCTGTTTTCCTCCTCTTAGAGAGGAGGAAATCTGGAAAGTAACGAGTTTACCGCCGATTTAAGCAGCGGTAAAGCTGAGTGAGTGTCCAAATAAAGTTGCAAGGCCTTTTCTTTTCCAATTAACATAAAATAGAATGAAAGAATCGATAGTTGCATTTTTTCTTGTTTCCCATATCTAGTGAATCCCCATATAATATGAATAAAGAGAAACAAATCACACAAGCTGACTTTGACAATTGACACATGTTGAATTCAATTTCTTGTTTTTCATATAAATATGCTTTCCTCATAAATAAAAGTAGAAATATATAAACTGTCATCAAATATCATCCCCATAATTAAAGAATAAAATCCGAGATATATATCAAGTTATTAAAGCAATTTGCTCCTGTCTACAACTCCATCCTTAAATCTTTCATCACTCGTAGCTTTTAATGATCATCGGTGTGATTCACTTGATAATAAATTCTTAAAAATACAATTCCATGCAAACAGAGGGGCCCTTAAGAGAGCACATTTGTGAAAGGGAATTTAAAAGCATTGAGTGTTATCACGTATCTAATCTAGAGCAATGACATAAAAGGTTTTGCAATCTTGAAGTCAACATCTAAACTTTATTTTTGTCGACATGCTTAGATTTGAAACTCTCGGGACCTAGCCAGAAAGCCGAACGACTGATGGAACTGGTCAAATCGAGCTCGATAACTATTTAGGACCGTAGCACAACACCACACGGTCGCATATACGCACAGAAAGGCAGTGATGTGTCGACTTCTACGACATGTTTGTAGGGTTGCAAACGGAACGGTTCCGGATCGGAACTATAGTGGATTCGGACCCGTTTGTGAATAACGGTTCCGGTTATGAATCCGGTTTTGACTCGTAACTTGTTTAGTTAGTTCCAGACCCAGCTTCGATAGGAAAACCGGACCCGGGTGTACCTAGAGGACCGGAATCCTGTTCCAAAATCGATTCTGATTTATCTTTATTCTTCATTTTTCCTAAAATAAGCGTATCATTAAAATTATAACAGTGCGCCAAGTCTACTGCCGCTAATATCGTGCGTAAAAATGTCAAAAAAAGAGTTAATTTTGATGTACAATTTGCAATATCAAATGCTCATATGCCGGGTCCCGGGTCCACAGGTCGGAACCTATATGGACCCGGTCCCGTTTATCAATCGGAATCTAAATTAGGTTCCTGACCCGGACCCGTTTATGAAACGGAACCTAAAATAGGTTCCAGACCAAAATTTTTACAGGTCGGAACTTCTGGGTAATCAGATAATCGGATACCCGTTTGGAACCCTACATGTTTGTGAGTATAGGCTTTTTTTTTTGTCCGGTTGAAATGAAGGTTCTGCTGGTCTCACGTACATTCTCGATCGAAGACATTAGGATCTCTGGTTTTTTATGGTAACAATTCTGCACCCTGTATGTCAGAGTCAATAATCTCGTAGAATCAAAGATATATTTAGTTTGGAGATTTCTCGGGAAATCTAGGTTGTGCATGGCCATGAGATACTCAAAGACCTACATAATTGTCATGGGCTGCATTCTCACTATAGGACTAGCAAAAACGATGTGCAATGCATGGGCTAAATAACAAGTGAAATAAGAAAGAGTAGGTGGAACCGGATCCGGACCCGGAACCGTTTCGGAACCGATTCCATGGCTCAGGAACCGGAACCAGAACAGTATATGGGACGGCTCTATATCCAGGCCCGGGTCTAGGTAGAGAATGATACTAAAAAAATTATGTTTTATAGGAGAGATTTTAGAAAATTGAGGATATATGTTGGGTATCGGGTCCACGGGTCCGAACCAAGGTGGAACCGGACTCGGACCCATTTACTTATCGGGGCATGATTAAGGAGCTAGATCCGGTTTTAACGGGTCGGAACCTCCGGGTAATCGGAGAATCTGGGGCTCATTTACATCCTTAGTCGTACGCCAGCTCAACTGTGAGAAGTCATGGGTTTGAGTCCTCACATCACTGCTCCCTCCCTCCCTCATAAGTACATCTATATATATTTTGGCCGAACGGGGATTCCGGATCTCAAGCACTGTGTGCAAATAAATAAAGAAAGAAACCCGAGTACTGCCCATCTATTAATAACTAAACCCCATACCCAAAGCCCAATCAATGAGCTCACTTACAAACAAAGAAAACACTCTTCTTCTTAAGAGAAGAAATAAAAATGCTACTCTCTGACCTTTTAATTCTACTACATCCTAAATGTTGTTCTCTCTTATATTGACCATTTACTTCTTTTAAAAGGAAAAATAAATTTACTATTTATTGTATGTTTATTATGATTTGATATTATTTCATCCAATTGTTATTCACACATGTCCATCTATCATTTCGTGAACCAAGCCCCGACCCGTGACCCGCAATAAGGTAAAAGAAGGCTAAAAAACCGGTTTTTTATATTTCCACCGTATGTATCCGCGGTATACCTGAAGTTTCCAGATTTCCTCCTCTCAGAGAGGAGGAAACTGGAAAATGCGAGTTTACCGCCGATGGAAGCAGCTGTAAAGCTTAGTGAGTGTCCAAATAAAGTCGCAAGGCCTTTATATTTCAAATTATCAGAAAAGGAGGAAAAAAAAGGCTAAAAAATTGGTTTTCAATATTTCCGCCGCGATATACTTGCAATTTCCGGTTTTCCTCCTCTTAGAGAGGAGGAAATCTGGAAAGTAACGAGTTTACCGCCGATTTAAGCAGCGGTAAAGCTGAGTGAGTGTCCAAATAAAGTTGCAAGGCCTTTTCTTTTCCAATTAACATAAAATAGAATGAAAGAATCGATAGTTGCATTTTTTCTTGTTTCCCATATCTAGTGAATCCCCATATAATATGAATAAAGAGAAACAAATCACACAAGCTGACTTTGACAATTGACACATGTTGAATTCAATTTCTTGTTTTTCATATAAATATGCTTTCCTCATAAATAAAAGTAGAAATATATAAACTGTCATCAAATATCATCCCCATAATTAAAGAATAAACTCCGAGATATATATCAAGTTATTAAAGCAATTTGCTCCTGTCTACAACTCCATCCTTAAATCTTTCATCACTCGTAGCTTTTAATGATCATCGGTGTGATTCACTTGATAATAAATTCTTAAAAATTCAATTCCATGCAAACAGAGGGGCCCTTAAGAGAGCACATTTGTGAAAGGGAATTTAAAAGCATTGAGTGTTATCACGTATCTAATCTAGAGCAATGACATAAAAGGTTTTGCAATCTTGAAGTCAACATCTAAACTTTATTTTTGTTGACATGCTTAGATTTGAAACTCTCGGGACCTAGCCAGAAAGCCGAACGACTGATGGAACTGGTCAAATCGAGCTCGATAACTATTTAGGACCGTAGCACAACACCACACGGTCGCATATATGCACAGAAAGGCAGTGATGTGTCGACTTCTACGACATGTTTGTAGGGTTGCAAACGGAACGGTTCCGGATCGGAACTATAGTGGATTCGGACCCGTTTGTGAATAACGGTTCCGGTTCTGAATCCGGTTTTGACTCGTAACTTGTTTAGTTGGTTCCAGACCCAGCTTCGATAGGAAAACCGGACCCGGGTGTACCTAGAGGACCGGAATCCTGTTCCAAAATCGATTTTGATTTATCTTTATTCTTCATTTTTCCAAAAATAAGCGTATCATTAAAATTATAACAGTGCGCCAAGTCTACTGCCGCTAATATTGTGCGTAAAAATGTCAAAAAAAGAGTTAATTTTGATGTACAATTTGCAATATCAAATGCTCATATGCCGGGTCCCGGGTCCACAGGTCGGAACCTATATGGACCCGGTCCCGTTTATCAATCGGAATCTAAATTAGGTTCCTGACCCGGACCCGTTTATGAAACGGAACCTAAAATAGGTTCCAGACCAAATTTTTTACAGGTCGGAACTTCTGGGTAATCAGATAATCGGATACCCGTTTGGAACCCTACATGTTTGTGAGTATAGGCTTTTTTTTTTTTGTCAGGTTGAGATGAAGGTTCTGCTGGTCTCACGTACATTCCCGATCGAAGAAATTAGGATCTCTGGTTTTTTATGGTAACAATTCTGCACCCTGTATGTCAGAGTCAATAATCTCGTAGAATCAAAGATATTTTAGTTTGGAGATTTCTCGGGAAATCTAGGTTGTGCATGGCCATGAGGTACTCAAAGACGTACATAATTGTCATGGGCTGCATTCTCACTATAGGACTAGCAAAAACGATGTGCAATGCATGGGCTAAATAACAAGTGAAATAAGAAAGAGTAGGTGGAACCGGATCCGGACCCGGAACCGTTTCGGAACCGATTCCATGGCTCAGGAACCGGAACCAGAACAGTATATGGGACGGCTCTATATCCAGGCCCGGGTCTAGGTAGAGAATGATACTAAAAAAAATATGTTTTATAGGAGAGATTTTAGAAAATTGAGGATATATGTTGGGTATCGGGTCCACGGGTCCGAACAAAGGTGGAACCGGACTCGGACCCAATTACTTATCGGGGTATGATTAAGGTCCTAGATCCGGTTTTAACGGGTCGGAACCTCCGGGTAATCGGAGAATCTGGGGCTCATTTACATCCTTAGTCGTACGCCAGCTCAACTGTGAGAAGTCATGGGTTTGAGTCCTCACATCACTGCTCCCTCCCTCCCTCATAAGTACATCTATATATATTTTGGCCGAACGGGGATTCCGGATCTCAAGCACTGTGTGCAAATAAATAAAGAAAGAAACCCGAGTACTGCCCATCTATTAATAACTAAACCCCATACCCAAAGCCCAATCAATGAGCTCACTTACAAACAAAGAAAACACTCTTCTTCTTAAGAGAAGAAATAAAAATGCTACTCTCTGACCTTTTAATTCTACTACATCCTAAATGTTGTTCTCTCTTATATTGACCATTTACTTCTTTTAAAAGGAAAAATAAATTTACTATTTATTGTATGTTTATTATGATTTGATATTATTTCATCCAATTGTTATTCACACATGTCCATCTATCATTTCGTGAACCAAGCCCCGACCCGTGACCCGCAATAAGGTAAAAGAAGGCTAAAAAACCGGTTTTTGATATTTCCACCGTATGTATCCGCGGTATAACTGAAGTTTCCAGATTTCCTCCTCTCAGAGAGGAGGAAAACTGGAAAATGCGAGTTTACCGCCGATGGAAGCAGCTGTAAAGCTTAGTGAGTGTCCAAATAAAGTCGCAAGGCCTTTATATTTCAAATTATCAGAAAAGGAGGAAAAAAAGGCTAAAAAATCGGTTTTCAATATTTCCGCCAAGATATACTTGCAATTTCCGGTTTTCCTCTTCTTAGAGAGGAGGAAATCTGGAAAGTAACGAGTTTACCGCCGATTTAAGCAGCGGTAAAGCTGAGTGAGTGTCCAAATAAAGTTGCAAGGCCTTTTCTTTTCCAATTAACATAAAATAGAATGAAAGAATCGATAGTTGCATTTTTTCTTGTTTCCCATATCTAGTGAATCCCCATATAATATGAATAAAGAGAAACAAATCACACAAGCTGACTTTGACAATTGACACATGTTGAATTCAATTTCTTGTTTTTCATATAAATATGCTTTCCTCATAAATAAAAGTAGAAATATATAAACTGTCATCAAATATCATCCCCATAATTAAAGAATAAAATCCGAGATATATATCAAGTTATTAAAGCAATTTGCTCCTGTCTACAACTCCATCCTTAAATCTTTCATCACTCGTAGCTTTTAATGATCATCGGTGTGATTCACTTGATAATAAATTCTTAAAAATTCAATTCCATGCAAACAGAGGGGCCCTTAAGAGAGCACATTTGTGAAAGGGAATTTAAAAGCATTGAGTGTTATCACGTATCTAATCTAGAGCAATGACATAAAAGGTTTTGCAATCTTGAAGTCAACATCTAAACTTTATTTTTGTCGACATGCTTAGATTTGAAACTCTCGGGACCTAGCCAGAAAGCCGAACGACTGATGGAACTGGTCAAATCGAGCTCGATAACTATTTAGGACCGTAGCACAACACCACACGGTCGCATATATGCACAGAAAGGCAGTGATGTGTCGACTTCTACGACATGTTTGTAGGGTTGCAAACGGAACGGTTCCGGATCGGAACTATAGTGGATTCGGACCCGTTTGTGAATAACGGTTCCGGTTCTGAATCCGGTTTTGACTCGTAACTTGTTTAGTTGGTTCCAGACCCAGCTTCGATAGGAAAACCGGACCCGGGTGTACCTAGAGGACCGGAATCCTGTTCCAAAATCGATTTTGATTTATCTTTATTCTTCATTTTTCCAAAAATAAGCGTATCATTAAAATTATAACAGTGCGCCAAGTCTACTGCCGCTAATATTGTGCGTAAAAATGTCAAAAAAAGAGTTAATTTTGATGTACAATTTGCAATATCAAATGCTCATATGCCGGGTCCCGGGTCCACAGGTCGGAACCTATATGGACCCGGTCCCGTTTATCAATCGGAATCTAAATTAGGTTCCTGACCCGGACCCGTTTATGAAACGGAACCTAAAATAGGTTCCAGACCAAATTTTTTACAGGTCGGAACTTCTGGGTAATCAGATAATCGGATACCCGTTTGGAACCCTACATGTTTGTGAGTATAGGCTTTTTTTTTTTTGTCAGGTTGAGATGAAGGTTCTGCTGGTCTCACGTACATTCCCGATCGAAGAAATTAGGATCTCTGGTTTTTTATGGTAACAATTCTGCACCCTGTATGTCAGAGTCAATAATCTCGTAGAATCAAAGATATTTTAGTTTGGAGATTTCTCGGGAAATCTAGGTTGTGCATGGCCATGAGGTACTCAAAGACGTACATAATTGTCATGGGCTGCATTCTCACTATAGGACTAGCAAAAACGATGTGCAATGCATGGGCTAAATAACAAGTGAAATAAGAAAGAGTAGGTGGAACCGGATCCGGACCCGGAACCGTTTCGGAACCGATTCCATGGCTCAGGAACCGGAACCAGAACAGTATATGGGACGGCTCTATATCCAGGCCCGGGTCTAGGTAGAGAATGATACTAAAAAAAATATGTTTTATAGGAGAGATTTTAGAAAATTGAGGATATATGTTGGGTATCGGGTCCACGGGTCCGAACAAAGGTGGAACCGGACTCGGACCCAATTACTTATCGGGGTATGATTAAGGTCCTAGATCCGGTTTTAACGGGTCGGAACCTCCGGGTAATCGGAGAATCTGGGGCTCATTTACATCCTTAGTCGTACGCCAGCTCAACTGTGAGAAGTCATGGGTTTGAGTCCTCACATCACTGCTCCCTCCCTCCCTCATAAGTACATCTATATATATTTTGGCCGAACGGGGATTCCGGATCTCAAGCACTGTGTGCAAATAAATAAAGAAAGAAACCCGAGTACTGCCCATCTATTAATAACTAAACCCCATACCCAAAGCCCAATCAATGAGCTCACTTACAAACAAAGAAAACACTCTTCTTCTTAAGAGAAGAAATAAAAATGCTACTCTCTGACCTTTTAATTCTACTACATCCTAAATGTTGTTCTCTCTTATATTGACCATTTACTTCTTTTAAAAGGAAAAATAAATTTACTATTTATTGTATGTTTATTATGATTTGATATTATTTCATCCAATTGTTATTCACACATGTCCATCTATCATTTCGTGAACCAAGCCCCGACCCGTGACCCGCAATAAGGTAAAAGAAGGCTAAAAAACCGGTTTTTGATATTTCCACCGTATGTATCCGCGGTATAACTGAAGTTTCCAGATTTCCTCCTCTCAGAGAGGAGGAAAACTGGAAAATGCGAGTTTACCGCCGATGGAAGCAGCTGTAAAGCTTAGTGAGTGTCCAAATAAAGTCGCAAGGCCTTTATATTTCAAATTATCAGAAAAGGAGGAAAAAAAGGCTAAAAAATCGGTTTTCAATATTTCCGCCAAGATATACTTGCAATTTCCGGTTTTCCTCTTCTTAGAGAGGAGGAAATCTGGAAAGTAACGAGTTTACCGCCGATTTAAGCAGCGGTAAAGCTGAGTGAGTGTCCAAATAAAGTTGCAAGGCCTTTTCTTTTCCAATTAACATAAAATAGAATGAAAGAATCGATAGTTGCATTTTTTCTTGTTTCCCATATCTAGTGAATCCCCATATAATATGAATAAAGAGAAACAAATCACACAAGCTGACTTTGACAATTGACACATGTTGAATTCAATTTCTTGTTTTTCATATAAATATGCTTTCCTCATAAATAAAAGTAGAAATATATAAACTGTCATCAAATATCATCCCCATAATTAAAGAATAAAATCCGAGATATATATCAAGTTATTAAAGCAATTTGCTCCTGTCTACAACTCCATCCTTAAATCTTTCATCACTCGTAGCTTTTAATGATCATCGGTGTGATTCACTTGATAATAAATTCTTAAAAATTCAATTCCATGCAAACAGAGGGGCCCTTAAGAGAGCACATTTGTGAAAGGGAATTTAAAAGCATTGAGTGTTATCACGTATCTAATCTAGAGCAATGACATAAAAGGTTTTGCAATCTTGAAGTCAACATCTAAACTTTATTTTTGTTGACATGCTTAGATTTGAAACTCTCGGGACCTAGCCAGAAAGCCGAACGACTGATGGAACTGGTCAAATCGAGCTCGATAACTATTTAGGACCGTAGCACAACACCACACGGTCGCATATATGCACAGAAAGGCAGTGATGTGTCGACTTCTACGACATGTTTGTAGGGTTGCAAACGGAACGGTTCCGGATCGGAACTATAGTGGATTCGGACCCGTTTGTGAATAACGGTTCCGGTTCTGAATCCGGTTTTGACTCGTAACTTGTTTAGTTGGTTCCAGACCCAGCTTCGATAGGAAAACCGGACCCGGGTGTACCTAGAGGACCGGAATCCTGTTCCAAAATCGATTTTGATTTATCTTTATTCTTCATTTTTCCTAAAATAAGCATATCATTAAAATTATAACAGTGCGCCAAGTCTACTGCCGCTAATATTGTGCGTAAAAATGTCAAAAAAAGAGTTAATTTTGATGTACAATTTGCAATATCAAATGCTCATATGCCGGGTCCCGGGTCCACAGGTCGGAACCTATATTGACCCGGTCCCGTTTATCAATCGGAATCTAAATTAGGTTCCTGACCCGGACCCGTTTATGAAACGGAACCTAAAATAGGTTCCAGACCAAATTTTTTACAGGTCGGAACTTCTGGGTAATCAGATAATCGGATACCCGTTTGGAACCCTACATGTTTGTGAGTATAGGCTTTTTTTTTTGTCAGGTTGAGATGAAGGTTCTGCTGGTCTCACGTACATTCTCGATCGAAGACATTAGGATCTCTGGTTTTTTATGGTAACAATTCTGCACCCTGTATGTCAGAGTCAATAATCTCGTAGAATCAAAGATATATTTAGTTTGGAGATTTCTCGGGAAATCTAGGCTGTGCATGGCCATGAGATACTCAAGGACATACATAATTGTCATGGGCTGCATTCTCACTATAGGACTAGCAAAAACGATGTGCAATGCATGGGCTAAATAACAAGTGAAATAAGAAAGAGTAGGTGGAACCGGATCCGGACCCGGAACCGTTTCGGAACCGATTCCATGGCTCAGGAACCGGAACCAGAACAGTATATGGGACGGCTCTATATCCAGGCCCGGGTCTAGGTAGAGAATGATATTAAAAAAAATATGTTTTATAGGAGAGATTTTAGAAAATTGAGGTAATATGTTGGGTATCGGGTCCACGGGTCCGAACAAAGGTGGAACCGGACTCGGACCCAATTACTTATCGGGGTATGATTAAGGACCTAGATCCGGTTTTAACGGGTCGGAACCTCCGGGTAATCGGAGAATCTGGGGCTCATTTACATCCTTAGTCGTACGCCAGCTCAATTGTGAGAAGTCATGGGTTTGAGTCCTCACATCACTGCTCCCTCCCTCCCTCATAAGTACATCTATATATATTTTGGCCGAACGGGGATTCCGGATCTCAAGCACTGTGTGCAAATAAATAAAGAAAGAAACCCGAGTACTGCCCATCTATTAATAACTAAACCCCATACCCAAAGCCCAATCAATGAGCTCACTTACAAACAAAGAAAACACTCTTCTTCTTAAGAGAAGAAATAAAAATGCTACTCTCTGACCTTTTGATTCTACTACATCCTAAATGTTGTTCTCTCTTATATTGACCATTTACTTCTTTTAAAAGGAAAAATAAATTTACTATTTATTGTATGTTTATTATGATTTGATATTATTTCATCCAATTGTTATTCACACATGTCCATCTATCATTTCGTGAACCAAGCCCCGACCCGTGACCCGCAATAAGGTAAAAGAAGGCTAAAAAACCGGTTTTTTATATTTCCACCGTATGTATCCGCGGTATACCTGAAGTTTCCAGATTTCCTCCTCTCAGAGAGGAGGAAACTGGAAAATGCGAGTTTACCGCCGATGGAAGCAGCTGTAAAGCTTAGTGAGTGTCCAAATAAAGTCGCAAGGCCTTTATATTTCAAATTATCAGAAAAGGAGGAAAAAAAAGGATAAAAAATCGGTTTTCAATATTTCCGCCGCGATATACTTGCAATTTCCGGTTTTCCTCCTCTTAGAGAGGAGGAAATCTGGAAAGTAACGAGTTTACCGCCGATTTAAGCAGCGGTAAAGCTGAGTGAGTGTCCAAATAAAGTTGCAAGGCCTTTTCTTTTCCAATTAACATAAAATAGAATGAAAGAATCGATAGTTGCATTTTTTCTTGTTTCCCATATCTAGTGAATCCCCATATAATATGAATAAAGAGAAACAAATCACACAAGCTGACTTTGACAATTGACACATGTTGAATTCAATTTCTTGTTTTTCATATAAATATGCTGTCCTCATAAATAAAAGTAGAAATATATAAACTGTCATCAAATATCATCCCCATAATTAAAGAATAAAATCCGAGATATATATCAAGTTATTAAAGCAATTTGCTCCTGTCTACAACTCCATCCTTAAATCTTTCATCACTCGTAGCTTTTAATGATCATCGGTGTGATTCACTTGATAATAAATTCTTAAAAATTCAATTCCATGCAAACAGAGGGGCCCTTAAGAGAGCACATTTGTGAAAGGGAATTTAAAAGCATTGAGTGTTATCACGTATCTAATCTAGAGCAATGACATAAAAGGTTTTGCAATCTTGAAGTCAACATCTAAACTTTATTTTTGTTGACATGCTTAGATTTGAAACTCTCGTGACCTAGCCAGAAAGCCGAACGACAGATGGAACTGGTCAAATCGAGCTCGATAACTATTTAGGACCGTAGCACAACACCACACGGTCGCATATATGCACAGAAAGGCAGTGATGTGTCGACTTCTACGACATGTTTGTAGGGTTGCAAACGGAACGGTTCCGGATCGGAACTATAGTGGATTCGGACCCGTTTGTGAATAACGGTTCCGGTTCTGAATCCGGTTTTGACTCGTAACTTGTTTAGTTGGTTCCAGACCCAGCTTCGATAGGAAAACCGGACCCGGGTGTACCTAGAGGACCGGAATCCTGTTCCAAAATCGATTCTGATTTATCTTTATTCTTCATTTTTCCTAAAATAAGCGTATCATTAAAATTATAACAGTGCGCCAAGTCTACTGCCGCTAATATTGTGCGTAAAAATGTCAAAAAAAGAGTTAATTTTGATGTACAATTTGCAATATCAAATGCTCATATGCCGGGTCCCGGGTCCACAGGTCGGAACCTATATGGACCCGGTCCCGTTTATCAATCGGAATCTAAATTAGGTTCCTGACCCGGACCCGTTTATGAAACGGAACCTAAAATAGGTTCCAGACCAAATTTTTTACAGGTCGGAACTTCTGGGTAATCAGATAATCGGATACCCGTTTGGAACCCTACATGTTTGTGAGTATAGGCTTTTTTTTTTGTCCGGTTGAAATGAAGGTTCTGCTAGTCTCACGTACATTCTCGATCGAAGACATTAGGATCTCTGGTTTTTTATGGTAACAATTATGCACCCTGTATGTCAGAGTCAATACTCTCGTAGAATCAAAGATATATTTAGTTTGGAGATTTCTCGGGAAATCTAGGTTGTGCATGGCCATGAGATACTCAAAGACATACATAATTGTCATGGGCTGCATTCTCACTATAGGACTAGCAAAAACGATGTGCAATGCATGGGCTAAATAACAAGTGAAATAAGAAAGAGTAGGTGGAACCGGATCCGGACCCGGAACCGTTTCGGAACCGATTCCATGGCTCAGGAACCGGAACCAGAACAGTATATGGGACGGCTCTATATCCAGGCCCGGGTCTAGGTAGAGAATGATACTAAAAAAAATATGTTTTGTAGGAGAGATTTTAGAAAATTGAGGTAATATGTTGGGTATCGGGTCCACGGGTCCGAACCATGGTGGAACCGGACTCGGACCCATTTACTTATCGGGGCATGATTAAGGACCTAGATCCGGTTTTAACGGGTCGGAACCTCCGGGTAATCGGAGAATCTGGGGCTCATTTACATCCTTAGTCGTACGCCAGCTCAACTGTGAGAAGTCATGGGTTTGAGTCCTCACATCACTGCTCCCTCCCTCCCTCATAAGTACATCTATATATATTTTGGCCGAACGGGGATTCCGGATCTCAAGCACTGTGTGCAAATAAATAAAGAAAAAAACCCGAGTACTGCCCATCTATTAATAACTAAACCCCATACCCAAAGCCCAATCAATGAGCTCACTTACAAACAAAGAAAACACTCTTCTTCTTAAGAGAAGAAATAAAAATGCTACTCTCTGACCTTTTGATTCTACTACATCCTAAATGTTGTTCTCTCTTATATTGACCATTTACTTCTTTTAAAAGGAAAAATAAATTTACTATTTATTGTATGTTTATTATGATTTGATATTATTTCATCCAATTGTTATTCACACATGTCCATCTATCATTTCGTGAACCAAGCCCCGACCCGTGACCCGCAATAAGGTAAAAGAAGGCTAAAAAACCGGTTTTTGATATTTCCACCGTATGTATCCGCGGTATACCTGAAGTTTCCAGATTTCCTCCTCTCAGAGAGGAGGAAAACTGGAAAATGCGAGTTTACCGCCGATGGAAGCAGCTGTAAAGCTTAGTGAGTGTCCAAATAAAGTCGCAAGGCCTTTATATTTCAAATTATCAGAAAAGGAGGAAAAAAAAGGCTAAAAAATCGGTTTTCAATATTTCCGCCGCGATATACTTGCAATTTCCTGTTTTCCTCCTCTTAGAGAGGAGGAAATCTGGAAAGTAACGAGTTTACCGCCGATTTAAGCAGCGGTAAAGCTGAGTGAGTGTCCAAATAAAGTTGCAAGGCCTTTTCTTTTCCAATTAACATAAAATAGAATAAAAGAATCGATAGTTGCATTTTTTCTTGTTTCCCATATCTAGTGAATCCCCATATAATATGAATAAAGAGAAACAAATCACCCAAGCTGACTTTGACAATTGACACATGTTGAATTCAATTTCTTGTTTTTCATATAAATGTGCTTTCCTCATAAATAAAAGTAGAAATATATAAACTGTCATCAAATATCATCCCCATAATTAAAGAATAAAATCCGAGATATATATCAAGTTATTAAAGCAATTTGCTCCTGTCTACAACTCCATCCTTAAATCTTTCATCACTCGTAGCTTTTAATGATCATCGGTGTGATTCACTTGATAATAAATTCTTAAAAATTCAATTCCATGCAAACAGAGGGGCCCTTAAGAGAGCACATTTGTGAAAGGGAATTTAAAAGCATTGAGTGTTATCACGTATCTAATCTAGAGCAATGAGATAAAAGGTTTTGCAATCTTGAAGTCAACATCTAAACTTTATTTTTGTTGACATGCTTAGATTTGAAACTCTCGGGACCTAGCCAGAAAGCCGAACGACTGATGGAACTGGTCAAATCGAGCTCGATAACTATTTAGGACCGTAGCACAACACCACACGGTCGCATATATGCACAGAAAGGCAGTGATGTGTCGACTTCTACGACATGTTTGCAGGGTTGCAAACGGAACGGTTCCGGATCGGAACTATAGTGGATTCGGACCCGTTTGTGAATAACGGTTCCGGTTCTGAATCCGGTTTTGACTCGTAACTTGTTTAGTTGGTTCCAGACCCAGCTTCGATAGGAAAACCGGACCCGGGTGTACCTAGAGGACCGGATTCCTGTTCCAAAATCGATTCTGATTTATCTTTATTCTTCATTTTTCCTAAAATAAGCGTATCATTAAAATTATAACAGTGCGCCAAGTCTACTGCCGCTAATATTGTGCGTAAAAATGTCAAAAAAAGAGTTAATTTTGATGTACAATTTGCAATATCAAATGCTCATATGCCGGGTCCCGGGTCCACAGGTCGGAACCTATATGGACCCGGTCCCGTTTATCAATCGGAATCTAAATTAGGTTCCTGACCCGGACCCGTTTATGAAACGGAACCTAAAATAGGTTCCAGACCAAATTTTTTACAGGTCGGAACTTCTGGGTAATCAGATAATCGGATACCCGTTTGGAACCCTACATGTTTGTGAGTATAGGCTTTTTTTTTTGTCAGGTTCAGATGAAGGTTTTGCTGGTCTCACGTACATTCTCGATCGAAGACATTAGGATCTCTGGTTTTTTATGGTAACAATTCTGCACCCTGTATGTCAGAGTCAATAATCTCGTAGAATCAAAGATATATTTAGTTTGGAGATTTCTCGGGAAATCTAGGTTGTGCATGGCCATGAGATACTCAAAGACATACATAATTGTCATGGGCTGCATTCTCACTATAGGACTAGCAAAAACGATGTGCAATGCATGGGCTAAATAACAAGTGAAATAAGAAAGAGTAGGTGGAACCGGATCCGGACCCGGAACCGTTTCGGAACCGATTCCATGGCACAGGAACCGGAACCAGAACAGTATATGGGACGGCTCTATATCCAGGCCCGGGTCTAGGTAGAGAATGATACTAAAAAAATATGTTTTATAGGAGAGATTTTAGAAAATTGAGGTAATATGTTGGGTATCGGGTCCACGGGTCCGAACCAAGGTGGAACAGGACTCGGACCCATTTACTTATCGGGGCATGATTAAGGACCTAGATCCGGTTCTAACGGGTCGGAACCTTCGGGTAATCGGAGAATCTGGGGCTCATTTACATCCTTAGTCGTACGCCAGCTCAACTGTGAGAAGTCATGGGTTTGAGTCCTCACATCACTGCTCCCTCCCTCCCTCATAAGTACATCTATATATATTTTGGCCGAACGGGGATTCCGGATCTCAAGCACTGTGTGCAAATAAATAAAGAAAAAAACCCGAGTACTGCCCATCTATTAATAACTAAACCCCATACCCAAAGCCCAATCAATGACCTCACTTACAAACAAAGAAAACACTCTTCTTCTAAAGAGAAGAAATAAAAATGCTACTCTCTGACCTTTTGATTCTACTACATCCTAAATGTTGTTCTCTCTTATATTGACCATTTACTTCTTTTAAATGGAAAAATAAATTTACTATTTATTGTATGTTTATTATGATTTGATATTATTTCATCCAATTGTTATTCACACATGTCCATCTATCATTTCGTGAACCAAGCCCCGACCCGTGACCCGCAATAAGGTAAAAGAAGGCTAAAAAACCGGTTTTTGATATTTCCACCGTATGTATCCGCGGTATACCTGAAGTTTCAAGATTTCCTCCTCTCAGAGAGGAGGAAAACTGGAAAATGCGAGTTTACCGCCGATGGAAGCAGCTGTAAAGCTTAGTGAGTGTCCAAATAAAGTCGCAAGGCCTTTATATTTCAAATTATCAGAAAAGGAGAAAAAAAAGGCTAAAAAATCGGTTTTCAATATTTCCGCCGCGATATACTTGCAATTTCCGGTTTTCCTCCTCTTAGAGAGGAGGAAATCTGGAAAGTAACGAGTTTACCGCCGATTTAAGCAGCGGTAAAGCTGAGTGAGTGTCCAAATAAAGTTGCAAGGCCTTTTCTTTTCCAATTAACATAAAATAGAATGAAAGAATCGATAGTTGCATTTTTTCTTGTTTCCCATATCTAGTGAATCCCCATATAATATGAATAAAGAGAAACAAATCACCCAAGCTGACTTTGACAATTGACACATGTTGAATTCAATTTCTTGTTTTTCATATAAATATGCTTTCCTCATAAATAAAAGTAGAAATATATAAACTGTCATCAAATATCATCCCCATAATTAAAGAATAAAATCCGAGATATATATCAAGTTATTAAAGCAATTTGCTCCTGTCTACAACTCCATCCTTAAATCTTTCATCACTCGTAGCTTTTAATGATCATCGGTGTGATTCACTTGATAATAAATTCTTAAAAATTCAATTCCATGCAAACAGAGGGGCCCTTAAGAGAGCACATTTGTGAAAGGGAATTTAAAAGCATTGAGTGTTATCACGTATCTAATCTAGAGCAATGAGATAAAAGGTTTTGCAATCTTGAAGTCAACATCTAAACTTTATTTTTGTTGACATGCTTAGATTTGAAACTCTCGGGACCTAGCCAGAAAGCCGAACGACTGATGGAACTGGTCAAATCGAGCTCGATAACTATTTTGGACCGTAGCACAACACCACACGGTCGCATATATGCACAGAAAGGCAGTGATGTGTCGACTTCTACGACATGTTTGCAGGGTTGCAAACGGAACGGTTCCGGATCGGAACTATAGTGGATTCGGACCCGTTTGTGAATAACGGTTCCGGTTCTGAATCCGGTTTTGACTCGTAACTTGTTTAGTTGGTTCCAGACCCAGCTTCGATAGGAAAACCGGACCCGGGTGTACCAAGAGGACCGGAATCCTGTTCCAAAATCGATTCTGATTTATCTTTATTCTTCATTTTTCCTAAAATAAGCGTATCATTAAAATTATAACAGTGCGCCAAGTCTACTGCCGCTAATATTGTGCGTAAAAATGTAAAAAAAAGAGTTAATTTTGATGTACAATTTGCAATATCAAATGCTCATATGCCGGGTCCCGGGTCCACAGGTCGGAACCTATATGGACCCGGTCCCGTTTATCAATCGGAATCTAAATTAGGTTCCTGACCCGGACCCGTTTATGAAACGGAACCTAAAATAGGTTCGAGACCAAATTTTTTACAGGTCGGAACTTCTGGGTAATCAGATAATCGGATACCCGTTTGGAACCCTACATGTTTGTGAGTATAGGCTTTTTTTTTTGTCAGGTTGAGATGAAGGTTCTGCTGGTCTCACGTACATTCTCGATCGAAGACATTAGGATCTCTGGTTTTTTATGGTAACAATTCTGCACCCTGTATGTCAGAGTCAATAATCTCGTAGAATCAAAGATATATTTAGTTTGGAGATTTCTCGGGAAATCTAGGTTGTGCATGGCCATGAGATACTCAAAGACATACATAATTGTCATGGGCTGCATTCTCACTATAGGACTAGCAAAAACGATGTGCAATGCATGGGCTAAATAACAAGTGAAATCAGAAAGAGTAGGTGGAACCGGATCCGGACCCGGAACCGTTTCGGAACCGATTCCATGGCTCAGGAACCGGAACCAGAACAATATATGGGACGGCTCTATATCCAGGCCCGGGTCTAGGTAGAGAATGATATTTAAAAAAATATGTTTTGTAGGAGAGATTTTAGAAAATTGAGGTAATATGTTGGGTATCGGGTCCACGGGTCCGAACCATGGTGGAACCGGACTCGGACCCATTTACTTATCGGGGCATGATTAAGGACCTAGATCCGGTTTTAACGGGTCGGAACCTCCGGGTAATCGGAGAATCTGGGGCTCATTTACATCCTTAGTCGTACGCCAGCTCAACTGTGAGAAGTCATGGGTTTGAGTCCTCACATCACTGCTCCCTCCCTCCCTCATAAGTACATCTATATATATTTTGGCCGAACGGGGATTCCGGATCTCAAGCACTGTGTGCAAATAAATAAAGAAAAAAACCCGAGTACTGCCCATCTATTAATAACTAAACCCCATACCCAAAGCCCAATCAATGAGCTCACTTACAAACAAAGAAAACACTCTTCTTCTTAAGAGAAGAAATAAAAATGCTACTCTCTGACCTTTTGATTCTACTACATCCTAAATGTTGTTCTCTCTTATATTGACCATTTACTTCTTTTAAAAGGAAAAATAAATTTACTATTTATTGTATGTTTATTATGATTTGATATTATTTCATCCAATTGTTATTCACACATGTCCATCTATCATTTCGTGAACCAAGCCCCGACCCGTGACCCGCAATAAGGTAAAAGAAGGCTAAAAAATCGGTTTTTGATATTTCCACCGTATGTATCCGCGGTATACCTGAAGTTTCCAGATTTCCTCCTCTCAAAGAGGAGGAAAACTGGAGAATGCGAGTTTACCGCCGATGGAAGCAGCTGTAAAGCTTAGTGAGTGTCCAAATAAAGTCGCAAGGCCTTTATATTTCAAATTATCAGAAAAGGAGGAAAAAAAAGGCTAAAAAATCGGTTTTCAATATTTCCGCCGCGATATACTTGCAATTTTCGGTTTTCCTCCTCTTAGAGAGGAGGAAATCTGGAAAGTAACGAGTTTACCGCAGATTTAAGCAGCGGTAAAGCTGAGTGAGTGTCCAAATAAAGCTGCAAGGCCTTTTCTTTTCCAATTAACATAAAATAGAATGAAAGAATCGATAGTTGCATTTTTTCTTGTTTCCCATATCTAGTGAATCCCCATATAATATGAATAGAGAGAAACAAATCACACAAGCTGACTTTGACAATTGACACATGTTGAATTAAATTTCTTGTTTTTCATATAAATATGCTTTCCTCATAAATAAAAGTAGAAATATATAAACTGTCATCAAATATCATCCCCATAATTAAAGAATAAAATCCGAGATATATATCAAGTTATTAAAGCAATTTGCTCCTGTCTACAACTCCATCCTTAAATCTTTCATCACTCGTAGCTTTTAATGATCATCGGTGTGATTCACTTGATAATAAATTCTTAAAAATTCAATTCCATGCAAACAGAGGGGCCCTTAAGAGAGCACATTTGTGAAAGGGAATTTAAAAGCATTGAGTGTTATCACGTATCTAATCTAGAGCAATGAGATAAAAGGTTTTGCAATCTTGAAGTCAACATCTAAACTTTATTTTTGTTGACATGCTTAGATTTGAAACTCTCGGGACCTAGCCAGAAAGCCGAACGACTGATGGAACTGGTCAAATCGAGCTCGATAACTATTTAGGACCGTAGCACAACACCACACGGTCGCATATATGCACAGAAAGGCAGTGATGTGTCGACTTCTACGACATGTTTGTAGGGTTGCAAACGGAACGGTTCCGGATCGGAACTATAGTGGATTCGGACCCGTTTGTGAATAACGGTTCCGGTTCTGAATCCGGTTTTGACTCGTAACTTGTTTAGTTGGTTCCAGACCCAGCTTCGATAGGAAAACCGGACCCGGGTGTACCTAGAGGACCGGATTCCTGTTCCAAAATCGATTCTGATTTATCTTTATTCTTCATTTTTCCTAAAATAAGCGTATCATTAAAATTATAACAGTGCGCCAAGTCTACTGCCGCTAATATTGTGCGTAAAAATGTAAAAAAAAGAGTTAATTTTGATGTACAATATGCAATATCAAATGCTCATATGCCGGGTCCCGGGTCCACAGGTCGGAACCTATATGGACCCGGTCCCGTTTATCAATCGGAATCTAAATTAGGTTCCTTACCCGGACCCGTTTATGAAACGGAACCTAAAATAGGTTCCAGACCAAATTTTTTACAGGTCGGAACTTCATGGTAATCTGATAATCGGATACCCGTTTGGAACCCTACATGTTTGTGAGTATAGGCTTTTTTTTTGTCAGGTTGAGATGAAGGTTCTGCTGGTCTCACGTACATTCTCGATCGAAGACATTAGGATCTCTGGTTTTTTATGGTAACAATTCTGCACCCTGTATGTCAGAGTCAATAATCTCGTAGAATCAAAGATATATTTAGTTTGGAGATTTCTCGGGAAATCTAGGTTGTGCATGGCCATGAGATACTCAAAGACATACATAATTGTCATGGGCTGCATTCTCACTATAGGACTAGCAAAAACGATGTGCAATGCATGGGCTAAATAGCAAGTGAAATAAGAAAGAGTAGGTGGAACCGGATCCGGACCCGGAACCGTTTCGGAACCGATTCCATGGCTCAGGAACCGGAACCAGAACAGTATATGGGACGGCTCTATATCCAGGCCCGGGTCTAGGTAGAGAATGATACTAAAAAAATATGTTTTATAGGAGAGATTTTAGAAAATTGAGGTAATATGTTGGGTATCGGGTCCACGGGTCCGAACCAAGGTGGAACAGGACTCGGACCCATTTACTTATCGGGGCATGATTAAGGACCTAGATCCGGTTTTTACGGGTCGGAACCTCCGGGTAATCGGAGAATCTGGGGCTCATTTACATCCTTAGTCGTACGCCAGCTCAACTGTGAGAAGTCATGGGTTTGAGTCCTCACATCACTGCTCCCTCCCTCCCTCATAAGTACATCTATATATATTTTGGCCGAACGGGGATTCCGGATCTCAAGCACTGTGTGCAAATAAATAAAGAAAAAAACCCGAGTACTGCCCATCTATTAATAACTAAACCCCATACCCAAAGCCCAATCCATGAGCTCACTTACAAACAAAGAAAACACTCTTCTTCTTAAGAGAAGAAATAAAAATGCTACTCTCTGACCTTTTGATTCTACTACATCCTAAATGTTGTCCTCTCTTATATTGACCATTTACTTCTTTTAAATGGAAAAATAAATTTACTATTTATTGTATGTTTATTATGATTTGATATTATTTCATCCAATTGTTATTCACACATGTCCATCTATCATTTCGTGAACCAAGCCCCGACCCGTGACCCGCAATAAGGTAAAAGAAGGCTAAAAAACCGGTTTTTGATATTTCCACCGTATGTATCCGCGGTATACCTGAAGTTTCCAGATTTCCTCCTCTCAGAGAGGAGGAAAACTGGAAAATGCGAGTTTACCGCCGATGGAAGCAGCTGTAAAGCTTAGTGAGTGTCCAAATAAAGTCGCAAGGCCTTTATATTTCAAATTATCAGAAAAGGAGGAAAAAAAAGGCTAAAAAATCGGTTTTCAATATTTCCGCCGCGATATACTTGCAATTTCCTGTTTTCCTCCTCTTAGAGAGGAGGAAATCTGGAAAGTAACGAGTTTACCGCCGATTTAAGCAGCGGTAAAGCTGAGTGAGTGTCCAAATAAAGTTGCAAGGCCTTTTCTTTTCCAATTAACATAAAATAGAATAAAAGAATCGATAGTTGCATTTTTTCTTGTTTCCCATATCTAGTGAATCCCCATATAATATGAATAAAGAGAAACAAATCACACAAGCTGACTTTGACAATTGACACATGTTGAATTCAATTTCTTGTTTTTCATATAAATGTGCTTTCCTCATAAATAAAAGTAGAAATATATAAACTGTCATCAAATATCATCCCCATAATTAAAGAATAAAATCCGAGATATATATCAAGTTATTAAAGCAATTTGCTCCTGTCTACAACTCCATCCTTAAATCTTTCATCCCTCGTAGCTTTTAATGATCATCGGTGTGATTCACTTGGTAATAAATTCTTAAAAATTCAATTCCATGCAAACAGAGGGGCCCTTAAGAGAGCACATTTGTGAAAGGGAATTTAAAAGCATTGAGTGTTATCACGTATCTAATCTAGAGCAATGACATAAAAGGTTTTGCAATCTTGAAGTCAACATCTAAACTTTATTTTTGTTGACATGCTTAGATTTGAAACTCTCGGGACCTAGCCAGAAAGCCGAACGACTGATGGAACTGGTCAAATCGAGCTCGATAACTATTTAGGACCGTAGCACAACACCACACGGTCGCATATATGCACAGAAAGGCAGTGATGTGTCGACTTCTACGACATGTTTGTAGGGTTGCAAACGGAACGGTTCCGGATCGGAACTATAGTGGATTCGGACCCGTTTGTGAATAACGGTTCCGGTTCTGAATCCGGTTTTGACTCGTAACTTGTTTAGTTGGTTCCAGACCCAGCTTCGATAGGAAAACCGGACCTGGGTCTACCTAGAGGACCGGATTCCTGTTCCAAAATCGATTCTGATTTATCTTTATTCTTCATTTTTCCTAAAATAAGAGTATCATTAAAATTATAACAGTGCGCCAAGTCTACTGCCGCTAATATTGTGCGTAAAAATGTAAAAAAAAGAGTTAATTTTGATGTACAATTTGCAATATCAAATGCTCATATGCCGGGTCCCGGGTCCCCAGGTCGGAACCTATATGGACCCGGTCCCGTTTATCAATCGGAATCTAAATTAGGTTCCTGACCCGGACCCGTTTATGAAACGGAACCTAAAATAGGTTCCAGACCAAATTTTTTACAGGTCGGAAATTCTGGGTAATCAGATAATCGGATACCCGTTTGGAACCCTACATGTTTGCGAGTATAGGCTTTTTTTTTTGTCCGGTTGAAATGAAGGTTCTGCTGGTCTCACGTACATTCTCGATCGAAGATATTAGGATCTCTGGTTTTTTATGGTTACAATTATATGCACCCTGTATGTCAGAGTCAATAATCTCGTAGAATCAAAAATATGTTTAGTTTGGAGATTTTTCGGGATATTTAGGTTGTGCATGGCCGTGATATATTTAGTCACACAAAAAATCTCTTTAACAAGATAACGATATACATGTCATGCCAATACATACGTACGCTCTTTTAAGTGGAAGCGAGATGCACATGGTCAGAGCTGTCCCGCATTGGAAATTTTAATAAGTGGAAGCGAGATGCACATGGTCAGAGCTGTCCCGCATTGGAAATTTTAACAAAGGAAAGGACATAGACTCTCTCTCTCTCTCTCTCTCTCTCTCTCTCATGTACGAGAGAGAATCGTAAACTATCCTATTCCTAAGCTACCCAAGTCTAAAGACTCCGGCGGGTGTCCCTTGCTCTGCTTCAGCGCTCCACCATCGTACTCCATATTGGACTCCAACGCAGTGTGCTTCTAATCCGTGCTCCGTCACATGGTGGTCCTTAGTTTGTGCGCTGGCAGCACCATGAATCAATCCTTGATGCCTTGGGCGAGAGTGAGATGACTATACCACTGAGCAGTCTCATGTTTCTCAAATTTGACTTCTCTCACCCATGGATGTGTTTGTGTGAGATGAGGGGGTTCCACAATCCAGAGGAAGAGTATTATATTGGAACCCATTGTTTGGTTGTTAGGATGAGACACCTTTTTTCTGTAATAAGGACAAAAGGAATTAATTCTCTCCGATAGAAAGATATCAATCTCCGATGTAAGAAGTAGGAATTAAGGAATTCATCTCTATAGTGGAAACACAATTTGCAGAGCGCGTAATCCTCTTGTTGTACATACATGTTCTAATGGTGAATTAGTGCAATGAGATGATTTTAATTTTGTGATAGGGCATTTTCTTTATGATTTTTTGTGTAACTCACCATTCAATTGTTACGTGCAACACATTTTTTTTTGTACAAATAGAAAATCATGAGCTGATTTTCCTAGATGGAGGGACTTCAATTTCCTATGGCAGACTTAAGAATATATGCATGATTACTCTATCCCATAGAAATAGAAATCTGCTGATCATAAAATATTCCTCTCTTTGTTAAGCAAATTCTAAGAAGGCCCAAACTAAATGCATATCACAAGTAGACTGAAATCTTACAGGCCTCTCATTTTGGCTTTATTTGCGGATGACTGCAAGCAACAAGAAGATCAAAGACCATTTTACCCAAAAGAAAAATCTAATGAGAGTTCAAACGACAGAAAACCCATAGGCCACATCCTACCCACCGAGGGTTTCGGATTGTGTGCAGCCCGTCAAACCCATATAAACTGCTCAGGTGTCCCTGCATGTATGGAACCAATACAACCAAATTGACCAAATTTTAAGCTCAATGACACCCAAAGTCAAGTGTGTGTGTCCTTTTTATATATATATACAAACTCGTCACATATCTAATTTCAATTCGTAGTTAGTTTTAGCTCTGTCATTTTCAACCAATGGAATATATAAGAAAGATCTCCAAGCTTTTGTTGTTAGGTAGAATGAGAATGTTCACTGTGAGATTGTCCAGTTGAAGGATGGGTAAAGGGTCCCTAGCTGTAGTGCTGTACCCTTACTTGATAGGCTTGTTGAGCTCTAAACCATTGACTCGCCAACTCGATGGCTCAAGAGAGTCACTTTAAAAAAAATTATAATATAATTTTTTTCTAAATAGAACAAATACTTATAAATTAATTTAAAAAAATATGAATTTACATGCATTAATAAAAATATTTTCGATAACAAGAGATTGTCGGGTTGGCAATCCTGTGCATGTCACCTGAATGCCCAGGGACTGATTCCTTAGTATGCCAATTGTTCCCACGTGTGTGGGCTTCTCTTCCGACTTGTAAGAGCTATCATTCACATTTTGTGGGCATCTACTTTCCACTTTCGTGGGCTCTCCTTCTCACATGTGTGGGGTCTCTTATGTCCTAACCCTCTTGGCGACTAGGCCGGTGTACCAAATGAATCTTAAAAAATGATAATTCAAATCAGTAAGTGTATTATATTTCAAGCAATTATCATTTTTAAATTACTAAATGCAAATGTCAAGTATTAATTACTTATATTTGACTTGCCGCCGAGTTTACCCTATATTTGACTTGTTCTTCCCTCAAAACGAGGTGACTCGGACGAGTTTTCCAACCATGTTGTACCAAGGGAATTCTCTCGTGCGACTTAAACACGGTTTTAAAGACAGGCTATATGGTTTTCTAACGAGACAAGGGGAAGGCCCAATTGTACCAAATTGATTACAACTAGAAAATATGTACCACACTTGCCTATCATGTGCCGTGTGTTTTTCCCCTCAGGGAGAAACAAAAAAGGGGATTAAAGCATGTAGGCCGTAATTTGACTCCTTGCAGGTCAGAGAAGATCCAAATTCATCATGCATCAGGACCATCCAACGACGAGTTTCAAAAATCACACGATGACTAAGCATCATCGACATAGGTTCTTGTATACTTGCTAACTTCTGAATGCAATACTCGGATCATACACATAGCAACCATTCTTACTAAGCAAAGTAATACACAGTAAAAACATTTATACATTCCATCTTTTATTGAATTTACAGCTGGACGTAACCTATCGGAAGGCATGGCCCGGAATAGATGAAAATGGAGCATAATTCATTTAGACAAGGTTTTGACGGTGATGATGAGGACGACGACGACCATGAAGATTGAGCATATAGCTGAACACAATATTATTATACTACTTAGAGCCCCAGACTCTAGGATCATTTCCATCAATAGATAACTATTCATAATCATGGATAGAGCTCGATGACGGATCGTAAACCCAGCACAGGTGTTGTCTTGTATTGATTGAAACCCGCATCCATGAATATTTTACGCCATTCTTGTTCATCTCTCTCCTTTCCTCCTATGTGCACCATCATCATCACGTCAAAGCAGAGCTGTGCCTCTGTCGACTTGGGATCAGCCTGTGTAGTATCCACAACCATCTCAACTATGATCACTTTACCTCCCTCATCTTTAGAGGGTATGGCTTCCTTGCACCTTCTTAGTATCCTTACACAGTCTTCGTCGCTCCAGTCATGAAGAATCCACTGCAACCCATTAGAGAAAGGCATTTTTATTTATATTATATAAACACATCTAATATTCTATCACGATCAACTTTGAAAAATTAAATTAGGGGGCCTAGGAAACGTGGCTGTGTCCCGCACAAATTTTTGAAATCCTTCATATTTTTTTTAGATTCCTTTCTCACCCTTCTTGCACAAAACTATTTTTCATGATCCTATAAGTCTGTCCTGCACTACCTCAAATAACCTATCCAAGGTTCAAGCTTAACCCCCCCTGTTTGCTCTAACGAACTATGATGCCTGTTGCCAACTCATGAACTTATCAATCCCTCAGCAGCACGGTGACATGTAGAATAGGGATTAACACATGCAATGGAGGGGGTGGCTAGGTTCTAAACCTGGTAATTTCGATGAGAACTGCTGCTTCTTACCACACAGGTATAACAATTGCCTCTTCAGTTCGTGGCAACTGAGGCCACCCATTCTCCTCTTAAAACATCCAAAGAAATATTATTAGAGCACCAAATAATATTTCCTTTGAATTATAACAAGATATATAATATTTCCTTTGAAATATAACCAAATGAAGATGAGAAATGAATACGCAGACTCCACCATATATAGTAATTCAATGAATAGAAAGTGAAGGTTCTATTTATATCTTTACTTTATATCATTCACCTCGCACCTCTTTAATAGTTTATTTGTCGAACCATGAATTCCTATGTATTTTAATTAATGCAAACAAGCATAGATTATATTCTCCTAGTGGCAATAATAATGGTAATAGTAATAAACATACCCTATCTGCAATTTTAAAGCCAGTTACCTTGAGAAAAACTGCATCAGCCTTAGGAATGGACTCGAACATGTCCCCTCCAACGAAATCTATGTGGGTTGTAGTCTTGGGCACAGTTGCAACCACATGCGGGAGGTCAAGCACGGTGCACTTGATGTGTGGGAAGGCCCTTCCAATTGTCATTACAGTCTCACCAGTGCCACCCCCTACATCGACTACGGACCTCACTCCTTTGAAAAACCCACTGCACTCATTAACAAGGATTTCCATTATAATCTTGGAGTCACAGGCCATGGCCCTGTTGAACCTGTTACTAGTCTCAGGGTTCTGGGCCATGAACTCCCAAACACCCAACCCTGTAGCGGTCTCCATGACCGACCCCGCCTCTCCTTGGAACCATCTACTTAAGAAATGATATTGCGACTCGAGCACCGGGTCCAACAACATCAACAAAAATGGTGAAAGACTCATCCTCGACTCATTCAAGAGGAGCCTAGAAGATGGTGTGAGCGCATATCCTTCTTCTCCATCTTCATTTTTCTGCGAGGCGAAGAAGCCCGTGCAGACCAAGAGGCGCATGAGGCGGTTCAAATGTGCGATTTTGGCCGGAGAGACCGGAAGTGCGTCGGTGAGCTCCAAGAGCTTCATGGGTCGGCCATGGTTGTGGATGATGTCTGGAATGCCTAGCTCAACGGCACATTTGAGAGACATAGAGCTTGCTAAGTTGAATATGTGGTACCAAATATGGGCTTGGGCTTGGAAAAATTCTTGGGCATCCCTTCCTCCTTTAGTGGACTCCATTGCTACTTCACTCTAGTCTAAAAAAATTCTGCTTGCACACATCGATTTATAGTGTCATGAGACTTGGATTAGGTAGAATAAGACGAACCTACTGCAGTGCAACCACTGAAGCAGAAGAGAGGGTGGGCCCGTGATAAAACATTGCACCAATTTTGGTCTTTTAATTATTAATCTACGAAAGCATCCAAAAAATTTCTCCGTACTGTTAAGATTTGACTAAGATCTATACATGTGAGACCAAGCCCTAGCTGCAATGAAGAGATCTATACATCCATTAATTGTAATTATATTTCATATTTTAACGGAGTTGTTCACGATGAGACGGACCCCACGCCTGTATATTACTAGATCCTCTGATGAAACCTTGAGAAATCTCGAGTCAAAGGTGTGGAACTTCACAGTGGGACCCACCTATTGAAATAAACACCCTCCAAACATACGGTGTATGCTTAAATTTTATGTCAATTGGAGTTTTTCCACATTTGGTAAAAAAACATGATTAAACACGTACAATCTCATGCATACCAAGTTTTACCTATTGAATCAAAGATTAATCAATCCAATGTTGGAAAAAACTCATATTCATGTAAAACTTGATCATCCTCCCATACACTCAAAAGGATATTTATTTTGAACCGTTAGGATTTCAACAAGTGAGCCCCACTTTGGATTTCTCCTCTTTTAACTAAATTTCTCTCTGTTAAAACCACAGAGAATCTTGAAAATTTCAAGCGGAAAAGAAGCGACCTTCGTAATTGGGCACATGGTGCTTGGCACAAAAGGAAAACATAGTCTTCGGACTGAGAGTAGAATCTGTGACAATCCTCAGTGGAGCCCAGTTATAATAATTTATACATAGCACATAAAAGAAAACATATAGTACTAGAAAGGTTATAGTACTGGAAGGAATTGCTCCGATGCATTTCACATGTGGACCGGAATTTCAAAGGGCTCTCATTTTCGCTTATAATTGCTGAGTCTTCAAGGACAAAAAAATAATAAATAAATAAATAAAATCTAACACCTTATCTTATCCATCTCACACAAATGTATTTGAGAAATGATATTTAATTTATTGGATAATGATAGCCTCGAAAAGAAATTTTTTCTCTTTTTGATGGAATGAGAGGTTATAAAATGTTGGGTCTATAAATATTTGACTCATTCAACAAGGGCCTTAAGGTTAAGGATATTAGTATAGTGTTGATGGGAATTGGATTAATTGTTGCCCTTTCAAAATCAAAATCCCATCATAAGCGTACAGTCGCGACGTTTAAACTTTGGGGCGTTCGGTCGAAAGTCCCTCCTCAAAGTATGAAGTATGACTTCATTGCAAATAATCCACAAAAAAAAGTCATGCGGCCAAAGGTCTTCTAACATATTTACATACCTGACATATTTAATTTACCCTTTCTTCAAAATCATATCCCACGATTAGTATGATATGCCAATAATAATGGTCAACTTCTATTTAATTGACTACGATTAATGAAATCCCATTAATGAGAACGAAAATAACTTTCAAAAAATGCTGTCATAAAAACCCTTATATATAATCAGAAGTTTCATTGGGCGCTCCCTTGGTGGGGGTAGGTGGAGATATTGTCTAGTTCGATCATGAGATGACTTCTCGTATCATTGCGGATGTGATCGTCTGATAAAGACGACCCCTTATCATTATCCGACACCCATCTTGTCTGTCAGCACGTTTTGCAACGTAGCCGTAGCTTTATGAAAGTACAATAATGGTTTAGTACTCATCTCAATGGGTGTACCGAGTTGAAGATGATACCGAGACCAGATTTGGATGCATTCTGGCACCGTTGCCGAGGTGTCTTATGCCGAAACCGAGGTGAGTCTAGCCGGTACTCTTCCCAAGGCTAGCTCAAGCTTGGTACCAGCTGGCACTGTTGTCGAGCTGGGTGTGTCTTGACACTATTGCCGAGCTTGGACACCGAGATCGGGATAAGCTGAATCGGTACTGTTATCGAGATTAGGGTAATCCTGCCCTTAAGAAAACCTCCCACATAGTGACCATTCGTAGACCAACTCATAGGATATTCTGATTCGTATATACTAAATGCAATTTTAAAGACACTAGTTACCTTGAGAAAAACTGCATCAGCCATAGGAATGGACTCGAACATGTCCCATCCAACGAAATCAAGGTCCACAGTATTGGGAACAGTTGCAACCACATGCGGTAGGTCAAGCACTATGCATTTGATATATGTGGGAATGCCCTGGCAATTGTCATAGCAGTCTCACTAGTGCCACCCCCAACATCCACCAACGATCCCAACCTATGGAAAACCCCACCACACTCATTAACAAGGACTTCCATTAGAAACCTAGAGTCACTGGCCATGGCCTCGTTGAACTTGTTGCTCGTCTTAGGGTTCTGGGCCATGTACTCCCAAAGCCTCATACCGGTAGCGGTCTCCATGACCGACACACCCTCCCCTTTGAGCCATCTACTTAAGAAACGCCATTGCGACTCAGAGCACCGGGTCCAGCAACATTAACAAAAATGGCGATAGACTCATCCTCGACTCATTCAAGAGGAGTTCGGATGAGGGTGTGAGCACATATCCTCCTTTTCCATGCTCATTCTTCTGTAAGGCGAAGCAGCCCAAATGAACCAAGAGACGCATGAGGCGGTGCACATGTGCTGTTCTGGCTGGAGGGATAGGAATTGCTTCGGCAAGCTGTTAGACCCCATTCCGAGTTAATAGAAATTAACTTTAATTAATTGGAAATTAAGTTAATTAAATGTGGTTAACTAAGCTAATGATGGTTTATGGCTAAATGGAATTGAATTAGCCTAAAATGAATGATTTAGGCTTAATGAAATGATAATAAAAGAGATCAAATGAATTGAAAGGGGTTTTAGACTTAAAACAAGAAAACTAAGGACTTTTTCGTAAATATGAATCTTTGCGTATTTTGTCGAATACAGAAACTCTTGATACCAACATGTGTATCTTGACGAGTATGTTAACTTCCATAAAAGACTCGAACTCGTTTGACGAGTATCAGATCAAATGACCTTTCATTTTACTCGAATTGTAAATGAGAGAAGATTGTGGACTTAAATGCAAATTAACAACTTATATAAGCTAAATGAGTTCATTCTCTTATCCTAGCAAATCCTAGGCACTTCTTCTTCTTCCATTTCATCTCCTTCAAGCATCAAGAGTGAAGTTTTGGAGTGGTTCAAGTGAAGAGATTCATCTACTTCACCTTCTTCTTCATCTTCTTGGATTTTTTGGAAGAAAACCTTCAAATTGAGAAGTTTTCTTCTCAATCTAAGCTAAGCAAAGGGGTTTTTGTGGATTAATTTTCAAATTGAGGCAAGTATATGCTATTCTATTGATTTATGATGTTATAGAACTTATAAGAACTCAAGAGTTCAAATTCTAGGATTTTGCTTTAGAAATTCTGAAGCTTTGTAATGGAGTTCTGGGAGCAGTTCGGTCGACCGACACCTGACCGAACTGCTGACCGAACCTACCTGGGTTCATTTCTCAGTGTGGTTCAGCTTCTGGAAAGCTGATCGACATTTGACTGAACCTACCAGATTAAAATGCACAGGATAATCAACTTTTGGAAAGCTGACCGAGAAAGTTTGGCTAACCGACACTGTGGCTTCGGTCAGCCAAGTGCCGACCGACAGGTCGACCGAGTAATCTTTGAAGTGTCAGAAATTTTGAATTTCTGAATTGCAAGTTGAGGTCGACCGAGGAGTCAATTGGCAGAGTTCAGCTGCCCGAATGGCCGACCGAGAGTTAACCGAGTGTGAATGTCGGTCAACCGACAGCTGACCAACAAGGTGACCGAACTTGGAGGAAATTTCAAATTTAAAGTCTGATTTGCATATGGGCTGATATTGGTGATATCTAAGCCTTCATAGGTATTAGCTAAGTTTATTTTAACGTACAAATTACAAAATAAAGTGATGTTCATCGAGAATAACACATACGTTGGATAACGTGCGCTTCACCGATTTGTTTGGTTTAGAAGTCTAGATTAAATGATAGATTGAGTTGATTTCTTGAGTCTTGACATTATATAGTGATTTCTCAACTCGTTATCAAACCGAACTGATTAATGTAATGAATAGTTACTAAATGTAATACTGAATAATGAACATTTACTAAATGTAATAAAGAATTAATGAACAATCCTACTGCAGCAGATGGACTCGGGTGTTCCGGTGCTCCATGGCGATCCCAGTGATCTCTGATCAAGACACTAGTAGATCCCACACATATATGGACTGAAGAGTCTCATTTGATAAGTCATTTAAAAGACATAGACTGAAAAGTCACTGAATTCATAAGCCATTTAATAAAAATATTCAATGAAAACAATGAATGAGATACAAATGAATGAACATGAAATGAACGACTCCTTCATTTAGGAAGAACTGGACTGAGCTGAAATAAATGTTATTGTAGTTGCCAATTAGTAATTGATATTACTTGACTCATGTGACCAATTACTGTGCTAAATTGATTTGTGTAGAACTGTTAAATTGATGAATTGACAGGGTATCGTATAAGGTAATATGATTTATCATAGAATTATATATACATTGTTGAACCGTCGTGTTCACGGTGTTATTGATGAACATTACACGCCTAGTTGTTCATGCCGAGACCGCACCGCTAGCGGAGGAGGCCCATCCGATACCTCCAGGAGGTTTAATCGAATGGATGTGAATCAGAGTACTAATGGAAGGGACATTTTGGGAAAAATTTTGATAGATACTTTTGTATATTCATTTTGCATAGTAATTAAATGTCACATGCATTGTATTTGAAGGGGGGTATTCAAGTGAGGGATACCCTCACCATGTGTGGTGAGGGACTCCCTTTTTGGGGAGGTTTCAAGTACAAAAGAGTGTACTCCCTTCAAGTACAAAAGCCCTTTTGTACTTGAAACTTCCCCAAAAAGGGGAGTCCCTCACCACACATGGTGAGAGAATCCCTTATTTGAATATTTCCCGTATTTGAATATGCAGTGGTTGACTTCTATAGGAAGTGAATTATGTGTATTTGCTTTACTTTATGTAAAGAACTTGTTCAGTTTTTTTTTTTAGTAGTTGTCAATGTATACACACATCTATTTCCGCATAATGTACATTGACAGGTACGTATGTAAGATACCTTGTGGACTTCGTCTTAACTTTGATTAATTTGGGGTTTACGAGAGTAAGTATGATTAAATTCGCGACCAGGGGTTAATCCCACTTACTCGGATCTCGGGCTCGAATTGTCACACGAGCCCATAAAGAGTCATGGGATGGCCGTGGTTGAGGATGATGTCTGGTATACCTAGCTCAACGGCACATTTTGAGAGAGGTGGAGCTCATGTAGTTGAATATGTGGTACCAAACATGGGCTTGGGCTTTCAACAATTCATGGGCGCGCATCCCTTCCTCCTGTAGCGAAATCCATTGATACTTCACTCTAGTCTTGAAAACTCCTACTTGCATACATTGATTTATAGTGTTACGAGACTTGGATTTGGTGGCAATAAGACTGAACTGTAGCACTTGCAACCACTGAAACATAAAAGCGAGTAGGCCAGAGGAAAAACCATTGCACCAATTTTAGTCTTCTAATTATTGATCTACGGAAAGCTCTCTGTTGTCCCTCCAAAATCAGCTCCTGCGACTAGGTGAGCGTGTGTGAGTTCGAGACTCGTCCTCGAGAGGCAAAAGAAACAACCTCTTGTAATTGGTCTCCCAGTAAAGTAACCCGTACTGTGTGCCCGGTATCTACATGATTGATTTAGATTATCTACAAGGTATCTACATGTAATTGGTCTACTAGATTATCTACAACCATATTTACCATTAATATTTTATCGCCTGCCTTATAAATGATTGATTTTATTATGGGCCCAACTCTTAATACAGTAGATTTTGGCTTTCTATATTAGAAAGGAGAAGTTATTTCTATCAATTTAAAATCTTAACATGCAGGCTCCGTTGAGGAGGATTTACGAATATATTTCTCATGTCCTTGTTCCGAATAAAGTATAACGTGCATTCTATTGGGGTGAATGGAAATACCATTAATTTGGGACTCCAGTTAAACTTTTAATAAAAAATTAAAAATTAAAAAAATACAGAATGCTTGGAACAACAGCATATATCAAGGAAAAAACATAAAGTACTAAAAAGGTTGCCAACAACAACATGAAGTCTACCAAAAAAAAATACTCCCAAGCTTTTCACATGTACATTGATAGTTTATAGTACTCTCATTTTCACTTATATTTGCGGTTTGGTGAAAGCAACAAGAAAATCTAACACCTTATCTTGGAAAATCTTAGAAATCTCACAGAACTTGAATTAGTCACTGTGGAGCTTCACGTGAATCCTTCCATCTCTCTCTCCTCACAGAGCCAAGATCACCAAATGATCATAGAAATAGTGTCTAAATCCGAACTCTAAACTCTAAACTCTAAACCAAAACTTACAATCTAGGATCAAATAGCTTATCCGCAACCTAAGGTTATACTTTTCCTAATCTCACATTTCCACACTTGCCACGCTCATTGTTGATGTGCCATATAGAACTTGGTCGACACACTATTAACGACTCTTATAGGTTTTTTTAGCTCTGAATTATTTGTCTTGAGATTCGGACTCATGATTGATGAGTTATTTCCTTTGGAACGGAAAAATGTACCATTATTATTCAATCAAATTAAAAGTAAAAGCTGAATTAAGAAAGTTTATATTAGAGTGATTAAACAAGGAAAGTCAAGTCTTTTGCGATGTTTGAGTCCGATGGTAAATATCAATGTGATCCTTGTCATATTCCAGCATCACATATTCACAGGAGTGCTCGTCCCAATGATTTGGATCCAAAGAAATCACGTTTCACAATGGAAATTTCTTGGAAAAAGAAGGCACTGTGTTGTACCGTTGTGTGTCCTGTACGCCCAATAATTCTTCTTATAAAAAACACAAAATTTGAAAGCCAATGGTAAGCATAAAAGCAATAAATGGTCCAAAGTCATTGTTTTTCATTGAAAAGACAGAAATGTTTTTTTTTTTTTGGTAAAAGACAGAAATGTTAAAACCCGCCTTCTTTATAAGATAAACCCATCAAACCGTTTTTTCTGGCATGGGTTTGAAATATGGCACCAACAAAATTTTTTTTTTTTTTTTTTTTTTTCCGGTGGACTCGACTAGGCATGTCAATGGGCAAGCGCCATCCAATCTCGTCTCAAATATTGAGCGACCATGCAGGGGGTTGTCCAATCTTACTCTTAAATTGAACAAGCCTACGTTAAATCTCATCCCGTGCAAGGCAGGACCGGATTAGGGTTTAGCACAATCTTAAATATAAGCTAAATATATTATTTAATTATTTCTATATTGTCACACCGGATGTAAACCGGATTTTAAATCTCTCTTGCTAATTTAAATATCTCTCTCTCTATATTTATTTATATATAGAGAGATACTCCTATGAAAGATATCTCTAAACTTATATAAGAGATAAGGGTGGAGGTCCTCACATTTAAGTTGTTGGGATTAGATATGGATGTGAGGGCCCTCACACAATCTCTCATTTAAGGTGAGATCTTCCAAAATATATATATATATATATATATATATGTGTGTGTGTGTGTGTGTGTGTGTGTGTAAGTCTCGACAAGCCTGGCCATCGGGACTTCAAATGGGGAGGATAAAATGGGGAAGGGGAGGTGCCTCACAATTAAGCTAACAATGGATTGGCACATCAATTGGCCTCTCCTAATTTAGGAACTCTTGCTAAGATCAGGGATGTCTTCACATCCAAATCCACTATTTAGGTATAATTAAAGCATACTTATTTCATGTAATTATTGAATACTTAAGATTGTATTTCAAGAATTGCTAAAAATAATGAATCAAATGTGAATATCCAAGAATGACCATCAAATAATCTCCCTTGGGAATTGAAACAAGGGAAGACCGTAAAATCAGCCATCACCTTAATATTTAGGAAAGTCTAAGAGCATCTCCAAGAGGTACTTTAAATTTGGATATGCTTTTTAAAAAATGAAGGCTGATGTGGCATATGTATTTTGGAAAATGTAATTTGGCAACTCCAAGAGAGATATCAAATGCAAATGTAAGTGGGCCTATGATCATTATTTTATTCAAAAGAAAGATTTGCACCCAAAAACTCAAATGCAAGTGGGCTCTCACCATTATTTTATTCAAAAAAAAAATTTGAAGTATGCTTTATGGTATGCCAAATTTGGCATACCATCGCATACTTCAAATGCCATGTAGGATATGGAGTATCTGTTGGAGACAATCTCATATGTCAATTAGAGTTGTTAGAGGCTGACATGGCAATTTGAAGTTTCTGTTGGAGTTGCTCTAAGAGCAACTCCAACAGCTATGCTTTTTATCCAAGTCATCCTTGATTGGACAAGGAACGGTCCAAAATAACATGGTTGCTGCCCTCCAACAGCTACTTCAAATCCACATGGCAAAAGGCATAGGGCCTGGTATGCCTTTTTTGGCATAGCATGGAGAAGACTTCATTTCATTCTTTTTAATATAATAATGCATGATACAATCAAATGGAGAAGGCAGTGAACGTTTGGAGTCAGCTACGGATTGGACTTTTTATCCGTTGCAATTTTTTGCACAGTTGATGTAGTCAGTGAACGTTTTAAAAACGGATACATTAATAGCCGTTGCATTTTATTTTTTTTTAGTTTTTTTAATTTTAATAGGTAATTTTAAATTGTAAAAATTTGTGAAACTCTTGAGCTTGGATGTCTATAGATTATGAGTGTTTGAAGTCTTTTTTTTCCTCATTCACACTATGGATTCTCAATTCTCTCAATTTCCTAATTTTTCTACCCAATATTCACAATCTTTCGGTGAGGCATCTGAACTCCCTACTGATGATGCTCCAAAGAAAAAGGCAGTTGGTCGAGGTGCCGGCTTCAGTATAGAAGAAGATCGTCTTCTCATCGGTGCGTGGTTGAACACCAGTCTGGATGCTGTGCATGGAAACGAGCAAAAACTTAGGGTTTTTTGGGAACGAGTGGGAGAATACTATCACAACAATAAGCAATTTCCCAGTGATCGAACAGACAAAATGTTGTCACAACGATGGCAAAAGATTCAAGCTTCTGTCAACAAATTTTGTGGATGTCTCGCCACAATTATTTCCAGAAATCAAAGTGGCACGAATGAACAAGATAAGGAAAAATTATATATATGTGTGTGTGTGAGAGAATACTTTTTTTTTTTATTCTTAATTTGAGCTTACATTTAATTTTCAGATTGCAGAAGCAAAAAAAATTTACGAACATCTATATGGATCAAAATTCACCTTGGACCATGCTTGGATCTTGTTGAGGTACCAACCAAAGTGGATACAACTGCAGCAACAAGTACTAGAGAAGACATCTGTAAAAAGAGCAAAATCTTCAACTTCTGGCTACTCATCATCTTCTAATCCAAGCACTCCCATAAATATTGAGGAGGATGAGACAATTAACTATGCTTATGATCCCATGACGAGACCACCAGGCAGAAAGGCTGAGAAAAGAAAGATGAAGCAAACCACTATCAACGAGCCCACACCCGTTGCAGATCTCATCCAAAAAATGATGGATGACAAAAAGGAAAGAGATGAAAAAAAATTAGAGCTTCTTAAGCAAAAAATCGAGCAAGATGAGAAGAAGGTGAAATTAAAGCAAATACATATGGAAATGGAGATCATGAGTATGGATACGTCCAATATGTCTGAGGAGCAACAACAATACTATGCTAAAAAAAGAATTGAAATTCTGAGAGGAGGGTTAGGTGGTGGTTTCTGAATTGTATTTTATTTTAGAATTAATATGTATTTTTTATTTTAATTAATGAATTATTGTTTGTTTAAATATAATATTGGAGAAAACTAGCCGTTTTATAGCCGTTGGAGAAAACTAGCCGTTTTATAGCCGTTGGAATATTTTATATATACAAACCATTCTGGAAAAAATTTCTTACACTCCAACTTCTTACTTCTCTTCATCTCAAAATAGGAAAATCTTTGGTTCATCACTTCGGAGATGTCTCAAAATTATACTGATTCCTCTTCTGACACGACGGATGAGCTATGGCATACCGTCGTAAATTTCGATTCGGATGAAGAGTTGCAGATGTTGTGTAGGGCTGCTCTGGAAGAAGAAAGAGAAAACTTACGAAGGAGAACGAGAGTGCATCGTGGTTCTACTCAAGGTCACGCAGTCATCCACAGAGGACGAATCTCAGGACATCATAGGCTTTACAATGACTACCTCAGTGAAAACCCTGTCTACACTCCCTCTCAATTTCGAAGGAGGTTTCGAATGCGCAAACCTCTTTTTCTTCGAATTGTAAATGCAGTGGAAGCTCATGACTCATACTTTCAACAAAAAAGAAACTGTGCAGGCAATCTTGGTTTATCAGCTCTTCAAAAGGTCACAGCTACGGTGAGGATGCTTGCTTATGGAGTTGCGGCGGATGCTGTGGACGATTACGTCAGGATCGCTGAAAGTACCTCTATAGAATCATTGAAAAAGTTTGTTCAAGCGATCATTGATGTTTTTGGCAACGAATATTTGAGAACACCAAATAATGTTGACATCTGTAGATTGTTATCAGAAGGTGAGAGACGCGGGTTTCCTGGGATGTTGGGTAGCATAGACTGTACGCACTGGAAGTGGAAGAACTGTCCAGTTGCGTGGAAAGGCATGTATGCTCGTGGAGACCACCGCGAGCCTTCTTTGATTCTTGAAGCTGTGGCATCGTATGATCTTTGGATATGGCATGCATTTTTTGGACTACCGAGATCGCACAATGATATCAATGTGTTGGATCGATCTCCTATATTTACCGATCTCGCTGAAGGCCGAGCTCCTTCCGCCAACTACTCAATCAATGGTCATGAATATACAACTGGCTACTATCTTGCTGATGGCATATATCCATCGTGGGCGACATTTGTCAAAACAATACCATGTCCTAACGGGCCAAAGGCCACAAATTTTGCTGCAGCTCAAGAATCCGCAAGGAAGGATGTGGAGCGTGCGTTTGGAGTGCTACAAGCACGTTTTGCAATTGTTCGTGGGCCTGCTCGTTTCTGGGATCGTCAAACACTTGAACATATAATGAAGACATGCATCATAATGCATAACATGATTATCGAAGATGAACGCGATCAAAGTCTTCCACCCAATTACGATGCACGAGAGGGTGAATGCAGTGACCTTCCTGTGTCACGTGACCACACTGCAGAATTTCAGGATTTCATTCAAAACCACTTGCGTATTCGTGACAAGATAACACATTCTCAACTCCAAGCCGATCTGGTGGAGCACCTGTGGCATTTCCAAGGTCAATATGAAGAAGCTTGTGATTGACTATAATATTATGTAATTTGATTTTACCCTTTCAATGAAAAATGAGTTTCAAGTACAATTCGTGCATTTTTTATTTTTTAATAATTTATTACTTTAATAATATTTAAATCGTACCAAATCCCATTAAATATAAGTAAGATATATGTAATAAAGGAAATGATGATTAAATGAAAAAATAATAAAATAATAATTTGACATCTCTCTTGGAGTTGTCCAAGTGAGACTTCAAATTTACATATGTCTTTTTTGCCACATAAGCCTTCATTTTGAAAAAGGCATATGAAAATTTGAAGTATCTCTTGGAGATGCTCAAGGTCCCATTTATATCTTCACCTTATATCTGTCACATCCATCACTTCATCACCTTTTTAAAAATCCTTTGGTGGAGCTCGTTCACCATAAATTCTTATGTATTTTCTGTGAACATACTGTCTTTTAAGGTTAAGGTTATCAATGTATTGTTACCGGGGAAGAACTGTTGCCTTTCCAAAATCAAAATTCCGTCCACAGTTGATCCCGTGGATGGAACCACTTGTGTTAGTGTCCACACCAGATGTTTTTATTGTTGCCAAGAAATTGAAAGGTCAGTAGAGAATCCATTGTCAAATTCCAACCCACTCAATATATAGGTAGAAAATTAAGATATTTGCCTGTCTCCAATACCTGTAGTAGGAATATAATTAGACTCTCATGGGCTACAGAGCCGTAGCTCAGCTTGTCGGGGATACCAACTCCTGGCAAGAGTCTCTGGTTCCATTCCTCCCGAGAGAGAGAAGAGAAGGTACATAGGGCCAGCTCTCTTCCTTGAAGATACACCAGAGAGAGGTCTTTCTTTTAGCCTATACTTAGAAGATACAGTTATACGTTCTAGCCAAATCGAAAGCATCTTATACAGATTAAAGATAGGCCTCACGTCGATGCAATGGGAAGATTATTGACCATCTAAAGGCTCCAAGGTTTAGCCTTTTTATGGCTGTGTCAAACATTGGAACCTCTAAATAGATGGTTAATATCACCAGATCTTTTTTATTTCTGCAAGCTCATAATCCACATAGAGTACTTTCAGTCAAGGCCTATGAAATGTAGTGAGGTGGGCCACACATACTTCTAAACTTTTGTAGCCAAATTATACTCTTAGACATATATTACATCATTACACAATAACAGAGCACTCCAAGACCGACCACAGCAGACTTGACAATGCCCAACCCATTTTACCTGGGCTGTACCTTTAGTCCCACATTCACTTGTCATACACTACCAAATACATTGTAGGATTTTACATCCCATTGAGCTGCCACTTTTTT
The DNA here is from genome assembly GCA_038049695.1 of Cinnamomum chago. Taxonomy (NCBI): domain Eukaryota; kingdom Viridiplantae; phylum Streptophyta; class Magnoliopsida; order Laurales; family Lauraceae; genus Cinnamomum; species Cinnamomum chago. The sequence continues at coordinate 60,878,064 of CP142457.1, forward strand.
CAAAATTAATTGGTGATAGGAAAAGACACAACAATAATTTTATGGTAACAGCGAGGGCTCAACCACAAATATAACCATTCAAGAAAGAGGGTGGACGCTAACCTCAACACACATATCTTAGAATGGAGCCCACAATCCAGAATGGGTGGTAGTCATTGACTTGAGAAAACCGTGCTATTCTGAGCCCAAATCCATACATTCTAATCTTATAATGAGTACATAATACCACATGACATTACCCAGCTCTTGAACAATATTAAGTAACAAAGATAAGGCATATTAAAAGAAAACCCAAAAAAAAAAACAGCCTATATCATGTTACAATAAACAAACTAATTGACTTTTCCATTTTTGCAAGTAACAGCATCCACACATCTGATGTAGGGTCTAAAAGATAGTTGACTATCCATGGTGGTGGTTGTGCAAGATTTTGTCACCTTTATGAGAGTGGTAATTATTAAAATAGAAATTACATCGGTTCTTAATGACGGTAATTTTCTTACTTTCACTCATAGGATCATTTCCACCACCAAATAATAAATCATAATTCATGGAAAGACCTCGATGACAGATCGCAAGCCCAACACAGGCAATATCTTGTAATGATTGAAACCTGCTTCAAAAAATATTTTTCTCCATTCTTGTTCATCTCTCTCCTTTCCGCTTGAATTCACCATCATCATCACATCAAAGCAGAGCTGTGACTCCTTCAACTTGGGATCAGCTTGTGTAGTGTCCACAACCATATCCACTATGATTACCTTACCACCCTCCTCTTTAGAGGGGATTGCTTCCTTGCACTGTCTCAGTATCTTTACGCAATGCTCGTCACTCCAATCATGAAGAACACACTGCAAAGCATTAGATGAAGATTGTTTAAACAAAAATGGTGCGGTAATTTTCTTTGCGAGGGAGGATTCCATTGAAACAAGTGCTAAAAAACTGATTCTATAATGTATTCAGACATGAATCCAAATTAGGAACAAGGCACCCATACTAGAATTTTCAATTAAAGACCCACACCAGGAATCAAAGGGGAGGAAAAGACCTGAACCTAGACTCTATTCAGGATACAAAAATGTACATTCACATAATATATATATGTACTAGTTTGATTTAAATCAATTTCCAATTTGATTAAAAATTGTCATAAAATCGATATGAGTTTACAAAAGTTGAAACTTGCTTAAAACCCTGTCATATATATTATCCTGATAACAAAATTTGTAACAATTGTTACTGCTGAGGATGTAGATTGATTAGATTAGGTATGGACTCTGGATTCATGTTGGGGTTGAGGGGTGTTGATCTGCATCCAGATCCAGATACAACATGGTTGCTATGCATAGGATCTATCAGTGCCTTTATCAAACTGATATCAGTCACACAGTGTTCAACCCAACCCAACCCTTATCCAGCACCACATGTAAATGCAATTTAAAAGCAAGCTAGGTACCTTGAGGAAAACTGCATCAGCCTTAGGGATTGACACGAACATGTCTCCACCAACCAAGTTTATGCCAGTAGTAGTCTTGGGGGCGGCTGCAACCACATGTGGGAGGTCAAGCACTGTGCAGTTGATGTGTGGGAAGGCCCTGGCAATTGTCGTGGCACTCACACCAGTGCCACCCCCAACATCGACTAAGGACCTCACCCCTTGGAAAACCGCACCACACTCATTAACAAGGACTTCCATCAGGATCCTGGAGTCACTAGCCATGGCCTTATTGAAAATATTGCTACTCTCAGGGTTCTGGGAGAAGAACTCCCAAAGACCCAGCCCAGTAGCTGTCTCCATGACCGACTCATGCTCTCCTTGGAACCATTTACTTAAGAAGTCCCATGGATGCAAGAGCACGGAGTTCAGCATCATCTGCAAAAATGGTGTCTGACTCATCCTCGAGTCACTCAAGAGGAGTTTGGATGAAGGTGTGAGAACATATCCTTCTTCTCCATCCTCATTCTTCTCCACGGCGAAGAAGCCCGAGTGGACCAGGAGCCGCATGATGCGGCACACATCACCAGCTCTAACCGGGCCCACCGGGAGTGCCTCGACTAGCTGGGAGTGGGTCATGGGTCGGCCATGATTGTGGATGGTGTCTGGTATCCTAAGCTCAATAGCACATTTGAGAGACATGTTACAGATGGACTGCAGTAGGTGGTTCCAAATGTGTGCTTGGGCTTGCAGCAATTCAGGGGCAACCCCTCCTCTTTGAGGGAGCTCAATGGCTACTGGACTCATGTTGAAGCTGTAATAGCTTTTCTAAACAAGCTAAACAAATTGAAAGACAGGAAGAAGATGAAGAAACAATAAAAGTTGGAACTTTTCTTCCTTTGCTCCAAACTTCATTTCTACACCCCCTTATATAGGAATTTTAACATGCATCAGCATAAACATAATGCATTGACAAAAACAGGGAGCATCAATCAGCATATTTTGAAATTTCAAACTCGTACTGACTGTAGGCAGTGAACCAAGAGGTAATCGCGCAGCCTAATATGACCATTTACAATATGTTGAATTCAAAGAGGAGATTCATAAATATGTGAATTATTTCAGAAGCATGAACCTCGACCTTGAATAAAATGCAGAAATTATTACCACGCATCTTCTGCATCCCCGTCACTGTCATGGTCATCAACCATTATCTTGTTTTTCTTCTTCTTTCTTCCACTTAATAAGTACGCAGATTTTATCAAGTCCATACAGTGGACAGTGAGTGGACCCCTATTCATTCTGTATGCAGATTCAAACCAAAATTACTTGGGACCTTTACCCCCCTACTTTTGATTAGAAACCCAATTAACCTAAATTAAGAAAAGAAAAGGGCTTGAAACCAAACTCGAATCCACACCCACATATTTATTTTTATGTATATAATCTATATATAGTTTAAATGGATCATTGCAGGATTTTCTTGTAGGTGAAGAAAGCATTAATGATTGATAGATAATATTTACTTATTGATTTATCATTAATAATTCATAAATCTAATTAGTATTTTCCATTTTTTTAGTAATATCTAAGGAAATGCCCTAGATTTGAAAATACTCAACACTTTTTGAGAAATGATTTCTTAGGACTTTGTGCACTCTGATGATGAACTCAATAATCCTTTTCTCCTTGTTGAGAGTTGTATTTCACTTTAATCAAATTACAACCCAAGTCGTACTAGTCACATGAAAACTCATCCAACTGTAAAACAACTATCAAATAATCTCCCATTCAAAGGAATTGAAACAAGGGAAGACGGGCCAACCATTACTCTAATAGTCACAACTTGGATAAATCAACATGCCATATGCATCTCCACCTCATATCCTTCACGTCATATCCTTCACTACCTACAAGAAAATACATTTTTTAGCATCGAACTTATAGTGGTGGCCGGACAAAAGAACCGCTATAAGTCACTTACCAAAAAAAAAAGGCCTCTAGACCCTGCTAAAAGTTTCCTTCGCCGTCCGACTGAAAACCACCCTTGTCTCCTAACTTTTCTGTTTTTCTTTTTTTTTTTCCTTTGTGTAAGTTACTTTTTGCTCACATCTCATGTTCTCATTTCTACATATCTACTCTACTTGCTCTCAATTGCGAAAATAGCTATGGTCATATATTTACTTTTTTTTGTTTTCTTTCGAAAAATCTACCGTTGGGCAATGTATTGGGGCCGCCAATCAAGTTTATAATTACTTCTCAATTGCATGAATATTTGGTTTACTTGGTAGGGACAGAGCACGGGTTCTTGTGCTAGTGTACTTATGTGAACAAACCGTACCTAACCGTTAAGGTTATCATTGTATTACTAACGAGGTTATCATTGTATTACTCACGAGGAGAAAATCGTTGGTCTTGCACAAAATTCGACTTGTGCTGGTGCCCAATCCAGATATTCTGGGAAATTGAAAGGCCAGTGGGGAGTCCTTGGTCAAATTCCAACCAACTCATTACGTAGACAATTGTAAAGCTTTGCCTATCTTCAATGCCCTGTAGGAAATAGATAAGACTGTCGTCGGCTGCAGGGTTGTAGGTCTGCTTGTCTTTCTTCAATGTTCTGGCCAAATCGAAAGCATCTTATACAGATTAAAGATAGGACTGCATGATGTCAGCATGAACATTAGTTCCTAAACTAAGTAGATGGTTAATCCACATTCAGGTGGGCTTGACAGACTTGGAAACTTTTGCAGCCAAATTATACTTTGACATATATAAGACAAAACGGAACACTTCCAAGCCCACAATGGGCTTGACAATGCCTAGCCCACGTTGTGCCAGATTTGAGCTGTACTTTTAGGGCCACATTCACTTATCTTACACTCAACCTAACTACCAAATACATATCCTAGAACGGAATCGCAATCCAGTCATTTCATATCATTTAATTGACTTGAGAAAACGGTGCCAATCTGAGCCCACCGCACGCCTAGGGTTTCAAACTTTTATATATTCTGAAACATGGGTTAGACATGGTAATTGAAAATCAAAATTCCTCTAATGCTTGCCCATCATGTCAAGCTTTTGAGTGCCACTCGCCTTACCAAATGTAAGAGGACGATAAATATAAATATAAATTTTAGATCCAATGAGCTCTTTACTCGAATACACGATATGATTAGTGACAAGATAAATGGTGAAATATACATTTTGGCTATCTAATTCTTAGCCTTAGCTTATATTTGAGGATCCTTTCGTATATATGGTAAGACAAGAGGCCTACAACCATGCCACATGTCCTAGGATTAGATAGCATCTTGTTGATGCTGCATAAGCGGTAGAGACCCTGCATTCAACGGCGGACCCAAAAATCTCATTTGGATGTTGCGGGTAATGGTCAAGTTAAAAAGTCAAATAATAAAATAATTTTTTTAAATATTATTTAAAGAGTTTCTCAACCCACACAATTACGTTTAGTTCTGCCCTTGCTTGGATCCTACCACAAATATGGGCTACACCTAGTGGCAGAGACCCGACACCTAGTGGCAGAGACCCCCACCCCACCCCCCCCCACCCCCCCAAAAAAAAAAAAAAAAAAAAATCAAAAACCCCCCTTTTCTTTATAACATTTTTATAAACTTTTAGATATGGCTCCCCTAGAAAAATTCCTATATGTTTGAAAAATTACATTTATTTTTTAATGGCCCCACAGAAGAAATGCACCTACCATTCTCAAGAATCCACAGGCCAAACCAGCTACTAACAGACAAACGGCGGCGGGGTTCGGCTGCCGTGTGAAGATTTTTAGCAACACCTACCATTCTCAAGGGTCCCCAAGCGAAACCAGATACAATAAAATATGAATTTTGAAGTGGGAGGTTTTTTCCGCCCGAACCACTGCCGTCAAGCCTCCTTATATACCATCTAAAGATATTTTATTAGAAATAGGCAGGAAAAAATTTCCACCAAAATTGCAACTAAAAGTCTAAAATGACTCGTTGCCCTAAGGAATGACAATTCTCACATGCGGCTCGAGGTTTGAATCCTGAGTATGGCGCCGCTTCTTTACACGGGCTTTCCTTCCCACTTGTCTCTGTTTTTTATAGTGTTAAGATTCCCATTCATTTAAAAACTAAAATAGAGCCATGCAGACACCATACCAAAACGGAACTGAACATCAATTTGGAGCAAATCTAGGTTGCTTTTATATTATAATCAGGTGGAAATGTCAATCTTCTTTAATTACCACCAATTTCTCAAGCCCCCTCTTTTTTCTTCGTTTTTTTTTAAACAGCCCACTTAAGTGGAAATGAAGCCTACCTAGAGTTCCAACCCCGGCCAACTAAGTACGTAAGAAATGACGCTCCTTACCACTCGGGTTAAGAGCCGTTCTTTCTCGAGCATCCTCTTATTGTGTGGGGTCTACATTAAAAATTCATAATATGTGGGTGTAGCTTTAGACAGGCCTTTACGTGGTCTAGAAAACGGTCTGTCTAAAGCTGGACCCACATTATGAATTATCAAGGTAGACCTCACACAATAACTCCTAAAAAAGGTAGGCCCAAGTACTACAATTCTAAAAAGGTGAGCCCATTCTTAAAGGTGGGTTCCATATTGTAATTCTTAAATATGGCCCCTCATGTATAAATTTTTGAAGGGAGGCCACGATCATGATTTTTAAAGGCGGGTCGCACACTTTAATTCTTAAAATAGGTGGTTTTCATGTTGTGTTTTTCACAAGATGTACCCAAGTGTCATAATTTTTAAAAAGGTGGGTTCCACGTTGTGATTTCTAAATGTGAGCACTGACATATGACAAAAAGGTGACCTCCATCTTCTAATTCCAAGGTAGACCTCAAATTGTAACATCTAAAGGGGGGACCCATGCGTAACAATTTCTAAAAATAGAGTCACACTGTGTTCCTAAAAGTGGGCCCACCTAGTAATTTCTATAAAAGGTGGGCCCCATGTTATAATTCCTAAAGATGGGTCTTGTGTTTTTATTTTTAGAAGTTGATCACACATTGTAGTTTTAAAGATAATGGGCCCCATGTATGACATAATTCCTAAAAGTTGGCCCCATTTACAAATTCCCAAAGGTAAAACCCATGTTATAGTATCTAGCCAGTATGTTTACATGAGGGGTGAAATGAGATAAAATTAAGGGTCAAATCAAAAGAAAGAAAAATAATTGGGGAGTTGAGAGTAAAAACACTAAAAGACAAAAAATTATTCCTCTCCTTTTTGTCATTTAGTGCCTTTTAAATTAGCCTTTTATCATTTTATGACTTTACTTTCAACCTCTTACTCTCCTTTTTTTTTCTCTTGATTCAACCACTTAATTTTATTTCATTTCACCTCTCATGACAAGCCCCATCCAATAATTGCAGTCAAGAATTCTTATACGTAAGAAACAAGAAATATATGGAATTCAAGATGCATTGTTGTTGGGTTTACGTCTTGTATTAGGAAGGGACCGAGCTTTGGATTAGGGGTATTTTGGTCTTTGTATCGGGGCATTTTTAGGGGCTAAGAAAGCTGAGATTATAAATACGATGTAATCTGTAACCCTAGCCTTAAGGTAGTGGAATAGTAAAGAGAGTGAATTCTCTTTGGCCATGGACGTAAGTACTTCACCAAACCAAGTAACTCTTGTATGTGGCTTGATTGTCGATTGCGGGTACCAGCGCTTCCGCACACACGCACACAAACATGTCATGCAAGTGTTAAAAGTAATAACAAAATAGAGAATTCAGAAAAGATAGAATTCAGCAGCAATCTAGAATTTCAGAATTTGGAGTTCCCAAATAAAACCACCAAACATGAATTTCAGAAGCTCTGGCAAAGAAAACCACCAAACATGAATTTGGAATTCAACACCTCTTTTATTGCAGCTCACGGAGGCACCAAATTTTACATAGATTAGGGTCATCCAACGACTAGGCGGTGATGATATTTTATTGAATGGCAATCAAGCACAGTAATTCCAGAGGGTAAAAACATCCATACATTCCAATTATACATTAATTCAGCACATATATATATATATATATCTTACCCAGTTCTTGAACATTATTAACATAAAAATAAGATGAGGGACATTTAACAATAACTGTCTTTATTAATATATATCTTCATACAATATATAACAAAGTCCTAGTCTTTTTTCATATATGCAAATAGCCACTTCCACGCATCTTAGATACAGAAAAATAAGTCAAATTTCACCGCGTGGTCCCAAAGGCCTTGGACAATAAATAATTGTTGCCATACAAGATCTTGTCGGTTTAATTAGAGCGGTAATTATTTAAAACTAGAAACAACTCGGTTCTGAATAACAGCAATTCTATTCCTTTTTTTTTACTCCTTCCTCCTTTAGAGGATCATTTCCACCACCTGATTACAAACCATGATATATAATAATCATGGATAGAGCTCAATGAGAGATCGCAAACCCAGCACTGGTGTTATCTTGTATTCACCGAATCCCGCATCGTTGAAGATTTTGCGCCATTCTTGTTCATCTCTCTCTTTACCTCCTTCATGCACCATCATCATCACGTCGAAACAGAGCTGTGACTCTGCCAACTTGCGATCAGCCTGTGTAGTGTCCACAACCATATCCACTAAGATCACCTTTCCTCCCTTCTCTTTAGAGGGGATTGCTTCCTTGCATCGTTTCAATATCTCTACGCAATGTTCGTCGCTCCAGTCATGAAGAATATTCTGCAAAGCATTAGATCCATGAAGATTGTTTTTAGTTTTGTTGCTCAAATTAAATTAATAAATGAGTATGTTACACATGGTGCTCAAACCCAACCCAACTCTTTTCAACCACCTATTTGTAAATGCAATTTTAAAGAAAGATACCTTTAGAAAAAGTGCATCAGCCTTGGGGATGGACTCAAACATGTCTCCACCAACGAAATCCAAGTCGGTAGTTTTGAGGGGCGCGTCTGCAACCACATGTGGGAGGTCAAGCACTGTGCACTTGATGTGTGGGAATATCCTGGAAATTGTAGTGGCACTCAAACCAGTGCCACCCCCAACATCGACTAGGGACCCCACCCCTTGGAAAACCCCACCACACTCGTTGACAAGGACTTCCATCAGAATACTAGAGTCACTAGCCATGGCCTTATTGAACATGTTGGCAGCCTCAGGGTTCTTGGCCATGAACTCCCAAATAGGCATCCCAGTGGCCGTCTCCATGACCGACGCCTCCTTCCCTTGGAACCATTTTCCTAAGAAGTTCCATGGAGATGTGAAGTCGGAGTTCAGCATCATTAGCAAAAATGGTGACTGACTCATCTTCGACCCACTTAAGAGGAGTTTGGAGGAAGCTGTGAGCACATATCCTTCTCCATCCTCATTCTTCTGCACGGCGAAGAAGCCTGAGTGAACCAAAAGCCGCATGAGCCGGCATACATCACCAGCTCGGGTCGGGGGCACTGGGAGTGAGTCTACGAGCTGGGAGTGGGTCATGGGTCGGCCATGGTTGTTGATGATGTCTGGTATGCCGAGCTCAACAGCACATTTGAGAGACATGTTACTGATGGTCTGCAATAGGTGGTTCCAAATGTGTGCTTGGGCTTGCAGCAATTCATGGGTATCCCCTCGTCCCTTAGTGAGCTCCATGGCGACTGGACTCATGTCTAGGAAGCTGAAATAGCCTTTCTAAACAAGCAAGCTCAAGAAAACTGAAGGGCAGGAAGATGAAAAAGAAACACTTGAAAGTTGAGCTAGCTTCTCTTCCTTTGCTCCAAACTTCATTTCTACACCCCCCCTTATATAGGAATTTTAACGTGCATCGGCATAAATGCGGATACATCATCATAAACGTAATATATTGAACAAATGGAGAAAACATTCGTCAGAATATTTTGAAATTTCAAGATTATACGAACACCCATCGCGTCAGTAACGCAGCCCAATATGACCGTTTACTTACAATATATTGACTCAAAAGTGGATGAACCTCTGAGAAGTTCTGTGCAGTTTTTTTGGTTCCTCTGTTTGCTAGTTTTTTTAATAGATTGCAGTTTGGCCTTGCTGCCATGTTTGGATTGGTTTGTATTTTTGTAAGCCTCCCTCTTTTTTGTAGAGGAACTTACGGGACAAATCCTCGTAGGATCCATACGTCCTACCAAGGCCCCGTATCACATTGGACACGAGAGAGGTCCTCATGTGGCCTTTTTCTTCTTCTTCTTCTTCTTCTTTTTGTCGTTTTGTGATTTGGTCAATGTTGACCATTATATAGATCCTATTTTTTACAATATGTAACTGTCTTATTTGCTGAACATAGTAGAATTGTTGATATCGACCATATCGCGAAATAACAAGAAAAAAATACAAGTATGAGTTTTCTTCCTTAGAGGAGGAGGGAGGATCGCCTCAACATGCCCATCTTCTTCTCTCTCCTCATTCAAGACCTTATCCCACACACAAAACAAGCACAGTCTCTCTCTCAAACGGTTCAATGGAACAAAAATCTCTTTCAGGCATTTCATCAAACACCTTCGTTACGCACCACCAACCAACCCCAGTCCTTCTCTTTAATTGAAGTTCCTGGATACTTATCAACTGTAACCATTTATTATAACAACTTTTGTTTTAGATAACAACTGTTGTTTATAAATTACAAAAGAATATCAACACAAAATATCTTTCAGATAGCTCTACCATAAGTTCTTAATCCACTAAAACTCCCTATTGCTTTAAGACCAAGTTTTTGACTATTTCATTTTCTTTCATTCAAAGATTGACTACAATTTTGTGCTTGTTTTGTGTGTGAGATGAGGTCTTGATTGAGAGAGAGAAGAAGATGGGCATGTTGAGGCGGTCCTCCCTCCTCCTCCTCCTCCTCCTCCTCCTCCTCTAAGGGAGAAAACCCATATTTTTTTTTTTTTATTATTTCAAGATATGGTCAACAGTAAATAAGACAGTTACAAGTTAAAGAAAATATGACTGATATAATGATCGATATCGACCATATCACAAAAAAAGAAAAAAAAAAAAAAAGAAGAAGAAGAATTAGAAGAATACGGGATCTAGGCAGGACCTATGGAGTCCTATGAGGATTTGTCCCATAAATTCCTCTTTTTTCTTATTCCCATCTGTAATGGGGGCTTTCTGCCCAGTTTCCTTTCCTAATACAAATTTATCTTCAAGCCAAAAAAAAAAACCATTATATTGACTCAAAAGTGGAGAGTGTTTCTAAGCACGTGAAGTACTATTTGAAAAAGAATGAACCTTGAAAAACAAAACATAAGTGTTTAAAAAAAAAAAGATTGTATTGACTCAAAAGTGGAGAGAACCTTGCAAAACAAAACATAAATGCTGCGTACACTTATTCTTCATCGTCGTAATGGTCTTCGTTTTTCTTCTTCTTTATTCCACAATGCACGTGAATTTTATCCAAGTCAATAAAGTGGACCCAAATTATTTGAAATGGTGTTTAATGACCTTCTCTCATGCGGTTTTACGTACCATTCTTTTGTCCTCTTGTTGACTGATTTCACAAAAGGAAAATTTCAATAAGTAGGAGATTTTTCACTCATTTTCAGAAAAGTACACAAGAATTTAGATGTTTTTAAAAAGTATAAAGGTTTTCCATATTTTTTTAATCAAGTTCTGTTCGTAAGATAATTTTGAAAAATGATAAAAATACCCTTATGACAAGGTTCGATCTTTTTTTAACCTTCTTTTGTCCTCAAAATCAACCAAAAAATAACTTTATAGCCTTAATTACTAATCAAATGTTGATGGTGGGTTACAATGATAGAATATGTTTGGGTTTTTTTTCTCTAAATTCTCACATGGTGCCAGTTTCAACTTGATTTTTATTATCATAACAATCTAAAAAAGGTAGTTTTTCTGCCATTTAGAATCCAATAACACCTATACATAAAATATCGTTGAAACGGGCTTAGTAGGTCATTTGGGTCAGACTTGATCAATTCTCTTAAATAATTTATTAAAGAGAAAATCTAAAATATTATATATGGGCATTTTTGTTATTTTAAAAATTTTATGGTGCAGACTAGAATCCTTTTCACCATGCTGAGAGTTGTATTTCACTTCAATAAAGGAAAACCCATATCAGACTATTCACATGCTAACCATTCCACCCCCAACTAATTAATGAAAATCCGTTGATTAATTAATTAAATTCATTTAATGACGATCAATCAATTGTAATGAATTTTGCATAATCTCATGAACCAGACCCAAGAAACGGGACCTTCCAAATTAAAAGCTATGTTCACTTCCAGTAGTTTCAGATTTTGATCAGTGCTTCCACTCCTAAGTAGAATTGATAAGTTTTTTGTACATCTTTTTTTCCATTTCTCTTGGACATCTAACCCACTTGGGCTGATACTTTTTTTTTTTACCACTCCTAAGGGCCCGTTAAAAAACGTACCCTTTTCTTTATAAGATCTGAATTCTTGTATCTAGAATTCCAAAATTCCTCAAATGTTGTCCCTCAGTGGATTTTTCTTAACTCCTCATGGGCCTCGTAGCATTTTGAAATTTTAAAGGATTTGGAATTCTAAGAATCTCAAAGCCCTTTTCAATTGACTTTTCAAATAGGTTGAAATCTTGAGAATTTGGAATGAAACAAGCAACTTAGAAATGCTAGCTAGGAGATCTAGATTGTCACTTCATGTTATAAATTTTCAACATAGTGAATTCTAATAAGAAATGCATGTAAAGAAGAGAGCCTGGCAGTAGCAAAAGAAAAAATAAATACTATCCCTAATATTCAATCCTGAGTGATTAAAGTTTAAATATTTTTTACAAAATTATTCAGGTGATTTCTGATTTTGAATCGGTGAGTAGGTGATTTGATGTTTGATGACATCCGGTATGCCTATGACACGGCACCTTTGAGAGGCGTGGAGGCTTTGAAGTCTTGAAACTCCTGGTTAACCTGTTGCACAGAAGCCAAGATAGGGAACAGCGTGGGTCATGCTAATTAATAGGAGCAGCACACAGGGAAGACAATCAAGTCTGTAGGGAAATTTGACCTTATCGTGGGCCAACACCTATTGGAGTGATATGTGGCAATGCCCTGTCTGGAAGGATTTTTTAATAGGTGGGCCTGTTGAGTTTCACCTCTGTCACTCATGGAAAGCTTGGGTAGTTGTGTGAGATTTAGGGCATGTTTGGTAAACGTAGAAGAATCTGTTGTTTAGAGGATTCTCTCCATCTCAAAAGAATCAATGCATCCTCAAGAAGGATTCTTAATGAGAGTTTCATGTTTAGATGGAGGGAGGTTTCCTATAAATTGTAGAATGTATGATCCAATTGTCACAAATATTTTTTTTTTAATTTTCCAAAATCCATGAAAAATCAAGACCTCAACTTTCACCTCAAAGTATTTTGTGGTCATCTAGAGAATATGTACGGTTCAGATCATGCAACGGGGGCCCACAGGAATAAGAAATTAATATTTTAGTACTAAACTTTTGTGTAAATATCTCAAGATATGATAAGGATCAACGGTTGAAATTTGGTCAACTAGCCGTGTTGGACCTTCCAGAAATAACTAATGGTTCAGATCATGATCATGATCTTGGGGCCCACAGAAACCAGAAAATCGAAAAAAACGGACTGGATTTAATCCCATTTTTTTGCCCACAGCATATCAGAAATTGTCATCTAACGGTTTGGACGATTTTGCAAATATCTCAAGATCTAAGATGAATCAACGGCTGAAATTTTGGGAGATGGCGGTTTTGGACCTTCTTAACAATATTATCGGTTCAGATCTTGATTGTGGAGCCCATAAAAACCAAAAAAACGCAAAAACCGGTCTGCCCTCTATTAACGTCCAAATGTACTGTAGCTCCGCAAATCCCCTCTTGCGCGGAATCCATGAATCCGATGGGGGGGCGTCCGACTCTACAAATATTCAAAAGGGTGGATATCTGCAATCCATCCTCTTCAAATCCATGCCATTCCAAACAAGGAAATCCGCGTGATTGTGGATTCTGGGCGAGGAATCCGTGGCGAAGACCGTTGCCAAACATGCCCTTAGAGACTAAATTTGTGCAACAAGAGGATTTTGGGATTTAGATGCAAATTGTTCTCATTTTCCATCGTTAATTGTTTCATTATTATTAGGTACAATACATAATGGATTTTTGGTGGGTCCTCCTTCAGATCCACGGATTGGATGAATCATCTGGTGGCCCACCTGAGTTTCGGCATCAATGCAAGAAACTGAATGACAAAAACAATGACTGAAACTTAAAAAAAAAAAAAACAAATTCCCAATTCTGGATCCACAGATCGGATGGGTCATCGGGTGGCCCACCTAGTCCCGGTATCAGCGCTAGAAACTGAATGACCCAAACAATGACTGAAACTAAAAAAGAAAAAAAAATCTCGCTTCTTAACTGCTTCCTAAAATAAATACTCTCCCTTTTTCTTATCACACGTTGGATGGTGGGCCAAACAGAGCCAACCTTGCACGGGTCCACCACTTATTGGATCATCCATGGATCCTCATTCGAATCCACGGATCGGATGGGTCATCGGGTGGCCCACCTGGGTCCCAGTATCAACGCAAGAAATTAAATGGCCAAAACAATGACTGAAACTTATAAAAAAAAAAAACAAACGAAAACAAATTCCCAATTCTCGATCTACAGATCAGATGGGTCATCGGGTGACCCACCTGGGTCCCGGTATAAATGCAAGAAATTGAATGGTCCAAACAATGACTGAAACTTTTAAAAAAAATCCCGCTTCTTAACTGTTTCCTAAAACAAATATTCTCCCTTTCTTTTATCAGATGTTGGATGGTGGGCCAAACATGTAAAGCTTGTGTAGTTGTGTGAGATTTAGAGACTAAATTTGTGCAATGAGAGGATTTTGGGATATAGATGTAAATTGTTTCCATTTTCCATCGCCGATTGTTTCATTATTAGGTGCAGCACATTTTCTGTGGGAAAGATAAAAATGCACTTCCAAGTCTATTGATAAGGCTTATAGCTCCAATTAAAAATAATTATCATTATTGTGTCAAAGCAAAGCGGCGCCTCATTGACTTGGGATCGGCCGTGCAGGACTTGCATAGGAGAGCTTAAAGATTTTCTCCACAAATATATGAAATAAAAATAAAAATAAACTGGGTTTTCAATAGCCATTAAATTAATATATAGCCATAAACTTTAAATCCCTTACATCAAGAGGGTTGAGATAATCTGATGATGCTGAAATTTTCACTCAATCAAGACAATTCCATTTCCTATCCTACTAATTGGCAGCCATTTAGGCAGAACCAACCCATCACACCGTTCGCAAACACTTTATGTCCTAAATTAATGTTTATTTTTTATTATTTTAGTGACCTAGAGGAGAGACTATGAACTCCTCTGAATAAACCCAAAATCCTAGCTAACCTTAATGTTTATTCTAATTTCTATGAGCCCATTTGGTTCATGAATTATTTGAATGGAGCTGTCCGAAGCCAAAATTGGATGATTCTATTCTATTATATTTATCTCCAACTCTTTGGTCGACAAAATGGACTTCCAGGGAGATTTGATTGCAATTTAAATCATCACTTGATGTCAAACTGAGTCAGTCAGGTGACATCTAGGAAAATTACCCTTGGCTATTCAGAATTTAGGAATCCCATCACCACCAGGAAAATTGGCAACCATTAATCGTTCAACATTTCACGCAAACGTGTGCGTCACGCGACCGTTACCAAATAATAGAATTCAATCTTACTAGCATGAAGCCCCCTATGCATCGTATGTATTAAGTCATCAATAATATATTAAAATTAATATCCCTTTAATATAAATCTATGTATAACAAACTAATTAAAAAATTTAAATCAACCAAAAATTATGAAAATCAAAACTTTCGTCACTTCATCCACGCCAGCATACACGTTTCGACTTAAAAACAAATGATTCTTATGCATTTATGCTCATTTTGAATTCTATATAAAAACATTGAAAATGGCCTTAATTTATAGAATCGGAATTCATCCCTTTAAATTGGGTTACATCCACACAAATGGGCTCGTGAGAAATTTTATTGAAAAGGCACATATTTAGCCCAAGCGACATGTTTTATTGAAAATGCATATATTATGTGATTTTGAAAGGACACATCTAGAAATGGGCCCTAAGAAGCCTCTGATGTAGCTTCTTCCAATGCCAGAATTGAGGTTTTTTTGAAGTTTTTTTTTTAACCAACATTCAGATTTAAAGAGAAAGAATTCCTCTCACTGACGGAAATTATGTAGGGCCTACCATGGCTTTAAATTTGAGGGCCTGGATTTGCCAAGCTAGAATGTGGAAAAGAACAAAGGAAATTTTTTTACCTTAAATTGACATGCGATTTCATTTCATTCTACTCATCCCTACAAATAAAAAAGCCAAGAAAAAAAAAATTCTTCTACTTACATGCTTCCAAACCTACATAAAGGCTCCCCTTGAATTTCACGGGTCCCGCCATGATAATGGCACTAATCCCAAGTAAGGAGTAAATCGTCCCTTCGGTATAGATATAAAAAAATTAAAGCAAGTTACCTTTAAATAAAAAAAAATCATAGTATTAAAAGGGATGGACTCGAACATATCCTGACCAACGGATCTAATAGAAGCATCAACATGATCTTTCTAAAAAAAAAAAAATTGAATGAAAAGTCATGACAATGGACTTTAAAATCGACCCAAATGTGGACCAGACAGTCATGCAAACTATTTTTGTGACATTAATTAACTTTTTTTTAATGTTAACTTTCATTGAACAAACTTAATTGTATATGAGGGAAATACGGAAAAGCCAAGAAGGAAAAAAAAAAAAGAGAAACAGAAACTAACACAACCAAGAATAAACTCACAACCACAAGAGCCAAAGAGAGAAAGAAATGAGCAATAACATCCGTAGCAACAGTAAACATTAAAGGAAGACCACCTCCCTCCACTTCCTCAAAATGATATCAATAGAAATCACATGAAATTGATGAAGGAACGACACCCATGAAGTGATGATGAATTTGATCTTGTACGCAAGATCTTCAGCAGAGACACTGGAGTCCTCAAAGCATCGAAAATTACTCTCCTTCCAAACGATCCATAAAAGTGCCAGGAAGGCAGTTCTCCACATAATTCTTCCTTTGATTGATCACACCTTGAATAACCATGCATCAAACAATCAACAGATGGATCTCGGAAGGACCCAGCTACAATGAAACCAGCTTAGAACTTCAAACAAAAGCCCTTGTGCTACTTTACAATTCATTAAGAGATGATCAATAGATTTCTCGTCTACTAAGCACATGGGACACGCATTGACTATGATTTTTCTACGCCGGCGCAGGTTATCCATAGTCAAAATACCACCTTGCAATGTCAACCAATTGAACACCATGACCCTTGGCGGAATCTTCAACTTCCACAAACTATACAAAGGGTTTATTGTAGAATGACCCCCTAACATAGCCGCGAAGAAAGAAGATACCGAAAAGATCCCTTCTTCAGAGGCTGTCCAAATCCTACAATCTTCCAAATTTTGATTAATGGAGACTTGGCTAAGAATGTCACAGATATTATTTAACTTTCTATCATGAAATTTGAAAAAAGTAACTCACAAAGACTAATATGTTAAAGCCATTGAATTTAAAGTAAGTTTTCCAATAATAATAAAAAAAATCAGTGTAATAAAAATATAGAGTCAAACATATTCCAACCAACGAATCTAATAGAAATATCAGCCAAATCTTTCTACTAAAACTACAAAAAATACATTTAATATAAAAGACAGGCCAGAGGACCATTTCGTTCTCAAAGATAAGGACACACGAAGATAGACTTTTATGTTCAGTTTGACATCTCTTAAATTTACCTCTTATTGACTTATAATGGTTTCAAACCGCTTTTAGAGTGTTTGGTATTGCTTTTCACATGTCTTTCTCAATTGGAGAATAGACATAAAGTGTCTTTTCCAAAAACCAACAAAGTTGATGAGATTTGAAGTAGGCATCCCACGTTGAAGCGGATAGACATCATCGGCTACAGTGCACTTGACGGTATCACTGGGCAGTCCGATTTCTCCTCTTTTTTTTTAATTTTTGGGCCCTCAAGCTTCATCCAAACCGTTGGATAGATTTATAAGATCGAACACGGCTATGGGTCAAATTTTCAACTGTTGGATGTTCATATATTTTGAGATATTTGTAATAAGCCCTAGAAGTTTAGATCACCGTTTCTAACTTTTGTGGGCCCCACACTCAAGATCTGAACCGTTCATCCTATTTGAAAGGATAAACACGGCTACTACCCCAAATTTTGTTGACTAATTCTTTTTGGATCACAAGAAATTAGCAAAAAACTATAGACCGTTGATTATAGATGCTTACCTGACAAAGCTTTGGACACTGTTCATACTGTCCCATTTTTTTTGTTTTTTCTTCAATTGTGAGATCCTAGTTTACAATCTGAACCGTAAAAAGCTCTTAAGAAGACTAAAAATGGCTACCACACAAATTTTCAACCGTTGATCCTTCACCAATCTCTAAATATTAGCAAACAAATGTGAACTACTTGATGTTAGTTTCTATTTATTTTGGGCCCCTATATCAAGATCCACACCATTGATCCTCTTTGAAAGGCTAAACATGGCCGGGGGGTTGAATTTCAGCTCCTAATTCTTTGTAGATCTCGAGCTATTTGCAAAAAACCTATCAACCATTGATTTAAAAAAGTCTATTTTAATCAGATTTTTTGTCTTACCAAACACACTTTTTTTATAGCATCTATTTCAATTAGGGCTATTTGAAATAGATCTGTTTGGCGCAGATCAGTTTCATATAGATAAGATTTGCCAAACAAGGCCTTACTCTATCAATAAAAGAGTCAAGAGTCTGAATCTAGGGAGGAAAAATCAAAGTGTGGTCAGAAGTTGATCATTAATGGTCTCCCACGTCGCCGTGGATGGCCTGACATATATTTGAACACGAGCTGTAACGCGACGCGACCAATGCTGAGTCGTCCACCCATGGGTACGGACGTATATTTGGTAATTTTACTTATCAAGTCAAAGCGAAGTTAAGCGAAGTAAAATCATATTAAACATCAAATCAAAAGTATTTTTCTATTAAAATTCCTTCCGTTTTTTCAAAACAAAGTAAAAAAACAACTAATTTTATTCACTAAAAATAAAAACTCTATTTCTTTGTATAAAAAATAAAAAATATTCAATCTCAAATAACTAAAAATAAAATACCATCATAACCAACTGATATTTTATTTTCTCTTTTTATTTCACTTCATTCCACTTTATTTTAAAAATAAATTACCAAACGGCCCTAAGGACACACTCATCCGATCCCCATTCTGACCACGCTGGCCAATTTAACTATCAGGGCAGAGAATAGGCATATAAATGCAGCTGAAGTACAGCTGATTGTGGGCCGGGCTTGGGTTAATCCCAGGTTGGCCTGGCCCATGAGCAGCACTTCTGCCCACCTATTAGTAGATCACAAATATGTAAACCACTTATCCTAAGCCCTCAATTAAGCCCACACTTTCCCTATGAGATTTTACTCTGAGCTCCCCATAATGCTATAAAATTATGGGCCTGTTTGGCTTGATGGAAATGGAAGGAAATTACTCCCAAATATGTGCTCACTCTCTAATAAAATGTAAATAAATTACTCAGAACGGTAGAAAGGTACATCTCCTAATATTAAAAATTACAAGTAAAAAAGTCAAAAGAAGAAATGAAATTGGAGGCAACTTTTCTTAGTAAGGGAGATTTTCACATGTACCTTCCTATACCTTTTCCATCGAAAAAGTAGGGCTACATGTGGTCAACAATGTCGGACCCAGTGCAAAGTTTTTTTTTTAAGCTCTGCCATTTATTTACCTCACCAAATATAAAGTCCTGGATGCCGTAAAAAGGCCTTGAAATCTAGGCACAGCCCACCCACCCAAATTGAGACAGTGGTGCTATGTGGACCGAATGGGGACCGAATTCTGGCCCGGTCCCCCATGAGCACCACTCCCTGGACAGGAGGAAAGTTGTTTATTTGTTTTCTATATCTGTTGAAGGATCCCAATGAAATTGAACTCTTGTATTGGGGTTTTTTTTTCTTCTTATTTTTATAGTTTTATTTATTTATTTATCTATTTTGCCAGTTGCCTAGTGGACAGCAAATTGCCCAACTAGGGATCAATCTCTGGTTAGCGAGCTTCATATTCACAACAGTAGCCCTATAACGTACGGGATGTTATTTATTTGCTTTGTAAAGCTGTTGTCAATGAAGCTCAGGTCTTTCACATGGTGAATTTATTTACTTGTTTTCTATAGACAAGATCCCTAACTAATGCTACCCCTAACATGGACTAAAAGGACTTCACCCTTTGGAAAACCCCACCGCACTAATTAACAAGGACTCCCTTCATAATCATACAGCCACTAGCCATTGGGCTCATTGAAAATGTAGCTTTCAAACTCCCATCTCATTAGTTGTCTTCATCACTTACTCATCCTCCCCCATAATCACGTACTCTTTTCTTTTCTTTTTTTTTTTATAATTTTTGTAACAGAAGGGTCAACCGTCAATGCATAATAACAGCCACAGGTGCATGAGACTTTGATTTGTAGACCAAGACCAACCTGTGGCACTATCAGTGTACAATCACACAGAATAAAACGGGGGTTGGTGAGAAAGTTACTCGTCTCATACAGCCGCCCTGGAATCCAACGCAAGTTTTTGGATTGGTACGTTGTCCAAGTCCAACATTGTTTTTATTCGAGGGCAAGTCCTACATTGTTATTTACATACGCTACCGTCATAGAAATAGAAAAACGTGCGTGGGTGGAAGGACACCAGACACCCTAGGTCAGGGTGCCTCATTTCACACGGCTGCCATGTCATATGCCCTGAGACTTAAGACTTTGATTTGGTAGAGTACGCAATAAACATGAGTTACACTACAACCACGGAGTAAAAACAATCAAAGAGCATCAAGTGCAGATTTCTTGGCCCTATTTCCTGGAAAGGTCTCTCAATCCTCCTATGCTCACTTCAATTCAAACCTAGCTACCAGTCTGCTGAACTTCACCTGAAAAATCTCCTCATCTCTAACCATCAAGCTGCATTGCTTACTACCAAAAAAAAAAAAAAAACAACCATCAAGATGCATTTATCAAAGGGAAGTCCAAATGAGCTGACTCATGATCCTTTCATGATCTATAAATTGCTTTTCATGATCTATATTGGTTTAGATTTTTTGTAAAACGATTACTGTGACGATATATATCATGTAGCATAAAAGAGGAACAATACATGAGAAGAAAGACTTTGTAATCTTTGAACCCAGACATTCTTAAACATTGTGACACTTTTCCATTCATCTTCAGAGTTCTGCCATTCATATTAGTTCTTAAAAATATTTATGGCCCTTGCCCAAGAACTTTTTTAGAAGATGAATTCCAGGTTGAAGAGAGGAGTTCTATTTGTATGAAGCTAGAACATCTCAAAGGCCATTGATAAGTTAAACAGGCCTTTCCTCTTAGAAGTATATATATATATATATATATATATATATATATATATATATATATATATATATATATTTGGCGCCTGAAATGCTTGGTTCAACCTAATCAAAGAAATTTAATGGTGCTTATATACTGGGCTGGTCCAAGCCCAACCTGGGCACCGCTCACTTTGGGCCGGGCATGAGACTTAGCTTTGAATGATGCGGCCAGGCCAAGATTAAAATTTTGTGCCGTTTGTTTTATAGGCTAGGCTTGGACCTGGTATAGCTCGGATAAGAGCGATAATAAAAAGAGTTGCACCCCTAGCTAGTAGGGGTGTTCATGGGCTGGTCCAGCCCAAGCCCGGCTCAGCCCTCTTTTACGGTTTTGGTGCAACCTTATCAAAGAATGTATCTTCACGGTTGAAGGATCTGCCTTTTAACACACTCCCTATGGTTTTTTTTTTGGGCACTTCTTGTGGGCTTAGATAGGGTGTTATGCTCTTATGCTATTTGTTCATGTTGGTGAAGAAAACTTGAAGGGGTCATTTGTTTACTATGAAAGTGATTCACATGTGTACATGTAAATGACTCACATGTGGATCAGATTCCACTGTTTGTTACTAGCATAACATTTCACATGTGAATCTATGAATATGTTGTATATTGTTTGATGATATCTCAGCATCCAAGCAACATCAATGGTTGCAAATTAGATACATGGCCATGTTTGAGCTCCTGAAGAATATGAACGGTCCTGATTTTATAGATGGGGCCCAGAACATTAAACAAATCATAAAAGGCGGACTGGATATGTTAGTTACAATAGATTAATCCAACGACTGTAATTTTATTGATGATATCTCAACCTGCATGCATCATCAACGGTTGAAAATTGGATACATGGCGGTGCTTGAGCTTCTTAAGAAAATGAATGGTCCGGAGAATTACAAATGAGGCCCAAAAAATAAAAAAGTAATAAAAGGCGAACTGCTCATAATAGCACTGTAGCACTCCGCCTGGTAACGGTACCGTGTGAAACTCTTTCACACCTCTTGAGGTGTGAAAATCTTAGGCACAAAAATGGCCAGCTTTCACACCATTTACATATATATTTTAGACATGCGAATCGAAATCACACCAAACAAACATGATTTATGTGCATTCATTACGCATGTGATTTCATTGCATATGTAAATGAAAAAAACAAACGACCCATAAGGATCACATAGAAACTCGGGTCTAATTAATATGAACTAGGTAAATTAAGGCCTAAAATAAAAGGTCTAATTTTCAATTTTTTATTTATAATTAGTATTTTTGGTAAAATTATAAGAAGGGATTTTGATAAATTAGTACTCCTTAAATTTTGTTATTCCAATTTCCCTCTGTTCTTCCTTTCTTTTCACTGTTGTGAAAATGCGACCCAACGATTATTACTTGTTAAAGGTTTTTGTAAATTCTAAACAAATAGTGCATAACAACTTTCTTTGGAAGGGTAGATTCCATTTTCCATTGAAATTAGGGTTGAGAACTGGTTGGGTCTATAGTGTATTCAGACATGTACCTGTGGCTGTGGCTGTGCCCAAAGTTTTTAAATCAAAACCCAAACCTAGAATCAATCGGGACGAAAAGAAAATCAAGATCCAAACACCTATATTCACAAATTGAGTAATAACTACTCCAATCTGACAGATTTTCACAGCATAATTAAAGCGGCAATTATTTAAAAAATTGAAACAACTAGGTTCTCAATAGCCGTAAACTTTTTTTTTTTTTTTTTGGGTTTTTTTGTCCTTAGAGGATTGTTTCCAGCACCAGATAACTGATCATAATAATCATGGATAGAGCTCAATGAGAGATAGCAAACCCAGCACTAATGTTAGCTTGTATTCACTGAATCCAGATAACAAAATTAAAAGAATTCTTCCACCATTAATGAACTAAGTCATGGATAGGGATTTTATGAGCCAAAAGCCAAAGTGGGATTTAAACCAAATTGCTCTCACATGATTACAGTGGAAAAGGGCATTTTCAATTGACTCTTCCACACAATCATAGATTGGGCAAGAAGCATTATATATATAGGGAAATGTTCAAGTGCATCCATCCCTCACCATAGGGTGGGGGATGCTTCCATAAATGGGGGATTTTAAGTACAAAAGGGGGATTTCAAGTACATAGGGTAAAGTGCAAAAGGGGGATTCATGTGCCAAAAAGGGAAATGTCCTTCACCCTATGGTGAGGGATGGATGCACTTGAACATTACTGTTGTAAACTAATTATGCCTTCCAACAGCTCACTTCAACTAAGGATGTTTTGTGATTCTGATTGGGCAAGTTGCACAGAAACACGCCGCTCCAGGACTGGTTACATTACTATGCTTGGCAACTACCCTATTTCTTGGAAAACCAAGAAACAAACCACTGTCTCTCGATCCTCTGTTGAAGCAGAATATCGGGCAATGACTTTTGCGACATGTGAGGTTATTTGGCTACGCTATCTCCTACAAGACTTAGGGGTACCTCAAATTCAGCCTACACTCCTTTTTTGTGATAATCAAGCAGCCTTATATATTGCTGCGAATCCAATTTTCCATGAGCGCACAAAGCATATAGAAATTGACTGCCATTTTGTGCGTGAGAAGATTCAAGATGGACAGTTGCGCACCTCCTACATTCCTTCAGGTCACCAAATTGCAGATCTTTTTACAAAACCTTTGGGCAAAGATCATTTTCATTCACTTATCAGTAAGTTGGGTGTCCTTGACATACACACACCAACTTAAGGGGGAGTGTTAGGAATTTCTTGACTAAGTCCAACATTACTGTTGTAGACTAATCCCACCATTTTAGTTCAGTTAACATAAGACAGGATTAGATCCCCATATTCTGGGATATTTAGTTGCAAATATTGTATATATACAATACTTAATGAAGCAATTGATATAAGCTGTATAGAAGCTTTTTCAAATTTATCATCCCAAGATATTTTTCATTATTTTCCATGAAACTAACACCTAAAAGTGATGCTATAGATTTACATCTAGTTCTACATCCTCCTTCTGTTAGCCAAGTGGGTCAAGACCAAGCGGGTTCATGGTCATTGCTACTTTGGTAATTGTACCGGAACTTTCTTGTTGATTAAAATAGAGTTTCTTAGGGGATAAGAAAGTGAGCATTATATTTATGGATGTAATGTGTAATCCATCTAAATTACACAGTGGAGAACCCAAAGCAAAGTTGAGTTTCTTTCCTGTAAAAGTAGATGAGTTTCTCGAACCATATAAATCTTTGTGTGTGGTTTTCTCTCTCCTGTGTAGTTGATTGATCGTTCGATCACGGTGATTAATGCTTCCGCACAGATGCGCATCTAATTTATTGAAGTTCACAAGTTGTCCTCATAAGTCACAATAATAATCAAGAATATATTTCATCTCTCTAGCTTCATCAAGAGAGGCATTGCAAAAAATGAAACTATCATCGACAAAGAATAGATGGAAGATACTAGGAGCTTATCTCTTAGCAAGTTTCACGCCATGCATCAATCCCTCATTTTCGATCAGCTTTTATAAACATCTTAGATAAAGCCTCAGCTCCCAAAATTAAATAGTATAGAGAGAGTGGGTCTCCTTTCCTTAAGCCTCTAAAAGGGATAATTTTACTGAAGAAGGATCCATTAACGAGGATCGGGTAAGAGACTAATTAAGTTGATACATTCTTTAATGATTTGGATGAATTTCATATGAAACAAAAAGTCCCTCTAAAGTAGCTTCAAGAGATCGAATCTCATTCCATTCGATCATAGGCATTTGCCCTGTAAAGCTTGAGACCCCATAAGTTTATTCTTTTTCTTTTTTCTTGAAGTGATGTAGCACTTCATGTGAAATAATGTAATTACCGAAAATAACTCTTCCTTTGATAAAGGCACTTTGGTATGGTCCTACAATTGAGTTGATGGTACCTTTCAATTTATTAGCAATTACTTTGGATATAATTTTATAGACGACATTACATAAGCTTATGAGTCTAAGATCAATGACACATTGGACATGAATCTTCTTTAAGATAAGAACTATAAAGGTATTATTAATTCTTTTTAGCGAAAACTCTTTGTTAAAAACTTCTTAAACCAAATTCGTGGTAACAGTCCTCATGGGTGTCCCACATGTGTTGGTAAAAACTAGCTGGGTAACCATCCGGGTTTGGCGATTCAAGGGCCCCAATTTGGAATCAACATCAATGTTAAAACAGGGATTAAAGAATATAGGCCCTGGTATTGAATCAAACGGCTCAATATTGCAGGTCACAGAGGATCCAACTTCATGATGGATCAGGACCATCCAACGTTACAAGATAACAATCCACCATCCACATTATCACATATATACCTGCTAACTTCTGAATGCAATACTCTTCAGATCATGCATAACAATGATTCTTATTAAGTAGAATAATCCCAGAGAGAGTTAAAATATAGAATAATTAGCGAGAAGTCCCCAAATAGGGACCTGCCCCGAATTCCCCTCTTGTAAGGATTGAAACCCGCATCGCTGAATATTTTGTGCCATTCTTGTTCATCTATATGCTTCTTTCCTCCTACATTAACCATCATTATCATGTCAAAGCAAAGAGGTGCCTCGTTGACTTGGGATCAGCCATGCAGGACTTGCATAGGAGAGCTTAAACCCGATTTTCTCCAAAAATAAAAATAAAAATAAATGTAAACTGGGTTTTTTTAATAGCCATTAAATTAATATAGCTATAAACTTTAAATCCCTTACATCAAGAGGGTTGAGATAATCTGATGATGCAGAATTTTTCACTCAATCAAGACAATTCCATTTCCTATCCTCCTAATTGGCAGCCATTGGGGCAGAACCAACCCATGACACCGTTTGCAAACACTTTGTGTGCTAAATTAATGTTTATTCTTTTTTTAGTGACCTAGAGGAGAGACTATGAACTCATATGAAGAAACCCAAAAGCTTAGCTAACCTTAATGTTTATTCTATGAGCCCATTTGGTTCATGAATTATTTGAATGGAGCTGTCCAATGTCAAAATGGGATGATTCTATTCTATTATATTTTTATCTCCAACTCTTTGGTCGACAAAATGGACTCCCAGTGAGATTTGATTGCAATTTAAATAATCACATTCGGTCAAACTGAGTCAATCACATTACCTACAGGAAAATGACACTTGGCTTTTTAGAATTTAAGAATCCCACCACTACCAGGAAAATTGGCAACCATTAATCGTTTCAACATTTCACACTAACGTGCGCGTCACGTGACCATAACCAAATAATAGAATTCAAATTTACTAGCATGAAGGCCTGTGCATCGCATATGTTAAGTCTTTAGTAATATATTAAAATTAATATCCCTTTGATATAATTTCATGTATAATAAAATAATTAAAAAATTTAAATCAACCAAAAAATTATGAAAACCAAACATTTCGTCGCTTAATCCACGTCAGCATACACGTTTCATCTTAAAAACAAAGGTTTTGTATGCATTTATGCTCATTTTGAATACTATATAAAAACTTTGAAAATAACCTTAAATTATAGAGTCAAAAGGCATCTCTTTGAATTGGATTACATCCACACAAATGAGCTCAAGAGACATTTTATTGAAAATGCACATATTTAGCCCAAGAGACATGTTTTATTGAAAAGAAACATATTATGTGATTTTGAAAGGACACATCTAAAAATGGACCCCAAGAAGCTGATGTAGCTTCTTCTAAGGCTAGAGTTGGGGGGTTTTTTTTTTTTTTAACCAACATTCACCTTTAAAGAAAAAGAATCCCTCACATTAATGGAAATTATGTAGGGCCCACCATAGCTTTAAATCTGAGGGCCTGGATTTGCCAAGCTGGAATGTGGAAAGAACAATGAAATATTTTTTTTTTATCTTAAATTGACATGCGAATTTATTTCATTATACTCATCCCTATAAATAAAAAGGCCAAGAAAAAAAATTCTTCTGGTTACGTGCTTCTAAACCTACATAAATACATAAAGGCTCCACTTGAATTTCACTGGTCCCGCCGTGATAACGGCACTAATCCCAAGGGAGGAGTAATTAAATCGTCCCTTCGGTATAGTTATAAAAAAATTAAAGCAAGTTACCTTAAAAAAAAAAAATCTAAAACTATATCATAGTATTAAAAGGGATGGACTCGAACATATCCTGACCAACTAATCTAATAGAAGCATCAACATGATCTTTCTAAAAAAACAACTCAGATCTTTCTACCAAAAAACAACACATTTGAATATTTGATAGAAAAGACGGGCCAATGGACTTTAAAGTCGACCCAGAGTAAATCATCCATTCAGTGGGTACAGTGAGAAAAAGAATTTAAGGCCGTTTGTCTCGTGATGTCATGGATTTTACGGGAAGCATCTTTGGGATAAAAAACTTTTACCAAATGTAAAATCTACGAAATAGTGATTAGATATGTATTTACCTTTCAACCAAATCTTTCTACCAAAAAGATAATGTCCAAAGATAATACATCTAATAGCAAAGACAAGCGAGAGGACCATTCGTTCTCAAAGATAACAACACTTTAAGGTAAAGTTCCCCTGTGACACTGGCAGCCTCGCATGCGTCTAGACAGGAGTTGTATGGTATGGTGACATGATAGACCCTAAGCCGGTTAACTTAATTAAAGAAATCGTGCACAGACACACTTCAAACGATCCCGATTCTGTATCCTTACCAACCATGAGTCACATCCATGATCCAACCAACAGAGGAGGTCAGGTCACCCATGATATCAATGTGACCAAAATAGGCTGTTGGCACGCAGACTTGGATTGGATTCTTGTGTGGACATTGTCATCGAGGCTCCAGCCGCCTTATAAGAATGGGTCCACTCTGTCTACAAATCCACTTTATGCGCTCTATCCACATCACTTCAACAGACTATAAATGGTCTACCAAAAAACATACATACCATAAATGGAAAGATGATGACGCCCACGTAAGAAACTCTCATTCAAAATCTACGTAACATATTCTTGCCGTTCACACATCACTACAGCCAATAAATGAAAGAAACTCGCCACTCTGATCTGACTTTTCAACGATAAAAAAATTGAGATAATTAGCCAGAGGTCCTTCAAAACGGTCTTGTAAAGCCTCCAGTCTACCAACTTTTTCATTAAGGTCTACAGTCCATACGGCTAGACATAGTTTGACAAGAGGTCCCTATCAAAAATCTCCATGACTGATTTGCCCTTTTTAACTGATCAGGCATCAAATTTAAAATTTTCAAATTTTCAAATCTTCCGTTCCCCTCTTTCAAAGATCGTCTAGGCTTGACTTCTTTATAGAAGTTTTGGATTATGGGGTGATCGTCGATTAGAGACAGATATACAGAAGATCCAGATTCTGTTGTTCTGGTCTGAGAAGACGAGGAGCGATAGGCAACGAGGCTGTCGTTTTGATTAGCAGATACATAGAGGAATCGTTAAAGAGAAGAGAGGACCTCTCCTTGATCTACGTTTTCTGAAGCAAACAGAGAGGACCTCTTCTTGTCTTGTTTTATGCAAGTCTCAAAAGGATCTGGTTTCTCAATTCCGGATTGAAATTCAAAGTGGGCCACAACTTCTTGATCGGAGAAGATGCACAGATCTTTACGCAGTTCAAACCGGAGAAGGCAACATCTAATAACCGCAGGCCTCATAACAAAGCGTCATTTGCATAAGACACGCCATTGATTCTAACATAGTTTACAAAGTTACGTGAGTATGTTTTATTCTGCTTTGTCCAAGCAACAAGTATTGGTATTTTTTGCACTAGTGACAAACAAATTTGGCAATGGGTTCACCTCCCTAGTCCTAATAGATTTAAAAATGTACAAAACAAAAACGAGGTAAAAGGCATCTTGCCTTGCAGATTCTCATCGCTGTCACAAAACATGACAATGGGATTGCGAGAGGAACAATGAGTCCTCACATCAGGAGACAAATTCGTTCGTCGTCAGAGGTGAAGAGGATATCAGAGCATCACGGAGGAAGCTCATGATAGATCTTAGTGAATGAGATCGTTGCAGAGAAGAAATAGCCTGAGGCTTGACTATAGCTGCGTAGAAGACAACTGTTCACTAGAACAGTTCAAGCCGGGTCGATTCCGCATCAGTTCCAGATCAGTTTGACCCGACCCGGTTTAGAAAACCCAGTTCAGCAGAGTCGTGCCAGCAGTATGGTCAACAGCCAGAGTTGACTAGGTTCAACCCGACCCACTTTGCAGAAGCCCAGTTGAGCAGAACTCAGTTTATCTAAGTTTTTGTCAAATTTATCTGAGTTCTAGTGCAATTTATCTGAGTTTTGTCAAATTTATCTGCGTTTTGTCAAATTTATCTGAGTTCTGAAATAAATTTCTTTACGTTCTGGACAAATCTATCTGAGTTTTCGCTAATTTATCTGAGTTATGGGACAAATTTATCTGAGTTTGGACAAATTTATCCGAGTTTGTGGCAAATGTATTTGCGTTTTTCTAAATTTATTTACACTTTTTTGAAATTTATTTGGATATTTTAAAATTGATTTTCATCTTTTGAAATTTACTTGGTTCTTTTGAAAATTATTTGCGTCTTTTTAAACTGATTTTCATCTTTTGAAAATTTTTAGATTTTTTGAAATTTATTTGCGTCTTTTTAAATTTCTCTATGTTCTTTTGATATTATAGCATTTTTTGAAATTTATTTGCGTTATTTCAAATTTATTTGTATTTTTTGAAATTTATTTTTGTCTTTTGAAATTTATTTACATTTTTTGAAATTTATTTTCGTCTTTTGAAATTTATTTGGATCTTTTGAAATTGATTTTCATTTTTTGTAATTTATTTGCGTTTTTTAAATTTATTTCATTTTTAGAAATTTATTTGAAATTTGTTTCCTGTTTTTTGAACTTTATTTGAAAATCTCATTAGTAGAATTTTATTAATCATGACTAATTTAATGGTAGTTGACCATTACTAATGGCTTATCCCGCTAATCATGGGATATGATTTGAAGAAATGGTAAATTAGACACTTTAGGTTTTCAAATTTGGAAAAAGGACCTTTCACACTATAAAAAAAGATTGTGGACCTAAGGCAATAAAGTGAAATGTTCAGGGACCTCTCGCCGAATCTCCCATTTTTAACTTTGGAGACCCGAAAGGGTCATATTTTCTTTTAAATAATTTTGGAAATATTTAAAATTAAATATATAACTTATAAGGTGTAAAAATATTTTTATTTATCTGAATTCAATATAATCAAATCAAGTAAATTATTTATATATGAAAGAAAAGTACAATAATAAAAAAAATAAAAGAAAAATACTGAATATTACATAATTTGTTAATCCAAATATCGAATGCCAAAGATCAAATATAAGTTTGAAATTGCATTTAGTCACCATTTTTAAATTAATGGCTACAAAACCTCATATATAATTACTTACAAATAAACTTTAATTATTTAAAATTATGTTTATCTATTAAATGGTTCGCAAAGTAATCAACTTATTAAAATGAGATGACTCGGCTGATTCTCCTTTATTTTTTACTCAGTCATTCGTCAAGATCAGATGAATCGGGAGAGTTAATTAGGAGAGTTCTCCAACTATGCTCCTGCCACATAGAAAACTTTCCTTCATCGCAGTCACTACAACATAGCGAGTTGAACTAAGCACAATGTTATCCAAGGTTGAATGATTCTGACACAAATGGGTGAGCTGCCTCATGATCCTTTCATGATATGTAGATTGCTTCTCATGATCTATAGATTGGTTTAGATCTTTTTGTAAAAGGAATAGTGTAACTATATATATACAACATATAACGCAAAGAGGAACCATAGAAGAAAAGAAATGCTCTGCTTTATAAGGGTACGTTTGTGTACACAACCTTTCTACGACAAGAGAAAATTACCACGTCAGCAAATTCCATAGAAATTAAAACATCGGAAAAAGAAAACTGTAGATTTTAGAAATTCTTGTTTGGTGCAAAAAGAGTATCCTCATTGAATTTATGCTAATGTTATTTGGTGCGGCTGTAGATTCTTTATAGAAAATCAAAATTTCTTATTTGTGATATAGTTTTTTGAAGAAAAATAACATAGCATGTATATTATTTATTCAACATTAAATAAAAATTTATATAAAGAAAAAAAAAAAAAGAGTTGTAAGTTTTTTTGGTTAAAATGGACAAGAGTAAGGAAAAGAGGGAGAAGTTTTCTAAAAAAAATCCATTTCTCATACCCCTCCCC
The DNA here is from genome assembly GCA_038049695.1 of Cinnamomum chago. Taxonomy (NCBI): domain Eukaryota; kingdom Viridiplantae; phylum Streptophyta; class Magnoliopsida; order Laurales; family Lauraceae; genus Cinnamomum; species Cinnamomum chago. The sequence goes on from CP142457.1 coordinate 60,909,291, forward strand.
CCCAAAGGAAACCCTTTTCCACTATTATCAAGGAAAATGCTGACGAGACAGGAAAGCATTTCCGCGGAGTTGCCCCGCACCAAACACAGGAAAAATAGATTTTCCGCGGAAAACCGTCCACTTTTCCGCGGAAAAGTGTTACACAAACATGCGCTAATCGTTCATTTGAAGCCAGACATGCTTAAACATTGTGAGACTTTTCTATCTTTTGAGTTCAGCCATTTGCACAAATTCTTAAAAGTCTTTATGGCCCTTGCGCACGAGTTTTTGTAAACGCAAAGGGCCTGTTTATGTACAGGAACTCCTGGAACTCCTGTATGGGGAATTTTGAAACTCTCATACATGGTGGAATTCTCAAATACTCTTTTGTACACGAGCATCCAAAAATTCCACTAAAAAGCAACGGAGCTGGCATCTCTGAATTCTTAAAGGTCATTTGAGACCTTTTATGTAGCTGAAATTTTGAAGTGCTTGTGAAAAAATATAGCGTTTGCAAATGCCAGGGGACAAGATGTCAAATTATGTCCTAAAACTCCCAACATGGAAAATTCAAGTCAGAAGCTCTGGTAAAAAAACAAGCCCTAAATTCTTGGTTGAAGGGACTTGCTATATGCATGAAGCTACTAGACATCTCAAAGGCCATTGATTAGTTAAACTGGTCTTTCCTCTTTAAAACATTAAATTTTTCGTGGCTTCATAAATGTTTGGTCTTTGATGCAACCTTAACAAAGAATGTATCTTCATGGTTGAAGGATCTGTCCTTAACACTCTACTTGTGGTTTCTTCAGAACTTCTTGTGGGGTTAGATATTGGGTGATTCGCTCTCCCGTTACTTGTTCATCTTTGCTGAAGAAATTAAGGGCACTCTCACGTTTGGCATTCATATTAAGAAAGGCCATCTAAAGCTCACGGCATTTTCAAATTAATGTCGATTGGGCAGGGGTTCCTACATAGTAGAGGTATCTAGGCTTCTATGTACTCTTTGGTCCCTCCCCTGTCTCATGGTGATCAGCTAAAAAGTAGAGCACCTTAGCCCAATCCTTGGCCCATACTGCAGCAGAATTCTCTTTGGCTAAGGACATTACTCAAGGATATCAGGGGGTATCTTCCTACATGTCCCTCAATCTGGTGTGACAACATATCTGCAATTTCACTCATTGGCAGACCAGGTAGGGGTGTAACGGTTCGGTTAACCGGTCCTTTTGGGGAAACAGTTAACCGAACCGTAACCGCGGTTTTCCGTCTTTAAAAACCGTAACCGTAACCGTATATACAAAAACCGTGGAAAATCGAACCGCGGTTAACCGTATTATACGGTTCGGTTACGGTTAATAACCGTGGAAAAATATACACAGTAATACAGTATAATTACAGTATTATACGGTTACGGTTACGGTTAATAACCGGCGATGACGATGTGGGAAGCTAGGATTTTGTTTTAGGTAAGGAAAATTTCGTTTACCGCTCATGTATATTATTTTATTTGTTATCGGTGTGGTTAACCGCATACAGTTAACCGAACCGTATTTTACGGTTCGGGTCGGTTAATAACCGTGAATATTGTGGAAAACCGTAACCGAACCGAACCGTACGGTTTTTTGGTTTTATTAACCGTAACCGAACCGAACCGTGAAAATACGGTTAATAACCGCGGTTCGGTTCGGTTCGGTGCGGTTTGACGGTTAGGCGGTTTTTTCTTACACCCTAAGACCAGGATTTTCAATTGAGGGATGCCGACCCAAACAAGCAATTGGATTTGGGGAACAAACCCAGGATTTTAGTGTCAGTATTTGGGGCAGATGCATGATTTGTATGTAAATTTTGAAAGCAAAGTCTGAATTTTCATTATGGTTTTAGAAGTGAACTTAGGTCCATTGGGTGCGACGGCCCCTATATGGATGTACTTTTGTCCGCCCCTCATTTCACTTGCCTTGAACCCCGTCTTCCATTCTAGGATAAAAACATGTCAATGTTGGCGATCACTTTGTACACAAAAATGTCCCTCGCAAAGATCTTCATATCATATGTTAACACTCGGGATCAAGTCATTGACATCTTCACCAAAGGCCCAACGCCCTCGACAGTTTCAGTTCTTACGCTCCAAGCTCCTACTAACTGACAATCCCATGACCTTGAAGGGGGGTTGGAAGAGATAAGGAGAACTAAGCTGACTTGCCTAAGCTAAAGATAACGGAACTTAACTGAACAAGAATCAATTCTCATTTATATCATTATATGAGACGATTGAGTTTGTATGTTATTGTGTCTGTCTCTGAGTTAGAACATGACAGTTATAATTGTCATGAAAGGTCACATGATTTCAATTTTATATTCAGGCGCAACTTGAATTAGTTTAAATAGAATTAGTAAGTAGATTCCTGTAAGTGTAACAACCTATGTTTGACTGTATATAAAGATGTCATGAGGTAAGCATTGTGTTGAGGTCAACGTCTACCCTTGCTCCTGAGCCGTCATAATTATGGTCGAGCCTTCACCATTACTATAAAATCATTATTGTGTCGTTTCTCATAACCAATTAGTTTTGGGATAAGTGGTAGCTCAATGGGGTCTAAGATCCTGCACATTGCAATTGAATTCATTCAATACAATTGAGACTTCAAGTCTTCTTCCTCTTTTATTCCTTTCGTTTTCACTGCTGTGAAAATATGACTCAACCATGGTTACTTGTTAAAGTTTTTTTGTAGATTCTAAACAAATAACGCATAACAATTTTCTTTGGAAGGTTGGATTTTATATTCCATTGAAATTAGGATTGAGAACTGGTTGGGTCGATAGTATATTCAGAAATGAACCCACTTAGTTACAAGAGACTCGAACCTGTACCCAAAGTTTTCAAATGAAAACCCAAACGTATTAAACAGGAGTGAAGGAAAATCAAGATCCAGTACTCATAATCATGAAGATTTTTTTTAGTTCTATTGTCAGTTCTAATTAAGAACTTACATAATAGTATTCTTTTGGCCACTTTCAAAGTCACAAGCAGTTGTTCTTTCGTTTTCTTTTCTTTTCTTACGGTTTGGATATTCAACTGTTATAAATACACTTGCATTAACAACTTTATATATCTACCGCTAAGGATGTAGATTGATTATAGGGTTGGGTCTGGATAGATAGCCTCCCCATATATATTTAGATAGCATCTGAATGGGCCAGGATCTGCACCCAGATCCGGCCGGATCCATCATATGTTTGCCATTCAACCCAACCCAACTCTTTTCAACCACCTATTTGTAAATGCAATTTTAAAGAAAGTTACCTTTAGAAAAAGTGCATCGGCCTTGGGGATGGACTCAAACATGTCTCCACCAACGAAATCCAAGTCCGTGGTTTTCAGGGGCGCGTCTGCAACCACATGCGGGAGGTCAAGCACTGTGCACTTGATGTGTGGGAACTTCCTGGAAATTGTAGTGGCACTCAAACCAGTGCCACCCCCAACATCGACTAGGGACCCCACCACACTCGTTGACAAGGACATCCATCAGAATGCTAGAGTCACTAGCCATGGCCTTATTGAACATGTTGGCAGCCTCAGGGTTCTTGGCCATGAACTCCCAAACAGCCATCCCAGTGGCTGTCTCCATGACCGACGCGTCGTTCCCTTGGAACCATTTTCCTAAGAATTGCCATGGAGAAGTGAAGTCGGAGTTCAGCAACATTAGCAAAAATGGTAACTGACTCATCTTCGACCCACTCAGGAGGAGTTTGGATGAAGGTGTAGCCACATATCCTCCTCCATCCTCATTCTTCTGCACGGCGGAGAAGCCCGAGTGGACCAAGAGCCGCATGAGCCGGCGTACATCACCAACTCGGGTCGGGGGTACTGGGAGTGCGTCTACTAGCTGGGAGTGGGTCATGGGTCGGCCATGGTTGTTGATGATGTCTGGTATGCCGAGCTCAACAGCACATTTGAGAGACATATTACTGATGGTCTGCAATAGGTGGTTCCAAATGTGTGCTTGGGCTTGCAGCAATTCATGGGTATCCCCTCGTCCCTTAGTGAGCTCCATGGCTACTGGACTCATGTCTAGGAAGCTGAAATAGCCTTTCTAAATAAACAAGCTCAAAAAAAACTGAAGGACAGGAAGATAAAGAAGAAACACTTGAAAGTTGAGCTTCTCTTCCTTTGCTCCAAACTTCATTTCTACACCCCCCTTATATAGGAATTTGAACAGATAGATCAGAACAACAGTTATTTCAGCTTTTGAAACACCCATCATTATATTTTGAAATTTCAATGGTATACCAATGTGTCAATAACGCAATCGAATATGCCAATCACGCACTAACCAAAGTCCAAAGTGTCAATAGCGCAGCCCAATATGACCGTTTACAATATCTACTTGGAAGAACTGTCCTGCTTTCTCCCGCTGTCAAACTTCTCTACACACCTAGACCCACTTATACCCCCAATATAAGAAAAAGGAGACAATTTTACGTATCAATCCCCCTGGAATCCTACATCCCTAATTCATAACTAAAAACCCATTAATGCCACCAAAGTCGTTTGACTCTGGTCCACATATGCTTTTTTTTTTTTACTTTTCTACTATGCATTCAATGATATCATACGATCCAAATGTTAAAAGTTGAAAAACCTGTACATTAAAAAGTCTAGACAATCCTCTTATCTGGACCTAGATCCTATGATATTATGGATTTTTATATTCCCATGATATCATGCAATTTAGGGCAGAAAAGTAATATAATTGTGAAAAAGTGTCAAACGACTTTGGTTATATTATTAGGTTTTTAGTCATAAAATTGGTAGAATATGATTTAAGGGAATTAATATGTCAAATCCTTATCATGCTTTCTCCTGCTATCTAATTTTTCTACACACCTGACCTCACTTAGTTGTAATTACACTTGTGTAGGCCGGCAACTCACTTACGTAGAATTCCTCTCCACATAGGCTGGCAACTAATGGGCTAACAATGTCGATGGCTTGACTACAGTGCTAATTTTAGCGTCGCTATTCTAAGAAATGCATACAGGCATAAATCCTGTCATCTTAAAACGGTTCTAAACTCTTAATATGTTTTCCGGTTCAAGTTTCAAACTTTGCAACTGGTTTCTTGAACGATGCTTGAACATGATTTGCAGATTATTCCTTAGTAATTGCTTCTAAGGAGATAAAGGCTTCTTTGAAATGTATATGGCATTCTAGACATGTAATAAAGTGCATAAATGGTAGGGGTTTGCTAAACGTTCAACTTGTCATTCAAATTAAGTAGCATCGAAGTTTTGGTAGCAATGGTTAGCTAAAGAAATTTAAGATGGTATCAGAGGTAATTGATCGTGAGTTCGATCGAATCCTAGAAGGAACGACTCGGTGTAAAAAAAAAAATGCGTGCCGCAAAAAGTGTGCACCTGCCGGGTCCCATGTGAGGGGGAGTATTGAGATCGAAATGAGCTCCACCTGGGGAGAATATTGAAAAGTATTTTCGCTGCCTCTACTAATAACTCGAGATTTTGGTAGGTATGGTTAGCTAAAGAAATTCAAGAATATTATCAGGTCTTTAAAATTTAAATTCAAGGACTTGAGGCAAGAAACAATTATGATTCTCTCAAGTCAAGAGTAGTAACTGGTATGCGACTTAATAGACAACCTCATGAATTGGAAAAACAGATACTCACCTCACGCTTGTGTGACATAAAAGAGTACTTTTGTGTGATGAGAGGATTATGAAGTAGGGGCGAACTATTTCAATCCCCTATTGTTTCATAGTTGGGTGCAGTCCATTTTCCTGGTGGGAAAGGAAAAATTTTTACTTTCAAGCCTATTGGTAAGACTTACATCTGCAGCCCGAGCAACATCAGCGTTAGAACAGGAGTTAAAGAATATAGGGCCCTGGTATTGACTTGCATGGTACAATGTTGCTTACAGTGGGATCCGAATTCATGACAGACAACGACCTTATTCCAACATTACAAGATTAATAACTGTCGACCATACACATTTTCACATATCTAACTTCAATATTCAGATCATACATAACAATGGTCTTTACCAAGTGGGATAATCCCAGAGAGAGTAATAACACTCATACATTCTTTTCTTTCTTTTTTTTACTGATTATGTAGCTGCATACCCTTAAAGAAATTAATAGCTGCAAATGACATTACTGGTTTACTACTTAGAGCCCCTGACTGATCAAGTAGGATCCTTTCCACCACCAAACAGAGGATAGCTGCAGATCACTGTGTTTATGTTCGTGAATTTAGTAATGACAAATTTATCATCCTTCTTTTATATGTAGATGATATGTTTATAGTTGGACAGGATAGTAAGATGATTGGTCAGTTGAAAAGGGACATGTCGAAATACCAAGAAGTTGTGGTTGTCACATGAGAAATATGTTTAATGTCATGTGCTAGTAAAGTTCAAGATTAAAAATGCTAAACCAGTTAGCATGCCTTTAGCCAGTCACTTCAAGTTCAGTAAGAGATTATGTCCTACTACAGATGAAGAAAATGTACGGATGACATCTATTCCATACTTCTCAGCAGTTGAGAGTCTTATGTATGCTATGGTATGTACATAGCTGGACATTGCTCATGCAGTGGGTTTAGTGAGTAGATTTCTTTCTAACTTTGAGAAAAAGCATTGAAAAGCAGTGAAGTGGATCTTCAGATACTTGAGAGGTACATCATATTTGTGCTTGTGTTTCGGAGACTTAAAACCAGTACTTGAAGGCTTTACAAATGTTGATTTTGTAGGCGATCTTGATTATTAGCTGTCAACTTCTGGGTACTTATTTACTTTTGCAGGAGGAGCTGTTTTCTGGAAATCTAAGTTGCAGAAGTGCACATCACTGTCTACAACCGAAGAAAAATACATAGCTGCTAATGAAGCAGGGAATGAGATGATTTGGTTGAGGAACTTCTTTCGAGATTTGGGTTTGAAGCGAGAAGAGTATGTAGTCTATTGTGGGAGTTAGAGTGCTATGGATCTTAGCAAGAACACTACATATCATGCCGACATGAAGCATGTCGGTGTGAGATATCATTGGATTCGTGAGGTCATCGAAAAGAATCTCATGAAGTTGGAAAAGATTCACACTGACAAGAATTCCTTGGACATGATGACTAATGTTGTGTCTAAGGGAAAGCTGGAGCTATATTCAGAGTTGGTAGGACTGGACTCTTAGTAAGGGGGTTCAGAGGCGTCTTCCCCATGGTTTGGATGGGGAGATTGTTGGCGTAGTGGGTTCAGGGTCATGGGTATTTTGGTAATTATACCGGGACTTTCTTATTGACTAAGATAGGGTTTCTTGGGAGATAAGAAAGAGAGCATTATATATCCATGTAATGTGTAACCCATGAGATATATTGTACTATTACTAATCATACAGAGAGTGAACTCAAAGGAAAATTGAGTTTCTTTCCCGTGGATATAGACGAGTTTGCCGAACTACGTAATTATCTTGTGTGATTTTATATTTCTTTGTGTGGTTGATTGTTCGATCGATCGCATTGAATTACGTTTCCGCATACGATACACGCCCACAACACATTGCTTACAAAAAAAAAAAAAAAAAAGACTCAAGACAGCAAATGGATGAGCTGCCTCATGATCCTTTCATGATATGTAGATTGCTTTTCATGATCTATATTGGTTTAGATTTTTTGTAAAACGATTACTGTAACGATATGTCATGTAGCATAAAAGAGGAACGATACATCAGAAGAAAGACTTCGTAATCTTTGAACCCAGACATTCTTAAACATTGTGAGACTTTTCCATGCATCTTCGGGGTTTGGCCATTTTTATTAGTTCTTAAAAATATTTATGGCCATTGCCCATGAACTGTTTTTAGAAGCTGAATTCCAAGTTGAAGGGAGGTGTTCTATTTGTATGAAAGCTAGAACATCTCAAAGGCCATTGATAAGTTATAAGTTAAACTGGCCTTTCCTCTCCAAAGTACAAAATTTTTTTGGCGCCTGAAATGCTTTGTTCAACCTAATCAAAGAAATTTAACGGTGCTTATATACTGGGCTGGTCCAAGCCCAACCCGGGCCCCGCGCACTTTGGGCCGGGCATGGGACTTAGCTTTGAGTGATCCGGCCAGGCCAGGATTAAAATTTTGGGCCATTTATTTTATAGGCCAGGCTTGGACCTGGTCAAGCTCGGATAAGAGTGATAATAAAAAGAGTTGCACCCTAGCAAGTAGGGGTGTTCATGGGCCGGTCCAGCCCAAGCCCAAGCCCAGCTCAGCCCTCTTTACGGTTTTGGTGCAACCTTATCAAAGAATGTATCCTCACGGTTGAAGGATCTGCCCATTTTAACACACTCCCTATGGTTTTTTTCGGCACTTCTTGTGGGCTTAGATAGAGTGTTCTGCTCTTAAATATGCTACTTGTTCATGCTGGTGAAGAAAACTTTAAGGGTCAAATAGAAACTCTTGTCTAATTAATATGAACTAGGTAAATTAAGGCCTAAAATAAAAGCTCTAATTTTCAAATTTTTTATTTATAATTAGTATTTTTGGTAAAATTATAAGAAGGGATTTTGATAAATTAGTACTCCTTCAATTCTGTTTTTCCAATTTCCCTCTGTTCTTCCTTTCTTTTCACTGTTGTGAAAATGCGACTCAAGGATTGTTACTTGTTAAAGTAATTTGTAAATTCTAAACAAATAGTGCATAACAACTTTCTTTGGAAGGGTCGATTCCATTTTCCATTGAAATTAGGGTTGAGAACTGGTTGGGTCTATAGTGTATTCAGACATGTACCTGTACCTGTGCCTGTGCCTGTGCCCAAAGTTTTTAAATCAAAACCCAAACCTAGCATCAATCGGGATGAAAGGAAAATCAAGATCCAAACACCTATATTCGCCAATTGAGTAATAACCACTCCAATCTGACAAAGATTTTCACAACTTAATTAAAGCTGCAATTATTTTAAAAATTGAAACAACTAGGTTCTTAATAACTGTAAACCTTTTTTTTTTTTTTTTTGTTTTTTTGTTTTTTGTCCTTAGAGGCCCGTTTGGTAATTTTACTAATATAGTCAAGTGAAGTCAAGTTAAGTTAAACATCCCATCAAAAACACTTTTTATCAAAACTCCCTCCATTTTTTCCAAAATAAGTCAAAAAGTAACTACATTTACTTACTAAGGGCATGTTTGTGTAACACTTTTCCGCGGAAAAGTTCACGGTTTTCCGCGGAAAACCCATTTTTCCGGCGTTTGGTGCGGAACAATTCCGCGGAAATGTTTTCCTGCCTCGTCAGCATTTTCCTTGATAATTGTGGAAATGAGTTTCCTATGGGGGGTATGGGAAATGGTTTTCCTCGGAAAACTTCTCCATCTTTTCCTCACTTTTGTCTATTTTAACCCAAAAACCCTATAACTCTTTCATTTTTTATTTCTTTATATAAATTATTATTTAATGTTAAATAAATAATATACATGTTGTGTTATTTTCTTCAAAAAATTATATCACCAAATAAGAAATTTTGATTTTCTATAAGGAATCCACAGCCGCACCAAACAACATCTACACCAATTCAATGAGGAAATTCTTTTTGCACCAAACATGGATTTCTAAATTCTACGGAAATCCTTTTCCGAGGTTTTCATTTCTATGGAAAATGCTGACGTGGCAATTTCCTCTTTCCACGGAAATGGTGTGTACACAAACGTGCCCTAAAAGACAAACAAACTTCATTTCTTCATACATAAAGTCAAAAATATTACATCCCAAACAACTAAAAATAAAATATCATCATAACTCACTTATATTTTATTCATTCATTTCATTTCACTTCACTCCACTTTATTTTAAAAGTAAATTACCAAACGGGCCCTAGAGGATCGTTTCCAGCACCAGATAACTGATGATAATAATCATGGATAGAGCTCAATGAGAGATCGCAAACCCAGCACTGGTGTTATCTTGTATTCACTAAATCCCGCTCCGGTGAAGATTTTGCTCCATTCTTGTTCATCTCTCTCCTTTCCTCCATACACCATCATGATCACGTCGAAGCAGAGCTGTGACTTTGCCAACATGTGATCAGCCTGTGTAGTGTCCACAACCATATCCACTAGGATCACCTTTCCTCCCTTCTCTTTAGAGGGGATTGCTTCCTTGCATCGTTTCAATATCTTTATGCAATGTTCGTCGCTCCAGTCATGAAGAATATTCTGCAAAGCATTAGATCATGAAGATTGTTTTTAGTTTTATCGCTCAAAATTAATAAATGAGTATGTTACACATGGTGCTAAAACCCAACCCATCCCTTAACCCCAACCTATTTGTAAATGCAATTTTAAAGAAAGATACCTTTAGAAAAAGTGCATCAGCCTTGGGGATGGACTCGAACATGTCTCCACCAACGAAATCCAAGTCCGCGGTTTTCAGGGGCGCGTCGGCAACCACATGCGGAAGGTCAAGCGCTGTGCACTTGATGTGTGGGAACTTCCTGGAAATTGTAGTGGCACTCAAACCAGTGCCACCCCCAACATCGACTAGGGACCCCACCCCTTGGAAAACCCCACCACACTCGTTGACAAGGACATCCATCAGAATGCTAGAGTCACTAGCCATGGCCTTATTGAACCTGTTGGCATCCTCAGGGTTCTTGGCCATGAACTCCCAAACAGCCATCCCAGTGGCTGTCTCCATGACCGACGCGTCATTCCCTTGGAACCATTTTCCTAGGAAGTGCCATGGAGATGTGAAGTCGGAGTTCAGCAACGTTAGCAAAAGTGGTAACTGACTCATCTTCGACCCACTCAGGAGGAGTTTGGATGAAGGTGTAAGCACATATCCTTCTCCATCCTCATTCTTCTGCACGGCGAAGAAGCCCGAGTGGACCAAGAGCCGCATGAGCCGGCGTACATCACCAACTCGGGTCGGGGGTACTGGGAGTGCGTCTACTAGCTGGGAGTGGGTCATGGGTCGGCCATGGTTGTTGATGATGTCTGGTATGCCGAGCTCAACAGCACATTTGAGAGACATATTACTGATGGTCTGCAATAGGTGGTTCCAAATGTGTGCTTGGGCTTGCAGCAACTCATGGGTATCCCCTCGTCCCTTAGTGAGCTCCATGGCTACTGGACTCACGTCTAGGAAGCTGAAATAGCCTTTCTAAACAAACAAGCTCAAAAAAACTGAAGGTCAGGAAGATAAAGAAGAAACACTTGAAAGTTGAGCTTCCCTTCCTTTGCTCCAAACTTCATTTCTACACCCCCTTATATAGGAATTTTAACGTGCATCGGCATAAATGCAGATACATCATCATAAACGTAATATATTGAACAAATGGAGAAAAAATTCATCAGAATAGTTTAAAATTTCAAGATTATACGAACACCCATCACGTGTCAGTACCGCAGCCCAATATGACCGTTTACTTACAATATATAGACTCAAAAGTGGATGAACTTCTGAGAAGTTCTGTGCAGTTTTCTAATAGATTGTAGTTTGGCCTTGCTGCCATGTTTGGGTTGGTTTTTATTCCTCTCGGTAATGGGGGCTTTCTGCTCAGTATCCTTTCCTCTGAATACAAATTTATCTTCAAGCGAAAAAAAAAAACAATATATTGACTCTAAAGTGGAGAGTGTTTCTAAGTATGTGAAGCGTTTGAAAAGAATGAACCTTGCAAAACAGAACATAAATGATACACTTATTCTTCATCGTCGTGTTGGTCTTCGTTTTTCTTCTTCTTTATTCCACAATGCACGGGAATTCTATCCAAGTCAATAAAGTGGTCCCAAATTATTTTTATTTCTCTCGGTAATGGGGGCTTTCTGCCCAGTTTCCTTTCCTCTGTATACAAACTTATCTTCAAGCTAAAAAATAAAATTATATATATATATATATATATATATATATATATATATTGACTCAAAAGTGGAGAGTGTTTCTAAGTGTGAAGTATTTGAAAAGAATGATACACTTATTCTTCATCGTCGTGATGGTCTTCGTTTTTCTTCTTCTTTATTCCACAATGCACGTGAATTCTATCCAAGTCAATAAAGTGGACCCAAATTATTTGAAATGGTGTTTAATGACCGCCTCTCATGCGGTTTTATCATTCTTTTGTCCTCTTGTTGACTGATTTCACAAAAGGACCAAATTTAAAAAATGATAAAAATACCCTTATGACAAGGTTCGATCTTTTTTTAACCTTCTTTTGTCCTCAAAATCAACCAAAAAATAACTTTATAGCCTTAATTACTAATCAATTGTTGATGGTGGGTTACAATGATAGAATATGTTTGGGTTTTTTTTCTCTAAATTCTCACATGGTGCAAGTTTCAACTTGATTTTTATTATTATAACAATTTAATGAAGGTAGTTTTTCTGCCATTTTGAATCCAAATAAACCCTTTTTTTTAACACCTATGCATAAAATATAGCTGAAACGGGCTCCAGTAGGTCATTTGGGTTAGACTTGATCAATTCTCTTAAATAATTTATTAAAGAGAAAATCTTAAAAATTATATATGGGCATTTTTGTTATTTTAAAATTTTTATGGTGCGGATTAGAATCCTTTTCACCATGCTGAGAGTTGTATTTCACTTCAATCAAAGGAAGACCCATATCAGACTATTGACATGCAAACCATTCCACCCACAACTAATTAATGAAAATCCGTTGATTAGTAATTAATTGAATTCATTTAATGATGATCAATCAATTGTAATGAATTTTCCATAATCTCATGAACCAGACTGTTACACCCCAACCAATTTAATCGTCATTAATGCAAATTAATGGGGATTTAGTTTAATTAATCGCGTTTAGTTGTAAATCATCAACTTAGTCTCTTAGACTGAGTTACATTGAGTCTTGAGTTTTGATTAGTTGAGTGGGGTTGAATTGACTCAATTGGATTGAGTCAAGGACTTTCCCGTAATTATAAATTTTCACATTTTTCATCGTTTTCGCGTCATTTTGGCTTCAACGCGTGTATTTCGTTAAGCTCGTCAATCTTCGTATTTAACTTTAATTCATTTGATCATTCGGTGATTAAGTGGGCCATCAATTGGCTTAAATAGGAATTCTACAAAACTATTGGGTTTTTCTGCAAAAGTCTCAATCCTTATCATCTACACTAAACCCATTTCCACTTATTTCATTCGGTTGTGCATGTGGCTATGGAGAGAACCTTCTCCTCTATTTTCCTCCCAATTCCTCTTCTTCTCCAATCATTTTAGCTTTGTGTAAGTGAAGGTCAAGGTAGAGGTCTTCTTCCTCATCATCTCCTTCATCTTCTCCACCTCTTGTTTCCAAGAACCATCTCTTCTCCAACTCCAAAAGTGGATTCCTTGTCAAGGTATGACTCAAATCCATCCTTGATAGTAGATTTGAGTTGAAATTGGAGTCAAGAGACTCTTGAGTATTTTTACATAGCATTCATAGTATTTCTTTTCGTTGCATGGTGTCTAGGGTTTGAATATATTTGGGGGATTTTAGGGCTTGGAACACCAAGAGTGTAGAAGAAGTTAGAAAGCATAAATTGAGGCAAGTATATGCATGATATGAATTTACATTCTTGTTAATTTCATTGACTCAATGATATTTCTATTCAATACTCTTAGTTCTTAATAAATGAATGATTGTGAATGATTCAAATTAATGGAATTGATTGGATGGAAGAATTATAGTGTTTATATGATGAATGGGAGCATGAAGGCTCCATTCTTTTGCAGGTTTAGTGTGGGGGGGGGGGGGGGGGGGGGGGGGGGGAGGAAAGATGTAAAGGAAAGAGAAATGAGAAATGGAAGGGAAAGGAAATCCGGAATAAGGATTCTGGACAGTTCGCTCGAGCGAACTGGACACCTCGCTCGAGTGAACCCGCCGTTCGAGCGAACGAATCAGTGCGCTCGAACCTTCAACCCTCTGGAAAGGGTCCACTCGAACGAACTTGGTCCGCTCGAGCGAACCTAATGCTGTTACTGGACCTCTTTTTTACCCCAATTTTTGGGTGAATTATCATCCTTAACCTATTTTAACCCACCTTAAATGTTCCAAATGGATGCTTAAGGTGCCCACCCTATTCCATAGGAAATTTGAAATTCTTTGACTTTTAGGATCATAAAATGGAACCATTACCCTCAATAATTGAACCATTGGATAATTATTAGTCAAACAATAAGCCATGAAGGTTGTTTGGAAAATTAACGTAATTCTCTTAATTAGTGACACCGAGCAAGTAGTATTACGTTGACTCTCTGAACCCACCTTGCAATGGACGGTGAAGGACTTAACCCAATAGCATAATAGTGTAATGGCTAGTAAATTTCCTTGACTCCTTAACTTATTGCATTTCATATTGGATTATATTTCATTTGACAGATCAATCATTAAACATTTGCGATACTAAGTTTATGTCCTTCCCCCAAAATTCTTTGAGGCTAATAACTCTATTTCCTCCGTCATTTTCTGTATATGATACATGGATGCAGTATTTATAAACATGTGGATTGAGTGAGTATAAGATACGAGTCTGTATGAATTGGAGTGAATTTTATTTAGAAATGATTTGGAATACAAACTCACTTGAGTCCACTTATGATTCGATTAGTTGATTCGATTGAGTCGGCACTACCTAGCTTCGACCTTGTGACGCCCGATGGGGCCAGCACATTGGTTTAGTTATGAGAGACTACTGCAGTAAGTCGCCTAGAGCACCGGAACTCCAGAACCGGGTAGCCAGTTAGCCTTTGGCCGGGCCGCTGGTGACATCCCAACAAGATTTTGCTCTCTTTGAGAGGATGGGCTTTAAGTAGTAGCCACATTTGTATGGTTTCTTAATTATTGATTCATCAGCATGTTTTATTCCAGCACAATTTGCATAGTTGATACTATCATTGCCAGCCACCAAATTACTCGTATTAAATTCAAAGTTGCAACATTATGTAATTTCTTATTGTGCTTATACTTGCTAAAATCGTCATATTGAGATACTACATTTGGTGTCACAGACGCAGATGCAGCTCCCGGCCCTGAAGAGGCCCAGGAGAGAGAGGAGGGTACCCAGGAGGTACCAGCAGGATTAGAAGAGTGACCAGAACCAGGGCCAGCCTAGATTTGACCCCCCTCGGAGTGCGGACTACACTAGTAAATACCATAGTTCGTGTGACTATCCCGTTTCATATGGTCATACGAAATTCTTTTGATGATACTTTTGGTAGTGAATGTATAGGTTCTTTCAATGGTTGTATAGGGATTCTTTCATTGGTCCCTCTTTTGTAACTCAATGTATATACTTGTTTACTTCTTTTGTATCAAACTTAAATGTTTAATTGACCTTGATGGAATTTGATACCTTATATAAGTGAATTACGACTTCCGCTATATGAAGTTGTTATGTATTCTCACATGTGGAATAGTCGATTTTCTCTCCTTCGTATGTTGTATTTGACTCGAGACGGGTACAATATACGGGAGTACGTGTGACACACCTCGGGGATTACCCTAGGCCAGGGTGATTTCGGGACCAGGATGTGACACAGACCCGAGAAACGGGAGCTTCCAAATTAAAAGCTATGTTCACTTCCAGTAGTTTCAGATTTTGATCAGTGCTTCCACTCTTAAGTAGAATTGATAAGTTTTTTGTACATCTTTTTTCCGTTTTTTCTTGGACATCTAAGCCACTTGGGCTGATACTTTTAAGTAGAATTGATAAGTTTTTAATTTGTACATCTTTTTTCCAACTTTTCTTCGACATCTAACCCACTTGGGCTGATACTTTTTTTCTCACACCTAAGGGCCCGTTAAAAAAGTGCCATGTTCTTACAAGTTTTGAATTCTTGTATCGAGAATTCCAAAATTCCTCAAAAGTTGTCCCTCACTGGATTTTTCTGAACTCTTCATGGGCCTCATAGGTTTTGAAATTTTAAAGGAGTTGGAATTCTAAAAATCTCAAAGCTTTTTTCAATTGACTTTTCAAATAGGTTGAAATCTTGAGAATTTGGAATGAAACAAGCAACTTAGAAATGCTAACTAGGGGAACTAGATTGTCACTTCATTTATTTTCAACATCGTGAATTCTAATAAGAAATGCATGTAAAGAAGAGAGCCTGGCAGTAGGAAAAGAAAAAAGAAATATTGTCCGTACAGCTACCCTTAGACCAGGTAGAAAAGAAGCTAGATTAACTGGGCCACGGTCACTCTCCCCACCAAAGAAGGAGGCCTGGGCTGAAAGTCCACGAGGATCCTAACCCTAGAGGGGGGGTGAATAGGGTGAGCTACAAGTATGACCAATTTCGACCAATTTTAATTTCTTAAACTAAACTAGTCACATGTGATGATTAATCAAATAAAATGCGGAAGCTAAACAAACTCAATCACCACAAAGCATGCACCACAACACCAATATTTATAGTGGTTCGGCCAACGTGCCTACATCCACTACCGGCTTGTGTCTCCAACACCCCACCGGATTCCACTAAGTATGCTTTTTACTAGGCTAAGCAATAACCCTTACAATGTGCTTTTCTAGGCTAAGCAATAACCTTACAAGATGCTTTTCAAAGGCTAAGCAATAACCTTACAAGATGCTTTTCAAAGGCTAAGCAATAACCTTACAAGTTGCTTTTCTTAGGCTTAGCAATAACCTTTACAAATATAGTTTTCTCAAAGAAAGTGTCTTAACAAAAGAACACTCTAAGAGATTACAATTTAAGCTCAATGGAATTGCCTCTTGAATAGGCTAATATGAAAGTGAAATACAAACTCACACAAACACTCTATGTATGCAAAAGTGTATGCTCATGATGTGTGTGTGTGATGACTTCAATCAATTTTAAAATGAAGGCTCATTCATATGTATGCTCAAAGCATTTCAAAGTTTAAGACATATAAAAGATTTGAATGAAGTCTAATGCAAATCACATGTATGTTTAATAACTTGTTTATGATATGAAAATCAAGAATCACAAGTTGTAAGAAAAAAGACTAACTTAGAACATGTGATGCATGTGCAATGTTGTTTTCAAAAACAAATAGATTTTACTAATGTTTAAATGAATGAAAACAACAAGCAAGTTTCAACCAAGACAAAGAATCATGCATTAAAGGAAATCAAAGACTTTGGCTAAGCATGATTAAATAAGTTTTAAAAACAACTTGGATTGAAAACAAAGGTGAAGAATCCAATCTTAATTAGACCAAAGATTAGAAGAAGAATGGATTCAACACATCATAGTTATTATGCTAAAAATCATATACCAATAGTTTAAACAAAGCACATAACTATGATTAATAAAGGTAGAGCTTACTTGGTGGTTTAACTTAATAATCCAAGCTTTAGCTCTCCTAAATGCCTCCTAGCCTTTCCAACTTCATCCCCTTTCAATGGCTCCAAAATGCTCTCAAAGGTTCAAGTTTCAAGCACCAAAGAAGGTTGGAAATGAATGGACTTTATAGCCAAAAAGTTGCCAACGGCTAGTTCTCGGTCGACCGGCAAAGAGGTCTCGGTTGACCGGGAAGGCACAACGGTCATAAAAATGACCGTTGGAGGCTTACAGTTCAAAAACTGTACATTTGCCCTGCAGTGTTCTCGGTCGACCGAGACCCAGGTCTCGGTCGACCGGCGACACTGCCGGGACACCCCCAAAAATTCCAACTTTTGCATTTTGAAGATTTTCTTTGTGGAATTTTGTGGGTCACTAAACCAAGCTTAAAAACATGTTTTAAAACATTTAAAAACATGAAACACACAAAGCCTAAAATGATTCAAAGGTTTAAAACCAAAGGCAAGCTTGATTAGTAAAAACTCTTTTCAAATCAAATTGCATACAAAACTGATTCTAAAGGTGCTGAATGTATGCAAAGGTTAAACCTAAAATCACAAGATGATTTTCCAAATATAATGCACAAGGAATTAGGTTCTCAAAAGAGTTTGGGTTTCAAAACCAATGCATCCAAGTTTAAAACCAAAACATGCATAAAACAAAAGCTTTTCCAAATCTTAAAAGCTATGCATGTATAACACTAGATTTCAAGATATTTTAAATCAATGCATGTGTGTGAATTCAAATGATGCCAAAATGCAAATGCATCCACCAAATTGCAAAAACAAAATACCTAACAATCTCCCCCTTTGCAATTTGATGGCAACTTACTCATCATTGAGATTACACACTCTGTCTTCAGCTCCCCCTCAGCTGGACAAGTCTTGAAATCTTCTTCTTGGATGCTCCTTCTCTTAGCTTGGGCTCTTGAGCTCTAATCTTTATGATGCTTGGAGCTTGATCAACCTTCAAGCTTTCTTTCTTCTTTCTTTCTTTATCCAAGCATCTTCTTTAGCTTCCAAGCTTTCTTTCTTCTATTAGCTCTCCCCCTTTGACCATGCCTCTTTCTCCCTTTGGCAAGGTATGCATTCACTCCCTTTGTAGAAGATCATACACAACTCTCCCCTTTGGAAGCTTGGACTTTCTCTTCACCCTTTTGAGAACTTGCATAATTTCTCCCCCTTTGCCATTAAATTGCAAAGGTACCTACACACATGAAACAAGGAAAATACCATTAGTAGCACCTGTTAACAATTGAAATCGAAAATGAAATGCATAACAGGCTATCATGTGAGGTAGTAGTCTCTAAGGGCTCAAAGGCAATCCAAGGGTGAATTTGATCAAACTAATACTTCCTATGAAGGTTTACACTCCCCCTCAATCCATTCTCTTCTTTTGTCAAGCTTTTGACAAGATATAACTATTAGATTCAAGAAGGAGATGGTTTAACCAAATGAGGGTCAACTTCAAGGAAAGAATTAGATTCATTTAACTATGAGGCTCATATGATCAAATTACCAAAAGAGAGCTAGGTCAAATGAGAGAAATGCAATCATGGATATCAATTGAAATAAACATATCAATTGAGATTAAAGGATGTGACTAAAAAATCAATCACTCTAAAATGGATGTAAAAGTATAACTATTATGAGAAATCCAAATTAGAGCTATCCATGATATGGGGTTTACTCAAACATAGCATCAATCAATATTACTTATGAAAATCATATGCTATGTAAGATTTTGAAAATCATTTCATTCAATCAATAAATATGACTTATTAAAGTGCAAATTGAGTGAAATGAAATTCAAACATGAAGCCAACCTCAACTAATAACCAACCATTATTATGAACACATAAACATGGTGGTCATGA
This sequence comes from Cinnamomum chago, assembly GCA_038049695.1. Lineage (NCBI taxonomy): Eukaryota > Viridiplantae > Streptophyta > Magnoliopsida > Laurales > Lauraceae > Cinnamomum > Cinnamomum chago. The sequence goes on from CP142457.1 coordinate 60,928,443, forward strand.
GATATAACTATAAGAACAAGAGAGGTGGCAAACATGAGCATTATGATGCTAATGGTGTGTGACATGGAACAATCATATTACTTATCAAGTTCAATCCAATGCACACATGGTTTATCACAATCACAAGAAATCAAATCAATCATAAATTATACCAAAAGAAACCAATTGAATTTGACAACATGATAAAGAGCAAGAATGTGACAAAAATTCCATCAAGCATCATAAATGCATATTCATCACTTTTAAAGATATGACTATATAGCATAGTGATGAACAAGAGAAATTGCAATGCAAAAGGATATTACTTGGTAATGCATGCAATTTCCAAAGTGTCCAAATCATATGAATTCAACTACTAAGATATCCATCTACCAACATAAATGCTAGGAATGGATTTCAAAGAGATTCATATGATTAAGAACACTACTTATGAAGTTGAAACATGTATAAGGATGATACCAAGAGAATCTACATGAGTCAACATCATAACCATCCAAAAAGATATGACTATAAGGCATAGAGGATGGATTTGGGTTCTAGTATGGTTTCTACAAATGTAACTAAGGTCACAACCATACATGGAACCAATTGTCATTTGCATATGCAAGGAAAGTAAACAAACAAGCAAAGATGCAAACAACATACATTTCCAATTCTAAGATAATGAAACCAAAAGAAAAGGAAATGATAACATGGAACATGCTTAGAAGATTATAACTAATGATGTTAAAAAGCATTTCCATTCAAACAATCTTCAAATCATTTTGAAAAACAAAATCCAACAATGAGCATAGAAAGAATGATTTTGAAGATCAATTTTCAACATTGTATTTTAAAAGATATAACTTAATTGAAACACATACAAGTTGAATTTTCAAAACAATGATTTTCCATATTAAAGTATAACTTAGGAATTCATGGAAAAACTTGGATTGATTCAAATCATTTGTTAAAAAAAATCTTACTATGACATCTACACAAATGATTCAACAACAATTGATCATGAAAAATCTAGCTATGAAAGCTTTTGAAATCACAATCAATTGATCATGTAGAAATGCAATGCAAAACTTATGTGAGCAAGAAGCAAATCAAACATGATGAACTTATAATCAAAAGATTTTGAAAACCATGACATGTAACTTAGAAAGGTGCATGAAAACAAAATCAAATGATCATAAAGCAACAATGCATTTTTAAAAGATGTGACTTAAAAGAAACAAAATGCAAATGCAATCATGACCAACAAAAGGTTTAACTTATAAATCATAGGTTGGTCAATGAGGTCCAAGGCCTTAAGGTTTGTCTAAGTATAAAACTTTGGGAATCCACCTAAGGTCTTGGGAGGGTTGAACTTTGAGATCTATTTTGAAATTCTCACCAACTATAGGAGATTTAACTTGATAAATTTTCAATTTAAACTTATCACCAAGATATTTAGATTTTACTAAATTTGGCTTAGAATGGTGATTAGTCTTTTGATGTTGGTGAGTTTGTTTCTTTGGGGATTGTTTCACTTTTCTTTTCTTCTTACTTTCTCCCTTTACTTGACTTTTGAATTTTAGATTTAACTTTGTTACTTTATTCAAAAGTTCTTTCATGGGTTTATATAAGGGAGATAGGTTGAGAAGCTTTTTGTTTATAGATTCTTTTAAGCTAGGTTTGACTTGTTTAACCTTTTTAGAATCTATCTTAGGAGACTCCTTGTTAATTGGTTTAACTTGTTTAAGCTTTATGGAGTCTTCCTTGGTTTTTAGTGTCTTACCCTTCAAGTTTGATTTTACTTTCTTGAGTTCAAAGATGGGTTTAGACACATGGCTTATTTTCCTTAGTTTGCACTCAAACATGAAATGCCCTTTAATGCCACAAAAATTACATTTGGTTTTGGGCAAAGGAGAAGGAGTGCTAGAGAAGGAGGACTCACCTTTCACAAATGTGTTGGTGAACTTAGGGTCATATGACATATTCCTATTAAATCCAAGACCCGTCCTATCTCCATGTGGTTTACCCAATTTAAATAATTTTTCAAGTCTATCTTCACTTTGGGTAAACTTGCACTCATACTTTTGTTTATAGCTTTCAAGTTGAGTGACTTTGGTTATAAGGATTGAATTTTCATGTTTAACTTTTGAAAGTTCATTTTCAATTTCCTTATATTTGCTTAGCTCTTCATTGGCAAGTTTTAATTCAAGTTTTAGTTCATCAACAACATTAGATCCAAGTTCTTGAGATTTTAACTTACTTTTAATCAACTTGGCTTCTAAATTGATAAAGTCTTTGTCTTGCCTTTTTATTTGATCTCTTAGATTTAAATTTTCCTTATTGACATTATCATAATCCATCTTTAATTCTCTTAGTTCATCTTGAATGTTAGATAGATTATTTAAAGAGATCATGAACTTAGATTCTACACAATTTATGAATTCATCTTTTTCTCTAAGTTCATTTTTAGAAGAGACTAATTCTTGGTTTAGCCTTTTAGATTCTTCTTTTAATCTTTTATTTTTCTTGGAAACCTCTAAGGACCATGTGTACAATTCCTCATAGGCTTCATGTTCATCAAATTCTTCTTCTTTTAATTCAAGTTGAGATTCTTTAATTTTAATGTTTGAATCTCCATAAGATGGAAGAATGAGGGGTCTAGAAGAATCTACAATGTTTAGCATAGTGGAGTCCATTTTAATGATTTTCAAGCAAGGACAACTCTAGGGTTTTGACTCTAGGTTTTTACACCTAATCAAGAGTTCCAAACACTTGATCCTAAGGGATAGAGCACGAGGCTCTGATACCAATTGAAAGTCCACGAGGATCCTAACCCTAGAGGGGGGGTGAATAGGGTGAGCTACAAGTATGACCAATTTCGACCAATTTTAATTTCTTAAACTAAACTAGTCACATGTGATGATTAATCAAATAAAATGCGGAAGCTAAACAAAGTCAATCACCACAAAGCATGCACCACAACACCAATATTTATAGTGGTTCGGCCAACGTGCCTACATCCACTACCGGCTTGTGTCTCCAACACCCCACCGGATTCCACTAAGTATGCTTTTTACTAGGCTAAGCAATAACCCTTACAATGTGCTTTTCTAGGCTAAGCAATAACCTTACAAGATGCTTTTCAAAGGCTAAGCAATAACCTTACAAGATGCTTTTCAAAGGCTAAGCAATAACCTTACAAGTTGCTTTTCTTAGGCTTAGCAATAACCTTTACAAATATAGTTTTCTCAAAGAAAGTGTCTTAACAAAAGAACACTCTAAGAGATTACAATTTAAGCTCAATGGAATTGCCTCTTGAATAGGCTAATATGAAAGTGAAATACAAACTCACACAAACACTCTATGTATGCAAAAGTGTATGCTCATGATGTGTGTGTGTGATGACTTCAATCAATTTTAAAATGAAGGCTCATTCATATGTATGCTCAAAGCATTTCAAAGTTTAAGACATATAAAAGATTTGAATGAAGTCTAATGCAAATCACATGTATGTTTAATAACTTGTTTATGATATGAAAATCAAGAATCACAAGTTGTAAGAAAAAAGACTAACTTAGAACATGTGATGCATGTGCAATGTTGTTTTCAAAAACAAATAGATTTTACTAATGTTTAAATGAATGAAAACAACAAGCAAGTTTCAACCAAGACAAAGAATCATGCATTAAAGGAAATCAAAGACTTTGGCTAAGCATGATTAAATAAGTTTTAAAAACAACTTGGATTGAAAACAAAGGTGAAGAATCCAATCTTAATTAGACCAAAGATTAGAAGAAGAATGGATTCAACACATCATAGTTATTATGCTAAAAATCATATACCAATAGTTTAAACAAAGCACATAACTATGATTAATAAAGGTAGAGCTTACTTGGTGGTTTAACTTAATAATCCAAGCTTTAGCTCTCCTAAATGCCTCCTAGCCTTTCCAACTTCATCCCCTTTCAATGGCTCCAAAATGCTCTCAAAGGTTCAAGTTTCAAGCACCAAAGAAGGTTGGAAATGAATGGACTTTATAGCCAAAAAGTTGCCAACGGCTAGTTCTCGGTCGACCGGCAAAGAGGTCTCGGTCGACCGGGAAGGCACAACGGTCATAAAAATGACCGTTGGAGGCTTACAGTTCAAAAACTGTACATTTGCCCTGCAGTGTTCTCGGTCGACCGAGACCCAGGTCTCGGTCGACCGGCGACACTGCCGGGACACCCCCAAAAATTCCAACTTTTGCATTTTGAAGATTTTCTTTGTGGAATTTTGTGGGTCACTAAACCAAGCTTAAAAACATGTTTTAAAACATTTAAAAACATGAAACACACAAAGCCTAAAATGATTCAAAGGTTTAAAACCAAAGGCAAGCTTGATTAGTAAAAACTCTTTTCAAATCAAATTGCATACAAAACTGATTCTAAAGGTGCTGAATGTATGCAAAGGTTAAACCTAAAATCACAAGATGATTTTCCAAATATAATGCACAAGGAATTAGGTTCTCAAAAGAGTTTGGGTTTCAAAACCAATGCATCCAAGTTTAAAACCAAAACATGCATAAAACAAAAGCTTTTCCAAATCTTAAAAGCTATGCATGTATAACACTAGATTTCAAGATATTTTAAATCAATGCATGTGTGTGAATTCAAATGATGCCAAAATGCAAATGCATCCACCAAATTGCAAAAACAAAATACCTAACATGGGCATCAGGCGTGTCAGTGAGCAAAATGCAGCATCTTTCATCAAATTGGGCTGGACGGCCATGTCTTCCAATTCGCTCTAGGCCAACTGGATGGTTGGCAGGTACTTTCCAGATTCTTCTATCTAGCACTCTTCCACCTCCAAATCAGGGTCATGTATTGGTGCAAAATCAGGAATTTGGCTCATCATATCCATTCTGACAGTAAGTGGAAAGTTGGAGATGGTAAGCAAATTGACTTCTGGTATGACAATTGGATGCATGAAGGTAGCATGGCCTCTCTATACCCTTCTATCAATTTTCCTTCTAACCAGAAGCTTCTTTCCCTCTGGGATGGATCCCAATGGACGACTCCTCCAGACCTTCCAGTTGCAGTTGCTACCTCCCTACGACAAGCAACCCAGCACCTCCCCTTGGACCTATCTTCTAAAGACACTCTGCTATGGAGCTCCCACCAGGATCAAGGCCTCTCTCTCTCCAGGAAGCTTGGCAAATCATCAGAATTCGTAACCACTCTGCTTACTAGTTGACCTGGGCTCCGCTGGTATGGAACTCTATTAAGCAACTCAGGGTCTCCTTCTTTGCCTGGAGGCTGCTGCATGGTAAGACCCCTTCTCAAGCTTGGGCTCAACACTCTGGAATCAGTCTTGCTTCTAGGTGCAGCCTGTGCCTCCTAGAACAGGAGTCTACTCTACATCTCCTCTTCCTTTGCCCTTTCTCCTCTGATATATGGAAGTGGATCCTTTCCAACGCTGGTTTGGCAGTTGATGGCCTTCTTCTTCCTTCAAAGATCTGGCAAGCTCTTTCTCTCCACGGTGACAGCCTGGCCTGCAAAGGAGTTGCTACCATCTTCTTCTCTACTGCTTTTGCCTTATGGAACTGCAGGAATGATGCTATTATTTTGAACTCTAGAGCCTCCCAGAGGAAGGTCAATCTATACCTGACTGAGCTCCTTTCCGCCTCTCTCAAGCGTACTACTAAGCCTTTTTCTGGTAGACCTCTTAAGCTCTTCTGTAATTTTTTGTTCCCTATTACTTAAGCCTGGTATGTGTTTTCTTGGCTTCTGTTTATTTTTTGGTTCTCCTCCCTCGGTGCTGTAGCTCTTTGAGCTTTTTCTCCTGTGGGCTCTTTGGCCCTATCTACTTTCTTTTTCTCTCTTAATACAAATTGCCTCTTAGCAAAAAAAAGCTACCCTTAGACCAGCTGCCCTTAGACCAGACATCCGTCCCTGAGCGGTTAGAGTTTAAGTATCTCCCACAAAATTGTTTGTGTGATATTCCTGAGTCATGTGATATTGCACACATCGTATTGTGTGATATCCTAGGTCCTTGTGATATTGCACATGTTTCCCCATGTAATGTTTTAGGGCCGTGTCATATCGCATTATTGTTGTAAGAGCAAGTCTGCAAGAAATATTTAAAATTTTAACACTTAGTTGCAAATGTTAGGTTACACTACTACAAAACTAAAGTTTACCGACGCAGTCAACGTATTGGTAAACTTAAAAAGGCGTCAGTAAATAAATTTACCGACGCTAGGGAAAAAAACGTAGGTAAATATACTTGCCGACGCGTTGACTGCGTCGGCAAGTTGAAATTAAAATTACCGACGCCACTAGCATCAGTAACCTTCCGAAAAACACGCTGCCACTAGTAGTGTCAGCGTGTTTTATGTTTAAAGTTACCGACGCCATTATGTTTATTTTTTTTAAATCACGGTTCCAATAATTGATTGGAACCGTTTTTTTATTATATTAAATTAAATTTTAATTTAGTTTAATTTAGTTTTAAATATCTAGTTATTATTATTTTAAATATAGAATTAATTATAAATCATAAATAAAATACTAAAAGTCAAATTTTTATTAATAATAAGAAATTTATAAAATATTATCAAACTTATTACAAACCAAATATATCAGATCAAACACTAATATATAAAAATAGAAGTCTAAAAGATAAAGCCATAAACATCAAGTTAAAAGTCTGAAATATAGTAGTCTAATGAGTGTTTCTCGACATCTATGGATAATAAACATCATCATCATTATCATCATGTCCCGAAGAGCCCAGAGGATATTGTGGCGGCGGAGGTGGAGGAAATAGAGTACTTGGATCAAGTTGAAATTGTCCAGGGAATTGTATGTTAAGTTGAGCGGTTAGTTGCTGGATGTAGGCCGTACATGATGCAAGTTGGTTCTGATATGCGCTGACGTAGTTCTGATAGGTTTTAACTTCATTCTTATATGTGTCAACTTGGGTCTCATACGTTGCAACCTTGTTCTTAAGCTCCTGGACCATGGCATTCTCTAGTTGCCCCCCATTAGAACTGGACGATCCTTTCACAATTCTTCCTCTCCCTTTGACGTATCCCGAACGAGGCTTGCGAACCTTTTGAACTATCTCTTCTTTAGTGAGAAGAACTTGCTGACTTTAACCAATAGACTCCGCATCAGAGTTCTGAGATTGTGAATCCCTAAGAGTCAACATATCATTCTGCAAAAATTTATATATATAGATATAAAAAATGTATACAAAATTTATTTGAATTATTAAAAAAAACATTTATATAAGAATTGAAATTAATTACTATACTCACGTAGTTCTGCTCCGCTTGGGGGTCACACCAACATCCTGTATGGTGGTTAGTGTACATGAGTCTGTGAAACTCAATGTCCCCAAGGAATTGACTAGTATTGGGATTGACCTATAATAATATTTTGAGTTAAAATGATAAACATAAATAAAAAAGAATTCACATAATTAATGAAAAATTATATACTAGTCCTTGTCGATGTGCTGCAAAAGATTTTGAACCATCGGAACTATTGTAATTGTTTCTTACTACGCGATTTAATGCATTTCTCTCACCCAGTTCCTTAAATGATAATACAAAATTAATAAGAAAAAATAATAATGTAAATGTAGAATCAAATTAATATTTATATCACTAAAGCATATGATGAAATGTTTGAAACTTACCTTTTGTTCCTTAGCACTCCAATAATCACAGAGCCGCTGCCAATCTTTATTCTCAATAACATCTGGATGAGGATGACTCTCTGCAACTTGCAGATTTACATATCCGCCAACGTTCTTAAAGTGTTGATGCAATTGACATCGCCAATCTCTATGTAGGCTCGCCATTTGACTATCCATTACCTTCGAAGAGTTAAGCACCTACATAAAAAAAAAGACAATTTTATTTAAACTCATCACATGTAACTGATAAATTTAATCTTAACCATTACTACATACCTGTTGCTTAAACCATGCAGGAAATTCTTGTTTTTGTTTTTTTTCCAAGTCTCAAGAATATTTTTTCTCTAACTCCTTCATGTGTTCACCACACAGAATTATGGCAAATAAACATTAGTGTACATCAACATATATCTCAATGGTAGAAAGCAAATGTGGTAGATAGATTAAGTTACTCAAGATATTTCCTTATCTCTGGACAGTTGTTCAAAATGAACCAATGGGCATCCTTCCAAAGCTTGATGTCAAGTCGAATTAAGTTCGTTTTCCCTAAAGGACGACCTAGATGTCGAAAAATTGACAACTGTGCTTGAGAAGTGTTGTTTGGCCGGTCATAATTTCGTTCACGCCGATTGAATCTTGTCTCTATCCCATGAAAATGCATCGGATAGAACGTCAAAGCTTCGTTCACTATATATGCCTCTACAATTGACCCTTCTGGATGAGCTTTATTTCTGACATACTGTTTAAGTGTTCTCATATATCGTTCAAAAGGATACATCCACCTAGCATGAACTGGACCACCAAGAATGGCTTCTCGAGGCAAGTGTATGGCTAAGTGAACCATAATATCAAAGAATGCTGGGGGATATATCCTCTTGAGTTTGGAAAGAACAATAACAATCCCCTTTTCCTTATCTTCTAAGTCTTTGACATGTAAAGTCCTCGAGCATAACCATTTGAAAAGTTTGTTAACTCAGAAAGTGTGTCTCAGATCTGTGGTGTCATAAATGGCCTAATTCCAACTTCCCAACAACCGTTGTAAAAGCACATGACAATCATGAGACTTCAAACCAGAGATTTTGCCATCAGCTACATTAACGGTCCTTCCAATATTTGCTGCGAAACCATATGGAAATTTGACAGACTAAAGAAATGCACAAAATTGTTTGCGTTCATCTTTAGTCAATGTGTAAGCAGCATGAGGCTTAATCCACCTATCTCCCGACTTTTGCAAATGCAACTCTCACTCCTTATATTCTTGTTTAAAAGATCTATTCTCGATTTATCAGTGTCGTTTGACTTCCCTTCAATGCTAAGTAAAGTGCCTATCACACTATCACGTATGTTCTTCTCAATATGCATAACATCAAGATTGTGTCTCAAGTCAAGTTTTGACCAATAAGGAAGCTCAAAAAATATACTCCTTTCGTCCAATTGAGCTCTTTCACATCACGCTTACATTTCTTTCCACCAAAATCGGGATGCTTTCCAGGAACAACATTAATATGTTCTACCTGCTTCAAGATGTCCTCACCATTTCTCACCCTCGGAGCCATCCTTGTTTCTACAAATCCATTAAACTGCTTATTTCGACGAAACGGATGTTAAGTGTCGAGAAAGCGTCTATGCCCCCATGTAGCCAACTTTACTTGTAAGATGACATGAACAAGTATCTTCATTACATACCAGACAAGGCATATATCCATTTGTACTCTAGCCGGACAAATTTCCATAAGCAGGGAAGTCATTTATCGTCCATAATAATGCAACATGCATCTGAAAATGTGCATCTTCCTCACTATCATATGTCCAAACTCCTTTCTCCCACAACTCCCTAAGCTCATCTACTAACGGGGGTAAATAGACATCTATATCTTTTCCAGGAGCTATGGGTCCTGGAATTAGTAATGTCATGATGAATGACGACTCCTTCATACATCTCCACAACGCCATGTTATATGGTTGGTCAACCCGCATTTGTAAGCAGTAAATAAGAATAGTATTTTGGTCAGGTTCTAGGGAACTTGACCCTATGTGGCCGGTCGACCGAGGTCCCTGGCCGGTCGACCGAGTCCAGGTTCTGTTTCTGCAGTGAAATGGGTCCATTCATTTCCAAACTTCTTGAACCTAATAAACAATCCAAGCAATGGTAAAAACAACCTAACTACAATACACAAAACTAACTAATCAGGTCATTAACCTCTAAATCCATTCCATTAAACCAATAAACCAATTTATCATGTTTTCAAACCTTTAAAGCATCAATTGAGCAAAGAACACCTAAAACGTGATTTTCTCATACAATTCAAGGAAGACAAACATATCAAGTATCAATATAACTATTTACTTGCCTTAGGTCGAAATTGCACAAATCCACAAATCTTAGCTCCATAGTCCAACAAACCAAGCCTAAGGAATAAACAACAAAATAAAACTAAATTAAATATAAAATTACTAGAGGGGAAGCTCTAAGCTACCAAACACATTTCTACACCCAAAGTGTATTAACCCAAACCTAAGGGGAATGAGAGCTTACCAAACAAATGGGTGGATGGAGTGGTGGCTTGCAAATTAGAGATTGTTGAGCTTGCGAGGTCCACGCGGAGATGATAGTGATCATCGGAGGTTATGGGGCCCACTTGATCAGTGGCCCACTGATTAGTGGTGATGTGGCTCTTTGGTGGTCCATTGACAAGGAGAGTGAAGATAGAGAGAAAGAATGAATGGAGAAAGAATGAGAATAAAGAAACAAAGAGAGAGTGGAATGGTGAGATGGGTGAGGGGAGAAGTCAACGTGAGTTGACAGTGAGTGGAGTGAGGTGAGGGAGAGGTGAGCTGAGATGGGATGAGAGAGAAAGAGAGGAAGAAATAAAGAAAGAGAAACAAGAAGGAAAACAGAGAACGAGAGAGAGAAACAGAGAAGGGAGGAAGAAATAAAGAAATGAAGAGAAAGAAATAGTGAGATGGGTTCGGTGGTGGTGGGCAGTGAGTGAGGTGAGATGAGGGAGAAGAGAAAAGGGGAAAAAAGATAGGGATGGGTTGCTGTGAGCTGGGAAGAGGGAGAGATAAGTGAGAGAAATGAGTGATGAGATGAGAGAGTGGAGAAGAGAATGGAGAGCTTGGTGGTGGCCGGCGATGGTGTCGTCTAACGGCGGTGAGGAGAGTGAGGACGAGAGGGATGAGAAGAGAGAAAAGGGGGGCGACTGCTGCTGTGTGGAGTGAATGAGAAGAGGGAAATGAAGATAAGGGAGAAGGAAAGAAAGAATAGAGGAAAGAATAAAGAAAGAGAGGGCGACTGGCTATTCACGTGGAGTGAGGAGAGAGAAAGGAATGACGAGAGAGAAAGGAATGTTTAAATGGGTTTGGGTCCGGTCAGGTTTTAGAGTGTCTTCGAGGGTCCAGATCAAGATGGTGTAGAAGACTAAAGTTTAGGAAATAAAATCATCTTCCCAACAGTACCAAAATCTCAAAAAGCGGAAAATACTAAAAAGCCCTCAGAAATTTTCGAAAATAGCGACACACACCCCGACTGTACCCAAACGGGCTCAAATCTCAACCCAATTTTGCACGCGCAATCCTAATGATTAATCGGACCTGTTTGGCTTATAACGAGCTTAATTAGTTAAAAGTATAATTAACTAAGCTAATTACAACCTTGGAATTTCGGGATGTTACACAGATTATCTTAACAAAATGAAAGGTATTACTGATTCCCTTGAAGCTATCGCTCAACCAGTCACTGAGTATGATCTGTGTAACCAAATCCTCAATGGCCTTGGTCCTGAATATGACTTGATTCACACCTCTATTGCTAATTGAGAAACTCCGATTACATTTGAGGAACTATTTGGGCAACTTCTCACCTTTGAACTACGAATAGAATTGCATAATTCTACACCAGCAACTACATCACCTGCCATTGCATTCTACACGCCTGTTTCCGGTGGATGATCTGGCTCTCGTGGGAGATCCAATAATTGTGGTAGAGGTCGAGGGCGTAATTTTAATTTTAGGGGTGGCTCGTCTACTCAGCACTCTTCTCAAAAGTCAAAGCAAGCTCCTCTAGCATGCCAGATTTGCAATCGCATTGGGCATACTGCTCTTGAGTGTTTCAGTAGGTTGGATCTTTACTTCCAAGGACGGCAACCACCAGAAAAACTTCAAGCCATGGTTGTCGCTAAATAAGGAGAAACAACCTGGTTTATAGACTTGGGTGCTACTAATCATGTGACACCGGATATTAGTAACCTGAACATTCATTCAGAATATGCGGGTAATGACAATCTTCAAGTTGGAAATGGTAAGCGCCTGACAATCTCACACACTGGTTCCTCTCAACATTTCTCTAATGGGGAAGATCCCCTTCCATGGTTGGACCAGTAATGGTCTCTATCCTCTTCCTCTACAATCTTACATCAAGAATAGCCTACCTACTTCTCCGTCTGCTTTCAGTACTACTCGCCATTCTAGCAATCTCTGGCAACGCCGCTTAGGTCATCCTTCATCATAGAAATTTCAACACATTGCTTCATCACTCTCTATCCATGGAACTTCCAGGCTCGAATTTGTGTGCACTGCGTGTCAAATGGGGAAATGGTGCAGGTTACCCTTTCAAAAGTGTACTTCAATTTCTAACTTTCCTTTAGAACTAGTGCACTCTGATGTTTGGGGATATTCTCCCGCTTCATCCCTTAGTGGGGCTAGATTTTTATGTGACATTCATCGATGATTGTAGTCAATATTGCTGGTTTTTTCCTATTACTACTAAGTTTCAAGTGTTTGATATCTTTTCCAGTTTTAAATCTTTTGGTGAGAATATGTTTGATCGTAAAATTAAAATGTTACAATCTAATGGTGGTGGTGAGTTTACTAGTACTCGATTTAAACATTTCTTACTTCAACATGGCATTTCTCATTGTATTTCATGTCCCCATACGCCAGAACAAAATGGGGTCGCTGAAAGGAAGCATCGACACATTGTCAAAACAAGGCTATCTCTTTTGGCCCATTCAGGCATTCCTTTATCATTTTGGGATGTTGCATTTGATATAGTTGTTTTTCTAATAATCAAAATGCCTAGTCCAATGCTTAATCACTTGTCTCCTTATGAAAAACTCCTTAATAAATCACCAGATTATATGATTTTACGTTCATTTGGGTGTGTTTGTTTTCCATATCTTCGCCCTTATACCTTTGGAAAAATATCTTTTCGCACCATTCCTTGTGTTGTTCTTGGCCCTGGGCGGGATCATAAAGGGTATAAATGTTTGGACCCTGTTACCAGTAGAATTTACATGAGTCGGCAAGTGGTGTTTGATGAGATGGTCTATCCCTTTATTACTAACAATATGTAGGATTTTAATTCTTCTTCTAGCACAAGTGAGAATGTCCTGCCCGGTCACCACAGTGTTTGGCCTATACTTGCCTCTGGACCCACTGCTATTGCACCTACTGATCCACCCAATTTTCCTGCACAAAGAGCCACGTCTCAGACAGATTCTAAGTTTGGCCCACAAAGTATGGCTCACTCTCAAACATTGCCCACACCTACAGCAGCGTCGCTAGGTTCTAGTTTGTCTTCAAATCCGGCCTCCATCTCACAGCCGATATCGGTGACTGGGCCACCCATCAGTTCCATTACCACAGACCCATCTCGGTTGATGCACTTACAATCCATTACTTGCCCTGACCAAACATTACTTTTAAGCAGTTTGGACGCTTCAGGCAAAATGCCTCTCCAACACATCAAGCCCACACATGTGCTTCCTCCCACCCAAATGTTGGAGTTGCCACGTGTTGAGCATCCTTTCCCAAAAGGTGCTGCGTGTATACATCATCTGCCACCTGAGCCTCCAAAGCAATCTCTCAATGAGACCTCTACATTGCCTTCCTCAATACTTCGTTATAGAGGTGGAAAGTCTACCAAGGTGCGTGATTCCGGTGCTGTAACTCACCATCAACAAATTGTTGGATCGGCTGACATCCCTCTGCCACAGTCCAATCTACCATCTCAATCAGCCCATTTTTCAGATTCATCACAACCTTCTCAACGCCCTCATACTATGCGCACACGGTCAAGGGATGGTATATTTAAACCAAAAATATCAACAGTCAATAAACATCCATTACCAAAAGTTTTTCAAAGTGTGCTTGCAGAAAGAGAACCTACAGTCTATTCCCAAGCAGTAAAATCAGTTGAGTGGCGTACGACGATGGCTCTTGAATTTGATGCTCTTCAACGTCAGGGTACATGGACTCTAGTCCCTCTGTAGCTTGGGAGGAATGTTGTAGGTTGTCGCTGGGTCTACAAAATAAAATAACGGTCAGATGGCACTATAGAAAGATACAAGGCTCATCTTGTAGCCAAGGGGTTCCACCAACAATCGGGCTTGGACTATAGTGACACATTTAGTTCGGTAGTCAAACACAACACCATTAGACCAGTTCTTTCTTTTATTGTTCAACTAGGCTGGCCTACACACCAACTGGATGTTCACAATGCATTTTTACATGGTGTACTATATGAGGAAGTATACATGAAACAGCCTCAAGGATTTGTGGATCCCGACCACCCAACCTATGTTTGTAAGCTCCAGAAGGCAATTTATGGACTTAAGCAAGCCCCTCGTACATGGAATCTTCGCCTTACAAATAACCTTCAAACTCTTGGGTTTATTGACTCTTCTGCGGATACATCACTATTTGTCCGCAATTTTGGTGGTGAATTTATGATTTTATTAATCTATGTTGATGACATAGTAGTCACTAGTAATAATACTGCTACTTTAGCAAAACTCTTACGCAAGCTTGGTCGGTTGTTTGCTATGAAAAATTTGGGCCCACTACATTATTTCCTTGGTATCAAGGTTCACTGTGATCCCTATGCTTTATACCTTACACAGACTAAATATGTGTTAGACATACTTCATCGAACCCAGATGAATGATGCTAAACCTCTTAAGTCACCGGTTCAATCTGGATTAAAACTCTCTAAGTATGATGGTAATCCAATATCAAATGCTCAAGAATATCGTTCAGTGGTTGGTGCTCTTCAATACGTCACACTGACAAGGCCAGATATTGCATTTGCAATGAACCAAGTGTGTCAATTTATGCATGACGCACGATCAACCCACTGGATGGTGGTAAAACGGATTCTTCGTTTTCTTAAAGGGACAATCACACATGGACTATATTTTCGAAAAGGTTCTTTCACACTCACTGCTTACTCAAATGCAGATTGGGCAGGCGATCCCGATGATCGGTGCTCTACTTGTAGTTATGCTGTTTTTATTAGCCCCAATCTTATCTCTTGGAATGCCAAAAAACAACCAATCATGTCAAGATCTAGCACAGAATCTGAGTATCGATCTCTGGCTCTCACTGCTGCGGAATTTTTTTTGGGTTCATATGCTCATGAAAGATTTAGGAATTTATAAGAAAACTCCTCCTTCAATCTACTGTGATAATATTAGTGTGATTGCCCTGGCTTCTAATCCAGTTTTTCATGCTCGCACCAAACACATTGAGGTTGATTATCATTTCATAAAAGAGAAGGTCATTTGTGGCGATATTCAAGTGCGCTTTGTCAGTTCTATAGATTAGTTAGCTGACATATTTATGAAGGGTCTAAGCTCAGCAAGGTCTCAGTTATTAAAAGACAAGCTTCATGTCATTGATTGGCCCTTCAGCTTATTGGGGGGGGGGGGGGGGGGGGGGGGGGGGGTGAGCCCACTTGTCTCCACTGGCCTACCGTGCTACAAATCATGACAGATAAACTTCAAGTCTTCTTAGAACTCTATCTCTATTGTGATAATGAATCCCAAAATCAATTGGTGATAGGAAACGACACAACAATAGTTTTATGGTGAGGGCGAGGGCTCGACCACAATTATGACCGCTCAGGAGCGAGGGTGGACGTTGACCTCAACGACACACCCGCCGCGACTCCTGTTGCGAACTCGCAAAATGCGCGTGTCCCGTGACTCGAACACCCGACCTGCCAGACTCTGATACCACTTGTAGGATCTTACACCCTATGGAGCTACTACTTATCCCAAAATCAATTGGTGATAGGAAACGGCACAACAATAATTTTATGTGAGGGCGAGGGCTCGACCACAATTATGACCGCTCAGGAGCGAGGGTGGACGTTGACCTCAACAGATTTCTACTTAAGGTTTGAACTCTTGATAAAAATCACTTTGTATTTATCCACTTTGTATTTATCCCCAACTTCCAGAGACTCATCCATACCCTATAAAAAATTGTTATAAATATGTAACTCTATACAAGAGAAAGCAAGTTTGGATCTTAAATAGTTTGGACCTTAAATATTGTTTCACATTCATCAGAATATTTTTAAATTTCAAGATTATACGAACACCCATCACGTGTCAGTAACGCAGCCCTTCTGAGAAGTTCTGCGCAGTTTTTTAATAGATTGCAGTTTGGCGTTGCTGCCATGTTTGCCGGGTTGGTTTTTTTTTTTGTGGTAAGCCTCCCTCTTTTTTTTTTTCTCTCGGTCTTGGGGGCTTTCTGCCCAGTTTCCTTTCCTCTGTATACAAACTTATCTTCAAGTAAAAAAATAAAATTATATATATATATATATTGACTCAAAAGTGGAGAGTGTTTCTAAGTGTGTGAAGTATTTGAAAAGAATGAACCTTGCAAAACAAAACATAAATGATACACTTATTCTTCATCGTCGTGATGGTCTTCGTTTTTCTTCTTCTTTATTCCACAATGCACGGGAATTCTATCCAAGTCAATAAAGTGGACCCAAATTATTTGAAATGGTGTTTAATGACCGCCTCTCATGCGGTTTTACCATTCTTTTGTCCTCTTGTTGACTGATTTCACAAAAGGAAATTTTCAATAAGTTGGAGATTTTTCACTCATTTTCAGAAAAGTACACAAGAATTTGGATGTTTTAAAAAAGTATAAAGGTTTTCCATTTTTTTTTAATCAAGTTCTGTTCGTAAGGCAATTTTAAAAAATGATAAAAATACCCTTATGACAAGGTTCGATCTTTTTTTAACCTTCTTTTGTCCTCAAAATCAACCAAAAAATAACTTTATAGCCTTAATTACTAATCAAATGTTGATGGTGGGTTACAATGATAGAATATGTTTGGGTTTTTTTTTTCTCTAAATTCTCACATGGTGCAAGTTTCAACTTGATTTTTATTATCATAACAATTTAATGATAGTAGTTTTTCTGCCATTTTGAATCCAAATAAACCCTTCTTTTTTAACACCTATGCATAAAATATAGCTGAGACGGGCTCCAGTAGGTCATTTGGGTTAGACTTGATCAATTCTCTTAAATAATTTATTAAAGAGAAAATCTTAAAAATTATATATGGGCATTTTTGTTATTTTAAAAATTTTATGGTGCAGATTAGAATCCTTTTCACCATGCTGAGAGTTGTATTTCACTTCAATCAAAGGAAGACCCATATCAGACTATTCACATGCAAACCATTCCACCCACAACTAATTAATGAAAATCCATTGATTAGTTAATTGAATTCATTTAATGACGATCAATCAATTGTAATGAATTTTGCATAATCTCATGATCCAGACCCAAGAAACGGGTGCTTCCAAATTAAAAGATATGTTCACTTCCAGTAGTTTCAGATTTTGATAAGTGCTTCCACTCCTAAGTAGAATTGATTAGTTTTTTGTACATCTTTTTTTACCTTTTTTCTTGGACATCTAGCCCACTTGGGCTGATACTTTTTTTTATTTCCACTCCTAGGGGCCCGTTAAAAAAGTGCCCTTTTCTTTACAAGATCTGAATTATTGTATCGAGAATTCCAAAATTCCTTAAATGTTGTCCCTCACTTGATTTTTCTGAACTCCTGGTTTTGAAGGTTTGAAACTCCTGGTAGGGAACAGGGTTTGTATCGAGACGTGGAGGTTTTAAGTCTTGAAACTCCTGGTTAACCTGTTGCACAGAAGCCACGATAGGGAGCAGGGTGTGGGCCCAACAGAGAAAGAAATCTCATTAACAAGGTGGGTGATGCTAATCAATAGCAGCAGCAAGCTGGGAAGACAATAAAATTGGCAGCAGAAGCTAAAATCTTTTCGTGGGCCAACACCTATTGGAGTTATATGTGGCAATGTCCTGTCTGGAAGGATTTTTTTATAGGTGGGCCTGTTGAGTTTCACCTCTGTCACTCATGTAGAGCTTGTGTAGTTGTGTGAGACTTAGAGACTAAATTAGTGCAATGAGAGGATTTTGGGATATAGATGCAAATTGTTCCCATTTTCCATCGCCTATTGTTTTATTATTAGGTGCAACACATTTTCTGTGGAAAAGACAAAAATGCACTTCCAAGTCTATTGCTTAGGCTTATAGCTCTAACCTCAGTTTAATTTCATTAACATCAACGTTTTCTTTTTGTTGGTAAAAGAATTATATTATAACCAAAATGAAGACAAACATCAACAAGCAAGATAAAGCGACCATAAACATCAAAACATCTCATGAAGGGAGGAACCCGACCAACCGGTCTGGATAAGAGTTCAACCACTCAACATTACAATTAAAAGATTAACAAAATCTGGCCATCGGGCGTGCCACCTCATTTAGCCTTTAGGGATGTGACAAAAGAGTAATGCTACTTGGACAAACTTTTTGGCCAGAATTTTGGCCAACCCATATGGTTTCCATTGAATATCATAGTGATATTCAATGGAAACCATATGGGTTGGCCAAAATTCTGGCCAAAAAATTTGTCCAAGTAGACTTTTTGGTGACAAAAAGGGATTTTGCCACAGTCCTTGGCAACCATTAATTGCTGCGTACACTTATTCTTCATCGTCGAGATGGTCTTCGTTTTTCTTCTTCTTTATTCCACAATGCACCTGAATTCTATCCAAGTCAATAAAGTGGACCCAAATTATTTGAAATGGTGTTTAATGACCGCCTCTCATGCGGTTTTACCATTCTTTTGTCCTCTTGTTGACTGATTTCACAAAGGGAACAGGGTTTGTATCGAGACGTGGAGGTTTTGAAGTCTTGAAACTCCTGGTTAACCTGTTGCACAGAAGCCACGATAGGGAACAGGGTGTGGGCCCCAGGGCCGGTTCTGAATTTTTCAGGGCCTAGGGCAAGAGTAAAAGTTAGGCCTCTTCAGCCATCATATATGAGAATATCATTGGTGGGCCCCACTGATGTGAAAAATTGGCAATGGGTTGATGATGCCCAAGTATAACTATTTGAAAAAAAAAGAGAAGAAAGAAAACTCAAACCAGAATTTAAGCATCATATATGGGGAATAAAAAATCATTGGTGGGCCCCACTAACAGATGAGAAGAACGGGTGAATGGCTGAAGGCTTGATGATCTATTTGTAAAAAAAAAAGCCCCAAATCATCCCAACGCTAGACCAGATTCTCCCAGAATTTCAGCCATCAAATATAAAATATCATTGGTGGGCCCCACTGATGGATGCTCAAATAAGTGATGCAATAAGCACTCTCAGATGATTTGATGATGGGTCTATTGATGCCCAAGACGATGGAATCCATTGGATGAGCCCTGCCCCCACCAAATGATTGAATTTTTTTTTTTAAAGGTATAAGGGATTTTGGGCCCCCCCTGAAAAATGGGCCCGGGGCAAGGGCACTTACAGCCCTTGCTCAGGGCCGGCCCTGGTGGGCCCAACAAAGAAAGAAATCTTATTAACAAGGTGGGTGATGCTAATCAATAGCAGCAGCACGCTGGGAAGACAATAAAATTGGCAGTAGAAGCTAAAATCTTATCGTGGGCCAACACCTATAGGAGTTATATGTGGCAATGTGTTAGTTTTATGGTCTCAATACCAGTATATGATAAATAGATTGATTAATTTCTTTATTTATTAATATAATCATGCTTTCCTTTCATGAGATGAATGGTGATTTATTACTTAATGCACATGACTAATACATATGACATAATGGTTCATGAGATGAACCGGGTCCTATTAGTATATTAGATGTGATATATGTATATAGATGAGATCCATATTTCGGGAGATATGGGTCACAAATCTTATACTTAAAATATCTTCACAACCAGTGATGAGATTGGGCATCTCATCTGACAAGGTTGCAGTGCTTTGATCTCTATGAGATAGTGTGATTTGTCTCGATCATCAGAATGTAAGATTCTGGATCACGGTGCTGGTACATTGGATGTATTGAAGGACCATGAGAAGCACCTTATGAAATAATGTCTCGATTTAAGGAATGATTTCATAATTCCCTAGCAATAGGCTCTCAATCCTGAGACATTGATGAACTTAAGTTTCTGTCTTTTCATTTGCTTTGAGTCACCAATGAGTGAGGCCAACTGTAGGTCAACACCTCGGTGTCTTGGGTACGTGGTAGTAGGACTGTGGGAACATGCAATGATCAAGATGGAATCTATCTACATTATCCCCTTGTGCCAATTAATGGATTTATCATTGGTAAGTGCGCACCCATTCCGATTAAGAGTTAATTGGATCGGTACCAAATGATTACTATAATTAATTGGGGCTCAAGGATAATAAGATGTGGATCTAAGATTGGATGAGACAGATTTATTCCAATTGATCCATGGATAATGATGGAGGGGCCTACTTGTGGTAATTGGGAAGTTTAGGGTCTTCATTGAAATATATTCCAAAGACTGGAGTGCAATTGCATTTATATAGTGGAGTTATTTGCAATTAACTGTGGGCCCAGATTGTACATGAGATGTGGTATCGCGTGTCCCTGTTGGAGCCAGCTTTCTAAGGAATCCCTACTGGTCCCCACGCTAGCCCAATATATTAGAAAGATACTAATTATAGTAGAACTCTAAAAGGAAATAGAAAGTTATTATTTCTATTTGAAGTGAGACTTCTAATAGTGGTAATAGTAAGTTACAAATTATTAATGGAAGTAGGACTTCTATTTTAATTAGTAAAAGAGGAGGTTACTAATCATATTTGAAGTAAGACTTCTAATTGTGATTTAGTAAACAACTAATTGTAGTGGAAGTAAGACTTCTATTTCAATTAGTAAGAGGAGGTGGCTTCAATGCTATAAAAGGAGAAGAAGAGAGCCTTGGACGTCCCTAATGCTAGTTCACATGGGATTCACGTCCAACCCATTTATGTGTGCAAGAGTTGCACTCCTCTCTTCCTCTCCCTCTTCTAGTTCTCTTCTAGTTTCCTTTAGGGTTTTTCTCTTGAAGATCCCACATTCTTCTTGAGAAAAGAGAATCTGATATGGGACATAGCGTGGAAGATCAAAGGGTGTTGGAGATTCTAGTTTGATTAATGAAAGTGTTCATCATCAAAGAAAGAATTCAACTTCTCCATTAGAGCACAACAAAGCTCCAAAGGTATATCTACATCCTTGAATGTTGTAGATTTCGTGGTTGCATGTTTAGATGCTATTTTCTATCTTCTAGATAGGTTATGTTGCTGTACATGGTTTATGAGTTTGAGGGATTACATCCTGGATTGGGTTTGTTGCCTTCTGGATAGTTGATCCCTGCATCAAGTGGGTCAAAAGTTTTTTAAACCTATCTGAAAGACCCACCTATTTTCCAACACAGTGTCCTGTCTGGAAGGATTTTTTTTATAGGTGGGCCTGTTGAGTTTCACCTCTGTCACTTATGTAAAGCTTGTGTAGTTGTGTGAGATTTAGGGACTAAATTTGTGCAATGAGAGGATTTTGGGATATAGATGCAAATTGTTCCCATTTTCCATCGCCTATTATTTCATTATTAGGTGCAACACATTTTCTGTGGAAAAGACAAGAATGCACTTCCAAGTCTATTGATAAGGCTTATAGCCACTACACCAAAAATCGGAAATTGGAACGGAAAAGCGTTCCTAATCCTTCCGTTCCTAATCCGTTAAAGTGTTCCAATTTCCGTTCCAATTTGGATTAGGAACGGTTGGTACCAAATTGGAACGGAAATTGGAACACTTTAACGGATTAGGAACGGAAGGATTAGGAACGCTTTTCCGTTCCAATTTCCGATTTTTGGTGTAGTGAGCTCCAACCTGAGTTTAATTTCATTAACATCACCGTTTTCTTTTTGTTGGTAAAAGAATTATATTATAACCAAAATGAAGACAAACATCAACAAACAAGATAAAACACCATAAACATCAAAACATCTCATGAAGGGAGGGATCCGACCAACGGGTCTGGATAAGAGCTCAACCACTCAACATTGCAATTAAAAGATTGACAAAATCTGGCCATCCGGCGTGCCACCTCATTTAGCCTTTTAGGGATGTGACAAAAAGGGGTTTTGTTACAGTGCTTGGCAACCATTAATTGCTTGGACTGCCTCCATCACATCATATAAAACTTAGCCTCTATCCCTCCCCACCCAAAAAAAAAAAAAAAAAAAAACTTTGGCTCTATTCAAAGCAACAACGACTACCCTGCAGTCCATCACATCATATAAAACTTGGCCCGCCCCCCGCCCCAAAAAAAAAAAAAAAAAAAAAACTTTGGCTCTATTCAAAGCAACAACGACTACCCTTGTGTCGGCCTCATTTGATAAAATCACCCCTTTCCTCCAACTACTACTGCACATATGATATATCCATTAAATCATAAGATGCAAAATAAAAATAAAAAGAACTTTATCATCCGTTATTTTAAATGCAACATGAAAAAAAACTAAAACCACATTTATTCTAATAATCATACTAAAGCTTGGGGTCTTTCCATTAGATCTCTCACTTTTTTTTCATCGTAATAGGGAAGGATAGCAACATCAAAATCTAAATTTAACCGAGTCATTTAAAGGGGTTCAATTGAACTCCGTTAAATAAATAGTCATTTTTGGCCTTCCAAATCGCAAGTCCCAAGCTTTAGATAGATTGTTATTAGTTGGGAGAGTTGGTTGATCAAAATTAAAAGAATTCTTCCACCATTAATGAACTAAGTCATGGATAGGGATTTTATGAGCCAAAAGCAAAAGTGGGATTTAAACCAAATTGCTCTCACATGATTACAATGGAAAAGGGCATTTTCAATTGACTCTTCCACACAATCATAGATTGGGCAAGAAGCATTTTATATATATATATATATATATATATATATTAATTTGGAGTTAAGGAAGAGTCTTACCATAATAGAGTTTTAAAGATATTTTCATCCAAAAAGAAGAATTCTCTGAGGAATTGGAGTCTCCAAAAGTCTTTCCATTTCATCAACTCAGTACCATTATCTGAGTTATTTGCATCGAGCACTTTATAAGATGAATTGACAGTCACTTGACCAGTTTTTGTGTAAGTCCTGACAATTATCTTCCCTACATCGATCAAAAATATGAGTTTTAAGGATATCTTCCACATCTTTATTGATATTAGAACTATTTCTTATGAGAGTCTCATTCCATCTCCTCTCATGGCCCGTAGGTCTTTAACTAGAGTTTACAACTGTTAGGCTCCGTCCCGAGTTAATCACGATTAACTCTAATTAATTGAGCTGATGACTAATTAAGCCGGTTTAAATGAACTAATGGTGATTTATCGCCAAATGGATTGGAATTTGCCTAATGTAGGCTTAATAGTAAATGAGATTATGAAATGAATTGAATGGAATGGAAAATGAAGCTCAAATAAGCAAACCAAGGACTTTTCCGAAAATACGGATTTGTACGTATTTTGTCGAATACGGAAAGTCTTGATACCCGCATGTGTATCTCGACGAGTACGCAGGTTTTCATAAAAGGCTTGAGTTGATTCGACGAATATCGGATCAAATGGACCTTCAATTGACTCAAAGTGTAAATGAGAAAATGAGAAGGGACTTAAATGCAAAAATGCAACTTATATAAGCCAAATGACTTCATTCCTCTCAAACCCTAGGCAACATCAACGTGTCTTCTTCTTCTTCTTCTTTCTTCAATTTCTTCTTCATCAAGAGTGAGGTTCAAGTGAAGGAAGTGAAGAGGAGGTTAGTTACTTCATCTTCTTGATCATCTTCTTAGAGTTATTCTTGGAATTCAAACTTGAAAGGGGAGAAATCCAACCAAATCCAAGCTAAAAGAGGAGTTTGTTTCTCTCAAGCTTCAAATAAGGCAAGTATATGCATTTCTAGCAATTTAAGCTTTTATATAACTTGTATGAACTCAGGGAGTTCAAACATATGCATTTGGTTCAGGATTTCTGAAGCTCGAAAATGAGCTTCTGGACGAATTTCGGCTAGACGCAAGGCTAACCGCCAGAAAATCCGAATTTGACGAGCTTCTGGAAAGCTAACCGCCAAATTTCGGTTAGCCGCGAGGTGACCGCCGAGCTGACCGAAATTGGTCAGAAATTCCTGTCAGGAAAATCAGCTTCTGGAAAGCTGACCGTAAGCTAACTAAACTTAGTTCGGCTAGCCGCCAGCCGAATTTCGGCTAGCCGCCAGTACAGTTCGGCTAGCCGCCTGCACAGTTGCGGCTAACTGCCAGGTAGCCGCCGAGGTAGCCGAAATTGACCAGATTATTCATAGTAAGTAACCGCCAGTCTTATGTATGCTATGGTATGTACATTGCTAGACATTGCTCATGCAGTGGGTTTAGTGAGTAGATTTCTTTCTAACCCTGAGAAAGAGCATTGAAAAGCAGTGAAGTGGATCTTCAGATACTTGAGAGGTACATCATATTTGTGCTTGTGTTTCGGAGACTTAAAACCAGTACTTGAAGGCTTTACAAATGTTGATTTTGTAGGCGATTTTGATTGTTAGCTGTCAACTTCTAGGTACTTATTTACTTTTGCAGGAGGAGTTGTTTTCTGGAAATCTAAGTTGCAGAAGTGCACATCACTGTCTACAACCGAAGAAAAATACATAGCTGTTAATGAAGCAGGGAATGAGATGATTTGGTTGAGGAATTTCTTTCGAGATTTGGGTTTGAAGCGAGAAGAGTATGTAGTCTATTGTGGGAGTTAGAGTGCTATGGATCTTAGCAAGAACACTACATACCATGCCGACACGAAGCATGTCGGTGTGAGATATCATTGGATTCGTGAGGTCATCGAAAAGAATCTCATGAAGTTGGAAAAGATTCACACTGACAAGAATTCCTTGGACATGATGACTAATGTCGTGTCTAAGGGAAAGCTGGAGCTATATTCAGAGTTGGTAGGACTGGACTCTTAGTAAGGGGGTTCAGAGGCGTCTTCCCCATGGTCTGGATGGGGAGATTGTTGGCGTAGTGGGTTCAGGGTCATGGGTATTTTGGTAATTATATCGGGACTTTCTTATTGACTAAGATATGGTTTCTTGGGAGATAAGAAAAAGAGCATTATATATCCATGTAATGTGTAACCCATGAGATATATTGTACTATTACTAATCATACAAAGAGTGAACCCAAAGGAAAGTTGAGTTTCTTTCCCGTGGATATAGGCGAGTTTGCCGAACTACGTAATTATCTTGTGTGATTTTATATTTCTTTGTGTGGTTGATTGTTCGATCGATCGCATTGAATTACGTTTCCGCATACGATACACGCCCACAACACATTGCTTACAAAAAAAAAAAAAAAAAAAAAAAAGACTCAAGACAGCAAATGGATGAGCTGCCTCATGATCCTTTCATGATCTGTAGATTGCTTTTCATGATCTATATTGGTTTAGATTTTTTGTAAAACGATTACTGTAACGATATGTCATGTAGCATAAAAGAGGAACGATACATCAGAAGAAAGACTTCGTAATCTTTGAACCCAGACATTCTTAAACATTGTGAGACTTTTCCATGCATCTTCGGGGTTCGGCCATTTATATTAGTTCTTAAAAATATTTATGGCCATTGCCCATGAACTGTTTTTAGAAGCTGAATTCCAAGTTGAAGGGAGGTGTTCTATTTGTATGAAAGCTAGAACATCTCAAAGGCCATTGATAAGTTATAAGTTAAACTGGCCTTTCCTCTCCAAAGTACAAAAAAATTTTGGTGCCTGAAATGCTTGGTTCAACCTAATCAAAGAAATTTAACGGTGCTTATATACTGGGCTGGTCCAAGCCCAACCCGGGCCCCGCGCACTTTGGGCCGGGCATGGGACTTAGCTTTGAGTGATCCGGCCAGGCCAGGATTAAAATTTTGGGCCATTTATTTTATAGGCCAGGCTTGGACCTGGTCAAGCTCGGATAAGAGTGATAATAAAAAGAGTTGCACCCTAGCAAGTAGGGGTGTTCATGGGCCGGTCCAGCCCAAGCCCAAGCCCAGCTCAGCCCTCTTTACGGTTTTGGTGCAACCTTATCAAAGAATGTATCCTCACGGTTGAAGGATCTGCCCATTTTAACACACTCCCTATGGTTTTTTTCGGCACTTCTTGTGGGCTTAGATAGGGTGTTCTGCTCTTAAATATGCTACTTGTTCATGCTGGTGAAGAAAACTTTAAGGGTCAAATAGAAACTCTTGTCTAATTAATATGAACTAGGTAAATTAAGGCCTAAAATAAAAGCTCTAATTTTCAAATTTTTTTATTTATAATTAGTATTTTTGGTAAAATTATAAGAAGGGGTTTTGATAAATTAGTACTCCTTAAATTCTGTTTTTCCAATTTCCCTCTGTTCTTCCTTTATTTTCACTGTTGTGAAAATGCGACTCAAGGATTGTTACTTGTTAAAGTAATTTGTAAATTCTAAACAAATAGTGCATAACAACTTTCTTTGGAAGGGTAGATTCCATTTTCCATTGAAATTAGGGTTGAGAACTGGTTGGGTCTATAGTGTATTCAGACATGTACCTGTACCTGTGCCTGTGCTTGTGCCCAAAGTTTTTAAATCAAAACCCAAACCTAGCATCAATCGGGACGAAAGGAAAATCAAGATCCAAACACCTATATTCGCAAATTGAGTAATAACCACTCCAATCTGACAAAGATTTTCACAACTTAATTAAAGCTGCAATTATTTTCAAAATTGAAACAACTAGGTTCTTAATAACTGTAAACCTTTTTTTTTTTTTTTTGTTTTTTTGTTTTTTGTCCTTGGAGGCCCGTTTGGTAATTTTAGTAATATAGTTAAGTCAAGTTAAACATCTCATTAAAAGCACTTTTTATCAAAACCCCCTCCATTTTTTTCAAAAAAAGTCAAAAAGTAACAACATTTACTTACTAAAAGTAAATTACCAAACGGGCCCTAGAGGATCGTTTCCAGCACCATATAACTGATGATAATAATCATGGATAGAGCTCAATTAGAGATCGCAAACCCAGCACTGGTGTTATCTTGTATTCACTGAATCCCGCTCCGGTGAAGATTTTGCTCCATTCTTGTTCATCTCTCTCCTTTCCTCCATACACCATCATGATCACGTCGAAGCAGAGCTGTGACTCTGCCAACATGTGATCAGCCTGTGTAGTGTCCACAACAATATCCACTAGGATCACCTTTCCTCCCTTCTCTTTAGAGGGGATTGCTTCCTTGCATCGTTTCAATATCTTTATGCAATGTTCGTTGCTCCAGTCATGAAGAATATTCTGCAAAGCATTAGATCAGGAAGATTGTTTTTAGTTTTATTGCTCAAAATTAAGAAATGAGTATGTTACACATGGTGCTAAAACCCAACCCATCCCTTAACCCCAACCTATTTGTAAATGCAATTTTAAAGAAAGATACCTTTAGAAAAAGTGCATCAGCCTTGGGGATGGACTCGAACATGTCTCCACCAACGAAATCCAAGTCCGCGGTTTTCAGGGGCGCGTCGGCAACCACATGCGGGAGGTCAAGCGCTGTGCACTTGATGTGTGGGAACTTCCTGGAAATTGTAGTGGCACTCAAACCAGTGCCACCCCCAACATCGACTAGGGACCCCACCCCTTGGAAAACCCCACCACACTCGTTGACAAGGACTTCCATCAGAATGCTAGAGTCACTAGCCATGGCCTTATTGAACATGTTGGCATCCTCAGGGTTCTTGGCCATGAACTCCCAAACAGCCATCCCAGTGGTTGTCTCCATGACCGACGCGTCATTCCCTTTGAGCCATTTTCCTAGGAAGTGCCATGGAGATGTGAAGTCGGAGTTCAGCAACGTTAGCAAAAGTGGTAACTGACTCATCTTCGACCCACTCAGGAGGAGTTTGGATGAAGGTGTAAGCATATATCCTTCTCCATCCTCATTCTTCTGCACGGCGAAGAAGCCTGAGTGGACCAAGAGCCGCATGAGCCGGCGTACATCACTAGCTCGGGTCGGGGGTACTGGGAGTGCGTCTACTAGCTGGGAGTGGGTCATGGGTCGGCCATGGTTGTTGATGATGTCTGGTATGCCGAGCTCAACAGCACATTTGAGAGACATATTACTGATGGTCTGCAATAGGTGGTTCCAAATGTGTGCTTGTGCTTGCAGCAATTCATGGGTATCCCCTCGTCCCTTAGTGAGCTCCATGGCTACTGGACTCACGTCTAGGAAGCTGAAATAGCCTTTCTAAACAAACAAGCTCAAAAAAACTGAAGGTCAGGAAGATAAAGAAGAAACACTTGAAAGTTGAGCTTCCCTTCCTTTGCTCCAAACTTCATTTCTACACCCCCTTATATAGGAATTTTAACGTGCATCGGCATAAATGCACATACATCATCATAAACGTAATATATTGAACAAATGGAGAAAAAATTCATCAGAATAGTTTAAAATTTCAAGATTATACGAACACCCATCACGTGTCAGTACCGCAGCCCAATATGACCGTTTACTTACAATATATAGACTCAAAAGTGGATGAACTTCTGAGAAGTTCTGTGCAGTTTTCTAATAGATTGTAGTTTGGCCTTGCTGCCATGTTTGGGTTGGTTTTTATTCCTCTCGGTAATGGGGGCTTTCTGCTCAGTATCCTTTCCTCTGAATACAAATTTATCTTCAAGCGAAAAAAAAAAAAAACAATATATTGACTCTAAAGTGGAGAGTGTTTCTAAGTATGTGAAGCATTTGAAAAGAATGAACCTTGCAAAACAGAACATAAATGATACACTTATTCTTCATCGTCGTGATGGTCTTCGTTTTTCTTCTTCTTTATTCCACAATGCACGGGAATTCTATCCGAGTCAATAAAGTGGACCCAAATTATTTGAAATGGTGTTTGATGACCGCCTCTCATGAGGTTTTACCATTCTTTTGTCCTCTTGTTGAATGATTTCACAAAAGGAAAATTTCAGAAAGTTGGAAATTTTTCACTCATTTTCAGAAAAGTACACAAGAATTTGGATGTTTCAAAAACGTATAAAGGTTTTCGTTATTTTTTCAATCAAGTTCTGTTCGTAAGATAATTTTGAAAAATGATAAAAAATACCCTTATGACAAGTTTCGATCTTTTTTTAACCTTCTTTTGTCCTCAAAATCAACTAAAAAAAATAACTTTATAGCCTTAATTACTAATCAATTGTTGATGGTGGGTTACAATGATAGAATATGTTTGGGTTTTTTTTCTCTAAATTCTCACATGGTGCAAGTTTCAACTTGATTTTTATTATCATAACAATTTAATGAAGGTAGTTTTTCTGCAATTTTGAATCCAAATAAACCCTTCTTTTTTAACACCTACTCATAAAATATAGCTGAAACGGCCTTCAGTAGGTCATTTGGGTTAGACTTGATCAATTCTCTTAAATAATTTATTAAAGAGAAAATCTAAAAAATTATATATGGGCATTTTTGTTATTTTAAAATTTTTATGGTGCAGACTAGAATCCTTTTCACCATGCTGAGAGTTGTATTTCACTTCAATCAAAGGAAGACCCATATCAGACTATTGACATGCAAACCATTCCACCCACAACTAATTAATGAAAATCCGTTGATTAGTAATTAATTGAATTCATTTAATGATGATCAATCAATTGTAATGAATTTTCCATAATCTCATGAACCAGACCCAAGAAACGGGAGCTTCCAAATTAAAAGCTATGTTCACTTCCAGTAGTTTCAGATTTTGATCAGTGCTTCCACTCTTAAGTAGAATTGATAAGTTTTTTGTACATCTTTTTTCCGTTTTTTCTTGGACATCTAAGCCACTTGGGCTGATACTTTTAAGTAGAATTGATAAGTTTTTAATTCGTACATCTTTTTTCCAATTTTTCTTGGACATCTAACCCACTTGGGCTGATACTTTTTTTTTTCTCACACCTAAGGGCCCGTTAAAAAAGTGCCCTGTTCTTTACAAGTTTTGAATTCTTGTATCGAGAATTCCAAAATTCCTCAAAAGTTGTCCCTCACTGGATTTTTCTGAACTCTTCATGGGCCTCGTAGGTTTTGAAATTTTAAAGGAGTTGGAATTCTAAAAATCACAAAGCCTTTTTCAATTGACTTTTCAAATAGGTTGAAATCTTGAGAATTTGGAATGAAACAAGCAACTTAGAAATGCTAGCTAGGGGAACTAGATTGTCACTTCATTTATTTTCAACATCGTGAATTCTAATAAGAAATGCATGTAAAGAAGAGAGCCTGGCAGTAGGAAAAGAAAAAAGAAATATTGTCCGTACAGCTACCCTTAGACCAGGTAGAAAAGAAGCTAGATTAATTGGGCCACGGTCACTCTCCCCACCAAAGAAGGAGGCCTGGGCATCAGGCGTGTCAGTGAGCAAAATGCAGCATTTTTCATCAAATTGGGCTGGACGACCATGTCTTCCAATTCGCTCTAGGCCAACTAGATGGTTGGCAGGTACTTTCCAGATTCTTCTATCTGGCACTCTTCCACCTCCAAATCAGGGTCATGTATTGGCGCAAAATCAGGAATTTGGCTCATCATATCCATTCTGACAGTAAGTAGAAAGTTGGAGATGGTAAGTAAATTGACTTCTGGTATGACAATTGGATGCATGAAAGTAGCATGGCCTCTCTATACCCTTCTATCAATTTTCCTTCTAACCAGAAGCTTCTTTCCCTCTGGGATGGATCCCAATGGACGACTCCTCCAGACCTTCCAGTTGCAGTTGCTGCCTCCCTGCGGCAAGCAACCCAGCACCTCCCCTTGGACCTATCTTCTAAAGACACTCTGCTATGGAGCTCCCACCAGGATCAAGGCCTCTCTCTCTCCAGGAAGCTTGGCAAATCATCAGAATTCGTAACCACTCTGCTTACTGGTTGACCTGGGCTCCGCTGGTATGGAACTCTATTAAGCAACTCAGGGTCTCCTTCTTTGCCTGGAGGCTGCTGCATGGTAAGACCCCTTCTCAAGCTTGGGCTCAACACTCTGGAATCAGTCTTGCTTCTAGGTGCAGCCTGTGCCTCCTAGAACAGGAGTCTACTCTCCATCTCCTCTTCCTTTGCCCCTTCTCCTCTGATATATGGAAGTGGGTCCTTTCCAAGGCTGGTTTGGCAGTTGATGGCCTTCTTCTTCCTTCAAAGATCTGGCAAGCTCTTTCTCTCCACAGTGACAGCCTGGCCTGCAAAGGAGTTGCTACCATCTTCTTCTCTACTGCTTTTGCCTTATGGAACTGCAGGAATGATGCTATTTTTTTGAACTCTAGAGCCTCCCAGACAAAGGTCAATCTATACCTGACTGAGCTCCTTTCCGCCTCTCTCAAGCGTACTACCAAGCCTTATTCTGATAGACCTCTTAAGCTCTTCTGTGATTTTTTGTTCCCTATTACTTAAGCCTGGTTTGTGTTTTCTTGGCTTCTGTTTATTTTTTGGTTCTCCTTCGTCGGTGCTGTAGCTCTTTGAGCTTTTTCTCCTGTGGGCTCTTTGGCCCTATCTCCTTTCTTTTTCTCTCTTAATACAAATTGCCTTTTAGTAAAAAAAAGCTACCCTTAGACCAGCTGCCCTTAGACCAGACATCCGTCTCTGAGCGGTTAGAGTTTAAGTATTTCCGATAAAATTGTTTGTGTGATATTCCTGAGTCATGTGATATTGCACACATCGTATTGTGTGATATCCTAGGTCCTTGTGATATTGTACATGTTTCCCCATGTAATGTTTTAGGGCCGTGTCATATCGCATTGTTGTTGTAAGAGCAAGTCTGCAAGAAATATTTAAAATTTTAACACTTAGTTGCAAATGTTAGGTTACACTACTACAAAACTAAAGTTTACCGACGCAGTCAACATATTGGTAAACTTAAAAAGGCGTC
This sequence comes from Cinnamomum chago, assembly GCA_038049695.1. Classification (NCBI taxonomy): domain Eukaryota; kingdom Viridiplantae; phylum Streptophyta; class Magnoliopsida; order Laurales; family Lauraceae; genus Cinnamomum; species Cinnamomum chago. Next base: position 60,960,163 of record CP142457.1, read on the forward strand.
AGTAAATAAATTTACCGACGCTAGGGAAAAAAACGTAGGTAAATATACTTGTCGACGCGTTGACTGTGTCGGCAAGTTGAAATTAAAATTACCGACGCCACTAGCGTCGGTAACCTTCCGAAAAACACGCTGCCACTAGTAGTGTCAGCGTGTTTTATGTTTAAAGTTACCGACGCCATTATGTTTATTTTTTAAAATCACGGTTCCAATAATTGATTGGAACCGTTTTTTTATTATATTAAATTAAAATTTAATTTAGTTTTTTTAGTCATTTTAATTTAGTTTTAAATATCTAGTTATTATTATTTTAAATATAGAATTAATTATAAATCATAAATAAAATAATAAAAGTCTAATTTTTATTAATAATAAGAAATTTATAAAATATTATCAAACTTATTACAAACCAAATATATCAGATCAAACACTAATATATAAAAATAGAAGTCTAAAAGATAAAGCCATAAACATCAAGTTAAAAGTCTGATATATAGTAGTCTAATGAGGGTTTCTCGACATCTATGGATAATAAACATCATCATCATTATCATCACGTCCCGAAGAGCCCAGAGGATATTGTGGCGGCGGAGGTGGAGGAAATAGAGTACTTGGATCAAGTTGAAATTGTCCAGGGAATTGTATGTTAAGTTGAGCGGTTAGTTGCTGGATGTAGGCCGTACATGATGCAAGTTGGTTTTGATATGTGCTGACGTAGTTCTGATAGGTTTTAACTTCATTCTTATATGTGTTAACTTGGGTCTCATACGTTGCAACCTTGTTCTTAAGCTCCTGGACCACGGCATTCTCTAGTTGCCCCCCACTAGAACCGGACGATCCTTTCACAATTCTTCCTCCCCCTTTGACGTATCCCAAACGCGGCTTGCGAACCTTTTGAACTATCTCTTCTTTAGTGAGAAGAACTTGCTGACTTTAACCAATAGACTCCGCATCAGAGTTCTGAGATTGTGAATCCCTAAGAGTCAACATATCATTCTGCAAATATATATATATATAGAGTTATAAAAAATGTATACAAAATTTATTTGAATTATTAAAAAAAACATTTATATAAGAATTGAAATTAATTACTATACTCACGTAGTTCTGCTCCACTTGGGGGTCACACCAACATCCTGTATGGTGGTTAGTGTACATGAGTCTGTGAAACTCAATGTCCCCAAGGAATTGACTAGTATTGGGATTGACCTATAATAATATTTTGAGTTAAAATGATAAACATAAATAAAAAATAATTCACATAATTAATGAAAAATTATATATCAGTCCTTGCCGATGTGCTGCAAAAAATTTTGAACCATGGGAACTATTGTAATTGTTTCTTACTGCGCAATTTAATGCATTTCTCTCACCCAGTTCCTTAAATGATAATACAAGATTAATAAGAAAAAATAATAATGTAAATGTAGAATCAAATTAATATTTATATCACTAAAGCATATGATGAAATGTTTGAAACTTACCTTTTGTTCCTTAGCACTCCAATAATCACAGAGCCACTGCCAATCTTTATTCTCAATAACATCTGGATGAGGATGACTCTTTGCAACTTGCAGATTTACATATCCGCCAACGTTCTTAAAGTGTTGATGCAATTGACATCGCCAATCTCTATGTAGGCTCGCCATTTGACTATCCATTACCTTCGAAGAGTTAAGCACCTACATAAAAAAAAAGAGACAATTTTATTTAAACTCATCGCATGTAACTGATAAATTTAATCTTAACCATTACTACATACCTGTTACTTAAACCATGCAGGAAATTCTTGTTTTTGTTTTTTTTCCAAGTCTCAAGAATATTATTTCTCTAACTCCTTCATGTGTTCACCACACAGAATTATGGCAAATAAACATTAGTGTACATCAACATATATCTCAATGGTAGAAAGCAAATGTGGTAGATAGATTAAGTTACTCAAGATATTTCCTTATCTCTGGACAGTTGTTCAAAATGAACCAATGGGCATCCTTCCAAAGCTTGATGTCAAGTCGAATTAAGTCTGTTTTCCCTAAAGGACGACCTAGATGTCGAAAAATTGACAGCTGTGCTTGAGAATTGTTGTTTGGCCTGTCATAATTTCGTTCACGCCGATTGAATCTTGTCTCTATCCCATGAAAATGCATCGGATAGAACGTCAAAGCTTCGTTCACTATATATGCCTCTACAATTGACCCTTTTGGATGAGTTTTATTTCTGACATACTGTTTAAGTGTTCTCATATATCGTTCAAAAGGATACATCCACCTAGCATGAACTGGACCACCAAGAATGGCTTCTCGAGGCAAGTGTATGGCTAAGTGAACCATAATATCAAAGAATGCTGGGGGATATATCCTCTCGAGTTTGGAAAGAACAACAACAATCCCCTTTTCCTTATCTTCTAAGTCTTTGACATGTAAAGTCCTCGAGCATAACCATTTGAAAAGTTTGTTAACTCAAAAAGTGTGTCTCAGATCTATGGTGTCATAAATGGCCTAATTCCAACTTCCAACAACCGTTGTAAAAGCACATGACAATCATGAGACTTCAAACCAGAGATTTTGCCATCAGCTACATTAACGGTCCTTCCAATATTTGCTGGAAACCATATGGAAATTTGACAGACTTAAGAAATGCACAAAATTATTTGCGTTCATCTTTAGTCAATGTGTAAGCAGCATGAGGCTTAATCCACCTGTCTCCCGACTTTTGCAAATGCAACTCTCACTCCTTATATTCTTGTTTAAAAGATCTATTCTCGATTTGTCAGTGTCTTTTGACTTCCCTTCAATGCTAAGTAAAGTGCCTACCACACTATCACGTATGTTCTTCTCAATATGCATAACATCAAGATTGTGTCTCAAGTCAAGTTTTGACCAATAAGGAAGCTCAAAAAATATACTCTTTTCGTCCAATTGAGCTCTTTCACATCACGCTGACATTTCTTTCCACCAAAATCGGGATGCTTTCCAGGAACAACATTAATATGTTCTAGCTGCTTCAAGATGTCCTCACCATTTCTCACCCTCGGAGCCGTCCTTGTTTCTACAAATCCATTAAACTGCTTATTTCGACGAAACGGATGTTAAGTGTCGAGAAAGGGTCTATGCCCCATGTAGCCAACTTTACTTGTAAGACGACATGAACAAGTATCTTCATTACATACCGGACAAGGCATATATCCTTTTGTACTCCAGTCGGACAAATTTCCATAAGCAGGGAAGTCATTTATCGACCATAATAATGCAACATGCATCTGAAAATGTGCATCTTCCTCACTATCATATGTCCAAACTCCTTTCTCCCACAACTCCCTAAGCTCATCTACTAATGGGGGTAAATAGACATCTATATCTTTTCCAGGAGCTATGGGTCCTGGAATTAGCAATGTCATGATGAATGACGACTCTTTCATACATCTCCACAACGGCATGTTATATGGTCGGTCAACCCGCAGATGTAAGCAGTAAATAAGAATAGTATTTTGGTAAGGTTCTAGGGAACTTGACCCTGTGTGACCGGTTGACCGAGGTCCCTGGCCGGTCGACCGAGTCCAGGTTCTGTTTCTGCAGTGAAATGGGTCCATTCCATTTCCAAACTTCTTGAACCTAATAAACAATCCAAGCAATGGTAAAAACAACCTAACTACAATACACAAAACTAACTAATCAGGTCATTAACCTCTAAATCCATTCCATTAAACCAATAAACCAATTTATCATGTTTTCAAACCTCTAAAGCATCAATTGAGCAAAGAACACCTAAAACGTGATTTTCTCATACAATTCAAGGAAGACAAACATATCAAGCATCAATATAATTATTTACTTGCCTTAGGTCGAAATTGCACAAATCCACAAATCTTAGCTCCATAGTCCAACAAACCAAGTCTAAGGGATAAACAACAAAATTAAACTAAATTAAATATAAAATTACTAGAGGGGAAGCTCTAAGCTACCAAACACATTTCTACACCCAAAGTGTATTAACCCAAACCTAAGGGGAATGAGAGCTTACCAAACAAATGGGTGGATGGAGTGGTGGCTTGCAAATTGGAGATTGTTGAGCTTGCGAGGTCCACAAGGAGATGATAGTGATCATCGGAGGTTATGGGGCCCACTTGATCAGTGGCCCACTGATTAGTGGTGATGTGGCTCTTTGGTGGTCCATTGACAAGGAGAGTGAAGATAGAGAGAAATAAAGAATGGAGAAAGAATGAGAATAAAGAAACAAAGAGAGAGTGGAATGGTGAGATGGGTGAGGGGAGAAGTCAACGTGAGTTGACAGTGAGTGGAGTGAGGTGAGGGAGAGGTGAGATGAGATGGGATGAGAGAGAAAGAGAGGAAGAAATAAAGAAAGAGAAACAGAGAACGGGAGAGAGAAACAGAGAAGGGAGGAAGAAATAAAGAAATGAAGAGAAAGAAATAGTGAGATGGGTTCGGTGGTGGTGGGCAGTGAGTGAGCTGAGATGAGGGAGAAGAGAAAAGGGGAAAAAAGAGAGGGATGGGTTGCTGTGAGCTGGGAAGAGGGAGAGATAAGTGAGAGAAATGAGTGATGAGATGAGAGGTGGAGAAGAGAATGGAGAGCTTGGTGGTGGCCGGCGATGGTGTCATCTGACGGCGGTGAGGAGAGTGAGGACGAGAGGGATGAGAAGAGAGAAAAGGGGGGCGACTGCTGCTGTGTGGAGTGTATGAGAAGAGGGAAATGAAGATTAGGGAGAAGGAAAGAAAGAATAGAGGAAAGAATAAAGAAAGAGAGGGCGACTGACTATTCACGTGGAGTGAGGGGAGAGAAGGAAATGAATGAGGAGAGAGAAAGGAATGTTTAAATGGGTTTGGGTCCGGTCAGGTTTTACTAATTAAACTGCTTATATGTGGCCCTCTTAGTGGACTAGGCCTGTGCGATCTTCTTTGGCCTTATTTTACTTCAAGGATGCATTTGGCCCATGACCTGTGTCAGAATTCAGAACACACCCTAAATTGAGTTTTCATGGTTTGCCTTTAAAGATCAATGATTTGTAGAAAACTAAATAATGTTGATGGACAAAGGTCAAATGCAAGTGAAGATGATGCATACAAGCTGGTCTCATGCACCTTTTCTTGCTGCTCTTCCAATGACAAAGACCTCTCGACATTGCTTGACCGGAACTTCCTTCATAACATCCTTCCAAAGGTAATGGAATATAGAAGATCTGGAAAAAGAACTCCACTCTAAAATTGCATTACACAAATTTCAAAAGTAACACAAAAAGAGTATCATGCTCAAGTAATGTCATTGAAGCAAATATAAGAAACAGATAAGGGGAAAAATGGGGGGTTCTAGCCAAGACAGAGTCCTAACAACAGAAACCAAGCCATTAACTTCAAAGCCAAACCAAAAGGTCCAAACCAAGTAATAAGCCCATAACAGAATCAACTTGTTTTCATTTGTAATGCACAAAGCTAAGTTGACTAGATTCAACGGTTATTGAACAAATGGTAAACAAATTATTTCTCTATTCGGAACATAACTGAATTACTTTTGATAATTCCAATCAATTTCAGAATTAACATCTCTTTTCCCTCGTGATCTGTTTATTATTTTCATATCACTCTCACTAATAGCTTCAAGTGGGAACATCTTGTAGGAAAAATTACTTCTAGCCCATAATCCACCACCATTTGGCCAGTTGGAAACAAAATTGTCTAGCAAATGGAGTGCCCAATTCACTTGAATAGGTTGAAGAAGTGGTTCAACTTCCCACACAGCCTATTAAACAAAGAAGTAGATTATCTATAGTTTCCACTTCCTCCCAATGCATAAAATATAAATTCTTGTGGAGCTATGCTCCTCAGCTAAAATATAGATTTCAGAATTGAACATATCCAGAAGATAGACTCTTCCTGTAAGCACTAAAGTGGTTAGTGAAATTCATAGAGGTCAAATCATGCCAAGTTGCCAACATACTCAAACTGTAAAGTTCACACATTGCTAATTAAGCCACAGCAACTGTAAAGTTCACTTAGACAACTGATCTACATACAAAGATCAGAATTTGATGACCGAGACCATTGATCCAGTGACCCACAATCAGTGAAAGATGCCCACATATCTTCCAACATGGAAGATACTAGTTAAATATAGTTTTGCCATTTTTTTTTCAGACTTCTGCTCTATTCTTCCCTTAATCAACTGCGGGCCACCATCAGAAGGTTAGGATCTTCAAACCTTGGAGATTTCCAGGCATCTCCAGCATCCACAATGGAGTTGAATTTGGAAATTTTAGTTGAATATGCAATACTAAAATGGACCAAACATCACAATTACCACTACTACAATGCAAAAGAAGCACTGACAATCAATCAGTGGAAGCAAATCATAAAAAAATCAATGCAATTCTAGTAGCAAACTCTCAGGCTGTCATTGTCACGTCCCCCGAACCCGATTAGAGAATAAACCGGATCCGGGGAGTGAAATTTAGGGCTAATTAAAAATTTTGCCCTTTAGGCCCAAGGATCGTAAGTCCGCTGTGAGGATATAATATTTCAAACCTCAAGTAATATAAAACTGCGGGATTCATACGAATGAGGCATTTTAAATTTCGAAGCAATGAATAATAAATCTCATTAATAGTTAAAGTTGCACAAGAAATAAAATAAAACTTAAACAATGAAGTTAATTTATTACAATGGTCATCCCAATACTCAAGGCCATTTAAACAATTAAGAAGTCAATGATATGAAAGATTCAACGAGAGATAAATAAGAATGAAATAAAATCTAAGAAAGTCCCGATGAATCACTCTCGTGCTGGGAATGATGACGCTACTCTACGTCATCGGCACGCCACTCTCGTTCCTCCTCAGCCGGTTGGAGATCCTCTGGGATCTCTTCACCTGATTGCTCCTCGTAATAGTACTCACCTGAGGAGTCTGCACACCAAGGAATAGGGTCAACGACATGTTGAGCAATAGATAAGCAAGTATAATTAATCATGACATGCATCAAGTATAAGAGTAATGACAGGCATAATAATCAAGAGAATACAAGGAATCGAATCTAGGCATAAAGCATGAGTAAATAACCATCAGGATCATAAATAGAAATCCTAGCAATACTAGCAATCACCACTATCAATATAATGCAATGCACAAGAGGGAGACTCCGTGGATGTCCTAGCCACCTCACGGGGTACCAATAACAATCCTATTCGAACTACTGATACCAAAGTCCGGCTCCAGGGGGATCCCAGCTCCCAGTCCCGGGAATAGTAGCACGGTCCCAGCCGCTCCCAACTATTCAACGCCATGGACGCCGTCCAAAGCCGACTGCCCACCCCGATGTCCGAGTAACCGGCCCATCAATAAACCCCCAAACTGCAGCTGGCCATGATATGCAAATAATAATAATACTAATAATGTGGTGTTGACACAAGAATAGACAAGGACAAGCAAGTCTGGCTAGCTCAATATACAAGACACGTTCATAGGGATTATCTCATTTAAGTCAATACAAGACAAATCCACTTCAATGATAATCCCTTCAGTCTAGCCAGTCATGTTTATCAATTACATAACACGGGGTCCTAAGGTACACTCTAAGTCAGGTCCAAGTCCTAATTCTACAAGGGATTATGTTTCATAATTAATTAGGTGTTTTATGCCAAGAGAGTGTACAAGGAATTACAACAACGGATACAATTAAATAAGTCAAGGAGGAATTACAATCCAAACCTAGGCAAGTGTTGTCATCCATGTACCATATGTGTTTTAACGGAGTGCGTGGGAAATTCGAATAATCAATGCTTATAAAGAATTTCCTTGGTGTACAATCATGTTGAGCATTGATTGATTCAATTCCATACGCATTCGGTTAACCGTACACAATACACGAATACCTAGACAACCCATCGAAGCACACCAAGCCACGTGCTACGATTTCAAAACCCCATTAATGGTCACGTGAGAGTGGTTTCATGGTTTCCAATGTCTAAGGCCCAAACCTAGGCTAACAATCTCGTTACTAACAAGAAAGTGGTCTAAAATTGATCTACTTAACTACTTCCCTACCTGATCCCCAATCATCACGAGACATGTATCATTGGATTCTACGCTCAAAGAGCTTTCCAACGGTATATGGCTCGCGAAATTCCGATGTATGGTTCAGAAGTTATGGCCTATAGAAGTTACTCTTTATATATATATTTATATATAAATGTATATATAAAAGTGCGACGGACTACACGTGTGTCCAACTCATCGGATGGAGGATCCAACCTTACCAACATGCATGTCAGGTAACGTCCTTTTGTTTCTTTATTTTATTTTATTTTATTATATTTGATTTTATTCACCCATATGCTAAGGGCATGTCAGGTAGTCAACGTTCTCATATATATTTTTTTCTTTAAACTCATCCCATGTGCAGTGGCTCATCAGACAACATCTAAAAGTTGTCAGAATTCACCATGCCCTCCGATCGATCGGACAACAGGTCCGATCGATCGGTCTGAGATTCGTCTCAGTTAACTGAGAGCAGTTTCAGTCCGATCGATCGGACTGAAGGCCCGATCGATCGGCACTGTAGCAGAGCCCGAAAATGGGTTTTTCTTCTTCCTTTTTCCTGCAGAAAATGAGCCTTCATGCTCCCCAATTATTTTAATCATTATTTCTATTCATTCTATTAAATTAAAAACTTCCAAAGTTAAAATTTAACAATTTATCCAATCAAAACCACAATCTAACCTAACATGTAATTCCCAATAAAATACCCACAACAAACTTGGAATTTGGGTAATCTAACAAGATCATCATTACAATCAAAAGAAGACAATACAGACATGATGAAATATAATTGCATATCTACTTGCCTCAACCAAGAAGATTAGGAATTTGGAAAAGCTTGAGGAGAAGCTCTCTTTCGCACAACCCACAATCTAATCCGACCAAATGCAATCTAGAACGCAACGGAGAAGAAAAGAAAGAAAAAGATTAAGATCAAGCCTAAATCTAAACCAAAGAGAATCGATTGAAAGGATGAAAGTGCGTGAAACTTACCCAAACCAGGATCAAGAGAGGGAGAAGATCGAGAGGAAGAAGATAAGCGGTTCCGATCGCTGAGGTGATCTCTCCCGGGTAGAGTTCTGGGCTTGAGAAGAGAAGAGGAAGAAGAAAAGGCTGTTGTAGCTCTTGTTCGTTGCAGATACGAATAAGAGAATAGGGCTAATCCCTGATTAAGAAGAGAGGGAAGGGAAAAAGACTACTTTGCCCTTAAGTGGGTCCGGTGAAAGAATGAACCATTTGAAGGGTTTCTGATCGTCGGATCGCGACGAGCCAGAAGACAAAAATGATCAGCGCGACGAGACCTTTCCAACGAACCCAAAATCACGGTGATAGGAATTTTCCGGAAAAACACTCAATTTTTCCTAATTAGCAAACTACCCCCCTGCTAGGATCAAACGAACTCGGAATCGAACGAAACTTCGCAGACACTATCCTAACACTAAAAGAAACTCGCTCAAAGACTAAACCCACTTAAATATCTAAAATACAATTAATTATAACAATAATAATAATAAATAGGTCAATGGGCCTGCTATTAGGCCCAATTGGCCCAGTAAGGTCGCGGACCTTACAGTCATGTTACTGCCTTTTTTTCTTTCTTGCCCCCAATACAATCATTATAAACTACGAAGCCAGAAATCTGAATCATTAATATATGCTCCAACACTGAATACAAACAGAAAAATGAGCAGAGTCTCCATTCATTTATGAAAATAAATCCTTCATTTGACTGAGATACTTCTCATTCTCAAATGCTATAAAAACAAGGTAAGCATTGGATTCTTAGTACTTGCAAAGAAATAAAAACAATATCAAACTTGCACAAACCAAGAGAGAAATTTTACAAGGGAATAGGAGAAGGTGACCTTTCTTGGATTTTTTTTTATTTTAAAGTCATGCAGAGTCGATGACTGCAGTGAATGCAGTTGGTAGATGGCTGCCCATTGGAAGAAACTTCAAATTTCCAGCAACCAGAAACTTAAAATTTCCAGCAACCAAGGGTTAACAGCCTTCATAGTTCACACCCTAAACCGAACGACGATGCAAGATATATCATCCAAGCGGTCTGGTCCCATTAATGTACCTTGTGGGGATGGCCTCCAAACGGCATTTTAGTTGGGGTCCTGCAGCCATGGGCGATGTTCTCGGATTCCATTAAATCCCAAACCCTCTTTCGAATGCTCCATTTCCAAGCCTTGTCGTCACTGCTACTGATCTGGGTCATCTCCTCTTCCATTGATTGGCGGGCCTTGGAGTCAAGCCTCTGCCTCTCCGCCTCAAAACCAACCTCATCGAAGCTCTCTCACCTCCTCCCCCTGCCGCAGTCCAGATCCCAAGAACAATCCCTCTCAAACCCAATCTGAAAAACCTCGCAACAACAAAATAGAAACCCTAACTCCATAAATAATCAACAGATTCAAGACGAAATCGAAAGCTGAGAGGAAACTCTAACCTCTGATGGCATCGTGAAGCAGAGATTGGGAGACGAATCCGAAGCGGGGGTCGGTCTGGGACGAAGAATCTTCGCATCCATTGAGAGGATTTCTGGAGAGGAAGGTAGAAGCGGGTTGGACTCGACCACCATGAAAGAGAAGAAGAGAGTCATCTTCCTGTAACCCTCAACATCCTTTCCTTGTTCAAGTTCACCTCCTTCGTTTCAGAAGAGGAATCAAATGAAAAAGTGGGCTGGGGTTTTTAAGAGGGCATTGGCTTCTTGTGTCACTTTTGTTTAGGGGGGGAACCATTCTCAATATTTAGTTGGATTATTTTAAAATTTTGCTCCACTAGTATCATTTTAAGAATAAAACGAGACATAGAATTGTTTTGTGTGTGTCGCGTTATAGAAAAGTGACACAACAAACCTCCTCCTCGTTTACTCCTCCTCTAAAGTGACACATCAGACCATACTGTGTCATTTTATTGTAAAAGCGACACAAAAGCTCAATTTAAAAGCGAGACTAAAAGTCCTTTTTTGTAGTGCTTAGAGGTGGCAGAGTTGCCCATGAAGAATTGTTCTCCGATTGATGCTTGATAAGTGGAGAACATCTCTTTAATAGAGCAAACATGTCGAGTGACCCCTGTGTCCACCCACCATATTCTCTGGTGTTACCAACCAGATTGACTTCTGAGACCACAGCAGAAAGATTGATGTCTGAAACATCAGTGGAGAGAGTGTCAAATTCTGTCATGTTGGCCTGCGCAGGTTTCTTACTTGTATTGCCTTGGTCCTTGCGCTTACGACAGTCCTTAGCACGGTGGCCTGGTTTGTCGCACACATAGCATTTCCTTTTGAACTTCTTGTTGTCATTGGGACCTTGTTTTGGACCGTTGGGATTGTTCTTCCTCTTCTTGGAACTCTGCCCATGTTTCACCACATTTGCCTTAGCTTCTGTGAAGGTTTTTCCTGCTTTCTTTTCAAAAGCTCGATTGTCTTCCTCTATCCTCAATCTTATTATTAGGTCTTCAAGTTTCATCTCCTTTCGTTTATGCTTGAGGTAGTTCTTAAAGTCCTTCCAAAGTGGTGGCAATTTTTCAATGATTGCTGCCACTTGGAAAGACTCATTAAGAGACATTCCTTCTGCATGTATTTCATGGAGGATTACTTGAAGTTCCTGAACTTGATTGATAACCGCTTTGGAATCGTTCATCTTGTAGTCAAGAAATCTGCCAACAACGAATTTCTTCATTCCGGCATCTTCAGTCTTGTACTTTTTATCAAGTGAATCCCATAATTCCTTAGCAGTCTTCAATGAACAGTACACATTATATAATGTGTTGTCTAGTCCATTGAGAATGTAATTTCGACAGAGGAAGTCAGCATGCTTCCAGGCTTCTACAACAGCAACTACTTGCTTGTCTGTTTCACCTTCTTTCAAAGCAGGAGCTTCTTCATGGAGGAACCTAGCCAAGTTCAGAGTGGTGAGATAGAACAACATCTTCTGTTGCCATCTCTTGAACTCAGTACCATTGAACTTTTCAGGTTTCTCCCCATGGTTCACCATAACAGGGGTAGGGGTAGTGACTGGAGTATTCTTCTCAATACCCATGTGTGTTTAAAAAAAAACAGAAATCACTTAAACAGAGTAAAATTTAAACAACTAATAGTACTGTAAACAGTAACTCAGACTATATGGTAACCTGTAACTGGTTACTGAAGACTGAGGCAAACAGACAGCAATTTACAGAACAACGTGAAGTTCTGTAACTTAATGAATATAAAGAATGAAACTCAGTTTTACACTACTAGTTTCAGAAACAGAAGAAGAAGAAACCAGTAGAAAACTGACATAAACCGAAAGCAGAAATACTGAAGTAAACAGAGAACAGAATGTACTCAGAACTTTAAGAAGAATTTTGTCTTAAGATTGTAGTGTTAACACTAGCCTTGATCATCTGCGAATCTCTGGTCTACTAACTACAACATCAGAGCACTGTTTTCCTGCCTTCAAACAGTAAGTTCTTTTACATTAAAAAAATAGAGTGCTGTTTACTTTCATTTTAATATAAATTGTTCTCATAAAATGCTGAAGTACTTGTACTCGGAGTAAACAATTAACAGATGCAGCCCCTGTGAAGAGACCTGATTGCAGGCTATTTAAGCATCTCGTTTCATGCTGTTTTGATCATTCAATCATTCCATTTTCACTGCTGCTGCTGCACTTGCATAGAGTCAAGAAGAGAGAGTAATTGTGCACTAACTGGTTCGACAGTCACACAGTTTGTAGTGCTGCAACTGTTGTGGTAAAGATCATTGTATCCTGGGAGACAGACGCCATTGAAGCTCGTAAGCACCATTGCGGGGGCGAATTTTGTCTTAAGGACATAGTGTTAACACTAGCCTTGATCATCTGCGAATCTCTGGTCTACTAACTACAACATCAGAGCACTGTTTTCCTGCCTTCAAACAGTAAGTTCTTTTACATTAAAAAAATAGAGTGCTGTTTACTTTCATTTTAATATAAACAGTTCTCATAAAATGCTGAAGTACTTGTACTCGGAGTTAACAATTTAAACTACTCATAGAGTAGATTACATTCCCATGTATTCCCACCTAAAAGGATAAGTGGGTCCCACGTTTATTTTGGCTCAAAGATGACCAAAATAATGAGTCATTCTAACCATTTTTCCAACAACAGGTTCGAGTCTCTTGTAACTACGTGGGTTCATTTCTGAATATACTATCGACCCAACCAGTTCTCAATCCTAATTTCAATGGAATATGAAATCCAACCTTCCAAAGAAAATTGTTATGCGTTATTTGTTTAGAATCTACAAAAAAACTTTAACAAGTAACCATGGTTGAGTCATATTTTCACAGCAGTGAAAACGAAAGGAATAAAAGAGGAAGAAGACTTGAAGTCTCAATTGTATTGAATGAATTCAATTGCAATGTGTCGGATCTTACACCCCCATTGAGCTACCACTTATCCCAAAACTAATTGGTTATGAGAAACGGCACAATAATGATTTTATAGTGAGGGTGAATGCTCGACCATAATTATGACCGCTAAGGAGCGAAGGTGGACGTTGACCTCAAGACAATGCTTACCTCAGGACATCTTTATATACAGTCAAACATAGGTTGTTACACTTACAGGAATCTACTTACTAATTCTGTTTAAACTAATTCAAGTTGCGCTTGAATATAAAATTGAAATCATGTGACATTTCATGACAATTATAACTGTCATGTTCTAACTCAGAGACAGACACAATAACATACAAACTCAGTCGTCTCATATAATGATATAAATGAGAATTGATTCTTGTTCAGTTAAGTTCTGTTATCTTTAGCTTAGGCAAGTTAGCTTAGTTCTCCTTATCTCTTCCAACCCCCCTTCAAGGTCATGGGATTGTCGGTTAGTAGGAGCTTGGAGCGTAAGAACTGAAACTGTCGAGGGCGTTGGGCCTTTGGTGAAGATGTCAATGACTTGATCCCGAGTGTTAACATTGCTGATATGAAGATCTTTGCGAGGGACATTTTTGTGAACAAAGTGATCGCCAACATTGACATGTTTTTATCCTAGAACGGAAGACGGGGTTCAAGGCAAGTGAAATGAGGGGCGGACAAAAGTACATCCATATAGGGGCCGTCGCACCCAATGGACCTAAGTTCACTTCTAAAACTATAATGAAAATTTAGACTCTGCTTCCAAAATTAACATACAAATCATGCATCTGCCCCAAATACCGACACTAAAATCCTAGGTTTGTTCCCCAAATCCAATTGCTTGTTTGGATCGGCACCCCTCAATTGAAAATCCTGGTCTGCCTGCAATGAGTGAAATTGCTAAAATGTTGTCACACCAGATTGAGGGACATGTAGGAAGATACCCCCTGATATCCTTGAGTAATGTCCTTAGTTACATAAATGGTCTCAAATGACCTTTAAGAATTAAGAGATGCCAGCTCCGTTGCTTTTTAGTGGAATTTTTGGATGCTCATGTACAAAGGAGTATTCGAGAATTTCACCATCTATGAGAGTTTCAAAATTCCCCATACAAGAGTTCCAGGAGTTCCTCTACATAACCAGGCCCTTTGCGTTTACAAAAACTCGTGTGCAAGGGTCATACAGACTTTTAAGAATTTGTGTAAATGGTTGAACTCAAAAGATAGAAAAGTCTCACAGTGTTTAAGAATATCTGGCTTCAAATGAATGATTAGCGCATGTTTGTATAACACTTTTCCGCGGAAAAGTGGACGGTTTTCGGCGGAAAATCTATTTTTCCTGTATTTGGTGCGGAGCAATTCCGCGGAAATGATTTCCTGTCTCGTCAACATTTTCCTTGATAATAGTGGAAAATGGTTTCCTTTGGGGGGGAGGGGTATGAGAAATGTATTTTCTCTGAAAACTTCTCTCACTTTTCCTCACTCTTGTCCATTTCAACCAAAAAAACTTACAACTCTTTCTTTTTTTTTTATTTCTTTATATAAATTATTATTTAATGTTGAATAAATAATATAAATGCTATGTTATTTTTCTTCAAAAAACTATATCATCAAATAAGAAATTTTGATTTTCTATAAAGAATCCACAGCCGCACCAAACAACATTAGCACAAATTCAATGAGGATACTATTTTTGCACCAAACAAAAATTTCTAAAATCTACGAAAATCTTTTTCCGAGGTTTTAATTTCTATGGAATTTGCTGACGTGGTAATTTTCTCTTTTCGTGGAAAGGGTGTGTACACAAACGTGGCCTTATAAAGCAGAGCATATTTCTTTTCTTCTATGGTTCCTCTTTGCGTTATATGTTGTATATATATAGTTACACTGTTCCTTTTACAAAAAGATCTAAACCAATCTATAGATCATGAGAAGCAATCTACAGATCATGAAAGGATCATGAGGCAGCTCACCCATTTGTGTCAAAATCGTTCAACCTTGGATAGCATTGTGCTTAGTTCAACTCGCTATGTTGTAGTGACAGTGGTGAAGGAAAGTTTTCTATGTGGCAGGAGCATAGTTGGAGAACTCTCCGAATTGACTCTCCCTATTCATCTGATCTTGATGAATGACTGAGTCAAATATAAAGGAGAATTAGCCGAGTCATCTCATTTTAATAGGTTGATTGCTTTGCGAACCATTTAATAGGTAAACATAATTTTAAATAATTAAAGTTTATTTGTAAGTAATTATGTATGAGGTTTTGTAGCCATTAATTTAAAAATGGCGACTGAATACAATTTCAAATTTATATTTGATCTTTTGCACTCGATATTTGGATTAACAAATTATGTAATATTCAATATTTTTCTTTTATTTTTTATTATTGTACTTTTCTTTCATATATAAATAATTTACTTGATTTGATTATAATGAATTCAGATAAATAAGAATATTTTTACACCTTATAAGTTATATGTTTAATTTTAAATATTTCCAAAATTATTTAAAAGAAAATATGACCCTTTCGGGTCTCCAAAGTTAAAAAATTTTTATCGTTGAAAAGTCGGATCAGAGTGGCGAGTTTCTCAACCTTGTGAAAGGGACCTTTCATTTATTGGCTGTAGTGATTTGTGAACGGCAAGAGTATGTTATGTAGATTTTGAATGAGAGTTTCTTACGTGGGCGTCATCATCTTTCCATTTATGGTATGTATGTGTTTTTGGTAGACCATTTATAGTCTGTTGAAGTGATGTGGATGGAGCACATAAGGTGGGTTTGTAGACAGAGTGGACCCATTCTTATAAGGCGGCTGGAGCCTCGATGACAATGTCCACACAACAATCCAATCCAAGTCTGCGTACCAACAGCCTATTTTGGTCACATTGATATCATGGGTGACCTGACCTGCTCTGTTGGTTGGATCATGGATGTGACTCATGGTTGGTAAGGATACAGAATGTTTAATTAAGTTAACCGGCTCAGGGCCTATCAGGTCACCATACCATACAACTCCTGTCTAGATGCATGCTAGGCTGCCACTGTCAAAGTGGGACTTTATCTCGCAAGTGTTCTTATCTTTGAGTTTGAGAACGAATGGTCCTCTCGCTTGTCTTTGCTATTTAGATGTATTATTTTTTGGTAGAAAGATTTGGTTGATATTTCTATTAGATTCGCTGGTCGGAATATATTAGATTCGTTGGTCGGAATATGTTTGAGTCTATATTATTATTTCTCTGATATTTATATCATTGGAAAACTTACTTTGAAATTAAGGGCTTTAACACATTAGTCCTCTGTGAGCTCCTTTTCTCAAATTTCAATACTGTGAGCAGAGTAGTTTGCATGATTCTCTGGTCAATATTTTTTTTAAAAACTTTTTGGTGCAAAATCTCATGACATCATGGGATTTATTAGCTTATAATTCCTACAAAGAGCAAGCAAATTCTTTTTTTTTTTTTTTTTATAGAATACAGAAAGTGAAATTTTGTGAAATTTAAATACACATCTAACCACTATTTAGTAGATTTTAAGTTTCAGAAAAGCTTTTTATCCCAAAGATGCTTCCCGTAAAATTCATGACATCATGAGACAAAAAGCCTTAAATTCTTTTTCTCACTGTACCCACTGAATGAATGATTTACTCTGTGTCGACTTTAAAGTCCCATTGGCCCGTCTTTTCTATCAAATGAGTTGTTTTTTGGTAGAGAGATCTGAGTTGTTTTTTTAGAAAGATCATGTTGATGCTTCTATTAGATTCGTTGGTCAGGATATGTTCGAGTCCATCCCTTTTAATACTATGATATAGGTTTTTTTTTTTTTTTTTTAAAGGTAACTTGCTTTAATTTTTTTATAACTATACCGAAGGGACGATTTAATTACTCCTCCCTTGGGATTAGTGCCGTTATCATGGCGGGACCAATGAAATTCAAGTGGAGCCTTTATGTATTTATGTAGGTTTAGGAGCACATAAGCAGAAGATTTTTTTTTCTTGGCCTTTTTATTTATAGGGATGAGTAGAATGAAATAAATTCGTATGTCAATTTAAGATAAAAAAAATATTCCTTTGTTCTTTTCCACATTCCAGCTTGGCAAATCTAGGCCCTCAGATTTAAAGCTATGGTGGGCCCTACATAATTTCCATTAATGTGAGGGATTCTTCCTCTTTAAAGTTGAATGTTGGTTTAAAAAAAAAAAACCCCCCAACTCTGGCCTTAGAAGAAGCTACATCAGCTTCTCGGGGTCCATTTCTAGATGTGTCCTTTCAAAATCACATAATATGTGTCTTTTCAATAAAATATGTCTCTTGGACTAAAAATGTGCATTTTCAATAAAATGTCTCTTGAGCTCATTTGTGTAGATGTAACCCAATTCAAAGAGATGCCTTTTGACTCTATAAATTAAAGTTATTTTCAAAGTTTTTATATAGTATTCAAAA
Organism: Cinnamomum chago; assembly: GCA_038049695.1. Classification (NCBI taxonomy): domain Eukaryota; kingdom Viridiplantae; phylum Streptophyta; class Magnoliopsida; order Laurales; family Lauraceae; genus Cinnamomum; species Cinnamomum chago. The sequence continues at coordinate 60,978,030 of CP142457.1, forward strand.
TGAGCATAAATGCATATAAAACCTTTGTTTTTAAGATGAAACGTCTATGCTGACGTGGATTAAGCGACGAAATGTTTGGTTTTCATAATTTTTTGGTTGATTTAAATTTTTTAATTATTTTATTATACATGGAATTATATCAAAGGGATATTAATTTTAATATATTATTAAGGACTTAACATATGCGATGCACAGGGCCTTCGTGCTAGGAAAATTGAATTCTATTACTTGGTTCAGTAATGCTACCTGGACAAACTTTTTGGCCAGAATTTTGAACAACCCCTATGATATCCCTTGAATATTAGAATATTCAAGGGATATCATAGGGGTTGTTCAAAATTCTGGCCAAAAAGTTTATCCAGATAGACTTTTTGTATTTGGTTATGGTCACGTGACGCTCAAGGCGCACGTTAGTGTGAAACGTTGAAACGATTAATGGTTGCCAATTTTCCTCCTAGTGGTGGGATTCTTAAATTCTGAAAAGCCAAGTGTCATTTTTGATGATGCCAAAAAGTGGCTTTCGGGCACCACCGGTCAAGTGATATGTAATAAATGTGAAAATTAATGAAGAGAGAGAAGGGTAGAAGGGATTTATAGTGGTTCGGTCAGTATGACCTACGTCCACTTTAAATGATTGCTTTATTGCTCTGGGGAGGAGGTTACAAAGTAGTCAGATACAATAATGAGGTGTAGAAATCGAGAGAGATGCCCTTTCCTTTGCTAGGACTCCTCCTTTTATACTCTTTCTCCAACGGATGGGAAGAGTCTCCAGGGATCTCCAATGATGTACGCTCCAGTCTGGTGGAGTCTTCCGAACTCTCCTCAATAGATGAGCAGATTAGATTTCCTCCGCGGGAATTAGTAAAAGCATGTAGGTGAAACGACATGATGACTTCTTCCTTCAGTGGATCCGGACCCGGCCCCTAACGAGTAGAAGACAACCCGGGCTCACAATGGACTAAGGTCAGTTTGACCTGACCAATTATCGTGGACCGGGCCACTTGGGCCTAACCTGCCACTACGGACCGAGTCATTTGGGCCTGACCCATCAATTTTCCTGTAGCTAATCTGATTGACTCAGTTTGACCGAATGTGATTATTTAAATTGCAATCAAATCTCACTGGGAGTCCATTTTGTCGACCAAAGAGTTGGAGATAAAAATATAATAGAATAGAATCATCCCATTTTGACATTGGACAGCTCCATTCAAATAATTCATGAACCAAATGGGCTCATAGAATAAACATTAAGGTTAGCTAAGCTTTTGGGTTTCTTCATATGAGTTCATAGTCTATCCTCTAGGTCACTAAAAAAAGAATAAACATTAATTTAGCACACAAAGTGTTTGCGAACGGTGTCATGGGTTGGTTCTGCCCCAATGGCTGCCAATTCTGCCCCAATGGCTGCCAATTCGTAGGTTAGGAAATGGAATTGTCTTGATTGAGTGAAAAATTCAGCATCATCAGGTTAGCTCAACCCTCTTGATGTAAGGGATTTAAAGTTTAAAGCTATATTAATTTAATGGCTATTGAAAACCCAGTTTACATTTATTTTTATTTTTATTTTTGGTGAAAATCGGGTTTAAGCTCTCCTATGCAAGTCCTGCATGGCTGATCCCAAGTCAACGAGGCGCTGCTTTGCTTTGACATGATAATGACGGTTAATGTAGGAGGAAAGGAGCACATAGATGAACAAGAATGGCACAAAATATTCATCGATGCGGGTTTCAATCCTTACAAGAGAGGGGAATTCGATCGGGGCAGGTCCCTATTTGCGGACTTCTCGCTAATTATTCCATATTTTTACTCTCTCTGGGATTATTCTACTTAATAAGAATCATTGTTATGCATGATCTGAAGAGTATTGCATTCAGAAGTTAGCAGGTATATATGTGACAATGTGGATGGTGGATTGTTATCTTGTAACGTTGGATGGTCCTGATCCATCATGAAGTTGGATCCTCTGTGACCTGCATTGAGCCGTTTGATTCAATACCAGGGCCTATATTCTTTAATCCCTGTTTTAACATTGATGTTGATTCTAAATTGGGGCCCTTGAATCGCCAAACCCGGATGGTTACCCAGCTAGTTTTTACCAACACATGTGGGACACCCATGAGGACTGATACCACAAATTTGGTTTAAGAAGTTTTTAACAAAGAGTTTTCGCTAAAAAGAATTAATAATACCTTTATAGTTCTTATCTTAAAGAAGATTCATGTCGAATGTGTCATTGATCTTAGACTCATAAGCTTATGTAATGTCGTCTATAAAATTATATCCAAAGTAATTGCTAATAAATTGAAAGGTACCATCAACTCAATTGTAGGACCATACCAAAGTGCCTTTATCAAAGGAAGAGTTATTTTCGGTAATTACATTATTTCACATGAAGTGCTACATCACTTCAAGAAAAAAGAAAAAGAATAAACTTATGGGGTCTCAAGCTTTACAGGGCAAAGGCCTATGATCGAATGGAATGAGATTCGATCTCTTGAAGCTACTTTAGAGGGACTTTTTGTTTCATATGAAATTCATCCAAATCATTAAAGAATGTATCAACTTAATTAGTCTCTCACCCGATCCTCGTTAATGGATCCGTCTTGGGTAAAATTATCCCTTTTAGAGGCTTAATTAAGGAAAGGAGACCCACTCTCTCTATACTATTTTATTTTGGGAGCTGAGGCTTTATCTAAGATGTTTATAAAAGCTGATCGAAAATGAGGGATTGATTCATGGTGTGAAACTTGCTAATAGATAAGCTCCTAGTATCTTCCATCTATTCTTTGCCGATGATAGTTTCATTTTTTGCAATGCCTCTCTTGATGAAGCTAGAGAGATGAAATATATTCTTGATTATTATTGTGACTTATGAGGACAACTTGTGGGCTTCAATAAATTAGCTGTCAACTTTAGCAAAGGTGTTGTGCGCATCTGTGCGAAAGCATTAATCACCGTGATCGAACGATCAATCAACCACACAAGAGAGAGAAAACCACACACAAAGATTTATATGGTTCGAGAAACTCTTCTACTTTTACAGGAAAGAAACTCGACTTTGCTTTGGGTTCTCCACTGTGTAATTCACATTACACATTACATCCATAAATATAATGCTCACATTCTTCTCCCCTAAGAAACTCTATTTTAATCAACAAGAAAGTTCCGGTACAATTACCAAAATAGCAATGACCATGAACCCGCTTGGTCTTGACCCACGTTGTGAGGTCCCACCCTTGGTGGGCCCTCTAAGGGCTAATTTATAGTCTAATTAATCTTAATTAATCTTAATTGATGTTTAATTATGTTAATCCTTGTTAATCTCCGCTAATCTTCACTAATCCTTGCTAATTATTGCTAATTATGGCTAATCTTGGTTGATTACTTATTTGTTTGGGCTAGTTAGGAGCTAATTAGATTAACTAGTTAGACTTCCTAAGTTGGTTAGAATAGTTTAGTGGGTTAGTATTTTAATTAATTGGGTGTTGGGTTAATCCTAGGCTTTTAGAGTTAGGCTAGTTGTTAATAGAGTTTAACTAAGTGATTAAGTGGGTTTAGTAGTGCTAAGAAAGGTGCTCTCTCTCTCTCTTCTAGAAAGTTCCTAACCAAATGACCCAACCACCCTTAAACCCTAATCCCAATTCCACTAAACCCTAGGGCTAAACTAGTAACTAACCACCCCTCCTATCTATATAAAACCTCTCTTACTCCCATTGCAATAAATCCTAAACCCTAATCCCAGCCCCCATCCCAAGGAGAACCTCCAACCCTCTTCCCAAGAAAACTGCCCCAGCCCATTACTGTTCCTCCCAACTACCTTCCCTTCGTTCCACTCCTCTCCTACGTTGGAGAGAGACAACCAGCTACTGTTGCTGGGATTTTTGTGAGAAGCTGCTGCTACCATCTCTTCTTCTTCCTCATTTCCTCCAAGTCTCTGCTGGAAACTTCAATCAGAGAGCTGCTGTTGCATTTTCCACTTCCAGTTACTCTGCTGGAATCCCTTGAAGACCCTTGCTGCAGCTGATACACCATCTTCTTCTTCTTTCTCTTCATTTCTCCCATCTGTACCTTGTTGGAATTTCCATCCGGAAGAAGCTACTGCTGCTGTGTTCTTACCCTTCATTTCAGCTGGGAGCAGCCACCCCACTTCATCTTCTTCCTCCCCCATTTCATCGTCTGGGAGCCATTGCTTTAGTGCTGGGACAACCCCCTTGGAGCTGCTACCATTTGACTGCTGCTGTGTCATCTCCTCTTCTCCTTCTTCCTTGCTGAGCTGGGGCCATCCCAGTTGGACTGGGAATGTCTTGAGTCTTCTGCTGCTACAGCTGCTGCCATCCTGCTGTTTATCTTCTCCTTCTTCTCTAATTAATTCTCTCTGCAAGCCTCTCCTTATCTCAAGTAAAAAGGCAAGTGCACCTACTGATTAACATAGAATGTATGTGGTTTCCTTTGATTTCTATGGTTTCATCTCATGATTTGTGATTATTGAGTTTTAGAATTCTACCTGAGCCTAGTTGTGTATGGGATGGAATGGCCATTGATGGAAGATTAATAGGTCTAAATGATGATGGATCGGGCATTGATGTGATTTTGTAATTTTTAATTGTTGTTTAAATAATGGAATTGACTGGAATTTTTAGATTGAATTGAATGGGGAGGTGTTGAGGGCGACTGTAGCAGTGGCTCTGTAATAGCCACTGCTACAGTTGCAATTTTCCTGCAACAGAGGCGGTGTTGGATTTGTTATAATAGATTGTGATGAGATCAGTGGGGCCCAGGGGGCCACCTTCGGAGATCCGGGCCGCTCATCTCCTCATTGGGGCTTGGGCGACGCTAGTGGCATGGGCTGATCACGTCATGGAATCCTAGTGGGCCACCAACGTTGTAATTGTCGCTGCTGTCGCCAACCCATTTCATCTGGGTTCTGTTTGAAGAAGCCTGTCGTGAATTGATGAAACAGAGAGAGAGATGAGTAAATGAGTCAATGAGTGAATGAAGGAAGGAAAGAGAGAGGAAATGTGTTGACGTGGAAGGAGATGAGGTGGGGGTAGGTGGATGATGATCCACCTGGCTTGAATTTGGAGAGTGGAGTGAGTGTAGGATGACATGATGAGATGACCACCTGGCTTGAAATTGGAGAGGGAAGTGGGGGTGGGTGAGAAAAAGTTAAGAGAGTTGACTTGATGGTTTGGGGCTTGGGTAGTTCTGTGAGTGGGTTTGGGGCTTGTGTAGTTCGGTTTGTGGGTTTGGGCTTTGGGCCCAGTGGGGGCCCACTAACCTATAAACCCCTAGTTTCTTACTAATTGATTTAAGCCCTTAGTTTTAATACTTTTTATTAGCACCTTTAATTTTCATAAATTAGAATTTAGATCCTTTAATTTTCTTGGGCCCAGCGGGGCCCACTATTTTCCATAACTCATTAGTTTAATAATAAAACAAAACTTTTAGTTCCTAATGTGTACGATGGGACTCATTGATTTTTAGAAATTAGGAGAGTGGGACCTAACCTTAGGAAACCCTATTAAAATAAATTAACATGTTACTTACCCTTAAATTAATATTTCCGGACCCCCCTTTAGTCATTAAATTAATTTAATTAATTTGGACCCCTTTAGTGTGACACTTTTATAAATATCATTAGTTTTTATAAATTGATTAAGCCCTGGGTATTTACGAACCGAATTCGGATAGTTTGTGCATAACTTGGATATTTCTGTCAGACACAGACCTCAGTGCAAAGTTGAGATTTGGCCTGGAGTTTGCTGACTCAGGTACACCTGTGTACCAGATCGACCGGCTGGCCACCTGGTCAATCGGGTACACTGGAAATTCCAGAATCCAAACCAAGTCCCAACTTGATTCCCAGTGGAGCAGATCGACCCGACCCTTGCCAGGTCGACCTGCCACACTGTGAACTCTAGGGTGTGAGTTTAGCATTGTTTTATAATTAATCGATTGTGGGACCCCATTAACCATCCAAATGAACTTCCATCAATGTGCCAAGCACGAGTCAATGGCGTGGCTCGACCTTGACTCGTGGGGACCACTGTTTAGTGTTTTGGTTGATAAATCTAAGATGATTCGACCCCTAAAAGTTGTCAACAATGCCCTTAACCAACTAAGCACCAAATACATTATTTTACGGCATTAATGACATCGTTTAGAGATCGAATTACCGGAGATAGACCCGAACCTAAAGTGGCCCATTTACCTAGGATTGGACCGTTGCTTTTCCCGTTGATTCTCTGATTGAAGTTTATACTTCACTGTTATTTTACTCTGTCGTTCTTAGATCTTAGAATAGCTGTTTACTATTAATTAAACATAATTGGAAGACCTGAACCTAGGGTATCTAGAGGTGACCCGATGGTGTGATTTCGGAGATCATTGACCCGTGTCTGTGTCTAGGCGGGCCCTTACTGGGCCTAAGTGTGGAGATGTGAACCCGTTAGCTTGAAGAGGTAGTTTCTTTTGGACTGTTAAGATGTTATGGATTGTAATGGAACTGTTATCAGTAATTGATGGATTAGTTGCCTCGTTTGGACGGTTTTAGACCAGGCCATGTACTGATGGGCCTCGGTATGGATCCAACGAGTGGGCCTGGACCTTGAATGAGATCCAGAGACTGTATTGAGATGTGTAGATCTCTTAGAGATATTGTTAGGACCTTGTTCACGCAAGGCAAAGCCTAGACAGACACAGACCTTAGAGTTATTCTCGAGTCGGCATGAACATTCACTCGGTTGATTTAAGCTCAGCCGGTGGACTGATCATCCCCGGTAGGAGCTAGTTGAGTATTGGGAAGCTATCATGATGAGCTGTGTGGTTAAGACGGCAAGGTGTCATACCGTGCCGATCTGGAGTGTTGAGATGATGAGTTGATGAGTGATATTCGGGATTAGTTATTCCCTGGTGAGATTCCCCGCCGCGACTGTGTTCAGTATGGGAGGGCCGCGGCATAATATCCCGCGGTATTCCAGCTCGTGTGAATGTGCCACCTAGTTGTAGTAGTTTAGTTGATTTCTATTTATACTGATTCCTTATGATTTAAATGCACAACTGCCTAGTTCTTTTCCCTTGCTATTCATTTAACTTATGTACCCGTCTTTACTTCATTTGATATATATATGCTATGTTAGTAGTATGCTGTATCTTGCCAGATCGTTTAGATCTGACCCATTCTATGGTGCTTAGGCCTTGACCCAGAGATTCCCGATGACACACTAGCCCTCGTGGAGGCACCGGTAGCCGGAGAGTATGCGTGGGGCCCGGCCGACACGGATGTCGAGCCGGAGGGCGGAGACGAGTTTATTCAGGGATTTTGAGGGACTCACTTTGTTTGGGTTTTGAGTGAAACTTGTTGTGAGAAGGGTAGAAAGATAAAAATGTATAACTTCAAATTTACATTGACTCATTTTAATTAGACCACTGTTCTGCTTTCTTTATTATATATGATACCTATTGCTTCCGCTCAAATCAAATGTTATGCTTCCGCAAGTTTTAACCATTGATTGTTATTCGGTCAAAAAGTTTTAAATTGGACCTCACTGCGGCCTACGATCTTGGAAGTTCTCGGACTTTCCGGGAAGTAGCGCGCCAATTTCGGGTGATCGAACGAGTTTATCGGTATCCGGAATTGGGGCGTTACATTTTATGGTATCAGAGCGAGCTGGTCTCTAGGAAATAAAATACACTAGAAACCATAGGACGTAGTGAGGATTCGAGCGATGGGATACGTGTAAGGACGATGGATTGGGTAGAGTCAGTGTAGTCTTAGGTTTTGGACTTACCACCCCAGATGCCGAGTGCAAATCGGGGAGTGCATTTTGCTTGCAGATGTGATTGTGCTACCCATGCATGACTTCGACGTCATTTTAGAAGGACGGATCGATGAGGATGTGCATCGACTACCGGCAGTTGAACCAGGCAACGGTGAAGAACAAGTATCCTCTTCCCCGGATCGACGAGCTTTTCGACCAGCTTCAGGGTGCGCAGTTCTTTTCGAAGATAGACTTGAGGTCGGGGTACCATCAGCTGCGAGTCGGATATCAGGAGCTTCCTCGGATTGGCAGGCTACTACCGCAGATTCGTCAAGAGTTTCTCCACGATCCCAGCACCGTTGACCAAGTTGACACGGAAGGATGTACCGTTCGTTTGGTCCGATGCTTGCGAGAACAGCTTTCAAGAGCTGAAGGAGAGATTGACGACAACACCGATCTTGTCTTTACTTTCTGGCAGTGGTGGGTTCGTAGTCTTCACCGACGCTTCAGGGACCGGTCTCGGATGTGTTCTGATGCAAGAGGGCAAGGTTATTGCCTATGGATCGCGTCAGTTGAAGGAGCACGAGAAGAAGTACGCCACTCACGACTTGGAGCTTGCAGCAGTTGTTTTTGCCTTGAAGTTATGGCGGCACTACCTCTACGGCGAGAAGTTCGAGGTGCACTCAGATCATCGCAGTTTGCAGTACTTGTTCACGCAGAACGACCTCAACAACCGTCAGAGGAGGTGGATGGAGTACATCAAGGACTACGACTTCCCTATCAAATACCATCCGGGTAAGGCGAATGTCGTAGCGGACGCTTTGAGCAGGAAGACCGCCTTCGTCAGTTTCCTAGCAGCAGAGGGTGTGTGGACCGACGTCTTCAGCAGCTTAGACGTTCAGTTTCAGCCGCTCAGCGAAAGAGTTTTGCTAGCCACCATGTCAGCGTGGGAACCAGAGTTGCTAGGCAAGGTCAAGGACAGTCAACGCAACGATCCCAAGCTTGTTAGAGTGATCGAGCAGATTGACCAGAGGCCAGAGTTCAGACTGATTGGAGGAGTGCTCTACTATCAGGACAGATTGTGCGTGCCAGACATTCAGGAGCTGAAGGACGAGATTCTTGCGGATGCACACCACAGCAGATACTCGATTCACCCCGGCAGCACCAAGATGTACCAGAACCTGCGGAGCTACTACTGGTGGAACAACATGAAGAAGGAGATAGCTCGCTATGTCTCCAGGTGTTTGACGTGCCAGCAGATCAAGGTCGAACACCAGAAGCCGCCAGGGCTACTTCATCAGCTTGAGATTCCGCAGTGGAAGTGGGAGCACATCACCATGGACTTCATCGCAGGACTTCCAGCCACCAAGAGGCGCCATGATGGCATTTGGGTGATCGTGGATCGGCTGACTAAGTCAGCCCATTTCTTGCCAGTGTCGATGAGAGCAGGACTCGACGTCCTTGCTAAGCTGTACGTCGACAGGATTGTCTCGTTGCACGGAGTTCCGGCTTCGATCATTTCAGACAGCGACCCGAGATTCACTTCGCACTTCTGGGAGAGTCTTCAGCAGGCTTTGGGCACCAAGTTGAGCTTCAGCTACCGCCAGAGCTTTCGGGAGTGCATGACGTGTTCCACGTCTCTATGCTGAAGAAGTATGTGGAGGACCCGACCCACATTCTTTATCACGAGCCGCTCAACATCCAACCAGATGCATCGTACGTCGCCAGGCCAGTCGCGATCATCGACACCAAGGAGCAGGTGCTCCGGACCCGAACCATTCATTGGGTGAAGGTTCAGTGGGAGCATCACACTCCGGAGGAGGCTACGTGGGAGCTACGCGATCAGGTGGAAAAGGACTATCCACATCTTCTACCTCAGGTATGTTCTAGTCTTGTTTTACATTTGGGGACAAATGTTTTTAAAAGGTGGGAATGATGTGAGGTCCCACCCTTGGTGGGCCCTCTAAGGGCTAATTTATAGTCTAATTAATCTTAATTAATCTTAATTGATGTTTAATTATGTTAATCCTTGTTAATCTCCGCTAATCTTCACTAATCCTTGCTAATTATTGCTAATTATGGCTAATCTTGGTTGATTACTTATTTGTTTGGGCTAGTTAGGAGCTAATTAGATTAACTAGTTAGACTTCCTAAGTTGGTTAGAATAGTTTAGTGGGTTAGTATTTTAATTAATTGGGTGTTGGGTTAATCCTAGGCTTTTAGAGTTAGGCTAGTTGTTAATAGAGTTTAACTAAGTGATTAAGTGGGTTTAGTAGTGCTAAGAAAGGTGCTCTCTCTCTCTCTTCTAGAAAGTTCCTAACCAAATGACCCAACCACCCTTAAACCCTAATCCCAATTCCACTAAACCCTAGGGCTAAACTAGTAACTAACCACCCCTCCTATCTATATAAAACCTCTCTTACTCCCATTGCAATAAATCCTAAACCCTAATCCCAGCCCCCATCCCAAGGAGAACCTCCAACCCTCTTCCCAAGAAAACTGCCCCAGCCCATTACTGTTCCTCCCAACTACCTTCCCTTCGTTCCACTCCTCTCCTACGTTGGAGAGAGACAACCAGCTACTGTTGCTGGGATTTTTGTGAGAAGCTGCTGCTACCATCTCTTCTTCTTCCTCATTTCCTCCAAGTCTCTGCTGGAAACTTCAATCAGAGAGCTGCTGTTGCATTTTCCACTTCCAGTTACTCTGCTGGAATCCCTTGAAGACCCTTGCTGCAGCTGATACACCATCTTCTTCTTCTTTCTCTTCATTTCTCCCATCTGTACCTTGTTGGAATTTCCATCCGGAAGAAGCTACTGCTGCTGTGTTCTTACCCTTCATTTCAGCTGGGAGCAGCCACCCCACTTCATCTTCTTCCTCCCCCATTTCATCGTCTGGGAGCCATTGCTTTAGTGCTGGGACAACCCCCTTGGAGCTGCTACCATTTGACTGCTGCTGTGTCATCTCCTCTTCTCCTTCTTCCTTGCTGAGCTGGGGCCATCCCAGTTGGACTGGGAATGTCTTGAGTCTTCTGCTGCTACAGCTGCTGCCATCCTGCTGTTTATCTTCTCCTTCTTCTCTAATTAATTCTCTCTGCAAGCCTCTCCTTATCTCAAGTAAAAAGGCAAGTGCACCTACTGATTAACATAGAATGTATGTGGTTTCCTTTGATTTCTATGGTTTCATCTCATGATTTGTGATTATTGAGTTTTAGAATTCTACCTGAGCCTAGTTGTGTATGGGATGGAATGGCCATTGATGGAAGATTAATAGGTCTAAATGATGATGGATCGGGCATTGATGTGATTTTGTAATTTTTAATTGTTGTTTAAATAATGGAATTGACTGGAATTTTTAGATTGAATTGAATGGGGAGGTGTTGAGGGCGACTGTAGCAGTGGCTCTGTAATAGCCACTGCTACAGTTGCAATTTTCCTGCAACAGAGGCGGTGTTGGATTTGTTATAATAGATTGTGATGAGATCAGTGGGGCCCAGGGGGCCACCTTCGGAGATCCGGGCCGCTCATCTCCTCATTGGGGCTTGGGCGACGCTAGTGGCATGGGCTGATCACGTCATGGAATCCTAGTGGGCCACCAACGTTGTAATTGTCGCTGCTGTCGCCAACCCATTTCATCTGGGTTCTGTTTGAAGAAGCCTGTCGTGAATTGATGAAACAGAGAGAGAGATGAGTAAATGAGTCAATGAGTGAATGAAGGAAGGAAAGAGAGAGGAAATGTGTTGACGTGGAAGGAGATGAGGTGGGGGTAGGTGGATGATGATCCACCTGGCTTGAATTTGGAGAGTGGAGTGAGTGTAGGATGACATGATGAGATGACCACCTGGCTTGAAATTGGAGAGGGAAGTGGGGGTGGGTGAGAAAAAGTTAAGAGAGTTGACTTGATGGTTTGGGGCTTGGGTAGTTCTGTGAGTGGGTTTGGGGCTTGTGTAGTTCGGTTTGTGGGTTTGGGCTTTGGGCCCAGTGGGGGCCCACTAACCTATAAACCCCTAGTTTCTTACTAATTGATTTAAGCCCTTAGTTTTAATACTTTTTATTAGCACCTTTAATTTTCATAAATTAGAATTTAGATCCTTTAATTTTCTTGGGCCCAGCGGGGCCCACTATTTTCCATAACTCATTAGTTTAATAATAAAACAAAACTTTTAGTTCCTAATGTGTACGATGGGACTCATTGATTTTTAGAAATTAGGAGAGTGGGACCTAACCTTAGGAAACCCTATTAAAATAAATTAACATGTTACTTACCCTTAAATTAATATTTCCGGACCCCCCTTTAGTCATTAAATTAATTTAATTAATTTGGACCCCTTTAGTGTGACACTTTTATAAATATCATTAGTTTTTATAAATTGATTAAGCCCTGGGTATTTACGAACCGAATTCGGATAGTTTGTGCATAACTTGGATATTTCTGTCAGACACAGACCTCAGTGCAAAGTTGAGATTTGGCCTGGAGTTTGCTGACTCAGGTACACCTGTGTACCAGATCGACCGGCTGGCCACCTGGTCAATCGGGTACACTGGAAATTCCAGAATCCAAACCAAGTCCCAACTTGATTCCCAGTGGAGCAGATCGACCCGACCCTTGCCAGGTCGACCTGCCACACTGTGAACTCTAGGGTGTGAGTTTAGCATTGTTTTATAATTAATCGATTGTGGGACCCCATTAACCATCCAAATGAACTTCCATCAATGTGCCAAGCACGAGTCAATGGCGTGGCTCGACCTTGACTCGTGGGGACCACTGTTTAGTGTTTTGGTTGATAAATCTAAGATGATTCGACCCCTAAAAGTTGTCAACAATGCCCTTAACCAACTAAGCACCAAATACATTATTTTACGGCATTAATGACATCGTTTAGAGATCGAATTACCGGAGATAGACCCGAACCTAAAGTGGCCCATTTACCTAGGATTGGACCGTTGCTTTTCCCGTTGATTCTCTGATTGAAGTTTATACTTCACTGTTATTTTACTCTGTCGTTCTTAGATCTTAGAATAGCTGTTTACTATTAATTAAACATAATTGGAAGACCTGAACCTAGGGTATCTAGAGGTGACCCGATGGTGTGATTTCGGAGATCATTGACCCGTGTCTGTGTCTAGGCGGGCCCTTACTGGGCCTAAGTGTGGAGATGTGAACCCGTTAGCTTGAAGAGGTAGTTTCTTTTGGACTGTTAAGATGTTATGGATTGTAATGGAACTGTTATCAGTAATTGATGGATTAGTTGCCTCGTTTGGACGGTTTTAGACCAGGCCATGTACTGATGGGCCTCGGTATGGATCCAACGAGTGGGCCTGGACCTTGAATGAGATCCAGAGACTGTATTGAGATGTGTAGATCTCTTAGAGATATTGTTAGGACCTTGTTCACGCAAGGCAAAGCCTAGACAGACACAGACCTTAGAGTTATTCTCGAGTCGGCATGAACATTCACTCGGTTGATTTAAGCTCAGCCGGTGGACTGATCATCCCCGGTAGGAGCTAGTTGAGTATTGGGAAGCTATCATGATGAGCTGTGTGGTTAAGACGGCAAGGTGTCATACCGTGCCGATCTGGAGTGTTGAGATGATGAGTTGATGAGTGATATTCGGGATTAGTTATTCCCTGGTGAGATTCCCCGCCGCGACTGTGTTCAGTATGGGAGGGCCGCGGCATAATATCCCGCGGTATTCCAGCTCGTGTGAATGTGCCACCTAGTTGTAGTAGTTTAGTTGATTTCTATTTATACTGATTCCTTATGATTTAAATGCACAACTGCCTAGTTCTTTTCCCTTGCTATTCATTTAACTTATGTACCCGTCTTTACTTCATTTGATATATATATGCTATGTTAGTAGTATGCTGTATCTTGCCAGATCGTTTAGATCTGACCCATTCTATGGTGCTTAGGCCTTGACCCAGAGATTCCCGATGACACACTAGCCCTCGTGGAGGCACCGGTAGCCGGAGAGTATGCGTGGGGCCCGGCCGACACGGATGTCGAGCCGGAGGGCGGAGACGAGTTTATTCAGGGATTTTGAGGGACTCACTTTGTTTGGGTTTTGAGTGAAACTTGTTGTGAGAAGGGTAGAAAGATAAAAATGTATAACTTCAAATTTACATTGACTCATTTTAATTAGACCACTGTTCTGCTTTCTTTATTATATATGATACCTATTGCTTCCGCTCAAATCAAATGTTATGCTTCCGCAAGTTTTAACCATTGATTGTTATTCGGTCAAAAAGTTTTAAATTGGACCTCACTGCGGCCTACGATCTTGGAAGTTCTCGGACTTTCCGGGAAGTAGCGCGCCAATTTCGGGTGATCGAACGAGTTTATCGGTATCCGGAATTGGGGCGTTACACACGTGGCTAACAGAAGGAGGATGTAGAACTAGATGTAAATCTATAGCATCACTTTTAGGTGTTAGATTCATGGAAAATAATGAAAAATATCTTGGAAACCCTATGTTTCTAAATAAGAATAAAGACATTTGTTTTGAATATATAATTAATAAAATCAAGAAGGCAAATGCCCCTCCTTTCTCAAGTTGGGAGGAGTACACTTATCAAATGCGTTGCCTGGACAATTCCAGTGTATAATATGTCTGTTATACTACAAAGACTATTGACAGGTTATATAGAAAGTTTTGGTGGGGTGATCAATAGGATAACAAGAAAATATACACTATTAAGTGAAGATTTGGGAACCAATCAGTGAAGGAGGATTATGTATCAGAGACTAAAAAAAGGAACAATTTAGCCTTATTAGCCAAAACATGTTGGAGATATCTAGCTAATAGTGAACTTCTCTACTCCATAATTATTAAGGAGAAGTATTGCCCTAATAAACTATGGGAAGCCAACTTTAGGAAAGGTAATTCTCATTTTTGGAAGGGTTTTGTAATTAATGCCTTGAATTTTATAAATGAGAATATTTTTTGGATTATCGGTAATAGTGAGGTATCTCTGCATGGAAATGCAACTAGCATCCTTCTAACATGGGTCTTAGAAAACCTATTTCTTTTGTTGTAAACTCTAGTTAAAGACCTACGGGCCATGAGAGGACATGGAATGAGACTCTCATAAGAAATAGTTCTAATATCAATAAAGATGTGGAAGATATCCTTAAAACTCATATTTTCGGTCGATGTAGGGAAGATAATTGTCTGGACTTATACAAAAAGTGGTCAAGTGACTGTCAATTCATCTTATGAAGTGCTCGCTGCAAATAACTCAGATAATGGTACTGAGCTGATGAAATGGAAAGACTTTTGGAGACTGCCAATTCCTCATAGAATTCTTCTTTTTGGGTGAAAATATCTTTAAAACGCTATTATGGGTAAGACTCTTCCTTAACTCCAAATTAATATATATATATATATATAGATATATAATGCTTCTTGCCCAATCTATGATTGTGTGGAAGAGTCAATTGAAAATGCCCTTTTCCACTGTAATCATGTGAGAGCAATTTGGTTTAAATCCCACTTTGGCTTTTGGCTCATAAAATCCCTATCCATGACTTAGTTCAATGGTGGACGAATTCTTTTAATTTTGATCAACCAACTCTCCCAACTAATAACAATCTATCTAAAGTTTGGGACTTCCCATTTGGAAGGCCAAAAATGACTATTTATTTAACGGAGTTCAATTGAACTCCTTTAAATCACTCGGTTAAATTTGGATTTTGATGTTGCTATCCCTTCCTATTACAATGAAAAAAAAGTGAAAGATCTAATTAAAAGACCCCAAGCCTTTGTATGATTATTAGAATAAATGTGGTTTTAGTTTTTTTTTCATGTTGCATTTAAAATAACGGATGATAAAGTTCCTTTTATTTTATTTTTTCACATCTTATGGTTTAATGGATATATCATATGTGCAGCAGTAGTTGGAGGAAAAGGGTGCATCTTATCAAATGAAGCCGACACAAGGGTAATCGTTGTTGCTTTGAATAGAGCCAAAGTTTTGGGGCGTAAAAAGGGGCCAAGTTTTATATGATGTGATGGAGGGAGTCCAAGCAATTAATGGTTGCCAAGGACTGTGGCAAAATCCCTTTTTGTCACATCCCTAAAGGCTAAATGAGGTGGCACGCCCGATGGCCAGATTTTGTTAATCTTTTAATTGTAATGTTGAGTGGTTGAACTCTTATCCAGACCGGTTGGTCGGGTTCCTCCCTTCATGAGATGTTTTGATGTTTATGGTCGCTTTATCTTGCTTGTTGATGTTTGTCTTCATTTTGGTTATAATATAATTCTTTTACCAACAAAAAGAAAACGTTGATGTTAATGAAATTAAACTGAGGTTAGAGCTATAAGCCTAAGCAATAGACTTGGAAGTGCATTTTTGTCTTTTCCACAGAAAATGTGTTGCACCTAATAATAAAACAATAGGCGATGGAAAATGGGAACAATTTGCATCTATATCCCAAAATCCTCTCATTGCACTAATTTAGTCTCTAAGTCTCACACAACTACACAAGCTCTACATGAGTGACAGAGGTGAAACTCAACAGGCCCACCTATAAAAAAATCCTTCCAGACAGGACATTGCCACATATAACTCCAATAGGTGTTGGCCCACGAAAAGATTTTAGCTTCTGCTGCCAATTTTATTGTCTTCCCAGCTTGCTGCTGCTATTGATTAGCATCACCCACCTTGTTAATGAGATTTCTTTCTCTGTTGGGCCCACACCCTGCTCCCTATCGTGGCTTCTGTGCAACAGGTTAACCAGGAGTTTCAAGACTTAAAACCTCCACGTCTCGATACAAACCCTGTTCCCTACCAGGAGTTTCAAACCTTCAAAACCAGGAGTTCAGAAAAATCAAGTGAGGGACAACATTTAAGGAATTTTGGAATTCTCGATACAATAATTCAGATCTTGTAAAGAAAAGGGCACTTTTTTAACGGGCCCCTAGGAGTGGAAATAAAAAAAAGTATCAGCCCAAGTGGGCTAGATGTCCAAGAAAAAAGGTAAAAAAAGATGTACAAAAAACTAATCAATTCTACTTAGGAGTGGAAGCACTTATCAAAATCTGAAACTACTGGAAGTGAACATATCTTTTAATTTGGAAGCACCCGTTTCTTGGGTCTGGATCATGAGATTATGCAAAATTCATTACAATTGATTGATCGTCATTAAATGAATTCAATTAACTAATCAATGGATTTTCATTAATTAGTTGTGGGTGGAATGGTTTGCATGTGAATAGTCTGATATGGGTCTTCCTTTGATTGAAGTGAAATACAACTCTCAGCATGGTGAAAAGGATTCTAATCTGCACCATAAAATTTTTAAAATAACAAAAATGCCCATATATAATTTTTAAGATTTTCTCTTTAATAAATTATTTAAGAGAATTGATCAAGTCTAACCCAAATGACCTACTGGAGCCCGTCTCAGCTATATTTTATGCATAGGTGTTAAAAAAGAAGGGTTTATTTGGATTCAAAATGGCAGAAAAACTACTATCATTAAATTGTTATGATAATAAAAATCAAGTTGAAACTTGCACCATGTGAGAATTTAGAGAAAAAAAAAACCCAAACATATTCTATCATTGTAACCCACCATCAACATTTGATTAGTAATTAAGGCTATAAAGTTATTTTTTGGTTGATTTTGAGGACAAAAGAAGGTTAAAAAAAGATCGAACCTTGTCATAAGGGTATTTTTATCATTTTTTAAAATTGTCTTACGAACAGAACTTGATTAAAAAAATATGGAAAACCTTTATACTTTTTTAAAACATCCAAATTCTTGTGTACTTTTCTGAAAATGAGTGAAAAATCTCCAACTTATTGAAAATTTCCTTTTGTGAAATCAGTCAACAAGAGGACAAAAGAATGGTAAAACCGCATGAGAGGCGGTCATTAAACACCATTTCAAATAATTTGGGTCCACTTTATTGACTTGGATAGAATTCCCGTGCATTGTGGAATAAAGAAGAAAAACGAAGACCATCACGACGATGAAGAATAAGTGTATCATTTATGTTTTGTTTTGCAAGGTTCATTCTTTTCAAATACTTCACACACTTAGAAACACTCTCCACTTTTGAGTCAATATATATATATATATATATATATATATATATATATATAATTTTATTTTTTTGCTTGAAGATAAGTTTGTATACAGAGGAAAGGAAACTGGGCAGAGCCCCCAATACCGAGAGCAAAACAAACAGAGGGAGGCTTACCAAAAAAAAAAAAAAACCAACCCAAACATGGCAGCAAGGCCAAACTGCAATCTATTAAAAAACTGCGCAGAACTTCTCAGAAGGGCTGCGTTACTGACACGTGATGGGTGTTCGTATAATCTTGAAATTTAAAAATATTCTGATGAATGTGAAACAATATTTAAGGTCCAAACTATTTAAGATCCAAACTTGCTTTCTCTTGTATAGAGTTACATATTTATAACAATTTTTTATAGGGTATGGATGAGTCTCTGGAAGTTGGGGATAAATACAAAGTGGATAAATACAAAGTGATTTTTATCAAGAGTTCAAACCTTAAGTAGAAATCTGTTGAGGTCAACGTCCACCCTCGCTCATGAGCGGTAATAATTGTGGTCGAGCCCTCGGCTTCACATAAAATTATTGTTGTGCCGTTTCCTATCACCAATTGATTTTGGGATAAGTGGTAGCTCCATAGGGTGTAAGATCCTACAAGTGGTATCAGAGCTTCATTATCACAATAGAGATAGAGTTCTAAGAAGACTTGAAGTTTATCTGTCATGATTTGTAGCACGGTAGGCCAGTTGAGACAGGTGGGCAATGCCTGACCAGTTGAGACTAGGTTGGCTAACACCCCCCATAAAACTATTGTTGTATCGTTTCCTATCACCAATTGGTTTTGGGATTCATTATCACAATAGAGATAGAGTTCTAAGAAGACTTGAAGTTTATCTGTCATGATTTGTAGCACGGTAGGCCAGTTGAGACAGGTGGGCCATGCATGACCAGTTGAGACTAGGTTGGCTAACACCCCCCCCCCGTAAGCTGAAGGGCCATTCAATGACATGAAGCTTGTCTTTTAATAACTGAGACCTTGCTGAGCTTAGACCCTTCATAAATATGTCAGCTAACTAATCTATAGAACTGACAAAGCGCACTTGAATATCGCCACAAATGACCTTCTCTTTTATGAAATGATAATCAACCTCAATGTGTTTGGTGCGAGCATGAAAAACTGGATTAGAAGCCAGGGTAATCACACTAATATTATCACAGTAGATTGAAGGAGGAGTTTTCATATAAATTCCTAAATCTTTCATGAGCATATGAACCCAAAAACAATTCCGCAGCAGTGAGAGCCAGAGATCGATACTCAGATTCTGTGCTAGATCTTGACATGATTGGTTGTTTTTTGGCATTCCAAGAGATAAGATTGGGGCTAATAAAAACAGCATAACTACAAGTAGAGCACCGATCAGCGGGATCGCCTGCCCAATCTGCATCTAAGTAAGCAGTGAGTGTGAAAGAACCTTTTCGAAAATATAGTCCATGTGTGATTGTCCCTTTAAGAAAACGAAGAATCCGTTTTACCACCATCCAGTGGGTTGATCGTGCGTCATGCATAAATTGACACACTTGGTTCACTGCAAATGCAATATCTGGCCTTGTCAGTGTGACGTATTGAAGAGCACCAACCACTGAACGATATTCTTGAGCATATGATATTGGATTACCAACATATTTAGAGAGTTTTAATCCAGATTGAACCGGTGACTTAAGAGGTTTAGCATCATGCATCTGGGTTCGATGAAGTATGTCTAACACATATTTAGTCTGTGTAAGGTATAAAGCATAGGGATCACAGTGAACCTTGATACCAAGGAAATAATGTAGTGGGCCCAAATTTTTCATAGCAAACAACCGACCAAGCTTGCGTAAGAGTTTTGGTAAAGTAGCAGTATTATTACTAGTGACTACTATGTCATCAACATAGATTAATAAAATCATAAATTCACCACCAAAATTGCGGACAAATAGTGATGTATCCACAGAAGAGTCAATAAACCCAAGAGTTTGAAGGTTATTTGTAAGGCGAAGATTCCATGTATGAGGGGCTTGCTTAAGTCCATAAATTGCCTTCTGGAGCTTACAAACATAGGTTGGGTGGTCGGGATCCACAAATCCTTGAGGTTGTTTCATGTATACTTCCTCATATAGTACACCATGTAAAAATGCATTGTGAACATCCAATTGGTGTATAGGCCAGCCTAGTTGAACAATAAAAGAAAGAACTGGTCTAATGGTGTTGTGTTTGACTACCGGACTAAATGTGTCACTATAGTCCAAGCCCGATTGTTGGTGGAACCCTTTGGCTACAAGATGAGCCTTGTATCTTTCTATAGTGCCATCTGACCGTTATTTTATTTTGTAGACCCAGCGACAACCTACAACATTCCTCCCAAGCTACAGAGGGACTAGAGTCCATGTACCCTGACGTTGAAGAGCATCAAATTCAAGAGCCATCATCGTACGCCACTCAACTGATTTTACTGCTTGGGAATAGAATGTAGGTTCTCTTTCTGCAAGCACACTTTGAAAAACTTTTGGTAATGGATGTTTATTGACTATTAATATTTTTGGTTTAAATATACCATCCATTGACCGTGTGCGCATAGTATGAGGGCGTTGAGAAGGTTGTGATGAATCTGATAAATGGGCTAATTGAGATGGTAGATTGGACTGTGGCAGAGGGATGTCAGCCGATCCAACAATTTGTTGATGGTGAGTTACGGCACCGGAATCACGCACCTTGGTAGACTTTCCACCTCTATAACGAAGTATTGAGGAAGGCAATGTAGAGGTCTCATTGAGAGGTTGCTTTGGAGGCTCAGGTGGCAGATGATGTATACACGCAGCACCTTTTGGGAAAGGATGCTCAACACGTGGTAACTCCAACATTTGGGTGGGAGGAAGCACATGTGTGGGCTTGATGTGTTGGAGAGGCATTTTGCCTGAAGCGTCCAAACTGCTTAAAAGTAATGTTTGGTCAGGGCAAGTAATGGATTGTAAGTGCATCAACCGAGATGGGTCTGTGCTAATGGAACTGATGGGTGGCCCAGTCACCGATATCGGCTGTGAGATGGAGGCCGGATTTAAAGACAAACTAGAACCTAGCGACGCTGCTGTAGGTATGGGCAATGTTTGAGAGTGAGCCATACTTTGCGGGCCAGACTTAGAATCTGTCTGAGATGTGGCTCTTTGTGCAGGAAAATTGGGTGGATCAGTAGGTGCAATAGCAGTGGGTCCAGAGGCAAGTATAGGCCAAACACTGTGGTGACCGGGCAGTACATTCTCACTTGTGCTAGAAGAAGAAATAAAATCCTACATATTGTTAGTAATAAAGGGATAGACCATCTCATCAAACACCACATGCCGACTCATGTAAATTCTACTGGTAACAGGGTCCAAACATTTATAGCCTTTATGATCCCGCCCATAGCCAAGAACAACACAAGGAATGGTGCGAAAAGATATTTTTCCAAAGGTATAAGGGTGAAGATATGGAAAACAAACACACCCAAATGAACGTAAAATCATATAATCTGGTGATTTATTAAGGAGTTTTTCATAAGGAGACAAGTGATTAAGCATTGGACTAGGCATTTTGATTATTAGAAAAACAACTATATCAAATGCAACATCCCAAAATGATAAAGGAATGCTTGAATGGGCCAAAAGAGATAGCCCTGTTTTGACAATGTGTCGATGCTTCCTTTCAGCGGCCCCATTTTGTTCTGGCGTATGGGGACATGAAATACAGTGAGAAATGCCATGTTGAAGTAAGAAATGTTTAAATCGAGTACTAGTAAACTCACCACCACCATTAGATTGTAACATTTTAATTTTACGATCAAACATATTCTCACCAAAAGATTTAAAACTGGAAAAAGATATCAAACACTTGAAACTTAGTAGTAATAGGAAAAAACTAGCAATATTGACTACAGTCATCGATGAATGTCACATAAAAATCTAGCCCCACTAAGGGACGAAGCGGGAGAATATCCCCAAACATCAGAGTGCACTAGTTCTAAAGGAAAGTTAGAAATTGAAGTAGACTTTTGAAAGGGTAACCTGCACCATTTCCCCATTTGACACGCAGTGCACACTAATTCGAGCCTGGAAGTTCCATGGACAGAGAGTGATGAAGCAATGTGTTGAAATATCTGTGATGTAGGATGACCTAAGCGGCGATGCCAGAGATTGCTAGAATGGCAAGTAGTACTGAAAGCAGACGGAGAAGTAGGTAGGCTATTCTTGATGTAAGATTGTAGAGGAAGAGGATAGAGACCATTACTGGTCCAACCATGGAAGAGGATCTTCCCCATTAGAGAAATGTTGAGAGGAACCAGTGTGTGAGATTGTCAGGCGCTTACGATTTCCAACTTGAAGATTGTCATTACCCGCATATTCTGAATGAATGTTCAGGTTACTAATATCCGGTGTCACATGATTAGTAGCACCCGAGTCTATAAACCAGGTTGTTTCTCCTTATTTAGCGGCAGCCATGGCTTGAAGTTTTTCTGGTGGTTGCCACCCTTGGAAGTAAAGATCCAACCTACTAAAACACTCAAGAGCAGTATGCCCAATGCGATTGCAAATCTGGCATGCTAGAGGAGCTTGCTTTGACTTTTGAGAAGAGTGCTGAGTAGACGAGCCACCCCTAAAATTAAAATTACGCCCTCGACCTCTGCCACAATTATTGGATCTCCCACGAGAGCCAGATCATCCACCGGAAACAGGCGTGTAGAATGCAATGGCAGGTGATGTAGTTGCTGGTGTAGAATTATGCAATTCTATTCGTAGTTCAAAGGTGAGAAGTTGCCCAAATAGTTCCTCAAATGTAATCGGAGTTTCTCAATTAGCAATAGAGGTGTGAATCGAGTCATATTCAGGACCAAGGCCCTTGAGGATTTGGTTACACAGGTCATACTCAGTGACTGGTTGAGCGATAGCTTCAAGGGAATCAGTAATACCTTTCATTTTGTTAAGATAATCAGTGTAACATCCCGAAATCCCAAGGTAGCTTAGTTAATTGTAGTTTTAACTAATTAAGCTCGTTATAAGCCAAATAGGTCCGATTAATCATTAGGATTGCGCGTGCGAAATTGGGTTGAGATTTGAGCCCGTTTGGGTACAGTCGGGGTGTGTGTCGCTATTTCCGGAAAGTTCCGAGGGCTTTTTAGTATTTTCCGTTTTTTGAGATTTTGGTACTGTTGGGAAGATGATTTTATTTCCTAAACTTTAGTCTTCTACACCATCTTGATCTGGACCCTCGAAGACACTCACATATTGAATAAGGGCATTATGGTTGTTGACATGCCCAGTCTTATTTTAGGAAGTGTTATCTTGAGAGAATTAACTTTATTTTTTTTTCTTTTACTGTGGATTCTTTGCAAGCTTTACACTTACCCCCTTCTTTCACTTTCCAATGTATCTATTGGATTTTGTTGTCTGTTTTCTTGCGTTTCATTAATTTATGAGAAACCCACCATATTTGGGATGTATAAAAAAATGATGACATGATCTCCCTTTGTTTATTGATATAAAAGCCCAAAAAAAAAAAAAACTATAGTCTTTGTTGGATAAGATTGAATTCAATCTCATGTGCCCACAAACTGTTTGATGAACTCAACCAGTTAATCTTTATTGAAATATGCTTGTCCCTTGACTGGGCTTTTTGTTACATCTCCGTTACAAGTTTAGAAGCTATTGTTCTCACTAGGGCTAAAGTTCTTGCTTGATCTTTTAAACTTTTTCTTTCTTTTGAAAAAATATTTCCTATTGTTTGTATCCTTGCAGTTGAAAAACTTTCCCATAATTTATCATGCTCAATTTAAATTCCTCTATAAGGTTATGCAATCACTCTGTCTATGAGAAATCACAATCATATGGAATTTTTCTTTGACAATAAATTTGCTCAAGAACTTTATCATGGTTTATATTATGTTTAAAATATATCCTGTCCGAATGTAAGAAACCTCATCTATTTCTTTCAGTGCATGCAAGTGTTTGTATAATAAATGAAGGGGCCTATTTGGTTGGACTTTCGACTTGCATAGGTTATTTGTAAGATCGTAAAAAAGAGCTTGAGTGGACCAATTTACAAAAGGTAAGTTCACAGCACCATCACTCTTTCATTGAGAGGTTTTTGTTCTCCTTTTTCTATTGTTATTATTATTGTCATTGCTATTTTTTTTTAATTTTTAATTTAGGAAATAGTTGTGCAAAACCAAGTTCCTATTCAACTAAATTGTCTGGAGAAATAATTGGTGGACCCTTGTTTCCCTTCTATATGATATTTCAATTTTCAACCAAATTGGAAAGGTCTCTTGTTTAAGGTCCTGTTTGGATGCCATCTGTTTTTCCTTTTAAGAGTGAAGTGGTTTTGTTATGACCAATATGTCTGAGGTGGACTTGAACCATCATGTTCACATCTTAGGGTGAAATATATGTGCATAAAAGAAAAATGTCTATATGGTATAGGTGGCCTTTGTTGGGCCCTGTTCTATTCTATCTACAACATGTCGTGAAAGAAATGAGTTCTGTAAAAAAAAAAAGACAGGAAAAAGAAAAAAGAAAATAAGATCTGTTGAGATGATATTGACTGTAAATATCTTCCCCATCAGTATATTTCGAATCATAATCGAGTCTTATGTCATCCATTTACGATCAGCTTTGAGTACTAGTTTTCTCTTGCGATATGACCGAATGTGTCTTTCTCATTTGTTATAGATAAGGATTACCATTTATAGTATACTATGACTATTTAAACTGTGTTGTTGCCCAATCACATGGATAGGATTTGTATTTTTTTACTATTTTATTTATAAAATTTGCATTGTGACATTTTTTGCATACCTTCTCTGGTTTGGACAAATACAAAGCACATGGGAACATGAATAAGTTGTTGGTTTTGTATATGCAAGAGGAATTTTTTTAACACCACCAGTGCTTGATCCACATTCTGTTTTTGTTCTATTTAGCTAGGAAAGTTGTGATTCTGATTGTTATGGAGTTATGGTGTGATTTTTCCAGGTTTGTGTTTGTGCAGTTATTAGTGGGTGAGCTGTTTGGCCTGTTGCCAACATATTGACTACTGCTGTTACTGGTGGTGTGAAGAGTCATGGGCTATTGCTAACTTGTAGGAAGCGATGGATGGTATATTTAATCTCTGTTTTTTTTTAATGGATAATGCATTTCTTTTCCTTGTGTTACTCAAATTGACTAAGGAGGTTGGCTACCCTTGAAGTAGCCATTGTCTACCAATTGCAAAGAAGCAGCAGCCACGTAACAAAATTATGTATGCCTTTGCTTCAAGTTGTTGGTTTGGTATGTGTTGAAGTTGATTCGTACTTCGATACATGTTTATAGATTCTTATTTTGTCTTGCACATTGCAATTTAACGTGCGTCGTGCTTCCAAACAGGCCCTTATCTCCCAGCGGAAAAAGTCTTTTCAGATTTAGCTAGGATGTTTAGTCCTTTATTTAGTTTTGTCAAGTCTATCTTAAGAAACGAATGTTGGTATGAGTGACCATTCAAAAAAAGAATTTGTTAGTATGAGTGTGGGGCTTTTCTAGTTCTTGAATCTTGAGTGATATGGAATTATATTAGAACTTCATTGAATCAAAGGTCATAATGGTTAATAGTTTCAGTTCTTCACTGCTTTAAATTTTGTAACTGCAAGCGCTTACTTTTGCAGTTGGACATTTTATCTTTTAAGTCATTTGAGAACTTATATGTTGGCATCTTTTTAGTCGGTTTGTTCTTTGCGATAACCGGTTACTTGTAAAATGAGTCACCAGACAGTATTCCAGTGAGTCCAAATGGTTTTCCAGCATCTCCAAAATGAGTCCCTGATTTTGTTGGTTCTTGTTTTGGCACATTTATATTTTGAGCTTCCTTTCTCCGCATCTGTCACACTTCATACTTGGCATCAATAGGGCTTCTAAATTCCTTGTTTCCATATTGTTGTTGTTTACAGATAAACAAGTACTTCATCGCAACATCAAAGGTTATTATCAACTTAGTGGTATTATCTTTTGCTGGATTTGATATATTTTTATAGCCAACATGATTTCTTTTCTACATCTATTGTTGCAGGATCTAATCTTCTGATTGATAATGAAGGAAATCTAAAGCTTGCAGATTTTGGCCTTGCACGCTCAATATTCGCTGGTGACCATAATGCAAATCTTACAAATCGTGTGATTACTTTGTGGTATAGGTAAATTATCATACTTTTTTCACTTAAGTTAGTTAGAGGAAGGATTTTAAATATCATGCAGTCACCCTTCCTTTTAGCTTTCAAGAAACACTTTTTTTCTTGTGCTTTTTAATTGGTTTAGGGTCATAATGCTTTGGACATACCTCCAGAATTGCTACTTGGAACTACGAAATATGGCCCAGCTGTCGACATGTGGTCCGTTGGATGCATTTTTGCAGAGCTTCTGCATGGAAAACCAATTTTGCCTGGGAAAAACGAGGTAAATTGATATTTTCTTGTTGGTTAAATTGAAGTTATGAGAATTATGGAAATAAGATGTGCTCTAGGTTCTCTGATTGTTAAACAAGCTGATTTTTGGTTCATAGAATGAATATGATGGGTTTGTCCCATCCCTTGGATGCACTTGCACTTCGTTTCTTTTCCCAATCCTTTGGTATGATATTCCTTCATATGGTCATATCTACAACCTCACACGCCATTAAAAAAAACAGGTTTAGTGTCTTATAATTTCACATGGTCCTCATGTGGGACTGTGTCGATTAAGGTTTTTTTAATAATCTATTTGAATATTAGTGTTATCATAATTTATAATTGTGTTTTTAAATATATGAGCATAATTTTAGTTCATGATGCATTTCACACTTCATCACATATCATTAGGAGGGGCTTGAAATAGGCCTGAAAACTGCCCAGAATTGGGCCTGAAATCAGCCTGGAATCTGCCCAGAAATTGGGCCTGAAATTGGCCTGGAATCTGCCCAGAAATTGGGCCTGAGATTGGCCTTGAAGCAGCCCTGGAATGGGCCTGATATGGGCTGGAAAACAGGCCTGAAATTGGGCCAAAAGTCAGCCTTGGAATGGGTCTGAAACTGACCTGAAAACAGGCCTGAAAATGGGCCTGAAAACAGGCCAGGCCAGGCCCGCTAGCCCCTGTGTGCCCAATTCCTGCAGCCGTGCAGTGCTGCTGTTCTGTCTCCTCCTGCATTCAGATTTTATTCTTCCTTCCCCTCATTCAAAAACTGAATTCAAGATACCTCCAGACAATTTCATCCAACCACCAACATCATCACATCATCCCAAGCACATATCAAGGAGAAAAAGAAAACAAAATTTCAGAGTTCAAGTAGATAAACACAGAATTTATCTTTTCTAAAACAAAACTGAAATCTCAAACCATATCACTACTTGAAATGAGCCAACATTAAACCATTTTCCTACACAAAAGCCATATATAACCTTAACCCAATCATTGAGAAAACAGCCCTTGCAATCCAAGAAAATAATTCTATTAAACTTGAAGTAAGAAATCCATTTCATAAAACCATCCATGAACATAAAGTTTCCAGCTAACAAAGACATAAAACCCTGCAGAAAAATTGTAGCGGCCTGTCGACTGTGATTAACTTGCATAGTTTTCGGTACGTTAATGGTTATTGAGTGTTAGTTGTAGATGGTGATAGGAATACTAGGTCATCATATTAGTGAATTATTGATTGCTCCTAGTTTGCTTGCTACTATGATCTTATGACATGTGAACTGCTAGTGTTTCAATTGCTCTTTCTCTAGTGACAAAATGTTTTCTCTTTAACATGAATCCTTGATATTGTTGGTTAAACTCTCCTTCTTGATTATATTATTGATACATAGTCAAATTTTTATTATTTTGTAGGTGAATGAAGAACTTAATTAAACGGAGATGGAATGCCTTTTGCTAAGTGGATCTACTAATTAGGTTAAGTTAATTTTGGTTAGTTAGGGATTTCTGGAAATTGTTTACAATGTAGCTTGCCTTTTTTTGGATGCTTTTGTGAAGGTTTTGGATTATGTCGTGACGCTTTGGTTACGAATTCGAAGGTTAATGTAAATAGTTTGGATTATGGATGTATTCAAATTGGCTATGTTTTGAATAGTTTGTTTGATTTAGTGCGTGGACGAGCAAGTACGTTCCTTAATGTGAATGGTGATTAATTTTCAATTAATGAAATGGTTCTTATTGAATGTTGCTATCTATATTTTTTTGCATCTTTTGTAAGGCATGTTTAGTGATTTGAAAGTGTATTCATACTGCAGCATGTTATTAGTAATGTATATATTGCATTTTTTTTTAAAAAAAATGGATGGTATCTCGCTTCTATGGAAACTGTCACAACTGATGACTACTTGTGTCACTTTTGGTCAGAAAACAATATATTGGATGGTATCTCGCTTCAATGGAAACTGTCACAACTGATGACAGAAGTTATCTTTCTTGTGACGCTTCTAAGTTATTTCAGTGTCACTTTTGAGTTTAAAGTGACACAAGTAACAATTTTTTTGTGTCACTTTGTTAACAGAAACTGACACAACAAATTTATTTCTTGAGACGCTTTTACGAACTTTTAGTGACGCCGGCAGATAAGACGCTTGCATAGTAATCAGAAAAGCGACACAAACCACTTTTTAAGACACTTTAAAAGTGACTCATTAAGACATTTTTTTTGTAGTGAAGGTTGAAGGCCAAGGACAGGTGGTATTGAAGATGACTTCTGGAAAAGAACTCACCCTCAACAATGTGCTGCATGTACCTGATATTCGTAAGAATCTGGTATCAGGCTCACTACTGAGTAAGAAGGGTTTTAAACTTGTATTTGAGTCAGACAGGTTTGTCCTCACTAAATCTGGGATGTACGTGGGAAAGGGATATATGAGCGATGGGCTCTTCAAAATGAATGTAATGACAATTGTACGTAATAAGAAAAACTCTTCTGCTTATATGCTTGAGTCTTCTAATGTGTGGCATGGTAGATTAGGCCATGTTAATTATGATGCATTACGTAGATTAGTTAACATGGAATGCTTGCCTAAATGTAGTTTTGATTCAAATATCAAATGTGAAACTTGTGTAGAAGCTAAACTTACTAGAACTTCTTTTCAATCTATTGAAAGAACTTCTGAACCTCTTCAATTAATTCATTCTGATATTTGTGACCTGAAGTTTGTTCAAACCAAAGGTGGTAAGAAATATTTTCTTACATTCATTGATGACTGCACAAGATACTGTTATGTTTACTTATTGATCAGAAGTAAAGATGAGGCCTTGGAAATGTTCAAACATTACAAGAATGAGGTTGAGAATCAACTTTATTAAAAAATTAAGGTGATACGAAGCGATAGAGGTGGTGAATATGAATCACCTTTTGGTGAATTCTGTTCACAGCATGGGATTATACACCAAACTACTGCTCCGTATTCACCTCAGCAAAATGGTGTTGCTAAAAGGAAAAACAGAACTTTAAAAGAAATGATGAATGCTATGTTAATAAGTTCTGGATTACCTCAGAATTTGTGGGGGGATGCAATCCTCTCTGCAAATTATATTCTCAATCGAATACCTCAAAAGAAAACCAATAAAACCCCCTATGAATTGTGGAAAGGCAGAATGCCTACTTACAAATACTTGAAAGTGTGGGGGTGTTTGGCTAAAGTGACGGTTCCTACACCTAAAAAGGTTAAAGTAGTAGGACCAAAAACAGTAGACTGTGTATTCATTGGATATGCTCATAATAGCCGTGCGTATCGGTTTCTGATTCACAACTCTGAAATTCCCGATATGCATCCGAACACTATTATTGAGTCAAGGAATGTATCGTTCTTTGAACATGTATTTCCTTACAAACCATCGAAGGAAACAAGTTCTCATAAAAGAACTCATGACACTGCTAGTAGCAGTAATCAAAACCAACAAGAGATTGATGAACCTAGACGGAGTAAGAGGGCTAGAACATCAAAAACGTTTGGTTCAGATTTTCTAACATTTCTGTTGGAAGATGCGCCTCAAAGCTTTAAAGAAGCAATGTCCAGTCCCAAGGCACCATATTGGAAAGAGGCCATAAACAGTGAAATTGAATCCATTTTGCAAAACCATACATGGGAACTTGTAGACCTCCCACAAGGTTGCAAAACTCTTGGATGCAAGTGGATATTTAAGAGAAAGCTGAAAGCAGATGGCTCAATCGATAAGTACAAGGCCAGGCTTGTTGTTAAAGGGTACAGACAAAAAGAAGGCTTGGACTAGTGACGAGAATAACATCCATTCGAATGTTAATAGCAATTGCTGCTATATACAATCTCGAGATACATCAAATGGATGTAAAGACAGCATTTCTCAATGGTGAATTAGACGAGGAGATATATATGGAACAACCAGAAGGGTTTAATGTTCCAGGTCAAACTAAGAAAGTTTGTCGGCTTGTCAAATCTCTATATGGATTAAAACAAGCACCAAAGCAGTGGCATGAGAAATTTGACAACTTGATGATGTCAAATGGGTTTAAGATCAATGAATGTGACAAATGTGTATATGTCAAGAACACTAACAATGGTTGTGTCATTATTTGTTTATATGTTAATGATTTGCTCATTATGGGTAGTAATGCTGATATTATTAAATCTACCAAGAGAATGTTAAACAATAAGTTTGATATGAAAGATTTAGGTGTTGCAGATGTCATACTCGGGATAAAGATCTCTAAAACATCAGATGGATTGATATTATCTCAATCACACTATATTGAGAGTATACTCAAAAAATATAATCAAGATAATAGCAATCCAGCAAGGACACCTATAGATATTAGTATTCATTTATCCAAGATTAATGGAAAATGCATATCACAACGAGAATATGCACAAATAATTGGCAGCCTAATGTATGTGATGAATTGCACTCGTCCTGACATTGCATATGCTGTTAGTAAATTGAGTAGATACACAAGTAACCCAGGATCAGACCACTGGAAGGCCTTAGTTCGGGTTTTAAGATATTTAAAATACACTCAAAACTATGGTTTACATTACTCTAAATATCCTGCTGTACTTGAGGGCTATTGTGATGCCAACTGGATATCAGATATTAAAGATTCAAAGTCCACAAGTGGATATCTATTTACACTTGGTGGTGCAGCGGTATCATGGAAATCTTCTAAACAAACATGCATTGCTAGATCCACTATGGAATTTGAGTTTATTGCATTGGATAAAGCTGGCGAAGAAGCTGAGTGGCTTCGTCAATTCCTCGAAGATATTCCAATGTGGTCAAAACCTGTGCCTCCTATTTGCATTCATTGCGATAGTCAATCAGCAATTGGAAGGGCACAGAGTACAATGTATAACGGTAAGTCTCGACATATTCGTTGAAGGCATAATTCCGTGAGACAACTGCTCTCTAATGACATTATGACAATTGAGTACATAAAGTCCATAAATAACATTGCAGATCCTTTAACCAAAGGATTAGCGAGAGAGCAAGTAAATCGTTCATCGAGGGGAATGGGCTTAAAGCCTATGAATGAAAAGTTACCATAATGGCAACCCAACCTAGTTGACTGGAGATCCCAAGATCTGGGTTCAAAGGGACAACCGAATTGTGTGTGACTTAACGATATCACTATGGAGACAAAATCTCCTGCTCATTCCTATGATATTAATAGTGATACCTGCAGCGGTAATTAGGGTAAGCAAAGCTTTTAATGATTCTTATATCTTGGATAATCAGATGGGGTACAGCAGGATACTCTTAATAAGAATCACCTATGTGAGTGTGAACTGGGCCGATTCTATGAGAATAATAAGGCTAAATTCTCTAAAGCACTCATGAAACCAGGATTTGTTCAGGGCCAAAATGAACACAATCATGAGAACCAACTGTGTCCGGAAAGATTCTGTGTGAACTCTATTGTCTCAGTTTACACAAAAGGCTGAACAGTTCAAGACATCATGTTCACTGTTCAACCAGTAAATCCGATAGTACTTCACAAGGGAAGGTTTAAGGCCACAAGCTACCTCTCTCTATACAGAAAATTTCAAATTTACTCTCTCTGTGCGTGTCTGCATATCATTTCATTGCTTTCGGTCAATTTCATTCATGTGGGGGATTGTTGGAAAAATGGTTAGAATGACCCATTATTTTGGTCATCTTTGAGCCAAAATAAATGTGGAACCCACTTATCCTTTTAGGTGGGAATACATGGGAATGTAATCTACTCTATGAGTAGTTTAATGACATGTATTGGGTTGCTCTAATCCATTAAGATATGAATGAGAAATTGCCTCCTTAACACCACTACTTGAACATGTTAAACATGGAAACAAAAGGAAGTGGTAAGCTTGCATCCCACATTGCTTGGGAGCAAAACTTCCCTTGGGTATAAATATACTTACCTTGGTAGTATAAGATAAGCCCCAAGGGGCACCCCACTTTTGTGGGGGAGGGAGGACCTAGATCAAGGTAGGGTCACCACCACACGCGCGCGCGCGCCGCCCCGCCCCGCA
This sequence comes from Cinnamomum chago, assembly GCA_038049695.1. Taxonomy (NCBI): domain Eukaryota; kingdom Viridiplantae; phylum Streptophyta; class Magnoliopsida; order Laurales; family Lauraceae; genus Cinnamomum; species Cinnamomum chago. The sequence goes on from CP142457.1 coordinate 61,010,351, forward strand.
CCGATCCGGGCTGGGCTTGGGCTTGGCACGCGAGTTGGGCCTGGCTCGGCCCACTACCCATTTATATTTTTGGAGAACTTTTATTTAATAAAATTCCCTTTTTCGAATTGGGGTGTGTCCATGTCCAAGAGGTGTGTGCAAAGAGGTGTACCCATTCGCATCTGAAAGGGTGTGTCCTAAGAAGAACTGTTCAAGTGAATAGTCACTGTTCTGAACAGATGCAGCCCTTGTGAAGAGACCTGATTGCAGGCTATTTAAGCATCTCGTTTCATGCTGTTTTGATCATTCAATCATTCCATTTTCACTGCTGCTGCTGCACTTGCATAGAGTCAAGAAGAGAGAGTAATTGTGCACTAACTGGTTCGACAGTCACACAGTTTGTAGTGCTGCAACTGTTGTGGTAAAAATCATTGTATCCTGGGAGACAGACGCCATTGAAGCTCGTAAGCACCATTGCGGGGGCGAATTTTACCTTAAGGACATAGTGTTAACACTAGCCTTGATCATCTGCGAATCTCTGGTCTACTAACTACAACATCAGAGCACTGTTTTCCTGCCTTTAAACAGTAAGTTCTTTTACATTAAAAAAACAGAGTGCTGTTTACTTTCATTTTAATATAAACTGTACTCATAAAATGCTGAAGTACTTGTACTCGGAGTTAACACCTGTACCCAAAGTTTTCAAATGAAAACCCAAACGTAGAATTAAACAGGAGTGAAGGAAAATCAAGATCCAGTACTCATAATCACAAATTGAGTACATAACCACACCACCCATCAATAATGGTTATCTGACAAAGACTTTCTGAACTTAATTAAAGCGACAATTATTTAAAAATAGAAGCAACTCAGTTCTTAATAACTGTGTAACTTTTTTTTTTTTTGGTCCTTAGAGGATCGTTTCCACCACCAGATAACTGATCATAACAGTCATGGATAGAGCTCAATGACAGAACGCAAACCCAGCACTGGTGTTATCTTGTATTCATTGAACCCCGCATCAGTGAATATTTTGTGCCATTCTTGTTCATCTCTCTCTTTTCCTCCTTCATGCACCATCATCATCACGTCAAAGCAGAGCTGTGACTCTGCCAACTTGCGATCAGCCTGTGTAGCGTCCACAACCATTTCCACTAAGATCACCTTACCTCCCTCCTTTTTAGAGGGTATTGCTTCCTTGCATCGTTTCAATATCTTTACGCAATGTTCGTCGCTCCAGTCATGTAGAATATTCTGCAAAGCATTAGATCATGAAGATTTTTTTTAGTTTTATTGTCAGTTCTAATTAAGAACTTACATAATAGTATTCTTTTGGCCACTTTCAAAGTTACAAGCAGTTGTTCTTTCGTTTTCTTTTCTTTTCTTACGGTTTGGATATTCAACTGTAATAAATACACTTGCATTAACAACTTTATATATCTACCGCTAAGGATGTAGATTGATTATAGGGTTGGGTCTGGATAGATAGCCTCCCCATATATATTTAGATAGCATCTGAATGGGCCAGGATCTGCACCCAGTTCCGGCCGGATCCATCATAAGTTTGCCATTCAACCCAACCCAACTCTTTTCAACCACCTATTTGTAAATGCAATTTTAAAGAAAGATACCTTTAGAAAAAGTGCATCAGCCTTGGGGATGGACTCAAACATGTCTCCACCAACGAAATCTAAGTCCGTGGTTTTCAGGGGCGCGTCTGCAACCACATGCGGGAGGTCAAGCACTGTGCACTTGATGTGTGGGAACTTCCTGGAAATTGTAGTGGCACTCAAACCAGTGCCACCCCCAACATCGACTAGGGACCCCACCCCTTGGAAAACCCCACAAAACTCGTTGACAAGGACTGCCATCAGAATGCTAGAGTCACTAGCCATGGCCTTATTGAACATGTTGGCAGCCTCAGGGTTCTTGGCCATGAACTCCCAAACAGCCATCCCAGTGGCTGTCTCCATGACCGACGCGTCGTTCCCTTGGAACCATTTTCCTAAGAATTGCCATGGAGAAGTGAAGTCGGAGTTCAGCAACATTAGCAAAAATGGTAACTGACTCATCTTTGACCCACTCAGGAGGAGTTTGGATGAAGGTGTAACCACATATCCTTCTCCATCCTCATTCTTCTGCACGGCGAAGAAGCCTGAGTGGACCAAGAGCCGCATGAGCCGGCGTACATCACTAGCTCGGGTCGGGGGTACTGGGAGTGCGTCTACTAGCTGGGAGTGGGTCATGGGTCGGCCATGGTTGTTGATGATGTCTGGTATGCCGAGCTCAACAGCACATTTGAGAGACATATTACTGATGGTCTGCAATAGGTGGTTCCAAATGTGTGCTTGGGCTTGCAGCAATTCATGGGTATCCCCTCGTCCCTTAGTGAGCTCCATGGCTACTGGACTCATGTCTAGGAAGCTGAAATAGCCTTTCTAAACGAACAAGCTCAAAAAAACTGAAGGACAGGAAGATAAAGAAGAAACACTTGAAAGTTGAGCTTCTCTTCCTTTGCTCCAAACTTCATTTCTACACCCCCCTTATATAGGAATTTGAACAGATAGATCAGAACAACAGTTATTTCAGCTTTTGAAACACCCATCATTATATTTTGAAATTTCAATGGTATACCAATGTGTCAATAACGCAATCCAATATGCCAATCACGCACTAACCGAAGTCCAAAGTCTCAATAGCGCAGCCCAATATGACCGTTTACAATATATACTTGGAAGAACTGTCCTGCTTTCTCCCGCTGTCAAACTTCTCAACACACCTAGACCCACTTATACCCCCAATATAAGAAAAAGAAGACGATTTTATGTATCAATCCCCCTGGAATCCTGCATCCCTAAAATGCATTTATGCCACCGAAGTCATTTGACTCTGGTCAACATATGCTTTTTTTTTTTTTTACTTTTCAACACTGCATTCAATGATATCATAGGATCCAAATGTTAAAAGTTGAAAAACCTGTGCATTAAAAAGTCTAGACAATCTTCTTATTTGGACCTAGATCCTATGATATTATGAATTTTTAAATTCCCATGATATCATGTAATTTAGGGCAGAAAAGTAATATAATTGTGAAAAAGTGTCTAACGACTTTAGTGATATTAATAGGTTTTTAGTCATAAAATTGGTAGAATATGATTTAAGGGAATTAATATGTCAAATCCTTATCATGCTTTCTCCTGCTATCTAATTTTTCTACACACCTGGCCCCACTTAGTTGTAATTACACATGTGTAGGCCGGCAACTCACTTATGTAGAATTCCTCTCTAGGCTGGCAACTAATGGACTAGCAATGTGGATGGCTGGACTACAGCGGTAATTTTAGCGTCGCTATTCTAAGAAATGCATACAGGTATAAATCCTGTCATCTTAAAATGGTTCTAAACTCTTAATATGTTTTCTGGTTCAAGTTTCAAACTTTGCAACTGGTTTCTTGAACGATGCTTGCTTGAACATGATTTGCAGATTATTCCTTAGTAATTGCTTCTAAGGAGATAAAGGCTTCTTTGAAATGTATATGGCTTTCTAGACATGTAATAGAGTGCATAAATGGTAGGGGTTTGCTAAACGTTCAACTTGTCATTCAAATTAAGTAGCGTCGAGGTTTTGGTAGCAATGGTTAGCTAAAAAAATTTAAGATGGTATCAGAGTCAACTGGTCGTGAGTTCGATTGAATCCCAGAAGGAACGACTCAGTGTAAAAATAAAAAAAAAATGCATGCCGCAAAAAGTGCACCTGGCAGGTCCCATGTGAGGGGGAGTATTGAGATCAAAGTGGGCTCCTCCGGGGGAGAATATTGAAAAGTATTTACACTGCCTCTACTAATAACTCGAGGTTTTGGTAGGTATAGTTAGCTAAAGAAATTCAAGAATATTATCGGGTCTTTAAATTTTAAATTCAAGGACTTGAGGCAAGAAACAATTATGATTCTCTCAAGTCAAGAGTAGTAACTAGTATGCGACTTAATAGACAACCTCATGAATTGGAAAAACATAAACTCACCTCACGCTTGTGTGACATAAAAGAGTACCTTTGTGTGATGAGAGGATTCTGAAGTAGGGGCGAACTATTTCAATCCCCTATTGTTTCATTGTTGGGTGCAGTCCATTTTCCCAGTGGGAAAGGAAAAAATTTTACTTTCAAGCCTATTGGTGACATTGGTTTTTACCAAGTAGGATAATCCCAGAGAGAGTAGTAACACTCATACATTCTTTTCTTCTTCTTTTTTACCGATTATGTAGCTGCATACCCTTAAAGAAATTAATAGCTGCAAATGACATTACTGGTTTACTACTTAGAGCCCCCTGACTGATCAAGTAGGATCATTTCCACCACCAAACAACCATAATCATAATCATGGATCGAGCTTGATGACAGACCGCAAACCCAGGGCAGGTGTTACTTTGTATTGATTGAAATCCGCATCAGATGAGTATTTTGAGCATTCTTTTTCATCCCTCTCGTTTCCTCCTACATGCACCATCATTTTCAGGTTAATTAAGCACAGTTGTACCTCTATTGACTTGGGATCAGCCCCATGTAGTGTCCACAACCACATCCACCGTCTTAGTATCTTTACACACTCATGTTTGCTCCAATCATGAAGAATCCACTACAATCCATCAGATGAGGACACTGTTATTTATATTAATCCATCATGCTCAACTTTAAAAAGTTTAATAATTGTAACTCCTTATTCTCCTAATTGTGTGGGAGTTACTCTCATAAGAAATTTTTCTCAAATAAATAAATATATATATATATATATATATATATATATATATATATATATATATATATATACACGGGACTGGGGCGGATTACACAACAAAATCCCAACCCACACTATTCCAAAAATATCACTACCAAACCTACCTGTTTTTATTTTAGGTAAAACGTAAGTCGGGTTAGGTCCCATTAAATCCGACCTATTGCCATCCCTGTAATATAGCATGCCAAGGAAAAAAGATAGGCCTCCTCCAGTCAAAGGACTCAAGCCACCTACTGGACAAGTCAAAACCTATTTATTAACAAAATGTAATCGCATGGATTCGGACCAAGATGGATGAATCTTTTGAATTGGATGCTGTAGTTAATTTATTGTAGAAAATAATACAACCGGCAACTTCCCTTGGTGTCCACTCCACTCACATCAAGTTTAAAATATATATATATATATATATATATATATATTATAATCCCAGTAACTCCAAGCTGGGGCTGTTGGGGGGTAATATTTGGCAATATCCCGTGTGTTTACTTTGAGCCACTCATTTTTAATAGGTAGGCTTGATTTTTGAATATCACTCCTTTTACTCATGTGAATCTTGCATGTATGTTTGTGCGATGAAAGGATGGAGAGGCAAATTGTTTTTATTTTTTGTATGGCCTATTAATTCATTAGTTGGAGCAACACATTTTTCTTGTGAAAAAGAAAAGAAAAGGAATTGTACTTTCAACTAAATTTGCTAAGCCTGCCTAGATGAGTTTGATCTGTTAGGAGCTATCCACAGCAATTAGTTTGGGTACGTAGATTTCTTTGGAATACACAGAGATTATTGGAACTATGGGTATCAAAGCCTTTTAATTATTTATTGGCCGTTTTGGATTACGTGATAAGGCAGCCGATTGAGACGATCTTAAACCCTGTATTGACCCTATCCGTCCGTCTTCTGCAACCCGCCCCATTGAAGCAGAAGCAAAATTGGAGTAGTCCAGACAAGGTAGGACCACAACCTGTACACACCAAACACAACATAAAAGCCAGAAAAAATAAACAGCATACCACGGATGAGAAGAGAGAGAACATTCCCCTTCCACCTGGTTAAAGGACAAAAAAAAAAAAAAAAGATGAGAAAGAGAGAATTTTCTTATCCACGTGACATCATGCATCACAAGAGAGAAGACAAGCACCTTCTTTGTCCTTTTGGTTTTTGTCAATATTAAGAGGAGATAGGGAGGAAGGAATTTCTATGGGCTGGAATTAGGGCACATGGGTGGAGTGGCATAAGGTGTAGCTTTGCTTCGTGTTTAAAAGCCATTCCAAATTTTTACATTTGTGAGGTTTAGTGAGTGCCACTTGAGGGATTAGATATGTTGGGTCATAAGCTCCAGGCATACCTACGTTATGTAAAAAGAAAAAGACATTTACATTCAACCATATTTGAACTTTATTTATTATTTATTAGATTCTTGATATGGGTAGTATAGGACCCACTGAATGTTGGTAATCACAATGAAAGCTCCGAGGGTGACATTTGTAGGACCCACCTAATATTGATAATTAACAACTAGCAAATCACGCCCGCGATAAAATTTATAATATTAAAAAATAATTAATAATTTAAAATAATTAAGTACAAATTAATTATTTAACCATAGATTTATAATTTATGGCCATAGATCTATCCAACGTGTATTCTTATATTAGAAAGAATTTTTTTAGACCACATGAAAAATTATCATTATCTAAAAGTCTAATATGTAGATAGATGTGTTGAATATGTTGGACTCTATATTTAGATAATTAAAATCGAAAATTTCTCCAAAATCCCTAAAATCTCTCCCCAAATTAAAATTGAAATCGAAATTGAGCTCCAATTCTGCAATCAATTGCGAAATTAGAGTTCAATTTCAAAATCGAATCTTACGTCTATAATATATAATAATGGCTATGTAGTCGTGATATGGCTATAGGACCCCACATTAAATTTGTAAGCACTGTGGGGCCAATCTAATAGTGGGACTCATAAATGTTAAAATTTATAGGGGGCCATTATAATTAATGATTGCTCATGAACTCTTTAATGGTTTTTACTCAAACTCTTAGAAAATATTTTTTAAAGATTATTTTATACAGCATATCCTTGAATAATATAATATGAAGGTTTTTGGAAAAAAGTATGATATTGTAAGATACTTTCTAAGTTAGCCAAACACCTCACTTTTAGATAAATAGATTACAATCTAAACTAGTAAATAATATAGAAAAATCTCCTAAAATATCTAGTTTCCAAACACCCCCTCAGATTCTTGTTATTATCTTCTAGAACTATATTGTAGGATATTGTAAGTAGAAATCATACTTTGGTAATTTGTGAGTAGAAGTTGTATTGTGTAAGAATCCAGCGTGAATTTTATTTTCTTTAAACCCTTGACAACCATTGCACAACCATCTGTGGTGTGACAGTATCATAAGCAGTGGAATGGCACTATATTGATATATATTTGCTCGGTAGATTGTGGTAAATATGATAAAGCCCGCTCGTCTCAATTGAAAACAATTTATAATGCATGCATCTAATTGTCTGATGAATCCTTGATTGACAGTTACATTGAACGGATGAATTTTTTTTTTTTTTAACAAAGTATTGGCCACTAGAGGAAAACGAAATTCGTTAATGTGTTCTAATTCTATTTCTTTTATTGGTTTTTAAAATCCAAATTCAAGGACTTGAGGCAAGAAAAAATAACAATTCTCTCAAGCCAAGAGTAGTATGCGACTAAATAGACAACCTCATGAATTGGAAAAAACATAAATTCACCTCTCGCTTTTGTGAGATACAAATTGTACATTTGTGCGATGAGAAGATTCTGAAATAAGGGTGAATTATTTCAATTCCCTGTTGTTTCATTGTTGGGTGCAACCCATTTTTCTGGTGAAAAAGGGGAAATGTACTTTCAAGCCTATTGATAAGACTTTCATCTCCAACACGAGCAACATCAGCGTTAAAACAGGAGTTAAAGAATATAGGGCTCCGGTAATGACTTGCATGGTATACAATGTTGCTTACATTGGATCCGAATTCACGACAGATGAGGACCATCCAACATTACAAGATAACAGTCCACCATCCACATTGTCACATATCTAACTTCAATATTCAGATCATACACAACAAAGATTTTTACCAATTGTAGAGGATAATCTCAGAAAGAGTAATAAATAACGTTCATGCATTCTATTTTTTTACTGAGTATATAGCTGCATACCCTTAAAAAACTTAATAGCTGCAAATGACATTACTGGTTTACTACTTAGAGTCCCTGACTGATCAAGTAGGATCACTTCCACCACCAAACAACCATAATCATATTCATGGATAGAGTTCAATCACGGACCGCAAACCCAGCACAGGTGTTACTTTGTATTGACTGAAATCCGCATCAGATGAGTATTTTGTGCATTCACCATCATTTTCAGGTTAATTAAGCAAAGTTGTGCCTCTATTGACTTGGGATCAGCCCCATGTAGTGTCCACAGCCACATCCACCGTCTTGGTATCTTTACACTCTCTTTGTTGCTCCAATCATGAAGAATTCACTACAATCCATCAGATGAGGGCACTGTTGCTTATATTAATCCATCATGATCAACTTCAAAAAGTTTTATAATTGTAATTTGGTTAAAGTTTTCAAGATTTTAAGCCTTATCCTACACGGGTTGCTGTGCTGGTAGTACCAACTTCGACACACAATTTTTACCAAATATTAGACTCACATGTAATTTTTTTCATCAGGTAACGGTACTTTGTTTTTAGTTGTTTGTTATTGAATCTTTTTTACTTTTTGTATGGAAAAGTAAATCTTTTTTATATTTTAGTGGATAAAGGTAGTTATTTTTTTACTTTTTGTATGAGAATGATGGAGAGCTTTTGAATAAAATATATTTAATATGATATTTTGTTTAAAAAATTATTATTTATCTTAACTTTAATTGTATTAGTAAAGTACCAAACAGGCGTACAACTTTACTCAGAAAATGGAAGTGTGGAGGAATATAATAAACAAAAAAAAAAGATGGCCTGTCGTCTCATTTCTACATGAGACCATTTAATTCCACGGACACGAAACACTAAGTTTGAATCTATTGCAGTGTGCAACTCGGCCCCTTTTCAAAGGTGAAAAGTGACGAAACAGTAAGTTTGAATCTATTTCAGTCTGCAACGCAGTCTTTTCAAAGGTGAATAGTGTAGGGGGCCCTACACTATTCACCTTTGAAAAGACTTGGACTTTCCCGAATTTAAAAAGTAGGGCCCGACTGTTTTGGGACCTTTGGAATCAAACAAAGAAAAAACAGTTTTTCTTTGCACTAATTGCAAGATCTAAAATTGGAAAAAGTCGTTGCCACGGTGGTTGGTGGTTGGTGTTAGAGATTATCTATGTGTAATTATATTAGAGTGGCGTGGACTATTCTTGTCAACAGAATAAGGTTTGATTTTACTTGCTTATAAATATAGATTTTTTTTTTTCATTTTAGTGAAACTTACAGTGAGTTAACAGAAATGATGTTATTTATTTAAAATTCTTCTCCCAAAAAAAAAAACGCGGCATTGGAAATTAAGTAACTCCACGAGGAAGGAAGGGAGAGAAGTAGGGATGGCAATGGGCCGGGTATAAATGGGGGACTCACCCCGCTGGCTATTATTAGGGATGGGTTTGGTAGTGGTATTTTTGGTTCGGAACACCTTTGCATGCCTATATTATATTATATATATATATATATATATATTATTAAAAATTCAAACAAAACTCATGTGATACAACTGGCATTCTGGTCACGAAAGGGGGCAAGTTAGAGATAAAAGATTAATTTTGCATTCATTGGTTCAAAAAGCCCTATAGGGCATTCTCTATATCTAAAAAAAAAGAAAAAAAAACCCAAAAACTTGACCCTGTGGTCGGATGTTCTCATTTGAAAGAAGTTTGAAAAACTTAAAGACCCATTTCTGAAAGGTGCATTTTTTATCCCAATTTGAATAGTCCCAAAAAGTTGGGCCCTTTTTTCAAATCTTCCCAAAGAAAAATGAAAAAAACTAAAATAAAAGGTTGATCGGAAGTTAGTTGTCATTTATCTTTTTCATAGCCATCCATTTATGAGGTCCTTTAATTGGGTGGTTAAGAAAAGTAATTGGGTGGTTACGATATAGCTAGCGTAAAGCATTAACATATCTAGAGATGAGTGTAGACCCATATGACTGGCTTGGATCTGTTTGACCTTGTAGAACCCATTTGTTTGGATAGAATTGAATTTTTTTAAATTTATGTTAAAATGGGTTCCAACAAAAGATTCTTAAAAGCTAAGCAAGATGTAGGTTGGGAAAGGGCTTCTGTGAACTTGTCTGAGGCTCATTTTTATTTTCTCCTCTTTTAATGAACATGCTTATTTACTAAAGAAAGAAAAAAAAAATCTATAAAAAGCAGTCAAAAGTGAAGGATATGAAGTGGGGATTTAGATGGAAATCTTAACCTTCTTAGATTTAATTTATTAGGGTGATCACTGAATATCCATTTTCTATCTTCAATTTTCGAATAAATGAGAGATTATTTGTTGTCATATTATGAATCCTAAGACTTGTTTCTTCAGTTTTAGCCAAAGGGGCTCTAAAAAGTAAATCGTTGGGTGCACTCTCAAGATGGTACTATAGCATGAGGTACTAATCCGTTGGCAGCCCTAGAATGCTGTACAACTGTACAACAACTATGTCAAGATAAGGTGCCATGGTTTGCGTAGATCCACATTAAAATGAATCTTTTGAGGTAGGATCACGATCCGGATCCATGTTTGGTCCAAATAGAAAAATTCGGGAGGTACCATATTGGAAAGAAAAAAAAAATTTAAGGAGATGGGACGTCATTGATTAGACATCCCCTCCCTATGTGGCACCCTCTGATTGGTCCAAGGATCCGATTCCTTTGAGGCGTTGAATTTTCAGCACCTATCCTCATTGAATCCTCATAGAAGGTAGAATTTCAACTTGGAGTTAGATTTGTCCAATGCAAAACATTTTTTTTTTTCTAAAAGCTATTGAAGGATTCTAATGAAGGTAAAGTCTTGGATAGGGGAAGTTATTTATTTATTTTCTAAAGCCATTGAAGGATTTCAATGAAGTAGAGGCCCTGGACAGGAGGAAAGTTGTTTCTTTGTTTTCTTTATCTGTTGAAGGATTCCAATGGAATTGAACTCTTGGATTGGGGTTTTTTCTTATTTATTTATCTATTTTGCCAGTTGCCTAGTGGACAACAAATTGCCCAACAGGGGATCAATTCAAATTGCCCAACTGGGGATCAATTCCTCGTTAGCGAGCATGCTATTCACAACGGTAGCCCTATAACGGGAAGTTATTTATTTGCTTTGTAAAGCTGTTGTCACATGGTGAATTTATTTACTTTCTTTTAATAAACAATATCTCTAACTAATGCTACCTCAAACATGGACTAAGGACCTCACCCTTGGGAAAACCCCACCTAGCCATTGGGCTCATTGAAAATGCTGCTACTCTCAGGGTTGTGGGACATGAGCTCCCAAACTCCCCAAACTCCCATCCCATCAATTGTCTCCATCACTGACTCATCCTCTCCCTTTCCCTTGACGGTTTGACCACGTAATTTTTTCTTCTCTTTTTAAATTTTGTAACAGAAGGGACTTGTATAATAACTGCGACAGGGGGGCATGAGACTTTGATTTGTAGACCAAGACCAAACTGTTGCACTATCAGTGTACAATCACAGAGAATAAAATGAGGGTTGGTGGGAAAGAAACTCATCTCATACAGCCGCCCTGGAATCACAGAGAATAAAATGAGGGTTGGTGGGAAGTAACCCGTCTCATACAGCCGCCCTGGAATCCAACGTAAGTTTTTGAATTGGTTGGACAAGTCCCACATTGTTATTTGGAAATGGATACCTGGGTGGTCCAAATTGGGTTACGAGGAGGTGCCGCATGGAAAACGATGTCTTTCCATTTCAAAAAAAAAATTCTATCTCCTAAAAAACACTCATTTCCCCATGTGGCACCCCTAATTGGACCAAACAGGATTTCCCTGGTTTAGGGTGCCCCATTTTACACAGCTGCCATGTCATATGTCATGGAAAGGTATTGATGACGTGGCGGAGTATTATAGGTGGTTCTCTTTTATCTAATTTAAAATTGGGGGATTCGGCGAGAGGTCTTTGAACATTTCACTTTATTGCCTTATATCCACAATCTTTTTTCATAGTGTAGTAGGTCATTTTTTCAAATTTGAAGACCTAAAATGTCTAATTTACCCTTTCTTCAAAATCATATCACACAATTAGTGGGATATGCCACTAATAATGATCAACTACCATTTAATTGGTCACGATTAATGGAATCCCATTAATGAAATTTTCAAATAAATTCTAAAAAAAACACAAATAAATTTCAAAATAACATAAGTAAAATTAAAAAAAGAAAGTAAATTTTAAAAAAACGTAATAATTTGAAAAAACGCAATAAATTTTAAAAAGACGTAAATATAGGCAATAATTTCAAAAAATTCAATATTTTCAAATTTTCAAAAAACGCAATAATTTCAAAAACGCAAAAAATTCAAACGACTTAAATAAAATTAAAAAAAGCAATAATTTCAAAAAACGCAAAAATTCAAAAGACGTAAATAAAATTAAAAAAAGAAATAATTTCACAAAAACGCAGAGAAATTTAAAAAGACGCAAATAAATCTCAAAAGATCCAAATAAATTTCAAAATAATAATAAATAAATTTCAAAAGATGAAGATCAATTTCAAAAGATCCAAAGAAAATTTAAAAGATTCAAATAAATTTCAAAAAATGTAAATAAAATGTAAAAGACACAAACAAAATTCAAAAACACAAATAGATCTAAAAAATACAAATAAATTTTCCAAAAACACAGAAAGATTCGTTCAAAAAGTTAGTTAAAATTTTCAAAATGGAGATAAATTTGTCAGAAACTCGGCTATATTTTTCAAAAACTCAAATAAATTTTTCAAAAAACTCAGATAGATTTGTTTAGAACTCAGATAGATTTGTTCAGAACTCAGATAAATTTGCCAAAAACTCAGATAGATTTGTCCACAACTTAGATAAATTTGTTCCAGAACTCAGATAAATTAGCCCAGAACTCAGATAGATATGTCCAGAACTCAGATAAATTTGTTTCAGAACTCAGATAAATTTGCACAAAACTTAAATAAATTTGACAAAAAATGAAAAACTTATATAAACTTGACAGAAACTCATATAAATTTGTTAAAACTTAGATAAACTTGACAAAAGATGAAGAACAATTTCAAAAGATCCAAATAAAATTTAAAAGATTCAAATAAATTTCAAAAAATATAAATAAAATGGAAAAGACACAAATAAAATTAAAAAACACAAATAGATCTAAAAAATACAAATAAAATTTTCAAAAACACAGAAAGATTCGTTCAAACAACTATGGGCGGAACAGGGGCCACATGCCCCACATTCAATCCTTATTTCTCTCTCTGGCCGAACGTATGTGCAGGTGGGAGCGTTGCAGGCTTTCTCCATATCGTTTGGCATTTCGTCAAGCATGTGGCATCCCTCTCAACCGCTTGATCCGTTGGTCGCCAATCGGAAGTGAGAGGCATTCCGGCAGTACATGGGCGTGCGTCCCGGGGGGAGAAACGGCAGCAACACATGCTGCGTCAGTTAGGCCTTGGCAACACCTCTCACAGCAACGTGGAGGACTTTTCTCCTTGTCAATGAAATTGAATCCAACGCGCCAACCCAAGGCTAATAACCACATCATTGGCACGGTTTCAAAGAAATGACTCTCTCAGGCGTGGTAGTGGCTTGTGACATCCCAAGGTTAGGAGGATGCTGATGACGTGGATTTTGATGATCTATAGGAGGAATGCCAGATGACGCTCTCTGAGCACTCACACGGTGCTGGTCTGAGGACGTCGTCATACGAACGTGTCTGAGGAGAGAGCAACTATTTCAAAAGCAACAAAGCCTGGGGCGGTTCGACCATTGTTCGTCTCGGTCATCGTGCCCGAGGAGAAGAACTGAGTCTTCTTCCTCTTCGTTTCTATTGCAGAGAACCAACAAGGAGAAACTCACAAAGAACCATGCTTAGATCCCGTTGACCCGCATGCTTATCACAAGATCCAAACCGTCAAACACACAAAGACAATGCCAATTGAAAGAACTAGCTGGTCCTAAAAGAAGAGGGATAATATAAGATTTGAAAATTTTATGCCTAAAATGGTTGAAAGGGTAAATTAGTCATAAGAGTTGTATCCAGGGACCTCTGGCTGCAAACAGTCTAACTGCTTGGACCAGAGCCCTTAAAAAGAATTTGCCTGGATTGGAGGCTAGATAAATTCAATTCTAGGGACCTTTCGCTAATTATCTCTTTAAAATTTTTAAACTTCAAAATCACCTAAATTTTTTGATGACGTGGCAGAGTATTATTGGTCCACTCACGGTGAATGTATAACAAATGTCATAGGTGATCTAGACTCAAAAACTAAGGGCACGTTTGGCAAACGTCCATGGTGAGGATTTTTACCCGTTTTCCTTGCTTCCACAGAAAAATCAAGTTTGGGTCAAAGAGGAAAAAGCCTTGAAGGAGTCCTCTGTTCCATGCGTTTGAATATATTCAAGATCAGATCCCCCGTCGGAAAGGTAAAAGCCGCGTGTGTGTATTTGCGGAGCTACAATAACCAGACGCTAGTTTTGGGGTTAACGTTGTTTTGTGATTTTCTGTTTTTATGGGTCCCACAATTATAATCTGGACTTTTCGTTATCTTTAGAATCCTCAAAACGGGTCATATGTTGTACAATCAACTGTTGATTTTTTATATATCTTGAGATATTAACAAGAAATCAAGACCATTAGATCACGAGATCCGGAATTCTGTGGGACCCTTACGCTGAATCCGAACCATTCAATTGCTCTAAAAGGCTTCAAACGTCTGGCTAGTCAAATCTGGCAACTTAATTAATAATGGATGATGCGAAAATGGCAAAAAACTATTGACCATTGATTTGCACAGTATTAAAGAAGGGATTTTTGACAGTCCGTGTTTTTCAGTTTCTTGGTTTATGTGGCCCCCCAAGTCATGATCCATACCATACATCATCTTAAGAAGATCAAGCCAGGCCAGGCAGTCAAATGTCCGTCGTTGATCCATTATAAATCTTGAGATACGGTTAAAAGAAATTTCAAATTAAAATATTTATTTTTTATTTATCTGAGGCCATTTGGAAGATCAGAACCGTTCAAATTCTTTAGAGAGATCAAAACAGTTATGGGATGAAAGCCCAGCCTTTGATTTTTCATAGATTATTAGAAACTTGCCAAAAACGTGACAACCATTGGACCCCACATAATGAAGATGGTAGGATTCCTCTCAAACTACCAAACTTGGAACTCCCTTCAAAAATCCTCTTTGAGTATAACTTGTTTCTAGCTGATCAAAGGAATTCTCCAAAGAAAGGATTCTTCACCCTAGCGAGGACTGTTGCCAAACGTGCCCTAAAGGACAGCTAGATGAAGAAGAAACACTAAAATTGAGCTTCTCTTCCTTTGTTCCAAACTTCATTTATACACCCCCTTATATAAGAATTTTAACAAATACTGTAAAGTCCCATATCTCTCGTGTGAGTGTCCGGAGACTGGGCTACATGTGGACTCCTCCTTATTAGTATAATGCATGTTGGGTGGCCAAGAAACAAAGCCATGTGGGTACCCCTATGGGGGCCCAAAGCAAGACAATCTTATACTAAATAAGCTGGGTCGTGATAGACCCAAGGTGAGGAACGAAATTAAATTGGGTACATACTAATCTAGGCTTCTCACTTATGTGAATAATGGGGTGGGCTGGTTCAAGGCCAAGGTTGCAAATGCACTCTGCTCTAAGGGGACGTTTGTTTTTTCCATTTACATATGTAATTGAATCACATGGGTAATGGATACACAAAAATCATGTTTGTTTGGTGTGATTTTGATTCACATGTGTAAAATAGTTGTGTAAATGGTGTGAAAGATGGGCTTTTTTATGCATTGCATTTTCACACCTCAAGAGGTGTGAAAAACTTACACATGTTACTGTTACTAGGCAGACTGCTACAGTGCCTCACTGAGCAGTCCGCCTTTTATTTTTTTTATTTTTTTGGGCCCCACTTGTAACATCCGAACCGTTCATTCTCTTAAGAAGCTCAAACACGGCCATGTATCCAATTTTCAACCGTTGATGATGCATGGAGGTTGAGATATGATCAACATAATCACAGCCGTTCGATTAATCTACTGTTACTAACATATAGCAGTCCGCCTTTTGTGATTTTTTTATTTTTCTGGGACCCACCTGTAAAATCAGGACCGTTCATATTCTTCAGAAGCTCAAGCACGGCCATGTGTCCAGTTTTCAACCGTTGATGATGTATGGAGGTTGAGATATCATCAAACAATATACAACCTATTGTTACTAACATACCCAGTCCGCCTTTTATTATTTTTTTAACGTTCTGGGCCCCACCTGTAAAATCAGGACCGTTCATATTCTTCAGAAGCTCAAACACGGTCATGTGTCCAATTTTCAACCATTGATGATGCTTGGATGTTGAGATATCATCAACAATCTACAACTTATTCATAGATTCACATGTGAAATGTTATGTTAGTAACAAACGGTGGAATCTGATCCACATGTGAGTCATTTACATATGCAAATGACTCATATGTGGGTCATTTACACATGTGAATCACTTTCACAAGAAACAAACGACCCCTAAGAGGATACGGAACATAAGTGGTAAACAAGCAAATTCAACTTTTCCTCCCTTCTTAGCGAAGGAAAAGAAGTTGGGAAAAGTTAAAGCCCCATTTCAAAAAGTGTACTTTTTTATCCCAATTTGGAAAGTCCAAAAAGTTAGGCCCTATTTTAAAATCTTCCCTAAGAAAAATTTTAAAAATAAAACTAAGAGGGTTTTATCCGAAAAAAACACTTAATGTGGCCATTCGACCGAAGCAAACAAATTAGCCAATTATGCACCAAATAGGGCAATTCGCCCAAAAAACCTTTTTTTTTTCATTCTTTAACTTTAGGGTTAATATCGACACTGATTTTATGTGTTGAGGGTCGATGTCGATTCTGGGCAGCAGGAAAAATAGTTTTTTCCATCTTCTTTCATCTTCTTCCCTTCCCCACACCCAATTCTTTCTCTTGAAAGGTGGAAAACGGTTGATGCAATTTAAATAACTGTTAAGAAAAGAGTCAAAATCTCTTCTTTCTCTTGAAAGGAGTAAAACGGTTGGTGCAATTTGAATAACTGTTAAGAAAAAGAGTCAAAATCTCTCTTCTCATCAAGCCACGTCAGCAGCTTGGCCGATAAGATGCGTTCCCTCTCTTTGAAACTTTAAAAAGACCTACCATTTCATTCTCTTGCAAAGCAATAACGATATTTCTCTTCTTAATGCCTCCTTGCCTCAAAATGATTTCTTTGTAACTTTGACATGGCAAGTGTTGTATGAACTTGGTGCGAACACCCGCCCCATCCATCTCTTGCAGAAAGAAAGAAACCACGACAAATATATATTCATCAGATCTTCTCCTTTTTTCAGTTGGTAATTTCTGTTTTTACTCTTTGCTTAAACAAATTCACAGCGATCTAAGGCATTTCTTCAGTTCTTAGGCTTCATCAGATCTTTTTTTTTTTTTTTTTTTCAGTTGGTGATTTTTGTTGTTACTCTTTGCTTAAACACATTCACAGCGATCTAATGCATTTCTTCAGTTCTTGGGGTTTCTTGTTTTTTTTCTCTTTAATGGGTTATTTTGCTTTTTTTTTTATTTGCGTTCGTGCAATCCTTTAAATTGGGTCTGTTTCTATATAATCAATTGAGAAAAAAAAAATGCTTCTGGGGTGTTTTAGAAAAGGCCCAGAAGCGGAAGTGTAAGATCCCGGTCCCACCTATAATTTTTTTATCATATTTTTATTAGATATTATTATTATTTTAATTAAATGTATTTTAGCTATTTAAGTGGGTAGGATTAAGTGGGGTACACGATAGATTAGAAGCTTGGATCGGTGAGTTGGGTTGATGGGTAGATGACCTGACCCATAGTTTTGACCCAATGACTTAAGCCCAATAATACTCTTTTAACCTAATCCCTCTTTTAATGAAACCACTTCTCTCTCTCTGCAACTCCTCCCGTAACCCTTTCATCTTCTTCCTCTTTCAACTTCCCAAGCCATACCGGCTTTTGGATCCAGCCATCAGAATCAAGATCAGAGCATACCAGCATTCTTGGCTCAACCTTCTGATCTCAGTTAACCCTCTCCTCAAATCATTAGGAGTAGATCTGTACTTTTAGGTTATCTTCATATTCTTTCCAATGCTAGGTTTTGGATAGGAATGCCATAGATCTGATCACCTGGGTATTTCTTTCCCATCTCTTATATCAGATTGGTGTTAGGATTGTGATTGAGCGGCGTGGTAATCTCGGATTGGGTATTGGTTAGGATCTGTGCTTTCTCTTCAACCCGGTAAAAAGGCAAGTACCTAATTATAAATTGTAAATTTAATGCTTGTGTTCCTCTTTTGATTCATGTGTAGATGCATGTAGAAATCTCTTTTATGCCCTAAGGTTTGATTTTCTCTTTTTATGATGATGCCTTGTACATATATGGCCACCGTCTGTGATTTTCTCTTGTTGTGAGACCAGCCACAGATACAGTCCGGGCAATCATCCGTTCCAGATGTTGCTTGTGTTGGTGATATGGGGTTGTGCTCTGTGGTACCCACTGAATGTATTGATCATGGATCAGGTCGGATCACGCGGCCGTATAGGCATGAATGACCTTGAAGATGAGGCTGATCTGGGTCTTAATCCGTGGGGCCCACTATTCCAAGTGACCTTGATGGGCAGGCGTGGAACCACATTGTTCTGGAAGATGGGTACTGAACGATGGTTCTTTTCATGTATTTAATCATGTGGTGGGGCCAAGAGATGTAACCCGATGATTGATCCGAACCAAAGATATATTAGTTTGGCCCTGGGCGACATTGGAGGTCATCTCCATCAACGGTGTTGATGGGTGGGGGCCCACAATCCGAGTAGCCCAGCTTTGCTGGTGTCGAGAACTGTTACAGAACACGGTTCTGTGTTGAGTGAGGAGAGGATGAGTTTGACCTGACTTGTATAGGAATAAAGGGAAAAGATGTTGATGACCTTATGACCTTATGACCTGATGATGACTTGATGACCTCATGTGTATGGGGATAAAGAAGTGATGGGATTGTTGACCTGGGCACAGTTTTGAATGAGGGAGCCCATGTGACAGAACATTGAGTTCTGTTAGAAAGTTGTTAGCATTCTGGGATTTGAGATTGGGCCTGATTAGGTTATAAACCCACTTAGGCTCTTGAGCCTATTTTATAAGAGTTGAATTTGAAAAATATTATAGATGGGATCCTTAGGTTGTCTAAAATTATACATTAAGGGTTTTATTTGCAAATTGATTTTAAATGATATTTTTGGTTTTAATATGTTAAAATTATATTTTTCGAATTCTATTAATTGGATCATTGGACTAAGTAAATACCGTACGGGCAAACGGTATCTTACTAACATGAGGTTTAGTACTTCGTATGACCTCGGGCAAATCCTAATGAATTCAAGTTCAACCCATCTCTATTGGAAAACCCTTAATTGGGTCTATGCACCATTGATTTAGAATGGATGCGTTGATCTTTTATTTATTAGAGATTTCTGTGGTTATTGGGTACGAGACCTTATGTTTGACCTTAGGATCGATTCGTATCTATGTCTTATTCTTCGCATGCATATATATGTTGAATTAGGATATGTACTCCTTTAGATGCACACCATATTGTGTATTATGGACTATAAAGTGGCTTGGCAAATTTTGTATGACGATTTGATTATGATATGGGATGTGGAATGGCCAGCACTTTACTTTGACTTAGGATTATTGTGTCGGAGCTTTATTATTCAGGTCTATTATGCTTATATATTTATGTTTATGTGGGTCATTTTTGGACAACTGCAGCTCGATATATGGACGGTTGATCACCAATGTGACCTGATCACTTATAATCCGCTTTGAATGTGAACAGGTTATCCTGATTTGTTTTTAATTCGATCGGTTTATGACCACCGACGTTATGGACGGGCTCTCCCGATTTATTTAGGGTTGACCACCCAAAACGGGGACACTTGTCTTCGTGTGAATTATATTGCTCCTTTTGTTTTAGTTGGATTAGGCTATACGTTCTTTCGTGTCAGTATTACTGTCATTACTTTTATATGATCATTCTCGTTTATATTCTTCTCGTTGTTGTATCAAATTTCGAATTATGATTATGTACTTGCTGTTTACTTTGTAATATTTGGTGCATAGGTACCGAGCCCTACTTTACCCAGGAGACGGAGGAGGATCAAGCGTTTCAAACGTTTGAGCCAATTGATGAACCCGAGTGGGATGCCGGAGACGGTTTCGGAGCCGTCTGAACCTGCATGAGAGTGAACGTCATCTTAGCAACTCTTTAGATGAACTTTCCTTAATAATAAACATTTCCTTAGTAATTGTTTTATTCATTCTGCAATTTTAACATTTAATGTTTATTTGATTTTCGTGTTGGATCTTATTTATGATCATTGAATACCAATTGATTAAGCTTCCGTTGCATATAATGAAATGTATTTGGACTCACCACAGGTTGAAATAAGAAATTTTTTTGTGGGTCCACTTTTTGGAAGCTTGTGTTGTATTAAATACAGGAAAATTTGAATTTAAATATTTATTTTTCACGTTTTTCCCCAATTCTTATTTTGGGGGACGTGACAGGAAGATTCCTAATTTTGTTGTCTGCAACATATTCATGGTGGAGAAAGGAAGCATGGACCGGGTTTCCTGGAATAAATTCTACAGAATCTGAAGTATTGAAGTATATGTGAACGATTTGTAGTTTTTTTTCTTTTTCTAATTTCTTAAGTGTTGGGATAATTTATTAGTATTTTTAATTGGTTCCTTGATTAACTCCAATATAGTAAATCACATTTTTTGGGTGTAGTGATCAATCCACACACTTGTGCACTCATATTTCATATTTAGACAATTATGTTATGAGCTAAGTCTATCAGCATTCATCCCTCAAGATTGAGAGTGGCTCAGTGGAAATGGCTCACTGGAAATGTTGTTGTCTAGATCAAACTTTAACATATGATTAATTCAATGGTCACACCAACTCCATTTTTAGTAATTTGCGCTTCTAATGCTATTAAGAATTTAATTCAAACATTATCTTGTTCTTTTTAGTTAATTATAGGATAATATGAATTCAAATTATGAGTACACAAATGAATTTATCATTCGTCAATTAGTATTTTTTATGAATTAATACTTAACTGTGTATCACACGGGACTTTTTGTTAGTACAGTAAATGTATAAGATAGGAAACGGCACAACAATAGTTTTATGGTGAGGGTGAGGGCTCGAGCGACTCTTGTTGCGAACTCGCAAAATGCATGTCCCATGACTTGAACACCGACCTACCGGGCTCTCATATCACTTGTAGGATCTTTTATCCCATTGAACTACCACTTATCTCAAAACCAATTGGTGATAGGAAACGGCACAACAATAATTTTTCGGTGAGGGTAAGGGCTCGACCACAATTATGACCGCTCAAGAGCAAGAGTGGATGTTGACCTCAACAAAATACATGGAGGAGGAGCCCCGATCGATAATAAATGCATGGAGGAGAGAGTAAGAAGTCAGGAGACATGTCAAGCATCGTACTTGGTTTTTTTTCTGCCTAGTGGATCAAATACAGAATTAATGTATCACTCGGCATTGAGCTTGCCTGGATGCCCTACCAGCAGGAAAATGAATAGAAAAAACGACTCATGCATGTGACATCCTTCCTGTGGAGGCAAATGAATTATTATTCTACATTGTGAGGAATGAACGAATGTGCAATGGAATGGGTTTTTGCCCAGTCCCTATGTGAAAAATCACCACAATTGCATGGTTCCCAATCCCAACACATTTTAGTCTTATCAGCTTTCCAGTTTCTCGGTCCCCTTTGCATGGTTGTCCACGCAATATTACTGCCAACCCCAAATGCCCCAACTCCCAAAGTTCTTTAATCATCAATTCAATACAAAATAAGAACACAAAAATCACCATTTCAATTGGCAAGACGGCGTAAAATTCAACATTTAGAGAACAAATCATGATATTTATGCAAATAGCTATGACGGTTTCAATTGGGATAAATGAACGGACCACACCTTCTAACACAACAATCAGATCCGACGCTAAATGCGACAGTCTCTTCCAGGAGGCAGCAGCTATGAAGTGCAGCCTTTGATGGAGCTCCCAGTCGAATGATAGAACTTCATTTCTTACTCTCCTATAATTAAAAAAGGGATCTTAAGCAAATCGCTATTACACCCCAATCTAAATTAATCTTAATTAGTGTTAATTAATGAGAATTTAGCTTAATTAATTGTGCTTAGTTGTTAATCATCGAAATTGGTACCTATTAGTCTTTTTAGACTGAGTCAGGTGAGTCTTGAGTTTTGGATAGGTGAGTGGTGTAGAGTTGATTCGGTTGGGTACAGTCAAGGACTTTTTCGTAATTATAGATTTTTGCATTTTACATCATTTTCACGTCATCTCGGCGTCAACGCGTGTATTTTGACGACCACGTTGATTTTTGTATTGAGCTTTACCTCATTTGACCAACCATTGAACTAGTGGACTTCCATTTGACTCAAATTGGAAATATGAAACTTTAGTTGGTTTTCTTGCAAAAATGGGCATTCTTATCACTTTATAAGCTACTTTACCCTTTCCTTTTCATTCCTTCACTCTCTTCTCTCTACTCTTCTTTCTCCTCTTCATTTTTCCTCTTCTTTCCTTACTTTTTAATCACCAATATATCTTGGCATTTGCACTTGGAAGCTAGAAGAGGACTCAACTTCATTTTTTTCATCTTCCTCTCTTCATTGTTAGCAAAAAAACACCCCCATCATCTTCCATTCTCTTCAAATTCAGATTTCCTTGTTAAGGTATGAGTGAAAACTCTTTGTTGTTGCATTTGAGTGCATTTGAGTTGCAATTGAGTCAAGAAACTCCTTATTAGTCATACATACATGTTCATTTCCTTTTTCATGTGCATTTGTGTCTAGGGTTTGAATATTTGGGGATTTAGGGTTCTTTAAGCCAAGAGTGTAGAAGAGGTTTTGGAAAGCTCTATTGAGGCAAGTATAAGAATAATATGGGTTTAAATCTTTGTTATTTCCATTGATTCAATGAAACCTTTACTCTATTACTCTTAGTGTTTAATAAATGAATGGATGAGATCTCTTTATGCATTTAAGCTTATGGAATGATTATATATTGTAAATGGGAGCAAGGAGGCTCCATATTTATGGGTTTAATGTGAGAAGAAGTGTTGAATTGGAAGGGAAGATAGAGAGCTTCAGATTTGAAAAAATACACATTTCAGAAACTCAGCAGCAGGTAATTAGGCGATCACTTGGCAGCTAGCTGCCTGACCCCTCACGGTCGACCGACCTGAAGTCGGTCAGATTCGCAGCAAGTCAATTTTTCTTGTGTTTTGGTGGTCACTAGGCGGTGACCGACCGACCTCCCAGAATTTTCAATTTTTTTATTATTATTTCAAAAGCCCTCTTAGAGCCATGAATTGATACCCCAACCTCTTAGTTGCCTAATTGAAACCCTAGGAGCTTGAGTAGCCCTAAAAATTAGGACTTTATCACCATGCCATGGATATTAATTTAATGAACATTTTATTAAAATGTGACACTAAGTAGAAGTTCCTTAAGTGTATATCGAATTGGATGGTGAAGAAACAATAGAGGATTAGACTAGATGGGCTAGTAAATCTTTTGATTCCTTAAATTATTGCATTTCATGTTGAAGTATACTTTCATCTTTGTATATCAATCACAACTAGTAGATTTATTGCATTATCTATATTCTTTGAGGTCCAATTATTACATTTCTTCCGTAATTCTTCAAATATTATATACCGATTTAGTATTTATTGGAAATGTGGATTGAGTAAGTATATTGTGAAATATGATTAGCATTGATTTTGATTATAGACAGTTTGAAATACAAACTCACTCAAATCCACTTATTATTTCAATTATTTGATTCGATTGAGTTGGTACTATTTAGCTTGGACCTTGTGATACCCGACGAGGTTTGAACTTAGTTTAGTTATTAGAGACTACTGCACTAAGTCATTTGGAGTACCGGAACTCCAGAACCGGGTAACCAATTAGCCTTTGGCCGGGCAACTGGTGACATCTCAACTAGATTTGCTCTCTTTTGAGAGGATGAGCTTAAAGTAGTAGCCAAATTAGTATATTTTCTTCTTAATTGCTTCACCAACATAATTATTCGATTTTTGCGCAATCTACATAGTTGATACTTATCATTGACATCTATTGATTTAAATGTCTTAAATTCAATTTGCAACATTATGTAATCCCTTAATGTTGCATATACTTACTAAATTGTCGTACTGAAATACTACATTTGGTGTCACAGACGAAGGTACAACTCCCGGTCTTGAAGAGACTCCGGAGGGAGAGGTGGTTACCCAAGAGGTACCTCCGGGATTAGAAGAGTGGCCGAAACAAGAGCCAGCTTAGATTCTACTTCCCTCGGAGTGCGTGTTAATTTTCGATATATCATAGTTCGTGTGGTTAGCCCCTTTTTGTGTGGGTCACACGTAATTATTTTGAAATACTTTTGTTATAGTTGTATAGGGTTCTTTCATTGATCCTCCTTTTTGTAAACTAATGTTTATACTTGTATAATTCTTTTATATTAAACTTGAATGCTTAACTAAACTGAATGAGAAATGATACTTTCTGTTAATGAAATTACAACTTCCACTATATTTAAATGTTATTCAATTGTGTTAGTGAGCTAGACTCACATGTGGAATAGTTGTTTTTCTCTCATTCGTGTGTTGAATTTGGGTCGAGACAGGTACAACATCACTAGAGTACGTGTGTCACACCTCGGGGATTACCCTAGGCCAGGGTGATTCGGGGTCGGGATGTGACAATCGCCCTTCTCTTTAGCGATGCAGCATTTAATGGTCATACAGGCCAATCGGCTTTCGATTTTGCCTTGTTTTTTAATGAATCACTTGTGGCTGCAGGGGCTTCCAAAGGACCAATAGTCATTTCCGCTAAAGAGGCCGAAACGAGGGCACTACTTTTTACGTAAATGCTATCAAGGAGTGCAGATTCTCTAGAATTCGAGTTCATATGGATGCTCTAGAAGTTGTAAGAAGTATTAAGGGTAGCAACGATTGGTCTATCCAGCTTCTCGTAGAAGATATTTTTAAGTGTTTGAAGCATTTAGGGCCTTTTGAGAAAGTTTTCATTTCAAGAAATTTAAATATGGTTGCCGACTATCTTACTAAATGTGGGCAATTTGGGATAAGCTTTATATGGCCTCATTGTGAATAGGCCTTTGTTTGTTTTCTTGTTTGTGTCTGAGTTTTTTTGTGTGTTGTAGCTTGTTTGTTGGATTCCATTTTTAATGAAATCACCCTTTCTTATACCAAAAAAATAAAAATAAATCGAATGATAGAACTGCTCACATTGTATAAACAATTTAATATGGGGTTGAGGAACGGAGGAAGAAGAAAGAGGAAGGGGACAACTTTTTTTTTCTATCTACTCCGCGTCGATGTCGACCCTCAATACAGAAATTGAGGGTTGATATCGACCCTTGAATAAAATGGTAAAAACAGAAAGGTTTTGGGCGAATTGTCTCATTTGGTGCATAGTTGGTTAATTTGTTTGTTTCACTATAATGGCCACATTAAGTGTTTTTCTGGATAAAATCCTCTAAAAATAAATGGTTGATGGGAAGTTAGTTGCCATTTTTTTTTCTAGCCATCTATGAAGTCCTTTAAATGGGTGGTTAAGATGGCCTAAAAGCATTAGCATATCTAGAGATGAGTGCAAACCCATATGACTGGCTTGGATCTGTTTGACCCTGTAGAACCCATTTATTTGAATGGAGGAATTGAACTTATTTAAATTTATGGAAAAATGGGTTCTAACAAAAGATTCATAAATGTTAAACAGGATGTAGGTTGGGAAAGAGTTTCGGTTAACTTGTGTGGGGGCTAATTATTGTTTTCTCCTCTTTTAATGAATATGCTTATTTACAAAATAAATAAATAAATAAATAAACAAAAGATTCATAAAAAGCAGTGAAAGGTTAAGGATAACAGGTGGGGATTCAGATGGGACTCTTAACCTTCTCACTACTAGAGGATTGAGTATTGGCGACACCACTGGGCGGGCGACCGCCACTGGGCGGTCGCAAATGCATACTTTTTTTTTTTTTCGTTCTTTTCCTTCCCTCCTTCTTTTCCTTTCGCTATTTCCGTTTCCCCTTTTCCTCTTTCCCTCCCGCGCTCCAGCATTTTCCTTCTCCCGCGCTCTCTCCCTCCTCGTCGTCGTCGATCGTCGTCGTCGGATCTCTCTCTCCCTCTCTCTCTCTCTCTCTCTCTGTCTCTCTGTTTCTCTCTGCAGTGAAGGAACTCGATCCTCTGTTTCTCTCCGCACCGACGGAACTCCGATCCCCTCCTGCCGCACCAGCACCAGCACGCCACCGCCGCAGCAGCACGACACGCCCTCTCTCTCTCTCCCTCCCCCTCTCGTTGCTCTATTTCTCTCTCTCTCACTCCCCGCCCTTCCTCTCCCTCTCGCTCTGGACTGTGCCCTACCGCCACCAGTTCTCTTTGTTTCTCCTCCCTCCCTGCGCCGAAGCCGGATCTCTCTCTCTCCCTCTCCCTCTCTCCCTCTCTCTCTCTGTTTCTCTCTGCAGTGAAGGAACGGAGATCCCCTCCTGCCGCGCCAGCACCAGCACGCCAACGCCGCACCAGCACCAGCACGCCCTCTCTCTCTCCCTCCCCCTCTCGTTGCTCTATTTCTCTCTCTCTCTCTCTCTCTCTCTCTCTCCCTTCCTCTCCCTCTCGCTCTGCACTGTGCCCTACCGCCACCAGTTCTCTGTTTCTCCCTCCCTGCGCCGAATCCGCCACAGGTACTCATTCTCTCCCTCCTTCTCCCTCTCCCACTCACTTTATTTATGGTTGTCTTTGTTACATTACTTGATTATTGGTTTTTTGTGTTGTTTGATCTGTGAATGGGTGAGTGGATTATCGATGAATGAATGGGACTTTGTTTTTATATAAATGTTTTGTTGATGGCAGGGAAATTGATGGGTTTTTTGGTTTGTGATTTGGTTGATGTGTTTGAGATCTGTTTTCATGGGCTGATATAACCTCTAATTAGGGTTTAGAGGAAATGTTATAGTCCATCAGATCAGTACTAAGTGCCAATAGAACTGCACCCAAAACAAAAGGCCTGTAGCAAAAGTGATTGTTGGCCCAGAACTACAAAAATCCTCCAAGTGCTTGGTGGCAGGAGTGACTGTTGGAGGGGTTGCATTATTGCAATTTGAAGGAAGGGTTTCATCCAATGAAGATTTTCAGACAAAGAAGAATAAAATCACAACCACATAATGTATGGTTCTTCTTGGGAGAAATTGTGGTTGCTTCATTAAATAATTATCATTCAACAAAATCCATAATAGAAGAATGCGCAGTAGAGGAGAATCATCCTTACAGTCCCTTTCTACAAGAACAAAGATACTTCAAAATGTTCAAGCAACCAAGTTTTCAAACTTAATTTTTATTGAACCCAAGTAAAATAGATGAACTCTTAGAACAAGAAAAACTTTATTTTTATGAAAAAAAAACAAGAATGTTACAAAGTCATTTTACTACTTTGACCTAACAAAAATATAGATAGAATAGGAATCATTATAGATATAAATTTTATTAATTTAGAGAAGACTTGCAATAAAACATCAAGACAAATTATTTGGGAAATGCTTTCAAGAATATATTTACATGTGGGCACTCAGATTTGGCTGAAGCTAGGCCTACAATGAGGGATGTGATGAAGTTCTTGGATGGGGATTGTCCTCTGCCAGAAATTTCATCGAGCGGATGGAGCTCTCTAGTTGCATCTACAGTGAAAGCAGAGTTGGACTCTTCTAGTCCTTTCAGTAGTGCTAGTATGATGGAGAGGTCATTTTTTGACTCTTCATCCACTGTTGTTGCTGATTCACTCCTATCTGGAGGCCGTTGATGGTATTTAGGTTTTTTTAAGGGATAATGCTGTCTGTGTAAGATAATTAGCATAATGTTGACTTGTAATACATATGAGATGTGAAGAACTGCCAATAATTTGTACATGTTTTTGTACTAGCACTAAATCCTTCTCTCTCTGTTTTTTTATTTTTTTTATTTTATAGAATGCATAAATATGAATTGAGTTCTTACAAACTCAAAGTCAAATGAGCTTAACAAAAGATTATTAAAAAGGTGAGAGTAAATGACATAAGGCAGGCTGAGATGTAGATGAAACTTCGACTTTCCTCTTATTTGAATCTTTGTATTGATGGCTGGCTGGCTTAGGCTTTTTTTTTATGTTCTTCAATCTTCATTTGATTCAATTTCCATTAAAGAGAAGGTTCTTTCATAGTCTTTTTTTTTTTATATATATTCACCTTTGATTTTTTGTTTTTAACCATTTAATAAAAAAAATATAAAGACAAAATTCTTATGAATTTAATTACATGAAACAAAGAACCCCAAGTGCAATTTACACCAGCACCTAAAAATATTGGGAGACTGTAAGAGCTCCTTTACCAACCCACCTTCAAATTCTTTCTTCTACAACAACTCCACAAAGTTATCACCAACCATCACCTAATACCAAAGTCATTCGCATAACTAACATTGGGTGTAGGAAGATGTTTTATTTAATTTACAAAGACCTTCAATACCAGAACCTGCACTACAAGATTTATGAGTATTTCAGAGAGATACTCAGATTTGTATTTTTGTTCTGTAAAATTGAATTCCATCCAAGAAAACCCAGAATTCTCACACTTGTGGAACTCAATATTAAATGGTAAGATATTATAAAGA
The DNA here is from genome assembly GCA_038049695.1 of Cinnamomum chago. Classification (NCBI taxonomy): domain Eukaryota; kingdom Viridiplantae; phylum Streptophyta; class Magnoliopsida; order Laurales; family Lauraceae; genus Cinnamomum; species Cinnamomum chago. The sequence continues at coordinate 61,039,210 of CP142457.1, forward strand.
GAAGGCCCTTTTTGGCATTCTAGCTCGTACCTGCACCTTTGATGGTCATCCATTAAAGGGTGACCCTCAAAAGACTTCATACACCCATTGTCACCAGAAAAAACTACTCCATAATTAGAGTGTAGATTCTCAAAGTTCTAGTTTGTAGTGTTATATTCTTCTAAAGAGTACAAAACAAACAGATGCATCCAATTCAAACCATGCAAAAAAAAAAAAAAAAAACCTCCACTTGTGTTTCCCTTATCTTCTTACCATAAAGTTTTTATGAACTGGGCACCTGTTACAAAGTTACAATTCGTCTTATGTAGCTTGTTTGTTTGGGTCAGTCCATTCCAAGGCAGTTTGTGATTTGGACAGCTTGGACTTTTTCGCCTGGTATGTCCCATATGTAAGTTGACAATAACACAAACCTTAACTTTGTGCAAAACTAGCATGGAAGGGCTGCCCTTCTGGGCTTTTGGGGTTTATGTCCTTTGATCTCCACCTAGAGTTATCAAAAGGGTTGGGAAAAACATACTGATTCATTACCTATCAGAATTCACCCAATAACTGGACGGGTTAGCTGGGAGAATGTTTTCCTAAGGTTGAACTCTAGAGCCAACATATGAATATTAGGCCCTTGGGTTAAAAATGGATCAGCAGTTGCCCTATAGGTAAACAGTTTGAGCTTGGACAAGCTTTAGACTAATGCTACCTGACTCCTGTCCAATCAAACTTGAAAAGCTTCTTCAAGTACTCATAGAGAAGGACAAGATCTTGCACACTATATATATATATCCGGAATAAATGGAAAGCTTTACTCTTTACCCCCTGTCCATTTATTGATACTATACTACTATGTAGGGGTTTTGGAATGCAATAAATTAGGACAAAACATAGGGACCATTTTCAGATTTTCCCAACAGTACTGTTACACACATACATGTATAATTACATTCAATCACTTTCCTATTTCATCTTAAATTAAATCCCCATTTTGAGTTTTTTTAGAACAAAAGAACAATACCCAGACTTTCCTTACTTCCAGCAGTATGCTGCATGAAAACCAAACTGCCCTTACAAATTAGGAGAAAACATGAACAGTTGGGAATTTGTGTGAGAGAATAGCAATTTCATTAGATGCCAAACATTGAGGGTTTTTACTCTCCAATTCATGCAATTTTACTTAAATTATAGGAGGGTGTTCTTGACTCTCCAATTCAAGATTTACTTATAGAAAATTTTATATTTGAAGATTTCATTGGTTGTGAACCTTTCATTATCAACTTATTCTATTCATTTGTATGCATTAGTGAAACTTAGACCCGTTCGAGAATTGTGTACGACATAAGTTCGGTAATCCTTGACGCGACGGATTGGGTCTTCGACTAGATTCGTTGTTCTTGTGATGTACATTCGAACTTTGTCGTATACAATTCTTGAATTGTCCAGTTCGGACAGTTTGAGAATGCAATTATACATCTTATACTCAATAGCTCATGCAAGTCTGATGTTAGACAGAGTTTCGGTTGATGTCCCATTGTTCTCTGGGTACATACATAGGTACGACTGATGTTGTACCTGTGTCGTGTACTTGGAGAACCACGCGGACATGCTGCCGAAATTTTGTTTGACTAGGGGACGAAGCATTCGAGTTGTTGAGTGCAAGTTGGATCGTGCATTCTCGAATGGGATAGGACCAACCACCTTGTAGTAAGTAGTTTGCAGTTTATGGATAGGTGACTTGCATGATGACACGGTACATTGGGTTAATTGTACTTGTTCATTTTAGACTTCCACAGAAGCACTTACGGAGATGGACAAGAGTTGGATTGATTTACCGAATAGGATGTCTCGGGAATACATGGAGGGGATTAACCAGTTCATGGAATTTACCAATGGGTTTGACAATGAGTTCATCAGTTGTCCATGTAGAAAATGTGGGAATCGGTATTATTACAGAAGAGAGATTGTCCGAGAGCATCTGATTCTGAACGGATTCTTGAAGGACTACAAGAACTGGATAAAACATGGAGAAGAGTATGTTTCCTGTCGCAGAGTGGAAATAGATGAAATTGAGGTGGATGATATGTCAGAGGCTGATCCGATGAACGTGATGTTAAATGATATCGCGTGCGGATTGGCACCCGAATACTTCAGCGATGCGACTGAGGGGGCGGGTGGGAGTAATCCTCGCTCTGGTGCCGATGAAGAAGCCCTGAGATATTTTGAAATTTTAGACGATGCACAGACAGAATTGTATCCTGGATGCAATGACTTCAGTAAATTGTCCTTTATTGTTGAGTTGTTACATTTGAAGGCATTGAACCTATGGTCTGACAAGTCTTTTGATATGCTCCTCCAGTTGTTGCATCGAGCGCTCCCATCCGGTGCAAAACTTGCTGAGTCCTACTATCAGGCTCGCAAGTTAACTGAAAATTTAGGCTTCACATATGAGACTCTGGATGCATGTCCGAACAATTGCATGTTGTTTAGGAATGAGAATGCCCATCTTGATAAGTGCATTGTGTGTCAGACTTCGAGATGGAAGGAGGACGGGGTTGGTTCCAATCGTCAGAATAGTTCTACAAATGTTATCAACCATGGCAAACTTGTGGCAGTAAAACAATTGAGATATTTCCCACTTAAGCCAAGGCTGAAGAGGCTTTTTATGTCATCAAATATTTCTAAACTGATGAGATGGCATGCCGAGAATAGCAGGGACGATGGTAAGTTGACCCATCCAGCAGATTCCCCAGCATGGAAAGACTTCGATCGGAGGAATCCAGACTTTGCCTTGGATTGTCGCAATGTGCGGCTTGGTTTGGCTGCAGATGGTTTCAGTCCGTTCAGATCCATGACTGGGGCAAATCACAGTACGTGGCCAGTTGTTTTGATACCTTATAATCTTCCGCCATGGATGTGTATGAAGCAACCTTTTCTTATCCTATCCACACTTATTGATGGACCAAGAGGACCAGGGGACAAGATTGATGTATATATGCAACCTCTGATAGATGAATTGAATGAATTATGGGCTGATGGTCTGATGACATTTGATGCCGAAGGCAATGAAATGTTTAAACTCCGCGCCGCATTATTATGGACAATCAACGACTTCCCTGCGTACGCCAACTTGTCGGGTTGGAGCACAAAGGGAGAGTTTGCATGTCCTTGCTGCAATAAGGAGAAGAAGTCAACTTGGTTGAAGCACGGCAGAAAATGGGCATACACGGGTCATAGGCGCTTTCTACCTCCATTGCATAGGTTCAGGAGGGACAAAGTGTCATTTGATGGGAGTCGAGAATATGGTCCAGCACCTCGAACAATGACGGGAGTTGACTTGTTGTCACAGCTCGAGCATGAGCAAATACGTACTGTGTATGATTTTCAAGATTTACTGGCCCCGGTGCTGCCTTCTATTCCCGGTGCAAGTAGAAGGCGAGGTCATAATTGGAAGAAAAAAAGTATTTTCTACGATTTACCATACTGGAAAGATAACTTACTCAGGCATAACTTAGATGTTATGCACATCGAGAAGAACGTTTGTGATAATATACTGTGGACCATTCTCGGTGCTCAGGGGAAGTCGAAGGATGGTGTCAATGCACGCCGTGACTTGGAAGAAATGGGCTTGAGAAAGCCGTTGCACTTGCAGTTGAGAGAGTCTAACAAGGCATACATGCCTCCTGCGCAGTACACGATGAGTAAAGATGAGAAAGATGTCTTCCTCTCAGTTCTGAAGGGTGTCAAGGTTCCTGACGGGTACTGTTCGAATATCGCAAAGCGTGTGAACATGAGAGAGAGAACATTACAGGGTTTGAAGAGTCATGACAATCATATTCTTATTCAACAATTACTGCCTATCTCCATACGGAATTGTCTGCCTAAGAATGTTGTAGCGCCGTTGATTGAATTTAGTAACTTCTTCAGACAACTTTGTTCTAGAGTTCATCGAATTGATGAGTTGAATGGTTTGCAAGAGAGGATTGCTGTGACGTTGTGTCATTTAGAAAAAATTTTCCCACCTGCATTTTTCGATGTCATGGTTCACTTGACCATACACTTAACCAGTGAAGCCCTGCTTGGTGGCCCCGTCCAATTCAGATGGATGTATCCGATCGAGAGGTATATGAACACATTGAAGAGATATGTTCGCAATAGAGCTCGTCCGGAGGCATCGATAGCAAAGGGGTATCTGATGGATGAGTGCACAAATTTCTGCGCAGCATATCTTAAAGAGAATATTGAAACAAAGTTAACTAGGCCCTCGCGGATTAATGATGGTCCAGTTGGGGATGGCACGCCATTTGATCTTAACAATATTGAGTGGATTCAAGCTCACCGGTGGGTGTTGTTCAACACCCCATCTGTTGTGGCTTTCACTCGGTAAGTGATCACTCATTTATGCGTGTAACTTGTCAGTTTTTTGCCTAAAACATCACACTTGTCGTTAACACGTATTATGCATCGCAGGACACACATTGATGAGCTGAAACGGGACATGCCTCATGCTACAGAGAATGAAATTCATCAGTCTCATTATCAGTCATTTCATGAATGGTTCAAGAATCACGTATGTACTCAATCATTAGGAGTAGTTTCACTTGTTCTTGTCATATTACTTTCATGTAGTGATATTCACTGATTACATGCATTGCGTAGGTATGTAGCTTACGAAGAACGGGCGATTCTTATTTGACTGATGAAATGAACCAGTTAGCTGATGGCCCATTTATAACGGCCCGACGTTACACAACTTGTGATGTCAACGGCTTTCGATTTCGCATCAAGGATGTAGATGAGAAACGAGCGACGCAAAATAGTGGGCTCGGTTGTCCATCCGTCGATGCTGGTTACTATTATGGCCGGTTGAAAGATATTGTTGAAGTTGTGTATAATCACGGGCTAAAGTTTCTATTGTTTAAGTGTGATTGGGTGGATCCCATCCGAGGGGTGAAAACAGATAATTACCAGTTTACACTGGTAAATTTTAACAATTTGTTATACCGTGATGATCGAATAAGTGCCGAACCGTACATTCTGTCTTCAATGGCTGAGCAAGTCTACTATGTTAGAGATCCAAAAGATCCTAACTGGCAGGTTGCAGTTAAAATGTCAAGGAGGGGAGTGTATCAGATTGAATGTGATGAGCCAGATATTGATGCATTCGCCCAACAAGAACTTGACCAGAATACAGTTGTTCAACATGATGAAGATATTAATTGGGTTCGGGAAACCATTGATGGAGATACAGTTGACTTACATGACCAATAAACGGTTGGGAACTTTTTCAGTAATGTTAAATTTTAGTGTAAATACTTTTTAAATGTTAATTTCAATTATCTTGTTTAATGAAATTTATCTTACAAACATTTGAACAGATATGTCAGGACGAAAGAGGAGTTTGGCATCCGCATCTGAGCCGAGCCCATCCACTCCAGTGGATGCTTCAGCGTCGTCCAGTGCGGCATCTCCACCATCTTCAGCACCACCATCAGGAGATACACTGACTGGTATAAGTTGATTTAATTAAAACATTTTAATTCTAGCAAATTATTTTATTTCAATTTAATTAGATTATCTCGAATTTAAACAGGTTCTACGAGCACGGGCCCATCTTCCAGCAGGGGGAGAGGCCCTGCTAGAGGGATCCGGACATGGAATTCCGAGCATCCCATTGACGTAGAGTTTGATGAGTCATATCATCCGGTGGGCCCTCATGCTCGCCAGCTCATCAGCCAGTTAGGACATATGGTCCGGGATCCATATGTATTTCCTTTGACCACACATGATTGGGACACATTCCCGGTGGCGACGCTAGATCGGACCTGGCAGCAGGTCAAGGTAATAATTTAACATTTTCTCCTCAGGATGTGTCAATTTAAACCATAACTTAATGAAATATATTTTGTCAATGAAAAATTATTTGTCCTTTTCAGGACAATGTGAGAGCATGTCCTGAGCTCTTCCGGCCAGTTTGCATGTCTAAGTGCCGGAAGATGTGGAAGGATCATAAAAATAAAATAAAGACGCAGCACTGGAAGCCTCATCAGGGTGCGCCTGACATACTTCAGCGAGTTCCGACTGGCGTTCTCCCTGATCAGTGGACTCAGCTCGTCGGGTACTGGGCGAGCGAGGAGGCTCAGGTGAGAAACTTGTACTTTTTTATTTTATTTTTAACATTTTACTAATAACTAATGTAACTAACAAAAATCCCTACTAATAAATATTGAAAACAGAGAGTGTCTGCTACGAATGCGCAGAACCGCGCATTGCAGGGTCCTGCACATAGGTTGGGGACTCGACACATCACCCAGGTCCGCCACGAGGTAAAAGGTTATATAGTACATTTAATTTATGTTCTTGTCATTCTGTATGATATTATACTATTAATACATTCCTCCACCAACCAGTTGCGTACCGAGGGTGTTCCGGTTGATAGGATGTCCGTCTGGATGCGTTCTCGAGATCCTCGCCATCCAGAGGTTGCAGCTATCTTCGTAAGTTTTTATATTGAACTGTTTAAATTATGTTTCTATTTGTATGTCTTGTTATGCATAATAATATACTAAATGAATGAACTACGCAGGCCCAGTATCAGTCACGCTTGGAGGAGTTACCCGAGGAGGAGCGCAGATTGCCATCACGGAGGGATGCGATATTCCACTCCGTCGTTGGCCGGGATGGGCATGGATACACTCTGACGTATGGGACGGGCATTCCACGCTCGCACATCACGCGATCGGAGTCATCCGGTGCTAGCTCCTCCCAGGGCATACACTTCCGTACGGATGAGGAGATTCAGGCGATGCTGCAGTCCATGAGGGCATCGATCAGAGAGGAGCTCAGGGCAGAGGTCAGGGCAGAGGTCAGTGCAGAGATTAGTGCAGCGATGAGGGCCGAGTGGAGAGCGGAGATAGCAGAGCTTGAGAGTCGTCTATCACAGAGTCGCGCCCCGCTTGCTTCAGACCCACCACCCACTACTCAGGTTAGTAAGAAAAAAATTTCGTACATATAAATTCTCAATTATGTAATTGATGCATCAATACTTATGTCTTTTTTTTTATGTTTTTTACTGTATAATAAATAATTACAGGCACCAGACGCTGGCAGCGGCCACAGGGCTAGACATGACTTCGGTGGAGAGGGCAGTCATGATTTAGCAGGCTCGACTGATCCTGACCAGGTAAAATTATTTTTTATAATTCAAGATTTCAACATTTAAGTTAAAAGCTTAACATAAAACTTAGAAAACGAGCCTCCGGGCGCCCAAAACGAGCAAACGGGCTCCGTTGCCCGTGAAACTTGACGGGCACGGGCACCTAAACATTCATGACTTGCAGGAACTGACGGAACGAGAATCCGACTTCCGGATTGCTCGTAATGTTGAAAAGTAGGTTTAAGTTAGAACGTTATGTTAAAACTTAGAAAACGAGCTTCCGGGCGCTCAAAACGAGCAAACGGACTCCGTTGCCTGTAAAACTTGACGGGCACGTGCCCGTAGTTATTCATGACTTGCAGGAACTGACGGAACGAGAATCCGACTCCCGGATTGCTCGTAATGTTGAAAAGTAGGTTTAAGTTAGAACGTTAAGTTAAAACTTAGAAAACGAGCCTCCGGGCGCTCAAAACGAGCAAACGGACTCCGTTGCCCGTAAAACTTGGCGGGCACGTGCCCTTAGTCTTTCATGACTTGCAAGAACTGACGGAACGAGAATCCGACTCCCGGATTGCTCGTAATGTTGAAAAGTAGGTTTAAGTTAGAACGTTAAGTTAAAACTTAGAAAACGAGTCTCCGGGCGCTCAAAACGAGCAAACGGACTCCGTTGCCTGTAAAACTTGACGGGCACGTGCCCGTAGTTATTCATGACTTGCAGGAACTGACGGAACGAGAATCCGACTCCCGGATTGCTCGTAATGTTGAAAAGTAGGTTTAAGTTAGAACGTTAAGTTAAAACTTAGAAAACGAGTCTCCGGGCGCTCAAAACGAGCAAACGGACTCCGTTGCCTGTAAAACTTGACGGGCACGTGCCCGTAGTTATTCATGACTTGCAGGAACTGACGGAACGAGAATCCGACTCCCGGATTGCTCGTAATGTTGAAAAGTAGGTTTAAGTTAGAACGTTAAGTTAAAACTTAGAAAACGAGCCTCCGGGCGCTCAAAACGAGCAAACGGACTCCGTTGCCCGTAAAACTTGGCGGGCACGTGCCCTTAGTCTTTCATGACTTGCAAGAACTGACGGAACGAGAATCCGACTCCCGGATTGCTCGTAATATTGAAAAGTAGGTTTAAGTTAGAACGTTAAGTTAAAACTTAGAAAACGAGCCTCCGGGCGACCAAACTGAGCAAACGGTGTCCGTTGCTCGTGAAACTTGACGGGCACGGGCCCCTATTCATTCCTGACTTGCAGGAACTGACGGAACGAGATTCCGACTCCCGGTTCTATCGTACAGTTGAAACGTAGGTTTGAGTTAGAACGTTAACTTAAAACTTAGAAAACGAGCCTCCGGGCGACCAAACTGAGCAAACGGTGTCCGTTGCTCGTGAAACTTGACGGGCACGGGCCCCTAGTCATTCCTGACTTGCAGGAACTGACGGAACGAGATTCCGACTCCCGGATTGATCGTACAGTTGAAACGTAGGATTCAGTTAGAACGTTAACATAAAACTTAGAAAACGAGCCTCCGGGCGACCAAACTGAGCAAACGGTGTCCGTTGCTCGTGAAACTTGACGGGCACGGGTCCCTAGTCATTCATGACTTGCAGGAACTGACGGAACGAGATTCCGACTCCCGGTTTGATCGTACAGTTGAAACGTAGGTTTAAATTAGAACGTTAACTTAAAACTTAGAAAACGAGCCTCCGGGCGACCAAACTGAGCAAACGGTGTCCGTTGCTCGTGAAACTTGACGGGCACGGGCCCCTATTCATTCCTGACTTACAGGAACTGACGGAACGAGATTCCGACTTCTGGATTGATCGTAATGTTGAAACGTAGGTTTGAGTTAGAACGATAAGTTAAAACTTAGAAAACGAGCCTTCGGGCGACCAAACTGAGCAAACGGTGTCCGTTGCACGTGAAACTTGACGGGCACGGGCCCCTAGTCATTCCTGACTTGCAGGAACTGACGGAACGAGATTCCGACTCCCGGTTCTATCGTACAGTTGAAACGTAGGTTTGAGTTAGAACGTTAACTTAAAACTTAGAAAACGAGCCTCCGGGCGACCAAACTGAGCAAACGGTGTCCGTTGCTCGTGAAACTTGACGGGCACGGGCCCCTAGTCATTCCTGACTTGCAGGAACTGACGGAACGAGATTCCGACTCCCGGATTGATCGTACAGTTGAAACGTAGGATTGAGTTAGAACGTTAACTTAAAACTTAGAAAACGAGCCTCCGGGCGACCAAACTGAGCAAACGGTGTCCGTTGCTCGTGAAACTTGACGGGCACGGGCCCCTATTCATTCCTGACTTGCAGGAACTGACGGAACGAGATTCCGACTCCCGCATCGATCGTAATGTTGAAACGTAGGTTTGAGTTAGAACGATAAGTTAAAACTTAGAAAACGAGCCTCCGGGCGACCAAACTGAGCAAACGGTGTGTGTTGCTCGTGAAACTTGACGGGCACGGGCCCCTAGTCATTCCTGACTTGCAGGAACTGACGGAACGAGATTCCGACTCCCGGATTGATCGTACAGTTGAAACGTAGGATTCAGTTAGAACGTTAACATAAAACTTAGAAAACGAGCCTCCGGGCGACCAAACTGAGCAAACGGTGTCCGTTGCTCGTGAAACTTGACGGGCACGGGTCCCTAGTCATTCATGACTTGCAGGAACTGACGGAACGAGATTCCGACTCCCGGTTTGATCGTACAGTTGAAACGTAGGTTTAAATTAGAACGTTAACTTAAAACTTAGAAAACGAGCCTCCGGGCGACCAAACTGAGCAAACGGTGTCCGTTGCTCGTGAAACTTGACGGGCACGGGCCCCTATTCATTCCTGACTTGCAGGAACTGACGGAACGAGATTCCGACTTCTGGATTGATCGTAATGTTGAAACGTAGGTTTGAGTTAGAACGATAAGTTAAAACTTAGAAAACGAGCCTCCGGGCGACCAAACTGAGCAAACGGTGTGTGTTGCTCGTGAAACTTGACGGGCACGGGCCCCTAGTCATTCCTGACTTGCAGGAACTGACGGAACGAGATTCCGACTCCCGGATTGATCGTACAGTTGAAACGTAGGATTCAGTTAGAACGTTAACATAAAACTTAGAAAACGAGCCTCCGGGCGACCAAACTGAGCAAACGGTGTCCGTTGCTCGTGAAACTTGACGGGCACGGGTCCCTAGTCATTCATGACTTGCAGGAACTGACGGAACGAGATTCCGACTCCCGGTTTGATCGTACAGTTGAAACGTAGGTTTAAATTAGAACGTTAACTTAAAACTTAGAAAACGAGCCTCCGGGCGACCAAACTGAGCAAACGGTGTCCGTTGCTCGTGAAACTTGACGGGCACGGGCCCCTATTCATTCCTGACTTGCAGGAACTGACGGAACGAGATTCCGACTTCTGGATTGATCGTAATGTTGAAACGTAGGTTTGAGTTAGAACGATAAGTTAAAACTTAGAAAACGAGCCTTCGGGCGACCAAACTGAGCAAACGGTGTCCGTTGCACGTGAAACTTGACGGGCACGGGCCCCTAGTCATTCCTGACTTGCAGGAACTGACGGAACGAGATTCCGACTCCCGGTTCTATCGTACAGTTGAAACGTAGGTTTGAGTTAGAACGTTAACTTAAAACTTAGAAAACGAGCCTCCGGGCGACCAAACTGAGCAAACGGTGTCCGTTGCTCGTGAAACTTGACGGGCACGGGCCCCTAGTCATTCCTGACTTGCAGGAACTGACGGAACGAGATTCCGACTCCCGGATTGATCGTACAGTTGAAACGTAGGATTGAGTTAGAACGTTAACTTAAAACTTAGAAAACGAGCCTCCGGGCGACCAAACTGAGCAAACGGTGTCCGTTGCTCGTGAAACTTGACGGGCACGGGCCCCTATTCATTCCTGACTTGCAGGAACTGACGGAACGAGATTCCGACTCCCGCATCGATCGTAATGTTGAAACGTAGGTTTGAGTTAGAACGATAAGTTAAAACTTAGAAAACGAGCCTCCGGGCGACCAAACTGAGCAAACGGTGTGTGTTGCTCGTGAAACTTGACGGGCACGGGCCCCTAGTCATTCCTGACTTGCAGGAACTGACGGAACGAGATTCCGACTCCCGGATTGATCGTACAGTTGAAACGTAGGATTCAGTTAGAACGTTAACATAAAACTTAGAAAACGAGCCTCCGGGCGACCAAACTGAGCAAACGGTGTCCGTTGCTCGTGAAACTTGACGGGCACGGGTCCCTAGTCATTCATGACTTGCAGGAACTGACGGAACGAGATTCCGACTCCCGGTTTGATCGTACAGTTGAAACGTAGGTTTAAATTAGAACGTTAATTTAAAACTTAGAAAACGAGCCTCCGGGCGACCAAATTGAGCAAACGGTGTCTGTTGCTCGTGAAACTTGACGGGCACGGGCTCCTAGTCATTCCTGACTTGCAGGAACTGACGGAACGAGATTCCGACTTCTGGATTGATCGTAATGTTGAAACGTAGGTTTAAATTAGAACGTTAACTTAAAACTTAGAAAACGAGCCTCCGGACGACCAAACTGAGCAAACGGTGTCTGTTGCTCGTGAAACTTGACAGGCACGGGCCCCTAGTCATTCATGACTTGCAGGAACTGACAGAACGAGATTCCGACTCCCGGTTCTATCGTACAGTTGAAACGTAGGTTTGAGTTAGAACGTTAATTTAAAACTTAGAAAACGAGCCTCCGGGCGACAAAATTGAGCAAACGGTGTCCGTTAGTCGTGAAACTTGACGGGCACGGGTCCCTAGTTATTCCTGACTTGCAGGAACTGACGGAACGAGATTCCGACTCCTGGATTGATCGTAATGTTGAAACGTACGTTAAAATTTTAATTTTAATTCTTAATTTTTTTATATTTAGTATAAATTGCCAATTTTTATACTTATCTTTTAATATTTATTTTTCTTTTTCTGTTCAGGTTTGAGAGCATCGGATATATACCACGGCATCCGGCACGGAAAATTTTTCTTTTTGTTGTAATTGTAATGGATATATTTTACTGAAACTTTTGTAATATTTGAATGCAATTAATATAAGACTTTCTTTTTTTATTTGTAATTTTAATTGATGGTACTAGTTGTATATATTTAGTCTTTGTCATCAGTAATTTTAATTGATGGCCGTAGATATATAGCTACAGGTACAGGTACAGGTACAGGTATAAAAAAATGAAAAAAATTGATAAAATACGGGAATTTAATTTTAAAAAAAAAGGGGGGCTTTAGCGGCCGCCAGTGGCGGTCGCTAATAGTGCTATTAGCGGTCGCTAATAGTTCCAAAAAAAAAAAAAAAAAAAAATTTCAAAAATAAAAAAGCATTAGCGACCGCCATATGAGTATTAGCGACCGCCATGGCGGTCGCTAATACTAAAAAAAATAAAAAAAATAAAAAAAAATTTGAAAAAAATAAGCCATTAGCGACCGCTAATATAGTATTAGCGACCGCCATGGCGGTCGCTAAAAGTCCAAAAAAATTTTTTTAAATTTATTCGCGACCGCCACAAAAATTATTAGCGACCGCCATCTGGCGGTCGCTAAAACTATTAGCGACCGCCAGTGGCGGTCGCTAATACCTTTAGCGACGCCGTTTTCGCGGCCGCTGCTTGGCGGTCGCTAGGCGGTCGCTAATACTCTTTAGCGACCGCCAGTTGACTTTTAGCGACGGCAACTGGCGGCCGCTAAAAGTCAAGTTTCTACTAGTGTCTTAGATCTAATTTATTAGGTGGTCACTAGATATCCATCTTCCGTCTCCAATTTTGGATTAAATGAGAGATTATTTATTGTCATATTATGAATCATTCATTACCTTTGTTTCTTCAGTTTTAGCTACTTTTAGGAATCTACTTATTTGAATTTCTAGGAATTCAATTTGATGAAGGCAAATGGGCTATAAAGTAAATGGTTGGTCGCACTCCCAAGTCCCACCATTGGCCTATTTAAAATTCTGGTTCTATCATGAGGCGCTAATCCGTTGGCAGCTCTACCATTGTGTACAATTTGTACAACAACTATGTCATGATAAGGTGCCATGGTTTGAGTAGATCCTGATTGAGATGAGTCTTTTGAGGCGTCGTTGAATTCCTCATTGCTGGCAGGATTTAAACTTGGAGTTGGATTTGTCCAATGCAGAACATATTTGAGATAATTAGCGAAACGTCCCTCATATAGGACTTGAAAGGCCTCCAGTCCATCAACTTTTTATCTAAGGCCTGTAGTCCATCCAGCTGGACATATTTCGGCGAGAGGTCCCTGGATACAATTCTCATGACTAATTTACCCTTTCAACCATTTTAGGCATAAAATTTTGAAATTTCAAATTTCAAATTAAGTATTAATCTTTTGACACTTTCCTCTTCTTGTTCGCATTGGAACTTGAACCCACATCTCCTCTGCAGACCTTGACGCCATTGGAGTTCTTGGAGAGCTCATCGATCTGCTTGAACATGACAACCATATTGAAATTCTCACATGACAGAAGTCTTTCTCTCTCTCTCTCTCTCATGTGATTATACTCGCTTTGCTTGGGTTCTGTAAGTCTCTCCATCTGTCAATCGTCGTCGCCGAACATCCGGCACAACATACGGACCGAGTGCGCGAACGCTACGGGCGTGTGCGAGGCGGTGGACTACTCGAAGGGGTGTGCGAGCACGACCCGATCCGGTACATGAGGCCGATGCTCCGGGCGAGCTTCTGCCTTCAGCCGTCGGGGGACACGCCGACGAGGAGGGCGACGTTCGACGGGATAGTGGCGGGGTGTCCATCTGAGCACCATCAATGCAGTGGCAAGGATAGTAGTATAATAATATTCCATGATTTTGGCTTTGGCGCACCACATGGTTGCTTGGCTTCCACTTCTTCAGATCGAGTCACTGTAGACTATTAAACTGTGTGTGTAGTTTAGGATTTGAAATGCAGTGGGGCCTATGTGGTCCATGTCTCATGATCCAATTGGTTGAATGAAATCAAAAGAGCCTGATGCAGTGTGGTGTTTATAGTAAAGGAGGAGGTGGTGATGAAGGGTGTGAGGATTTCGTCGGTGCTGATGGGGATACCCGCGGCGGAGGTGAGGATGAGGGAGAGGGTGCTGGATCTGGTGTCGTGGGTCACGTACAGGAGGCATGATAGTCGGTGGGCCTGTGGTTCTTGTTCTGGAATAGGAGAACGAGAGGAGGAAGAAGATGACCCAGAGGGTCGGTTCCAGTCCGGGTGAGGTCGGGTCAAGTTTGACCTGATTTCAAAGCCCAAAAGCAAATCTATCTGAGTTTTTGAGAAATTTATCTGTGTTTTTGGCAAATATATATGAGTTTCTGACAAATTTAACTGAGTTTTTGGAAAACTCATCTGAGTTTTTAATAAATTTATCTGGGTTTTTTGCAAATTTATCTGAGTTCTGAAATAAATTTTTTTACGCTCTGGATAAATCTATCTGAGTTTTGGCTAATTTATCTGAGTTATTCGACAAATTTATCTGAGTTTGGACAAATTTTTCTGAGTTTGTGGCAAATGTATTTGCGTTTTTCTAAATTTAATTACACTTTTTTGAAATTTATTTGGATCTTTTAAAATTGATTTTCATCTTTTGAAAATTATTTGCGTCTTTTTAAATTGATTTTCATCTTTTGAAAATTTTTAGATTTTTTGAAATTGATATGCGTCTTTTTAAATTTCTCTATGTTCTTTTGATATTATAGCATTTTTTGAAATTTATTTGCGTTATTTCAAATTTATTTGTATTTTTTGAAATTAGTTTTTGTTTCTTTAGAGTTTAATTTTGTTTTTTTTTAATTTTATTTACATCTTTTGAAATTTATTTTCGTCTTTTGAAATTTATTTACATTTTTTTAAATTTATTTTCGTCTTTTGAAATTTATTTGCGTGTTTGAAATTTATTTCAGTTTTAGAAATTTATTTGAAATTTGTTTCCTGTTTTTTTAACTTTATTTGAAAATCTCATTAGTGGAATTTTATTAATCGTGACTAATTTAATGGTAGTTGACCATTATTAATGGCTTATCCCACTAATCATGGGATATGATTTGAAGAAAGGGTAAATTAGACACTTTAGGTTTTCAAATTTGGAAAAAGGACCTTTCACACTATAAAAAAAGATTGCGGACATAAGGTAATAAAGTGAAATGTTCAGGGACCTCTCGCCGAATCCCCCAACATATTTTTTACTAAAGCTATTAGGATTCTAATGAAGGTGTTGCAGGACCCCAATGAAGATGGGGGGTTTTCTAAAGTTATTGAAGGATTTCAATGGAGATAGTGTTGGGGTTTTTTTGGGTGTTTCACACAATTCAAAAGGTGTTTTTGGAAAAGGTGTTTTGTCCTTTTGTGATTTTGCTTTAGTGTAGACTATTAGAAAACATAACATCTCACATTGCTAAAACTCAACTCTTGAGAATGCTTTATATGTTGGGAAATATTCAAGTTAAGGATTTCTTCACCATGTTATTTCACTTATATAAACTTTAAAGACTTTTGTACCATTTTTCCATGAGCCCTATACTCACACGCAAGTCTGGGCTGACCCGGGGTGGCTGGCCCGGAAAACGTTTATTATTGTTTATTTAAATTCTGTTTGACAGCCCTGTTCTACAGCTATAGCATAACCAACAGATAGGGAGTTTTCAAATTGAAGAATTCCAATAAAATATGGGGGCTGGACTCTTTTATTATTATTATTATTATTATTATTATTATTATTATTATTATTATTGTTGTTGTTATTGTTATGGTTGGGGTGACTTATTTGTTTTCTAGCTATGAAACGGGGTGAGGGTGGGGGGCGTGACCTGGGGGCGGCGGTGTTTATTTTATTTTACTTAAAAAAAAAATCTGTTGAAGGATTTCAATGAAGATGGGGGGGGGGGGGGGGGGGGTGTTTGGACTTTTTTATTTTTATTTTTTATGGTGGGGGTGGATTTATTTATTTGTTTTCTAAAGTTGTCGAGGGATTCCAATGAAGATGAGGCACTGACAGGAGCAAAGTTATTTATTTGTTTCCTAGATCAATTGAAGGATTCCAATGAAATTAAACTCTTGGATAGAGGGGATTTTTTTTTATATTTATTTATTCATTTATCTATTTTACCAATTTCCTAGTGGGCAGCGAATTGAAAGAAAATCGCCCAAGCAGGGATAAATCCATGATTGGAGCTATGGGAGCCAGCATGCCATCCACAACAGTAGCCGTGTAATTCCCAGACATGGGAAAGTTATTTATTTGTTTTGTGAAGCTGTTGAAGGATTCCAATGAAGCTCAGGTTTTTCAAATGGGGAAGTTATTTATTTGTTTTCGAAAGCTGATGAAGGATCCAAATCTAGCTGTGAGGTCGTGGGCATATCTAGGGAGGTTTTTCTTTAAAAAAAAAAAACAATAACAAAGATTTCATTAAAAGAAGTCATGGGCATATATAGGGTGGTCATTTATCCAATCAGGCCGAGGTCTTGGAAGGGAGTAGTTATTTATCTGTTTTCTAAAGTTGCTAAAGGACTCCAATGAAGCTAAGGTTCTCGACCAGGGGATTTGCTTATTTGCTTTCTGAAGTTGTTGAAGGAAGAGAGAGAAAGAAGGAAGACATCAACACTTCGGGCATGTTTGTGTAGCCTATTTCTGCGGAAAAGGTTGTAATTTTTTGCGGAAAACTTTTTTTTCATATGTTTGGTACGGCAGTTTTCCGTGGAAATGCTTTTTCGTCACGTCAGCTTTTTCCTTCCTATGCATGGAAATAGACTTCTTATGGGGGGTATGAGAAGTCCATTTCCACAGAAAACTGACCCTCCAATTTCCTCTCTCTCACCCTCACTCCATCCAGCCACCCTCTTTCTTCCTCTTCCCCTCCCAACCCCACCCAATAGTTTTCACTAAAAAGTGGCTTTCATTAAAGAAATGCATAACTGCACCAAACAACATTAGCACTAATTTATCGAGGAAAATATTTTTGCACCAAATATAAAATTTTGACTTCTGCAGAAAAACTTTTCCAAAGAATTTGAAACCCATGAATTTTGCTGATGTTGCAATTTCCAATTTCCACGGAAATCACATGTACACAAACGTGCCCTTCATGTTTCAAGCACTTGAAAGGGGAAAACTTTTGTGCTATAATGGGTGTTTTTTAGTGCTGTAATAAGGCTGAGTCCAATCTTCTTAGGTCCGGACGATGATCTTCTACGAGGACCCTGTTACAAACAATCAGCAAAAGTTCTCCTCTTGTATGTGCCTTAATCAAATTTCACTTGAATATGAGATAGACCCACCGCTCAAATTGATCATGCACAAATATGAGGTTAAAAAGTTACAACAAACTCATACGTTTTATGTGATAAATTCATGGCCCGCCTATTCATATTAGAGTGAATTTTGACCAGACAGACATTTCTTAGCTAGCTGTTAGATTTTCAACCCTCTAATAAATGGGTCAGAGTCAGACACGTACATATTACCCATGGTCCAACCCAGACAGTGGCCACCTACCCAATACAGGGACTGCAGTGGGGGTAAATTTTATCCCGGGCACATGGTCTCAGACCGATCCCAAAGGCAGGACCCCCTGAATTTCACAAGCCCCGCTGTGACGGTGGCAGTGGCACTGATCTGGGGGAGGAAATCTTCCCCAGAGTGGGTACACTAAAATCAAATTTATGAGCAAGTTTCCTTGGGAAAAACTACATTATTAGCTTACATGGCCTCATTGAAAATGTTGCTAGTCTCAGGATTCTGGGCCATAAACTCCCAAACGCCGCACCCTCCCCTTGACCATCTACTTTCCTTTTTCTTCTCTGTGAATGTTTTTCTATGTTTTTGTCAGAAGGGACCATGTACTAAGAACTGCCACAGAGGCATGAGACTTTGATTTGGTAGACCAAGACCAACATGTTGCACGATAATTTTACGACCGCATAGAAGAAATGAGGGTTGGTGAATGGTGAGAAAGTATCTCATCTCATTATCACACAGCCGCCCTGCAATCCCACATGAGACTTTGAATTGGCACACCAAGTCCAACATCACTTACGCTACAACAGTGGGACACTTCCATCTTTTGAAATGAAAGACTTTGAACTTTGTGGCCCTTGCCTTTGAACTTTTTTAGAAGCTGAATTCCAAGTTGAAAGTAGGTGCTATTTGTATGAAGCTAGAACATCTCAAGGGCCATTGATCAGTTAAACTGGTCTTTCCTCTTCTAAGTAGAAAAAATTCCTGGCTTCTGAAATGCTTAGTTCAACCATATCAAAGAAATTTAGGGGTGTTCATAGACTGGGCTGAACGAGCCCACCAGGGCCCAGCACGCTTTGGGCCGGGCTTGGGACTTAGCTTTTAGTGATAGAGCCAGACCTGGATTAAAACTTTGGGCCATTTATTATATAGGCCAGGCTTGGATTAAATGCTAGATAACCCAAGCCCGGTCCAGCCCGGATAAGACTTGAGACTAGAGAGGGATAATAAAAAGAGCTGGACGCCTTGCTTTCGTGTAACAAGAGTCGCAAGTTCCTGTCCTTGATCTCCCTCTTCTTTCCATGGCCTAATAGAGCAAATCACGCAGTATATATCTTAAAAATAATCCTCTTTCTATTTGTATTAAGCCACGTACACTTAGGAGCTAGGATAATAATTTTGTGCATGGATAAGCCAAGGAGCCATGACTGTGATGAGGGCATATGTTGAGATGAAGAATGTTGATGTGCAGTATCTTTCAAGGCGTATGAGTATCAGCTAAAGGTTTTCTCTTTTTTTTAAACGATCCATATATTTCAACAGGACATGGAACTACGCATTCAAACTCGACGCTGTCTAGACTCTAGACCCGTGATTGGCTTAAACCAGGTGAGGGCCCAATTGACTAGATGGGCCGCACAAGGGCGTAAAAATTCAGGTAAATTAGCGAGTGATCCCTCATAATGGTCTTGTAAGGCATTCAGTCCAACGACCTTTCCTCTAATGCCTATGGTCCATACAACTATAAATAGTTTGGCGAGAGGTCCCTATATACACCACATCAGACATTTTCATGACTGATTTGCCCTTTTAGCTTTTTAGGCATAAAAATCTGAATTTTAAAATTTTAAATCTTTCATTCTCCCCCTCTGTATAGGGCTATGTAAAACCCTAAAGTCTTTTTCGATCGATTGGAGAGAAACTGGTTCGACTTGGTGCTTCTCGGTTTTGATCTGTGCAATAACTCTCTGGAGAAAATGAGAAGAGTTGTAGAGGAGATCTCTGATGGGCCACATAGTCGTTGGAGGCGGATAAGAGAGAAGTAGTCTAGGTTCTTTGTTTTGTAGAGTTCCAAGTATTGATCTCAAGGGTAGTAGAGTTCCATTGCATCTCTCTTGTCTTGATTTGCATGATCAAAGGCACATGGCCTTTTCTCCCATGATCTTGACAAGTGGCAGATAGGGAAAGAGATAGGAGAGAAGTTGGCTTAATTCAAGCCAAGTTACAAGAAGAAGATAGAAAAGGGGAAGAGAACGGCTGAGCTTTTGCCCGTGATTGGCTGTGATGCTCAGCATCCCCTCAGTCCGTATGCCAACAAATTTGTGTTGGTCCAGACTCAGATAAATTTTTTTGCAAATCAGAAAAATTGTTCAAAACTCATATAAATTTGTCTTGGTTTTGCCAGAAGTTAAGATAAGTTTTTAGAAAACTCAAATAAATTTACTGTTTTTTTGAGTTTGCTGTTAATTTATCTACTCATATAAATTTGTGTCGGTCCAAACTCAGATAAATTTGTTCACAAGTCAGAAAAGTTGTTCAAAATTCAGATAAATTTATCTGGGTTTTGCCAGAAGTTAAGATAAGTTTTCAGAAAATTCAGATAAATTTACTGTTTTTCTGAGTTTGCTGTTAATTTATTTGCTCGGATAAATTTGTGTTGGTCCAGACTCAGATAAATTTGTTCGCATATCAGAAAAGTTGTTCAAAATTCAGATAAATTTACTGTTTTTCTGAGTTTGCTGTTAATTTATTTGCTCGGATAAATTTGTGTTGGTCCAGACTCAGATAAATTTGTTCGCATATCAGAAAAGTTGTTCAAAACTCAGATAAATTTATCTGAATTTTGCCAGAAGTTAAGATAAGTTTCAAATAAATTTACTATTTTTCTGAGTTTGCTGTTAATTTATCTGCTCGGATAAATTTGTGTTGGTCCAGGCTCAGATAAATTTGTCTGAAACTCAGAAAAGTTGTTCAAAACTCACATAAATTTGTCTGAGTTTTGCCAGAAATTAAGATACGTTTTCAAAAAAATTAGATAAATTTACTGTTTATCTGAGTTTGCTGTTAATTTATCTGAGTTTTTGTATATGTTATATAATTTTATCATGAAGTTATCTGACTTTAAATTAAAGTTATCTCTGTATTTATATGAATTTATCTGTCTTTTATGTTAATTAATCTCTGTTTGCTATCAATTAATCTGAATGCGACTTCAATTTATCTAAATTTGAAAGTAATTTATCTAATCTTGTTGTGCATTTATATTAATTTGATCTACACTTTTTTTAACTTTGATGTGAGTTTATATGAATTTATCTGTATTTGAGATCATAGCCAATTCAAAAAAAAGTTATGTACCATAAAAAAAAGTTATATGAATTTTATTTATGTCTTTTGAAATTTATCTACATTTTTTTAAATTTATTTGAATACTTTGAAAAAAAAATTTGTCTTTTTAAATTTATTTGCGTTCTTTTGAGATTTATGTGCATTTTTTGAAATTTAGTTGCATTATTTTAAAATTTATTTGTGTCTTTTGAATTTATTTGTGTTTTTTTACTTTATTTCAAAATCTCATTAATGGTATTTTTATTAATCGTGGCGAATTAATTAAATAGTAGCTAGCCATTATTAATGACATATCCCACTAATCATGGGATATGATTTATCTTTAAATAGATAAGGGCTTTTAAAGAAAGGGCAATTTGAACATTTTAGATCTTCAAATTTGGAAGGACTTACGACACTATGAAAAGAAAGTGTGGATCTAAGGCCATAAAATATAATATTCAGGGACCTCCGCCCAATTGCCCCTAAAAATTTTCAGGTGCGCCGGGATTGGGCCACGCATTCATGGCCCGAGTTGGGCTTTATCGGACTCTAGCCCTATGGTATACTAGTAAGGCCGGGCCTAGATATTCATCACCCAGCAAGACCCAGCCCATGAAAAAGGATCTTTCTTCAGCTATTCTTGTGGGCTGAAGAAATCTCTACTCTCAATCGGCAAAATCAACCATATCTTCTGCTGGCTGGGTGGTTCTTGCCAGACATGTACCGGCTATATAACTTGCCAATTCATATCTCTCTGTCCCAGCCCATCCAGGAAGCCTAATAAGTTGGGCGGTGGTCTGCGTCCCAAATTCTGAAGCGAGTTTGGGCGTGTCCAAAGAAATAATGAATTGAGTCTTGCTTGTATGCTGAAACTGGGCTGGCAGTCCCAGATCCATAGGGGAATGAGAGTGTGAAAAGGCTTCCACTGATCAAAGGTGGGCCTCACAAAGCTGGACTCCATTTATTATCACTCGTAGCAGAACATTTCTCATGTATAGGATATATGCCTCCTAACTTATAATACTCAGATCATACATAGCAATAATTCTTATCAAGCAAAGTAATTCCACAGCCATACATTATAATTTTATGGGAAATTTTCAAATTCGTCCCTAAGTTTTTTATGAAGTTTTCAATTAAAGGCATTCATCAATTTAAAGCTATTTTCCGACAACTTTATTCCTCAATTTTCTTAAACTATCCAAATTATCGTTCAATGAAATTAAACCCCCCTTCACTTCCCCTATGTTTTCTTCATTTTTTTCACTAGCAGCCTTATAGTAATCGAAGAAAACTAAGTACTTCGGATAAATATAGTGGCTGCCAGATCCATGCATGTCATAGTTTTAAATGAAGGTACTCTGGGTATTTTTTAAAAATTGAGAGAAAATGCAATAAAAAATACCTTTAAATGACCAGATATCATTAATTGAAAGCTCATCTGTAGTGGAGTGTCTCCTCCTTCATCCCTCTCTGCTTCTTCCATTTGGCAGGCTATCCTCTCAGCTGGAGTCCCCCAAGGAAAGATCTGTGCAGCTGCCATTTTCTTCCAAGCAATCTCCATTCTGTGGTCTCTCCGGAACAACTCCAAACCCCTCTCCATATCTCCATCCTTGGAGAGAGCCAAAGTGATCTTCAAGGACAGAATTAAAGGCATGCTCCACTCTGGCAAAGTGCTGTCTCCCCACCCCATTCTCGTAGCTATGGGAATTTCCATATAGTCTTTCTTTTGCTTGCCTTCCGGGTTTGATCCAGGCTTCTCCTTCCTCTTTTCTTTTCTTTTGGTTTTCTTTCTTTCCCTGCCTTTTCCTGTAGCAGCTTGGCTGCCTCTGTTCTTCTTTGGGGGCTTTGCCCTTCTTTCTTAATTCCAATTTGCCATTTAGCAAAAAAAAAAAACTTAGGGACTAGTTTGAAAAGTTTTAAAACTTGTGTTCTCTTTTTTAATAAGGCAAAAACCTAAGGCCTTATTTGAAAATTTCCCTAATTTTATATTGAGAACATAACACCACATGACATTACCCAGCTCTTGAACATTATTAACTAACGAAGATAGGGGATATTTAAAAATCACTGCGTATGTCCTATATTGATCTTGTTATAATAATAATTGCATGTCTTCTTCATTTTTTCAAATAACCACTCCATGCATCTAACATGGAACAGAATAGAGCCATTTAAAATTGGCCTTGTTTGGCATCTCTACTCTTTTTCCGACAGACCGTTCAAAATAGAGCCATTAAAACAAGAGTCATGCAAAAAAGAAATAAATGTAAAGCATAGATGTTTTTTATAAAAAAAAACACGGTTGTTGAGCCTGGATTCATTGTCTCGTCATTTTTAGAAGGCATCTGCAGGGGCCAGGATCTGCATCCAGATCCAGATCCAACATGGTTGCTATGCACCATACTCATGTCAAATCCAATTAGTAATTGAGTTTATGTGACACATGGTACTCAAACCCAGACCAGCCCAACCCAACCCAACCCATATTATCCACCACCTATTTGTGCTCCCCAGGGGCCATATGGATCCAGACCTGGACCCATTTAGCAATTAGAACCTAAATTGGATTTTGGGCCTACACCGGTTTATGAATTTCAGCCTAAAACAGGTTTCGGACCTAGTTTGTCACAATTCGAAACCTTTGGGTTGTTAGAGAATCGAGTATTCATTGGTATCCCTAATCAGTACCAGAGAGTGAGTGAGACACTAGGAAGATTTGAATTTGATGCAGCGAGCATTAGTGGATGATTCTAGGTTCACAAACCTCCATGAAACCTGTTGATCATTCTCAAGGAATAATACCAGGAATGATGGGCATCTACGTTTTTGTTGATTCCTATGAATACCAAAACAATAGGAAAAGAGAAAACTCTCCAAAGAAAACCGTCAATATTATTTCCAAGCTATCTTGCATTCTGACTTACAATCAAATATATAGGGAAATCACAAAATACGAATCTAAATCTGCCCAAAATGGCAAAATCCTACCGAACATAGAAATTACTAATAATGAGTGATGGAATGAAGGTAAAATCGACTGGATGCGATTTTGACTTCTAAACTTGAATTATTCTCAAAACAAGAAATTGCCAAAAATGGAAAATGCCCTTTTTTGGGGCCTAAACAAAAGAATTCGGCCTAAAAACAAGAAGTCCATTCCAAATGGATTTTGAAGATCTCGTCGTTTCCTTTTCAAAATGGGGTTTCGTTCGCGATTCTAACTCCGATACCCTAATTGCACCGTTTGGGCGCTGCACGGTGGGCCTTATTTCGATCCAATGCGTCCATGTATTCATTTGCTTCGATCTGCACTACATCAAAATTAGGTTTTTATGTCTTTGCTGAATAACTCTCTTTTGGGGCTGACCACTTTTTGCAACTAGAATAATATGCAGGTTTGGAATGGTTTAGAATAAAAGAGTGTATAATATGCAGGACTTTGTGGCTTTTAGATAGAATAGAAATCTTTTAATTTATAAAATATGAAAATTATCAAAGAAAAAAATGATAAAAATAGTCCCATTAGATATTTTAGTTTTATGATCTAGATTTATGAAGTGAATAATCAGTTAATAATGAATAGGAAAATTTCCCATTTTAATTAGTCATTTCATAGCATTGTAGAGAGGGTATGAAATGAAATTATCCTTTTATAAAAAAAAATAAAAAAAACATCAACAGGGCAAGGCCACACATAGTTAGACCCCCAAGGTTACTCAAAAGGAAATGAAGGTGTTGCGCTCTATATAGTTCCTTTAAAATTTTGATCGATCAAAAAATTAATTTCTTTAGAGTTCATACTTTTTTTATTCATGCTTCCTTCATTAAATATATACATCGAAATTCTCCGATCCCTGCAAGTACGAATCCAATAATCTACTTATTCTCAAACTAATGGAAAATCTTATGATGCTGGACTAGTCGTCTGCTTGATTACAAACACAATATAGGCATTTTCTAAAACATTTTTATCTGGTCAACCTAACAATGGAATCAACTTCTATTGGACTCAAAGTTTTTATAAAGCCGCCTTAAAGGATGGAAATTTTTTTTTTTTTTGGAATAGTTCCGACATAAGATCTAGTTAAGAAGAAAAAAAATCTATTATTATACAGTCATTCTCATGCATTGTCAGTTGGTTGGATTTTGGGTATCAGTTTCCCTGAGCCTATTCTTTTATTCATTTACTTTTGCATCCCAGAAAGGAAAAAAAATCAAAAGAAAAAAAAGTGAACAGAAAAAAAAAAATGAACAGGCCCGCTGGCCCGTCGGCCCGGCCCATGGCCGGCCGTGCCAGCGGGCCATGCCATGCCAGGGTTTTTCCCTGGCGGGCCGTGCCAGCTGGAGCGGGCTGTGCCGGCCCGGCCATGCCCGACCCGTTTGACATCCCTACTGTAGAGAGGGTAAAAGTATAGATGATTAATTCAGATGTTATTGGTTGACCACCCCCTCCTCCGAAGAAATAAAAATTAGAGTGGGTGAGAAACACCAGACGCCCCATTGGCCAGGGTGTCCCATGACTCTCATCTCACTTAGCCGCCCTGGGATTTCTCATAGGACTATGATTTGGTAACCCACTAGCCTGGGTGCAATGTCTCATCTCACATTCTCATGATGAGACTTGAATTTGGCAGACTAAAAACTAACATATTGCACACTGGTACGTTAAAATCAAAGAATTTAAAAGGAGAGGATAGGGCACAAACATGAGACATCCCAGTGGCTAGGGTGTCTGAATCTCACACAATTAATCACCCTGGCATCTGCTACGAGACTTTGATTTGGCATTCTAAAACTAGCCTGTGGCACTACCACCACAAAAATAAAAATGAGGGTGGGAGTGATATAAGAGACCCAAGTGGCGGCCATGGTATCTAATCTCACAGAGCCACATTACAATCTATTCATGGGTGGAGATTCTTCTTGTCATGTCATTCATCTATTGAAAGTACTATTGTTCATAAATTGGGCCCAATGGATATTGAATGGCAGATCATTCTCTTTACCCTATATTAGGGTAAATTAAGACCTGACATAGTTGTTTTTACCCTAAAAAAAATACCTGTACATATCTACTAATTACATATGAAAAAAAAAAGGGGACCTGTAAATGCAGAGACCAAGACCTGCAATGAAGAGATCCGTCCATTGTCGCTATATCATGAGGCGTAGGTGGTGAAGAGACGGACACCACACCTGTGACCTGTATATAGTAAGAACAACTCTTGTGATTGCGTGAGCATGTAAACAAATACAACTTGTAATTGGTCATCTGATAACTGATACAATGGGAAAACATGAATCTCAAACTGATGGGAAAATTTTGTTTTGGGGTAAAATTAAGTGTAGAATGAAGGGCAGTGTTACTTCTCAGCCACTCAGCTGGAAATTTCTGTTTTTGTTTCTCCTGCTTTCTACCTTGGAGTTCCTTTGTTTCTAAGGCAACCAAGAGAAAATCAACCTTATCTTAATCGGCTGGGTGCTGGGCTGCATCCAAAATTCTTAGGGCATTTTGGGTGTCCAAAGAATTAATGAGCCAATTAAGACGCGTGCCAGATCATGCATGGGGGATGAGAGTGTGAAAGGACCTGCACTGACCGAGGTGGGTCTTATGGAGCTGGGCTGCATATATATATATATATATATATATATATATTTATTGTTGCTTGTTGAACATTTCTCATATATGGGATTAGGCCTGCTAACTTCTATATGCAATGCTCAGATAATAACATAACAATAATTCTTATTGAGCACAGTAACTCCAAAGAGTAAGACATCCATACATTCTAATCTTATATTGAGAATAAAACACAACATGACAATATCCTGTTCTTGAACATTAATAAACAATAAACAACAAAGGTAAGGGATATTTCTACCAAAAATCAACCAGATGTTTCTAAAAAAAACAAAGGTAAGAGATATTTAAAAAAATTAAAAAATTGTCGAGGATGGACTCAAACATGGCTCCAACGAAATCTATGCCAGTACTCAGTACATGCAGAGGTCAAAGCAGGAGCAGTTGATGTGTAGAAGCATAGACTATGGACACGGCCTCTTGGAAAACCGCCACCACATTCTTTGAGATGGACTTCCATTAGAATTCTCTTGGAAAGTGCCATAGCCTCGTTGAAAATGGTCTAAGGGTTTTCTCCCAAACCAATCAAGGTCTGTCATGTCATTTTGGGAATGCCCGCGATGCACGTGGACAGTGGTGTTAGCCATTAAAGCCGGCATCCCACAGTGCTATGGCGGAAAATCCTAATAGAATCCCAATTCCTTTTTTGGTGTAGGCATCCTCTTCTTGGAACCATCTACTTAAGAAGTGCCAGCTTGAGCTTGGGGCCAGGGTTGAGCATCATCAACAAAAATGGTGACTGACTCATCCTCGACTCGTTCAAGAGGAGTCTGGATGAAGGTGTGAGGAACATATCCTTGGGTGGTAACAGTTCTTCATCAGCTTCGGAGGTTTTTTTGACTCAGGTATGCTTCCCTCTCTTCATATTTCTACATCATCTCCGGATGAAGACCTGCAATGACGTAGATCCTAATCCTGCTTATATGTTAATCTACCAATATTGATCTATTACATTAATATGACTGCATTGAGTTTTCTTATCCTACTACCTTGCAAATTTAGGACCTTGTCACCACTAACTAGTACTGAGTGGATTCTTTTATATAATACAGACAACTGCAGTGGACATTGGATGGAGCTTTTAATTTCAATTGAACTTCGAATTTCAGTCAATCAATGAGCCAATCATGTTATACTATAAAGCTTTAGGGGGTTGGGGGGGCGAGGGGTTTCATTCTGAGTAGATAAAATAGAGGCCAATGGGGAGGCCAATGGAGCCTCAAGTAAATCGCGCAGAAAATTTCAGGGCGTTGGGCATCAGGGAGAGAAGCCGCGGGCTGTCTTTCAAAAGTCCGAACCATCAACCTTGAAGATCAGGCATCTTCAATTGAGTAAAGTGTTTGGATTTTGATAGATAGCTGTCCATACTTGGTACTCTTCACTCAATATTTAACGTAACTTTGTCTTTCTTTTTCAAGGATTTTACAAAAAAAAAAAAAAAAAGATTAAGTGACCAGTCAACTGAAAAAATGATTTTAATTGACCTTGCATCAGATCAGTCATTTTGCTCGAAAATGTATTTTTTTTTTAGCGCTTTCTACTAACGTTCCTATTGACCTTTGTTTTAAAATATTAAGAGTCCCTAGCGACCCTGCGGTAATTAGGCGAGAAGTCGCAAATTTGGTAAAGGCCTCAACTTGGGGCAGTTATAGATTTCGAGTTGATGGAGCGATTTGAGTTGTTCAAACCCATCAAATAGCGAGCACAATTCAGAACAATCGTCGGCACAGACAGTTTGTAGCGCTGGGAGCTGCCCCAACCCATAGGTTGAGATGCCAATCTATCACATTCGCATATATCAAGAGTGTTGAGTGATTCAAGTAATCCCCATCCATAAGAGGGGAGCGATTGGATAGATGTTCCCCAAATATGTAATTTCTTGAGAGCAGGAAGGCATGGTAGTGTCTTACCCAATATCCCTCTTACATCACCTATGAGATACAAACCTTCTAGGAGTGGGAGTGAATTGTCCCGCGCCCAAATAACTTGGCTGCAATTTACAATTTCTACTTAGAGTATTGGGGAGGCAGTTGGGCAGTGCCTTCACCTTGTTGCAATAACAAACAAACAATTTATCGAGAGATGGCATAACCTCTCCATCTTCCTTTGTGAACTACCATTCTTCCCAATTTTTTCTTTAGCTTTGGCAACGCTCTTCCTTTCCCTCCACCTTCATTACCATTCCCATAAAAATCACCACCCAGTTGGGTGACAAAGAGGATATTGGAGGGGACCACAGTTGGCCGGTGTTGGCATATAAAAAAAAATCTTGCCAAAGTTCTATTCTATGTGGACTCAGTTGGGGTCATGATCAAATGGGTTCGAACCCAATAATTCATTTGAGTTCACTTATGTACAAATTGGACCCAAGTCCTATTGACAAGAAAAAATATCAAGCCTTCACCTATGAGCCATGAGAATATATCAAGATGGAGTAAATCCTTGTTAAAAAAGTATTTTTAGCCAATTTCATATAAGCATTGGCGTTAGGTGAATTGGTAAATAGTCTTTGTAATATGTGAAATGGTGGGTGTTCAAATCCCTACATAGACTATTTTTGTTCCTCAAAATTCAAATGTGGGCCCCACAAAATGATCTAATGAAAGAGGCCATTTGACCCATTCAAATATTTAAAAGAGATCGTTTTTGTGGGAAGTTTTTGAAACTCCCCACCCATCTACACGATTTCATCATGTTGGAAGTTACATAACTTCTCAAATAGAGGAGATAAAAGGAGGACAAAAAAACAGAGAAGAGGAGAGGTCGACTGTCTTGCTGAGAGAGGAGAAGAACAAGGAAAGAGGAGAAAGAGAGAAGAAGAATAAGGTAATGAAGCTACTGTCTTCTTCTTCTTCTCTGTCATAACCTCACTCCATCTTCTCATCTCATCTTTTCCATGCATGTCATCCATTTCATCTTCCCCACTGCCATATATTGGAGATTATGCCCTCCAGCCACCACATCACCTCCATTCCGTCTCCATCATTTCATCTCCCTCGTCTCATCTTCGTCATTTCATCATCCTCATATGCTACAACTTTCATCCCATGAAAATGGAGAATCAGATCCTTAAAGAAGGTTTCTGCCCTCCTACCAAATGGGTGCCCATTTCATCTTCCATACCATTCCACCTTCTATACTGTCTTCTTCATTTCATTTCACCATCTTCATCTTTCATACCTCTTCTTTTCTATTAAAACGGAGATTCATATCTTTATTTTGAAAGGTTTCCGCCCTCCGACTGTGTACTGCAACATGGCCACTATTAAAATGGAGATTCGGAGCCTCTTTTAAGAAGGATTCCGCTCTCCACTCAAATGAAGAAACCTTTCAAAGAGGATTTGTTCTTCAAAGTCTTTTTCATTAGAGATTGACTAATCAAGGTCTCAAATGATTACAAATGTTTTGCAACTCCCTACCAGAAATCTAAAAGGATCCTCTAAATAGTGACTGTAATACATAAAGTTTCTATATGTATGACATGTTTGAGACGACTGAAATTGATCATGTAACATGTGAAGACAGCATATAAAATACATGGATTTCTGCCACCCAACTACTCTGTCACCTTTAAGGCATGAGATGGTTCAAACATGCTAAATCTATCAAAGCAGTATATTACAGCATATTACCTATAAAAGAAAAATGCTTGTTGAATCTCCATGATGCAACCAAACAGCAAGGGTGGAAGTCATGTGTTCGTTAAAGTTTATTCAAATAGCAGCCTAACCAGAATTTGCCAGTGCCATCACATGCTATAATTAACGTTCGGGGGTTGCAAATTGGTTGTTATTCCCAAAACTCCACAACCAACTGGTTAAATTCCATTGAATTCACCCAACCAAACACCCTACAAACAGGCTGAGTCCACCTAAATAAACAAAAAAAAATCCTCATAAACAAACAGCTCATATATTGGCTGCAAATGGGTAAAATATTCAATTTAGATTATGGCTCCAAATTGGTTAGGAGACGACCCAAATATTGGCTCAAAGTGGGTTTAAAATCAATCTGAAACTCAATCAAAGCTTCCATATAGTGGCTGGAATTGGATTCTAAATGGCCCAAATAACCTATGTAAATGGGCCCAAAAATAGAACAAATAGAGGACCCATTTCATCAGATTTTATTATGTGTGAATTTATTTCATAAAATTACCTCCATCTATGAACCCTTCCATGAAATTATCCAAAGGTGAGCCCCGCTTTAAGAAATGAACCCATTTCAAGAACCCAGTTCATAAAACTGAGTTCAAGTTTCAACCCATTGTAAAAAATGAACCTGGCCTGAATCATAGGCAAGCTTATTTAAATTGGCACGAGGCATGGGCTGCAAATGTCCCAAACAGGGGCTATTATGTGCCTGACAAAGTCTAATATGACCCTGAAATGTGTCCTAGGCAGTGCTTTAAAACATGGATTCCCACAATCAAAAGAGTTGAATTCCTGCAAATGAACAGCCCAAATCCACTCAAACAAACACAGCCCATATATTAGCTGCAAATGGATAATTGGTTGAAAGGGTTGGGACCTGAATCCATAAACAAATAAACATAATTTTTTTTAAACAAATAATATTTTTTTTTTAGGAATAGGTTCTAATTGGATCAGTAGTCAAACCCATATTTTAGTGGAAATTAGCCAGAATTTCAAACCTAAATCAGGCCAGATTTTGGGTCTAATCCAGGCCAGATGTTGGGCCTAAATAAAGGCAGATTTTGGGTCTAATTCAGGCCAAATTTTGGGCCTAAATAAGGCCAGATTTTGGGTCGATCTAATTCAAGACAGAATATTGGGTCTAGATTAGGTCAGATTTTTGGGTCTAAATCAGGTCAGGTTTTGGGTCCAAATCAGGCAAGTATATTGAATCTAATCCAATATAGATTTCAAAAAGTCTACTTGGACAAACTTTTTTGGCCAGAATTTGGCCAACCCATATGGTTTGCATTGAATATCACTATGATATTCAATGCAAACCATATGGGTTGGCCAAATTCTGGCCAAAAAAGTTTGTCCAAGTAGCATTACTCGATAGATTTTGGGCCTAAATCAGGCCACAACTCTGGGTTTAACTCAGGCCAGAATGGTAGCCTAACTTAGACCATAATTACAAATTCAAGTTTGGCCACTTATAATTCTAAATCAGGCCAAGTTTATGGCTAAAAAAACGAGAGGCCAAAATTAGGCCATAATGCAGTCTAAATCAAGTTAGGTTTTGGGTTTGAATCAGACCAGAATATTGGGTCTAATCCAAGACAGGTTTTGGACCTAACTCAGGCCATAATTCGGGTCTGACCCATGATAGAATCGCAATTTGAGTCAAGCCAGAATTATAAATGCCAAAACCAGTTCAAACCTATAATTCTAAACCAGGCCAAACTATTGGGTCAAAATTGGGCCCGAATTATAGACCAAAATTCAGCCCAAATAAAGACTTAAATTTCGTTAAATTAGATGTCATGAAATCACTTAGTGGCTGAAAGTAGACTGAAAACTCAGTCTAAATGATGGTTCTGAATGAGTCAAAAGACAGCCCAGTCAGCAACTGGAATTAGGCTGAGTCTAACCCAAATACATACTGAATTATGCTAGATTTCAGACCAAATAGTGACTGAAATTGGGTTGGATCATGGCCTAAACAATGGTCATAATTGGACTGATTGATTATAGTAACAGTGACTGTAATATGTGTATCAACAAGTAACTACATTAGTCCATATCTACTTAAAAAATAAGCCTAAGTACAATTTCCAAAGAGATCATGCATAGGCCATATTGGGCTCTAAAAAAAATGCACAAAACTATTTTAAAGAGTGGATCATGGTTTGAACCCATTTCAAATAAGAATCTAGTTCATGAAATGAACCCATATATGAACATATTTTATGGAATTACCCAATGTTGGGATATATATGTCGGTTACAGATTCCTTTTAAATATGAGTTTGACATGTGGGTCATTTGCTCCAGGCTTGACATGTGGGCTTCGAGCCCGATATATATGAGTTAGTTATAAGCATGTATATGGGCTGCTATGGGCCATTTATGTGACCAATTGACATGTGGGCTATAATTTTATAAGCCTAACACATGAACTGCTATATGTTTAACGGTGGGTTAAAATTTGGTTATGAGCCCAGTGTACATATGGATCACTATGGATCATTAATCCAATGATGGGAAATCTGCTGAAAAAATATAAAAGATAATATGTCCTAATGCAAATTAGTCATTTATAGAGTTCATTTTGTTTTTCTTGTAAAGAAAGAAGCAGGTCAAGGATCAGAAGCAAGTTCCTTCTCGGATTAAGACATTTTAGTTTTGGTTTTGAGCAATCCACCCCAAAAATAAATAGGGGATTTTCTTGTAATATTTTGATTCAATGATATTCATACAGCCAGCTGGGTCAGTGCCTGGGGGCAAATGACCTTGGTGAAGAAAAAAGAAGTTGTTGACAACAAAACACGTGCTTCTAAGACCTATTTTGTTCTAATTTGTGTACCGGTTGATGGGGATTCTTATTCTTAGAGATAAAGGTCAACTGAGACCTTACAATATTCTTAGAGATAAAGGTCGACTAGGACCTTAAAGAGAACGTAAGTGGGAGTTTTGTAAAGGTTGCGATGGACCACAGGGTCCCTAGAGACCCTTAACGTTATAAAACGAAGGTCGATAGGGACGCTCGTAGAAAGTGCTAAAAAAACACGTTTTTTAAGAAAAATAACTGATCTGGTGCAAGGTCAGTTAAGATCATCTTTTTGATCCACTGGTCACCCAATCTGTTTTTTCTTTTTGGTAAAATCCTCTTGTTTTTTTGTTTTTTTATACAAAGAGACGCTTGTTCACCGTGCGGTATAAATTTTTTTTTTTTAAAAAAAGGTAAAGTTGGAATTGTATTTCCTACCATTTTGAATGCTCCGGTCAATATCAAAAGGAAAAAAGAAATGGCATGCAGATCAGACTTGGATGTGCTTCAGATAAAGGTCAATCTAGAGAAAAGGACAGTTCTGATGGGAATGCAAACCAAAATCCCTTTTAACTTGCCATTTTGTAAAGGACCTGACAACAATGATATATCTGAGCTGTCCACTCTCTAGCCTATACCTGCGGTTTTATATACCATTTCTTCATTTGTTTTTAATTTTTGTCCTCTTTCCCATTTCTGCTTGTGAGGAATAAAAGTATAAAACCACACGCGATCTTGCCACCCGAAAGTGTTTGGTGTTGCAAAACCAGATGAAATACCTATTATATATGGAGCTGAATGTTAGAACTTTGCTTCGGAACTTTAGAACTCTAGAGCTAGCTTGCAAACTGCTCTCCCATATGATTTTACAGTCCATTCTAGAAAAATGAAAAACACATAAATCAAACTCAAGTTTTATTCAACCACATGAATTATGCCAACACTCAAAACCTTATAATTTGATTGGTGCTTGCAGCCAACGTAAAATATAAGCGAAAATGAGAGGCCCGTAAAGAGTGTACATGTGAAATACATGGTAGTAATTCTTTTTCATTCTTCAATTTTGTTGGCAACCCATCTAGTTCTATATGTTTACTTTGATGTGCTACTTGAACGTTACAAGTTTTGGAATAAGGACACAAATAATTCATAATCTCCTCAACATAGCTTGCATATTAATAATTTAAATTGAATGAAATAACTTCTCCTTTCATATATAGGAGGCCAAATTTTACTGCGTTAACCGTTGGCCCATAATAAAATCAATCTTTCATAAGGCACATACGTGATAAAATATTAGAAAATTTTAAGTTTTCCTTGTACTTTACTTGTAGATTTGATTATGGATCCAAATCCAAATCCTTCTAGAGCAAAGTTTCGTGAAGATCTAAATGAGATGGACGTTTTTTTAGCAGTCTAAAATTTTGTAAGTGGGCCCCATGAAGGATCCTCGCAAATTTTCTTGGACACGTTTTACCATTTTGCCAAGCACCATAGACCAAGTCTCGCGCGAACTCACTACACACACACCTAGACCTTGTTTCTTTAGTGAAATTTCTGCCAAGAATTCACCATGGCTAGGAATTCCTAAACATGATGTGACAAGTTGTCCCTTGGAATTTTTAAATCTCATGTTTGTTCAGTAGCATTTCTGAATTCCAGCCACTTGAAAGTTCTCTTTTGACCATTGGGAATCCAGGAATTCCAATCCCTTTGCATTTTGGTGGAATTTCTGGATGCTTAAGCCCAAGGGGAATTTAAGAATTCCACTATGTCTGATTCAGGAATTCCCCAGACAAGAATTCCTAAAATTCCAGCAAATAAACAGACCCCTAATCTCGAGCTGTTTACGGATGTAGGAGAACTGAACTTTCAGTTGATTTAATAATTAGAAGAATCAAATTGGGGCAATATTCTACAGTGTCCCCCTTTTGCCTGAAGTGTGCCTGCTGCCTCAACAGGTTAAAAGTCACTCTATCAAATCCAAGTCTTGTAACACTATAAATCAATTCAATGTATGCCAGCAGGAGATGTCTAGACTAGAGTAGAGCAGAAATGGAGCTCGCAAAAGGAGGAATGGATGCCAATGGACTGTTGAAAGCCCAAGCCCATGTTTGGTACCGCACATTCAATTACATAAGCTCCATGTCTCTCAAATGTGCTATTAAGCTAGGCATACCAGAGATCATCCACAACCACGGCCGACCCATGACTCTCTCCCAGCTAATCGACGCACTTCCGGTGGCTCCAGCCAAAACCACTCATGTGCACCGCCTCATGCGTCTTTTGGTCCATTTGGATTTCTTCACCTTGCAGAAGAATGAGAATGGAAAAGAAGAGGAATATATGCTCACACCCGCATCCAAACTACTCCTAAATGAGTCGAGGATGAGTGTGTCACCTTTTTTGTTAATGTTGCTGGACCCGGTGCTCGAGTCGCAATGGCATTTCTTACATAGATGGTTCAAAGGGGAGGAAGCGTCGGTCATGGAGACCGCCACCGGTATGACATTTTGGGAGTTCATGGCCCAGAACGCTGAGACAAGCAATGGGTTCAACGAGGCCATGGCCAGTGACTCTAGGATTCTGATGGGGTGCCTTGTTAATGAGTGTGGTGGGGTTTTCCAAGGGGTGGGATCCTTGGTGGATGTTGGGGGTGGCACTGGTGAGAGTGCCATGACAATTGCCAGGGCGTTCCCACACATCAAGTGCACAGTGCTTGACCTCCCCCATGTGGTTGCAACCCTGCCCAAGACTACGGACTTGGATTTCATTGGTGGGGACATGTTTGAATCCATCCCCAAGGCTGATGTAGTTTTTCTCAAGGTACCTTACTTTAAAATTGCAAAAAAAAAAATAATTCTGCGGTCCTTGTAGGGGCCTGGCTATGGTTTGGGTTGGATTAAGTATCATGGGTGGTATGAATGTCCAACCTGAACTTGACCCATTCATTAATTGGGTAGAAAATCTAACCCGTTCATGAAATTAACCCATTCATAAGAAAAGCAGCTTCAAATCTTGGAAACTTCAACAGGAGTATTGGAAATGTTAATATAAATAACAATGCCCTCATCTCATTGATTGCAGTGGATTCTTCATGATTGGAGTGACGAAGATTGTGTAAGGATACTAAGACGGTGCAAGGAAGCCATACCCCCTAATGAGGAGGGAGGTAAAGTGATTATAGTCGATATGGTTGTGGACACTGCACAAGCTGATCCCAAGTCAACCGAAGCACAGCTCTGCTTTGACCTGCTAATGATGGTGCATCTAGGAGGAAAGGAAAGAGATGAACAAGAATGGTGTAAACTATTCATCGATGCAGGTTTCAATCAATACAAGATCATAAGACCTGCTTTGGGTTTGCGATCTGTCATCGAGCTCTATCCATGATTATTATGATTAGTTGCCTAGTGGTGGAAATAACCCTTCTATATGCAGAGGTTCTAAGTAGTACGTAAACTAGTAATGTCTTGTGCTGTTGTGCAGCTATGTTCTCAATATAAGATGAAACGTATGAACGTTTACTGCCATTAATAAGAATCATATTTTATGTGTGTTTTGCATATTGGATTCCGAAGATAGCACGCATACACACTCGCAATTTGCATGGTGGACTGTCATCTTGTAATGTTTAAAACATAGTTATTAAGACTCATCGCTGGATGGTACTTCCTTTTCAACACTTGGTAATAAAAATACATTGCTAAATTAAAAGAAGAAGAAAGGGAAGAAGTGGAACATGTGAAACGTTTTAAGACATGATGATGAAACACAAGCTTCTTGTTTTCCAAAATGGCCTACTGTTCTTTGTTGGCGATGATATGACTTTCATATCTAGGAGATAAATAGGATCTGCCTTTCCACGGCAGCTGTATACAAACAAGCCCTCGTCAAATTGCTCTGATATTTGATTGAAGCCCATGTAAAGATCTTCCAGCCCGACTGTCATCGGATGATTAATTACCAGCACCTCTGCAGAGGGTTTTGCGAGTCTGGAAATTGAGGTTCCGTCCTAGCCTAAATTTTGTCTCATACAAGAGTGTATGACCAACATTGCTCATGGGACATGATCTATTATGGGCAAAGGTTCATGTGGGGCATACATATGATATGATCCTTTTTATTCCTTCTCCTCATGGGACATGCATCTATGGGTGAGAGAGCTCATGTGGTGGGTGCTTACCGATGATGCCCCCCTCACTTCCATCTTGCACTCAGGAGCCCCCTGCATATCGCACCTATCGGATATTAATTTGGATTTTACTAGTAAAATTTTGGCACAAGTAATTTTTTTCATCTATGATTTTGGAGTTTTATCATCTAGAGCATCCAATAATTAAAATTAGCTTGGTCTTTGACGACTTTATATAAACTGAAACTTGTCCACCAACCAAGAATCACACTACTAATAATTTCTTAAAATGATCTTTAGCAAAGCAAGCAAAAACCAAGCAACAACAACATATGCCCCATGGAGAGTACTCTCATGTGCTTATTTGATTGACAAAAATAAAAGTCCCTCACGTGACCACTTAGATGCAGGGGGATAGCGTGATAAAATGTCTCATTTAAAAAAAAAAATTATCTCAATTTCAATTTTCTCGTTCACATAATTTGATTCACACAAAAAAAAAAAAAAAAAAAAACATTCACATAATTCAAGATTAGTATCATCAAAATTAAGTTAGGTCTTTAGTCATCAACTTTTTTTTGTTTGGAACGGCTCCTTACCCAGGTAGTTGAAATTAGAATAAAAAAAAATCACATCTTTCCACATGTGAACCTAAAGGAATTCCTCCACTATAGAAGACTCACTAGAGAAGATTGCGACAATGTCTTTGTGCGGTGGGCCGAGTAGAATTTCATAAAACCCTATATGGGCCCCTCTCAAATTGCATGAATTTCCAAGAAGCAGAAGCAGAATTTCATAAAACCCCATACGCGCCCCTTCTCAAATTGCATGAATTTCCAAGAAGCAGAAGCAGAAGGAGAAGGACTGAAGGAGAAGGAGAAAGCAATCTTCATTCTTAATTGTTACTTTAAATGCCCTCATTTATCAAACTATATCATCTTCCTTCTTCTTCGTCTTGAAGAAAGCAGAGCAAAAAAGCGATCTGTTGTTATAGTATGATTCTTCCAGTGGTTAAGCTCGGAACCCTAGCTTTGAGAACCATCTGCAAACCTATCGCTTCTCGTCTCAAGAAAGAAGCCGGTCGCCACGCTAGATTCCGACAGTTGATCATCAACCTAGCCCAGGTCTTCTTCTTCTCAATCCATTCACTTTTCATTTCACTTTCTTCTCATGATTTCACTCTTTATCAAGATGATTTCGGATTCCGAATAAGAAAAGGTGAAATTATGAAGGATTTCAATTTTCAAACAAATCCAGTTCTGCTTTGCAGTTTTGAAAACCATGTGTTTATTCGAAGAAATCTTAGAAATGGAAGAAACAGAGCAAACAAATGTGGTTTGTTTTTTCTTGGAAGGAAACTGACTGCAAAAGCTTCTCTGTTTTTCTTAATCTGGAACTATGGCTATGAATGTGGAAATTTACGCCACTTTTAATGTAATTAAAGCGACATACATATGCATATGCAGAGAAGATTAGCTGAGGCTTTGTGCTCTGTTGATATTCACAAATGGACATATTCTTGAATTTTGATGTGAAACATGATTCATTTTTGTATCTGACAATGGGTTAGGGATGCATGATTTTTTATTTTTCTTTCTGGAGTTTCAGATGCTTGATGAGAAATAAAAGTAAAATTTAGTATGCTCAGTGTTTGCTTTATGTTATGCTGATTGTCCCAAAATATGAGTTCACTTGATGAACTCCAATGGAAATCTAACTAATAATACAAATTTTATGTCAGGCAAACCATCGATTTACCACGAACATGCAAAGACGCATCTATGGGCATGCAACTAATGTTGAGATCCGCCCACTGAATGAGGAGAAGGCTGTTCAAGCTGTTGCTGATCTTCTTGGGGAACTTTTTGTTTTCTCAGTAATATCTATTCCCATATAGATTATACTCTCTTTGTAGTCGTAGTCCCATTTGAATGTAAAATGGTTTTGTGTGAATGTGAGTCTATTTCTTGAGTCTTCATGAGTGTTTATGTGCTTTTTTTTTTTTTTCTTTTGAGTTTTGTCCACTAGTTCAGGGATAAAGATCTAACACCAAACTAATAGGTTTTGGAGATGTATCCTTGATACTAGATTCCTCGACATACATTCGAATACTTACTTAACTACTTGGTGTTTCCTTGGGTTATATAGGTTGCAGGAGCAGCCGTCATTTTTGAGGTGCAAAGAAGTTCTAGATCAGAAGCTAGAAAAGAGGAGCTCCGCAAGCGGGAATTGGAGGTAAGATGCCATCATTCTTCTTTATAGTTTATAGGCTCTTGGGTTCCCAAATTTTCAAGCTTCAAGCGATATTAAATTCCCAAACTGGAAAACTTTTTTGCATTTTGTGTCGCCAAGAGCTTTGCAAAGACTTGTTAAAAGTATCAACCTGTATGAACGAAATAGAACAGGAACGTAACATGACGGATATGATAATTTTCAATTGCTGCCACAAAAGCCATCCTTTAAATTCTTTTAAAAATATAGTAACTGCTCAAAAATGTTGTCATTAATAAGTAAGGAGCTTCCCAAAAAAATTTCAAAGAGATTAGTTATGATATTAAAGTGATGATGGGCTTCAAAGGAGTTCTGGATGTACAGAGGGAGAGCTTAAACGGGGTCCTGGTTTTAGGGATTATAGGGATTATTATGGTCTTCAGTAGAATGCTTTTTGGATTGGGGAAATATATAATGGTTCGGTGGAACGCAACCTGATTCCAGGAAGATTTTTTATCTTAATGTTCACTTTTGATTGAGTTTTCCATTCATTGGTGCTAGTTCAGTTTTGAAGATTTATCATTACTTTGAGAGGTGGTAGTTGATTGGTGCTTACAGCCATAGAGGGAGAAATGGGGAAATATCGAATGGTTGGGTGGGATGGAACTTGATTCTGGGAAGATTTTTGGTTTGGAAACTGCTCTTTTGATTGAGTTTTCCACTCGCTGGCATTAGATCAGTGATGAAGATTTATCATTACTTTGAGATGTGGCAGTGGTAATTGATCGGTGCTTACAGTCATAGAAAGGGAAGGGGTTCTTTCAAACAGGGAAAAAAAAAGCCAATTGGATAATCTCATATAACTCTATAGTATGTTGCTAGTAGCATAAATGTAGACCATTGGTTACCATTCTGGGAACAATATTGGTGTTCAGTTACCTAGACTCTAACTGTGCATGGGCCCTCCTGGAAGATAGCAGTGTCTGCCATCAACGATCACTGCAATAACTACATCCATACTCTGCTCTCTCGTGTCTGTCTCTGTGTGCTTATGAATTTCCAATGCCCAAACAATTGGAGGTGTAGGTTTCAATTGCCCATGGAAACTGAAGCAATGGCAACAACTCATTCAAAGCAACTGCAAAAGATGCTGCTTCGAATGAGAATGCAAGTGATGATTCCAGGGCTCTTATTGTTGTGAGAAAAACTTAATACAAATTAAATTTAGGCTTGACTCTTAAATCATGAGATAAAGAGGAACAAAGGAAGAGGATGTGGAATATTGGCTGTATTGAGAAAAGGTGTTCCCTTCTACAGGACTGTAGTTATTGATACCGCTTAATAAGGTTGTTCTTTCTCTGCAATTAATTGACATTTGGATTTTGGCCTTTACCTTGCATGTATAGCTTTGAGTTTTGTGGAATTTCACCCTCCACAAAAATGGCATCCTTGCATGCCAGTCCATATCCTCCA
The DNA here is from genome assembly GCA_038049695.1 of Cinnamomum chago. Taxonomy (NCBI): domain Eukaryota; kingdom Viridiplantae; phylum Streptophyta; class Magnoliopsida; order Laurales; family Lauraceae; genus Cinnamomum; species Cinnamomum chago. Next base: position 61,079,879 of record CP142457.1, read on the forward strand.
AACTGTGATACCTGGATACTTGAAAATATGGAACATATTGTGTCATACTGTATCCAAGACTACACTTTTATGTGTAAAATCCATGTCCCTGCCATATCCATTGTATGTCCCTGCTATATCCATGCAGTAGTTGGGCATCATAGCCTCCAAACTGTTGGTCTTATTATTCATTGCATTTAACCCTAAAATTATGCTCTGGTAAAATGATCCTAAACGTCTAAGTCTAACCATGGAATTTGAATTGTTGACTACTTCCTTCGCAGTCATCTATTTGGTCTGTCCTATTTGGATTGGTTTAGAGAAAGGCTTTTTCCTTTTGACTCAAGTGGTTTGAAAATGTGCGAAAGGATACAGGCTATTAGAAGTGCAAGTTTTATGGATTTTAGAGTAGGGAGGATGATTTCGTCAAAATCCAAACCACTAGTGACACAATGTGAGAGATTCCAATATTCTGGAGCAACTATAGAACAAAATGGGAGTCTTAGAAGAGTGTATCACAAATACGTGAGAAAAGTGAAGACAAGCTTGGGGAGTTGTGCTACTGAGTAGTGACTGCCACTTCAAATGAAGGGGCATCTTTATAATATAGCAGCTAGGCGTGCATTGTTTTGTAGAGCTGAACAATGGTCAATAAAGAAATGAAAAGAAGATATTGCATGTGATGGAGAAGTATACCAAGATGGCAGTGTAGAGTAACAAGAAATGGTAAATCAAGAGCGAGTGTATAAGAACATTTTTGGGTTGCTCCAATTGTGGAGAAAACCAAGAAATGTTGCATGCTTAACTCTCAAGAAAACACCCATGCAAAGAGTAAGTATTACCAAAAACAAGGAGAAAAGAGAGACAAGAGCCTGGAATGAAGTACTCTGAAGTTTGACATGCTATATTTTTCGTGTCAACAAATAGACCTCAACGAGGAAAACTATAGCTCACAACCACTAATTTATGGATAAGGCTACAATAATTGTTACTCAATTCTTAATGTTGTCCAATAATTCAGCTGGACCTAGTTTAGGTTGTTGATATTGGGGGTTTGTATTAGGGATTTAGGGTGAGTGGTTGGTTTTTATCTCATTTTTTTTGCTTCTTTAGAGGGGCAGACTACGGTCATTTTGTATTTCTTGGGAGCTTCTTGGCTACTGTAATTTTTCTTTAGCAAGAAAACCTTTACCATTTCTATTTAGAATGTGTGCGCGCGCGCCGTGTGTGTCGTGTGTCTTGATGACTTGCAAACAAATTTCTGTTATATGGAAGAATTACCTTGGGGTCTTAACGCCATTTGAATTTCAGATGAAGATCAATTTTAATATTCTTCACAAGGAAGCAAAGGAGACCATGGATACACAAAAGGGTGTCTCATTATAGCCCCTGTTAATGAGTGCTTCCATTTCCTTGTATTGCATGTCTTTTTCTAGACTGAGCTCATTTGCTTTGTCAGTTATCAGGCTTACTAGAAATGAATTTTTTTTTTAAAAAAAAGATGCAATTCCATAGATAGTCTTACATTCAGCATCTTGATGGAAGCAGCTTGTATATACATGTCCATCACTTAAAAGAAAATCTTCTCCATAGACTCTAGATATGAAGCTTTTTGTTATCCAAAAGTATGAAGAATTGCCAAGGAGTCTTCCAACATCCGTCAGAAATTTGCGGTAGTTTACCTTATCCTTCATTTAAATTACAAAGTTCTTTCCCGCAGATCTTTGATGCACAATATTGACAATGTGAATGGATGTCGCTGTCATCTGCATGTGTTTTGGCATATTTAAGCCTCATGCATGAATATTGCCATCATCCAGCTGGGCTTCAACCTACTTGCAATGCATTTTCACCATGAAATTGCTATACTGTCATACAGACATTCCTAGAAAATCTCTCTTCTGATCGCTAATGGATGAGGTTCCTTTATTGAGTTTGACCTGCGAGATGTATGACAGCAGAACAAACTTGAAAATTACGAGTAGCACAAGTGGCTCACTTACACATGGTAATCCACGTGCTTTTTTTCCCTGATTATGGAGAAGTACGTCCTTCAAGAAAGTTCTGACCATTCCTATCCAAGGAACGGTCCAGACTTTGGGGCTCACTTGGAAGCATGACAATCATGGTGTAGGGGTTTCAAAGGTCTCCCTATACTTGTATGCAAAAATAAGAACCATCTGATCAAGGGAGATACTATTTCCATGGCCTCAAAATTGTCCAAATCCTTGCCGTCAAGGTAAAGCCAAATTTTGCATGACCAATTGAGGTCCTACATAATTTGGATTTAGTGTCAAGTTTGAGCTTGTTTCAATTTTGTGAGAGCTTAGATTAATCATAGGATGTTCATCTGGTTCCCATAAACTGGATCATTCCTATCAAAAGAATGGCAAGAGACCGACCTTGAAAATTTTCATGTCATATATATGGGGAGCAATAACATCAGGTTACTAGTCGGAAAAAAAAAAAAGACAACATCAGGTTAACCTCGTCCATAAGGTCAAGTTATACACATGCACTTTGGCTGCACATGTACTTTTAATTCATTTATGATGAATCAAGACCTTCACATATACCTTCCTCCATATGGTCTAACACCACATTTGACACTCATTCAACTAATATAAACCGTTAAGATTTAGAAACTAAAGAAATCAATTTTTCTAAGGTTTGAAAGTTCAAGGGCCCTAAATCAGGGCCTAGAATGTTGCCCTCCCATTCCACCCTTCCTCCATGATTAGCATGTATCCATGTTAACCCTATAAAAATATAACCTACTTTGAGAAAAGGAATTGTTCCTTGAAAATTACTGCTCCCTCATATACCAGCATATTCCCTTTTTTTGCAGTAATTCATGAAACAAACCCTTTTTAACAATTGAAGTCCTGTTTTCTTTTACAGTATATGGCTCTAACTCTGATGTTGAATTAGGCAATAAAGAAAAAGAATGAAGACATAGCAAGCGAAGTAGAGGTTCTTAAGCACAAGCTTCATGACTTAGAGAGCACCAACAGGGGACGTGGTCTAGCTGGTATTATTGACTTCAGGCATAGCACTGCCACTGAAGCTAGTACTAGTAAGTCTGCTGCAGCTGCTTGAGTTACTGGATTTGAACATTTTTCACTACACAACACATGAATAGCCCATTAATTGAACACTCTTTTACTTTTTGTTCTCACTGTACTTATCGTGGCTGATTGTTTTGGTTGCACAATTTTAGTTTGTAAATGCTATACTTAAGACTGAATAAAGAATTCATGCTCTCTAGTTTTCCTTGATGCTATATATGCTTTTTTCTTTTTCTTGGAATGGTCAGTACCATACACATTCTACGTAGGAACGACAATTATATATATGTTAACAGTACATGAATATATTTGAGAACCAGTTTCTCATTTTAGAGGGTTGGGAGGATACACACACATCCACAGTAGCTGAAATTTATTACTCAAAAAATCCCCATTTAAGTATTTTATTCAGTCCATAATGAACCCAGCTATTAGATGGTTTTATAGTTTCCCAAAATGTGCTGCTGATTCCTGTCATATCCTCCCAAAAAAATTCAAATGTCAAATAACTTCAAAAAAGCTCCTCTCATCCTTCTTCCTGTCCAAGTTTCACCATACTACAATGTTGTCGTTGCACCTGTTCCTGTACCTCTGCAAATTTAGGCATGCATCCATCCCACTCCACCAAAAAAAAAAGAAAAGAAAGAAGATAAAGAAAATTTGTTTCCTCTTGGGTAGCAGATATTGATATTGTAAAAAATGCTTATTACGTACAGTGCACAATCCAATTGAATCTTGTGTGCAGACGGGCCACAAGTCTGCAGGAGCCCTTGTTTCACCAATCTGCATTCATTTGGTGAGAAGTGGTTGGGCAATGGAACATAATCGCTCAGCTCTCCGTTTAAACTATCAATCATCAGATGTATCTTTTGAATCATGCTTCATTAGCTCTATGTTCTTTTATGGGACATGTTTTCCTGTCTGATTGGGAAAGCTATGTTCCATTTCACTTCACTGTGGCTCTGATGACCATCCAGTTGAATGATCTGGATCTTCAGATATAAAAAAAAAGAAACTGAGAGTGGATATGAGGTACAAGCTGTTGGCCAGCCTCAGGCCATATAATGAGCCTAAATCAGGGTCCATTTATTTATATAGGGCTAAGGCCTAGGTTTAAGTCATAAGAACTTTTTTTTTATTTTATTTTATTTTGCAAGGTAAGTATTGGCTATTCAAGTCATATCCTGAGCCTGTCTAATTGTCCAGTTCTGGACTCAAGCTCTGGCCCATCATTTACTTATGCGACTGTCCATTTAGACTCTTTTTACCAAACTGTAACAATCATTGTGTATTCACTTGTACTCTCTATAGACCACCACTAAGGGTGCTCAAGGGCTAGACCAGCCGTACCTGACCCGGGTCCAGCTCACTCTGGGTCAGAATTGGGCCTGGAGTTTTAGAACTCTTCCTGGGCCCGTATTTATATTCTAGGCCCAATTAATATTTGGGGGCAAGCTTGGATTAAATGATAGAAAGCTCAAAGGCTGGTCTGGGCTGGTCCAAATGTGTAATGCATATAGTTTAGTGACTAATGACTAATTTGCTTGAACAAGTAATGCGACCTCGCATGATTGACCAAATGGGCTGGGCCACAGCTGACATGTTTGAGGAGGACTGAGCTTGAGCCAGATGCTTAAAGCCCATGTCAGGATACGGGCCTGACTTTTTAGAGTCTGGATGGGCCTAGATATGCCTCAGACCAGCCGGCCCATGAACACCTTAACCCGTAACCGGCCCTTTAGATCGAATATAAACTATATGGACATAAATTGTTCGAGCTGTCGCCCTTCCTATTTACCTCTAGAAGGCTTCAGCTCTTCTCCAAAGGGCTACTCAAAATGATTTTTTTTTTTTTTACAGAAGATGCATTTAATTTTTTGTTATCTGACTCTTCATTTTTAACCACTTATGGCATGAATGATCCCAATTTAAATGTATTCAATTCCCATATATTCTAATGCAAATAATGAAGCCCTTGATCATAACCATCTCACAGGGACCATCAAAATAGATGGCTGAGATAACTTGGTCAAACTGTGTTCATTGTGACTGGTGTTCGATTCAAATTTTAGACCACAAGTCCTTTGTAATGTACAGTGTCTAGCCAATTTACTAGATTGCCCCATTTTAGAGGCACGTTTCTGGCCCATTAAGCACACTCCTACACCGCGAGTATAAACGGGCCAGACATCTGCTATATCCAGGTCCACTGCCACCTTTACCACTTGAGGTGAGAGTGTACTACGTTCTAATTAAAACAAAATAGAGGGCTTGGGGAGAATTTTTTTTTTTTTTAATAATGGGCTTGGTGAGAATATTAAAAAAAAAAGAAAAAAAGAAATTAGAGTAGGATGGACAAAGCGAAAACCAACTAGGTGAAATTTTCACACAAGAACGGCGCAAGATTTCCAATCTACACCATCCACAAAAGCCCTGACCCGGTGTTGAAGGTCCCGACCAGAAATCCACAGGGCAGCTCTACAAGACTCCGGCAGAAGAAAAATCCCCAAAAATTTAATAGACTAATACGTAGTCTTTGAGTGCCACAAAAAGAGACTTCCTAATGTGATTGGGGTTGACTCCATTGTTATATTACAAAAAAAGAGCCACAAAAGAGAGTTTTTTTTTTTTTTTTTTTTTTTTTTTTTAACCCATAGTATCGCCCACTCAGCCGAGGAGCCTTTCGCCCTGAATCCGACACACACTCAATTCTCGACAGCCGAGAACTAATCCCTTGAGGCACATGCAAACCTTCCTATATATCCACATGCACCAGGTAAAACTATGTAAAACCATAGGAAGTGGCCAACGAAGCTAATGAGATAGGGATTTACTTCATTATACAACAAAGGGGGGAAAATGAGACAAAAGTAAATATAGCGAAGATGAATGTGCAAGAAATGAAAAAAAAATAAAAATGAGTACCAAAGAGAATTTACAAGGGACTCAAATACAAGAGAATATAAAGGAACATTGAGATGGTTACAGGAGACGATAAATGACCCTTCCACATAGAACTAAAAGTGTTGCAAGTAGCTTAACACTTTACCGTGACATAGGTATGTTTGAGAATTTAGCCCTAAGAGGGAAAGAAGGAGCAGAACTCAGAAACTCAGAAACAAATAGCAGGAAGATGATGATACAAGATGGGAGTCGGGAGTCTAGACTCCCAACTTTACGTCTTTAAAGCCAACAAGGCCATTTGTACTTAAGAAAGAATAAGGAACTCATATGGACTCCTTTCAGAAGTATCTATAAACATTTAGCGTCAAATTATCTTCGAGAGAAAAAAATAATAATGCGAAATGTTGAATTCCTCAGAGCATTTCGGCATCCTGAAAATGAATACTGTCGCAGTTTATTCTACAGCAGATTTCTGTAGTCTAGAACAAAAAGAAATTATGCATAATATGGAAGAATTTCTTACATTTACAGGGAGACATTTTTTCTCCAACAGGCCGCTGATATTCTCAGTCAACTTCCAATACCACCTTACCAGGAACAAGCCTCTTGTCTTTGGCCGTGTGAGCATCCCTTACTTGTGTAATTGGAAATGTTTTGTCTACAGGTATCTTCAGCTTCCCAGCCTCTGACAGTCTGCGAATTTCATCTAGCCCCTCAGAGTCAGCCCTCATATACGTCCACCAATATTCTGGATATCAAAATACAGATGAATTAAAGGGCACAACTTGTTACAGTGTCTGCTCATTGCATTGCAGTAGCACATAACTAGAGATATAAATATATAAAAAGAGTATATTCCTTTGATATGGAGACTACACAAGTTATGGTATCACAAATTCACAATATATGAAGGGCACTAGATTTTCTATTTTTTTTATAGAGGCAACAGAAATATATTAATAAAAAAAGATAATTACAAAAAAAAAAAAAAAATTAAGTGGAAGCTAGAAACGACAAGCAACTTCACAGGAACCAGACTTGATGGACTAAGAACAAATGTACAGTATTATAAGACTTTCATATTGCAGTAACATACTCATCAATCTTGACATTTGAGTTCTAAATCCAAGAGATATTTAATGAAGATCCAAGTTTTATATAATTCAGGTTCTGGATATTGCCAAAAAGAAGAGCAATCACACATTTTGATAATTTTCCAAACAAAGTTGATTTTGTCCTAAAAACAAAAAAAGTGTTGATTCTGTTCTATATGAATAAAAAGTTAGACCAGTGAGTCATATTTATAAAAGGTAATTGATAAGAAAACTCTATTGTTCTTGAAAAAGACACCCTTTTTTCTACTCTTTGGTCCTAGAACCGGAGGTCTTCCATATCGTTCTACCAAAACCAAAAGGATGTTAGCATAGAAAAAAAATGGTGTAAATATCCTTCCATGTTCAATACTTTGCATTAAAAGTTTAACAACTAGCTAAAAAAATGGTGGGTGGTTGATGGGAAGTCCATTTCGGCAGAAAACTTCTCCCCTCTTTATTACTTTATTTCCTCACTCCCCTCTTTTTAAGTATTTGGAAGTCGCTTTCTCCATGTGTTCATCGCAGCAAAACTCTGATGCAGATTCTCTAGAGGGTATTTTGCAGGAGGGTTTGTCATTTGACATGTGATTGGGTGTTGCTTTTTGTTTAGCTTGTTCTGGGTATGGTTTCGGTTTCCTCCCCAGGAATCATCCCATGTCCTTTTTCACTTTTTTTAACAGTAATAAAATTGAGTTAATTCTAAAAAATGAATATATATGTATTTAGATAAATAAATTTTTATGCTGACCCACTGACAGATCAGTGGCAACACATACCCATTTCACAGAGACTCCCTGGTAGTTGGGTACGAAGTATCGCTGCCTTGCCAATAAGGCAATAGCAAAAATGAATAAATAAATAATAAATATGGAGTCGGAGTGTATTTAACAAACAAGAATAGAGGGAATGTTCTAGGTCAATATGGAAACACTTGATAAAATCATCATCATTGACGTCAGCATTGAAGACTAATCCCTTCAATCTGGGGTCAGACTGGTGACTTCTACTTTTCCACTAAACCCTCCAGTAACTCAAATGAAATCCATACCTATTCCATGAGAATAACGGTATTGAATCTGTTTCTTCAATAAAATGGATGTTGCTGCAGGAATCCCAGCAAGCAATCCATACCTATCAGCCAAGGCTGCGGTCTCTCCCTACATGCCACAGTAAATCATATATATGCTTCAGGAGTAACAGTCAGAAAACAAGCATCTGAAAACTAAGATTATTACTTTATTTGCAAATCATCCTTGCTACTACCTGCAGGGTCATATAGTGACCACCTCTCTTTAGAAAGTTGATGCCTAGTCTTTCGGTTTCTGGTGCACCTATAGTGTCTAGAACAGCATCGAATTGCCCTTTGATTGCTAATTGAATATCCTGCAAATAAAGAAGTAATAAGAAAATTCAACCACACAACTTGATATTTGAACCCTAGAGCACCCACCAACTGTGCTGCAAGCCAATGTTGTTTAGTTTTATAATATAATAATATTTACATGGTGCGTGTGTGCATGCCTGTGTGTGCGCTCGCAGATATTGCTATTTATTATATATATATATTAAATATATAATAATATCATTTTTATACCTTGGATACATGTTTATTCAAGTATGGACTCATCCGCACAATCATAGAGAGGCTCCATGCCTGGATTTTTTTCTATCAGGTTCCTCACATAACCAGGTAATTAGAGGTCCATTGATGTCCCTACTCATTTATTAGCTTAACCAAGAAACTCACAATATAAACTAACATATAAAATCTTACTCAATATTGTTACCTCTGAGGTATAATCAATAGCCTGCTCGGCACCAACAGCCAGAGATCTATCAATACTCTGACCACCACAAGTAGTTACCACATTGCACCCTGCAGCAACTGCAAGCTGAATTGCAGCTAGCCCAACTGCTCCTCCTCCACCTACCACCAACACCCTTTGCCTGCAGAAAATAGCACAAAATAAACAGAAGGAATGTTGAAAGAAAAAACAGTTTTCCAATAAATCAACACCTTATTTGAAAACACTGACCAGTTACAGGGTGAACAAATGCAAGAATTGATACATAAGCCACATTTATGGAACCACCATTTACAGGGATAACAAATGCAAGAATCACTTCCTACTTCCAGATGCAAAGGGACAAGATGGGGCAAACATAGAAGACCTAATCTAAGGACCTCTGCCTCCCCATGCTGAACTTGGGGAGCCCAGTTATCCATAAAAAAACAAACATATACTCTCACCAGAATCATCCTGAAAATATATTAACCGGGGGGGGGGGGGGGGGGGGGGGGGGTGGTGGTGGTGGTGGAAGAAGAAGGCCAAGTTGCATACATGCAATGATCAAATAGATTGAATATGAAAGGTAGCAAGGCTTTTAAATACCATATCTCCATTTTTTACTCAATTCAAATGAGTGGCAAAGTATGACTCCTTCGAAATACCTCATCCCTCAAAAAAAACTTCTTGGAACACCTCATCGCTCTAAAAATTGATTTAGTCAGAACTGTTCAGGCCAAGCCATCATGAGTAGAACTTGCACCAAATCATCCCAGTACTCCTGAACATCACCTAGCACTGAAACGAAGACAAGTCAACCCTGGTTTTGATTGAGATTTAGTACTGCCTAAAAGTAGGAAGCTAACAAAGGCCAATAACCACCTCCTTTTTCAATAGATCAGTAGAAGCATCATTCATTGCAACGCATACATTTCACTCTACGTTCCTAACTTATGAGTGGACCCTAAATAGATGTAAACCTTTGATGGTAGTGGTGGTGGTGGTGATGATACAGTGGACTCCATGTCCCTAGCTATCTATGGAAACAGGAAATAAAATTGCACAGGTCTAGAATGTTAAAAAACAATTCCACATTCATAAACTTTAGTGTCTTTAAACTGTTTTTTTTTTTTTATTATTATCAGTCTTGAGATTGGTATTTTCCACCCATTACTATATGGAGTCTTAAGGGCATGTTTGTTTGCATAGAATACAAAAGAACAATTGGTCAAATGAGATCCAAGTTCCAACGAAGGATTATTAAAGACGTGAGGGGTGAGGGATATAATGTAGATGGGACCTTGCTCCTAGGATTTGAATCACTGGCTGGGTATTCATTTCACATCTTCCCTAGAATCAATTTCCATTAAATGGAAGGTTATTTGATGGGCATTTTTGGACATTCAACTATGAATCTTGATTTTTAACCACTTATAGAAATGCAATCCAATTACAGGAAACAAACAAGCCCAAAACAAATGAAAATCATATCACGCAGTAATGCATGCTAAATTCTTCATATGCAGAGAACCTTCTACGTAGTTCAGCTCAAAACTATGTATATTTTTTTCAGTACATTGGGGACTCGAACTTGCACCCTTACTCTCATTAATCAAATGTTATTTTTTGTTATTTTTAAAACTATATTACATATAACTATTAAAAAAATATACTACATATCTTGTGAATCTGTGAATCCTTCTTTTCCTACTGTCATATACTCATATACCAGCATCCAATTCTAAGTACCCACCCATGGTTGCAATAGTATCAATACAACTGTGAGCCACTTTGAAGTTTGAACATGTGGAGGACTGGCGAGAACTGAGAAGTATACAATTCCATATCTCATGGTTTATTTTTTAGAATCCTGATCCTCTACATTCATACATGATAGAAAATCTTCTTGCCAACTCATCAGCATCCCCATCACCAAGCACAATACATCATTAAGAACATTTCAATTATCTTAATAGAAAAGGTTATCGCTAACCATCCCTTCCCCCTCTCTTTTCTCTCTCCCCCCTCTCCCCTCATTCCTTTCTCTTTCTCCTCCCAAACACAAACTTGCACCAGGGGAAAAAATATAAGTCAAAATTGAGTTTTGACATGGGAAAATACATTTTATTATAGCAGATGATCAACTATAACTCAAGAATGTGCAACACATAAAAATGACACATTTTATAGAATACACTAATTTCAAAGCGCATACTAGCTGAATTTCCATAAACAATAAATTTAACGTGGAAAGCTAAATTTATAACCATATAGCCAAAAAACATACCCTTTAGCGATCCTAGCAGTAGTCTTTAGAGCCCTCCATGCAGTCAGTGCAGCAAAAGGGATGGCACTTGCCTCCTACAAGACCCAATAATATTTCTTTTTAAATAAAAAATATGTCTAATAGTGCCATGACAGTTGCCATTCCTTAAGAACTAAATTAGCAGAATAAAAATTTCATATGCAACAAACACATCAGCAATACAAACTCTAAACAGCACAAGGAGACACAATAATATTTTATGCTTTTTGGCAGAGTGGCAGACCCTTCGAACTTTAAAGATATCAACAGTAATAAAAAAATGGACACAATTTTCTTATTTTAGTTGCTTCCAGTAAAAACAAGAAGTATATTCAATCATAAAAAATTGTTTAATGAGTACTTGTTTAATAAAGGAAAAAAAGGAATGACGAAAAAGAAACACAGTGTAGAATAGCATGGAGATAATAAATAAATAAAAAAGAGCAGCGAAGACACAAGTAAGAGGAATCAGTAAAGATCAAAAATTATTGATGACCAAAGAAGTCCTTGATAGACAGTGGCAGACTCAGGATTTTAGTTTGAGGGGTGTGAACCTTAATAGGTAATTTAGTTTTGGGGGCAAATGGAGGATTTTCATGTGGATTTCGAGACTGGACTCAAGAGTTTTTAATAGATTTTCTGAAACACACCGTGGTTTAACGGGTGTGGCGTGGTTGTGCCTGAGTCCGCCTCTGTTGATAGACTGTCTACCCAGGAGTTAACCAAATGAGGTACATGAGCTGAAGTACAATCAATTTGAGCAATATGTTCCTAAATCACCTCTGCCCAATCTGCAACCTTCAAATGGAAACTTTCTTTATTCTTTCAAATGGTTCTAACAGTAACTGCACACACCTATAGCCCATGAAATGGCACAAGGGAATCGCCTTCCACTATTAATTATTATCCCTGAGCGGCTATGACAACGAAGTACCCGACAACTTTTTTTACAACCAAGCTAAACAGTTGATTACACGAACCTTCCCATCATTACAGCCACAACCCACATAGGTCCTGAGTAAGTATTACCATTTCTCTGTTATGATTAGAAATGATTATCTAGATACCTTCCCTTCCTGAATTACCAATTGCACATCCATCAACATTCACTTTCCATACACCAGATGAAGGATTTCCCACTAAGGTACCCTGGCAAACTTTCTCCCATGACTCAAACCGGGCATGACTTTCTCCTCCATGGAAATCCTTAAATTCTTTAAAAACAAAAGTTTCAGTATTCAAATTTTTTTTTTTTTTAAAGTTTCAGTATTCTTCTTGCAACTAAGCGGGCCCTCAAGCCTTTAGCAATCTCACCTATTATTCAACAACCCACTGAGCACTGCAGACAGAACTATTGGTAAACAGACAGGAATGCCAGCTGACTATGTTGGGACCAAACAGCTAGTGATTCTATGAAAAAAAAATTTGGCAGGTAAATTATTTAGTCGTATTTATGGAAATGTACTAAAAGAGTTTAAGAGATTGCTCAGTAGTTTATGCATCCTAACATTTATCTCTTGTACAGTTGTCCACAAGACCTTACCACTGTTGTAACCTTGGCTTTTCTTGTGCCTTATGTTTATTTACAGCCCAGCCAGGCCATACTTGGCAAGTTCCAGACTGAGGATACAAATCTTGATAATTAAATGTTAGAATATCTAAAATCAACTAAGGTTCAAGGGTTTACAAATACCCAAACAATTACATTAAAAGGGATTAAAACTTAACAGTCCTAAGTCACTCCTAACTTACAATCATCACAAAAAAAAAAAAAAAAAAAAAAAAAGAGAGGAAAAATACTCATATCATTTCACAAAAAAAGGGATTAAAAATTTAACAGTGCAACTCATTAAAAAAATTCTGATCTTTGAATGTCGACATCTCAAACAGAATAGAATTTGCATAGAAGAATAGGTAGAGACTACATTGGCGCACTGTTCCCAAGAAGAATACAGGAAACGCAAAGAATCCCAGGGAAGAAAGTAAATGTTTTTCTATTAGCTAACAATGAACCTGATCTTAGAGAGAAGATAAGGCTAAAAGGTAGTTCCAAGATGACTTATTAGAAATTCATCCATTGTACAGTATCTAAAATTTGTTTCAAGGTATGGTGAAAAACTCTTACAACAAATGATGCATTCATACGTCTAGCTTAAATAAATACATTTGAAATGAAGTTCCTGCAAAGAAGATAAACTGCAGAAAGTAGCTATCATTATCAATGTTATATGAGTAAGTGATCACGCTTAAAGAAACAGAATGGCCAGAGAAAGTGAGAAACTCACCACGTGTGTCATTGAACTTGGTTTTGCTGCGAGCTCTTCCTCTGAAAGAATGGCATAATCAGCATAAGTACCTCTTACAGCAGTTGGATGCAATGCACCAAATACTTCTTCCCCAACACTGAATGACCGAACTGAAGCTCCAATGGCTGCAACTTCACCACTAATATCGCGACCCAAAATCAGAGGCAAAAGTGGTTCAAATATGGAACGGCCATAACCAGATCGCATCTGAATATTTTAAAAAATTGAAGCATTTAATAAGTGCTGAACACATCTTTGATGCAAACCTACATTTGATTATGTGGAAAGGTTAAAAGCTAAATGATATCAAGTTTAGTACTAAACACCATCTAAAACATACTTTGCCATTAAACAAAATCTGCAAATGAAGCCAACGCCCAGTTTCCAGACACAAGGAATTTCCTTTCTTTTCTTTTCTTTTCTTTTCTTGTTAATGATTAGTTTTCGATATCATGTAACAAATGGTCAAGAAAACCATTCAAAACAAAAGGTCAAGAAAGTGCCCAGTTTCAATTTCAAGGAACAGGGAATTTACCCATAGGCTAGCTGGTAGTGTACTAAACAGATGCTAGCACGGTCATTCATCATCCCATTTGCATCTAACGCCTAAATTCCATTCAAATTCCCCACAGCATGTTATCAATTCAATACCTGATTGGCTATAGGAACAGCCCCATGCAGGGGACCCTTGGTGCTGCATGATGAGCCCTAGAAAAATGTTACAGTAGTGCAACAAAATTTCCAAGCTTCTACAATATGCACCGACATTTAATATACTAGGGCTTTTTACCAGGAAATACTCTTTAGACCTTAATAAAGAAACCATGGAGAGCAATACTTTTAAATACTTCTCCCCAAAGGACCTCCCTCCAAAAGACTAATTCTTATGAAACTGCCATGTATTGCAGATTGAAAGATATCGGGGCCATCTTGCAAACCATGGTTATCACAAATGTACTTGTTCTCCTTTTCTTTGTTGTTTAATTTTGTTCAATTCTGATATTATTTTCACAATTAAACTCACGTTTCATGCAATGGATATACATCTTCATTTTTTTTCCTCCTGATGGGCTCACTGTTCTAGTTCACAACAGCCACCTAAAATCACATTCACCGGAAATGGACATGCTCCAATCTTCCTCTGGTTCACCCTTAACCGAGAAAAGACTATCAAGGGTTCCACACAGAAATCTAGATTACTTGAAGGCTCGCCCGCCCAGCTACAGGAATTAGCACTATGCTTAATGAGTTCAATAGCACAGTTCTTACGGTTATGACATCTTTTTAAGAGGGATGATTAATGTGGGACGACCCCTAATGAATGCCTGCGAATGCACCCAGTATTATCTTGGGGAGTTATTGGCGTCCCCCTGTTCAATTTCAATTACATGGATGATGAAATATTCAATCCAATTGCAATCAAAGGAGTATCACAGCTCAAAACAAACTAGTCACCCAACATTATTGGACGATCCTACATCAATCAATTGAAATCTGTAATATTCAATCCAAATGCAATTAAAAGTGCATCCAAACTCAAACCAATCTAATCGTCCAACATTCAACAAACCTATCGAACCAGAAAATTTAAAAAAATCAAAATCAAAGGCAAACGAAATGCGAGAGGAACTCACGCGCGTGTCGAGAGGATTGATCGAGACAGCACGTGTGCGGACGAGCAGCTCCTTCGGCTTCAGATCGGGGATCTCGACGTCGTGGCGGACTTCCAGTACCTCCGGGCCGCCGAATCGCGGCAGAACCACTGCTCTGCAGGTGGTGGCGATGCTCCTGATCCCTAGATTCGTTGAGGCGTGGCTCAATTTAGCGTCGGCAGCTGATCTTCCGGAGACGCAGAGTCTCCTCCACACCGTCATTTTGTCGATTCAAGGGTTTTTGGACGCCCTTGGAAACCCTAATTCCTAATACAATACAGATTTCGGTACTCAGATGATGAAGATGAAGACGAAGACGAAAGAGAATAAGAATATGAAGAATGAGAATGGAGAGGTGTATGCTTTTGGAAAGAGCCGATGTGTATGTTTTCCATCCACAGATGTTCGTTGAACACCTTGCACTTGTGGTCGCTGGTAGCGGCACTGCAATTGCATTTCACTTCAAAAATACGCGTGCAATGCACGTGACATAGAAAATTTGGATTGAAAGAAACGGTGGAATAGAATTAGAATGTGGTGCTAAACTTAAGGTTTGAGATTTTGTGGCTTTGTATGATGTCTAGAAGAAATATTTGAAGGAAATATGAATTATAGAATTGTTGGTTGGTAGGAAACGTTTTGCAATAGTAATTTAAAATTATAAAAGTCCCATCAAAAAAATTAAATTATAATAGAAATTGATAATAACAAAAAAGTATATGGTTTTTATTTCATTTCTCAGCTTCTTTTTTCTATGGACAATAAGATGGGTTTTTCTTTTAGAAACTTATGAAGTTTTACGTTTTTTTTTTTGGTATACTTGTTCATTTGTTCTTTACTTTTTCTCATGTTTCAAATAATATAATCTTTTGAGGATTTTACAGAAAAAGTCCCGAAGTTTGGTCATTCCTCGCGTAGGGTCCCCGCAAATTGTGCAGTACAAACGGGCTCCGTTAGGACATCTTCCGTTTTTTTTAATGTTGAAGGGTTTGATTAGAGCAACGTTAGCATCGCTCTACAGAATTTTTTTTAAAACATAGAACTCCCTTTATTTCTTCTTCCTCTTATGTTTTTCCTCTTCTCCCATGTATTTGTCGGTCTCCCCCACTCCATTTTCTCCCAATCATCTTGGGGAAATAATATTACACGCTTTATAAAAAAAATTACTACTGACCAACATACAGTTTCTTTTTTTCTTCTTTTCATATTCACAAGATTTATCGAGAAAAGTGAAAGAGATGGGAAAGAAAAGAAAATGATAGGTATAACATGGAAGAATCATTCCAATAACAATCTTATGCCCATACATTATTATGTACAACTTACCCTCAACCCATGAACCCATCCATGAGAAAAGGAGAGAGAGAAAGACTGCTTTGCATGGTAAACGTTGCATGTGTATTCACAACTTTTCCGCCCATATGAATAGTGGAAAACTTATATTTGCAGCTTGAATAAAAAGACGTGAAGAGCAATGCTAGTGTCACCCAATTTTTTTTGGAGGACGTTGTCGTCCTAAAAAAAAGTTACAGAAAGACCAAGTTTGTCACCTAAATTTTTTTGGGTGATGCTGTTGTCCTAAAAAAAAGTGGCGGAAAGATCGGATTTGTGCCATACAACCTGCAGGGATCCTTCGCAATGAATGGCCAAATTTCAAAAAAATTTCCGAGAAATCCTCTAATTTTTTTATATCAAGGACCATTTGTTATTGGACAAAAGTTTTCCTCTTTTTCCTTTTATTATTTTATTTATTTATTTATTTATTTGGGTGCAAGGGCCAAGAGCGTTCCTCGCCATTGAACTAACCATGCCAATGGCCGGCTGACATTTTAAAATGGAAGCTCCTCCCTTTATTTGCTAGGATGGTTCCATTGTTATAGTTATAGGTAGCAAACGGGTCAGTTCAGTGTAAACGAGTTGGGCCTGTTTATTAAATGGATTAGGCGCAGCTAATGTGCATCCGACCCGTTTATTACAAAGGTCAAAACCTCCTAGGTGGACCCATCCCAACCCACTTTAAGCCACGTAACCATTGCGAACCGATCAACCCAACCACAGTTCCCTACCTAATTCAAACTAACTTATAAAATTAACTTGAGCTCAGTTTCATTTCAACAAACATTTGAGGAGGTACACTACCTAACTTTCTATTAGTAAAATGTTAGGCCCAGGTCAATTAACTCTTCTTCTTTTTTTCCATACATTGAAGCAATTCGCGCAAACTCTAGCCCTTATGTAAATGATAAAACCCAACTTCGTTTTACTTAGTTTTCCATCTATAAGAGGTGGGATCCAATTAGCCAAGGCCCATTCATCCTTTTCTAGTTCATGGATTGAAACAATCCAATTCAATTTTAGCTATTTTCTTGCTTATGTCATGTCTATTATATTTTCTTCATATCCATAATTCATATCATAAGAAATAAGTCCATATAAAAATGTTTTTTAAGTAAGCCAACAAACGGCATACCTGTGGGGGGGGCGGGGGCGGGGGAAGAAAAATAATTATTTAAACCTTGATTATTGTATGTATTTTTTAAATAACGACTATAGAAATAGATATCAGGACTAATAGAAATGAAAAAAAGGTTTTTATTAAAATAAAATAAAAAAAACATATCAAAACAAAAGGATACTATATACAATTGAGTGATAAGTGTCAGTTGGAATGTGGAGGTTGAATTAGAGAATAAGTATCATCAAGATCTTTACCTCTTTGGGATTTCAACTAATAATTAAAATTTAAAGAAAAAGTTAAAACGGGTCATACGGGTTAGGTGGGGTAGGAGAGTCAACTCTAATCCAACCCATTTATCCATGGGTCCGAAAAACCTTGACCTGTGGCTAGCATATTTTGCAGGTCATAGTGGGACAGGTTGTTGGGTCAGGTCGGGTCATATTTTGCTACCTCTATCTCTAGCTTTAGAATGAACAGCTACATATTAATTGCGTAAAATAATGATACATGAGTCAATGGAGCTAAATTATTAATTTGCATCGATAAAGTTTTTTGTCTGATAATAAACGGGCAAACGCATGCTCATACAGTCATACTTAGCATATGGAATATAATTCGTAGTATAAAAAAATGTGCGAAAGTCTTAAATTTTATAAAGAAAATTTGGGTTTTGGGTTTACTTAGCCTGCATTGTCTCGTCCCATTTACGCTTAACTGGGGATGTAAATTGGTCAATTTCGATCTGGGTCCATGGTGGACTCGGAAACCAAAGCCGTTAATGAGAATGTGGAACTGGACACGTTTCCGAACTAATTTTTTGGTTCTAGAACCAGAACTGTTAATGAGAAGATAAAACCGGAACCGACAACGTATATGGGACAGGTCCGAATCCGGGCCCGAGTCTATGTAGAGAACTATATGGAAAAGGCCTACTTTTTTTGAGAGATTTTTTAAAATTGAAGTAATATGTCGGGTCCCGGGTCCATGAGCCCGAACCATGGTGGACCCAAGCTCGTTTAGTTATCAGGGCAACGGGGCCTAAATGAGGACCCAAACCCCGGTTTTAATGGGTCCAAACCTTTAGGTAATCGGAGAATCGGGAGCAGGGGACCCATTTACATTCTTACTTTGTGTTTGAACAATCTACCCGTAAAAATAATTTTGATTGAGACTAAAATTTTATAAGTCATAGAAAAATGGGCTCCATTGAGTGTAGAAAATAAATTAGTCCTATAATCATGTTTTTCTTTGATCAAACGGTTAACATCAAATTTCTTTTCTCATGGGATACACCTATTATCAAACCAACCCCATTACACTAACTAATCTCGCTATGAATTAACAACCCTAATTTAACATTTACGTGAATTGTACTCAATTGTACTAGCAACAAAGGCCCATGCTAAGCACGGGCTCTAAAAATATTAATAATTTCTTACATCAAATTGTGATCCCCTTTGATTAGTTAGGAAAATAAACTAAGATCATTTAAACTTTGTGGCAAACTTAACTAAAAATCATAATAAATTTAATAAAGAGAATTCATTGCGTAAAAAGAAAAAATTAATATGAAACTTGATAAGAACACATTCAACCCATGCTGCCAGGGCTATATTTTGAAAAAAAATATCTAAGATAATTATTGACTTAAACAATAAATACAATGTTTTTAAAATTATTCTATAGCAATTATTTAAAAATTATATATATATTAGTTTCTATTTTAGTGATCAATTTTGCAATAGCTAGAAATTTAGATTTAGAAAGAGAACTTTTCTTTAATATTAATTACAAAATTTAATTATAAACTTGATAATTGAAGTTAAGATTTTTATTTATCAAAAGGCAATAGTTCTACATATCCTATGACTTCTGCTTTTATTTCTTGTATTTGGGTCAGGTTATCTTCTGTACTATTTCTTTAATTAGGTAATATATCCTTTAAAAAATGAAAAGATATGTGGACCATGTAAAGTCAAAGTTTAGGGTCCAAATCATCTTTGTACTTTACCCCTTTAACATTTACTACACTCTCTTGTCCGATATCGATTAAGAGTTTCTGTTTACCAAGCTTTTTTCTGCATAAGAACAAATTATCTGCACATTTAAAAGAAAAGGTAATCAAAAGTTCAAAAAGAGAAAAAGGAAAAATAGAAAAGATGACAAATTTACAAGAGGTTAATGCCAAACAAAACTCGATAAAATCCCAATCTTCCCTTGTTGTCCTTTCTAATGATTATATAGTTTCACCAATTATGATTATGCTCTGTAAAAAAAATGAAAAATATATTTGATTAATAATTATTTATAATCACAAAACAATATAAGATCAGAAAATGCAACATAATAATAAAAAAAGAGAAAATAGAATCAACAAATTGAAGGATCCAAAAGATACAGAAGAAAATATATTGGTAAAGAAATCAATGAGAAGTACATCCGGTTCAAACAAAAGGACTACCCGTCATCATAATTTCTCTAACTATTGCTATTATTAATGGATTCGATTTCTAACTTATCTTGTTTTTTGGGGTCAGTCTTGAGCCTACGAAAAATAAGCTCTCTCAAGTGGAACTATGCTTAGCCCAAAAAAGGAAGAGTCAATAATCTACATTTCCTTATTGAAAAGCCTAATTGTTTTATTTTTTCTCACAATTACACATTTGAATAACCCAAAATGGGGCCTTACGGAAAAAAAAAAAAAAAACACATTGAATGCTATGTAGATTTGACATTCTATACGTGTTTTTCACATACTGAGATAAAGCCGGTTGCTTTCATCTTTAACCGATTAATCAGAGTTAGTGGTAAAATCTGTGATCAAGACATGGCAAGAGTACAATGGACCTTATTTTCATAAAAATTATATAAATTAAAAAGGAAAGAGATAAATGATGGTTGTATTGGAATAGTACCCGAAGAGAAACATCAAAGGGAGGAAACATTGGAGAGGGTGGACTTTGTTGCCGTAAGAGATTCTAATGCATTTGGTTGAAGAAGCCCATATTCTCAATGAAATTGTCCATGTTTTTGTTTGATTATAAACTTGAAAGTTAAATACAAAAATGAGAATGGAGATTTGGAATATGGATTAAGGGGGCTTTGGATAATTGGTTGATATTGAATGTCTAATCCTTGCATCATGGAGCAGGTATAATTAATTAAAAGCAAGTCGTATCATGGAGAAAAACCCACAACTATCATGTCCTTGATAAGTTAAAAGAGTGGGTCCCACGTCATTAATTTAAATGGCTATATAATTAACAACGGGTACCATGGAGCAATTCCGGTTTGCATTCACTATGGCCATCTGGATCAAAAGTTTTTATTTGCAATCACGTAGCCATTTGGATCCCACAATTGTTATGATCTTAAATAACTTAAAAGAGTGGGCTCCCCCTAATTAATTTAAATAGATATATAAATACCAGTAGGCATTATGAAGCAATTTCATTTTGCATTCGTTATGGCCTAGATAAGTTAAAATGTAGAACCAATAGTCATTGACAAACATTGGGGTGGTCAAAATCAATTGAACAAATCGGGACTGATTTCTAAATTGGAAACAATCTCTTTCATATATATTAATTGAACTTAAATCATTATTAAACCTTCAGGCCTTAAAATCACCGACTGTGATTAATTTTCAATTGGATGGATCCCTGGGTGTGCGTTGACTAAAGTGCCGACACCACTTAACTAATGAGGGTGTGCCAATCACCACCCTAGGCCTGATGGTTTGGACCTTTGGTTGAAATCATGAGATTGTGGGTTAGAGATCTAGCACCGGAGAGGGAGAGGGAGAGGGAGCTCCCATTATCTTTGCTCTTCCAATGGAGAAACACCGCACTAAAGAGATCTGATGATCTAAAGAAGAAGAAGAAGATAAGAGCTAGAGGCTGCTTCTTGTGTCTTTGACGTATTCTTCTCTCCATGGAAAGGATGAAAAGCACCCCCCTACCTTCTTCTTCATCATCATCTCATCCACTGCTGCTGGTTTCCTTGACGACTCCTGCAAACCCCAAATGCCCTTTAATTAGATCCCCCAAAAAGAACACGATATAAAGATTTAATAATGATGATCATTTACACCTACAAAATATAGCTATTGTAGTAATGGGTTTTTGAAGTGATTTCGGTGAAACCCATTTCTCATTTTTACCTCATTTGAAGGTGGGTCGGGCTCTTGATTCCAAAGCAAGACAAATCTGAGCAAGTCAGGCTTCTTCCCCCATCTTTCATTTATCTCCATCTCTTCTATCGAGGTCAACGTCCACCCTCACTCCCGAAGAGTCATAATTGTGATCGAGCCCTCCCCCTCCCCCTCACCATAAAAATATTATTGTGCCGTTTCCTATTACTAATTAGTTTTGAAATAAATGGTAACTCAATGGGGTGTAAGATCCTACATCCTCTTCTTCCTTCTCAAATGAAGAGGACCTACGTTCTCGAACTCTCTTTACACTCCGAACGGCAAAAAAAAAACAACTTTGATGTCATCTACTGCCGGTAACTATCAATAGCTACAACAACAATAACAAGAAACAGAAAAAAAAAATTAAAAAAAAAGGTCAGATTGAGCGAAACCCAAATCTCAGATTTCTCAAATTAACCCAAGTGAAATGAATGTAGCAATAATACCTTGAGAAACAAGGTGGAGAGAGAGAGAGAGCTCTATGGAAGACCTGCATCTTCTACCGCTCTTCTTCCAATGCCTCGATGTACAGCTGAAATATACGCTTCTTGTATTCATAATCCATGATATGTCATCATCCAAAATAAGTTTATAAGTATAAATTAGGCAAGTTTAGGACTATGATAGTTTACTATTCACTCCAAAGCAAGTAAAAAAATTCCCTCCCTTTTCTCCTTTTTTTTAGAACCTCATTACAACCATTGATTATCATCCATGGCCCCATATATCTATTGCAATATATATTATTCATAGTATCCCAAAACATAGACTTTTCCATAGGACATTGGAGCGCTTTGATGAAAGTAGCAAACCAGCATCCATAATTGTTTTCAAAAGCACAAATCAAAAACCATCCACCTCCAATGCTCAAACCCCTTTAGCATTTGAAATGTTGAAATTCATAAAATTTAGACGGCTCAAAGTGTCTTTTATTGTACCAAATAAAACATTTAAAATGCCCAAAAGACAAAATATCACACCATATAATAAATTCCCAACAAATTTAATTCTTGTAAAAGTATACCTCTAACCAATCATGCCCTAGGTAATATTCGGGATAACTCAACGAACCTTGCTATTATAAAGCTAATCCAACGGTTGTTCCAATTGCTGGGATGATACTCTCATTTTGTAAAATTTAAGCCTTTTTAACTGTGGCTTCGACTTGAACAATGCATCGACAGGAGATGGCCCAGTGTTGGAAAATCAGGTATCTGAACCATCCCATCAATGTCTGGTTGTAGAAGCAGCAAACGTACCAGCAGGATCCGTAACGTAGTGCATTGGTCAAGTGCTCAAGTATCACCAGTGTTATCTTTTCACCTTGCAAGTTGCAAGCATGTACCAAGCAACCTATCAATCAATTGAGTTGATGGATAGACAAGATCATGAATGGTGTATCTTTGATGAGATTGAATGATGGGACAGTAAAGATGGATGACTACTGTGCTTTATGATTGAAAACAATACATTACTTCATAGTTTACAGTGGTACCCACCTTGTGTACTTTACTGTTGGGGAGGAGGAAACGGTTCCTCTTTGGTCAAACGGGGTTGAGATTTTACGTTGCATATGGGAGATATGGGATGAAAGGCTTCGTCACTGATTACTAGGTCTACTTCAGTTCTCAAGCTTATGAATTAGGGCAATTTAACCCTCTCTTTGGGAGGGGAGGGAAAATTTGAGGAAAAAGAAAAATGAAGGGGAGGAAAGAGAAAATTAATTTTTCCTCCTCTTGTTTGGGAAGTAAAAAAGTAAAGGGAAGAAAAGTGAAAAAAGTATAATTTTATTTGGTTGTGAGGTACAGAGAGAAATACCATTTTATCATTACTTTTGAAAAAAAATTCAATTAGAGTAAAATGGCAGTTTAATCATTTCCAGAACTTTCCCCTCTTTTCTCCTCATTTTCCCCCTTGTTTTGGGGGGGGGGGGGGGGGGGGGGGGGGATTTTTGAGGGAAAGCAATGCATTTTTCCCTCCATTTTCCCCTCCCTTATTTTCCCTTTCCCCTTCCCAAACACCCTCCAAAGTCGTTTTCCCTCTATTTTCCCCCATCCCCCCCCCCCCCCAAACAGAAGGTAAGTGTGATGAGCATGAAAGAGTAGGGTACATTTCTGGCAAGAAAGATCATTGTTATCCAAGCCTCATCACAATGATACCTAGTTGGTCATATTGTTTTCAAATACCCATTTCAACATTATTATCTCTACTATATATACTCCTTTTTATCACGTGTGGTTTTATTGGCCACCATTATGTTCTATAGGTTATCATTGGTCTAATTGAGATTATCTTTAATCTTATTGACGTGTCCATCACAAAGCATTTTTAAAATGAGTCTCCATTAATGTAACCACCCAACTCTTATCTTGTATTTAGCACTTTCATTAATCCCTTCACCTTTACTAATTAGAGTTTTAAGATATCAAAAGAAATCTCTTTATTTCTTGAGCTTCAATTCTTATACTAGTTACGTCTCTTTGTATCTCGAATAAAAAAAATGAGAGGAAAAGAAAAGACAAAAGATGATGATAGATTAAAAGGCAACTCATAGCACATAATAATAATGGAGAGGATATCATTCATAAATTCCAAATTGATATTGGGTTTTGCTATGGATTTGAGATATGCTAGAGACAAATACCTCGGTTTTTCATTTAAATGGCATTTTCAATATCCTGTCAACTGTTTCCATGAGAACTATGCGTCAAATTCATCCTTGTGGGCGGGGCTTCCCACCCTTTTGACCAATCTATGCACAATTCCCATGCAAGCCATGCGTAGGAGAAGAAAATCATTTTTTTTTCAATATATCACCGGAGAACATTAGGATAGATAGATTTTCATACACCCCTCATTTTCAGCACCTTGGTGCACACCAATGGAGCCCACCAAGACATCATTTTTCTCCCTAGGCATTTGTCTCACACCATGCAGGCAAAAACAACCAAACAAAAAAAGAAGAAGCTTAAACTCCACATTTCTAATTTGTAATGCAATACATTGGATTAGTAATAGAAGTGCCCCCCATCATCTCTTATGAAGTGCTGCATGTGACAGCCTTAACACCAAAAAGATTTTAGTATCATGTGTGTTGTGAAAGATAAATTTAAGAAGAATTTTCTCCTAAGACTATGGGGTCTATTTGGGCCCACCTCTGATGATTATAGAGCATTAAACACTCATCAATCATTATGCCTATTGAACATTTATTCACCATTGAATTGATTCTCCAAATAGCCTATAGTTGATAAACCAATAAATTTTCAGGTCCCAAAATCAAGATAATTTGATATGACCGATTTTTTTAACCATCCTTGTATATAAAAGAGACCTTTCCATCCATCACACACTACATGACATGAATACATCAAAAAATAGGTTCCATATTAAGGTGCTCCACTATAATATATAAAATGCTGATTGGAGAATACCTCCCTAAATTTATGTGAGCTAATTGAGTTTCATCTGGTGGAACACATGTCGTCCAAAACAAGAAGATTGGAGATCGATTGATTGATGGACGGTGTTAAATAATGAAAGTGCAGCATGTGTACCATGTTAGAACTGGTGCGACGATGGATGATGATAAGGTGACAAGGTGATGAAATTGTGAAATGATTTGTTACGGAAAGTCCTCCCATGTGTGGATCCACAGCTCTTGTGGACGACAGGGTCACAGGCCTTCTTTTATTACCATGTCGGGAAAACAGGTGAGGGGGCCAAATGCTTTGGACATCCTTTGAAAGAAATTTTAGATTATGGGGTTTTTTGGGGACATGTTGTCATGTCTTTGAAATTTGCAAATTTCATATTTATTGTGTAGCATCCAAAAAGTTTACGTACATATGAAACTCGCAAATGATTTTGAGAATTTAAAAACTTTATCCTTTTTGTATTTTGGTAGAATTTTTGAATGCTCAAATCCAATGCAGCATCCATGAATTCCACTATTACTGTAATTCCTTAGATAGTAGTTTCATGAATTATAGAAAGAAATAATTCATTCATGTTTATGAGGCAACGTTTTCTTATAAAAAAATATATAAAGTGCAAATTTTGTTTATGGTGTTTAAAATTCATATTTAGTGTTGCTGCATTTTTTTTTTGAAGAAAATTAAAAGACTGATGATTGTACAAAACAATATGCTATGGGGGAATATCGAAAGAGGTTTTCCGTGAAAAATGATACTTTTTTCCACGTAGCTGCTTTTCTGCAACGCGGCACAAACTTGCTGCAACATTTTTTGTTGCAAAAAAAGAAAAAAAAAGTCTTATTTTCCTTAATAGAGACGACTTTAATTTTGTTTGAGTAGAAATCCACAATGTATTTCTCTAGCGAAAATAAAAAAATTTATAGAGCAGAATCCTCTCATCAAATAAGTTCTGCAAGTTTCAACTCAAGGCTTTCAGATATGAATCATCTTTTTGGACCCCAGTTGGTAATCCAATTTTGATCTAAGTCAAGCTCAAGCTTAAGTAACGGCTTGGCTCAAGCTTGAGATCAAGTTCTGCTCAATTTAGTTAGCATTGTGTATCAAGCCAAGAGCAATTCAAACCCATCCAAGTGAATATGTACATGCATAAAGTGTGTTGTTGGGCTCGACCTGAGTAGAATGAGGACTACAACTTAAGCTGAAGCAATAGGTTAGGCAGTTGCACTCGAGCTTTGCTCAATTCTCAACAATATTTAGCCCTAATCAGATAGGAAGCTTAAAATTCTAGGTTGAACTCCCACAAGAGACAACTTAATTAGGTTAGTCTGCCCCATATATTTATATACATTTGCAGATTTTAGAAAGCAACATCCTTGTTACCGGGACCATTTGATTGGGCTGATATTACACCCAATCCTAACCCAAATCCAAATGTATCCATTTCCCTTTGTCCCTTGATTGTTATGCACTCGCAATTAGTCCCACTGGGGTGCCCATTTTTCAACGTTCAAAGGACAGGGAAAAAAAAATCAGAGACACCATCTCACCTGTGTATGTGTGTAATTCTAGTACGTGAAACCCGAGCCAGCCGGCAGCGGCCTATAATATAAAGGCAGAAGTGGGTTTCATCGTGGGCCTAGTGATAGGGACTTGGGCTCGATGCCTTGACTTCTGGACTTTTCAGCCCACCATCTACCAAGCAGTTTGACCATATATGTAGGGATGCAAATGGATATCCGATGATTCTTTGAATAATCGGATGGTCTAATAAAAAAATTCAGATTTGAAACCTAATATTTTAAGTTCTAATTCATAATTAGGTCCGGGTCTAGAATTCAATTTAGGTTCCAATTAATAAATGGGGCCTGATTTTAGGTCCATAAAAGTCTCAACCCGCGGACCTATGACCTGAAATACGAATCTTTAATGTTACAAACTGTACCTTAAAATCAACTTTTATTGTTCATTTTTATATTTAATCCAATTGATAGTAAACGTGATGCATTATTGTAAGTAAAATGATATCATTATTTTAAGAAGACTTCTATTTAAAAAAAAAAAAAGGTTAGAACCAATTTTAGAACCAGATTGGGGTCCTCTAGTTGGATACGGATCCTCCTATTGGAATCAAGTCTGGAATCAACCAAATAAATTCCAGAATTAAAATTGAAATTCAAATCATTATTTAGAAATAAGTCGGGATTCAGGTCATTATCATTCTGACCTTGAACTCGTCTGGTTTGCAACTGTACCGGTATGAGGAGTAACAACTGGAGTCGTAAAGAAGGGAATCTAAGAGGGGGAGAGAGAGTCATAAAAGGTCGCATGAGGGGAGGTGGACAAAGTGGATTGAATAATCCATTCATTGATGATATGGCACGCATGAGATTAGGCTGAGGCATTGCATGTTGGGATCGCATCGACACCACGTACCCTTGTCATTACTCCTCTATTTAAAGCCTCTTTGCATAGGAAGTTGAAGAACTCCCCCCCTCTCTCTCTCTCCAAAGTAAGAAAAACTGGTAAATGCACCCGTCATACCTTCTTTTTCTGACTTTATTGCTTTTAACTCTTATTTGGTTTTCGTTTGCTTCTATTTATGAATGGTGGGGTGGGACTAGTGGGAAACCCTTGATATATGTGTGCTCATTTAGTATTCTATTCATCTGTTGAAGTTCATCCCTAGATGTCATCCGTTTCTTCTTCTGCAAACAAGCTGATGCATGCTTCCTTATCTCCATGATTTTTAATAAGGAAAGAAGACATGAATGTTATTGCTTCAGTTGTGATACATTGTTTTCTAAGATTGATTGCGTATCGAGGGGTCTTAAAGTGATGGTGACAATAGTTGGATAAAAGCCCAACACAGTTACATGAGAAACGATTTTTATGTTGTCCCTTCCATGCTATTTCTACTTCATGCTGCCTCCTAAGCATTTTGCATGAGCAATGGGAACTTTTTTATCTAGTCTACTTTAGTTTATCTAGTCTACTGGAGTTTTGCAATAGAACTACATTAATTAATCTAATAAATAAGGCTCTGCCACTGATGATGATATAATCCATTTCACATTGTCAATTTCATTTTGGAGCAAAGATTTGGTAGTTGCTGCGTCTATTACATGAGAACCAAGCAACACATGTTGGGATGTCCATCGTGGGGCCAATAGAAACATAATTTGAATCATTCAAGATGAATCTCATTCCTTATAAGCATATATCCTCAAATTGCACATGATGGAAGCATGGCTAACGCCACATGAGCACCCCAGTCATGCTTCCAATCAAGTGTTCAATCAAATAGTGAGACTCATTGATCCTATTTAAAACTTGAGGGGATAATATTCATTTTAAACGGTTTGAATTATGTTAAGATTTGGAGATGCGGGCATGTGTTACAGGATCATTTCCATGTAATAATAGCTACAACAAGTGATCCGGACTCGTGTTTTATGTATTGTGTTTCACAACAACTGCCTCATAAGTCATATCAAACTCGTAATAATTTCAAGTCTGCATGACCCTCTAATGTATCCAATGTGGATGGGGTTTTCATTCTCCAAATTCGAAAAGTTGGGTTGGAAGGGGACCCTCGAGTCAATCCAAGCCCACCTTTCCCCTGCCTAAAATAACCCAAAGGCGCAATTACTTCACACCACCATTTTCCAATCAAACCTCCTTCCCTGCTTTCTTGACTTTGAAACCCTCCCCTATTTATTCTTGCAACAACCTCATCCATTAGAATAATCCCACACTTATAGCTCTTCCCTCCCACTTGCATTAATACCCTGCAAGCCTGCAAACAAGATGAAAAGTCACCTTCCTTAGAAAAAAAGAAGATACCAAAGTTATCAGCCTTTTTAGCTATCCTTTTCCTTCCTCTATCTCTCCCATCTCTCCCCTATTGAAAGCACTTCGCCTTTTTTTCTAAAGAGGATTCTATTTAAGCGCCGGCATATGGGCTTTTCCATGGCTTTCTTGCTTAGCATGCGGGGGAATTCACTTGTACTTTGAGGAGTGGGGCAGCAGCAATTGGGTTTTAATGCAATTGTAAGAGAGGATGGGATAGTACTCTGTCTCTCTCCTTCCTTTCTTTTCTCCATCTTTATTTCTTTCTTGTTTTATGTCATGGGCTGTGAATCGACAGGAGTTTCTTGTTGTAGTTTAATGGGGTTTTCACTCTCTCTCCTCTTTTTTGTTTTGGGAGATGGGAAGGACTGTTTTTATTGATGGTGTGGGACGTTGAACAGGGGTAGGTGAAGGCTATAAGAAGAGCTCTTCTTATCTGACTAGAGGCCCCAGTTGCAGCAAGAAAGCTAGATCTTTCTAAGCTTCTTCAAAAGCTGTTCTGTCCCTTCATCTCATCATATCATCATCTTTCCCTCATCGAACCCAATACTATCATGGCCTCTTCCAACAGACACTGGCCCAGCATGTTTAAGTCCAAGCCCTGCAACACTCATCACCAATGGCAGCACGACATCAACTCATCTCTCACGTCAAATTCATACCAGAGGACTCCATACACGTCAGGTAATGATCTTCTTCATGATCACACCATACTCTTGAGATTTTTAGCTAGTCTTTAAAAGATCCCATGTGGCCTATTCAAATGGCAGATGATGATGACTCAGTTATTGCCCTTGTAACGATTACAAATCTACCATGTCCTAATCCCCATCTTATTTATCTTACTTTTGTGATCTGGTAAATCCGAAATTCCTTTACCACTTCTCATTTCTCCACAGGCCAGGAAGAGAAGAGAAACAAAAGACAAGAACCCCATCTTTCAACTTTATTTTCAGTTCAATGAATAAATCGATCAAATTAGAAAATTAAAAAAAATCAACTGTTATTTCATGTGCTTAAAATGAGCTTCCTTTAACATTCGATCTCTTTGCAATGCAAGGTTGTGAAGAACGCAGCCCCGAGCCGAAGCCGCGTTGGAACCCCAAGCCAGAGCAGATCCGGATCCTTGAGGCCATCTTCAATTCTGGTATGGTGAACCCTCCCCGCGACGAGATACGGAAGATCAGAGCCCAATTGCAGGAATACGGTCAGGTGGGTGATGCCAATGTCTTCTACTGGTTCCAAAACCGCAAGTCCAGAAGCAAGCATAAGCAAAGACACCTTCAGACTGCCAAATCCCAACCCTATCCAGTCTCTTCATCTTCTTCCTCCTCTGAGAAATCATCTCCTGCAGCCGCGGAGAAGGCGCTCGCTTTAGGAAGTGGAAGGAATGTGATCGAAGTAGCATCCAATTCACCAATGGGATCAGTGACTGAGACGTATTTTAAGACCAACGGGGATTTCTCTCAAGAGCCCTTCTCCTTCCAGGTGCAGGCAGGAGGAGGTGGAACCCTCTCATCCCAAGGGTATTGTTTCTCAGAGCTTTCCAACATGGTTCAACTGCCTGAGCCAGGTATTGGACCTTGCCCACTTCTCTTGGGTGATGTGGTGAGTCAAGAAGCTTCTACGAAAGAAGTTGGAAAGAAGATGAAGATGCAGGAGCAAGAGCTGCACTATGTTGCTGCCACTTCTGCTTCTAGTGCTACTTCTCGAACTGCTGCAACGACTTCTTCTCTCAGTGAAATGCAAGGTATGGTGAAGTAAATGTTCATCAATCAAAATATACTGAAACTGAAACACAACTAAATCTTCCTACTTTTCTTAGCTATTCTATTTGAGAACACATGAAGCGATGTGATGGATCCAAATATTTTTAATTGCAAGGACTACTTAATTAGTTATAACATGAGAAAACAAGAAGCGATGTGATAGATGAAAATGTTTTTGATTACATGGACTACTTGGCCATGGAATGTTGTGGTACCATGCTACCAAACCCTAAAAGGTATCATTACAGGAAAAAGATAGGAAACTAGGTAGATTAGATCTCAGTCCGATGTTTGATCAGAATGGAATGGGGCCCACTTTATCACATTGCGACTTAAAATTGTGAAAGTGAGATGAAGATCCGGATTCAATGAACTTGGGGCGAATTCGTTAATGAGAAAGAAAGACAAGGAGAGTGTGGTCTTTTTAATTACATCTTCTCTGATATAGATCGGACGTGTGTGCATGGCTCCTTTGCTGTTGAAGCTTGTGGTCACTCCTCCACTCTACGTAAATTTTTTTTTTTTTTTTTCATTTTTCCATTTTCTTCTCTTCCTAGTGTCAGGGGCTGGCAAGACATGTGGTGATGGATCGACTGGCCCACCGCGATCAACGGTCTTCATCAATGATATGGCATTCGAGGTGGCGGCGGGGCCCATCAGCGTGCGCGAGGCGTTTGGAGAAGAGGCTGTCCTCCTCCACTCCTCCGGCCAGCCCGTCCTCACCAACGAGTGGGGCGTCACCATGCACCCGCTTCAGCATGGCGCTTTCTATTACCTGGTAAACTCAAATGTATAACCTTGAATTCCTGATTTAGTTTTAATTGTTATTGTGGTTGCTGTGAATTGTGATTGTAAAAATATGATTATTGTGGGGAATGCAGGTTTAGGAGAATCGAGTGATTGGGTCGTGCCCATGGCCCTCAATATTGGCTGCATTGCTTAGTATCTAACTCAGCTTCTGTTACTCTTAATTTGTTCCTAATTTGTTTTTTTAATGGATAGATAGATATATGGGTATGTAGTTGTAGCTCTCTAATTGTATGAAAACTATGGACTCATGTTGGATGAATCATGAAGGTAATATATATGGAAGATGTGACTTTGGTCTTTACATATACCGTGCTGATAAATTGCATTTAAATCATCTAATGGTTACACCATTCTCTATGTGAACTAGATTCGAGTTCTTAAATGGGGCTCTTTTCATTCTAGGAAGATTTTTAATTACTTCAAGATTGAAGTGAAATATCACTTAATTTTTGGGTTTATCTAGTGAGTCTAGTGTGCTTGTTTGTAGGATAATCTAGACATTTCCATTTTGTTTTTTTTATGAGAAGTGCAATTAGGATTGTTTCAAACCCAAGGTTGGAAAACTCGTGCTCTAAAATATTGCAACTGGACAACTTGGCAGTATCATTTTTTTTTTTCAAAATTTTAAAAATATTTAAAAATAGATCTACTACTTATAAAATTTATATATACATATAGTTCCATGTAATAATAATAATAATAATAATAATAATGTGCTTTAAATTAGTAAATTTATTATATTTTAGTTAATCATTTTTAAATTGTTACCTCCAAACTGCATTAATATATTTGACTTAGGTGAGCTTATATTTGGCTAGATCTTTTTTCAAAACGAGGCTACTCGGTAAAGTCAAGAGTCAACTCATCGAGTTTTCCAACCTTGCTCCAACCCTACATGAAAAGAAAAACTACCTTTCCCGCGTCCTAATTGGCAATCATGATTAATCTATTATGCTTTGAGGCTACTAGCATGATCTGAGTTATGTTATGTTTTAAGCATGATTAGTACAAGTCACACCCCTATCTTCTCTTATTCTTGTGGCATTTATCCTAATGACTTCAACCCAACACAAACTGGGTATTGCCTTTTATTATAAGCAGACCCGGGCCTTTTATACCACTCATCTGCCTGTAAACAGATGTCCTGATTTTGGGTTAATTGCAGTTGGTGAGTCTAGAAGACAGATGTAGATAGAGGTTATACTTGGTGTCTACCTGATGGCTGACAACTTAAAAACGCACAGGCTTATCATGGTGGCATCATATTCCTGATTTCTACCTATATATTAGTGTTCAATGTATGAATTTATATTTTTGAGCAAACAAGCGCACACGTTACTTTCTATAGTTAAATCAATTGAGATTCTTCTCTTGTCCATTGATCCTCCCTAGAAAAGAGAACTGAGAGAAAAGATTACTCAGTTAGAAAGGGACTATGCAGCATAATTCAACACGGAACAGCCTTTCTTATTGACCATGGATTCCACCCTTGTGTGAACTGTACATTCTTTTGGTCCAAAATAGTAGCCCATTGACTTAAAACTGCAGATCAGGGGCAATCAACATTCTCATACGTGCAATCAAAATTTAATGGTTTTGAATTCTTCAGTGTTATAACATTTATCATCTACTGATCTACAAGTTTATAATGAACCCAATGGGTCATACCTTGATGCCAAATGTCATGTATTCGAGCTGTCGGTCAAAGTGAAAGAATGGACCATAGTTACACAAACTGATGTACCAGGTTGAGTGGTGCAGGTTTCTTACGTGCACACTGACGTTAATTAACAGGAACAGATGGGTTTTATAGGTCTGCAAAATTCCTTTCACTGTGGTAGATCGACGTCATTTGACAAGTTCTTTCAGTCCAAGGAACTGTGCCTTTGAAAGAGCTTTTCTCGCAGCAGAAAGTTACAATGCACTTTCCCAGTTTCCCACTGCCGAGGAAGCTCTGCTAGTAGAGACAAGAGTAGAAGCCATTGTTATGTCAGGAATCAGGATATGACTGACTATGAATATATAGTCTATAGACTCTATCTGTACTTGAGACACAAGCACTGTGAACGTTGCGTGCTCCCCAGTCCCCATGGACTTATACCATTTAAGATAGAGAGGCCCCACTGCTGTAGGATGTCCTGCTGAATCAGATAAATTGATGGCAGCTGATTTTGGACCATTCTAGTCCATTTGATAAATGACTTGCACTTGGTGAAACATTGGCTCCCCTCTTCTGTCAAAGTGTCCACTAGATCTGGAGTGTGAACGTGGGAGATAAGCCTAGCAGTAGCTGGTACTCTCTTGCCAATCGCACATGACAATTGAATTTGGTATGCAGTACTACTACATTATTTGGTGTCCAGTGTCAATAGAGAATCAGTCAAGGGGACATGAATAAGATGGAAATGCAGAATGAAAAGCTCATCAACCTTTATAAGTGATTGGCCTCCCTTATAAAAAAAAAAAAAAAAACCGAACCATAATTCATATTTGTATTTATTACAGTTCAATTTTGATCATTGTTACGAGGCTCAACATTATACTTAATTATCTTGTTTTTATTTCGAGAAGAAAGTAGTATACATTAAATACAAATATTATAAATAAAATAAGCTATATAAAAATCATTAAACACTAACATAAACTATACACTTAAATAACAGAAGCTCCAAATTTGTCATTTTTGAAAGCAAACACTTCAAAAAAGTGACCTTTTGTGTCGGATGGGACGAAGGTCATATTTTTCCAGCGGTTTTTAATTTTCCAGCGATTTTCCGCAATTTAATCTTAGACAATCGGTAATGAAGCAACAATGAAACCTTTTGAGGTGAAAAAAAACTCCGCCCCCCAAAAATAAGCATAAGTGGTAGAATAAAAAAATGTTGCTAAATCAAATTTCTTCTATGGCTAAAAGGCCTTTCTTTTTTTACTTTTTCTTTTTTTTAGAATTTTACCAAAAAAAAAAAACCCAACTTAGGTGACCAGTGGACAGAAAAGATGATTTTAACCGATGTTGCACCAGATCAATCATTTTGCCTGGCTCAAAACGTATTTTTTTTAGCACTTTTTACTAGCGTCCCTATCGACCTTTGTTTTATAACGTTAAGGGTCCTTAGCGACCCCGCGGTGTACACTTATAAATGAAACGCAACTCATCCTCATTCCAATGACACTCTACTTGCTTCCCCTCTATAGGTCATTCCCACCTCTTGAAGACCATTAAAGCCACATGCCTTTGTTTAGAGGAGAACATTAAAGTTTAGACATAATCTTTTCTTCAACATCTTCCTCTTCCTTTAATTCAACATTAGTTTCTCCATCACCATGAACAAGAAGCTCCATTGCTTCTTCAAATCTCATGAGATTTCACCCCCTCCTCATCACCAGCCACCGCCTCCTCAAAAACCGAATCCCTCCTCCTGTGAAATATAGAAACACCCTCTCTCCCCAATTCCCGTCTGTAAATCCTTGTTTTCTATCTCCATCGACTCTCCAACAGCACCAACACTATTTTCCAACACAAAAAGAAAAGGGAAAAAAGGATTACTCTACAAAACCTTAAATTCAACTCAAAAACCTCAAATTGCAAATCCACAACTCAAATAAATCCTAATTTCAAATCAGATTTCACAAACCAAGATGTAAAAAACTGAACTCTGAGACGAGAAACAAAAGGCAATTTGATTAATCGATTCAAACGAGAGATTGAGGAAGCAAGAACAGCAATTTCTAGGGTTTTTTACGAATGAAATGACCGATTAAAGAGACCAAATCAACATCGAAAGGAGAAATAGCTGAGATTATTAATCTTTTGTATCTTTTTCTTACGTTGCTGTACTATAGTCGAGATTGGAGTTTCCTGGGATTTCTTTAGATTTTTGTAAAGATTACAATGCACTGCAAGATCGTTAGAAACCCTTAACGTTATAAAACAAATGTCGATAAGGATGCTAGTAAAAAGTGCTAAAAACAAATACATTTTCAGACAAAATGACTGATCTGATACAACGTCAATTAAAATCATCTTTTTGATCCACCGGTCACCTAAATTTATTTATTTTTTGGTAAAATCCTCTTATTTTTCATATCACTAAAAATAACAAACTGCCATATTCTATTTTAAAAAAAATCAAGAAAACTACCTTCTTATTTCACTAAATGACAAAAGGCAATCATCTTTTTATTTGATCCTTTTTTTTTCTTTATTAATTTGACATTTCACCTCACATTACTTTATTAGTGAAGTTATCAAAGAGGCAGTTTACTTCAATCAGGGTAAGATTACTAAAGATTCGAGTAAATATGTGTAAATATGTGATGAATGAGACCTTTAAGATTGTATTACTATTAATTAATCCCAAGGAAGAGTCGAAGCGAGAAGGAAAGAAGAAGGAAAAGAAAGCAATGGCATACAGAGCCGACGACGATTACGATTATCTTTTCAAGGTCGTTTTGATCGGCGATTCTGGCGTTGGGAAATCCAATATTCTCTCGAGATTCACAAGAAATGAGTTCAGCCTCGAATCAAAATCCACGATCGGGGTTGAATTCGCCACTCGCAGCATCCGCGTCGATGATAAAGTTGTCAAGGCCCAGATTTGGGACACTGCTGGCCAAGAAAGGTTTCATCTTCTTCTATTTCCATCCAATCTCTCCTTCCTCATGAATCCCTTTCTTTCATTCTCGTTCGTTTCGATAGATCTTTATCTTTTTGTATTTGTTTCTTCACAAATGTTAGGGTTTTTTGGAACCATAAAACGTCAGTTTGATGTTCCTTTCAAGAATAATGCAACTTAGTGCCTTTAAAGTAGGTTTCAATTTCATGATTATTTCATTAGATTGTTGCTAGAGTGCCCACTTCATAATTGTTGTGAAAATTTTGCAAGTGAAATTGGAAGTGTTAACATGAAAAAGCAAGTGGAAAAGATGGACTCTTCTACTCTGCAACTTTTCTTTGTAGGGTGTGGGAAAAGGAATAAGGGCAATCAAATGAACACTTTCACATGCAATATATCAATTCAGGCAATAGCCACAGATCCCAGTTAAAAAGTCTGGAAATTGGAATGCACATCATTTTCCTCAAATCTCCCAGTTAGAATAGTGTGTCTAAACAATAAACCCTAATGCTGATGCTATACACTTACACTCAAATAATCTATATATGTGTAATCTTAGCTGCATAAATTTAATAAAAGGTACCCTAAAGCTCATTTCTCTACCAATGTTACTCAGATAATTCATGTGCCTAGCATACCTATAATGGATAGATATGATACACATTCCAGTTACTTGATTTAGCACCAGTACTTCTGCGTTACGAGTTTAACAAATCCTAATGTATTGAGTCCATTATCCATGTGGTTCTATCAGTTTTCTTACTTTCAAGTTTCAACATAGAATAATATGTTAGAAAATAATACAAACAAGAAACAATGATAATTTCATTAATTGAGAAATGTTCTAAATAAGAAAAAAATAATACTTTGTATACAAAATTTAATGTAACATATGAATTTCATATTGTAGATAATTGGATGCCCATATCTGTATGTGCCCCGGGTTTTTTTTTTTTCCCCCAAAAGTGCAGAGTTCTATTGCCAATCTCCTTTCTGTGTCCTTATCTAATAGAGGTATCCATGTCTGGGCATCATAGTTCTCTGCTGCACTCTATCAGAATGTTGGCCATCCATAACTTCCTTCACAGTAGACAGAATGGCATCCTTTTTGTCTAAACATTAGTCATAATGCCAATGCCAGCTATGACTATATAAGTTTAATCTTAACCTCATATACATACTCTTAGCAGCACATACTGAATAGAAAATCTTCTGTTGCATGTATTTATAAACAAAAGCTAAAGTAATCATGAATTTTGCAAATCTTTATACATTTCTATTCTCTACCCTGTTGCATACATGATTTGTATGTTGCTTTTCCCATGTTTCCTGTGTTTGACAATTTTTGTTATTATTGTAGTGTATCTTTGGCATGTTTAATGAGTCAGTTGTTTCTTGAGTTATAGCCAAGTTATTTGCATATTGCAGTATGATGATTACCTTCACATCTTTCAATTTGTCATTTTAAATCACCCACATGTCAAATAGATAGATTTGTGATGCAGTCTTTATATGTGATTGCCTTTGCTATAAGTAGATTATATCTTTCTTGTGATATCTCTAAGTGGAGTAGCCTTCTATTTATCGCATGCAAATTGTCTGACTCGTATCCAGCTGGCAATCCTGTGCCCTTGATCTATCAGTGAATCAGAATGTTGTATGATTAGCATTTTTCTTACAAGCACATTTTACAAGTGGACATTGTTTGTCTGTATGTTGCGAAAGTGCGTGCATGTGTGGGGCATAACTAAACCTCAATGCATGTAAAGTTTGGAAGGCCCTTTGGATCCTTCATTAAATAAAATATGGACTTCTCCTCAGTGAGCAAAATTTGATCCACACTAACAAGTTGGACAAAAGGACACATCAATGTTGAAAGGAATAGCTAACAGTGAAAGAGCTGTTCCTTGTTCTATATAGTCTGGATCCATGGAACTTTTGAATGAGAAAGAGTTCCATTCCTAATAACTCTGGAAACCTTAGGATTGCGGGGTGAAGGATTTCATCTTATTAGCATTGTGATGTTTTTGTTGAAAGTGGAGAGTTCACAAAACAATTTTGTAGATCCTTGGAACAGTTCAACTTCCCAAGAATGAGTGAAATTCCACCTTTTTGCAGGAATTAGAGATAATTCCAATAGAGTTTTTGTGTTGGCATGAGTTTCCTCACCTATCCCAACATAGGAACTCTACTGGAAATTTCTAGTTCCAAGCCATTTGTTTTTTCTCTTGATGCAACCACTGGCCTATGTTTTTGTTGGTCATGTGGTATTACAGTGGATATAATTCCTTCTATTCGTATTCTTTTCACTATAAAGGTACCGTGCAATTACTAGTGCATATTATCGAGGAGCTGTAGGTGCATTGCTTGTCTATGATGTAACACGCCATGTCACGTTTGAGAATGTAGAGAGATGGTTAAAGGAGCTTAGAGATCACACAGACTCGAACATTGTGATTATGCTTGTGGGTAACAAGGCAGACTTGCGCCACTTGAGAGCTGTTTCCACTGACGATGTGAAGGCCTTTGCAGAAAGAGAGAACACCTTTTTCATGGAGACATCTGCCCTCGAATCTATGAACGTGGAGAATGCCTTCACAGAAGTTCTCACTCAAATCTACCGTGTTGTCAGCAGGAAAGCTCTTGATGTTGGTGACGATCCAGCTGCTTTGCCCAAGGGACAGACGATAAATGTAGGAAGCAAGGATGATGTATCAGCTGTGAAAAATGGTGGATGTTGCTCTTCCTAGTAATTTAAGGGAGTCGAGGTTACCGTGCAATATTAATTTTCTTCTATGGGATTCCTCTTTGTTGTGTTGCCTGTTCAAGTTGATCTGGTCATGACACACATGAAAAATTGAAAATGCTTCTTACACACATCAGCTGCTCTGCCGGGTATTGAGATACTAAGCTTGTCTGTTGCAATGGAAGGTAGGTTCAAAATCCAGTGGAATTTTCATGATTCAGTCCCTTTAACATCTGGCGCAGACTTTTTTTTTGGCATTTATTTCAACTTTTATCAATTTGTTACTTTTAATATTTGTTTTTGTATTCAAGGGCTGTCATATTTCATTGTTTCTGATCATTGTATTTTGGATGCACTCCACTTGTATGTGACTTGATGATTTGTTCTTTTGAGATTTAACCAAAAAAAAAAAGAAAAGACTGCAGCATCTAATGCAGAATTAACCCATTACTTCGGTAGATGTGTTATTGTTTCAAAACTGACTAAGCTTGTCCTTCTTTACTCCCTGTTTATCAGTTTCTGTGAAACAGAGAAATGCATCCATCTTCTGGCTTCTTTTGGCTGGAAATTATTCTCAATTCAAAGATGTAGTCCTTAACAGCAAAGTGGAAAAAATGAAAAGCCTAACCCATCAACTCCCTTCTGCCAAAGGAAAATCAGTTCCCGGTTACTGCGAAGGTGTCAGCCACAGGACTGCCAAGACTGCATCTTCATGAGCCTTGTGCTCTGTTGGCCCTATTGCTCCATTTTCCCTTGACCCCAAACAGTTGGGTAACCACTTCCCCAATCTGTCTCGAGAATAGCTCTTTGCAACTGCAGCAGTAACAGAAAGCATCCCTGTATTTGAACAAATGTTTTATTTGACCAACACTCCTTGAGTTTTCATCATAATTCCAAACCGCATGCAATGAATCTGTTTTCTGTCCACTTCAGCTTCATTTCTTTCTTGCTTTTGTTTTTTTCAATCCAAATCATGTTTATGGTGAAGGGGCAGTGGAAAGCAAGACGGCACAGCAGTATAACAAAAGGACATTAATATTTTGTAGTTAAGCTTAGGGAACACTAAGCATGGATTAGTCTGTATTCTGTCATGGCCTGCTTTCTGCAATAAAATCAGAATCTTTGAATGGCATTTCTTTTTCGAAATCTGCAGAAAGTAAATGAGGACCTTAGCTCAATTTTAGTTCCCTGGAAATTGGCTCAACTAATGGGCTTTTAGAGGGAGAGCCATCTAAAGACTCGGCATTATCCATTCCCCAGTACCCATGTCAATTATAATATATTAAAGTCAAGGGTTTTGGATTCAATTTTGATCAGATTCTTTTTAATTTTGACTTTTTAAAGTTGAGTGTTAATAAAAAAAAAAATCTAAAAATTTATCAGTTATGAGATTTGAACTTACCCCCTTTTGCCCTTTGAAATAACTCACCTCTACTGCACCCCACAATACCAACGTGTAATTGTTTATAAAAAAAAAATGTCAAAAGTAGTTGAAGCAGGGCCTAGCCATGTGGGCCATTCCTGTGCTTAGCACGGGTTATTGTGCTAGTGAAATAAATTAACAAAGTTTCCAATGTTCAAAGTCAATGTCATTGGTAAGTTTTGGCTGGCATGTGAAGTGGGGTGCCAGAAATATAGATCCCTACCGAGGAACATCCACCAATTTCGTCTTCAATTTGGCATGTAACGATTTCTTCTAGTGGGTTGAATTGGGGTGCAACAATGACAATTGATGAGGATGGGCCATTGAGAAGTCAGAGGGTAACAAAACCAAACTACTACTTACATTATTTGAAAAGTTCGTCATAGAGTACTTAGGATACCAAATTGATGGAGCTCATTTAGCCCACCCCAAATTTGATTGAACAAGCTCCATCGCGTCGGTGATGATGACTGCCAAATAAATTGCTTGAAGGCAGTCAAATTCTATGTAATTTGTTTATTATATCAGATATCAATCCAGATGACCAAAAACATCATACATTTAACTATGCCAAAATCCTAAACATGATTGTTGATGCTTACCATCACCATTATTACATTTAATATTTATTGCATTTACAAGCATGAAATTTGTACAGTTCCAACAACTGGATTTTGCTTTGGTATTTCAGAAAGTCAATGAAAGGATGGTGTGTGATTAACACTGTAATCCAACATCTCTCTTTACAAATTACAACACTATATTAAAAATGAAAACGCATTTTGGCCTCATTGTTCTTTTTAACTTCCAGACAATGCTGTTGCTTTGCAGATTGGGCATTTGTTCTTCAACAACAGCCATTGCTTTATGCAGTCGGAATGATATTCATGTCCACATTCCAGAATCCCAATCTTCTCATTCTCCCTATAGTCAACCTGAAACCCCGGAATTATCTCAAGTTAGATGTAAATTGAAATACAACAAGCAAACATTCCAACCCAAAGAATCTCTCTGGAGGGTCAATAACTTGCATAATGTCGGTAATTATACAGGAATAAATCAAAGGACACGCTAGGGAGTGTGAACTTGCACAATTTTCTATGACAAATTCATTCTATGAGAAAATTAGATGAGAAGAGGGAGAAAAAGTAAGGGAAGAAATTGTGGCACCAAACTAAAGAATGGTGTGTAGATATTCCTTTCTATCAAAATGGAAATGTTTCCGCACAAAAAATCCTAAGATACTAACAACTAATTAATTCATCTGATTGAAGGAAAGAGAGTTGTCTAGCTTGTAGATACCTGGCATATAGTGCAGTTCATGTCCACCTGGACCATTTCTGATGAGTGACTAGGAGGAGAAGGTGTGCTTGAAGCATGCATTCTAGTCCTTAGACATATAGAGATGGTTTCTTCAGACAAACCAGTGTTTACATCTCCAATTTGTTCCTCCAAGGCTAGAAGTTCCTGCATTTGCAAAAAAAAAACTTAAAAATCAACAATACATAACAATCATCATGTCATAAGAATTTTGCTAATCCTATGCACCATTCTCCATTCATGCCAGTCCACCCAAGTGGCCATCACATGATACATGCCCACTGAGTTTAGATTCTGGACATCATTTTGCAAAGAAAAGATTTAATTTTAATTCTTTTCCATATTCCTTTTTAAGTGTCAGTGCTTCATATTTTCTCTATAAAAATAAATAAATTATACCAATGATTTAAAAAAAAAGATAAAAATAA
Source organism: Cinnamomum chago (assembly GCA_038049695.1). Taxonomy (NCBI): domain Eukaryota; kingdom Viridiplantae; phylum Streptophyta; class Magnoliopsida; order Laurales; family Lauraceae; genus Cinnamomum; species Cinnamomum chago. The sequence continues at coordinate 61,122,025 of CP142457.1, forward strand.
ATAAATAGTTCCATTTATTAAAAATTAAGCATTTTTTTACCTCATAAGACATGTCATCTATATCGAGCCGCATGTCTCTGTGTTGATCAATGAGACTTCCAGCTCCATGTGAACCTGGTGGGGACACTAGTACTGCAACATCCTACATGCACTAAAAGAAAGCCAACTTATGGATACACTGATGAACTTCACATTCTGTTATTGACATCAGAGAACATAACACAACTGCTAGTGCTGATGGAGAGTGCAGATAAACATTAATCTATCTACCAAGATACCGCATGGACATAGCAAGGACACACCATTAATACGGCATATACATGGATCTTACATATAACATAATGCTATAAGATACTATACAATACGGATATAACCTTTTTTATATTTAAGTATCCGGGAATCATAGCTCGAACTCTACTCCTCCAGCTCTCATTGTAAGCTGGTTAGCATGGTTTGGCAATGTGCTAACATGTGTTGTCGTGCATCTATATGAGAATGGTCCTGGTCTGGTGTCCCTCACCATCCAGACTCCGAACAAAATTAAACAACTAAAAGGTGAATCCTGGTCTGATAAGCTTTTACATATGAATTGGACAAGAATATAAAAAATGTATTTGCTAATTAAAATATATATTAGTATTTTCCGCAGAACAAACAAAGACAATTACATGATAGATGGGATGATGCTTTGATTGCGGTGGCATTGTGGCAATGAACAATGATAAACAACTCCCATTTATGGTCTTGGTGATTAAAATATTGGATCCTGTACATTTCCTCTGTACAGGTATAAAATTTCCTGAAAAATGGAAGGATATTCTATTGGATACATCCATTTCACAGATCATTCTCTCAAGAACTTACTTTCTTCACAACTAGATGAGTACTTTCAGAAACAAAACCAAACATGTGGGTTCATTTGTGTAATTACACCATTTCTAGGTCACAAGAAGAAGATGATAGGTAAATTACAAATAAAACAAGAAAATAAGAAAAGGAATCACCTCTGATGATAGAAGCATCAATCGTCTATTGAGATCATCAGAAGCAGACTGAGATGCCCTTTGGTTAGTCCTGTAGATCCGGTCCCCACCAGATGTAAAAGATCTTTGATACCAAGATGCATACCCTGGACCATCCCGAGAAGAGATTATCGTATGTCGATGCGAAATGCAGTTTGTAGGGTTCCTGTAGGATGGTGCTGGTAGTTGAGGATGATAATTATAACTGACTCCTTGCATGCCTTGCATGTGTAGAGGAGGATGGTGGCTGTGGTGGTATTGCAAGGAAGCAGGGTGCAAGATAATTGCCAAATTGCTGCTGGACACAGTGTCCTGCTGATATTCCAGTCCAGTCATACTTCCAATCTGGAGAAGGCCTCCACTAACACTTCTTCCTGAAGATAACCAAGGGAAACTATGAACAGAGCTCTTCAATACTAATACTAACATTAAAATAATGAATAGAAGTTTGAAAACACTAGAGATCATAAATTGCTACACAAATAGAGTTTGAGAAAAAAAAAACCATGGATAAATTGATACCCACAGGCCAAACAGCCAATGAAAACAAGAAAAAAAAATTAAAACTAAAAAAAAATAATCAGTTTTTCATATTTCTAGCTGACTAAGAACACATCACTAAATAAAGGAAAGTATATTTTTTTAATAGAAGACGACCAATATAATAAAATACATACAATGAAAAGGATTTTCTTCTGCTACACTTTAAGGTAGCACTACATTTTGCGTCCTGCATCCCTAAGTGAACTCAATACATTGGCAGAATATGCATGTTACTGTTATTCTTCTCTAAATTCTAGGCAGTGTGGAAACTAAAAACTGAATCTGATGCAGTGAAAATCTCTACGTAAAAAATCTAATTACAATAGAAGATGAAGGAAACAATTTTATGAAGAAATTGTCCAGTAAGAGGAACAACAACAATGGGTTTTCTCAATTCTGGAGCAAAATCAATACATTTCATGAACTCAATGATAAGAATCCATTCCAATTAGTTAAAAAAGGGTCTTTTACATGTGAGGCTAGCAAATAATCTCAGCCTTTTCTATCCTACTGAATCCAGCAATCTAATCCTAACCATAATATTACAATTACTAAAAACCCTAAAAATACTTTAAAAATTATCACAAAGTTCATCATTACATTTGCAGCCAAGTGTTGAGACTTGAAATTATGGAATCTGATGACTAATCACAAAATTATGGTATCTGTTAAACACTATAGATCTTGAAAGAAACCTTCAAATGAGCTAACCATGTAAATGAGGCGCATAATTCCAATTGGCACTGTTAGCATCACCATAGTTATTTCCAAACTGCTCCACCGAAGCATTGCTTGCCAGCTGAAAAGATCGAACCATGCAGCTCCCTTGAAGTGGATGGTTATGATGATATGCCAAAGCAGAGTCAGGATGAAGGCCAATGGCATTCGCTTTGCTCCTCACACTTCTCTGAGATCCTTCAGTAATCGAAAGAACTCCACTACCTCTATTCCCAGATGGGGTAAAGGTCACAGTGTCCAACACAACGCTGCCAGGTTCAAATGGTTCATCCCACTGTTGAGGTCTGGAATTCAGTGGAACACCCAATGAAGATGAACTTGAACTTGTTGATCCATTAGCATAGTCATCATGGCTCCCTGGGACCACCTCTGCATTATTTCTTTTCCAAGGACTTTGGATGCCACCCAAAAAGTTGTTCCTTCCATTATCATCTTCACCAACACCAATAACTCCATGATTGCTTGAAGATGGCATGTAATCTGAAGAACCCTGATTCAATAGCATAGGGAAAACGCTGCTGGTCGATGATGGGATCATGTATGGATTATTTATGGAGGGAGTAGCACCTTCTGCATCAAGACTTGGAACTGAATGATGATGGTGCTGCAGATTGTCACATTCATTTCCATAAAATACGCCGGCGTCATGATTGTCTGATAATCGCCACAGATCAACATTTGAAGTGCTCCCTGAAGCTGATCACATAGTATGAATACTTGGGTTTGTGAGATCAATAGTGTTACCCAAAAAGGACATTTAAGTTTTGGATGGTGAATTTGGCCCAGCTCTATTTCCAGATCAACTACTCTATCCGTGCAGAGTATGTTCCTATTGTGCCATGTTCAGCGAGCAACTTGTATTTATATTTTAACAAGTTCATATTAGCAACCATTTCTGGCTGTCATACTCTGCAAAAATCCTTGAATCCAAACATAACATAGAAATGAAAATTGAGTCAAGATACAAATGGTCAAAAAATAAAAAAACAGACTATACAAAAGCTGGTTGATAATACAAAAGCAAAAAAACATAATCAAAGAAGCGTTCTTAAGAACTAGTTTTCAACAAGAAAAAAAGTCAAAAGGAACTGAATGAAGTTGGAGTCAACAATAAGGATTGGCAATGGAATTGCAATTGCATGTTGGATGATGATAACAAGCAAATTGATAGAGAACTAACCGGGTTTCAAAGTTGTTGTTTAGATGAATATGAATCTAGCGATTGGCAAGGAATCGATCGAGAAGGGGACTAGAAAATGGTAAAAAGGGGAGCTTTGCTGCCGAGAAGAAGAAGAAGTACAAGGGGAATGGGAAGAGAATACCGTCCGTCCGTCAAAGATAAAATATCGTTAGGGGGGTCTAGAAAGTGAAGGAAAAGTGGGGGTGCTGTAAAAGAAAAAAAAAAAAAAAAATCTAATATATGATATTTGGCCATCAACCATTAAAGTTTAAAAAATTCTCATAAAATGATAGGAAAATTGTGCGATATCACGTGGATGTAGGATATTACGTTGTGCAATATTCTCACGGTAACAGCCCTAAGATATCGAGAGTTTTTTAATTTTTTTAAATGCTCAAAAATGAAGTAATATGTACTTGCAAGATATTGTTTATTGTTTATGATTAGATAATCTCAACTCAATTTTAATGGCTCAAAGTTTGGGGTCTATTTTTTTAATAGCTGTTTGGGGCATTTACTTAATAAAGGTGTAAATAATGTGATTAGCTCACTCATTTAATCTCTAATTGTTTGTTTTATTTTCATTAATAAGTTTTCACCACCTTTGATCAATTGGTATTTTGGCCTTTTTACCATTTTTCAAATTGTAACTTCAGGAGATAGATCACCATACAACTAATCTACTAAAATTTCTTTCCAAAATAGATTATTGTAATTTAAAAGAGGAATGAGTTAATATTAGGTAATTTGAAAAAAATAAAGGAAAATCTTATCCTTTTAATCACCTAAAACAATGTAAATTTCAAAAAAATCAGCCAGGTCCGATTGTTGACCAAGAAGTGGTTTTCTCAAAATTATTATAAATTGAAATACAACAACAAATAATTGTTCAAAAATAAAGAATTGTTATAAAAGGCGAGGATCAAGGACACATTGAGACCTAGATTTTCTTCGATTTGATTTACTATGACGATGATTGAGTATTCTTTTATTATCTCTTTTTAATTCATTTTAAACTAAAGAAAACATATTATTTGAATGTCTCTTTTAATTAAAAGTCTGTTTATCTAATTTTAGCCAATTTTATGAATAATTAAAAAAAAAAAAACAAAAGAAGTTATTTAAAAATAATTTTAAGAAAATTTTGCTGAAAAGATCCAGTTAAATTCACCTTAGACCCAAAAAAAAAAAAAAAAAAAAAGACTCAAAACATATGAGATTATAGAAATAGAAACCCCTTAATAAAAATGCTAAAAACTAGGTCTAGGCTTTAACAACATCCACAGCACATAAAACGCTCATTCTTGGGGGGAAGTTTGGGAAGGTAAGAAAGGAGCAAGTCCAGCGGTGATGGGTGCGGAGGCGGCGGACCCCAAGCGCTCGCTCAATCCCAACTGGGCTCAGCTCCAACAGGTCTCTCTCTCTCTCTCTCTCTGCTTGTTTTGTTTTTCTATTTTGATTCTGAAACATGAAAGGAAGCAATCTGATTCTGAAAACCAATGTTTTCGTTTCTGTTTGCAGAAATTGAAAATCCGATCTACGAAAGAATGGAAAGGGTTCAATCCCAAGTCTGAGGATAAAAGTAAAACCCCCCAAAGCACGTTAGGTCAGGGGAAGCTTTCACTCACTCACTCTCTCTCATATTCATATGTTATTGCCCTTTTGGGATTTTTTTTTTTTTTTAGTATCATTGGTAGCAGTTCTCTTTCAGGAAAACGGAAAGAACCGTCTGATTCGGATCCTGATTCTGCAGCTTCCTTGCTGATACCAACTAATACAGATTGCAGGTACATTTTACCACATTTAACAAGTGAAATCCTTTTCTTTCTTCCACAGGCGTCTTTGGTAAAAATTGTTTAATGAGTGAAGTAAAGTGAAGGGTAAATTTAATAAGAGAATAACAAGAAGAGGGGGGTCAAATTGTTTTAGTGCCGTGAGAAGTAATTTTATCAAACAGTTAGTATATGATGATTACATTCTTTTGAACTATGCATTTTTATCCAATTTGATTTTAATAGAATGTATATTTTCAACTTAAAAAAAGAAAAAAAAAAAAAAACCATCATCAACATCATCATCAATGGAGCCTTGTCACATGAATCTTGGGTCTGCCTGGCCATGTTGGTTTGTCAATGTTAGGTTTTGGTTATAGCTTCTATAGAACTTACAAAACGCCCCAGTAAATATTCAGTGAGATTACTATTCTTTGGCCTATAGGGTCGAAAGTGTAGAAAGAATCATCCGGATATTATGAATGTCCAACCATGTGAGGGCTATCTTTTGACTTATCAATTTATTTTGTGTTCAATGTCATTTCACAAGTCTCACTTAAAAAATGGTTAGCTTATGAATTATGATCATCCATTAGAATGTTGTATTCATGGTTGTATAGCTGGTACACTGTAGTGTATGTAATATTTGCTTGGAAGAGGAGGAGAAGGGATGGGAAAGTTTTCCCGTCATATTGTACTTTCTCAAGTTCAGATGGTATTAGTTTTATTAGAGAAAGGCAATCACAATTGGAAGATGTGGGGACATTTTTTGCCTGTCCTGCTATCTGATTGAACTTCTCACATTTAGACTGACATTGATATTTGTTTGGCTCTTCACTGTTTGTTTCTAAAATTTGCCTATCCTATACCATCCGGTTGTGCTTCTCACATTTAGACTTGGCATTGGTTTAATTAGAGGAAGGCAATTGCAACTAGGAGATGGGAAAAAAGATGATTCTAAAGCATACCATGTTTTGAGAACTTCCAATTCTGCCTTGTCTTATAAGTTTGCTAAATCAAGCAAACTCAGGGACTCTGTTAAGTCTTTAAAACTTCATTTTTAATAAATATTTGAATTTTGAAGTTGAAAGTTTTCTGATTAAGATTAACAAAACAGTTATGGACTTTACCTGATATAGTGATATTGGTGTCTCTAATCAACCAAGAGTTGACTAATTCTAATAATCTTATCTTAATGTTGACCCTTTTTTTTTAACGAATTTCAGTTTCTGGCTGGAAAATCTTGTTAAATCAAACTTTTTTTCCCCTGAATTGAAAAATTTGCTCAATCCAAAATGGTTTTAGTCTGTACTTATCCTGCATGAAATTCATATGTAAGGATGATAGTTCAGCCCATTTATGTTGTTACTGCCTATGTTCATCTCATGGATCTTGCGGTAGATCCCCTTCAAGTCAAAGGGTCTAATAGAGGGCCTTATGAATCATGAGAAAATAACCATCATGTTAACTAGATCTACAGATACTTCTTGTTAAACAATATAGTAGCTAGGCACCTAGGTCTATATTATCCTCCTATACTTCCTAGCCATTTATCTTGACATCCTTTCAGTCACTATACTAATAGAGAGGGCAAGTCAATTCTGTATTCGATCCTTCTCTCTTCTGAATGCACCAAGTTGTCAACAACTCCATCTCCGCTGCATCAAGCAATCATAAATGTAATGGGTTTACCATTGCTCTACCTCCCAACGGATCAAAGATTTAGGATTTCTTGCCTAAAACATGACATTTGCAAGAGTTGATGCAAGTATGTCATACTGTTATTGAATTGATCACTGTTCCTGTTTTGGATCTATTGCTTATATGCAGCAAGTTTAGGTCTTTCTTGGCTGCTAGATGACTCTTTACTTAGGAGAAATTATAAGTGATTTTTTAAATCCTTGTAAAGATTATGCTACTTTTAGCTTTCTTTATGGAGCGGTGCAACTTTTGGGAGCATATCAGAATCCTTCCAATATACCTTCTTGAATTTGTGTTCTTGTTCTCAAATTGGTGTGAACCCTTTGTTATTTCTATTGGATGTTATGGTACTTACTCTGTTATGTCATTGAGTCTGGATCATTGTTACTGAATGCAATCAAATTTAAGTGTATCTTTACCATATTGAATGCCTGCTTATGATACATAAAGGTCCACTGGTCACTTTTACCTTTGTATTTCTTTCCAGCTTAACAGATGCAATAGCAATGGATTGTGAAATGGTTGGTGTCAGTTCCCAAGGAAATAAAAGCGCCGTTGGACGGGTCACACTGGTGCTCTTTAATTCACCATATTATCTTATCTTATTTTGATTATTTAATTATGTTTCATTCCCTACCAGATTGTAAGGTCATTGCTTTGGTGCAATGGTAAAAGTCTTGGGTGCCATGCATGGTAATGTAGGTTCAAGACCTGCGAGCAGCCACTTTGTGCTAAATTGCCAAAGTTTAGGTCTGTCTCTAGTCTGGACCCTCCCAGGATCCTGCTTTGGCTGGACCCGCACTGGGTAATGACCTTTTTCCATTGTGATTAGCTGATGCTAAATATTAGAAAGCTTGGTTTGATAACTACTAAATAGACTTTGCCAAATGTTGTGCCAAACAACTGAATAGTAATGAGTTGGTGGGTATGCCAATAACTCTTTCCTTTTGTTGCAGGTGAATGCATGGGGCAATGTTATTTATGATGAGTATGTTCGCCCTTTAGAGTATATTGTCGACTTCCGTTCAGCGATTAGTGGAATCCGACCGCACCACCTAAGAAAAGGTTAACATTGTTTTGGTATTTTCCCTTCCAAGAAATCTGTAATTTGGTTAGGCTTATTGTTGAACAATCAAATTCCTTTTGTAATGTAAGAGAGGTGACTATGTAGCTAAGGACTTCAAGACAGTTCAAAAGAAAGTGGCAGAGATGATAAAAGGAAGGATCCTTGTTGGCCATGCTTTGCATAATGATCTTAAGGTTGTCGTCTTTGTTAGAAAGATTAGATTTCTAATTGTGGCCTTTGGTGGTATGGTATCTGAATGCCTATTTTTGTTGCAGGTATTGCTGTTGAGTCATCCAAAGAAAGACACAAGAGATACTTCAGAGTATCAGCCCTTTCTAAGGCATGTGCCCTGCTAGGATATTTATAGGAAACAATACCGGGAGTATATCAACAATGCACATGCTATTCCACAGGTTTTCGATATCTGGGTCATTCCTCAAACGGGACTTAACCAGTATAGACCATAGACCTCATATATATGGGCCATACTGACACTTGTGTTGCTAAGACCCTCTATGATCACATCAATGTCTTGCATACAATGTATAAAAATTGACCAGAATTTGAGTCAATTTGACCTATTCATATTGGATTCAACCCCTATTGACTGAGTTTGAGTCTGATACACGATACACAAAATAGGGTGAGACTCAGTTGAGTCACATGGGACTTAACCAAGTAGCAAGACCAAGGCCACTTTGTATCAGTAGAGTCAGACTGAATCTTTTCTTCTTCTTCTTCTTCTTTTTTATAATAAACTTGATTTTAGAAGTTAGAATTTGATACCTTTTCTTTTATTGCTTAGCAGCGATTTCACACCATCATGATATGGTCTTAGATAAGGCTAAGATGACGACCATGGAGACAAAAAAAGGGTCTTAGATGGTTGGATTCATGGAATTTTTATTTAAACATCAATATAAATATTTATTGGTGTTCTGATTAGTGCCGTTAGGTGAGCTAACTGTAAGGGCGATGCACTCTTATATTTCTCCTCCAAGAGGAGACTGGCACTTTCACCAGAGACTCTTCATCTCTCCCCTAGGAGGTTAGATTATGATAACTGTTAACTAAACCCTGAAGATCATACAATTTAGCATCTCTACCATTCACAGTTTTGGTTGTCTTACAATTATGACTTTCAAAAAATTGATATATGTGGTTACATGCATTAATGTTATTGCAGGGAAGGGAAGAGACGGGCACTTCGTGATCTTGCTGCTCAGTTTCTTGGTGTCAAGATTCAAGAAAACGAGCATTGCCCAGTGAGTTCTGTGTGTTCCATACAACATAACATTGCTTCCTTACCATTCAAAAATAATAATAAAAACAACTTAACATTGCATCCTCCCCGTGTGTGTGTGTGTTTTCTTGTGGTCATTTATTTTGTTTAACCTCATTTGAACCCATTGAGCATGCTAATTGGCTTGGGCTTTCTTCTGTTTTGTTTTATTATATATGTGGCTTTTGTTGGGCAATTGTTGGCTATAAGTCATATGATCCATTTGCCTGGCAGTGTTTTGGTTTTCCTTTTGTTGATTGCTAATTTTTGAATGAACTGAACTTCAATCTATCTCATTAATTGAAGTATCGCTATGCGACTGAATATTTTGGTTTCAGATTGATGATGCAAGAGCGGCCATGTTGATATATCAGAAGCATAAGAAGGAATGGGAACGAAATATTAAAAAGAATCTGAGGTTTAAACAAAAGCACAAGAAAAATAAACAAAAACGCATATCAAAGGAGAGAGATAGTGCAGAGCTTGATCATACGACGACCAGTTAGTGATCAGTGAGATTGATGAGATTGCTAAATTGAATCAGTTCTTTGCAGTATCTTTCATCTGCAGTGCATGTATGTTATGATAGAGTAAGCAGGCTTGTCAACATTATATTTAAGCTCTTTTCCTGGTGAAGCTTCTTTTGTATCTGCAGTCAAATGAATGAAAGAGGAAATGGAAATGCCTTAGCCAATTTGTGAGTCAAATTTTACTGTAAAAAGTGCTGCACATTTATGGCAAAGTTACGGTTGGAAACATTTGTGGATTCCCTGGCTTGCCATGGATGTTTTGGGTGTGGATTTTGCTTGTCATGGAATCCTCAATTCCTGTTTGGTTGAGTGCAAGAGAGGAGAGGGGGAGAGATCATTAAAAAGAGTTACAGCGATCCCCTTCCCTTCCTTGGACTTCAAAATTCTCAATAGCAAGGTCGTCATCTGGCTCTTTTCTGCAGCATGTTCATGGAAAATTCACACCAAAGGGCGGAGTTGCATATATTTCCATGTTGTCTGTGGTTACATGAAAGAGGATGGTTCAAAATTTAAAAAGTACTAGTAGATGGCGTTTTAAAATTCAGCGCAGGAGATCACCCAGTATTGGCCACATGAAGAAAGAATAACATTGTTGCCAGTGATGATAGACTTATTGTGGCCGTGTTAGTAAATTATAGAATGATGAAATGACAATGTCGGAATATTATTCTAGGAATGCTAAAGGCGCAGGGCCTTTTTTTAATCTGTTTCAGTTCATAGGACCAAACCTAATGTGGCTGGTTAATTTGTTAGTAAAAATAATTCGGTTGCCCCTTTACTGACTGCATTGTAGTTCTAATACTGCCTGCTTGCCAACTTGCACATGGCAAGGGTTAAGGAGCAGAACCATGATCTAGGGTTTAACAAAAAAAAAAAAAAAACTGAGATGAATTTGAACCAGTACTTTATACTGTCTTTGAGTTGTTGAGACTTGAGATTCAGCAAGGTCACAGGTTTGTTAATCATTGGCCAGTAATTGTGATTTTTATATCTGGTCCACTCAGATCTTTTGATAACCTCTTATTTATTACCTACCACTACTTGTTGAGCTCCGAGGTTTTGATTGGTTGGATTTGCATAGCTCCATTTTGCCTATAGGGAGAATGTAAGCACAGTGCAGATACCACTTCTGCACAATCTTTTAATCCTCAGTTTCCAGACCCAAAACTACAGTAGAGAGATCACAAACAGCTGCATGAAACTACAGCCGGTTGCAGGTTGAAGTTTCAATTGCATGTGAAAATAAGGAATATTCCTACTAAGTAAGTTGGAGATCGACCACAGAAAGTAGGACAGTTTCAACTTCTTATATTCTACCCCTCTCAATGGAATAGGATCTGAAAAGGAAAATGAGCAAGACGAATCTCAACTTTTTTGGCCCTGGTTAGGTTTTGACGGTCTCTTATATATTAAGGTACGTTCTCCTGAAGTTTGAAAGAAGATTCTGGGAGGGTAACAACTAACAATGTATAGATACTGTTTCTAAGTGGGGACTTCTAAATTCTCTTTCAATACCAAAATTAAGCATAAATTGACAAGCAATTTGCCTTCAGATAACTCATGCAACCGACAACAAATAGTTTCCATTTACTTTGCACATATTCTTTGCTTTAGTTCCACAAAGATAAAGGTAAACGACTGTTTAGACCGACTTATCATCTCATGCTAACAGACGTGAATGCAAGTCCTCTCCTGCAACCATTCTCCAATTCCCTTCCTCAATTGCAAACATATTGTTTTATGTTTATTCAATTTTTCATCTGCCTCTTGTTTTCTAAAAGTCCCTACTTTTTGTTATTTCAAAAGAAAGAGGAGTCTAATAATTGAGATTTGTTCAGCTTGAAATCTCTTTTAAATCAAAATTTGAAGACTCCGTTAAAAACTCAGAAACTAGAGGCTCCCATTGGTTCGGTTCTGTTCTGTTCCATATCTGCGGTTACTTTGTTTAAATGTGGATCACTATAATTGTAGATGGACTAATATCTCCATCATGATAAGATACCTTTATTTAGACAAAAATATAATTCAAATTATTTAGAGGAGATTACATTGTTAAAAGGAGAAACCTCTAAATCAAATAGAAGAACACACACCAAGAAAATAAAGCAATTGAATACATAATTTGCTCCTCTAATTTATAAGGAAAGGTTAAGCTATCATTCAGAATTTCCAGAAGCAGAACAAAGGATGCACTCCTCTCAAGTAGACTCATCTAAGAAGAAAGATACAAATATGGGAAAACAATAATAAAGTGAACACAATTACAGACATAAACGTAAGTAACCAATTTTATTGTCTAAATCCAATAAAAATAACTAAATTATGGAAGCAACTCCGGAAGAGAAAGTTTCATTGCTAATGATGCAAGCAAGATAAATATAATGAGTTTAAACATAAAGATAGATTCCGTACGTGCATAAAATATGTCAACATTGATTGGCAATAAGAACCAGCAGGAAAGTACAAATTTCCAACAAATTTCCAAACCACGTTGTAAATCTAAACCAAAATCAATCATCAAGGAAAAAAGGGTAGCCAAAGTTACAGGCTCTTTAATTTCTTAGAATATTATTGCTTCCCTATGTAATATTCTGGACTCTGGAGCACCAATGCAAGCCAAAATGCTACAGCAACAACAATATGGGAACAAAACCAAACTTCCAGCATACTAGTAAAACAGCCACAATATTTATTAGTAGTGATCCTGCCAGATTCTTCCAAAAAGAGGAGGCAGCTTCTATAACATAAGTACAAAAGAAGTCATGCAAGGAAAACCTGCAACTACATTTGCACCGTAATTATCGCTGTACACAATTATGGTGACCCTATTTGTCACAAGAAATTAATCCTTGCCCTGACATTTTTAACAACCATAATGAGTAGAGGTGGTCAATTCATGTTTTGACTCACGAGTACCATACAAATTACTCTCGCATCCAGAAGGTCACTCAAAAGCAGCACTTCCAGATGACAGGTTAACTATGTCCAACATTCCTCCCAATGTAATATGAAGAATCTGTGATAGGATTAATGGCTGACAATTAAAATAAGTAACTAATTGTCAGAAATTTGAAGCCAGTCAGTCCTGTAGAGCAAATCATCAGCCACTGTAAACCCCTGTGAAAAGTGCTGCTTGCTCCCTCATTGCTGTCCAATACTTGTTACTAAGTTCCATAATAGCCATTTAAGCTCTCTACAAAAGAATGGCGACCTACTCCATAGTACCCAACACCTCCGTTCATAGGAGGTATCTGGATCACAGAAGGATAATTAGTGTCAGCAGTTTCCTTCAAACTTGTTCTCATCCGACCCTTAACAGACCTTTTATTATCAGCAGGGAACTCAGCAGAAAGCCTCCCCATCTGCTGTTGCAGATCAACAAGCGAATCATTGTTTACTCTTCCTTTGGGGCTCTTTTTACCATCAACAAGCTTGAGTTCCAGCCTATACAATGCGCAAACATCGCAGTTAGTGATCTCATACTCATAGAGATGCCACTCAAAGTGGTTCTGCGGCTGTGGATCCATGTAATAGGACCTCTTGAGCCCTCCAAATTCTTTCATCACTTGCTTCCTTGATTCATGCCAGCCACGCCCACAATAATCAGGCAATGACCTTTGCTTTCTGTTCCCACTCTCAAAAGCTCTCCGAGGCTTATCAAAAAAGAGCCACTCCCTAATTGTCTCGCCTTCAAGAAATGAACGATTAAAAAGCTCTGCAATATTTAAAGAAAGCTCACTTATCAGAAAAGAAAAATGCACAAAACAGCAGAGTCTCATAGAAATGTCTACTGGGAGCAAATACCAATTACATTACAGCAAACCAAAATCGTTCGGTGACAATAACTAAAAAAAATTAGACAAATTCCACATAGATGCAATGCAAAAATACCAGGAGCATTCCATGGAGATTTTGTAGTCGCAGCTCCCTCACATTCTGGAATGCCAACATCTTTCCCTTGTGTCTTTGCAGTGAGAGCAGCAAATAGTGGACCATCCTTCAAATCAATGCCCCCAGGTCGCAGAACTGGAGTCATACCAGGTGGTCCTTCATTCACTGCCAAATTAGCATGAAAGCTACTGCAGTAGTCTTGACACCATTCTGATCCCTGTGCAGGCCTAGGACAATCCCATAACGCACATTTTGGACCTAAGAATGCAGAAGGTGGAGGGCATACCCTTGGCAGCAAACTGGATATATGAGAAATATCATCCTCTCCACACTGCCCGGTACCATTGAAACCAAGGAAAATGCTACTGGGGAAGTCATGATACATATCAAACTGATGATAGTCCAACTGAGTCGTTGCTTCCAGGTTATTTAAAACAGTAGGGTGCAACCCAATTGAAGGAACACCTTTGCCATGATATTCTTCTTGATAGTCATGACCTTGAGATGCCTGATTCGCATAATAACCCTGCAATACATTTTGCACCTATCAATAACCGTAAACAGTGTATTTAGAAACTCGAGGCTTATGCCTTGAGGCGGACCTCAAAGCAAAGCATTCCCAAAATCCCAAGACCTCAAAGCAAAACATTCCCAAAATCCCAAGAGGTCAAGACACCCTGGCACCCGACACTCTGGCTTTTAGGCATTTGAGGGTTAATATCATGGTATCACCTCGTGACAAAGCCTTCCCAAAACGTCTCTGGAGTACAGTTAAGGTTCAACTTGCATTTGGGACACCGCATAGTATGAGATATTTTAATGTGTACACAACAGATGAAATGTGCGCTATATTCACACTCCATTTATAGGCGCATACAACCATTTAACATACTGAATTTTAAGGAAAAGGGAGGGACATATTTTAATTTTGAGAAAACATTATATATATATACATACTGTTTTTAATGGTTATTTCAGTTTTCTTTGTTTATTGAGCCCAAAAGCCTATAAGAAAATAAATAAATAAATAATGTTGTGACTACAATTATCTTAAATAAGCCCTAGTTAACTCATTAAAAGCTTTAAAAAAGCTAGAGCGTGACTTTCAATTTATCTTAATATACTTTATATTTTATTTAATTATTCATTCATTAGAAAAGCTATGCTTATGGGGCTTATGCTTCATACCTCAGCATTCTAAAACATTGGCCATAGATCAACTTTCTATCATAACAAAAATCCCTAGTGGCAATATGTGTGTGTGTGTGATGGTATAAAATACCATCACGTTTGAGGTTTTTTTTTATTATTATTATTACATGTTTCAATAGTGAGCACAACAATTGACTTGCATTTTGTAAAGAGAATAGTGAGCACAACAATTGACTTGCATTTTGTAAAGAGAGAGAAATGTGGGCAAAGCACACTCATAAGCCACATGAACTTAATGCAAACACATATCAAAATCCCCTATTAAAAGAACGGATCCATGTGCTATCCAAACACTTGACTGTAGAAGCAATTGGTTTCGGGTCTAGAAATGAATTAACTCACCAAGCATGAAAATACTATCAAAAGTTTGTGAGCCCAGTGGCATGTACAGAAATGATCATAGCCAGATATCCAGACCACATATTTGACCAGTGCACAGAACATCTTGGCTTGGTCCAAGTCATTCACATCAAATACTATAAGACCGGACACAACATGGTGACTTGGATAAATATCTGAGCCCCTGCCAACACAAATGCATGGACACACACAAACAAAAATCCCCAAATGAGTAGGATACAGATTTGGAGAGGCAAATCTCATACACTCTGCACTCACACAATTACAAAAGAAAAGGTAAAGAGTGAGTGAGTGTGTGCATGAGTAGGATACAGATTTGTCATTTGAGAGAAACTCATCTCGCTCCAAAATATGGGAGCAAACCCTTCCTTCTTAAATTTGTTCTGATCCCCCTCTACACCCATAGTGATATGAAACAGCACTAGTTCTTTTTATGTATGAATTCCATATCATATTCTTCCATTTATCTTCTTACCGAACTCCGTTAATTCAGATGAATTGTCAGTTTGCCACACTAACCAAATACCAAAACAGAGCACCCAAAAGCTCAAGTTTAAACTTTAGAACTCAGGAGAGAAAACCCCACCTCTTGAAAAACAGTATTATCAGCTTGAAGGCCACCATGAACATCATCAGGCTCAGGCTTAGGATTCGTAGGCGCGGCCAACGCACTTGTAGCATCATCTTCCTCCTCACAAAGCTGCAACAAACGGCGTATATCCGAAGACAGATTGGAAGAGGCAAGACTATTATTCCCCTGCCCAAAATACTTCCAATCAAAAACACTAAAAAAAAAAAAAGAAAGAAAGAAAGAAAGATCTGAAATTCATCAAATTCAAACAAAAACAAGTGAATTTCAGATTCTGATTTTTACATGCAGCGAAGAAGCAGAAGAAGCCTCGTTGAGTTCGGCCTTCCACTCGCGCAGCATCTGGTGGACCTGCTCCTCCAACACTGCAACATCGTTCGACCGGCTCTCCTTGCGCGCGAACTGCAGATCTGTAAACATTCCCTGCAGATCATCGACCCGATTCTTCGCCTTGTCCTTGAAGAGCTGGTGCGACGCCATCTTGCAGCCGATCTTCGAACCCTTCCCCATTCTCCACTTCAAAACCCTACACAAACAACAACAACAACAACAGTAGAATCCGTGTTCTAGTTTCAACAACAGATGATCGATCGAACGAAGAGCAATCGACCTTTAAACCCTAATCTGATGGAAAATCAAGAAAACTCTTGTCTGGAGATTGCAGGAAGAGAATCAAGTGCTATAAAACCCTAGCTCGATTGGAATAAAATCTTACCGAGAAATCGAAGATAGATGAAGAGATAGAGCAGATGGATTGTTGAGTTGCTTTCTAGTACTAGTATGTAAATGCAAAATCTCCGTTGTTCGTGGTGAAGAAGAAGAGGTAGAAAAAGGAGCGAAAGAAGCACTTTAATGTAACGTCGCGGCAAAAGCGAAAAGGAATTCTGGTGGAGCGTGTTTTTCGTGTATTGCTCTTTATTCCTCCAAATATTCCATTCTACCACTATTACTGATTACAAAGCATTTATTAGTCACTCGTCGTAAATCTGTACTTGACTTTGTATATGTCACCCTCATTGGCACCTCTTTTATTATTATTCATCCATTAGATTGTACCCATGACTGATAATCATCAAAAATACATTTATATATTTTTTTAATCAAAACAACTTAATCTTGTTATCAATCATGTGTACAATCATATGTATCTTATTTTCCGAATTAGGGTTGGCAATGAACGAGTTTGTACGAGTTTTGGGTAAACAGGGACAAACTTAGAATTTCCATTTGGATGTGACTAAAATTTTACTAGATTTAATATTTAAAAAATGAACTTTTTTGCTAAGCCTTTTCAGATTACCAAATAGAACCTATAAGTTTTTTTTTTTTTTTTTATTTAGAAAATGTCCAACTCAACGAACTCAACTAGATGCACGATTATATGGATAAAAAAAAATGATTTTAAGGCTTAGGGTTTGAATTAGGAATTGCGGGTTTAGGGTTTGGAATTAGGACTTGAAGATTAAGCGTTCAGATTTAGATATAAAGTGATTATGAAGGATTACACTAGATATGCTTGGCAGATGAAGATGCAGTAGTCTATATAGTATATAGGGATTAACAATGAAGAGTTCAATCAACAATCAACACAAAGGGATTTTGAAAGAAGAGAGAGCGATGTGTTGCTGCAATGTTTTCTTTTATTTACTAACGGAGTTTTACATATGTGAGGCTATATTTAGACGTATGTGGAGCGACAAGTTTAGACATGTGGGGCATTTTCTAAGGCCCCCATTCAATTCTATGGGGGATTTTAAATTTGACCTGAGGCAACCGCCCAAATCTCTTTAACGTAGGTTCACCCCTGCTCCATGGCCTCATTCAAACTCCATGGACATTTAATTTCCGACCTGGCGCTACTGCCCTACGTCCCACCA
Organism: Cinnamomum chago; assembly: GCA_038049695.1. NCBI lineage: Eukaryota > Viridiplantae > Streptophyta > Magnoliopsida > Laurales > Lauraceae > Cinnamomum > Cinnamomum chago. The sequence goes on from CP142457.1 coordinate 61,139,788, forward strand.
ACCTAGGTCCGCCTTCAGGGGTAAACACAGACCTGCCCCATCTCAAAGTTATCTTATCTAAACCCGACTCACCATGTGACGGGTCGATAGGATGTGATATCCCCGATTGATTAGATCAAGTCGAATTTAAAGTTTAAAACTTTTAAAAAATATAAAAATATATGAGAATGAGTATTGTAGAGATTGAATACCCCACTTTCTCTACCCACTTACCTTAAGGCCCAGAGCCACCTACACCATATGAGTTTTATCTATAACTTTAGTAATAAATATGCATATAGTATATATTCGAGATGGGGCAGGATGTGACAACAAAACCCAAACCCGGTGTACAAATACAAATAAAAATAAAAATAAAAACTGCAAAACCCACCACTAACAGAAGCAGGTCGGGTACGACCCTCTTTAATCGTGACCCATTGCCATCCCTATTCTCGATCCTTTTATGCCATTTGGATGGTCTCACAACAAATGGCTGCACTGCTAACAAAAAACACATTCGACTTTGTGTACTTTTAACTTCATTCACATTTCCTGTCCGAGACCTTCATCAAGTTAAAATAATCCACCCCGCGATGAACGTATGTAGGTCCGAGCTCCAGCTGCTTGAGTAGCGTGGCTGCTTTAGTATCACACACACACCGCACACATATACATGGTGATTGAAGATCCTTGGTTTTTAATTCTAATCTAAAGTAAAATTCATTGTCGGTAGTCCAACCTAGAAAAGAAGTCACCTGACAAGTTCATATTTCTACGGCAAAATTTATAGAAATCATGTTCGGATAATTTGCAAGTTCTCCAAATTTTGTCCCTTGTATGGAATTTTCAAATCCTTCTCTATATTGGAAAATTTAGAAATGCCAATGATATTTGCAATTCTAAGAGTTTCAAAATTTATTTATGACTTCTCAATTTATTGAAATTCAAAATTCTAATAAAAAACAGTACATCGGAAAATAGCCAAAGAAACAACCATCACATCATAGTCTTTGAATTACCAACATACCAAGTTCTTGCTAGAAAATTTACTAAAGCAACATGATCTATTAAACTTAAAACTCCTTCAAATAAATGTTTGGTTCCTTTAGACTACTTGGCAATTTTATTTGGATGTTTGATTTAAATAGTTTAAAAACCCTTTTTGTCTCTTTTCTTGAAAGGTAAACAAAAGGTAACTTTTTCTATACATATAATGTCTATAAAAATTACACACTTTTTTTTTTTTTTTTTTTACAAATTACCCATATAACTTTTATAGTATGACAAGTTTGTTAATACTACTTGTACTTTTATGAGATTTGTACGTACCTGTTTAACTATTTTACAACTTTGCCCATCTATCTTTTATGGAATGATGAGCTTTTTTTTTTTCTTTTAATTGATACAAACATATTAAACAATTTATTTGCAAAAGGGTTTAATTTAAAATGATCTAGTTCAAATATACCTATTTGAATGATTTCTATTTCAAGGGATATGACTTGCCAAATAGGTAGGGATGGCAATGGATTGGGTTTAAATGGAAATCTACCCCGACCGACTCCTATTAGGGGTGGATTTGATAGCGTGGTGGTAGGGTTTGGGACATGTATGATTTTTCATGTCAGGTTCTGAAGTTTTTTTTTTTTTTTCGTCAACCAGACTCGCTCCATTTATCGTTACTACATATATTATTGAGTGCATTTTAGCTCACCGTAGAGGTAAGTATTACCGTGGCAATTGGCAATTATTGGCAATTAGGATAGAGATTTTTCTCGAGGGTCATTGTTTCAAATCTTCCCTAGCTAACAAATCAGACCCAACCCTTAGCTGCCACCCTAATTATAACTAGTCCACATACTTTAATATCACAATTACCAAGGATATTCTAAATATGACTATAAAAACAATTCCAAGAAATATATTTTTTCTTGATAAAATTGTTATAAATTTTTAATTAAAGATAAAACCTCTATTTATCAAAAAATATTGTGATGCCATTATTGCAAAATCCACATATCCTTTGCTCCTTGCTAGTGTTTTTATCATTTTTATTTGAAAGTTGTCAAAATTTAAAAGAAGAACTTACTCTTTGATTGATGTTTTCCTCATTATATGAATAATAGCCCACATTTGAAATTAATTTTTTTTTTTATAACGCAGGGTTCCTAGCCCTTTGAGCCAGTATAATCTTTACGGGCTCAGGAGAGAAAGCCATGTAAAATTCCCCTGTAGCCCCAGTGTAGAATATAATTTCGAACCCACAACCTCCGGGTGTAAACCGTTTCTTATAATGTGAGGTTCGTGGAGAAAGCTTTATATACATAGATATATTCTAAAGGGCTTTAAGTTGGATCTAATTCCCATATTGTTTGATGGCATGCAATTTTAACTTTAGAAGACATGGAATCTGATAACATATGTGCCAAGTCGAAGAGGGCGGTAGTGGAAGGTGCACTTTATACCTTTCGTCCTTGAGTTTTCATCGTTTGTCAAGCCAGAAAGGTTATATGCTCTTCTGTCCTCGAAGCTTCCTTCCCCAATCAAAGTTGTGCGAATTGATCACGAATCCTACTGTGGAAGCTGCTTTTCTGCTTATTTCAACGCTGGTACAGTGATCAGCCAAAAAAGAAATCTGTTTTGTGTAACTCAGCTCACAGCCAGAAAGGGGCAAAACGCCATACATCATGATCTTAACCGACGCTTGGTAGCACTGTTGGTTGGGGCACTCCTTAACCACCCGGAGGTCTTAGCATCAAAGACCACCAATGTATTGGGACCCAGGCTATACTAGCCCGGCGAATCCGGTAAGTGGAAATAGAGGGGGCCACCACTCTAGGGATTTGGTCGGGTGCTCAAATAGACCTTAGATACCTTGGTTAGCGAAAAAAAAATCACATGACCTAAAAAAAATTTATTTTCTGTCAACGAAGCATCAACCACATGATCATGGGGTTGGGTCCGAAAGTGGTTGGTGGGTTGGGTAAGGAATAGTGCCCGTTTTGAAGGAGATAAAGCCGTGGCATGATTGTCCTATGCATGTAAAGCTGATGTAGATTGGTAGTTTGGTATGGGCACGTGTAAATGTAAATACAAGCTCCACCCAATTTGCCTTTCCAGTTTCGCCATTGAGGATGAACGCTTTTGCTCACCATGGCGCAGTGATTTATTGGGTTGGAATGTTAAAAGAAACTAGACCTAGCTTGAATACAAGGTTTTGGCTCTAGCTGAGGCCTCTGGCAAATTGTGTGATGGACTGCACCTTGCTCCGGCTCATGCTGTATGTAGATCTGGACTTTTTTTTTTTTTTTTAGAAATAAAATATTATTAAACGAAAAAGAAAAACACCTAGAACAAAAGAGAGGAAGATCAACCAACATAAAAACAAAACAAAACATAACCCTCATCCTATCCTATCTAGGCTGTAGAACCTCCTCAAGCCTCACATGAGAGCTAGACCCATAAGACAAGTTCATGAGCAAACACATTTACATTTCTAGGAACATGGGCAATGAGATCTCTTCAAACTTTGAGATGAAGGCTTTGATATCCAACAAAATAGGATGGATTGACCAATTCACCAACCCATTAATGGCTAGAATCCCCACATAGGCGTCTGACGAAAGTTGGTTCTTGTTGAAACCCTGCGACGTAACTTCCTTTAGCTCGTGAAGAATTGCCCTTACCTCTGCTTCTTTTAGGGAGTTAACCTTGGGACCATTGACAAATCTTGCATGCACCTAAGAACCATCAAACCAAATAGCATAGCCAAAGCTTGCTTTTCCATCCGCGGTTCTAAATGAGGCATCTGTGAACACTTGATCCTTGCCCGTAGTGTACCAAATACTCAAATCCTGGTGAAGATTTGAGGATTCTTGATGATCCTCTTTAGCCTTGCTCATTAGTCCACAAATCAAACTGCGAGCATATAGGATTGTGGAGATGGGCTTAATTTTTATGCCCCTGAAAATAAAATAATTTCTGGTCTTCCATGAGGCCCACTAGAGAGCCAAAACCCAGAATTTAGTTTGAGGATGGGTTGGAGGGCTCATCGATTGGCAAAAATTCATAAAGGAAATCCACCAATCCCTAATTGTAGTCAGATCTATGGAATGTGAAAGTATTTCAATGTCAGATCCAAGCCAAGCCGCCCTAGCATGATCACATAGAAAGAGAGTATGCACCACCGATTCTTTTGTTTTTGTGCAAATACGGCATAGAGCTTCATTGAAGATATTTTTGTTATAAATCAATTTGCGTACCAAAATTACATTATTAAGGCATTTCCAACCAAAAAATTCACTGGGCTTCATTGTAACTTGACCACTAAGCAAGGCACATAAAAAGGACAGGACCCAAACATAGATCTTTCACCCAAATTCATAAATACATTAGATAATGTATGGTGGGGAGTGATTGCAGAATATTGATAGGAATTATGATCAAGAATGAACTCCTAGATGTGCTGCCCACTTTGTCTCTATCTAAACTGCTCATATGATATTTGCACCCGTCTTTCACCTGGGTTGCTCAACCGATCAGGCCCAGTCCTCCTGGACCTGGCTTGGATTAAGTGACAAAAACCTAAAGCCTGGCCCAGCTTGCCGCTTATAATTTAGTTATAAATTTGTCCAAAAAATTGCTAAGGAACACGAATAACTATAAAAAGCCCGATTTAGCCTAACTCGGCCCGGTCCAATTGACTAAATGGGTGGGCTTTGCCGTAGCATTTACGGCCCGTGTAGGACTTTGGCAGGATATAAGCCCGTGTTTCTAAAATTTGGCCAGGCCTGGATATGTCTAAGATTTTGAATGGGCTGAAATGGAAGGAACCTCTTTGTGTAGAATTTGCTGATCAATCCATCGGTTAGCCCACTGAAATAGATTTTGAATATTCAGATGCAGAGTACAAAATGAGCCTTTAGGCAGTGGAGTGGTTTGGGTTTTCCAAATGTGACCCCACTCATGATTTTAACTTGAGTGTTGCATCATACTACCATGCAGATGCAGATGCAACGACGCGGCATGGCAGTTCTACCTTAATAATGAAGCTAGATGAATCATTTACAATACACAGTAAATATAAAGTTGATTCATCGGTCAATTGTAAAGAAAGTTAATCATAGATTCCAAATTTAATTGATCCAATGGTGGCATCTCACTAATTTGAATAACAATCTAACATTTGATCACTATAATGGTAGTAGGGCTAACAAGAGGCTTGAATTTTCCTAAGGTGGGCCGCACCCATGATTTTAACCTGGGCGCAGCATCATACTACCCTAATTACGAAGCAAGATGAATCATTTACAATACACAGTAAAGATAAAGTTAATTCAATGGTCAATTTTTATCTCATTACCATGTTCCGTTGAAATAGTAATTTCCAAGAACCACTTTTCCCCAACAGACTGTTTCACTAAGTCCCCATTTTTTCACCTCATAAGGATGTGATAAAGTATGGTGAAGTAAATCTAAAAAACAATTAATTTACTAGTTTCTCCCTTACTTTACCCTATACGAAGCAAACACCAACACAACTTCACTACATATTTTATCTCACAGCAACACTATCTCATCTTTACTTTACCACGGAAAAGCCCGATGCAAAGTCGGCACATTTTAGGCTCGGGCTAGCCTGGCCTGCAGAGACATTTGGTAACAAAGTGTAAGTAGCAGACCTGATATGTAATATCAAAATAATAGGTAGTAAATCTCAAGATACAATTCTCCTCCTGCTGTTTTGTTAGAGACAGAATAGATTATATATTCATATACTGCTCTCCTACCATTAATGAAACAAACAGAGCATGATTTTCGTTCTTGGTTAATTAAGCTATGTTATTTTCTACATGTGGATTGTCACATCCCGGTCCCGAAATCACCCTGGCCTAGGGTAATCCCCGAGGTGTGTCACACGTACTCCCGTATATTGTACCTGTCTCGAGTCAAATACAACATACGAAGGAGAGAAAATTGACTAATCCACATGTGAGAACACATAACATTTCATATAGCGGAAGTCGTTATGCATTTATATAAGGTATCAAATTCCATCAAGTGCTATTAAACATTTAAGTTTTATACAAGGAAGTAAACAAATATATACATTCAGTTTTACAAAAGAGGGATCAATAAAAGAATCCCTGTACAACCATTTCAAGAACCTATACATCCACTACCAAAAGTATGTTCAAAAGAATTTCGTATGACCATAGGAAAAGAATAGTCACACGAACTGTGGTAATTACTAATGTAGTTCGCGCTCCGAGGAGATCAATCTAGACTGGCCCTGGTTCTGGCCACTCTTCTAGTCCTGCTGGTACCTCCTGGGTACCCTCCTCTCTCTCCTAGGCCTCTTCAGGGCCGGGAGCTGTATCTGCGTCTGTGACACCAAATGTAGTATCTTAATACGACGATTTCAGCAAGTATAAGCACAATAAGAAATTACATAATGTTGCAACTTTGAAATTAATACGCGTAAATTAGTGAAGAGCAATGATAGTATCGCTATGCAAATTGTGCATGAATTAAGTATGCTGAGGAATCAATAATTAAGAAACCATACAAATGTGGCTACTACTTAAAGCTCATCCTCTCAAAGAGAGCGAAATCTTGTTGGGATGTCACCAGCGGCCCGGCCAAAGGCTAACTGGCTACCCGGTTCTGGAGTTCCGGTACTCCAGGCGACATACTGCAGTAGTCTCTCAAATACGAACCCAAGTGCTGGCCCCGTCGGGCGTCACAGGGTCGAAGCTAGGTAGTGCCGACTCAATCGAAATCAAACGAATCGAATAATAAGTGGACTCGAGTGAGTTTGTATTTCACATCATTTCTAAACGAATCAATTCAATCCATATCTCATCATATCATATACTCACTCAATCCACTTTTCTCATGATTTCTGAACAAATATACCACATATAGTAAATAGTGGAGGAAAATAAAGGAAATAAAGCTATTGATCTCACAGGATCTGAGAAATGAAATAAACTTATTTACTTATAATGATTGAACTGTCAAATGAAAATATATTCCAATATGAAATGCAATAAGTCAAGGAGTCAATGAATCTTACTAACCATTTCTAACTATTTCTGTTAGTCTCTTACCATCCAATACAAGGTAAGTTTAGCAACCCAATGTATTACTACATTACTAGGTGTCACCATTTATGAGAAATACATTAAGTTCCTAAACTAACCCTCAGGGCATAATGTTAGACTCATAAACATCCATTAGGCCAATTAATAAGGTTAACGGTTCCATTTTAAGGCCATAAAGTCTCTCAAGTTCTTAATTTCCTAAGGGAATAAGGGTAGGCACCTTAAGTATCCATTTGGAACATTTAAGGTGGGTTAAAATAGGCTAGGGATAATAGTTTACCCAAAGATTGAGGTCAAAAGGCAGTCTAGTGCATGGCAGTGGGTTCGCTCGAGCGGACCCAAGTTCGCTCGAGCGGACCCCTTTCCAGAACCTTGAAGGTTCGAGCGCATTTTATTCATCCGCTCGAACGGTTGGTTCGCTCGAGCGAAGTGTCCAGTTCGCTCGAGCGAACTGTCCAGAACCCTGTTCCGGATTTCCTTTCCTTTCTATTTCTCCTTCCCTTACATTCTTCCTCCCACTACTAAACCTGCAAAAGAATGGAGCCTCCATGCTCCCATTCAACATATAATCACAATAATCCATCCATTTATTTCCATAAACTTGGAATCATCTAAAACATCCATTTATTAAGAATTAGGAACATTGAATGAATATCTCATGGAGTCAATAAAATTAACAAGAATGTAACTCTTATCATACATATACTTGCCTCTATTTTAAGCTTTTCAAACTCTTTTATACTCTTGGTGTTCCAACCCTAAAAATCCCCAAATGTTCAACCCTAACACAATATACATGGAAAACACATGAATATGGATACATGCCTAACATAAGGGCCTTTTTACTCTAATACAACTCACAAATCCAAACAAAAAGGGTTTGGGGCCTACCTCTTGTAATAATTCCGAATTTGAAGATTGGAGAATGAATGGTTCCTTAAATAAGAGGTGGAGAAGATGAAGAAGAAGGAGATGAAGAGGAAGATGATCTCCACACTTGCTTTTACTTCCTCACTTGCACAATTGCTAGAATGCTTGGAGAAGAGGAAGAGACTTGAAAGGAAGAAGGGAAAGAGGCTTTCTCTCCACTACCAACATGAGAAATGAATGGAAATGCAATTGGTTTAAGTGATAAGGATGGGCAAATTGCAGAAAAGCCCATTAGTTGTGTACAATTCCAATTTGAGTCAAATGATGGTCCATTTCCTCAACGAGTGGTCAAATGAAGTAAGGTTAAATACGAAAATCGACGTGCTCAACGAGATACACGCGATGACGCCAAAATGACGTAAAAACGATGAAAAACGAGAAAATCTATAATTACGGAAAAGTCCTTGACTCAATCCAATTGAGTCAATTCAACTCTACTCAATTAATCAAAACTCAAGACTCAATTTAACTCGGTCTAAGAGACTAAATTAATGATTTATAACTAAACACGATTAATTAAACTAAATCCCCATTAATTAGCATTAATGAAGATTTAATTGGGTTGGGGTGTAACATTTCTCCCCCACTAGGACTCATTCGGTCCTCCGAATGATCTTACCTGCTCGAAGAGTTCGGGGTAGTGTCGTGCAACTTGCTCCTCAAGTTCCCAAGTGGCTTCTTCGGGTCCATGGTGATCCCAAAGTAGTTTCACCCATCGAATAGTCCTCGTCCGCAACACTTGCTCCTTTTCGTCAATGATTCGAAGTGGACGTTCGACGTATGTAGAACCAGGTTTAATTTGCACTTCTTCATATTGAATAACATGAGACGGATCTCGGATGTACTTGCGGAGCATAGACACATGGAATACGTCATGTACTCCTGCAAATTCCGGAGGAAGTTTCAATCTATAACCCACATCACCTATTCGGCTTTTGATTTCGAACGGCCCCACATATCTTGGGGAGAGTTTTCCCTTTTGTCCGAACCGAATGGTGCCTTTCATTGGAGATGTCTTCAAAAATACCCAATCTCCAACTTGGAATTCAAGTTTCCTTCTCCTCTTGTCCGCATAGCTTTTCTGTCTTGATTGTGCTGTCTTCAATCTTTCTCTGACTTGAAGGACTTTTTCGGCTGTATCGGCAATAATAGTAGGTCCATGAAAACTTCTGGTGCCGACTTCTTCCCAACAAACTGGAGTTCTGCAACTACGACCATATAGAGCTTCAAAAGGAGGCATCCCAATGGTCGAATGAAAACTGTTGTTATATGCGAACTCACATAGTGCCAAATGTTCATCCCACTCACCACCGAAATCAAGAACGCTAGCTCGAAGCATGTCCTCTAGGGTTTGTATGGTGCGTTCGGACTGTCCATCGGTCTGAGGATGGTAAGCGGTGCTGAAGCTGAGTTTCGTGCCCAAAGACTGCTGAAAAGATTGCCAAAAAGAAGAGATAAATCTCGTATCTCTATCGGAGACGATTGAAACTGGGGTGCCGTGCAAGCGGACTATCTCCTTCACAAAGAGTTTTGCCATTTCATTGAATTTCATACCCTTCTTGAAAGGTAGAAAATGGGCTGATTTCGTCAATCGATCAACTATCACCCAAATTACATTGTTCTTCCTGCTAGTCAACGGTAATCCGGAAACAAAGTCCATAGATATGTGTTCCCATTTCCACTGAGGAATATGCAAGGGATGTAATAAACCCGGAGGTTTCCTATGCTCGAACTTTACACGTTGACAAGTGTAACACTTAGACACAAATTCTGCAATTTCTCTTTTCATGTTATTCCACCAGAATCGCCTCTTTAGATCTCTATACATTTTTGTGCTTCCAGGGTGTATCGCATATCTGGCATTGTGTGCTTCTGTCAGAATTGGAATTATCAACTGATTTGTTTTCGGCACACACAAGCGATTCCTGAAATACAAGATTCCATCCACCAACTGGAAATCAGGTTTTTCTTCAATGTGATCTCTTATCTTAGCCAAGTTAGGGTCCTCGAACTGTTCATTCTTTATTCGGTCCATCAGCTCTGGTTCGTACACTGACATGGCTGCCATCATCATTGAATCATTCATCAACCTAACTTCCACATCTAGTTCCTCAAAAGCATCAAACTTGAGCCATTGTGTACCCATAGTTGCAACTAAGGACGACTTCCTGCTTAAAGCATCAGCCACCACATTTCCTTTCCCTGGAATATATTTGATTGGGAAGTCATAGTCCTTTATAAATTCTAGCCACCGCCTCTGCCTCATATTGAGATCTTGTTGGGAGAATAGATATTGTAAACTGCGATGATCGGAATGCACTTCAAATTGTTCTCCATACAAATAATGTCTCCACAGTTTCAGTGCAAACACGATAGCAGCGAGTTCAAGGTCATGAGTGGCATAATTTCTTTCATGGGTTTTCAACTGCCTGGATCCATAGGCTATCACCTTTCCATTCTGCATAAGGACACACCCCAGTCCAACTCTAGATGCATCCGAATATATCACAAAGCCTCCTGGACCTTCAGGCAAGGATAGTACTGGGGCGGTTGTTAGCTTTTCTTTCAAAATTTGGAAGTTTGACTCACACTCCTTAGTCCAAAAGAAGGGTACATCCTTCCTAGTCAACTTAGTCAATGGGGCTGAGATTTTGGAGAAGTCCTTGACAAATCTACGGTAGTAACCTGCAAGACCTAGAAAGCTTCGAATCTCTGCCACTGTCTTCGGACTTTGCCAATTCATAACCGCTTCTATCTTCGCTGGATCTACCCTTAGGCCGTCTCGAGTGATAATATGGCCCAAGAAAGCTACTTGTTCGAGCCAAAAATCACACTTCTCAAGCTTGGCGTACAACTGGTGCATCCTCAAAAGCTGAAGTGACGATCTGAGGTGATCTGCATGCTCTTCCATGGATTTTGAGTACACCAAAATGTCGTCGATGAAGACTACAATAAATTTATCGAGATAAGGAGCAAAAATTCTATTCATCAACGCCATAAACACTGCCGGAGCGTTGGTCAAGCCGAAGGGCATCACAAGAAATTCGTAATGACCGTATCTCGTTCTGAAGGCTGTCTTCTCAATGTCTTGCTCTCGGACTCTTAGCTGATGGTATCCTGATCTTAGATCGATCTTCGAGAAATAAGCTGCTCCTTGGAGTTGGTCAAATAATTCATCAATTCGAGGTAACGGATATTTATTCTTTATCGTCACCTGATTGATCTTTCGGTAATCTATGCACATTCGAAGAGAACCATCCTTTTTCCTCACGAACAGTACCGGAGCTCCCCATGGTGATACGCTAGGACGAATAAATCCTTTGTTTAACAAATCTTGCAATTGTTCTTTTAACTCTCGGAGTTCAGCTGGGGCCATTCTGTACGGTGCCTTTGAAATGGGTGCGGTGCCAGGCATTAATTCAATAGAAAAATCAACTTCTCTAGACGGAGGTAACCCTGGAATTTCATCTGGAAATACATCCGGAAATTCACAAACCACTGTAATATCTTCTAGTTTCACGGGCGGTTTCTTCTCACTAATAAAAGCAAAGTAGCCTTCACAGCCACTCTCCAAAAGCTTGACAGCATCCAATGCTGACACAAGTCCGGACTTAGATCTTTCTCTTCGTACACCCTCGAATATTACGTTCGACTTAGGCTCCTCCACCTTAAAGGTGATCGTCTTGTGGAAGCAATCCACACAAGCACGATATTTCGTGAGCCAATCCATTCCGAGGATAACGTCAAAGTCTTGCATCACGAGGGTGATCAAATCTACTGGCATTAGTATATCTCCGATTTGAACACTACACTTGGGGTAGTAGGTATCACAAGCGACTCGTGTACCCACCGGAGTAGCCACCATCAACACAAAAGGAAGCAACTCAGGCGGTTGCTGTAAACTGCTAGCAAAAAGAGGTGCCACAAACGAGTGTGTGGACCCCGAATCAAATAGAGTCCTAGCTTCTTTGGCACAAATCAAAACGGTACCTTCTACAACATTGCCGGCTGCTTCTGCTTGCTCAAGATTTGCTGCAAAAAGTTGCCCAGCTTGTTGTGGTAACGGTCTAACTTGCTGACGCTGTGGTCCTGGCCTTCCTGGCTGAGGTCGTTGCTGCTGCTGAGGTCTCGGAGGAGGTGCAGGTAATGCCAATCTCTGAGGTGGGGCTGGAAGTGCTGGCCTGACTGGTTGCTGAGGATATGGTTGTTGTGGTGCTCCATAACCACCCCTGTTCCTGGGACAAGCTGCTGCTCGGTGCTCAGTAGATCCACAAAGGAAGCAAGCACCGGTGTTTCTCCAACACCTCTCAGTAGAGTGTCCTTTTCCACAAGTTTGACACTTAGGTGCATTCGAGCCAATGACTATACCCTTTTGTTTCTTATACTGGAAATTCTTTCCGGAGTGAGACATACTCCGCTTTGGATCCGCATTTCTTTTCTTTATAGCCATCTCTTCTGCGGTGGAGGCCCTATCAACAGCATCTTGGAAAGTTTCAGGCCTCTTGTACATGATTACGTGTTCCTCGTACGCAGGATGGAGCCCTCCTACAAACCGTTTCACTTTCTTTTCTTCGGTATCCACTAAGTCCTTGGCAAACTTGGACAATTGAGTAAAAGTGTGGACATATGTTGCTACTGTCATCTGATTCTGCTTGAGGGAGATAAATTCTTCTTCTTTCTTCCTATACATATGATCCGGTATGAACTTGCGACGAAACCGTTCTTGGAAAGTCTCCCATATAGTGGCATTTGGCATATCTATGTACGCATCCTTGACAGATTTCCACCAGTCCTTGGCGACTCCCCTGAACATTGAGGTAGTGAGAACTACCCTCCGCTTGTTATCACATACTACTGTCTCGAAGACATCGTTCATATGATCCAACCATTCATCTGCTTGAATAGCATCTTCTTTCCCTTGAAACTCTGTAGCTCCTCTTTTCCTGATCTTATCGAACAATGTAGTCGGGTCATTTTCTTTAGATTGAATGACCACTTGAGTGCTCGGGTTCGTTTGCGTTTGACCTTGGCTGGCCATCAATACTGCTAAGTGCTCGTTCGTCTTGGCCATTTGTTCCATCAAGACCATCATCCTGGCTTCCATTGAGGGAGGGTTATCATTGTTGGACTCATTGTTTCCACCGTTAGTCCCACTCCCGGAACCAGATGCCATTGTCCTGCAAAACAATTGTAAGAGTTAGGACAATATGCTAAACCTATCCTTACGATACTCACACTATGCACAACATGCTAACTATAATTGCACAATTATCAGTAACTAGCCTTGACAATTCTCTACGCATTATCGATTCTAACGTATTCTCACAACGTTTCTAATTGTTTCTAAGTCTTTTAAGAAGACTTTCAGGGCTCTGATACCATACTTACGTATGTCACATCCCGGTCCCGAAATCACCCTGGCCTAGGGTAATCCCCGAGGTGTGTCACACGTACTCCCGTATATTGTACCTGTCTCGAGTCAAATACAACATACGAAGGAGAGAAAATTGACTAATCCACATGTGAGAACACATAACATTTCATATAGCGGAAGTCGTTATGCATTTATATAAGGTATCAAATTCCATCAAGTGCTATTAAACATTTAAGTTTTATACAAGGAAGTAAACAAATATATACATTCAGTTTTACAAAAGAGGGATCAATAAAAGAATCCCTGTACAACCATTTCAAGAACCTATACATCCACTACCAAAAGTATGTTCAAAAGAATTTCGTATGACCATAGGAAAAGAATAGTCACACGAACTGTGGTAATTACTAATGTAGTTCGCGCTCCGAGGAGATCAATCTAGACTGGCCCTGGTTCTGGCCACTCTTCTAGTCCTGCTGGTACCTCCTGGGTACCCTCCTCTCTCTCCTGGGCCTCTTCAGGGCCGGGAGCTGTATCTGCGTCTGTGACACCAAATGTAGTATCTTAATACGACGATTTCAGCAAGTATAAGCACAATAAGAAATTACATAATGTTGCAACTTTGAAATTAATACGCGTAAATTAGTGAAGAGCAATGATAGTATCGCTATGCAAATTGTGCATGAATTAAGTATGCTGAGGAATCAATAATTAAGAAACCATACAAATGTGGCTACTACTTAAAGCTCATCCTCTCAAAGAGAGCGAAATCTTGTTGGGATGTCACCAGCGGCCCGGCCAAAGGCTAACTGGCTACCCGGTTCTGGAGTTCCGGTACTCCAGGCGACATACTGCAGTAGTCTCTCAAATACGAACCCAAGTGCTGGCCCCGTCGGGCGTCACAGGGTCGAAGCTAGGTAGTGCCGACTCAATCGAAATCAAACGAATCGAATAATAAGTGGACTCGAGTGAGTTTGTATTTCACATCATTTCTAAACGAATCAATTCAATCCATATCTCATCATATCATATACTCACTCAATCCACTTTTCTCATGATTTCTGAACAAATATACCACATATAGTAAATAGTGGAGGAAAATAAAGGAAATAAAGCTATTGATCTCACAGGATCTGAGAAATGAAATAAACTTATTTACTTATAATGATTGAACTGTCAAATGAAAATATATTCCAATATGAAATGCAATAAGTCAAGGAGTCAATGAATCTTACTAACCATTTCTAACTATTTCTGTTAGTCTCTTACCATCCAATACAAGGTAAGTTTAGCAACCCAATGTATTACTACATTACTAGGTGTCACCATTTATGAGAAATACATTAAGTTCCTAAACTAACCCTCAGGGCATAATGTTAGACTCATAAACATCCATTAGGCCAATTAATAAGGTTAACGGTTCCATTTTAAGGCCATAAAGTCTCTCAAGTTCTTAATTTCCTAAGGGAATAAGGGTAGGCACCTTAAGTATCCATTTGGAACATTTAAGGTGGGTTAAAATAGGCTAGGGATAATAGTTTACCCAAAGATTGAGGTCAAAAGGCAGTCTAGTGCATGGCAGTGGGTTCGCTCGAGCGGACCCAAGTTCGCTCGAGCGGACCCCTTTCCAGAACCTTGAAGGTTCGAGCGCATTTTATTCATCCGCTCGAACGGTTGGTTCGCTCGAGCGAAGTGTCCAGTTCGCTCGAGCGAACTGTCCAGAACCCTGTTCCGGATTTCCTTTCCTTTCTATTTCTCCTTCCCTTACATTCTTCCTCCCACTACTAAACCTGCAAAAGAATGGAGCCTCCATGCTCCCATTCAACATATAATCACAATAATCCATCCATTTATTTCCATAAACTTGGAATCATCTAAAACATCCATTTATTAAGAATTAGGAACATTGAATGAATATCTCATGGAGTCAATAAAATTAACAAGAATGTAACTCTTATCATACATATACTTGCCTCTATTTTAAGCTTTTCAAACTCTTTTATACTCTTGGTGTTCCAACCCTAAAAATCCCCAAATGTTCAACCCTAACACAATATACATGGAAAACACATGAATATGGATACATGCCTAACATAAGGGCCTTTTTACTCTAATACAACTCACAAATCCAAACAAAAAGGGTTTGGGGCCTACCTCTTGTAATAATTCCGAATTTGAAGATTGGAGAATGAATGGTTCCTTAAATAAGAGGTGGAGAAGATGAAGAAGAAGGAGATGAAGAGGAAGATGATCTCCACACTTGCTTTTACTTCCTCACTTGCACAATTGCTAGAATGCTTGGAGAAGAGGAAGAGACTTGAAAGGAAGAAGGGAAAGAGGCTTTCTCTCCACTACCAACATGAGAAATGAATGGAAATGCAATTGGTTTAAGTGATAAGGATGGGCAAATTGCAGAAAAGCCCATTAGTTGTGTACAATTCCAATTTGAGTCAAATGATGGTCCATTTCCTCAACGAGTGGTCAAATGAAGTAAGGTTAAATACGAAAATCGACGTGCTCAACGAGATACACGCGATGACGCCAAAATGACGTAAAAACGATGAAAAACGAGAAAATCTATAATTACGGAAAAGTCCTTGACTCAATCCAATTGAGTCAATTCAACTCTACTCAATTAATCAAAACTCAAGACTCAATTTAACTCGGTCTAAGAGACTAAATTAATGATTTATAACTAAACACGATTAATTAAACTAAATCCCCATTAATTAGCATTAATGAAGATTTAATTGGGTTGGGGTGTAACATTTCTCCCCCACTAGGACTCATTCGGTCCTCCGAATGATCTTACCTGCTCGAAGAGTTCGGGGTAGTGTCGTGCAACTTGCTCCTCAAGTTCCCAAGTGGCTTCTTCGGGTCCATGGTGATCCCAAAGTAGTTTCACCCATCGAATAGTCCTCGTCCGCAACACTTGCTCCTTTTCGTCAATGATTCGAAGTGGACGTTCGACGTATGTAGAACCAGGTTTAATTTGCACTTCTTCATATTGAATAACATGAGACGGATCTCGGATGTACTTGCGGAGCATAGACACATGGAATACGTCATGTACTCCTGCAAATTCCGGAGGAAGTTTCAATCTATAACCCACATCACCTATTCGGCTTTTGATTTCGAACGGCCCCACATATCTTGGGGAGAGTTTTCCCTTTTGTCCGAACCGAATGGTGCCTTTCATTGGAGATGTCTTCAAAAATACCCAATCTCCAACTTGGAATTCAAGTTTCCTTCTCCTCTTGTCCGCATAGCTTTTCTGTCTTGATTGTGCTGTCTTCAATCTTTCTCTGACTTGAAGGACTTTTTCGGCTGTATCGGCAATAATAGTAGGTCCATGAAAACTTCTGGTGCCGACTTCTTCCCAACAAACTGGAGTTCTGCAACTACGACCATATAGAGCTTCAAAAGGAGGCATCCCAATGGTCGAATGAAAACTGTTGTTATATGCGAACTCACATAGTGCCAAATGTTCATCCCACTCACCACCGAAATCAAGAACGCTAGCTCGAAGCATGTCCTCTAGGGTTTGTATGGTGCGTTCGGACTGTCCATCGGTCTGAGGATGGTAAGCGGTGCTGAAGCTGAGTTTCGTGCCCAAAGACTGCTGAAAAGATTGCCAAAAAGAAGAGATAAATCTCGTATCTCTATCGGAGACGATTGAAACTGGGGTGCCGTGCAAGCGGACTATCTCCTTCACAAAGAGTTTTGCCATTTCATTGAATTTCATACCCTTCTTGAAAGGTAGAAAATGGGCTGATTTCGTCAATCGATCAACTATCACCCAAATTACATTGTTCTTCCTGCTAGTCAACGGTAATCCGGAAACAAAGTCCATAGATATGTGTTCCCATTTCCACTGAGGAATATGCAAGGGATGTAATAAACCCGGAGGTTTCCTATGCTCGAACTTTACACGTTGACAAGTGTAACACTTAGACACAAATTCTGCAATTTCTCTTTTCATGTTATTCCACCAGAATCGCCTCTTTAGATCTCTATACATTTTTGTGCTTCCAGGGTGTATCGCATATCTGGCATTGTGTGCTTCTGTCAGAATTGGAATTATCAACTGATTTGTTTTCGGCACACACAAGCGATTCCTGAAATACAAGATTCCATCCACCAACTGGAAATCAGGTTTTTCTTCAATGTGATCTCTTATCTTAGCCAAGTTAGGGTCCTCGAACTGTTCATTCTTTATTCGGTCCATCAGCTCTGGTTCGTACACTGACATGGCTGCCATCATCATTGAATCATTCATCAACCTAACTTCCACATCTAGTTCCTCAAAAGCATCAAACTTGAGCCATTGTGTACCCATAGTTGCAACTAAGGACGACTTCCTGCTTAAAGCATCAGCCACCACATTTCCTTTCCCTGGAATATATTTGATTGGGAAGTCATAGTCCTTTATAAATTCTAGCCACCGCCTCTGCCTCATATTGAGATCTTGTTGGGAGAATAGATATTGTAAACTGCGATGATCGGAATGCACTTCAAATTGTTCTCCATACAAATAATGTCTCCACAGTTTCAGTGCAAACACGATAGCAGCGAGTTCAAGGTCATGAGTGGCATAATTTCTTTCATGGGTTTTCAACTGCCTGGATCCATAGGCTATCACCTTTCCATTCTGCATAAGGACACACCCCAGTCCAACTCTAGATGCATCCGAATATATCACAAAGCCTCCTGGACCTTCAGGCAAGGATAGTACTGGGGCGGTTGTTAGCTTTTCTTTCAAAATTTGGAAGTTTGACTCACACTCCTTAGTCCAAAAGAAGGGTACATCCTTCCTAGTCAACTTAGTCAATGGGGCTGAGATTTTGGAGAAGTCCTTGACAAATCTACGGTAGTAACCTGCAAGACCTAGAAAGCTTCGAATCTCTGCCACTGTCTTCGGACTTTGCCAATTCATAACCGCTTCTATCTTCGCTGGATCTACCCTTAGGCCGTCTCGAGTGATAATATGGCCCAAGAAAGCTACTTGTTCGAGCCAAAAATCACACTTCTCAAGCTTGGCGTACAACTGGTGCATCCTCAAAAGCTGAAGTGACGATCTGAGGTGATCTGCATGCTCTTCCATGGATTTTGAGTACACCAAAATGTCGTCGATGAAGACTACAATAAATTTATCGAGATAAGGAGCAAAAATTCTATTCATCAACGCCATAAACACTGCCGGAGCGTTGGTCAAGCCGAAGGGCATCACAAGAAATTCGTAATGACCGTATCTCGTTCTGAAGGCTGTCTTCTCAATGTCTTGCTCTCGGACTCTTAGCTGATGGTATCCTGATCTTAGATCGATCTTCGAGAAATAAGCTGCTCCTTGGAGTTGGTCAAATAATTCATCAATTCGAGGTAACGGATATTTATTCTTTATCGTCACCTGATTGATCTTTCGGTAATCTATGCACATTCGAAGAGAACCATCCTTTTTCCTCACGAACAGTACCGGAGCTCCCCATGGTGATACGCTAGGACGAATAAATCCTTTGTTTAACAAATCTTGCAATTGTTCTTTTAACTCTCGGAGTTCAGCTGGGGCCATTCTGTACGGTGCCTTTGAAATGGGTGCGGTGCCAGGCATTAATTCAATAGAAAAATCAACTTCTCTAGACGGAGGTAACCCTGGAATTTCATCTGGAAATACATCCGGAAATTCACAAACCACTGTAATATCTTCTAGTTTCACGGGCGGTTTCTTCTCACTAATAAAAGCAAAGTAGCCTTCACAGCCACTCTCCAAAAGCTTGACAGCATCCAATGCTGACACAAGTCCGGACTTAGATCTTTCTCTTCGTACACCCTCGAATATTACGTTCGACTTAGGCTCCTCCACCTTAAAGGTGATCGTCTTGTGGAAGCAATCCACACAAGCACGATATTTCGTGAGCCAATCCATTCCGAGGATAACGTCAAAGTCTTGCATCACGAGGGTGATCAAATCTACTGGCATTAGTATATCTCCGATTTGAACACTACACTTGGGGTAGTAGGTATCACAAGCGACTCGTGTACCCACCGGAGTAGCCACCATCAACACAAAAGGAAGCAACTCAGGCGGTTGCTGTAAACTGCTAGCAAAAAGAGGTGCCACAAACGAGTGTGTGGACCCCGAATCAAATAGAGTCCTAGCTTCTTTGGCACAAATCAAAACGGTACCTTCTACAACATTGCCGGCTGCTTCTGCTTGCTCAAGATTTGCTGCAAAAAGTTGCCCAGCTTGTTGTGGTAACGGTCTAACTTGCTGACGCTGTGGTCCTGGCCTTCCTGGCTGAGGTCGTTGCTGCTGCTGAGGTCTCGGAGGAGGTGCAGGTAATGCCAATCTCTGAGGTGGGGCTGGAAGTGCTGGCCTGACTGGTTGCTGAGGATATGGTTGTTGTGGTGCTCCATAACCACCCCTGTTCCTGGGACAAGCTGCTGCTCGGTGCTCAGTAGATCCACAAAGGAAGCAAGCACCGGTGTTTCTCCAACACCTCTCAGTAGAGTGTCCTTTTCCACAAGTTTGACACTTAGGTGCATTCGAGCCAATGACTATACCCTTTTGTTTCTTATACTGGAAATTCTTTCCGGAGTGAGACATACTCCGCTTTGGATCCGCATTTCTTTTCTTTATAGCCATCTCTTCTGCGGTGGAGGCCCTATCAACAGCATCTTGGAAAGTTTCAGGCCTCTTGTACATGATTACGTGTTCCTCGTACGCAGGATGGAGCCCTCCTACAAACCGTTTCACTTTCTTTTCTTCGGTATCCACTAAGTCCTTGGCAAACTTGGACAATTGAGTAAAAGTGTGGACATATGTTGCTACTGTCATCTGATTCTGCTTGAGGGAGATAAATTCTTCTTCTTTCTTCCTATACATATGATCCGGTATGAACTTGCGACGAAACCGTTCTTGGAAAGTCTCCCATATAGTGGCATTTGGCATATCTATGTACGCATCCTTGACAGATTTCCACCAGTCCTTGGCGACTCCCCTGAACATTGAGGTAGTGAGAACTACCCTCCGCTTGTTATCACATACTACTGTCTCGAAGACATCGTTCATATGATCCAACCATTCATCTGCTTGAATAGCATCTTCTTTCCCTTGAAACTCTGTAGCTCCTCTTTTCCTGATCTTATCGAACAATGTAGTCGGGTCATTTTCTTTAGATTGAATGACCACTTGAGTGCTCGGGTTCGTTTGCGTTTGACCTTGGCTGGCCATCAATACTGCTAAGTGCTCGTTCGTCTTGGCCATTTGTTCCATCAAGACCATCATCCTGGCTTCCATTGAGGGAGGGTTATCATTGTTGGACTCATTGTTTCCACCGTTAGTCCCACTCCCGGAACCAGATGCCATTGTCCTGCAAAACAATTGTAAGAGTTAGGACAATATGCTAAACCTATCCTTACGATACTCACACTATGCACAACATGCTAACTATAATTGCACAATTATCAGTAACTAGCCTTGACAATTCTCTACGCATTATCGATTCTAACGTATTCTCACAACGTTTCTAATTGTTTCTAAGTCTTTTAAGAAGACTTTCAGGGCTCTGATACCATACTTACGTATGTCACATCCCGGTCCCGAAATCACCCTGGCCTAGGGTAATCCCCGAGGTGTGTCACACGTACTCCCGTATATTGTACCTGTCTCGAGTCAAATACAACATACGAAGGAGAGAAAATTGACTAATCCACATGTGAGAACACATAACATTTCATATAGCGGAAGTCGTTATGCATTTATATAAGGTATCAAATTCCATCAAGTGCTATTAAACATTTAAGTTTTATACAAGGAAGTAAACAAATATATACATTCAGTTTTACAAAAGAGGGATCAATAAAAGAATCCCTGTACAACCATTTCAAGAACCTATACATCCACTACCAAAAGTATGTTCAAAAGAATTTCGTATGACCATAGGAAAAGAATAGTCACACGAACTGTGGTAATTACTAATGTAGTTCGCGCTCCGAGGAGATCAATCTAGACTGGCCCTGGTTCTGGCCACTCTTCTAGTCCTGCTGGTACCTCCTGGGTACCCTCCTCTCTCTCCTGGGCCTCTTCAGGGCCGGGAGCTGTATCTGCGTCTGTGACACCAAATGTAGTATCTTAATACGACGATTTCAGCAAGTATAAGCACAATAAGAAATTACATAATGTTGCAACTTTGAAATTAATACGCGTAAATTAGTGAAGAGCAATGATAGTATCGCTATGCAAATTGTGCATGAATTAAGTATGCTGAGGAATCAATAATTAAGAAACCATACAAATGTGGCTACTACTTAAAGCTCATCCTCTCAAAGAGAGCGAAATCTTGTTGGGATGTCACCAGCGGCCCGGCCAAAGGCTAACTGGCTACCCGGTTCTGGAGTTCCGGTACTCCAGGCGACATACTGCAGTAGTCTCTCAAATACGAACCCAAGTGCTGGCCCCGTCGGGCGTCACAGGGTCGAAGCTAGGTAGTGCCGACTCAATCGAAATCAAACGAATCGAATAATAAGTGGACTCGAGTGAGTTTGTATTTCACATCATTTCTAAACGAATCAATTCAATCCATATCTCATCATATCATATACTCACTCAATCCACTTTTCTCATGATTTCTGAACAAATATACCACATATAGTAAATAGTGGAGGAAAATAAAGGAAATAAAGCTATTGATCTCACAGGATCTGAGAAATGAAATAAACTTATTTACTTATAATGATTGAACTGTCAAATGAAAATATATTCCAATATGAAATGCAATAAGTCAAGGAGTCAATGAATCTTACTAACCATTTCTAACTATTTCTGTTAGTCTCTTACCATCCAATACAAGGTAAGTTTAGCAACCCAATGTATTACTACATTACTAGGTGTCACCATTTATGAGAAATACATTAAGTTCCTAAACTAACCCTCAGGGCATAATGTTAGACTCATAAACATCCATTAGGCCAATTAATAAGGTTAACGGTTCCATTTTAAGGCCATAAAGTCTCTCAAGTTCTTAATTTCCTAAGGGAATAAGGGTAGGCACCTTAAGTATCCATTTGGAACATTTAAGGTGGGTTAAAATAGGCTAGGGATAATAGTTTACCCAAAGATTGAGGTCAAAAGGCAGTCTAGTGCATGGCAGTGGGTTCGCTCGAGCGGACCCAAGTTCGCTCGAGCGGACCCCTTTCCAGAACCTTGAAGGTTCGAGCGCATTTTATTCATCCGCTCGAACGGTTGGTTCGCTCGAGCGAAGTGTCCAGTTCGCTCGAGCGAACTGTCCAGAACCCTGTTCCGGATTTCCTTTCCTTTCTATTTCTCCTTCCCTTACATTCTTCCTCCCACTACTAAACCTGCAAAAGAATGGAGCCTCCATGCTCCCATTCAACATATAATCACAATAATCCATCCATTTATTTCCATAAACTTGGAATCATCTAAAACATCCATTTATTAAGAATTAGGAACATTGAATGAATATCTCATGGAGTCAATAAAATTAACAAGAATGTAACTCTTATCATACATATACTTGCCTCTATTTTAAGCTTTTCAAACTCTTTTATACTCTTGGTGTTCCAACCCTAAAAATCCCCAAATGTTCAACCCTAACACAATATACATGGAAAACACATGAATATGGATACATGCCTAACATAAGGGCCTTTTTACTCTAATACAACTCACAAATCCAAACAAAAAGGGTTTGGGGCCTACCTCTTGTAATAATTCCGAATTTGAAGATTGGAGAATGAATGGTTCCTTAAATAAGAGGTGGAGAAGATGAAGAAGAAGGAGATGAAGAGGAAGATGATCTCCACACTTGCTTTTACTTCCTCACTTGCACAATTGCTAGAATGCTTGGAGAAGAGGAAGAGACTTGAAAGGAAGAAGGGAAAGAGGCTTTCTCTCCACTACCAACATGAGAAATGAATGGAAATGCAATTGGTTTAAGTGATAAGGATGGGCAAATTGCAGAAAAGCCCATTAGTTGTGTACAATTCCAATTTGAGTCAAATGATGGTCCATTTCCTCAACGAGTGGTCAAATGAAGTAAGGTTAAATACGAAAATCGACGTGCTCAACGAGATACACGCGATGACGCCAAAATGACGTAAAAACGATGAAAAACGAGAAAATCTATAATTACGGAAAAGTCCTTGACTCAATCCAATTGAGTCAATTCAACTCTACTCAATTAATCAAAACTCAAGACTCAATTTAACTCGGTCTAAGAGACTAAATTAATGATTTATAACTAAACACGATTAATTAAACTAAATCCCCATTAATTAGCATTAATGAAGATTTAATTGGGTTGGGGTGTAACATTTCTCCCCCACTAGGACTCATTCGGTCCTCCGAATGATCTTACCTGCTCGAAGAGTTCGGGGTAGTGTCGTGCAACTTGCTCCTCAAGTTCCCAAGTGGCTTCTTCGGGTCCATGGTGATCCCAAAGTAGTTTCACCCATCGAATAGTCCTCGTCCGCAACACTTGCTCCTTTTCGTCAATGATTCGAAGTGGACGTTCGACGTATGTAGAACCAGGTTTAATTTGCACTTCTTCATATTGAATAACATGAGACGGATCTCGGATGTACTTGCGGAGCATAGACACATGGAATACGTCATGTACTCCTGCAAATTCCGGAGGAAGTTTCAATCTATAACCCACATCACCTATTCGGCTTTTGATTTCGAACGGCCCCACATATCTTGGGGAGAGTTTTCCCTTTTGTCCGAACCGAATGGTGCCTTTCATTGGAGATGTCTTCAAAAATACCCAATCTCCAACTTGGAATTCAAGTTTCCTTCTCCTCTTGTCCGCATAGCTTTTCTGTCTTGATTGTGCTGTCTTCAATCTTTCTCTGACTTGAAGGACTTTTTCGGCTGTATCGACAATAATAGTAGGTCCATGAAAACTTCTGGTGCCGACTTCTTCCCAACAAACTGGAGTTCTGCAACTACGACCATATAGAGCTTCAAAAGGAGGCATCCCAATGGTCGAATGAAAACTGTTGTTATATGCGAACTCACATAGTGCCAAATGTTCATCCCACTCACCACCGAAATCAAGAACGCTAGCTCGAAGCATGTCCTCTAGGGTTTGTATGGTGCGTTCGGACTGTCCATCGGTCTGAGGATGGTAAGCGGTGCTGAAGCTGAGTTTCGTGCCCAAAGACTGCTGAAAAGATTGCCAAAAAGAAGAGATAAATCTCGTATCTCTATCGGAGACGATTGAAACTGGGGTGCCGTGCAAGCGGACTATCTCCTTCACAAAGAGTTTTGCCATTTCATTGAATTTCATACCCTTCTTGAAAGGTAGAAAATGGGCTGATTTCGTCAATCGATCAACTATCACCCAAATTACATTGTTCTTCCTGCTAGTCAACGGTAATCCGGAAACAAAGTCCATAGATATGTGTTCCCATTTCCACTGAGGAATATGCAAGGGATGTAATAAACCCGGAGGTTTCCTATGCTTGAACTTTACACGTTGACAAGTGTAACACTTAGACACAAATTCTGCAATTTCTCTTTTCATGTTATTCCACCAGAATCGCCTCTTTAGATCTCTATACATTTTTGTGCTTCCAGGGTGTATCGCATATCTGGCATTGTGTGCTTCTGTCAGAATTGGAATTATCAACTGATTTGTTTTCGGCACACACAAGCGATTCCTGAAATACAAGATTCCATCCACCAACTGGAAATCAGGTTTTTCTTCAATGTGATCTCTTATCTTAGCCAAGTTAGGGTCCTCGAACTGTTCATTCTTTATTCGGTCCATCAGCTCTGGTTCGTACACTGACATGGCTGCCATCATCATTGAATCATTCATCAACCTAACTTCCACATCTAGTTCCTCAAAAGCATCAAACTTGAGCCATTGTGTACCCATAGTTGCAACTAAGGACGACTTCCTGCTTAAAGCATCAGCCACCACATTTCCTTTCCCTGGAATATATTTGATTGGGAAGTCATAGTCCTTTATAAATTCTAGCCACCGCCTCTGCCTCATATTGAGATCTTGTTGGGAGAATAGATATTGTAAACTGCGATGATCGGAATGCACTTCAAATTGTTCTCCATACAAATAATGTCTCCACAGTTTCAGTGCAAACACGATAGCAGCGAGTTCAAGGTCATGAGTGGCATAATTTCTTTCATGGGTTTTCAACTGCCTGGATCCATAGGCTATCACCTTTCCATTCTGCATAAGGACACACCCCAGTCCAACTCTAGATGCATCCGAATATATCACAAAGCCTCCTGGACCTTCAGGCAAGGATAGTACTGGGGCGGTTGTTAGCTTTTCTTTCAAAATTTGGAAGTTTGACTCACACTCCTTAGTCCAAAAGAAGGGTACATCCTTCCTAGTCAACTTAGTCAATGGGGCTGAGATTTTGGAGAAGTCCTTGACAAATCTACTGTAGTAACCTGCAAGACCTAGAAAGCTTCGAATCTCTGCCACTGTCTTCGGACTTTGCCAATTCATAACCGCTTCTATCTTCGCTGGATCTACCCTTAGGCCGTCTCGAGTGATAATATGGCCCAAGAAAGCTACTTGTTCGAGCCAAAAATCACACTTCTCAAGCTTGGCGTACAACTGGTGCATCCTCAAAAGCTGAAGTGACGATCTGAGGTGATCTGCATGCTCTTCCATGGATTTTGAGTACACCAAAATGTCGTCGATGAAGACTACAATAAATTTATCGAGATAAGGAGCAAAAATTCTATTCATCAACGCCATAAACACTGCCGGAGCGTTGGTCAAGCCGAAGGGCATCACAAGAAATTCGTAATGACCGTATCTCGTTCTGAAGGCTGTCTTCTCAATGTCTTGCTCTCGGACTCTTAGCTGATGGTATCCTGATCTTAGATCGATCTTCGAGAAATAAGCTGCTCCTTGGAGTTGGTCAAATAATTCATCAATTCGAGGTAACGGATATTTATTCTTTATCGTCACCTGATTGATCTTTCGGTAATCTATGCACATTCGAAGAGAACCATCCTTTTTCCTCACGAACAGTACCGGAGCTCCCCATGGTGATACGCTAGGACGAATAAATCCTTTGTTTAACAAATCTTGCAATTGTTCTTTTAACTCTCGGAGTTCAGCTGGGGCCATTCTGTACGGTGCCTTTGAAATGGGTGCGGTGCCAGGCATTAATTCAATAGAAAAATCAACTTCTCTAGACGGAGGTAACCCTGGAATTTCATCTGGAAATACATCCGGAAATTCACAAACCACTGTAATATCTTCTAGTTTCACGGGCGGTTTCTTCTCACTAATAAAAGCAAAGTAGCCTTCACAGCCACTCTCCAAAAGCTTGACAGCATCCAATGCTGACACAAGTCCGGACTTAGATCTTTCTCTTCGTACACCCTCGAATATTACGTTCGACTTAGGCTCCTCCACCTTAAAGGTGATCGTCTTGTGGAAGCAATCCACACAAGCACGATATTTCGTGAGCCAATCCATTCCGAGGATAACGTCAAAGTCTTGCATCACGAGGGTGATCAAATCTACTGGCATTAGTATATCTCCGATTTGAACACTACACTTGGGGTAGTAGGTATCACAAGCGACTCGTGTACCCACCGGAGTAGCCACCATCAACACAAAAGGAAGCAACTCAGGCGGTTGCTGTAAACTGCTAGCAAAAAGAGGTGCCACAAACGAGTGTGTGGACCCCGAATCAAATAGAGTCCTAGCTTCTTTGGCACAAATCAAAACGGTACCTTCTACAACATTGCCGGCTGCTTCTGCTTGCTCAAGATTTGCTGCAAAAAGTTGCCCAGCTTGTTGTGGTAACGGTCTAACTTGCTGACGCTGTGGTCCTGGCCTTCCTGGCTGAGGTCGTTGCTGCTGCTGAGGTCTCGGAGGAGGTGCAGGTAATGCCAATCTCTGAGGTGGGGCTGGAAGTGCTGGCCTGACTGGTTGCTGAGGATATGGTTGTTGTGGTGCTCCATAACCACCCCTGTTCCTGGGACAAGCTGCTGCTCGGTGCTCAGTAGATCCACAAAGGAAGCAAGCACCGGTGTTTCTCCAACACCTCTCAGTAGAGTGTCCTTTTCCACAAGTTTGACACTTAGGTGCATTCGAGCCAATGACTATACCCTTTTGTTTCTTATACTGGAAATTCTTTCCGGAGTGAGACATACTCCGCTTTGGATCCGCATTTCTTTTCTTTATAGCCATCTCTTCTGCGGTGGAGGCCCTATCAACAGCATCTTGGAAAGTTTCAGGCCTCTTGTACATGATTACGTGTTCCTCGTACGCAGGATGGAGCCCTCCTACAAACCGTTTCACTTTCTTTTCTTCGGTATCCACTAAGTCCTTGGCAAACTTGGACAATTGAGTAAAAGTGTGGACATATGTTGCTACTGTCATCTGATTCTGCTTGAGGGAGATAAATTCTTCTTCTTTCTTCCTATACATATGATCCGGTATGAACTTGCGACGAAACCGTTCTTGGAAAGTCTCCCATATAGTGGCATTTGGCATATCTATGTACGCATCCTTGACAGATTTCCACCAGTCCTTGGCGACTCCCCTGAACATTGAGGTAGTGAGAACTACCCTCCGCTTGTTATCACATACTACTGTCTCGAAGACATCGTTCATATGATCCAACCATTCATCTGCTTGAATAGCATCTTCTTTCCCTTGAAACTCTGTAGCTCCTCTTTTCCTGATCTTATCGAACAATGTAGTCGGGTCATTTTCTTTAGATTGAATGACCACTTGAGTGCTCGGGTTCGTTTGCGTTTGACCTTGGCTGGCCATCAATACTGCTAAGTGCTCGTTCGTCTTGGCCATTTGTTCCATCAAGACCATCATCCTGGCTTCCATTGAGGGAGGGTTATCATTGTTGGACTCATTGTTTCCACCGTTAGTCCCACTCCCGGAACCAGATGCCATTGTCCTGCAAAACAATTGTAAGAGTTAGGACAATATGCTAAACCTATCCTTACGATACTCACACTATGCACAACATGCTAACTATAATTGCACAATTATCAGTAACTAGCCTTGACAATTCTCTACGCATTATCGATTCTAACGTATTCTCACAACGTTTCTAATTGTTTCTAAGTCTTTTAAGAAGACTTTCAGGGCTCTGATACCATACTTACGTATGTCACATCCCGGTCCCGAAATCACCCTGGCCTAGGGTAATCCCCGAGGTGTGTCACACGTACTCCCGTATATTGTACCTGTCTCGAGTCAAATACAACATACGAAGGAGAGAAAATTGACTAATCCACATGTGAGAACACATAACATTTCATATAGCGGAAGTCGTTATGCATTTATATAAGGTATCAAATTCCATCAAGTGCTATTAAACATTTAAGTTTTATACAAGGAAGTAAACAAATATATACATTCAGTTTTACAAAAGAGGGATCAATAAAAGAATCCCTGTACAACCATTTCAAGAACCTATACATCCACTACCAAAAGTATGTTCAAAAGAATTTCGTATGACCATAGGAAAAGAATAGTCACACGAACTGTGGTAATTACTAATGTAGTTCGCGCTCCGAGGAGATCAATCTAGACTGGCCCTGGTTCTGGCCACTCTTCTAGTCCTGCTGGTACCTCCTGGGTACCCTCCTCTCTCTCCTGGGCCTCTTCAGGGCCGGGAGCTGTATCTGCGTCTGTGACACCAAATGTAGTATCTTAATACGACGATTTCAGCAAGTATAAGCACAATAAGAAATTACATAATGTTGCAACTTTGAAATTAATACGCGTAAATTAGTGAAGAGCAATGATAGTATCGCTATGCAAATTGTGCATGAATTAAGTATGCTGAGGAATCAATAATTAAGAAACCATACAAATGTGGCTACTACTTAAAGCTCATCCTCTCAAAGAGAGCGAAATCTTGTTGGGATGTCACCAGCGGCCCGGCCAAAGGCTAACTGGCTACCCGGTTCTGGAGTTCCGGTACTCCAGGCGACATACTGCAGTAGTCTCTCAAATACGAACCCAAGTGCTGGCCCCGTCGGGCGTCACAGGGTCGAAGCTAGGTAGTGCCGACTCAATCGAAATCAAACGAATCGAATAATAAGTGGACTCGAGTGAGTTTGTATTTCACATCATTTCTAAACGAATCAATTCAATCCATATCTCATCATATCATATACTCACTCAATCCACTTTTCTCATGATTTCTGAACAAATATACCACATATAGTAAATAGTGGAGGAAAATAAAGGAAATAAAGCTATTGATCTCACAGGATCTGAGAAATGAAATAAACTTATTTACTTATAATGATTGAACTGTCAAATGAAAATATATTCCAATATGAAATGCAATAAGTCAAGGAGTCAATGAATCTTACTAACCATTTCTAACTAT
Source organism: Cinnamomum chago (assembly GCA_038049695.1). NCBI lineage: Eukaryota > Viridiplantae > Streptophyta > Magnoliopsida > Laurales > Lauraceae > Cinnamomum > Cinnamomum chago. The sequence goes on from CP142457.1 coordinate 61,169,566, forward strand.
TTCTGTTAGTCTCTTACCATCCAATACAAGGTAAGTTTAGCAACCCAATGTATTACTACATTACTAGGTGTCACCATTTATGAGAAATACATTAAGTTCCTAAACTAACCCTCAGGGCATAATGTTAGACTCATAAACATCCATTAGGCCAATTAATAAGGTTAACGGTTCCATTTTAAGGCCATAAAGTCTCTCAAGTTCTTAATTTCCTAAGGGAATAAGGGTAGGCACCTTAAGTATCCATTTGGAACATTTAAGGTGGGTTAAAATAGGCTAGGGATAATAGTTTACCCAAAGATTGAGGTCAAAAGGCAGTCTAGTGCATGGCAGTGGGTTCGCTCGAGCGGACCCAAGTTCGCTCGAGCGGACCCCTTTCCAGAACCTTGAAGGTTCGAGCGCATTTTATTCATCCGCTCGAACGGTTGGTTCGCTCGAGCGAAGTGTCCAGTTCGCTCGAGCGAACTGTCCAGAACCCTGTTCCGGATTTCCTTTCCTTTCTATTTCTCCTTCCCTTACATTCTTCCTCCCACTACTAAACCTGCAAAAGAATGGAGCCTCCATGCTCCCATTCAACATATAATCACAATAATCCATCCATTTATTTCCATAAACTTGGAATCATCTAAAACATCCATTTATTAAGAATTAGGAACATTGAATGAATATCTCATGGAGTCAATAAAATTAACAAGAATGTAACTCTTATCATACATATACTTGCCTCTATTTTAAGCTTTTCAAACTCTTTTATACTCTTGGTGTTCCAACCCTAAAAATCCCCAAATGTTCAACCCTAACACAATATACATGGAAAACACATGAATATGGATACATGCCTAACATAAGGGCCTTTTTACTCTAATACAACTCACAAATCCAAACAAAAAGGGTTTGGGGCCTACCTCTTGTAATAATTCCGAATTTGAAGATTGGAGAATGAATGGTTCCTTAAATAAGAGGTGGAGAAGATGAAGAAGAAGGAGATGAAGAGGAAGATGATCTCCACACTTGCTTTTACTTCCTCACTTGCACAATTGCTAGAATGCTTGGAGAAGAGGAAGAGACTTGAAAGGAAGAAGGGAAAGAGGCTTTCTCTCCACTACCAACATGAGAAATGAATGGAAATGCAATTGGTTTAAGTGATAAGGATGGGCAAATTGCAGAAAAGCCCATTAGTTGTGTACAATTCCAATTTGAGTCAAATGATGGTCCATTTCCTCAACGAGTGGTCAAATGAAGTAAGGTTAAATACGAAAATCGACGTGCTCAACGAGATACACGCGATGACGCCAAAATGACGTAAAAACGATGAAAAACGAGAAAATCTATAATTACGGAAAAGTCCTTGACTCAATCCAATTGAGTCAATTCAACTCTACTCAATTAATCAAAACTCAAGACTCAATTTAACTCGGTCTAAGAGACTAAATTAATGATTTATAACTAAACACGATTAATTAAACTAAATCCCCATTAATTAGCATTAATGAAGATTTAATTGGGTTGGGGTGTAACATTTCTCCCCCACTAGGACTCATTCGGTCCTCCGAATGATCTTACCTGCTCGAAGAGTTCGGGGTAGTGTCGTGCAACTTGCTCCTCAAGTTCCCAAGTGGCTTCTTCGGGTCCATGGTGATCCCAAAGTAGTTTCACCCATCGAATAGTCCTCGTCCGCAACACTTGCTCCTTTTCGTCAATGATTCGAAGTGGACGTTCGACGTATGTAGAACCAGGTTTAATTTGCACTTCTTCATATTGAATAACATGAGACGGATCTCGGATGTACTTGCGGAGCATAGACACATGGAATACGTCATGTACTCCTGCAAATTCCGGAGGAAGTTTCAATCTATAACCCACATCACCTATTCGGCTTTTGATTTCGAACGGCCCCACATATCTTGGGGAGAGTTTTCCCTTTTGTCCGAACCGAATGGTGCCTTTCATTGGAGATGTCTTCAAAAATACCCAATCTCCAACTTGGAATTCAAGTTTCCTTCTCCTCTTGTCCGCATAGCTTTTCTGTCTTGATTGTGCTGTCTTCAATCTTTCTCTGACTTGAAGGACTTTTTCGGCTGTATCGACAATAATAGTAGGTCCATGAAAACTTCTGGTGCCGACTTCTTCCCAACAAACTGGAGTTCTGCAACTACGACCATATAGAGCTTCAAAAGGAGGCATCCCAATGGTCGAATGAAAACTGTTGTTATATGCGAACTCACATAGTGCCAAATGTTCATCCCACTCACCACCGAAATCAAGAACGCTAGCTCGAAGCATGTCCTCTAGGGTTTGTATGGTGCGTTCGGACTGTCCATCGGTCTGAGGATGGTAAGCGGTGCTGAAGCTGAGTTTCGTGCCCAAAGACTGCTGAAAAGATTGCCAAAAAGAAGAGATAAATCTCGTATCTCTATCGGAGACGATTGAAACTGGGGTGCCGTGCAAGCGGACTATCTCCTTCACAAAGAGTTTTGCCATTTCATTGAATTTCATACCCTTCTTGAAAGGTAGAAAATGGGCTGATTTCGTCAATCGATCAACTATCACCCAAATTACATTGTTCTTCCTGCTAGTCAACGGTAATCCGGAAACAAAGTCCATAGATATGTGTTCCCATTTCCACTGAGGAATATGCAAGGGATGTAATAAACCCGGAGGTTTCCTATGCTCGAACTTTACACGTTGACAAGTGTAACACTTAGACACAAATTCTGCAATTTCTCTTTTCATGTTATTCCACCAGAATCGCCTCTTTAGATCTCTATACATTTTTGTGCTTCCAGGGTGTATCGCATATCTGGCATTGTGTGCTTCTGTCAGAATTGGAATTATCAACTGATTTGTTTTCGGCACACACAAGCGATTCCTGAAATACAAGATTCCATCCACCAACTGGAAATCAGGTTTTTCTTCAATGTGATCTCTTATCTTAGCCAAGTTAGGGTCCTCGAACTGTTCATTCTTTATTCGGTCCATCAGCTCTGGTTCGTACACTGACATGGCTGCCATCATCATTGAATCATTCATCAACCTAACTTCCACATCTAGTTCCTCAAAAGCATCAAACTTGAGCCATTGTGTACCCATAGTTGCAACTAAGGACGACTTCCTGCTTAAAGCATCAGCCACCACATTTCCTTTCCCTGGAATATATTTGATTGGGAAGTCATAGTCCTTTATAAATTCTAGCCACCGCCTCTGCCTCATATTGAGATCTTGTTGGGAGAATAGATATTGTAAACTGCGATGATCGGAATGCACTTCAAATTGTTCTCCATACAAATAATGTCTCCACAGTTTCAGTGCAAACACGATAGCAGCGAGTTCAAGGTCATGAGTGGCATAATTTCTTTCATGGGTTTTCAACTGCCTGGATCCATAGGCTATCACCTTTCCATTCTGCATAAGGACACACCCCAGTCCAACTCTAGATGCATCCGAATATATCACAAAGCCTCCTGGACCTTCAGGCAAGGATAGTACTGGGGCGGTTGTTAGCTTTTCTTTCAAAATTTGGAAGTTTGACTCACACTCCTTAGTCCAAAAGAAGGGTACATCCTTCCTAGTCAACTTAGTCAATGGGGCTGAGATTTTGGAGAAGTCCTTGACAAATCTACTGTAGTAACCTGCAAGACCTAGAAAGCTTCGAATCTCTGCCACTGTCTTCGGACTTTGCCAATTCATAACCGCTTCTATCTTCGCTGGATCTACCCTTAGGCCGTCTCGAGTGATAATATGGCCCAAGAAAGCTACTTGTTCGAGCCAAAAATCACACTTCTCAAGCTTGGCGTACAACTGGTGCATCCTCAAAAGCTGAAGTGACGATCTGAGGTGATCTGCATGCTCTTCCATGGATTTTGAGTACACCAAAATGTCGTCGATGAAGACTACAATAAATTTATCGAGATAAGGAGCAAAAATTCTATTCATCAACGCCATAAACACTGCCGGAGCGTTGGTCAAGCCGAAGGGCATCACAAGAAATTCGTAATGACCGTATCTCGTTCTGAAGGCTGTCTTCTCAATGTCTTGCTCTCGGACTCTTAGCTGATGGTATCCTGATCTTAGATCGATCTTCGAGAAATAAGCTGCTCCTTGGAGTTGGTCAAATAATTCATCAATTCGAGGTAACGGATATTTATTCTTTATCGTCACCTGATTGATCTTTCGGTAATCTATGCACATTCGAAGAGAACCATCCTTTTTCCTCACGAACAGTACCGGAGCTCCCCATGGTGATACGCTAGGACGAATAAATCCTTTGTTTAACAAATCTTGCAATTGTTCTTTTAACTCTCGGAGTTCAGCTGGGGCCATTCTGTACGGTGCCTTTGAAATGGGTGCGGTGCCAGGCATTAATTCAATAGAAAAATCAACTTCTCTAGACGGAGGTAACCCTGGAATTTCATCTGGAAATACATCCGGAAATTCACAAACCACTGTAATATCTTCTAGTTTCACGGGCGGTTTCTTCTCACTAATAAAAGCAAAGTAGCCTTCACAGCCACTCTCCAAAAGCTTGACAGCATCCAATGCTGACACAAGTCCGGACTTAGATCTTTCTCTTCGTACACCCTCGAATATTACGTTCGACTTAGGCTCCTCCACCTTAAAGGTGATCGTCTTGTGGAAGCAATCCACACAAGCACGATATTTCGTGAGCCAATCCATTCCGAGGATAACGTCAAAGTCTTGCATCACGAGGGTGATCAAATCTACTGGCATTAGTATATCTCCGATTTGAACACTACACTTGGGGTAGTAGGTATCACAAGCGACTCGTGTACCCACCGGAGTAGCCACCATCAACACAAAAGGAAGCAACTCAGGCGGTTGCTGTAAACTGCTAGCAAAAAGAGGTGCCACAAACGAGTGTGTGGACCCCGAATCAAATAGAGTCCTAGCTTCTTTGGCACAAATCAAAACGGTACCTTCTACAACATTGCCGGCTGCTTCTGCTTGCTCAAGATTTGCTGCAAAAAGTTGCCCAGCTTGTTGTGGTAACGGTCTAACTTGCTGACGCTGTGGTCCTGGCCTTCCTGGCTGAGGTCGTTGCTGCTGCTGAGGTCTCGGAGGAGGTGCAGGTAATGCCAATCTCTGAGGTGGGGCTGGAAGTGCTGGCCTGACTGGTTGCTGAGGATATGGTTGTTGTGGTGCTCCATAACCACCCCTGTTCCTGGGACAAGCTGCTGCTCGGTGCTCAGTAGATCCACAAAGGAAGCAAGCACCGGTGTTTCTCCAACACCTCTCAGTAGAGTGTCCTTTTCCACAAGTTTGACACTTAGGTGCATTCGAGCCAATGACTATACCCTTTTGTTTCTTATACTGGAAATTCTTTCCGGAGTGAGACATACTCCGCTTTGGATCCGCATTTCTTTTCTTTATAGCCATCTCTTCTGCGGTGGAGGCCCTATCAACAGCATCTTGGAAAGTTTCAGGCCTCTTGTACATGATTACGTGTTCCTCGTACGCAGGATGGAGCCCTCCTACAAACCGTTTCACTTTCTTTTCTTCGGTATCCACTAAGTCCTTGGCAAACTTGGACAATTGAGTAAAAGTGTGGACATATGTTGCTACTGTCATCTGATTCTGCTTGAGGGAGATAAATTCTTCTTCTTTCTTCCTATACATATGATCCGGTATGAACTTGCGACGAAACCGTTCTTGGAAAGTCTCCCATATAGTGGCATTTGGCATATCTATGTACGCATCCTTGACAGATTTCCACCAGTCCTTGGCGACTCCCCTGAACATTGAGGTAGTGAGAACTACCCTCCGCTTGTTATCACATACTACTGTCTCGAAGACATCGTTCATATGATCCAACCATTCATCTGCTTGAATAGCATCTTCTTTCCCTTGAAACTCTGTAGCTCCTCTTTTCCTGATCTTATCGAACAATGTAGTCGGGTCATTTTCTTTAGATTGAATGACCACTTGAGTGCTCGGGTTCGTTTGCGTTTGACCTTGGCTGGCCATCAATACTGCTAAGTGCTCGTTCGTCTTGGCCATTTGTTCCATCAAGACCATCATCCTGGCTTCCATTGAGGGAGGGTTATCATTGTTGGACTCATTGTTTCCACCGTTAGTCCCACTCCCGGAACCAGATGCCATTGTCCTGCAAAACAATTGTAAGAGTTAGGACAATATGCTAAACCTATCCTTACGATACTCACACTATGCACAACATGCTAACTATAATTGCACAATTATCAGTAACTAGCCTTGACAATTCTCTACGCATTATCGATTCTAACGTATTCTCACAACGTTTCTAATTGTTTCTAAGTCTTTTAAGAAGACTTTCAGGGCTCTGATACCATACTTACGTATGTCACATCCCGGTCCCGAAATCACCCTGGCCTAGGGTAATCCCCGAGGTGTGTCACACGTACTCCCGTATATTGTACCTGTCTCGAGTCAAATACAACATACGAAGGAGAGAAAATTGACTAATCCACATGTGAGAACACATAACATTTCATATAGCGGAAGTCGTTATGCATTTATATAAGGTATCAAATTCCATCAAGTGCTATTAAACATTTAAGTTTTATACAAGGAAGTAAACAAATATATACATTCAGTTTTACAAAAGAGGGATCAATAAAAGAATCCCTGTACAACCATTTCAAGAACCTATACATCCACTACCAAAAGTATGTTCAAAAGAATTTCGTATGACCATAGGAAAAGAATAGTCACACGAACTGTGGTAATTACTAATGTAGTTCGCGCTCCGAGGAGATCAATCTAGACTGGCCCTGGTTCTGGCCACTCTTCTAGTCCTGCTGGTACCTCCTGGGTACCCTCCTCTCTCTCCTGGGCCTCTTCAGGGCCGGGAGCTGTATCTGCGTCTGTGACACCAAATGTAGTATCTTAATACGACGATTTCAGCAAGTATAAGCACAATAAGAAATTACATAATGTTGCAACTTTGAAATTAATACGCGTAAATTAGTGAAGAGCAATGATAGTATCGCTATGCAAATTGTGCATGAATTAAGTATGCTGAGGAATCAATAATTAAGAAACCATACAAATGTGGCTACTACTTAAAGCTCATCCTCTCAAAGAGAGCGAAATCTTGTTGGGATGTCACCAGCGGCCCGGCCAAAGGCTAACTGGCTACCCGGTTCTGGAGTTCCGGTACTCCAGGCGACATACTGCAGTAGTCTCTCAAATACGAACCCAAGTGCTGGCCCCGTCGGGCGTCACAGGGTCGAAGCTAGGTAGTGCCGACTCAATCGAAATCAAACGAATCGAATAATAAGTGGACTCGAGTGAGTTTGTATTTCACATCATTTCTAAACGAATCAATTCAATCCATATCTCATCATATCATATACTCACTCAATCCACTTTTCTCATGATTTCTGAACAAATATACCACATATAGTAAATAGTGGAGGAAAATAAAGGAAATAAAGCTATTGATCTCACAGGATCTGAGAAATGAAATAAACTTATTTACTTATAATGATTGAACTGTCAAATGAAAATATATTCCAATATGAAATGCAATAAGTCAAGGAGTCAATGAATCTTACTAACCATTTCTAACTATTTCTGTTAGTCTCTTACCATCCAATACAAGGTAAGTTTAGCAACCCAATGTATTACTACATTACTAGGTGTCACCATTTATGAGAAATACATTAAGTTCCTAAACTAACCCTCAGGGCATAATGTTAGACTCATAAACATCCATTAGGCCAATTAATAAGGTTAACGGTTCCATTTTAAGGCCATAAAGTCTCTCAAGTTCTTAATTTCCTAAGGGAATAAGGGTAGGCACCTTAAGTATCCATTTGGAACATTTAAGGTGGGTTAAAATAGGCTAGGGATAATAGTTTACCCAAAGATTGAGGTCAAAAGGCAGTCTAGTGCATGGCAGTGGGTTCGCTCGAGCGGACCCAAGTTCGCTCGAGCGGACCCCTTTCCAGAACCTTGAAGGTTCGAGCGCATTTTATTCATCCGCTCGAACGGTTGGTTCGCTCGAGCGAAGTGTCCAGTTCGCTCGAGCGAACTGTCCAGAACCCTGTTCCGGATTTCCTTTCCTTTCTATTTCTCCTTCCCTTACATTCTTCCTCCCACTACTAAACCTGCAAAAGAATGGAGCCTCCATGCTCCCATTCAACATATAATCACAATAATCCATCCATTTATTTCCATAAACTTGGAATCATCTAAAACATCCATTTATTAAGAATTAGGAACATTGAATGAATATCTCATGGAGTCAATAAAATTAACAAGAATGTAACTCTTATCATACATATACTTGCCTCTATTTTAAGCTTTTCAAACTCTTTTATACTCTTGGTGTTCCAACCCTAAAAATCCCCAAATGTTCAACCCTAACACAATATACATGGAAAACACATGAATATGGATACATGCCTAACATAAGGGCCTTTTTACTCTAATACAACTCACAAATCCAAACAAAAAGGGTTTGGGGCCTACCTCTTGTAATAATTCCGAATTTGAAGATTGGAGAATGAATGGTTCCTTAAATAAGAGGTGGAGAAGATGAAGAAGAAGGAGATGAAGAGGAAGATGATCTCCACACTTGCTTTTACTTCCTCACTTGCACAATTGCTAGAATGCTTGGAGAAGAGGAAGAGACTTGAAAGGAAGAAGGGAAAGAGGCTTTCTCTCCACTACCAACATGAGAAATGAATGGAAATGCAATTGGTTTAAGTGATAAGGATGGGCAAATTGCAGAAAAGCCCATTAGTTGTGTACAATTCCAATTTGAGTCAAATGATGGTCCATTTCCTCAACGAGTGGTCAAATGAAGTAAGGTTAAATACGAAAATCGACGTGCTCAACGAGATACACGCGATGACGCCAAAATGACGTAAAAACGATGAAAAACGAGAAAATCTATAATTACGGAAAAGTCCTTGACTCAATCCAATTGAGTCAATTCAACTCTACTCAATTAATCAAAACTCAAGACTCAATTTAACTCGGTCTAAGAGACTAAATTAATGATTTATAACTAAACACGATTAATTAAACTAAATCCCCATTAATTAGCATTAATGAAGATTTAATTGGGTTGGGGTGTAACATTTCTCCCCCACTAGGACTCATTCGGTCCTCCGAATGATCTTACCTGCTCGAAGAGTTCGGGGTAGTGTCGTGCAACTTGCTCCTCAAGTTCCCAAGTGGCTTCTTCGGGTCCATGGTGATCCCAAAGTAGTTTCACCCATCGAATAGTCCTCGTCCGCAACACTTGCTCCTTTTCGTCAATGATTCGAAGTGGACGTTCGACGTATGTAGAACCAGGTTTAATTTGCACTTCTTCATATTGAATAACATGAGACGGATCTCGGATGTACTTGCGGAGCATAGACACATGGAATACGTCATGTACTCCTGCAAATTCCGGAGGAAGTTTCAATCTATAACCCACATCACCTATTCGGCTTTTGATTTCGAACGGCCCCACATATCTTGGGGAGAGTTTTCCCTTTTGTCCGAACCGAATGGTGCCTTTCATTGGAGATGTCTTCAAAAATACCCAATCTCCAACTTGGAATTCAAGTTTCCTTCTCCTCTTGTCCGCATAGCTTTTCTGTCTTGATTGTGCTGTCTTCAATCTTTCTCTGACTTGAAGGACTTTTTCGGCTGTATCGACAATAATAGTAGGTCCATGAAAACTTCTGGTGCCGACTTCTTCCCAACAAACTGGAGTTCTGCAACTACGACCATATAGAGCTTCAAAAGGAGGCATCCCAATGGTCGAATGAAAACTGTTGTTATATGCGAACTCACATAGTGCCAAATGTTCATCCCACTCACCACCGAAATCAAGAACGCTAGCTCGAAGCATGTCCTCTAGGGTTTGTATGGTGCGTTCGGACTGTCCATCGGTCTGAGGATGGTAAGCGGTGCTGAAGCTGAGTTTCGTGCCCAAAGACTGCTGAAAAGATTGCCAAAAAGAAGAGATAAATCTCGTATCTCTATCGGAGACGATTGAAACTGGGGTGCCGTGCAAGCGGACTATCTCCTTCACAAAGAGTTTTGCCATTTCATTGAATTTCATACCCTTCTTGAAAGGTAGAAAATGGGCTGATTTCGTCAATCGATCAACTATCACCCAAATTACATTGTTCTTCCTGCTAGTCAACGGTAATCCGGAAACAAAGTCCATAGATATGTGTTCCCATTTCCACTGAGGAATATGCAAGGGATGTAATAAACCCGGAGGTTTCCTATGCTCGAACTTTACACGTTGACAAGTGTAACACTTAGACACAAATTCTGCAATTTCTCTTTTCATGTTATTCCACCAGAATCGCCTCTTTAGATCTCTATACATTTTTGTGCTTCCAGGGTGTATCGCATATCTGGCATTGTGTGCTTCTGTCAGAATTGGAATTATCAACTGATTTGTTTTCGGCACACACAAGCGATTCCTGAAATACAAGATTCCATCCACCAACTGGAAATCAGGTTTTTCTTCAATGTGATCTCTTATCTTAGCCAAGTTAGGGTCCTCGAACTGTTCATTCTTTATTCGGTCCATCAGCTCTGGTTCGTACACTGACATGGCTGCCATCATCATTGAATCATTCATCAACCTAACTTCCACATCTAGTTCCTCAAAAGCATCAAACTTGAGCCATTGTGTACCCATAGTTGCAACTAAGGACGACTTCCTGCTTAAAGCATCAGCCACCACATTTCCTTTCCCTGGAATATATTTGATTGGGAAGTCATAGTCCTTTATAAATTCTAGCCACCGCCTCTGCCTCATATTGAGATCTTGTTGGGAGAATAGATATTGTAAACTGCGATGATCGGAATGCACTTCAAATTGTTCTCCATACAAATAATGTCTCCACAGTTTCAGTGCAAACACGATAGCAGCGAGTTCAAGGTCATGAGTGGCATAATTTCTTTCATGGGTTTTCAACTGCCTGGATCCATAGGCTATCACCTTTCCATTCTGCATAAGGACACACCCCAGTCCAACTCTAGATGCATCCGAATATATCACAAAGCCTCCTGGACCTTCAGGCAAGGATAGTACTGGGGCGGTTGTTAGCTTTTCTTTCAAAATTTGGAAGTTTGACTCACACTCCTTAGTCCAAAAGAAGGGTACATCCTTCCTAGTCAACTTAGTCAATGGGGCTGAGATTTTGGAGAAGTCCTTGACAAATCTACTGTAGTAACCTGCAAGACCTAGAAAGCTTCGAATCTCTGCCACTGTCTTCGGACTTTGCCAATTCATAACCGCTTCTATCTTCGCTGGATCTACCCTTAGGCCGTCTCGAGTGATAATATGGCCCAAGAAAGCTACTTGTTCGAGCCAAAAATCACACTTCTCAAGCTTGGCGTACAACTGGTGCATCCTCAAAAGCTGAAGTGACGATCTGAGGTGATCTGCATGCTCTTCCATGGATTTTGAGTACACCAAAATGTCGTCGATGAAGACTACAATAAATTTATCGAGATAAGGAGCAAAAATTCTATTCATCAACGCCATAAACACTGCCGGAGCGTTGGTCAAGCCGAAGGGCATCACAAGAAATTCGTAATGACCGTATCTCGTTCTGAAGGCTGTCTTCTCAATGTCTTGCTCTCGGACTCTTAGCTGATGGTATCCTGATCTTAGATCGATCTTCGAGAAATAAGCTGCTCCTTGGAGTTGGTCAAATAATTCATCAATTCGAGGTAACGGATATTTATTCTTTATCGTCACCTGATTGATCTTTCGGTAATCTATGCACATTCGAAGAGAACCATCCTTTTTCCTCACGAACAGTACCGGAGCTCCCCATGGTGATACGCTAGGACGAATAAATCCTTTGTTTAACAAATCTTGCAATTGTTCTTTTAACTCTCGGAGTTCAGCTGGGGCCATTCTGTACGGTGCCTTTGAAATGGGTGCGGTGCCAGGCATTAATTCAATAGAAAAATCAACTTCTCTAGACGGAGGTAACCCTGGAATTTCATCTGGAAATACATCCGGAAATTCACAAACCACTGTAATATCTTCTAGTTTCACGGGCGGTTTCTTCTCACTAATAAAAGCAAAGTAGCCTTCACAGCCACTCTCCAAAAGCTTGACAGCATCCAATGCTGACACAAGTCCGGACTTAGATCTTTCTCTTCGTACACCCTCGAATATTACGTTCGACTTAGGCTCCTCCACCTTAAAGGTGATCGTCTTGTGGAAGCAATCCACACAAGCACGATATTTCGTGAGCCAATCCATTCCGAGGATAACGTCAAAGTCTTGCATCACGAGGGTGATCAAATCTACTGGCATTAGTATATCTCCGATTTGAACACTACACTTGGGGTAGTAGGTATCACAAGCGACTCGTGTACCCACCGGAGTAGCCACCATCAACACAAAAGGAAGCAACTCAGGCGGTTGCTGTAAACTGCTAGCAAAAAGAGGTGCCACAAACGAGTGTGTGGACCCCGAATCAAATAGAGTCCTAGCTTCTTTGGCACAAATCAAAACGGTACCTTCTACAACATTGCCGGCTGCTTCTGCTTGCTCAAGATTTGCTGCAAAAAGTTGCCCAGCTTGTTGTGGTAACGGTCTAACTTGCTGACGCTGTGGTCCTGGCCTTCCTGGCTGAGGTCGTTGCTGCTGCTGAGGTCTCGGAGGAGGTGCAGGTAATGCCAATCTCTGAGGTGGGGCTGGAAGTGCTGGCCTGACTGGTTGCTGAGGATATGGTTGTTGTGGTGCTCCATAACCACCCCTGTTCCTGGGACAAGCTGCTGCTCGGTGCTCAGTAGATCCACAAAGGAAGCAAGCACCGGTGTTTCTCCAACACCTCTCAGTAGAGTGTCCTTTTCCACAAGTTTGACACTTAGGTGCATTCGAGCCAATGACTATACCCTTTTGTTTCTTATACTGGAAATTCTTTCCGGAGTGAGACATACTCCGCTTTGGATCCGCATTTCTTTTCTTTATAGCCATCTCTTCTGCGGTGGAGGCCCTATCAACAGCATCTTGGAAAGTTTCAGGCCTCTTGTACATGATTACGTGTTCCTCGTACGCAGGATGGAGCCCTCCTACAAACCGTTTCACTTTCTTTTCTTCGGTATCCACTAAGTCCTTGGCAAACTTGGACAATTGAGTAAAAGTGTGGACATATGTTGCTACTGTCATCTGATTCTGCTTGAGGGAGATAAATTCTTCTTCTTTCTTCCTATACATATGATCCGGTATGAACTTGCGACGAAACCGTTCTTGGAAAGTCTCCCATATAGTGGCATTTGGCATATCTATGTACGCATCCTTGACAGATTTCCACCAGTCCTTGGCGACTCCCCTGAACATTGAGGTAGTGAGAACTACCCTCCGCTTGTTATCACATACTACTGTCTCGAAGACATCGTTCATATGATCCAACCATTCATCTGCTTGAATAGCATCTTCTTTCCCTTGAAACTCTGTAGCTCCTCTTTTCCTGATCTTATCGAACAATGTAGTCGGGTCATTTTCTTTAGATTGAATGACCACTTGAGTGCTCGGGTTCGTTTGCGTTTGACCTTGGCTGGCCATCAATACTGCTAAGTGCTCGTTCGTCTTGGCCATTTGTTCCATCAAGACCATCATCCTGGCTTCCATTGAGGGAGGGTTATCATTGTTGGACTCATTGTTTCCACCGTTAGTCCCACTCCCGGAACCAGATGCCATTGTCCTGCAAAACAATTGTAAGAGTTAGGACAATATGCTAAACCTATCCTTACGATACTCACACTATGCACAACATGCTAACTATAATTGCACAATTATCAGTAACTAGCCTTGACAATTCTCTACGCATTATCGATTCTAACGTATTCTCACAACGTTTCTAATTGTTTCTAAGTCTTTTAAGAAGACTTTCAGGGCTCTGATACCATACTTACGTATGTCACATCCCGGTCCCGAAATCACCCTGGCCTAGGGTAATCCCCGAGGTGTGTCACACGTACTCCCGTATATTGTACCTGTCTCGAGTCAAATACAACATACGAAGGAGAGAAAATTGACTAATCCACATGTGAGAACACATAACATTTCATATAGCGGAAGTCGTTATGCATTTATATAAGGTATCAAATTCCATCAAGTGCTATTAAACATTTAAGTTTTATACAAGGAAGTAAACAAATATATACATTCAGTTTTACAAAAGAGGGATCAATAAAAGAATCCCTGTACAACCATTTCAAGAACCTATACATCCACTACCAAAAGTATGTTCAAAAGAATTTCGTATGACCATAGGAAAAGAATAGTCACACGAACTGTGGTAATTACTAATGTAGTTCGCGCTCCGAGGAGATCAATCTAGACTGGCCCTGGTTCTGGCCACTCTTCTAGTCCTGCTGGTACCTCCTGGGTACCCTCCTCTCTCTCCTGGGCCTCTTCAGGGCCGGGAGCTGTATCTGCGTCTGTGACACCAAATGTAGTATCTTAATACGACGATTTCAGCAAGTATAAGCACAATAAGAAATTACATAATGTTGCAACTTTGAAATTAATACGCGTAAATTAGTGAAGAGCAATGATAGTATCGCTATGCAAATTGTGCATGAATTAAGTATGCTGAGGAATCAATAATTAAGAAACCATACAAATGTGGCTACTACTTAAAGCTCATCCTCTCAAAGAGAGCGAAATCTTGTTGGGATGTCACCAGCGGCCCGGCCAAAGGCTAACTGGCTACCCGGTTCTGGAGTTCCGGTACTCCAGGCGACATACTGCAGTAGTCTCTCAAATACGAACCCAAGTGCTGGCCCCGTCGGGCGTCACAGGGTCGAAGCTAGGTAGTGCCGACTCAATCGAAATCAAACGAATCGAATAATAAGTGGACTCGAGTGAGTTTGTATTTCACATCATTTCTAAACGAATCAATTCAATCCATATCTCATCATATCATATACTCACTCAATCCACTTTTCTCATGATTTCTGAACAAATATACCACATATAGTAAATAGTGGAGGAAAATAAAGGAAATAAAGCTATTGATCTCACAGGATCTGAGAAATGAAATAAACTTATTTACTTATAATGATTGAACTGTCAAATGAAAATATATTCCAATATGAAATGCAATAAGTCAAGGAGTCAATGAATCTTACTAACCATTTCTAACTATTTCTGTTAGTCTCTTACCATCCAATACAAGGTAAGTTTAGCAACCCAATGTATTACTACATTACTAGGTGTCACCATTTATGAGAAATACATTAAGTTCCTAAACTAACCCTCAGGGCATAATGTTAGACTCATAAACATCCATTAGGCCAATTAATAAGGTTAACGGTTCCATTTTAAGGCCATAAAGTCTCTCAAGTTCTTAATTTCCTAAGGGAATAAGGGTAGGCACCTTAAGTATCCATTTGGAACATTTAAGGTGGGTTAAAATAGGCTAGGGATAATAGTTTACCCAAAGATTGAGGTCAAAAGGCAGTCTAGTGCATGGCAGTGGGTTCGCTCGAGCGGACCCAAGTTCGCTCGAGCGGACCCCTTTCCAGAACCTTGAAGGTTCGAGCGCATTTTATTCATCCGCTCGAACGGTTGGTTCGCTCGAGCGAAGTGTCCAGTTCGCTCGAGCGAACTGTCCAGAACCCTGTTCCGGATTTCCTTTCCTTTCTATTTCTCCTTCCCTTACATTCTTCCTCCCACTACTAAACCTGCAAAAGAATGGAGCCTCCATGCTCCCATTCAACATATAATCACAATAATCCATCCATTTATTTCCATAAACTTGGAATCATCTAAAACATCCATTTATTAAGAATTAGGAACATTGAATGAATATCTCATGGAGTCAATAAAATTAACAAGAATGTAACTCTTATCATACATATACTTGCCTCTATTTTAAGCTTTTCAAACTCTTTTATACTCTTGGTGTTCCAACCCTAAAAATCCCCAAATGTTCAACCCTAACACAATATACATGGAAAACACATGAATATGGATACATGCCTAACATAAGGGCCTTTTTACTCTAATACAACTCACAAATCCAAACAAAAAGGGTTTGGGGCCTACCTCTTGTAATAATTCCGAATTTGAAGATTGGAGAATGAATGGTTCCTTAAATAAGAGGTGGAGAAGATGAAGAAGAAGGAGATGAAGAGGAAGATGATCTCCACACTTGCTTTTACTTCCTCACTTGCACAATTGCTAGAATGCTTGGAGAAGAGGAAGAGACTTGAAAGGAAGAAGGGAAAGAGGCTTTCTCTCCACTACCAACATGAGAAATGAATGGAAATGCAATTGGTTTAAGTGATAAGGATGGGCAAATTGCAGAAAAGCCCATTAGTTGTGTACAATTCCAATTTGAGTCAAATGATGGTCCATTTCCTCAACGAGTGGTCAAATGAAGTAAGGTTAAATACGAAAATCGACGTGCTCAACGAGATACACGCGATGACGCCAAAATGACGTAAAAACGATGAAAAACGAGAAAATCTATAATTACGGAAAAGTCCTTGACTCAATCCAATTGAGTCAATTCAACTCTACTCAATTAATCAAAACTCAAGACTCAATTTAACTCGGTCTAAGAGACTAAATTAATGATTTATAACTAAACACGATTAATTAAACTAAATCCCCATTAATTAGCATTAATGAAGATTTAATTGGGTTGGGGTGTAACATTTCTCCCCCACTAGGACTCATTCGGTCCTCCGAATGATCTTACCTGCTCGAAGAGTTCGGGGTAGTGTCGTGCAACTTGCTCCTCAAGTTCCCAAGTGGCTTCTTCGGGTCCATGGTGATCCCAAAGTAGTTTCACCCATCGAATAGTCCTCGTCCGCAACACTTGCTCCTTTTCGTCAATGATTCGAAGTGGACGTTCGACGTATGTAGAACCAGGTTTAATTTGCACTTCTTCATATTGAATAACATGAGACGGATCTCGGATGTACTTGCGGAGCATAGACACATGGAATACGTCATGTACTCCTGCAAATTCCGGAGGAAGTTTCAATCTATAACCCACATCACCTATTCGGCTTTTGATTTCGAACGGCCCCACATATCTTGGGGAGAGTTTTCCCTTTTGTCCGAACCGAATGGTGCCTTTCATTGGAGATGTCTTCAAAAATACCCAATCTCCAACTTGGAATTCAAGTTTCCTTCTCCTCTTGTCCGCATAGCTTTTCTGTCTTGATTGTGCTGTCTTCAATCTTTCTCTGACTTGAAGGACTTTTTCGGCTGTATCGACAATAATAGTAGGTCCATGAAAACTTCTGGTGCCGACTTCTTCCCAACAAACTGGAGTTCTGCAACTACGACCATATAGAGCTTCAAAAGGAGGCATCCCAATGGTCGAATGAAAACTGTTGTTATATGCGAACTCACATAGTGCCAAATGTTCATCCCACTCACCACCGAAATCAAGAACGCTAGCTCGAAGCATGTCCTCTAGGGTTTGTATGGTGCGTTCGGACTGTCCATCGGTCTGAGGATGGTAAGCGGTGCTGAAGCTGAGTTTCGTGCCCAAAGACTGCTGAAAAGATTGCCAAAAAGAAGAGATAAATCTCGTATCTCTATCGGAGACGATTGAAACTGGGGTGCCGTGCAAGCGGACTATCTCCTTCACAAAGAGTTTTGCCATTTCATTGAATTTCATACCCTTCTTGAAAGGTAGAAAATGGGCTGATTTCGTCAATCGATCAACTATCACCCAAATTACATTGTTCTTCCTGCTAGTCAACGGTAATCCGGAAACAAAGTCCATAGATATGTGTTCCCATTTCCACTGAGGAATATGCAAGGGATGTAATAAACCCGGAGGTTTCCTATGCTCGAACTTTACACGTTGACAAGTGTAACACTTAGACACAAATTCTGCAATTTCTCTTTTCATGTTATTCCACCAGAATCGCCTCTTTAGATCTCTATACATTTTTGTGCTTCCAGGGTGTATCGCATATCTGGCATTGTGTGCTTCTGTCAGAATTGGAATTATCAACTGATTTGTTTTCGGCACACACAAGCGATTCCTGAAATACAAGATTCCATCCACCAACTGGAAATCAGGTTTTTCTTCAATGTGATCTCTTATCTTAGCCAAGTTAGGGTCCTCGAACTGTTCATTCTTTATTCGGTCCATCAGCTCTGGTTCGTACACTGACATGGCTGCCATCATCATTGAATCATTCATCAACCTAACTTCCACATCTAGTTCCTCAAAAGCATCAAACTTGAGCCATTGTGTACCCATAGTTGCAACTAAGGACGACTTCCTGCTTAAAGCATCAGCCACCACATTTCCTTTCCCTGGAATATATTTGATTGGGAAGTCATAGTCCTTTATAAATTCTAGCCACCGCCTCTGCCTCATATTGAGATCTTGTTGGGAGAATAGATATTGTAAACTGCGATGATCGGAATGCACTTCAAATTGTTCTCCATACAAATAATGTCTCCACAGTTTCAGTGCAAACACGATAGCAGCGAGTTCAAGGTCATGAGTGGCATAATTTCTTTCATGGGTTTTCAACTGCCTGGATCCATAGGCTATCACCTTTCCATTCTGCATAAGGACACACCCCAGTCCAACTCTAGATGCATCCGAATATATCACAAAGCCTCCTGGACCTTCAGGCAAGGATAGTACTGGGGCGGTTGTTAGCTTTTCTTTCAAAATTTGGAAGTTTGACTCACACTCCTTAGTCCAAAAGAAGGGTACATCCTTCCTAGTCAACTTAGTCAATGGGGCTGAGATTTTGGAGAAGTCCTTGACAAATCTACTGTAGTAACCTGCAAGACCTAGAAAGCTTCGAATCTCTGCCACTGTCTTCGGACTTTGCCAATTCATAACCGCTTCTATCTTCGCTGGATCTACCCTTAGGCCGTCTCGAGTGATAATATGGCCCAAGAAAGCTACTTGTTCGAGCCAAAAATCACACTTCTCAAGCTTGGCGTACAACTGGTGCATCCTCAAAAGCTGAAGTGACGATCTGAGGTGATCTGCATGCTCTTCCATGGATTTTGAGTACACCAAAATGTCGTCGATGAAGACTACAATAAATTTATCGAGATAAGGAGCAAAAATTCTATTCATCAACGCCATAAACACTGCCGGAGCGTTGGTCAAGCCGAAGGGCATCACAAGAAATTCGTAATGACCGTATCTCGTTCTGAAGGCTGTCTTCTCAATGTCTTGCTCTCGGACTCTTAGCTGATGGTATCCTGATCTTAGATCGATCTTCGAGAAATAAGCTGCTCCTTGGAGTTGGTCAAATAATTCATCAATTCGAGGTAACGGATATTTATTCTTTATCGTCACCTGATTGATCTTTCGGTAATCTATGCACATTCGAAGAGAACCATCCTTTTTCCTCACGAACAGTACCGGAGCTCCCCATGGTGATACGCTAGGACGAATAAATCCTTTGTTTAACAAATCTTGCAATTGTTCTTTTAACTCTCGGAGTTCAGCTGGGGCCATTCTGTACGGTGCCTTTGAAATGGGTGCGGTGCCAGGCATTAATTCAATAGAAAAATCAACTTCTCTAGACGGAGGTAACCCTGGAATTTCATCTGGAAATACATCCGGAAATTCACAAACCACTGTAATATCTTCTAGTTTCACGGGCGGTTTCTTCTCACTAATAAAAGCAAAGTAGCCTTCACAGCCACTCTCCAAAAGCTTGACAGCATCCAATGCTGACACAAGTCCGGACTTAGATCTTTCTCTTCGTACACCCTCGAATATTACGTTCGACTTAGGCTCCTCCACCTTAAAGGTGATCGTCTTGTGGAAGCAATCCACACAAGCACGATATTTCGTGAGCCAATCCATTCCGAGGATAACGTCAAAGTCTTGCATCACGAGGGTGATCAAATCTACTGGCATTAGTATATCTCCGATTTGAACACTACACTTGGGGTAGTAGGTATCACAAGCGACTCGTGTACCCACCGGAGTAGCCACCATCAACACAAAAGGAAGCAACTCAGGCGGTTGCTGTAAACTGCTAGCAAAAAGAGGTGCCACAAACGAGTGTGTGGACCCCGAATCAAATAGAGTCCTAGCTTCTTTGGCACAAATCAAAACGGTACCTTCTACAACATTGCCGGCTGCTTCTGCTTGCTCAAGATTTGCTGCAAAAAGTTGCCCAGCTTGTTGTGGTAACGGTCTAACTTGCTGACGCTGTGGTCCTGGCCTTCCTGGCTGAGGTCGTTGCTGCTGCTGAGGTCTCGGAGGAGGTGCAGGTAATGCCAATCTCTGAGGTGGGGCTGGAAGTGCTGGCCTGACTGGTTGCTGAGGATATGGTTGTTGTGGTGCTCCATAACCACCCCTGTTCCTGGGACAAGCTGCTGCTCGGTGCTCAGTAGATCCACAAAGGAAGCAAGCACCGGTGTTTCTCCAACACCTCTCAGTAGAGTGTCCTTTTCCACAAGTTTGACACTTAGGTGCATTCGAGCCAATGACTATACCCTTTTGTTTCTTATACTGGAAATTCTTTCCGGAGTGAGACATACTCCGCTTTGGATCCGCATTTCTTTTCTTTATAGCCATCTCTTCTGCGGTGGAGGCCCTATCAACAGCATCTTGGAAAGTTTCAGGCCTCTTGTACATGATTACGTGTTCCTCGTACGCAGGATGGAGCCCTCCTACAAACCGTTTCACTTTCTTTTCTTCGGTATCCACTAAGTCCTTGGCAAACTTGGACAATTGAGTAAAAGTGTGGACATATGTTGCTACTGTCATCTGATTCTGCTTGAGGGAGATAAATTCTTCTTCTTTCTTCCTATACATATGATCCGGTATGAACTTGCGACGAAACCGTTCTTGGAAAGTCTCCCATATAGTGGCATTTGGCATATCTATGTACGCATCCTTGACAGATTTCCACCAGTCCTTGGCGACTCCCCTGAACATTGAGGTAGTGAGAACTACCCTCCGCTTGTTATCACATACTACTGTCTCGAAGACATCGTTCATATGATCCAACCATTCATCTGCTTGAATAGCATCTTCTTTCCCTTGAAACTCTGTAGCTCCTCTTTTCCTGATCTTATCGAACAATGTAGTCGGGTCATTTTCTTTAGATTGAATGACCACTTGAGTGCTCGGGTTCGTTTGCGTTTGACCTTGGCTGGCCATCAATACTGCTAAGTGCTCGTTCGTCTTGGCCATTTGTTCCATCAAGACCATCATCCTGGCTTCCATTGAGGGAGGGTTATCATTGTTGGACTCATTGTTTCCACCGTTAGTCCCACTCCCGGAACCAGATGCCATTGTCCTGCAAAACAATTGTAAGAGTTAGGACAATATGCTAAACCTATCCTTACGATACTCACACTATGCACAACATGCTAACTATAATTGCACAATTATCAGTAACTAGCCTTGACAATTCTCTACGCATTATCGATTCTAACGTATTCTCACAACGTTTCTAATTGTTTCTAAGTCTTTTAAGAAGACTTTCAGGGCTCTGATACCATACTTACGTATGTCACATCCCGGTCCCGAAATCACCCTGGCCTAGGGTAATCCCCGAGGTGTGTCACACGTACTCCCGTATATTGTACCTGTCTCGAGTCAAATACAACATACGAAGGAGAGAAAATTGACTAATCCACATGTGAGAACACATAACATTTCATATAGCGGAAGTCGTTATGCATTTATATAAGGTATCAAATTCCATCAAGTGCTATTAAACATTTAAGTTTTATACAAGGAAGTAAACAAATATATACATTCAGTTTTACAAAAGAGGGATCAATAAAAGAATCCCTGTACAACCATTTCAAGAACCTATACATCCACTACCAAAAGTATGTTCAAAAGAATTTCGTATGACCATAGGAAAAGAATAGTCACACGAACTGTGGTAATTACTAATGTAGTTCGCGCTCCGAGGAGATCAATCTAGACTGGCCCTGGTTCTGGCCACTCTTCTAGTCCTGCTGGTACCTCCTGGGTACCCTCCTCTCTCTCCTGGGCCTCTTCAGGGCCGGGAGCTGTATCTGCGTCTGTGACACCAAATGTAGTATCTTAATACGACGATTTCAGCAAGTATAAGCACAATAAGAAATTACATAATGTTGCAACTTTGAAATTAATACGCGTAAATTAGTGAAGAGCAATGATAGTATCGCTATGCAAATTGTGCATGAATTAAGTATGCTGAGGAATCAATAATTAAGAAACCATACAAATGTGGCTACTACTTAAAGCTCATCCTCTCAAAGAGAGCGAAATCTTGTTGGGATGTCACCAGCGGCCCGGCCAAAGGCTAACTGGCTACCCGGTTCTGGAGTTCCGGTACTCCAGGCGACATACTGCAGTAGTCTCTCAAATACGAACCCAAGTGCTGGCCCCGTCGGGCGTCACAGGGTCGAAGCTAGGTAGTGCCGACTCAATCGAAATCAAACGAATCGAATAATAAGTGGACTCGAGTGAGTTTGTATTTCACATCATTTCTAAACGAATCAATTCAATCCATATCTCATCATATCATATACTCACTCAATCCACTTTTCTCATGATTTCTGAACAAATATACCACATATAGTAAATAGTGGAGGAAAATAAAGGAAATAAAGCTATTGATCTCACAGGATCTGAGAAATGAAATAAACTTATTTACTTATAATGATTGAACTGTCAAATGAAAATATATTCCAATATGAAATGCAATAAGTCAAGGAGTCAATGAATCTTACTAACCATTTCTAACTATTTCTGTTAGTCTCTTACCATCCAATACAAGGTAAGTTTAGCAACCCAATGTATTACTACATTACTAGGTGTCACCATTTATGAGAAATACATTAAGTTCCTAAACTAACCCTCAGGGCATAATGTTAGACTCATAAACATCCATTAGGCCAATTAATAAGGTTAACGGTTCCATTTTAAGGCCATAAAGTCTCTCAAGTTCTTAATTTCCTAAGGGAATAAGGGTAGGCACCTTAAGTATCCATTTGGAACATTTAAGGTGGGTTAAAATAGGCTAGGGATAATAGTTTACCCAAAGATTGAGGTCAAAAGGCAGTCTAGTGCATGGCAGTGGGTTCGCTCGAGCGGACCCAAGTTCGCTCGAGCGGACCCCTTTCCAGAACCTTGAAGGTTCGAGCGCATTTTATTCATCCGCTCGAACGGTTGGTTCGCTCGAGCGAAGTGTCCAGTTCGCTCGAGCGAACTGTCCAGAACCCTGTTCCGGATTTCCTTTCCTTTCTATTTCTCCTTCCCTTACATTCTTCCTCCCACTACTAAACCTGCAAAAGAATGGAGCCTCCATGCTCCCATTCAACATATAATCACAATAATCCATCCATTTATTTCCATAAACTTGGAATCATCTAAAACATCCATTTATTAAGAATTAGGAACATTGAATGAATATCTCATGGAGTCAATAAAATTAACAAGAATGTAACTCTTATCATACATATACTTGCCTCTATTTTAAGCTTTTCAAACTCTTTTATACTCTTGGTGTTCCAACCCTAAAAATCCCCAAATGTTCAACCCTAACACAATATACATGGAAAACACATGAATATGGATACATGCCTAACATAAGGGCCTTTTTACTCTAATACAACTCACAAATCCAAACAAAAAGGGTTTGGGGCCTACCTCTTGTAATAATTCCGAATTTGAAGATTGGAGAATGAATGGTTCCTTAAATAAGAGGTGGAGAAGATGAAGAAGAAGGAGATGAAGAGGAAGATGATCTCCACACTTGCTTTTACTTCCTCACTTGCACAATTGCTAGAATGCTTGGAGAAGAGGAAGAGACTTGAAAGGAAGAAGGGAAAGAGGCTTTCTCTCCACTACCAACATGAGAAATGAATGGAAATGCAATTGGTTTAAGTGATAAGGATGGGCAAATTGCAGAAAAGCCCATTAGTTGTGTACAATTCCAATTTGAGTCAAATGATGGTCCATTTCCTCAACGAGTGGTCAAATGAAGTAAGGTTAAATACGAAAATCGACGTGCTCAACGAGATACACGCGATGACGCCAAAATGACGTAAAAACGATGAAAAACGAGAAAATCTATAATTACGGAAAAGTCCTTGACTCAATCCAATTGAGTCAATTCAACTCTACTCAATTAATCAAAACTCAAGACTCAATTTAACTCGGTCTAAGAGACTAAATTAATGATTTATAACTAAACACGATTAATTAAACTAAATCCCCATTAATTAGCATTAATGAAGATTTAATTGGGTTGGGGTGTAACATTTCTCCCCCACTAGGACTCATTCGGTCCTCCGAATGATCTTACCTGCTCGAAGAGTTCGGGGTAGTGTCGTGCAACTTGCTCCTCAAGTTCCCAAGTGGCTTCTTCGGGTCCATGGTGATCCCAAAGTAGTTTCACCCATCGAATAGTCCTCGTCCGCAACACTTGCTCCTTTTCGTCAATGATTCGAAGTGGACGTTCGACGTATGTAGAACCAGGTTTAATTTGCACTTCTTCATATTGAATAACATGAGACGGATCTCGGATGTACTTGCGGAGCATAGACACATGGAATACGTCATGTACTCCTGCAAATTCCGGAGGAAGTTTCAATCTATAACCCACATCACCTATTCGGCTTTTGATTTCGAACGGCCCCACATATCTTGGGGAGAGTTTTCCCTTTTGTCCGAACCGAATGGTGCCTTTCATTGGAGATGTCTTCAAAAATACCCAATCTCCAACTTGGAATTCAAGTTTCCTTCTCCTCTTGTCCGCATAGCTTTTCTGTCTTGATTGTGCTGTCTTCAATCTTTCTCTGACTTGAAGGACTTTTTCGGCTGTATCGACAATAATAGTAGGTCCATGAAAACTTCTGGTGCCGACTTCTTCCCAACAAACTGGAGTTCTGCAACTACGACCATATAGAGCTTCAAAAGGAGGCATCCCAATGGTCGAATGAAAACTGTTGTTATATGCGAACTCACATAGTGCCAAATGTTCATCCCACTCACCACCGAAATCAAGAACGCTAGCTCGAAGCATGTCCTCTAGGGTTTGTATGGTGCGTTCGGACTGTCCATCGGTCTGAGGATGGTAAGCGGTGCTGAAGCTGAGTTTCGTGCCCAAAGACTGCTGAAAAGATTGCCAAAAAGAAGAGATAAATCTCGTATCTCTATCGGAGACGATTGAAACTGGGGTGCCGTGCAAGCGGACTATCTCCTTCACAAAGAGTTTTGCCATTTCATTGAATTTCATACCCTTCTTGAAAGGTAGAAAATGGGCTGATTTCGTCAATCGATCAACTATCACCCAAATTACATTGTTCTTCCTGCTAGTCAACGGTAATCCGGAAACAAAGTCCATAGATATGTGTTCCCATTTCCACTGAGGAATATGCAAGGGATGTAATAAACCCGGAGGTTTCCTATGCTCGAACTTTACACGTTGACAAGTGTAACACTTAGACACAAATTCTGCAATTTCTCTTTTCATGTTATTCCACCAGAATCGCCTCTTTAGATCTCTATACATTTTTGTGCTTCCAGGGTGTATCGCATATCTGGCATTGTGTGCTTCTGTCAGAATTGGAATTATCAACTGATTTGTTTTCGGCACACACAAGCGATTCCTGAAATACAAGATTCCATCCACCAACTGGAAATCAGGTTTTTCTTCAATGTGATCTCTTATCTTAGCCAAGTTAGGGTCCTCGAACTGTTCATTCTTTATTCGGTCCATCAGCTCTGGTTCGTACACTGACATGGCTGCCATCATCATTGAATCATTCATCAACCTAACTTCCACATCTAGTTCCTCAAAAGCATCAAACTTGAGCCATTGTGTACCCATAGTTGCAACTAAGGACGACTTCCTGCTTAAAGCATCAGCCACCACATTTCCTTTCCCTGGAATATATTTGATTGGGAAGTCATAGTCCTTTATAAATTCTAGCCACCGCCTCTGCCTCATATTGAGATCTTGTTGGGAGAATAGATATTGTAAACTACGATGATCGGAATGCACTTCAAATTGTTCTCCATACAAATAATGTCTCCACAGTTTCAGTGCAAACACGATAGCAGCGAGTTCAAGGTCATGAGTGGCATAATTTCTTTCATGGGTTTTCAACTGCCTGGATCCATAGGCTATCACCTTTCCATTCTGCATAAGGACACACCCCAGTCCAACTCTAGATGCATCCGAATATATCACAAAGCCTCCTGGACCTTCAGGCAAGGATAGTACTGGGGCGGTTGTTAGCTTTTCTTTCAAAATTTGGAAGTTTGACTCACACTCCTTAGTCCAAAAGAAGGGTACATCCTTCCTAGTCAACTTAGTCAATGGGGCTGAGATTTTGGAGAAGTCCTTGACAAATCTACTGTAGTAACCTGCAAGACCTAGAAAGCTTCGAATCTCTGCCACTGTCTTCGGACTTTGCCAATTCATAACCGCTTCTATCTTCGCTGGATCTACCCTTAGGCCGTCTCGAGTGATAATATGGCCCAAGAAAGCTACTTGTTCGAGCCAAAAATCACACTTCTCAAGCTTGGCGTACAACTGGTGCATCCTCAAAAGCTGAAGTGACGATCTGAGGTGATCTGCATGCTCTTCCATGGATTTTGAGTACACCAAAATGTCGTCGATGAAGACTACAATAAATTTATCGAGATAAGGAGCAAAAATTCTATTCATCAACGCCATAAACACTGCCGGAGCGTTGGTCAAGCCGAAGGGCATCACAAGAAATTCGTAATGACCGTATCTCGTTCTGAAGGCTGTCTTCTCAATGTCTTGCTCTCGGACTCTTAGCTGATGGTATCCTGATCTTAGATCGATCTTCGAGAAATAAGCTGCTCCTTGGAGTTGGTCAAATAATTCATCAATTCGAGGTAACGGATATTTATTCTTTATCGTCACCTGATTGATCTTTCGGTAATCTATGCACATTCGAAGAGAACCATCCTTTTTCCTCACGAACAGTACCGGAGCTCCCCATGGTGATACGCTAGGACGAATAAATCCTTTGTTTAACAAATCTTGCAATTGTTCTTTTAACTCTCGGAGTTCAGCTGGGGCCATTCTGTACGGTGCCTTTGAAATGGGTGCGGTGCCAGGCATTAATTCAATAGAAAAATCAACTTCTCTAGACGGAGGTAACCCTGGAATTTCATCTGGAAATACATCCGGAAATTCACAAACCACTGTAATATCTTCTAGTTTCACGGGCGGTTTCTTCTCACTAATAAAAGCAAAGTAGCCTTCACAGCCACTCTCCAAAAGCTTGACAGCATCCAATGCTGACACAAGTCCGGACTTAGATCTTTCTCTTCGTACACCCTCGAATATTACGTTCGACTTAGGCTCCTCCACCTTAAAGGTGATCGTCTTGTGGAAGCAATCCACACAAGCACGATATTTCGTGAGCCAATCCATTCCGAGGATAACGTCAAAGTCTTGCATCACGAGGGTGATCAAATCTACTGGCATTAGTATATCTCCGATTTGAACACTACACTTGGGGTAGTAGGTATCACAAGCGACTCGTGTACCCACCGGAGTAGCCACCATCAACACAAAAGGAAGCAACTCAGGCGGTTGCTGTAAACTGCTAGCAAAAAGAGGTGCCACAAACGAGTGTGTGGACCCCGAATCAAATAGAGTCCTAGCTTCTTTGGCACAAATCAAAACGGTACCTTCTACAACATTGCCGGCTGCTTCTGCTTGCTCAAGATTTGCTGCAAAAAGTTGCCCAGCTTGTTGTGGTAACGGTCTAACTTGCTGACGCTGTGGTCCTGGCCTTCCTGGCTGAGGTCGTTGCTGCTGCTGAGGTCTCGGAGGAGGTGCAGGTAATGCCAATCTCTGAGGTGGGGCTGGAAGTGCTGGCCTGACTGGTTGCTGAGGATATGGTTGTTGTGGTGCTCCATAACCACCCCTGTTCCTGGGACAAGCTGCTGCTCGGTGCTCAGTAGATCCACAAAGGAAGCAAGCACCGGTGTTTCTCCAACACCTCTCAGTAGAGTGTCCTTTTCCACAAGTTTGACACTTAGGTGCATTCGAGCCAATGACTATACCCTTTTGTTTCTTATACTGGAAATTCTTTCCGGAGTGAGACATACTCCGCTTTGGATCCGCATTTCTTTTCTTTATAGCCATCTCTTCTGCGGTGGAGGCCCTATCAACAGCATCTTGGAAAGTTTCAGGCCTCTTGTACATGATTACGTGTTCCTCGTACGCAGGATGGAGCCCTCCTACAAACCGTTTCACTTTCTTTTCTTCGGTATCCACTAAGTCCTTGGCAAACTTGGACAATTGAGTAAAAGTGTGGACATATGTTGCTACTGTCATCTGATTCTGCTTGAGGGAGATAAATTCTTCTTCTTTCTTCCTATACATATGATCCGGTATGAACTTGCGACGAAACCGTTCTTGGAAAGTCTCCCATATAGTGGCATTTGGCATATCTATGTACGCATCCTTGACAGATTTCCACCAGTCCTTGGCGACTCCCCTGAACATTGAGGTAGTGAGAACTACCCTCCGCTTGTTATCACATACTACTGTCTCGAAGACATCGTTCATATGATCCAACCATTCATCTGCTTGAATAGCATCTTCTTTCCCTTGAAACTCTGTAGCTCCTCTTTTCCTGATCTTATCGAACAATGTAGTCGGGTCATTTTCTTTAGATTGAATGACCACTTGAGTGCTCGGGTTCGTTTGCGTTTGACCTTGGCTGGCCATCAATACTGCTAAGTGCTCGTTCGTCTTGGCCATTTGTTCCATCAAGACCATCATCCTGGCTTCCATTGAGGGAGGGTTATCATTGTTGGACTCATTGTTTCCACCGTTAGTCCCACTCCCGGAACCAGATGCCATTGTCCTGCAAAACAATTGTAAGAGTTAGGACAATATGCTAAACCTATCCTTACGATACTCACACTATGCACAACATGCTAACTATAATTGCACAATTATCAGTAACTAGCCTTGACAATTCTCTACGCATTATCGATTCTAACGTATTCTCACAACGTTTCTAATTGTTTCTAAGTCTTTTAAGAAGACTTTCAGGGCTCTGATACCATACTTACGTATGTCACATCCCGGTCCCGAAATCACCCTGGCCTAGGGTAATCCCCGAGGTGTGTCACACGTACTCCCGTATATTGTACCTGTCTCGAGTCAAATACAACATACGAAGGAGAGAAAATTGACTAATCCACATGTGAGAACACATAACATTTCATATAGCGGAAGTCGTTATGCATTTATATAAGGTATCAAATTCCATCAAGTGCTATTAAACATTTAAGTTTTATACAAGGAAGTAAACAAATATATACATTCAGTTTTACAAAAGAGGGATCAATAAAAGAATCCCTGTACAACCATTTCAAGAACCTATACATCCACTACCAAAAGTATGTTCAAAAGAATTTCGTATGACCATAGGAAAAGAATAGTCACACGAACTGTGGTAATTACTAATGTAGTTCGCGCTCCGAGGAGATCAATCTAGACTGGCCCTGGTTCTGGCCACTCTTCTAGTCCTGCTGGTACCTCCTGGGTACCCTCCTCTCTCTCCTAGGCCTCTTCAGGGCCGGGAGCTGTATCTGCGTCTGTGACACCAAATGTAGTATCTTAATACGACGATTTCAGCAAGTATAAGCACAATAAGAAATTACATAATGTTGCAACTTTGAAATTAATACGCGTAAATTAGTGAAGAGCAATGATAGTATCGCTATGCAAATTGTGCATGAATTAAGTATGCTGAGGAATCAATAATTAAGAAACCATACAAATGTGGCTACTACTTAAAGCTCATCCTCTCAAAGAGAGCGAAATCTTGTTGGGATGTCACCAGCGGCCCGGCCAAAGGCTAACTGGCTACCCGGTTCTGGAGTTCCGGTACTCCAGGCGACATACTGCAGTAGTCTCTCAAATACGAACCCAAGTGCTGGCCCCGTCGGGCGTCACAGGGTCGAAGCTAGGTAGTGCCGACTCAATCGAAATCAAACGAATCGAATAATAAGTGGACTCGAGTGAGTTTGTATTTCACATCATTTCTAAACGAATCAATTCAATCCATATCTCATCATATCATATACTCACTCAATCCACTTTTCTCATGATTTCTGAACAAATATACCACATATAGTAAATAGTGGAGGAAAATAAAGGAAATAAAGCTATTGATCTCACAGGATCTGAGAAATGAAATAAACTTATTTACTTATAATGATTGAACTGTCAAATGAAAATATATTCCAATATGAAATGCAATAAGTCAAGGAGTCAATGAATCTTACTAACCATTTCTAACTATTTCTGTTAGTCTCTTACCATCCAATACAAGGTAAGTTTAGCAACCCAATGTATTACTACATTACTAGGTGTCACCATTTATGAGAAATACATTAAGTTCCTAAACTAACCCTCAGGGCATAATGTTAGACTCATAAACATCCATTAGGCCAATTAATAAGGTTAACGGTTCCATTTTAAGGCCATAAAGTCTCTCAAGTTCTTAATTTCCTAAGGGAATAAGGGTAGGCACCTTAAGTATCCATTTGGAACATTTAAGGTGGGTTAAAATAGGCTAGGGATAATAGTTTACCCAAAGATTGAGGTCAAAAGGCAGTCTAGTGCATGGCAGTGGGTTCGCTCGAGCGGACCCAAGTTCGCTCGAGCGGACCCCTTTCCAGAACCTTGAAGGTTCGAGCGCATTTTATTCATCCGCTCGAACGGTTGGTTCGCTCGAGCGAAGTGTCCAGTTCGCTCGAGCGAACTGTCCAGAACCCTGTTCCGGATTTCCTTTCCTTTCTATTTCTCCTTCCCTTACATTCTTCCTCCCACTACTAAACCTGCAAAAGAATGGAGCCTCCATGCTCCCATTCAACATATAATCACAATAATCCATCCATTTATTTCCATAAACTTGGAATCATCTAAAACATCCATTTATTAAGAATTAGGAACATTGAATGAATATCTCATGGAGTCAATAAAATTAACAAGAATGTAACTCTTATCATACATATACTTGCCTCTATTTTAAGCTTTTCAAACTCTTTTATACTCTTGGTGTTCCAACCCTAAAAATCCCCAAATGTTCAACCCTAACACAATATACATGGAAAACACATGAATATGGATACATGCCTAACATAAGGGCCTTTTTACTCTAATACAACTCACAAATCCAAACAAAAAGGGTTTGGGGCCTACCTCTTGTAATAATTCCGAATTTGAAGATTGGAGAATGAATGGTTCCTTAAATAAGAGGTGGAGAAGATGAAGAAGAAGGAGATGAAGAGGAAGATGATCTCCACACTTGCTTTTACTTCCTCACTTGCACAATTGCTAGAATGCTTGGAGAAGAGGAAGAGACTTGAAAGGAAGAAGGGAAAGAGGCTTTCTCTCCACTACCAACATGAGAAATGAATGGAAATGCAATTGGTTTAAGTGATAAGGATGGGCAAATTGCAGAAAAGCCCATTAGTTGTGTACAATTCCAATTTGAGTCAAATGATGGTCCATTTCCTCAACGAGTGGTCAAATGAAGTAAGGTTAAATACGAAAATCGACGTGCTCAACGAGATACACGCGATGACGCCAAAATGACGTAAAAACGATGAAAAACGAGAAAATCTATAATTACGGAAAAGTCCTTGACTCAATCCAATTGAGTCAATTCAACTCTACTCAATTAATCAAAACTCAAGACTCAATTTAACTCGGTCTAAGAGACTAAATTAATGATTTATAACTAAACACGATTAATTAAACTAAATCCCCATTAATTAGCATTAATGAAGATTTAATTGGGTTGGGGTGTAACATGGATGCCATTAATCTTATGCACTCTACCATGAATGAGGAAAATCTCTCCAGATTGGATGGATCAAACCATTTGATTAGTGGCTTACTTATCGATGGTTGATCGTAGAAGCTAATATTATCACACATTAGAAACTAGATAATTGAGGTTAAGTTGTATTTGTTTTCTGATATGATACTTGAGCTTCCCATATCAATTGTTGGGTGAATCAACACGCAGGCATTTGCTTTAATTTCCCATGCATACATGTTCTAGTATAGTTTGAAGATCACTTAATCACACATAATGGAGAACTTGGGGGTTAAGAGTGAGTGATAATAGATAAATCTTCATCGGAGTCTATCAAATGACTTCCCATGTGATTGAAACTGATTACCAATCTAACAACTGCAACCAAGTGTGGGTCTTTTTATCTCCACTTTAGGCCCCTTTGTTCTTCCACCCTTTTAGGAATTCTTTGGTGTAATCCGCTTTACTATGAATAAACAGGAATTTAACAAAAGCGCCCTCCCTTCTGTAGATTTCTTCACTAGGTCATATTCTATTATAGCCTTCAGACTTCTAACAATAGAAATAGCAAAAAGATTATAACAAGTCCATACCTGTAATACTCGCAGGTTCACTATATTAAAAAGGAATGTAAAAGGGCGACGCCAGCCTATTGGTCTTACCCCAAATTTCGGGCCAATCAACTATTCATGCTGGGCTCAACCATTATTCTATTAGGCCTGTCGAGGTTGGCAAAGCTTGTTTGTTGTGCATTTATCACTACCCAGTTAGTCCAGTATTTAGCTCTATGTAATTTACCGTTTGAAGTACACAACTGAGCCCAAACCTAACTCAGTCACCCAGGGTTCAGATTCTTACTTTTCATTTGAGGGTTGGGTTTAGGTGACATCTCCATCCTAGCTAATTGAGTTTGTGTTGCGCCATACTCGACGTTCAACCAACTGACCCAACCCAAACTCTATCCAATACTTTTAATTGTACTTTGACTAAATAGCATAACAATAGTTTTATAGAGAGGGTGATGGCTCGACTACAATTATGATTAAATTATGACCGGAATTCGCAAAGCGCGTGTCCCGTGACCCGAACACCCGACTTACTGGGCTCTGATACCACTTGTAGGATTTTACACCCCATTGAGCTACCACTTACCGTAAAATCAATTGATAATAAAAAACGGCACAACAATAATTTTATGGTGAGGGTGAGGGCTCGACGTCAATCATGATTCCTCAAGAGCGAGGGTGAATGTTGACCTCAACAGAGAGTATGCATTGACCCTTTCAATATATCATTTACAACTAGACTAATAAAGGGGTTGACTCCATATTAAGCCAATGGAAGTGAACCACGGACAACTTTGCCAAATTTAACCAAACCGAGCCCAATGGCGGACATAGGACTTTCATTTGGATGGTGTGAGCATTAATGGATTGATTTGGGTATTGTAGATAGTCTACTATACCTGTTGAGTCTCGAAACTACACTCTGACATATCACTGCCGTATCTATGTCTTATTTTGAGGCATCATAGGTTGCAGTCCTCAAACCAACACCCAATGGCCAGATTATCTCAAGTCTCCTTTTAACCCACAGAAGTTGGCTTGCAACAATTTGAGATGGTGGGATTGGCCCACCATCAAATTGATTGCATAGCTTTTACACATTACTCTCACCATTTGGCCTCCAGTGTTTCATCATGCCTTTTACATGACCACTCCGATTGTGAGCCTAACTTCAGTTGGCGGAAAATTCAAAATAAGATATAAATTCTAAATAGTTTGCAAAAACGGTCACATCTTCTTCTTGGGGATCACAATTCCGTCTGTGGATCCATCACAATCACAACACATTCCCTTTGAGTCCGTCGGTGAGTCTGTCGGTACCAATGGTCCACTAGATCAAATCTGACATAATCTCTTTCAAAAAATTTTATTGTACAAACTGAGATTGAGAGATCGTAAGGCTTGAGTTGATTGTTAGATGGGAGAAGATGTTGATTTTCTTTATTGAATTTTTTTTTTTGACGGTGATAATTGTAGAAACTCTATGATACCATAAAGGATTTCAAGAATCATTTCTTTCCATAAATCTCACAATAACATTCAATTGAGAATTGATCTCAATTTATACAATGAAGAACAAGTCTAATCAACAATTATTTAAAATTCAAACTACCTAAAATCTCTAACAAATCCTTATCTAAAATACTAATCTCTAACAGGTTAAGTGTTGGACAAAGATAAAAGAGGAAATGATGGAGTGGAGTTGCTTAATTAACCAGAAAGTAGGATGGATTTAAGAAGAAAAACGAACATGACAAAGGTGCTTTTGTGAGAATGCTTATGCTGGTGCTGTTAAATAGGAAAGATGCATTATTTGTTTATTAGAAAGTTTAGCATCAATCTTAAAATCTGGGTAGGGCCCACCTTTGTGTGATCCAAGCCCATCATTTTACATGCCCCTAAAAATGGCGTAGATTTCACTTGAACAGTAGTTATACAAAGTCAAACTGATCATATGTATTATTTACATAAAAAGTAATCTTCAGCTGTAAAATATGAGGGACTTTTTTTTTTTGACCAAGCAAGTGGGCTGGCCCAAATCAGAAATAAATCATTAAAGAGAATTTCCAATTCTACCCTACCTAGAGGTCAATCCTCGGACAGCTGGGTGAAAAGCAAGATTGGCAAACCACTACTTTCATCCAATCAACAATGAAGTAAAAATATCACATAACTACTTCATTCTTCACTTTTTTTTCTTTTTTTTTTCATCCAAACAACAATATATATAAAATAACTGGCCTGCTTTTACTCCTTCCTTGCTGCTACTTTTGCCAAACAAATAAATAGACCCAATACTCGAACAGGCATTCCATGTTAACCATGTGAATTGACTGCCAGAAAATTGCTTGTAACTGATTTTACTTCAATTTATGAAAAGAAAAGAAACAAGAATAAGAGAAGAATGGGTGCAAAAAAGTAATAACCATCGACTGAAATTGAACTTTGGTTTGTTTAGGACCATCTTATATATACAATAAACTTTTGCTTGGCAGTACTGCACAAGACAATTTGTAAGGTGATGGTTGTTTGTTTTAGGTGAGAGAGTGATGGCAGTCTTTAGACTTGTGGCGTTGGTTTGAGTTTGTGGTTTACCCATGTACCACAATTCAGAGTGATGTTTCTGTCTGTGGGATCCAGTTTCCAGAGCCATGAAATCTAAGTTTTTTTTTTGATATAAGGGTAATTGTATTGAAGAAGAAAAAAAGAATACAAGAATATTCCTCCTGAATTGGAGGTGAGCAAAAAGAAAAAGAGAAAAACAGAAGCAGCAAAAGACAAAGCTGGGAAGAGCCATATCAGAGGCCTGAGAAGAGGAGCAGAGAACATCTTGCAGGGAGCAAAACCAAAAAGAAAGATACAAACAATGATCACCAGGGAAACAGAACCTCAAAACAGGGAGATCTTAGAACCAGACCTTATGGAGAAAAAACACTGGCTACTGGCCACCTTCAAAAGGATTGAATTCCTTAATTAAAGATAATTAAGTACCTGGGCAATCTGTAATTTGCATTGATCTTAGGAGGGAGCAGAGTTGCTGGCTGACAAAAGGCTTGGAGATCTTCCTGAGAGTGTTGGTGAGGTCTTTTTGCAGGGTGGCTATGGTCTGTGAAAGAGGAGGGTGGCGGTTGTTGAAGATGGCTGCGTTCCTGGCCTTCCAAAGAGTGTAGATAACTGACAGAAACGTAGAGGCCATATAGGATTTGCCAGTTGAGTTGTTTCCCCTGGAAAGAGAGAGCCAAATGGAAGGAGCAGAGCATAGAGAAGGCTGCTGGGCTCTGGCTGAGTGGATGGTCCATCTCCAAAGGGACTGAGCAGTAGAACAAGAGAAAAAAATGTGGCCTACTGAGTCAGATCCTTTGAAGCAGAGACTGCACCTGGAGGCCAGGGAGTACCCGAGATGTTGGAGATAGCTTTCTGTAGGAGTGCGGTTGAGCATCAATCGCCAGCCAAAACAGCTGATTCTAGGAAGGGAAATGCCATTCCAAATCAAGGGTAGCCATTGGAGAGTGGAACCTCTGGATCTGAATGCATTCCAGGCGCTACTTTTGGAGAGCTGGCCATTAGTGGAGTCCTTCCAGATGAGCTGGTCTCTAGCAGTGGAGTTGGGGGAGAGAAGAGAAGATGCAGAGGAGAGCCAGTCTTGGATGTCTGGAGGTAAGCTCAGAGGGAAGTGCCAAGATCCTGAGAGGGGCTGGAAGAAGGAAGCAAGAGGTTGATCCTGAGGGAATTGCTGATTTGGGAAGACAGTAGAGAGAGGTTTGTCCCCAGACCATGTGTCGTGCCAAATGTTGATTTCTTTACCGTCTCCGAAGATCCAGGCACTGCCTTGATGGATGAAATGAGCAAGACTGCGAATTCTTTTCCATATACAGGAGCCATAAGGGGTATTAGTTGCATTCCATATGGACTGGTCCTTGAAGTATCGAAGCTTGAACCAAGAAGACCAAAGGGAGTTCTTTGTGGAGGCTTGCCAACCCAGCTTAATGAGGGAAGCGTTGTTGACTTCAGAGATGCGTTTGATGCCTAGACCACCTTCCTGCTTGGGGAGAGTAACTTGAGACCAGTTGACATAGTTGATTTTGGAGGAGGATGCTGAGCCCGACCATAGAAAATGCCTCAGGAGACGCTTTATGTCTTTACAAATGGAAGAAGGAAGGGGGAGAATGGAGGCACAATGTAAGGGAATACTGGAAAGGACATGCTTAATAAGGATAAGCCTACCAGCGAAGGAGAGGGACTTGGCTTTCCAGGCTGATAGCCTAGAGTTAATGGAGTCCAGCAAGGGAAGGAAATGGAGGCGTTTAGGAGTGCCAAAAACAATAGGAAAACCCAAATACTTGAGCTGAACTTGGCATTCTGGCAGACCCAGAATGGAGTAAATTCTGGCTCTCTTCCTGATGCTGCAGTTACCAAGGAAAAGCTGGCTCTTGGTGAGGTTAATGTGCTGGCCTGATGAAGATTGGTAGATATCAAGGAGGTCTTGGAGAGCAAGGACACCAGAAGTTACTCCATTCATTAGAATGATGATGTCATCAGCATATAGGAGGTGACAGGGGGTGTGGGGGATTGGGGAGAGGGGAAGGAGTAAGCCTTGGGAGTGGAGGTTGTGGAGATGAAGGCTGATGATTTCTTCTGCTAAGATAAACAGATATGGGGAAAGGGGATCTCCTTGTCTCAAGCCGCAGGAGGAGCTGAAGAAGCCATGGGGGGATCTATTGATCAGGACAGAGCATTTAGATGTACACACACATTCCTTCAAAAGAGAGATCCAGTCTTCAGAGAAATTGAAGAAACGAAGAGCTGAGAAGAGAAAAGACCAGTTGAGCTTGTCAAAGGCTTTTGTTATATCAAGTTTAAGGCAAAGGGATCCTCTACTGAGCTTGGATTTGAGTCTTTGGAATAACTCAAAGGTAAGGGCTGAGTGGTGGTGAATGGATCTACCATGGATGAAGGCTGCTTGATAGGGGGAGATTAACTTGGGAAGAAGAGAGGTGAGCCTGGAGGCTAGAATTTTGGATATGATTTTGTAAGAAAAGTTCAACAGACTAATTGGCCTGAAGTCTGCAAATGTTGTAGGGGAGTTGGATTTGGGGATGAGGGAGAGAAAGAAGGCATTGGAGGCTCTAAGGATTTTCTTGGATTGGAAG
Organism: Cinnamomum chago; assembly: GCA_038049695.1. Classification (NCBI taxonomy): domain Eukaryota; kingdom Viridiplantae; phylum Streptophyta; class Magnoliopsida; order Laurales; family Lauraceae; genus Cinnamomum; species Cinnamomum chago. Next base: position 61,207,074 of record CP142457.1, read on the forward strand.
AAATGTTGAACAACTGAGGTTACTGAAATTCCTATGATATCCCAGGTAAAAGTGTAGAAGTGGCCATTGAAGTCATCTGGGCCAGAGGAACTGTTCTTCTTAAGAGAGAAGACTGCTGATTTAATTTCTGAGGGGGAAGGGATTGAAATTAGGAAAGAATTTTCAAAGTCAGAGACCTTGGGACTATGAGTCTGGAAAAGGATAGGATTAAGATGACAAGCATGGGGTTTGAAGAGGTTGGAGAAGAATTGGACTGCTTGGTCTTGGATGATGGTAGTGTCTTCTGTTAGGCTGCCATTAACTGATATGTGGTTGATTCTATTGAAGGAGCCTCTGGCTTTGGCAGAGTTGTGGAAAAAACTAGTGTTCAGATCACCCTCTTTAAGCCAAGAGATTCTGGATCTCTGTTTCCAATGGATTTCTTGGGCTTTAAGGGTTTCATGGAGATGGAGATTAGCATCTAAGAGGGCTGTCCTATGGGAGTCAGAAGGGTGGGAGTCCATATTTTGTTGGCATCTCTGGATGGAGTCTTCGGCAACCAGAATATTATGGTGGACGAGACCAAAGGTATTCTTGCTTTAGGATTTTAGAGCTTGCTTGAGAATTCTGAGATTTTGGGCTAGGATGAATTGAGGGTTCCCTTCAATATTGACATTCCAGCTGGACTTAACCACATCCAGGAAGGAGGAATGGAGAGTCCATTTATTTTCAAATTTGAAGGGGGTTGAGGGGGCTGGAGGAGGAGAGGAGTGAGTTAGAAGGAGAGGAATGTGGTCTGAGGATAGTCTAGGAAGATGGTGGACTGTGGGATCTGTGAAGGTGGATAGCCAAGTGGGGTTGACTAAGGCTCTGTCTAATTTTGCAGCCACGTAGGAGAGGCCTTGTCTATTATTAGACCAGGTGAATTGGCTGCCAGTAGAGGGGGTGTTGGAAAGACCTGCTTGCAAAACAGTAGTTTGAAAATCTTTGAGAGAGGATGGGGTAGACTGGCGGATACTGAGTTTTTCATTGTGGGCAAGGATGGCATTAAAGTCGCCAAGGACACACCAAGGCAGGGTGGTAGGAGAGGTTTCAATGAGAGTTTTCCAGAGATCCTTCCTAAGGGATGAGTTGGTGGAGGCATAAACTCCAGTAATGAGGTAGGAGAGGCTAGATATTTTATTAGAGAGAAGCATGGTGAGGTGTTGAGTGGAGGAATTAGAGACAGAGGCTATAAAAAGGTGGGAGGACTTGGAAAAACACCAAAGGTTGGGAGGGGATAGAGGAGGGGAATTGGAGTGGAAGGTATCAAAACCGAAATCTGAAAGGCCAAGAGAGTGGGTGGAGGAAAAGGCTGACATTGGTTCAGAGATGAAAATCAGGTCTGGGTGGTGGTGGCGGACAAGGTTGACCAGAGCTCTAGTGGTAGGGAGATTGACTATTCCCCTACAATTCCAGTAGAGGATCTTTAACATGGACGAATGGGGGGGGAGGTGCGCTTGGATCTAGACCTCCTAGTGATCGGACCAGTACCTGGGGTTGAGCAGGTTAGTTTCCCTTTGTGCTTGGGAGGGGGCCTGTAGTTGATAGCCATTGAGTGCTGATGAGCCTTGACTAGAGGGGGAACCATTGTGGGAGTTGGAGCAATGGGAGGGGTAGAAAGAGGAATTACCAGAAGAGGAGGGGCAGGGGGAGGAGGGACTAAGTTTTCCGGAATGAGAGAGGTAAGAGCTGCCTGAGGGAGGAGAGCTGGAGATCCTAGTTTGACAGGGGAGGAGGGATAGGGCGAGACTAAGGGATGGTCAAAGCCTGGGGGGGGGGGGGATATAGACTTCCTATCTAAGAAGGTCTGGAGATTGCGCCCATAAATATAAGGATTGGAGACTGGATCTAAAAAGGAGTGGTTTTCCAGAATTTCAAAGGGATTGGAGGTATCTATGATTGAAGAAGTTGATTTTTCAAGGATGATGGAGACTACATCATATGGAAGATCATTGAGGGAGGATTTAGGCAGAGTAGGGGCATTAACTAGAGTGGGGGGAGGCTTGGAGGGGGATTGTGTAAGGACAGTAACTAGAGGGGGGAGGCTTGGAGGAGGTTGAAGGAAGAAGAGAATGGGAGGGAGGGATAGACAGAGAAGGAAGTGAATTGGTGATGGGAATGTGGTCAGGGGAAGCTGGTTTAGAGCTAGAGAGAACTTGGGTGGCTAGAATGGGTTGAGAGTCAACCAGAGATTGAGGCTGAGAAGAGGAGGCTGTTGAAGACGAGAGTCCAGGTTGGGAGACGGGGTTAGCACGATTGAAATTACTGAGAGATTTGGTGGAGCTGGAGGTCTTCTGGCAAGTAAGATTGGAGTGGCCGGTTTGGAGACAGAGGGAACAGGGGAGGTGCTCGTAAGTGATAGAAATGACTTGCTTGCTGTCTCCTTGCAAGTCTACAAGGATGGAATGAGGTAATGTTTTGGATAGATCCAGGTTAATCAGGACCCTGGCAAAGGTTAGGATCCTTTGGGAAGAGGTGATTTCGTCTAGCTTAATGGGGTGGCCTATGGAGTTAGCTAGAGATAGGATTATGTGTTGGCTCCAGCAATGGTAGGGGAGCCCAGAGAGTCTCACCCAAACTGGAGCAAATGAAGGCCAATCTGATTCGTCTTGGCCAGGGGACTAGGAGAGGAAGAAAATTCTCTTTCTGTCTAAGAGCATGGGGGAGAGGCCAAGGAGGAAGGACTTATCTGCAGGAGAATTGAGACGGAAGATAAAATTACCTTGCTTGGTGAGGGAGACAAGGCAGGGTCTGGAGAGGGGCCAGTGCTTGGCTTTGGCTTCAACCCATTCGAGAGAGGGGGCGCCTACCTACAAACTTGCCTATAACTGCGAAGGAGAATGATTCTTTGCTGGAGGAAAGCATGGACTGGGGTATCGTCAGGGAAGGTTGGCCATTAATCCAGGTGGTGGTGGGGGGGGGGGGGGGGGGGGGGGAAGGTGGGAAAGGGAGAGGAAGGTATTGAGGAGGAGAAGAGGTTAGCAAAGGAAGGGGGGTATTGGATTGGAGGTTGATGGTGGGGACCTGAGCAGGGCAGTGGAGGGAAGGACGAGGGGACCGCGATTTGAATCGATGGAAGGTTGGGAGAATGGGTTAAATCTGCAGGGGGGGGGGGGGGGGCTAAGAGAGGTGAGGAGTGGGTTCTGCTGGGGGAGCTTGGGATAGGGTGACAGATGGGAGAGGCAGAGTGGGAGGAGGAAGTTGACCTGCTAAGGGGTGTGAAGAGGTTAGAAGGGGTGTGGAGGCGGGAAGAGGTTGGGTTTGAAAAACTAAAGAGGGAGACTGGCTGAGAGAAAGGATCTGACCTGGGGGACGAGACTGAGAGGAGAGCTGGCCTACCAGGGGAGGGGGGATGAGTTGGAGCTGGGCGGGAGCTAAGGGGGTTTGAAAAGCTGGCTGGGGATTCTGAATGGGGGGGGGGGGGGATTTGAGATAGGATTGGAGGGGGTCGGGGAAGGAGAGGGGGGAGGCGAAGGTGTGAGGGCTGGAAGGGAGGAGATGGTGGAGAGGGAGGGAGCTCTGGGAGCATTGCCCTGGCTCCGGGACACCAGGAAAAAACGATGCCCTAGCTCCGGGAGACAGGGGCGCTTGGAATGGTTTAAGGAACTTCGAGAGGCATGTTGCGGAATGGGGTTCTTAAAAACTCATCTAGTATGGTAAAGGATGAAATATAAGTTAGTAGACAGACAATGGACCCCTCAAACATGCCACATGTCCTCTTCTAAATAAAAAGGCCATAGGAACTCAAGAACTGTTTGATAAGGGGAGATGTCTAGACTGAAGAGGATCAGGACAGCGCAAGAGCCGTTTGATGAGGGGAGTTTCTTGCTTGAATTCGAATTGTTGTGGATACCAAGATTACTCAAATCCCTGCTAATGGATTCTCCAGTGAAGTCACTTATTCAATAGAGAGAGAGAGAGAGAGAGTTCTGGAAAGTTCTTTTTTCTTAAAAGAATAGAAAGTCTAAAAAGAACCCTTCAACTTCTGTAATTTGAAATGCTTGGACCAACCATATTATCTAAACGTGAAAACCCTAGACTTTCCCATGAATCAGGTCTGGGAATTAGGTCGAATTATGCTAATTATCATAGTATAAAAGTCAACCCTGTACGAGGAATTGTTCATGTTTAAAACCTTCCACGTGATCACCTCACATCCTGGAAGTGTCATTTCTGATTTCTCTCTCGATCTAAATTGGTGGCTCTCAGTGTGACCAGAGGGGTATTTCACCTACCTTGAATCATATGAAATGTATTATTAAATCAAGGTTGGGTCCATTACTCTTTGTCGTCAATATGATTAATCTTTCTGTTCCAAGATGGCTAGGCATTTAAAATCCTAATCAACTCTACTAGTTTCTATTGGTCAATTAAAGATTTTCATTGTCTTGGAAACTTTATGGGCGTATTCATGGTCACGGTGAAACGGATCAAACAAACAAACAGTTTTAGATCACCCCAATAATGGCTTACAGGTAAGATGTGGAGGCTCAGCCCAAACATGACCCCTTTGTTAACGAGGCTGAAAAGGCCAACCTGAAACAAACTTAAAAGTTGATAAGATTCAAACTCAAACCTGGTCGGAGTATATTCGGTTGTGAGTCACAATGCAATTAGTTAGAAAGACACTCAATACAAGTTGGCGGACCGAGTTCGGAGCTGTCCAAAATCTAATGAAAGACAATGTCGAATCGGCTCTAAATTTGCACTATCTAGCAAAGGGCCTACAAATTTAGATGAAGATTCTCTTAAAAATTATTTACACCAAAAACTCGAGCTGTTAATAAACCACACACAATAATATATGTTAAGAGGTCCTTTTGAACAGAAATCATTTGAATTCAAAATCCAACAACATGTTAAAAGTTTTGTTAGCCATTCGAAACCGAGCAAAACGTTTAGGTAAACCATTAAACCATATGGGTGGGTCTGCTACTTTCCGGGTCCCTTCCAAGTCCATACACGTGAAATGGCCCAAAGTCAGTCAGTCACAAAACCACTTGTGAAGACTTCCAATCTTTACTCTCTTTTTTAATTTTCTCAGTGCACGAGGGTCTTTCCTTTGACCGTCTACTTTTCTGAAATGGATTGGGACAAGATATGCCTCCTGATAACTCGACTTGCCGTGACACTTGTGGTAAATAGGAGAAGAATCATGACTGGAAAGATAATAGGGTTTCTTGTCGTCCTTTCGAGACCCGAATCCACGAACGTGGGCTTAAAATGAAGCCACCAAAGTCCCATCATCCATCTTCAGTCAAACGTGGATTGCGATTCTGACGTCATCGGTGCACCTCACTAGCAACCGATCTGCTTTTGACTCTCCCCTCCCTTGCATCCGAAGAAAACTACAGAATTGCCATTGGTTTTTTGGTTCTTCAACTCCAAATTACAATTCAATCATATATATATATATATATATTTATATTTATATAATGCAGGCTTTCAGTTCTTTGAACTAGAATAATCCCTATGGATTTAAGAGAAAAAGCCGAATAAAATTTCCCTATAATACCAGTGTGGTAGTGCAGTTTCAAACCCACAACCTCTGAATATAAACTATGGTCTTAAGTCAACTCAACTATCTATTGGGATTTAAATCATATTACTTTTCAGTTTCCAATGACCCATCGGAAGATTCTTTGATGTGGTTAGAATCATCCCATTAATCTGATTTTAGAACAAGATGGAAATCTAAATCACCCAATGACCTTTTTCTATTCTTTTTTTTATTTCAATCAATGTAAAATGATTTTTAAGTAAATAGGACTATGGATTTCTTCTGACGAGCAGCATTGGTTTTCTGCATAATCACACTGAGATTTGGAAAGCACAAAATTAGTAACTTGTGGAAAAGTACTTTTGCTTTCCACACCTTTTTCTTTTAGAATAGTAGCCATACACACAGGTATTTTTTTGTCATTGTGATCCAACTCTCCTCCTTGTCCTTGATACGAGCACATTGCAAACGACCAATACATGATGGTTATATAGTCTAGATTGATAATTGGTATCAATTATCTACTGGCTGATTGGCTTTCACATGGTTTTAAAACATTGTTGAAGATATATATATATATATATTTATTTATTTTTAAATTTTTTTTTTCTTTCCAATCATGAAAACAAGAGGACTGAAAAAAGGGCTGATACTGAAATTGTGTTCCACATCACAAACACTTAATTACGTTTCACCTTCATCTCATCTCACATCGAAGTGAAGCTCGGCTCAACTTGGGACATTGATAACCCTAGGTCTTGGCATCCATTGCATGAGGCGATGACTGATTCTAACTTGTGATATAAGAGCATCCAGTCACAACCGTACACACGTCGCTTGTAATATGTGGCCTTTTGCTTTTGGACTCTTAACACAATCACCTCAATTTTGCATTCATCATTTATGATGAAAAATGATCCAGTGTGACAATATTCGCCACCAAGTACGGTGCATCTGAAACAGATATCGGCCATTGGTGGAACCTACCAAACTCCATTCAAACAGTTTAATCAATTATTATGCTCTACTACAGATTAGATTCTTCTGTTTGTATAGAAAAAAAAATAGAATAAAGTGAAGTTCAAACTTAAACAATTTAAAATCTCAATCCTATTATGTTTGAATGAGTTCGGCCACATGTAGGGTTGAGAATTTAATCTATTAGGGTCAATTTAACTTCAATTTAATCTATTTTGGGTTGAGAATTTAATCTATTAGGGTCAATTTAACTTCAATTTAATCTATTTTTTGCCTATCCAAACAGGGCTAAGAGTTATGAATAAAGTTTATAGTAATTATATTATGTTGTTTGAGTAGTAATGCCTCTTGAAAATTGCCATTCAACCCCACCATGAATATAACTTGGGATTTTTACCACATGGGATATAAAAGACTATGAATTTCTCAAAATAGTATTGACCAAAACTATATCCCAAATGTGAGTACTATACATGAGACCCTAAATTCTTTTTCCAATTCTACCTATTTTGTGTGATATTGCACGATCTATGCGATATCGCAAAAACTGTTGGATCTCCCTCTTACATTTCTCTTCGTTTCCATCTCCTAAAGTACTAAACCTCATTTTTTTTCCTGCGACCTTCCCATTCCTACGACTTTTTCGATTGTTAAAAAAGGTTCCAAAAAAGTGTAGTATTTTATTCTCTTCACCTGAAGATGATTCATGAGAAGCAGTTCCCAAAAAGGGTACAAAGACCCCAAAGTTTTACATGGTATTGATATTGTGGATCCATCCCTTGTCTTCCGGGTAAATTTATCACATCAACACTGTAACCAAATGGAAAAGAAAAAGGAAAAAGAGTTGTGAAGAGACCTTGAGATACTTTTGGATAAATGGAAGAGCAACGGAAAAACCCTATTGAAAACTCTTTTTAACGATGGATAAAGTAGTAAGAATCAATAAAGTCATAGGAAGTAATGGATGTTTAGTTCTTTAGGAGGTGGAAATGGAGGAAAATATAACAGGGAAAACCGATTATTTCCACCTTTAGTTTGTGCGATGTCGCACGGATTGTATAATAATGCACAAAATGGGTAGAATTGGAAGAGGAATTTGGGGCCCCATTTACAATGATCATGTTTGGAATATAGTTTTGGTCAACACCATTTTGAGCAATTTATGGTCTTTTATATCCCGTATGGTCAAAATCCCATATAACTTCTATTAAAATGAAGTTTGGACATGTCCAATCACTAGAAAAGTAGTATGAAACATTGGGGTTTAAATTATTCTTGATAATTTATTATACACCAAAGATTTGTGATTTATCTACCCTATTAATTCTCTTTACTTTATCATTTATTAAATGTCACCCAAGACCCCATTTCTCCTGCACCATTCTAAAAGCAAAAGGCCATTTTTGTAATAAAGTGAAGAAGCAAGTTCTAATCTAATAAAAAAAGTCACACAAGTCAAGGCCATCAACAAATGTTTCCAAGATCAACAAGCAGAGGTCACACCTACACCTCTCGTTCATCTCACCTACGTCTCTCCTTTTATTATCACCCATCAAACTCCTTCCGTTCCTTATGCTTCCCTACAAATAACAAAACCAACTTACGTTTTCCAGCATTTCACTTCAACTTGTCTACTCCATAACAAACAAAAGAATCCATTCCAACATGAAAGAGGAGAATCAAGAGATGTTTCCTTCCTTGAATCAATCTCCTGCACCAGAAGGCGAGCTCCCACTCAACGAAAATGACTCACAGGACATGGTCCTATACGAGGTCCTAAACGAGGCCATGGCCATGAGAACTACCACCATCTCATCATCTCCAGCCAATGAATCAAACCAAGGTCGCAGGGGGATGGAGCCTACCCACAGCATCCGAAAGAAGCACTACAGAGGAGTCCGGCGCCGCCCCTGGGGGAAATTCGCGGCCGAGATACGTGACTCAGCGCGCCACGGTGCTCGCATTTGGCTCGGCACCTTCAACACGGCCGAAGAGGCGGCCATGGCATACGACAAAGCCGCATACAGGATGCGGGGAGCTAAGGCACTGCTCAATTTCCCGGCTGACCTTGTCATCGCCGCTTCCTCGTCGACGTCCTCCTCATCGGGCTATGGCAGAAAGAAGAAGGAGGCGGCGATATCGCCTTCAAATTCGATACAGAGCTCAGGGGGATCGACGGGATCGGAATTATTGGAGATGTTCCTAAAGTAATCAGAAACAGAGGAAGGTGACAAGTCTTCTACATGTCATCCATGCAACGTTCCTACATAGATGGAGTAACTTCTTCTTTGGGTGTAGGACTAGGATCTCTTTCTTGGAGGCCCTTTTTCTTGTATATATATATATATTTATATAAGAGGACTATATGGAAGGTGTTTGCAGTTTGGTTTCCAAGTTACTATAGGTAAAGTACAAGGGCTACTATTTCTCATCTGTAGTTAAGTAAGATAGGTGAGACAGGATTGTATTCGATTTGGGTGCTTTTTATTTTAATGGAGGGTGGTAAGAATGTTAAAAAAAAACATTGAATTCGTGAAGAAACTTTGGTTTTTTCATTAGAGAATTAATGGACTTGTTGATGTAAGGATTTCTTTTGTTTGTTTGTTTGATTAGTAAGCTTATTTATATATTTGAATTCGTAATGTTTTTTTTACATGTGATTACATTTACATGCCCACGGCATCCTTGATTTTCATTCCTGAAGTTCTCACTGGAATTGGAAAGGAAAATGAGAGATTAATTGAGGAAGAGATGGGCAGAGAGAATTCAATTATTTGCTTCTACTCAATGAACTTGGGATAAGATTTTTCATTTGTTATTTCGATGGGTTTGTTTGATATTCTGTGGAGCTGAAAGCCATATTGTCCAAATTCTAATGTAAATTAAGGCCATCTTGCCAGTGAAAGAATTGAAAGGGAGATGCTTGTGGGAAACTTAACAAGCGGTGTGTTGGAAGAGAGAAGTAGAAAAGGGTTGGAGAGTGTTGCTTATCATTATTTGAAGAGGATTTGGTGAGTTCCAGTTACTGGGTGGATTGTATTAATTAAGATTGGCAGACCATGGAAGTGGATTGATGGCCCACAACTGCTGTTGCTCTGTTCGAGAAGGTTCCAGCTTAGGTGTACCTTGTTTAAGGTATTTCTGTAGGATCCCTATGTCTGAAGCTGTGGGGACATACATTTTTAATTGCTCTTGCGGCCATCTGCTTTTATCACCACCAGAAAGGTACTTTCCTATGTGGTAAATGGTTATGTCCACTTAAACTAAATGTAAGCAAATATTGATGTTTGCTCAATTGGTTAGACACATGCATAGTGTGTGGATGCATGAGTTTGGGTTCCTTGTAAAGTAAAAGATGGTTAAAAAAAAAAACCAATCTTTACTCTCACCATTAATTCACTGTCTACCAAAGATCAGATTTAGACGTCCTATATGAGGCCACATTTAGACAGCTAAATTGAAACTCCTTCAATATAATGTCTGTTTACTGAATGGTTCTAATCAGACAGTTAATACTGTACTACAACTTGATTGAACTTTTGATATAGATGACTAATTTGAAGACCTTCCTTTCAACTGGTGAGCAAGAGTCCTCAACATGCCAGTGCCCACATATATATATATATAGTTGGTAGAGAACCAATAGAGGGAAGGCTCAGGGATCAATAGAATGCCCCAAAACTTAGGCCTCCCTGTTGGTGAATTGATTTTATTTAATCATACCTATTCGAGTTTCGACCAAAACACCAAGAAAAGTAAAGACTGGATGATAACTTTTAACATGCAGAGTTAGAAAATACATGGCGTATATTGACATAAGAATTTGGAGGTTGGACGATGTGACGCAGAGGAAGGCGTCTATCAGTATCTAGTCATCTTCTTAAAAACAGAGTATTGTTTGACGTTCATAGTCACTGAATTAGAGGCTTCAAATAGTAATGGTCAACAAAATTAATTAATAACCAGCTGCCATCATCTCAAATTATTTTTAAATTAATAACCAACGTGACTAGCAATAGTGGGTGCAAGACAAAGCATGATGTCTTGAGATTTTGGTCATTCTTCTCTTTTCTTGTTTGAATGTCTATATGAAGGTTGAAAATAGTTACAAGTATTTGCACATGATGAATTAATAGTTACATCTGTGTGGGGCATTTCTTAATGTGCAAGTTAAGCAAAGGCTGATAATAATCCCTGCTTGTGATCCGTTTCGGCTGCGTGCGCCTCGGCATGAACACTGGAGCGCTTGCCGAGACCAGCACTGACGGCCACCGTCTCGGCAATATACTGCATTAAAAAGAGATGTGCATCTCGGCTACAGCCGAGGTGATGAGCTTGTCCGAGACGGGTACAGGTAGTCACGCTTGACATTTAGACACGTGACAGGATTCGGGCACGTACTGATGGGACATATACACCATCCAAGCCGTCAATCCTCGCCAAATCTCTGACAGAGCCACATCCAATGGCTGCAGCCGTATCAGGACAGGGCCCAAGAAAGGGTCCGATGGGACCTCAGCCGCCAACAAGTCGAGGCGAGGTCAGGCCCAATGTGATTGGCATTTAACGCAGCATGAGTTGATCGAACCCTCATTAAATGCAATGTGGGCTATATTGGACCCTCATCAATTGCTCTATGGGCTAACATGTCCTTAGCAGTCAAATCAAGAGATCCACTAAACAAATATCCGAAATCTCTCTCATATAAGGGGGGGAATCCAACCAGGTACGCACGTTTTCATGCATGCAACCATCCAAGCACTACGCTTTCTTCTCCGACCAGTTTCCTTGCATTAACTTAGGCATCGGAGAGCCATGTGCTGCCCACCGCCAGGGTCCTTTGACTGCTTCTTCTTTTTCCCTTTCAAGTCCCAGAAGTGATCAACTCTCTCCAGTCATTTGGATAAGTCCTCTAAGGCTCCTTCTAGTCTTGTAAGTTGATATTTTCAGCACTTACAACATCTTTCATGTAATCTACTGGAATGTTCTTGGTGACCCAATTCAGCCCCTGATTAGCCTCCCATTCTTATCATGTTTGATGTTTAAACCGTGCTCCATCTGAAAAATCATAACCAAAAGAAGCTTTCACAAAACCTGTTAAAGAAAAAGTCTTCATGTAACTAAATCTTGATAAGAGTAGAGACCAGCAAAGGTTTTATCAAAACTATGTTTTTGAGATTCTCTGTCAACAAACATTTTACAAAAGGAAAATCTAGAGATTATGGAACGACTGTTGCTGTGCCTTTTTATCAGAATGATAAGATTAAAATGTGCGAATCGAAAATTTACAGTTCGATGAAATAAAAGCATTTAAGAGAATACAATAAGGAGAATTCAAAACCAGAATTAACAATTTGTGAGATCTGATTTAAACTTTTTAGAGCCATAAAATGGCATTTTTTCTACTGAAACAACTTATGAAACCATTTAAAGTACAGAAAAGAGAAATTTCTATAAAAGCTTTATTAAATGGTCAAAGAAGGCCAATGAAAGGGTGATGCATGATGAGAGGGTCCAATTAGGGACAAAATCAAGTTACATTACAGATTATACTAGACTTGCATGAAGAGGTGCTGAAAACATGGAAGCTGACCGAGTTCTTGTTAGAATTAGGGTGTACAAAGGATAAACATGGGGCCCAACTTTACCTTTTCAGTTTAGTTATGAACTATGTGATAGATTTTAAATTTTAAATTTCTATATATTGTATGTAACCTGTGTGGTGCTATTTAATCGATCAAGAAATTCCTTTTTTTCTTCACATTAATTTCTTTAAGTTTCTTTCCCCATAAATATTTGTTTTGATAACCAACAGAGTTACAAGAGGACAGTCACTATATGTTTCCACATGAGATGCCTTGCCCTCAAGCTGTTAATGAATTGAACAAGAAGTCTAGCAAATAATAATCTGATAGTTGACACCAATCAAAATTTGAGACAGTCAAAATCCCTGGAAGATTGCGTTTGCGAGCAGTATCAGATTTAGCAAAAGCGATTGCTTTAATTGATTGATGAAGAGATAAAGGGCCATCCTATTGCATCCGTGGTTACTAATTAAGATTCATGAATGATTTCTTCAACTATGGAAATAAAAGAATCATGCAACATTCCACCAATTCCTCAGCCAATCCACCTAACACTAATCACCTAAAAAAAAATGAATCCTTGCCACAAACTGGTCCAGGCCATCCATGGCTAATTAACTAGATGGACAACTGCCCAAATGGAATTACAATCTGATTTCACAATAAATTTACACAAAATGAGCACCTACACCTGTCAAAAAGATGAGAGCAAGCTCTCCAGGAAGTCGTTCCCAAGGTCTTGCAGCTCTATAACCTCTCTCTTCTCACTCTCCAACATCCAATTCCTATCCAAGCACCCAAACATCTTCTTCAAACTCTCATTACATTCCCACTCCCACTCTCTTCTCCTTTTCTTATTAGTACCAGTAAAAGATACCTGAGCTGGGCAAGGAAACCACCCACGTGCCATTTGTATAGAATCATGAGTTCCTTCCATCCCCAAGGCCTCTGCAACTAGTTGTAGAGGGAAGTTCAAGTATGTCCGAGGCCCTCTCATACTCAAAGCGGCCTTGTCATACGCCAAAGCAGCTTCTTCAGCTGTTGCAAAAGTCCCAAGCCAAACTCTAGCTCCTTTCCTCCTTGAGTCCCTTATCTCCGCTGCGAATTTGCCCCATGGCCGCCTCCTCACCCCTCTGAAATGCCTCCTAGCTACCTTCTCTTCTCTCCCTGATTTCTCTGCTCTGGAACTCGTTCCTTCTATTAGATATGATAAGATTTTAGTCAAAATAGAATTTTGACTAAGTTTGATTTAGAACTTAGAAATATGTTTGAATTAGATTAATTCTTTTTTTTAATCATACTCATGAATAAATAAGGATATTTCTCACAATGAAAAAATATAACGAATAAAGGACAACGTTTGTTTGCATGGAATATATAGAAATTCATGCCCTACGTTGAAAGGTGAATATCCATAAATGAGCATCAAATAGCCTTTCCAGTTACATGTATTGAAAGAAGGGAAGATAAGAAATCAATACTCAGCCACCACCCTAATAATTAAAATCCTAGAAAAGTCAAAGGTCCTTCTGCATCTACCTCAAATCCTTCTCCCCTCACTCTTTTTTAATAATCTTTTTTAGATCATCAAATCTTGTGTATTCAATTTCTATATATTCTATGTATTCTATGCAAATAAAAGGGCCCTTAACGAAATGTAGTGCTTTGAGTGTTCATCACCTTCCTCGCCGCTGGTTGGTGTTGTTCCTTCAAGCATTTCCTCCCAACTCATTGAAACCAGTCTCCCAAGGCTTGGAATCCTCTCTAGCATCCTCGTCGACCCTGCTCTTCCTTGGAGAGGAGGGAGCTTCCCCCATGCTTGAGAAGATGTGTGTGTCTCCCCTGCTCGTTCTTCTGTGTTACCAGCGATAAAATTAGCCCATACGTTCTCTAAGAGCATGTTGGACGCTGCTTGGTGCTCCAATTCCACTGCCATGGCTTAACTTGTAAAATCTGACCCACCTTTGATATAGGGTGTGGAAGGTGGGTGGGTGGTGGTATTTGAGGGAGGTGCCAGATGGGTTCTATGGATTCGAACAGCTCATCTCTGTGACTTATCCACAAATGTGAACCGAGTAAGAGGATTGCTTCAAAAGCTTCTGACCAGCTTATTTCATGGAGGACATTAGGTTGGAAACAACATATATAGAGTGTCGAAAAGCTTCTTCTGTTGACTTGTATGATTGCAGTGATCATCGTTTGGGTTATATATTGTAGTAAAATAGTCTATTTAATGGTTGTGTAGTTTGTTGGCAATGAAATGTCATGTGTTTCCTGTTACCCATGGATCAAGAGGATCAAGAGGAGAAGAAAACAACAGTTATTTTATAATGTTTTAGGTGTTGCTGCACCCACAAGAAATAAGTTGTGTATTTGAGGTAAGGATAGGGGGGATCCTTGAGGCTATCAATTATTGCTTGTGGGCTAGTTAGTTTTAATGGACACCTGCAAAAGCTTCAAAGTGCTGCTCTTCCCAGAGTGTACATTTCTGGAAGAAATCTTTTGGTGGGATCTCAAATCCATGGATTCAGCAGTTTTGTTGAGTGCACACATTTTTCGTGAAAAAGTCACGGGTTGGATCCATCACCCTTGCACTTAAAAATGACAAATTCCAAAGATGACGAATTTATGCCAAAATACTTTCATGAAGAATTTCTGCAAACAGAGAGGCAAGAGGGCCCAAAATTTTTGGAGAACCATTCATCTTCTTAGTCATTTGATAAGAAGGGCCACTACACATTTTTTTTCTTAAAGGTGGCCACTAATGGTATTGTCTTATTGAAATAAACACAATGACAACAGTCTAATTTATCTAACTATTCATGTTAATGGTTCTTGGGCGTTTACACCCACACACAAAAACAGAAAAAGCTTAAAAACAATAATAACTTACTAAAATGTGATCATTGTGGCTTGTGTGCGTTAATGAGAATTTGAGCCGGTAAAAATGGGCGCTCATCCTATTACCTCAAGCCTTACTTCAAAACGAGTTGGTCACAATGTAAGATTAAGCATATAATTAGATTTTTAGTCAAAAAAAGTATATAATTGATAATGTGATTAATGAATTGATATTAATGATATGCTTAATCCTACATTGGGATCAACTCAATTTGGAGTAAAATTCTTGAACATCATATAAATATTTATGATAGGTGTTCTTTTTGAGTGGCTCAAAACTTCATTAGGTGGACCCCACTGTGAGTTTTGGTCCTTCTAATCACAAGAAGTTTGTGGAAGATAACTCGATATTGGAACTCTGCTTCTATGGATTGGCGGGGAATGAAAATCATGCACTACTGCCTTGTGCATGTTCCCATTGGAGAAACTTCCGCAAAAAGTGGATGTTTTCATTGTTCAGTAAGGCAGTGATGTATAAAGTCATATAATACACATTTGCATAACCTATGTTAGGGCAATTCTGATAGGTCAATAAAAACACATACCTTTGAAAGATACATATTGATGTTCAAAATTTCTAATTAATTCAGTGTCAAGAGGAACCATACACGTATACAAGTAAACACTAATCATATGGAAATTTTGTGAAAAAGGCTTATTTTTTAAAAATAAAACTTGAAAGAAGTTTCATAAAAACCATATTTAATATGCTTAGTACAAAATATTTTTTTAAATAATATAAAACACTTTTCAAGAAATAAACTTCAAGACACAGTTTATTGCACCTGATTGTAACTTGGGGTTTATTGAGCACAAGAATTCCTTTCTTCTAAAAAGATGGAAAAAATGGTCTCTTCCAATCTTGTGGCCTAAGCATAGCCAGCTTGGGAGGAGAAAAACATCACCCTATTCATTGAAATTGCATACTGTAAGTGCAGAAATAATAATACTCACAAGATCAGGATGCCTCTTAGGACTTACTCAATGCATGGAAAAGGTAGCTGCGACGGTATGAACCTGAAAGAGGAGAAAGACAAAGGTCAGAGGACCCTGGCTCTGGGCAGCGCAGGGCTCTCCGATGCTTAAGTCAGCAATCGATCGGAGAAGGAGAGGAAGAAGAAGAAGAAGAACTGAGTGTCTATGTCAGAGTGCTTACCCCTTTCTCCCTTTGGCTCGTGCCTTATATATGGAACAGTCTGGGGTGAATGCCAGTGGGCTTGGTGATGTGACCTGGGTCACATTAGCCCACAAAGTCATTAATGAAGGTCCATCATAGCCCTCTTTGCATTTAATGTGGGTCCGATCAGCCCACACTACATTTAATGTGGGTCCGATCAGCCCACAATGCATTTAATGTCAGTCACATTGGGCCTGATCTTGCCCTGATCTGGTGGTGGCTGAAGTCCCATCAGATCCCTTCCTTGGGCCTAGCCACGACAAGGCCATGGCTGTTAGCTGCAAGCGCAATACTGCATTGCCGAGCTTGCGTTGCCGAGACTGAACGCTATGCGCGGCCGAACTGAATTCTGTTTGGCCGAGATCAGCTCATAGTGCCGAGACCGATATGGATCGGATCGTAGCCGAGATCAAGGGACGTGGTCCCCCATGCAGTAGCTAACCGAGCACACCCTAGCCGAGACTAAGAGAAACTGGCTCACGAAATGGGCCCCCACACAATAGCCCCTCAGTTCTTGACCTCTAGGGCTTTCTCAGGCGCTAGGGTTAAGAGCTGGACCGATCTCCCGAGACGGATAGTGCTTGCCTTCCATCTGCCTTCTGGTCAAGGGTTGTGACTCGTTCGGCGCCAGACGCCGCCGCTGCTTCGTCTGCCAGAGATAATAAAGAGGGCAATAAATGCGGGGCTATGATTAGTATGGGAAGGCGAACCATCATCGCAACAGCGCCACGCGTTATTGCCTGGAAGGCTCTCTTGTCTTTTCGAGGGGGCGTGCGACGCAAGCCGAGGCGAAGTCTCACGCGTGTCCCGCTTCGAATTCCGGAATGGCGCCCATTCCTCCCCTTTATATTCACTTCTGTCTTCTCCCTTTGTCATCTCTGCAAACGAACCTTGTCGAAGCTCTGCTAGAACCTCTGTTCGCCGGAACCTTCACTGCCAGAACCACCTCCGTCGCCTCCTAGCTTCGTCCAGGACTTCCTCTAGGACCAGTGAGGGATCAACGGCCTGAGTTGTGATTTCGCCCGAGTCTGTGAGTCTCTCTGCCTCAATTCTCTTCTCTTCCATTTTGTATTTCTGACCTAAACCCCTCCTAGGATCTCCTCCGTCCCTCAGGTCCTTCCACAGTTCAGACCCCTAGAGATTGTTAGGGTTCTTTAGATTCAGAGATGGGGATTTTCACCCATTGGATAGATTCCCAGTCGGGCCTGGCAACTCTTAGGAGAGTCTACATGATCCCAGACGATGTCCAGATCATGGCAGCCGACCCCTCCATCTACTCATTTCGCAACGGCTGGATGCCGTTTCCCCTGATAGCCGTGATCGAGGGTGGGGTCAGATTCCCCTTGGCCCCCCTTCTTAGGTCTTGTTTGGAGACCTGGAACCTTAGCCCCTGTCAGTTAATGCCCAATGGGTATAAGATCATCATGGGCATCGCCGAGCTGAATAGGATTCTAGACATCAGCCTCGGCGTCCATGATATAGAGGATATATATGACCTCTGCAAGTCTAGGGAGGCGGGCACCTATTATCTTCGCGTCAAGGCGAGGTGCCAACCCCTCGTCACGGCGCTGGAGGACTCCAATAAATACGCCAGAGATGACCGCCTGCTCGTCTCGGGAAACTGGGAGTTCGGCGAGACCGAGACCGAAGCAACTAGGAGGGTCCGCATCCCTCGACGCCTCGGGACTCCACCGAGTAAAGACCTAACCCCCTGGGTTTCCGATTTCTTTCTTATGTTTGATTTCTGCTGCCGGAGCCTAACTCGGCTGTTTTTCGCAGGCCTTTCCGAACGCAAGCGCGAAGCCCAGCTGAACGGTTGGAGAAGGCACTCACCTTGGCTGAACAAGGTGTACTGCTACCACGGCCACCACACAAGAGCTGCCTACTCTCTTCTGAAGTACGAGCCGAGATACGTGTCATATACACGGAAATCCGGCAACCCGGAGAGATTCGCCCCCGATCTAGCAGAAACCAGCGGGACCGTCTCGGTTGCGAGAGCGTCCGCAACGTTGGCCGTGGTCACGGGCATCCCGCTAAGGGAAATTGAAGAATATACCTCCGGAGCCGAGGTAGACTCTCCGACAAGGGAAGTTGAGAACTATTCTTCCGGAGCAGAGGCCGAAGCCGACAATATGGAGAGGCGCAGGCCCGCGTTTCAGCCGCGGAATCTGGCGGACACCGTCCTCGGTGGCGGTAGACAGGCTGCCGCACCCCGCACTGCCCCGCCCTCCTTCGGGGCCATTGTCCCTGCCAGAGTTGAGGCCCGACCTCCCCCAGACTCGGAAAGCGAGAGGCCGAGGAAAAAGGCGAAGGGGAAGGGGCTGGATCAGGAGGAGCGATCACGGCAACGTTCGCCCCAAGCTGCGAGGGAGAGGGCAGTGGACGTGGTGCCCACTCCGGCAGTTCCTCTGGTGGAGAGTCGTTCCGAGCCCCAGGCGGCAACGTCCTCGGGTGCCGAGCCGGCCGAGTTCAGGCCGGACATGGAGCTGAGGAAGGGGAGGCCCCTAAATGCTGAGGACAGACTGGTGGGGAGCCCGGATGTCATTGCGGCGCTCAGCCGAGCCTGTGCACTCCCCAGGGACATGGAGAGGCACAGGTCGGAAGACTCCCCCCTGCTGCTTATGAGGACCATACAGCATTCCCTCGCTGTAAGTGCCCGACTTTCCTGGTCACAGGTGTTTCTGTTTTTTGATACTTCTTGCTTTCGTGCTGAGTTTTTTTTTTTTTTTTTTTTTTTTTTTTTTGGCTCCGCTGCAGGCTGTCCAAAGGCTCCAGATAGTCGCTGAGAGAATAACGGAGGAGGACAACCGGCTGGCCCGCCTAGCAAAGGAAAAGCAGAGAGCCGAAGCCGAACTGAAGGCGGCCAAGGAGGAGCTGAAGGCGGAGGCGGCCAAGACTGCAGAGCTCAATGCTCAATCAGATATAATGGCCAGCGACCTCTGCAAAGCAAAGTCAGAGAGCTTCGAGCGGCAAACGAAGCTCCAGGCAGAGGAAAAGAGGTCGGCGGGGTTCAAGGCCGAGCTGGAGCTGGAAAGGAAGGCGAAGGAGGAACTTCTTGCGTCGAAGGAGGAACTCCTTGCATCGAAAAAAGCCGAGGTCGATGCCGCCTTCCTGGAGGGGACTGAGGAAGCTGCGAAAATTTATGTTGATCAAATCACGGCACTCAGCCCGAAGCTGTACCGACTCGGCTGCAAGGCCGTGTTGAAGAAGATGGGGGTTCCTGCAGATGATCCGATATATCAGAACCTCCCCGAGCTCGGAGACGAGCCCCTGGATGAAGCCCTGGCCGAGACCCCTGCCACTCCGGCCGAAGTCCCTTCCGAGCCAACGCCTGACCCCGTTGAAGCTGCTCCTCAAGCCGAGGCCGCCGTGGTCGTTATCGAAGACACAGAAGCAGGGCCATCGACTTGACTTCCTCTTTCTTCTTATAAAATGTAGTCTTTGTTTCAAACTATTTCAATGTAAGCTCCAGTGTATGTATCAATGTTATCAATGAAAGGCTCTTTCTCATATCTGTCTCCTGTGTGGTGTGGCTTTTATTTGCTTTCCTTTGTACGCTTTCCGTGAGTGTTACGAGTCTGGGTGTGAGTTCGGACTAGAGTGGACCGGTTAGATTAGGGTTCTCTGTGAGCGCTCTGACCCCTTGGAGGCCTCTTTTATTTCGGCGAGACCAGAGAACCGTATCGGACCTGTCAAGGCGATGGTAGACTGGGTACCATCATCGAATGATGCCGTTTCGGCTGATCTAGGTGGCTGAGTGCCAACCACAGCCATGGCCAGTTCGGCTGCTCGTCTAGGCGGCTGAGTGCCAACCTTAGACATGGGCCGTTTCGGCAACTCATCTAGGCGGCTGAGTGCCATCCTTAGATATGGGCCGTTTCGGCAACTCATCTAGGCGGCTGAGTGCCATCCTTAGATATGGGCCGTTTCGGCAACTCATCTAGGCGGCTGAGTGCCATCCTTAGATATGGGCCGTTTCTGCAACTCATCTAGGCGGCTGAGTGCCATCCTTAGACGGTCTTCCATACTCGCACCATTGTCGCTGTCACATTGCCATTGATCATTAACTTGCCCCGAAACGAACGTAGTTCTATTAAATCCAGAAGCACTATACAAACTAAAAATAGAATTTCTTGAGGTGTGACGCGTTCCATGGTCTCGGAAGAGGCCGTCCTTCCATGTCTTCAAGCCGATAAGCTGACCGTCCAGCAATGGAAGTGAATTTAAACGGACCATGCCAATTCGGCGCTAGCTTCCCTTGATTCGGATCTTTGTCCCCTGGGAGGGCCTTCTTGAGGACCAGTTCTCTTACAGAGAACCTCCTCTCTCTGACGTTCTGGTTGTAGCCCCTGGCTAGCTGCTGCTGGTAGACGGCTAGCCTCACTGCAGCTGCCTCCCTTCGTTCGTCCGCTAAATCTAGCTCCCTGGCCACATTGGTTTCGTTCTGTCCACGGTCAAAGAGTTCGGACCTCAAAGTGGGGAGGCCGATCTCCAGAGGGATGACTGCTTCCATGCCATAGGCGAGCGAGAAGGGGGTAGCCGAAGTGGAACGCCTCGGAGTAGTTCTGTAAGCTCACAGGACGCTCGGCAGTTCTTCCACCCATCTTCCCTTTGCTTGGTCCAGCCGTTTCTTGAGCCCATCGAGGATCACCTTGTTGGAGATCTCGGCCTGGCCGTTACTCTGTGGGTAGGCTGGAGTGGAATAATGGTTTCGGATGCCGAGCTCCTGGCAGAAGGTCTTGAAAAGTTTAGAGTCGAACTGAGTTCCGTTGTCCGAAACCAGCGCTCTGGGAATGCCAAACCTTGTGACGACATTCTTCCACACAAAATTCTTGGAGTCTCGCTCTGTGATGGATGAAAGTGGCTCTGCTTCAATCCATTTGGTGAAGTAATCTGTCGCCACAATAAGCCATCTCTTGTTCCCTGGGGTTCGGTGGAGCGGGCCCACCATGTCGAGCCCCCACTGGGCGAATGGCCACGGGCTAGAGAGCGGGCTGAGATCCTGCGCGGGCTGATGGAGAGAGTGTGAGAACTTCTGGCACTTCTCGCACTTCTTCGCATATACCTGCGCATCTTTCTGCATATACGGCCACCAGTAACCCTGGCTGATGGCCCGGTAGGCTAGGGACCTTCCTCCGATATGGCTCCCGCAGATTCCTTCATGTATCTCGAAAAGGAGGTCCTCGACCTTACTTGGATGGACGCACTGGAGGTACGGTCCCGAGAACGATTTCCTATAGAGCTTGACCTCGGGAGATAGCCAGAACCGAGCTGCCTTGAATCTGACCCGGTGGGCCTCGCCACTGTCCTCGGGAAGCCTGTCGTCCCTAAGGTAGGTGATAATGGGGTCCATCCAGCTCGGGCCGAGACCGATGCATAACACCTCCCGAGGTGAACAGAGCTCAATGCTGGGCGCAGCTAGCGATTCGACTTCGATGCTCCTCTTTCTTCCTGCCTCAACAGCGCTGGCCAAGTTTGCAAGAGCATCTGCGTGAGAGTTTACTTCCCTGCCAATCTGCTTGACTTCGGTCGTGTGGAACTGAGAGAGCTGCTTCTTGGCCAGGGCCAAATACGCGGCCATCCGGTCGTCACGAGCCTGATAGTCCACAGTCAGCTGGTTTGTCACCAACTGTGAATCGCTGAAGACCACCAGCTGTTGAGCTCCGAGGATATGGGCGCTATTCAGTCCGGCCAAAAGGGCTTCATACTCAGCCTCATTGTTTGACGCCTTGAAGTCTAAGGTCAGAGCTTGCTCGATGACCAGTCCTTCTGGCGATTGGAGAACAACTCCTGCTCCGGCTCTTCTCGAGGTGGAAGATCCGTCGACGAAGACCTTCCAAACTGGGGTATCGGCATGGCATTGTGATTGTTCCGAACCCGCAGGCACCTCATGCTCCTCACCCCCCAGTTCGGTGCCGAGCTGGGTTGGTGCCGAACTTGAATCAAACTCGGCGAGGAAATCCGCCAGAACCTGGGCTTTTATTGCTGTCCGTGGCTGATATTGAATCTCATACTGCCCTAGTTCGACAGCCCATCGGGAGATTCTTCCTGAAAAGTCAGCCTTCTTGAAAACAGCTTTGAGTGGGTGCTCCGTGACAACCACAATAGAATGGGTTTGAAAGTAATGAGAGAGCTTTCGCGAGGCGCTAACGAGCGCCAAGGCGAGCTTCTCAAGAGGCAGATACCTGGTCTCGGCATCGATAAGGGTCTTGCTCGTATAATACACTGGTTTTTGAACCGTGTCCTCTTCTCGGATGAGGACTGAGCTGACCGCATGATCCGAGACCGCCAAATATAAATACAGGGTCTCCCCATGGGTCGGGGTTGACAACAACGGCGGTGAAGATAGGTAAGCCTTGAGCTGCTGCAAGGCATGGTCACATGCTAGAGTCCATTGAAATTTAGAATTTTTTCTAAGAAGCTGAAAGAAAGGTCGGCACTTATCTGAAGATTTGCTAATGAAGCGATTCAGTGCCGCGGCCATCCCTGTAAGCTTCTGAACCTCCTTGGCCGAAGTGGGACTCTGCACTCTGAGGATAGCCGAGATCTGATCTGGGTCTGCCTCAATGCCTCTGCGCGTAACCAAGCTGCCCAAAAACTTGCCGGAGCCAACACCGAAGGCGCACTTCGAGGCGTTAAGCTTCAGCCGGAACTCCTTTAGAGTGGCGAAGACCTCGGCCAAGTCTGACAGATGATCCCGCGCCTGCCTGGATTTGACCACCATGTCATCGATGTAGACCTCTACGGTTTTGCCGAGCTGATCGTGGAACATCTTGGTAACGAGCCTCTGGTAGGTGGCTCCTGCATTCTTCAGTCCGAACGGCATCACCTTATAGCAGTAGGTTCCCCTGGGCGTGATAAAAGCTGTTTTCTCTTCGTCTGGCCCAAATAGTGGGATCTGGTGATAGCCGCGGTAGGCATCGAGGAAGCTCATTCTGTCGTGCCCGGCCGTGGCGTCGATCAACTGGTCGATCTTTGGTAGGGGAAAGCTGTCCTTGGGACAGGCTTTGTTGAGGTCGGTAAAGTCGACGCACACCCTCCATTTGCCAGTCTTCTTCCTGACGACCACCGGATTGGCCAACCAGGTCGGGTATTGAACCTCTCTGATAGCGCCGGCCTCAAGCAGCTTATCCACTTCCTCGACGACGGCTTCGGTCTGTGGGACCCCTGTCCTGCGGGCTTTCTGCATCACAGGTTTGTGGTTAGGGTCAACATTCAGTCTATGACACATTACCTCGGGGTCGACGCCAGGCATCTCCTGCGGTGTCCAGGCGAAGGCATCTCTGTTCTGCACCAGGAACTGGGCCAGTTCGGACCTCTCTGGCTCTCCGAGCTGGCTGCCGAGCAGGAAGAACCGATCCGGGTCCTTTGGGTTAATCCTGACCTCGGCAAGTTCCTCCACGCTTTTCCTACCTGGATCTTGGCCGAGCTCATCCAGCCCCTGCTCCAGTTTCTTCTTCATCTCGGCCACATTGACCTCCTTGGGCTTTTGCTCCCCTGGTACCACAGCGGTCAGGCACTGCTTGGCTGCCTGCTGGTCTCCTCTGACCGTGGCGATTTCAACTCGGCCGTTCTTTCCCTCCCACGGAAATTTCAGTTTCTGATGGAGGGTGGAAGGGACTGCTTCCAGGCTGTGGAGCCAAGACCTGCCCACTATAGCATTGTAGGGCGAGGGTGCGTCGATTACCATGAAGGTTGCCATGACAGACGCGCCGCCGGCCTCGACCCTGAAAGTCACCTTCCCCTTGGGGTAGACTGGTTTGGCGCTGAAGCCGATAAGGGGAACTCGAGCCTCCTGCAGATCTTTCTCCGTCAGTCCCATCCTTCGAAAGCTGTCGAAATAGAGGACCTCGGAAGAACTGCCGGGGTCAACCAGGACTTTCTTCACAGTGCAATTCTTCACGCCCTGTTTAGAGCAGTCAAACTTCAGAGTGACGATCAGGGGGTCGTTGTGGGGAAGCTGCACCCCTTCCAAATCTGCATCAGCAAACCTGATCTCGGGACGCTCCCTCCGAGCCCTTTTCTGTGCTGGGCCGAGCTCGGCGGCCATGACTTGCTTGCCGTGAGCGGCTTTCCTGGTTTCGGCACGGGCCTGATTACTCCCCTTGGGCGGGGGTGCCAAATGGATAACGTCAATTATCTTCTCTGTCCCGTCGCTGTCGTGACCCCCCTCGTCTCGGCGCGGGGCTCGGGTGCCGGCCCTGGTTTCTTTTCTGACAAACTCTTGTAGGTGTCCATCCTGGACAAGCTTCTCCAAATGCGACCGCAGTATCCTGCAATCTTCAGTCTTGTGGCCGCCCTCCTTGTGATAGGAACAGAACTTCGTCTGATCTCGTCTAGAAGGGTCGCCTTGCATGGGCTCTGGCCAGCTGAAGTACGGCCTGCTCTTGATCTTATACATGATTTTGTGGATTGGCATCTTGAAGACCGTGTTGACCCCCCGATACGCGTCCTCGGATAGCCTGGGCCTTTTGCTCCTTGCCGAGGCGAACGTCTGAGTCCTTGCTGAGCTTGTAGGCACCCAACTCCTGTCTGAGTCACCTCTTCGTCGCTCGTCTCGCCGAGGCTCATTCCTCGGAAACGGTCCTCCGTCCTTCTTGGGGGGCCTCTCACCTCGGTCTCGGTTTCTTTGCACGGTTCCGTGGCTTTCCCGAGCACGGGCCTGGTCATCCTCTTGAGCAATGTACCGGTTGGCGATGGACATGAGCGCTGCTATGGAAGAGACCGGGTTCCTGGCCAGGTCCTTGCGAAGGTCGCTGTCTGGGAGCAAGGCATTCTGAAATGCGAAGACGGCAACCTCGTCCTTGGAATTCTCAATCTGACTGTAGACCGCCCAGAAGCGCTTGGCGAATTGGGTGACGTTCTCTCCCTGCTTCATCTTCATGGTCATGATGTCTGCATCTGTCTTCGGGAGGACTCTGTAGGCCTGGAACTTCTTCATAAAGGACTGCTGGAGTTGCTGCCAACTCGAGACGGATCCCTCTGGGAGCGCGCAGAACCACTTCAGGGGGAGGTCGCCCAAGCTGGAGGAAAAGACTCGGCAGTTCAGATGGCCCTCGTCTCCCCAGACAGACATCCTCTGAGAGAAGTGTCTGAGATGCGTAGCCGGATCCGAGACCCCATCATAGGTGACGAATCTTGGTACGATGAACTTCTTCGGTAATGGGTACCTCCTGATATCTGGGGAGAAAGGAGAAGCGCCGAGATCAACGGGGTCGCAGCAAGCATTGTTTTGGTCTCGGCCGAAGCCGGCTACTTCCAGGTTGCGCTGGACCGTTTCCCTTATGTGCGCGTCCAGCCATTCCTGATTATGATACGTACCCTCCGGAATGGTCTCGGACGCCTTCCTCGAGTAGCTACGGCTAGTGCTTGAGCCTTCATCTCGGGTTCGGTCGTCCCTTTTCCTGTTCAAGCGGTCCCTCAGATCCTCCTTTGAGGAAGAGATGCGCGTGACACGAGTAACTCCCCTCTCGTGATGTGGCGATCGCTGCTGCTGCCGAGATCGCTGCTGCTGGGACTGCTCCCGACGAGTCCGCTGCTGCTGGGACTGCTCCCGACGAGCCCGTTGCTGCTGGGACTGCTCCCGACGAGCCCGTTGCTGCTGGGACTGCTGCCGAAGCCCCGCTGATCCCGTAGCTCTTTCCAGCTGCTGCTGGAGCCGGAGGATCAGAGCGTCTCTCTCCTCGATGGCCTCATTCTGTGCTTTAATCTCCAGAAGGGTGGAGTCCAAGTCGTCATCAGGGCTGTAGTCTTCATCCTCAGTATCCTCAACGTCCTCCACCCGGCCCTCGCCGTCCTCCGCCTGGCCAGGGGGACGTGATCCATCGACCACTGGAGACTTATCCCGCTGGTCTCCCCCCGTCAGGAGACCTGTAAGCTGCTGGGTGTCTCCCTTCCCGGGAGCGGACTCCGAGCGGAGGTCACGCTCCTGAACGTTGATCCGGATGAGAGCACGTTCAGCGTCGTCCTCCGTGACTGGTTGCTTGCCAGCCCTCTTCTTGGCAGGGAGAAGGGTAGAAGACGGTCCAGTACGCCCTGTCTTGGATGTCTCTCCGCCTTTCGCAGCTCTCCTCGTCATGGTGTTTAGGAATAGGAATAGGAAAGTGTATAGAAATCTTTCCCACAGACGGCGCCAATTGTAAGTGCAGAAATAATAATACTCACAAGATCAGGATGCCTCTTAGGACTTACTCAATGCATGGAAAAGGTAGTTGCGACGGTATGAACCTGAAAGAGGAGAAAGACAAAGGTCAGAGGACCCTGGCTCTGGGCAGCGCAGGGCTCTCCGATGCTTAAGTCAGCAATCGATCGGAGAAGGAGAGGAAGAAGAAGAAGAAGAACTGGGTGTCTATGTCAGAGTGCTTACCCCTTTCTCCCTTTGGCTCGTGCCTTATATATGGAACAGTCTGGGGTGAATGCCAGTGGGCTTGGTGATGTGACCTGGGTCACATCAGCCCACAAAGTCATTAATGAAGGTCCATCATAGCCCTCTTTGCATTTAATGTGGGTCCGATCAGCCCACACTACATTTAATGTGGGTCCGATCAGCCCACAATGCATTTAATGCCAGTCACATTGGGCCTGATCTTGCCCTGATCTGGTGGTGGCTGAAGTCCCATCAGATCCCTTCCTTGGGCCTAGCCACGACAGGGCCATGGCTGTTAGCTGCAAGCGCAATACTGCATTGCCGAGCTTGCGTTGCCGAGACTGAACGCTATGCGCGGCCGAACTGAATTCTGTTTGGCCGAGATCAGCTCATAGTGCCGAGACCGATATGGATCGGATCGTAGCCGAGATCAAGGGACGTGGTCCCCCATGCAGTAGCTAACCGAGCACACCCTAGCCGAGACCAAGAGAAACTGGCTCACGAAATGGGCCCCCACACAATTGCATACAAAACAGAGAAACAAACAACACGTTTCTCCATGTATATCAGCCAAAGGTCCAAGTCAACATGAGATCCTTCATCTCGCAGTAATGACCGTTGCATTGTATATTGATGCTATCCATGAATTCATGCTCTGAATTCCATGAATTTGAAGGATTTAAGCATACGTGTAATTACCATCTGCACTAGAAATCCAGAAAAACACGCTCCCGGGCACATGAATCATTTGAAACTTGATAATGTTTGGTGGCTTAATCGATGCATCAAGACTTTTGAATTTCGTTATGGTTTGCCAATCAAGGAAATGATGTAAGCTCTTAGTTTCAATCTTCTTGATAGAATTCGGTGGGGGTGGAAGTGTGGATCACTGGTTATGTCAATGGGATGAGTTTGGGGTAGGTCTAGGGCATTTAGGCCTGACCTGACTCCCGGTCATCCCTTCTGCTGATGGATTTAGTTTTGGACCCAGCTCATGGCAACAAACTTAGGGTACGATATCAGAACATAGAAGGATCTGATTCCAGATCGATCCTATATGCATAAATATGAATTTCACACAAATAGAAAAATAGGCTTCATATCAGCTTTATTCGGAATATGAGACTTTCAATATTCGAATAATCAGATACCCATTAGTGAATTGTGACCGTTGAAGACCTACCAACCAGTGGCCCACCATTAACGGACCTAGTTGATTATGGGTCCCAAATACTGTATACGATATATATCTATGATAGAGACCATAAGGTACTTCTTTATTGTGTGAAAGAGTGATTTATTCCGTGCCCATAACTAAAGAGGGTGAGAGCTTGACCACAAATATGACTCCTTCAACCGCACACCCACCGTGAACTTGCAAAACGCGTGTCCCGTGACTCGAACACCTGGTAGCTCATCCCAAAACTAATTGGTGATAGGAAACAACACAACAATAGTTTTATGGTGAGTTGAGAGCTCGACCACAATTATGACAACTCAGGAACGAGGGTGGGCATTGACCTCAACACTAAATAAATACAAATATCATAACTACCGTTGAGCCTTGAGCTTGCTGGGAGGCCCACCTTTTTATCCGGATGACTAATAATTCAAGAGCGACCATTTTCTACAAAACGTAGTAAAGGTTGGCCCACCTTTTTATAGTGCAAAGAGAGATCAAGAATAAACAAAAAATGCAAGAGGAAAGCATCTCTTAAATCAAT
The DNA here is from genome assembly GCA_038049695.1 of Cinnamomum chago. Taxonomy (NCBI): domain Eukaryota; kingdom Viridiplantae; phylum Streptophyta; class Magnoliopsida; order Laurales; family Lauraceae; genus Cinnamomum; species Cinnamomum chago. Next base: position 61,235,326 of record CP142457.1, read on the forward strand.
AGTTCCCTGCAACTCAACTGGAAGCTTCTGTTGCATGAATATCAACGCCAATGACCAAAGATTGAGACAGACGAATTAAACGACTCTAAATCAGACATCCAACATACAATGATATCATTAGATAGAGACTTCATCATTAGATAAAGACTTCCCTTGTTTAGATCATCCAGATAGTAGTGAACAGCATGAGATACAATAGGAAAATGCAATTTTAACTAAAAGATCTCATTAGCTACAGATTTTAAAACTTCATCAGCTATGAGCCTATACATCTTTTGTGTTGGATGAACAGCGTCCCAGAATACGTATTGGTTGGGATCTTCACATATGCTCTGCCCCTTGCACGAATCACCCAATTCGAACTGCCCTGTCCCAATACAACCCTTGGAAGATACCCTAAAACCTGCACCCATCAGTTCAAAAAAAAAGAAAGAAATGTCAACTCATTAAGATGATGGATGTAGCAAATTTGTAATGTGTGGATTGAATACTACTAGTTCAAGAGGCAAATTTTCACCCATGCACCCAAGTATCAGGCCCTATCCAAAAGATCACATGGTCGGACAAGCACAGCCTTCAGATTTTCTGGACCAAGGTCGATTAGTGGAGCTAGCAGCCTAGGCTGGATAAGTGGCCTGCATGTGTTCACACACACCCTAACTAGGCCCTTGTTGGGCTGGACTTTGGGTGTGTTTTTAAAGTCCCAGAAGGGCCCAACACATGCAGCACATTACAGATGGCAATGTGTCAGCTTAAAACAGGCCTCCTCACTGACCCGCAACTACTTGGGCCTACTGGGTTTGGACAAGCTTGAGCAGGGCCTAACCCGTTCCATCAATGTGGCCTACATTTTTTGTGGTTGCCTGCTTACCATATTTGGTGGGAGTCTTAATTGCACTGATGAGGGCATTATATATATCACCATAAGCAACTTTGATGCCTAAGGTCGTCTTCAATGCAGATAACTGAGCTTTGAGCTTGGAATTGAATGTTGCTGCTACTTGGTTTAAACTATCGACGCAAGCAGTCGCACCCTTCAGATTCTTGACGAGTGGCATGCATCCAATTGGTGGCATACCCACCACAGCAAATCTTGATCCTCCAAGTCTATGCATTTTCTGATCATTATAAAAAGTGTTTGATATATTAATAACAAAAGAAGAGATGAAAGATGGACTCTCTCTCTCTCTCTCTTTTTTTTTTTTTATCCTTCCCTCTGCTGAGATACTCACACACCCTGGCCCAAGTCCCTTAACCATATATATGACCACTTCACAAACATGATAATATTTAAAAAAATAATGTTGCAAATATTTGAAAGATTGTTCAAACTAAAGATTTCTTGAGAAAACCCATATGGATAAAATGAGATGGAAAACTGTGGAATTAGTTTTTCATGGTATTTCAGATCTATCAATCAAAAGATTTACCATTTAATGGAGAAAAACCGCAAACCCACAAATCTCCTCACAATTTTTTTTAAAGACATAAGTTTGGCAAGTGAATTTAGACTTTCTACTTCCATCGGTATTTGAAGTTTAGGTGGACGTGCCAGATTGAACTCTCTTTTCATTCAGAGGAAAAATCAGAACCTCATCAAGCTTCCTGCGGTGTTATCGCGGACGTTAAATGGTTCACTTACCGTCACCGTGGGGTTTTTCCTCTCCAAATAAATTCAATTTCCAGCTTCAGCTACAGTTGCCACGTGGCAGCTTGCTTGGCAAATTAAAAAGAGTTGCTGGGTGGACCTTTCATTGCATGATTAATTCTGTTCACCTCTGAAGATCTCAGACGGTGACAGATCACTTTCATTTTTAATGAGTCAAACATAATAATAATTAATAATGCACCTAATACACAAACTTCCCAGTCATTTGAGAAGACTCTTTACCCCAGAGGTAACGGGTGGCAATTCTCACTGGGAGGTTCAGCTGTAGGCCAGTCAATAGGATGGGTTGAAACAGGTAGAAAGTCTGGCCTGCCCGTCCCAAGTCTAAAAATACAGGACTTTATAAAAAAATTTGAGCCCAGTGGGTTGGGCTTGGTCTATAATTTTAAAGCCCGGCCAAAATGGGATTGGGATTGGACAGAGAATGCCTAGCCCGATCAGGCCTGGCCCGGCCCGCTCCAAGTTAATTTTGATAAAAAAATTATATTACATAAACTGCCCCTCACTAACAATAAAAAAACAGCTAGTTAGGAGGGGCATTCTTGTAACTGCGCCATCCATCTCTTTTATAAGACGATGCAATGGGGAACCCTAAAAAATCCCACACTAAATCGCTCTTAGCTCTCTGCCTCTTCTACTCTCTGCCTCTTCAGCTCCCTGCTCTCGGTCACGGTTCTTTACTCTCGTCGTCACGGCGAGCCCTCTCACCGTCGCATGACATACGCACGCTGACGCTGTCGGTAGGCCTGTCAATGGGCCTGGCCGGGCCTGGGCTTGGGTTGTCCAATCCCGTTCCAAAATTAGGACGGGTCTGCCAGGTGTTGTCCAATTCCGGTCCTAAATTGAACGGGCTTACATCTAATCTCGTCCCGTACGGGCCCGGGCTGGGACAGGGTCGGGCCTAGGTTTAGCCCGATCCTGGAGATAAGCAAAACATTCTCTAATTATTCCTACTGTCACCAGACACCCGGTGTGAACCTAACTTTAAACCCTCATCTTTTTTCCAGGCTTGGGACCGGCAATGCAATGCAACAATCAACATGGCGGAGTTAAAAACTTTTTTTTTTTTTTCTAGTGACAGTAGAAAATCAGAAAATCAATAGAAATGAATGAGTATACTATAGGCTATATGGGTCAAGTAATGTAGGAATGATTAAAACATTTTTTTTCTGGTAAAAGTAGAAAATAAGAAAACCAATAGAAATGAATGAGAATAAGTATCCTATATGAGTCAAGTTAAAGTAATGTAGCATCAGTTAAAACAACACCTAGTGCATTCCCATCATTATCTAAATCACCATCACTAGTTGGGTCATGACTAAACCAATCTTGGGCAGAAGAGCGATTGAGTGTGGGATGTTTTTAGGGCTTGCAACGTCTTATAAAAGAGATGGACTGATGGAGGGCTCAGTTACAAGAATGCACCTCCTAAATAGTCGTTTTTAGACTGTTAGTGAGGGGCAGTTTAGGTAATATATTTTTTTTATCAAAATTAACTTGGAGCGGGCCGGGCTGGGCATCCTCTGCCCAGTCCCAGTCCCATTTTGGCCGGGGTTTAAAATTATTGACCAAGCCCAACCCATTGGGCTCAAATTTTTTTATAAAGCCCTGTATTTTCCGGCTTGGGCCGGGCTTTCTACCCGTTTCAACCCGTCCCATTGACAGGCCTAGCTGTCGGCTGCCCCTCTCACACCGTCGCACACAGTGCTGAAGTTGCCTCCCTCCCTATCCCTCTTTTTTTTCCCTCCCTCGCCCAGTCGTCGCCCTCTGCCCTCTCTCACCGTCACCCTCCCTACATCTCCCCTATTTTCTATTTCTATCTTTCTTCTTCTCCCTCTTCCTTTTTCTATCTCTCAGTTATGCTCAATATTTCTACTCACAGGCTAACGTCTCATAGATACTGCTCAAGGTAAATTTGTTACCTTTTTTCTTCTCTTAATTTGTGATTGCATGGTTGAGCAATGAAAATCTGAATCAATTAGATTTTCTTTGTTTTTCGTTTTGCCCAATTCTGATTTCCTATGAATGTATCTCATTTTCATTACATGTTTTTAACTCCGTCATGTTGCTTGTTGTATTGCATTGCCGGTCTCAAGCCTAGAAATTAAAAGGAGTAGGGTTTAAAGTCCGGTTCACACGGGTGTCTGGTGACAGTATGAATAATTAGAGAATGTTTTGCTTATCTCTAGAATCGGGTTAAGCCCAAGCCCGACCCTGTTCCGACCCAGGCCTGTACGGAACGGGATCAAATGTAGGCCCGTTCAATTTAGAGCCGGGATTGGACAACACTTGGCAGACCCGTCCTATTTTCGGGACGGGATTGGACAACCCAAGCCCAGGCCCAGCCCATTGACAAGCCTATCCAGTCGATAACCTAGTCTCCACCTCCTTGTATATGTGAGCTGTATCTTTTCGTGCGCGTGAGTTCTCATCACTTCATATGTGTGAGATGTGTCTCTTTGCATATGTGAGTTTCCATCATCTCGTATGTGTAAGTCTCACAATGTTCAAATTAGGGATGTAAAAGGGTCGGTTCCGGTCCAAGTCCATGGTGGGCCCAGAACTGTTAAGGAGAAAGTGGAACCGGACCCGGAATGGTTAAAGGAGAATGTGGAACCAAACCCGAAACCAAAACCATATATGGGACGGCTTTGGGTCCAGGTCTGGGTACGGGTCTAGGTAGAGAATGACATGGGAAAAAAATTCTAAGGGGTTGGGACTAGGGATGTAAATGAGAACTCCAATCATTTAAATATATCTCAATAGTATTCTCTTGTTTATTAGAAATTGTAATTTATTGTAAAATTTAAAAATATGAACAAAACGATACTTTTTCGATGATGATACTCGTAACTAAGATTAATACATATGAGAACCATAAACAATAAGGGAGGAATACCTTGATATCAGCAGCCAAGCAGGTGATCAAGTAATCTACGAACTTATCAACAGTGAATTGTTTTGGGCGAGTCTGATACAGAAAGTAGTTTTGGATGAAGTCATTAGTACCTGCACTCATTATAAAAATGGCATTCCTAACAATCTCTTCTCCCCCTTTCGGACCCACCAACTCTCTCATTCGGATCTTATAATGCATTAGATACTCAATCTGCTTTGAGATGGATAGAACGTTCTGCGCGCCAAACCAAGTGAGAGATGCATGAAAAGCTAGATCCACATGTAACAACTAATTACTACCAAGTACCAACCACACAAACAAAATGTCAAAAGAATCCAAGGCGTGATACATGGGCATTATTACTTTTATTTGTTTTAGTGACCTAGAGGGGAGACTATAAACCCTACACCGGTACCTAGTTGGTTTGCACTTAGTTGAAAATTCCATTTAACTCAATATGATAAGGGTTTTCTTCGGCAAGGTACGTGGAGCAAATAGTGGCCGAGCTTGTGGGCCCACTTGCATCCCTGCCAATCACAGGGGAAGACAATGGAAAGTCTATAGCGGCATGCCAACCACGATATCATCATTGAAGCTTTGTCACAAATACATTGGGGGGGTGTCTTCATAAATTCTATTTCTTCTCCAACTAATTTTACCATTTTCCATCTATGTCGTTTTTCTCATTTACTTTAAATGCTATAAAGTTACATCAAAAGTCAAATTGCACGTCCTATCATCTTAACTTTTAATTAATTTGATGGCTTTATAGTTAGTTTTAGCTCTAGATTAAATGTCTGATTCTCTCTCTCTCTCTTTTTATATATATATATATATGAACAATGCTTTTCTAAACTCAAGTTTAGGATAAAATCTTGTAAACTAATGCTTGTGGGGTCCACCTTTGGACCATCCAAATGGACCAAACACATGCCCCTCTAAATTGCATATGTCCATCAACTTTCTGTTAAATCCAAATTTATTGGACCGTTGGATCAGCTATGCATCGATTCGAATGGACTATTGACCATTAAACTTTTGGACCCATATGGAGATGATAAAAATTACAGGGAGATGATAAAAATTACAGTTAGGCTGATTTTTTGCAGAGAGAAAGATCACAGGGAGTCCTTGAAATCCCCTCATCCCCATGTGGGTCCCCAGTTAGGCCCCACTACACACTTGAGCTTACCTTATCCTAACCTTGAGCTTAGGAGAACTAAATCATATATATTTATATTTATATATAGATGCTCTTATGAGAGATATCTCTCACCTTATATAAGAGATATGTGTAGGAGCCCTCACATTTCAGTAGTTGACATTTGATATGGATGTGAGGGCCCTCACTTTATCTCTCAAAGTAATGTGAGGATCTCTCATATAAGCCTGCTCTCCAAAGCTCAATCTTAAGATAAGGTAAATTCAAGTGTATGGTGGGGCTCACCTTGGGACTCACATGGGGGGGGGATTTCAAGGACTCCCTGGGATCTTCCTCTCTACAAAAAATCTGCGCCAAATGTGATTTCTATCATCTCCATATGGGCTCAAAAATTTAACAGTCAACGGTCCATTTGGATTGATACAGAGTCGATCCAACGGTCCAGTAAATTCGGATTTGACCGAAAGTTTGTGGACATGTGTAATTTAGGGAAGTCATGTGTTTGGTCCATTTGGATGGACCAAAGGTGGGCCCCACAAGCATGAGCTTACGAATTCTTTTCCTAAGCTTAGATGTATTTTTATTTTCCCTTTTCATGTAGTCATGAGTAAGAATGTCTTTTTATTTTATTTTGTTTTATGAAAGGTAATGGCACCAGGGACGATAGTGGTAGTGAGGAGGTAGAATTTAGCATAGGCGGCTCAAATTGGGCCAGTGGCATCCCACACCTTTGATAACACCTAACCACACACGCAAAAAATTAAAAACACAATTGGCTTCGGCCCATTTCTGTAGATAATGGGCCAGTCCAAGCACAAGCCTTACCCTTTGATTCGCAACGTATTCCATAGATTGAGGGCCTATTTGTTTACATTAAATTATATAGTTTTTCTTTTTTGAATGGTTAAGAATGGAGGCCGAAAGTTAGGGTATACATAAGAAAGGTTATTAAATATTTGTTTTTAAAAATTCACCTTTGAATATTTTCAATTTTAACCACTTAAAAAGATTTCTATATATTGAATTCTCATATATTTTAATGCAAGCAAATAGGAGTGCGAAGAAAATACGTTGGAGATTTGACATTTCAATGTTCCTTAAACACTCAATTTCCAATTTCACAATTAAAAGTCTCTAAATGTCATTAGGTACACTTTTCTTTTAACTTTTCGGCCTGGAATCCTAAAAACCCATGATATTATTGGATCCAAGTAGATTTCCAACTTTTAACATTTTGATTCTATAATATCATGAGTTTTTAGACTGCCTTGAAATAAAGGGGATCGAGGGGAAAGAAGTAGAAAAACAAACATACCGTGAAGTTAGCAGTAAGGTCGTCATAACCAGTAGCAGCAGAAGCAAAACTAGCGCCATGCAGCAGTTCTTCCTGGTTTAGACGCCTCTTCTCCAGAAACCCTGGGACTATTCTCCCGAAGCCCAGGTCCTCCGCTACAATAAATAACAAACTAACTCAAATTCTTCATAGAACAAAGACCTCTATAACTCATTTAATTTGTCACAAGCTATTATGACATAAACAACTGCTAAAATTCGACAATCATAATGTGGTGACATACCAATGAAGTCTGTTGGTAGTCTCCCATTGGTGAACCTTCCAGTGGAGCTGCCATTGTAGAAATCCTTCCCATAGGGTGGGAAATTGCTCTTGAACGTCGTCGAAAGTCCATTGTTGTTCCCAGGATCGACACTCGAATCCCCGAAAACCAAGATGCCTGTGATGTTGCGAGTGATAGCCAGTCTCCTTATTTCTTGAGGATCAAGGGCTTGAGTACCCATCACCAACAGAGCCATCAACCCCACCAACAACATCTTCTTCATCTTATTTGGGTACTCGGATACACCTTTAGACTTGTGGGCATTGGTTTGGCAGCAAGCACCATCTATATAGAGTTGCATGATTGATGTTGTTGACTATCTTTTACCCCCCTCAAATAAACCACTCCGTTTTCGCTTCAAACAGTAATTTAGCACCATCAACGAAGTGTAATGAATGGTGGTTGTTTTAAGTTTTCAATGTTTAGATGTTATGGGAGTGTTTGTTTCTTTCTTTTAGGGCACGTTTGGCAAATTGAGAAGAATCCCTTAGTTAGAGGTTTTCTTTGGTATGTTGGAATCAAGTCATCCTCAAAGAGGATTTCCTAAAAATAGTTCCACGTTTGGCAGAAGAGAGGAATCATGGAGTCCATGCATTATGTGATCCAACAATAAGAAGTTTTTAGTCAATTTCTCATAATCCATGAAATATCAAGGGCTGATCTTTTATTCCACAATCACTTTTGGCTCTTTAGATATTCTGAACGGTTCAGATCGTGCAAAGGGGGCCACATAAGTTAAAAAATTAACATTTTAGATTATGAACGTTTTTGCAAATATCTCAAAATAGATGATAGATCTACGGTTGAAAGTTGGGCCCCTAGTTGTATTTGGTCTCTTCTAAACTATTCACAGTTCAGATGATGATTTCGAGGCCCACAAAAATAAAAAAAATTGAAAAAAACAGACTGCCAATAATCCCGTTTTTTTTTAACTGTGGGGCATATTAACAGTCAGAATGGTTTTGCAAATATCTCAAGTTATAGATGGAATCAACGGCTGATTTTTGGTATGGTAGCCGTTTTGGACGTTGTGAACACTTTTACCGGTTTAGATCTTGATTGTGGGGCCCATGAAAACCAAAAAAATGCAAAAACCGGTCCCACCTATATTAACGTTAGATTCACTGTAGCTCCACAAATCCGCGAGTTTGTGGATTCCGCGGATCCTATGGGGGGGTGTCTGACTTCCAAAATATTTGCAAACAAGGATTTCTCTCTTCCTCCCTGTGCTTTTCCACGCTGATCCAAATGTGGATTTTCCACGGAATTACGGAAAAATGACAGAAATCTTCTCTGAGAATGTGTACCAAACATGCCCTTAGAGTGAATTTTAATTAAACCTCGTGGCTATTGCCTTATTGAGCATGGGTGGAGACATCGTGAAACAGGAGGACATTAATTGGTCCTGCGAAGCTTCTATTGACAGCATGATGCACTCCGATTTGCTTGCTTTTTATTTTATTTTATTTTGGGTGAAGATATGGGGCATGGGTAAGCAGTCAGCACCTGTAAGGCTCAATGGCCTATCAAAACCAAAAAGTCTTTGAAATTTAGCCATCTATGAAATATTAGTTTTATTGGGTGTTTCCAGTTGGCTCATCTGGATCCATGAAATGGATTGGAAGATAAATTTTATTTAGACAGTCCATATATTGGCCTTAGATATGACAAAATCATGTGATGGACTTGTTTCAAAATTCTCTCTCCAAAAGCTATCCTCAAGCTCTGGTAGAACAACACATTAGTATTTTTAAAAGCAGAAGAGAGTCTGGGGAATCAGGAATTCAGGATCCTTTTAATAATCCCTATTGGTAGTAGCTAGTCCCTTTTGATAGCAACCAGTTAGTTTTAATATACTAACAGGGGAAGTAATTAGAAACAGCAGGCAATAAGACAAAATTATTATTTAAGGTAGCGTGGCGGGAGACAATACACTAATTAATATGATAATAAAGGTCAAATCTGGTATTTACAGTGGCTCTCAGCTTCTCATGGTTGTCCTTTTGAGATTTAAATCATCTGTATAATCTATAAGAGAAAAAAGAGGATCGGATGAAAGAGTTAAGACCTTTAAAGCTAGACTTGATGTGAATGGGTATACTCAGAAAGAGTGCATTGATTATGAGAAGACTTTTTCGTCAGTAGCAATGCTCAAGTTTATTCGGATACTCTTATTCATTGCGGCTCATCTCGACTATGAGATTTGGCTTTGAGCGACATGTAAATGAGATGGGCGTAAGATGTAACTCTGACCGAAATTGGGTCTAAGTAAGAGATTGTTAGATTATATGTCCTCAATCCAGTGAATGATGTGAATAAATTTTTTTTATTAATTAATTTATGTTCTCATGCTTTATTGATGTGATGAATGATAATTTATTCTATGATTACATATAACTAATACAAAATGACATGTTGGTTCATGAGATGAACCAAGGCCCAAAGTATATAAAATGTAATTCATGTGTGTGGATGAGATTCACATACAGGAGATATAAATCACAAATCTTGTACTTAAAGGAATTTCACAATCAGTAATGCGACTGGGTATGTCATCTATACAAGGTTGTAGCACCGTTGTCACTATAAGATAGTGTGGTTTATCTCAACCATTAGAGTGTAAGACTTTGGATTGTTGTGCTAGTATATTGGATGTATTGAAGGATCATGAGTATCACCTTATACAAATCTGTCTTTGATTAAAAATTGTTCTCATAATTCCCAAGTAATAGGCTCTTAATCCTGAAAGATTAATGGACTCAAGTTTCTACTATACATTTACTTTGAGTCACCAATTGGGTACGTGGTAGTGGGACCGTGAGAACATATAATTCTCAAGATGGAATCTATCATCTAAGAGAGAAATATTTCCTTATGTCAATTAATGGATTTTATTGTTGGTAAGTGTGCACCCATCTCAATTAAGAGTTAATTGGATAGTGCTGATGATCACTGTGATTAATTAGGTCATAAGAATTAAAAGATGTGGATCTAATTTTAGTTGGACAGAATAATTTCATTAGATCCATGGATATAATTGACAAAGGAGCCTACTTGCTGTAATTGAGAAGTTTAGGGTTCTTGTGTAAATATTCCTAAGAATAATTTCATTAGATCCATGGATATAATTGACAAAGGAGTCTACTTGCTGTAATTGGGAAGTTTAGGGTTCTTGTGTAAATATTCCTAATACTAAAATGCAATTGCATTTGTTTAGTAGAATTATTTACAATGAACTGTGGGTCTGGAGTTCATATGAGATATGGGGTCTAGATATTTCCGATGGAGCCAGTTTCTCAGGAATCCCTAGTGATTCCAATGCTAGTACTAAGAAGAGAAGTGTCTAGTCAAATTGAAACTTTTAAGGAAAGGAGGAGTAGGACATAAAATAGAAATAGAAGTGAGACTTCTAAATTTAGTCCATGAGGAGGTGTATTATAAGCTATATATATGAAAGAGAGTGGACATCCAAGGCGAATTTCACGCCCAGTATTGGATGCCCACTTCTCCCCCTCTTTCCTCATGTTCTCTCATTTGGTTTCCTTCTTGAGTGCCTAGGGTTTCTTCTAATTTGAAATCTCATCATTCTCTTTTAAAAAATTCTTTAACATGAGGGTTTTAGCGATGAAGGATACAAAGATTAACGAGATCAAATGTGCGAAAAAGGGTTTTCGTGAAATCGAGTAATCCAGTTATCGGTTAGAGCGCAATCAAGCTACTAAGGTATAGATCTACAACTTGTTTGTTTGGTAGATCTTGTTGTACATGCTTGTTTGTTTTTTCTTGATATATCTTATTTGGATAGATTTTTTTTCTTAATGTATGATATTAGGATTTTATATATTGAAATTGAGTTCTTTGCTTTTAAGGTGTTTGATCCATTTATTGAATGAGTCAAAAGTTTTGTAAATTTATACAAGAAGGAATACCCACCTACTTTCAACAGGTACATAGGTTTAAACCCCATGGGGCATCACTCGGGATAGTGACACCACAGTTGGCCACGACCATGCCTCCTCAGGAAGTTGAGGTCTTGAGTTGGAAACGCGCCCAAATCAGAGCCACTCGAGGGACTTATTCTCGCATTTAACCGGCGTGCGTGGGATGGGGAACACATGTGCCCAGTAATTAGTGAGGTGCTCTGAGAGGCTCAGATAACTCGCCAGCAAAATAAAGGACTCCCTCCTTTTTTATGGGATGTGGCGAATATTTTTCTCTAGTATAAGATTAAACCACTTATATGGGAGAAGAAACTGATAATATACCATAAAAGGAGTGTGGTGCATTTTGGAAAAATGGCGGAATTGGATATTGCAGTACATACGCAGAGTCCATTTTTTTTTTTTTTTTTTTTTGCTGTCGGAGGGTTCCCAACCCTTTGGGCTGGACTAATCCCTCCGGGCCTAGAGGGAAGCCGGATAAATCCCCTGTAGCTCTAGTGTGATACACAGAGTCCATTGAAGACAGTGTTGTACTAAAGACCAACAGATGGGGATGGCTGTCTTCGCTATTAATGGTAGTAACCAGTACTCAACTACCACGTATGACTTCTAACCTAAAAACAACTACCATTAATTACTCGGCAAAGTATTTTGGAGACAAAAAGCTAAGCGTTCAATGACATTTGACAGGAAGAAATAATATATTCAAGGATTAAATGCCATTGCACTATGGCTGCTGGTTTAGGTTGAGTTCACATCATTGTAACAAATAGGGAGTTCAGAGTTATTTTGATGATTCTCTTTCCCTGCCTTTTATTTAAAAAAAAAAAACCCTAAAATAAATAAATATTAAAATATTTTAAAGTATATTTAAAATATATTTTTTTAAATCTAAGATATACATGATGGATCTGGATATGGAGATTCCAACACGCGGCCGGAGATCTATGTGCGTTCCGGCGATTGAAAAGCTCCGCAGATTTCTTCCCATTTGTCTAACCTATGGGAATAGAGAGAGTCCAACCCTAGGGGTCCCTTGTCTTATACAGACAAGTCCCAAAGAGTCACACTTATTTTGGAGATTTTTTCGCCAAGAAACCTACATCCACTGATCCTATTGAAAGTCTTATTAATGGGGATAAATCAAGTCTTATATTAAGTGAGATTGTCTTCTTTGTAGACCTCTACCCTTCTTGATCTGACGTGGGATGTCCCATGACATGCGGGCCACACGATTTCCTACATTACATATATTTTATGTAAATATTATAAAAATTAATTGTGATGATGTTGTGAAATTATAGAGATAGTTTTCCTTTGCCTGTTGTCATTAACTAATTGTGTTAATGATCGAAGAGAATATCTAGACTAAAACGCAGCAAATAGAACCTGATACTCTACAAATTTCGGAGGAATTGGGATGGCAATAGGTGAGGTCAAGTTGGAGCCATGTTGAATATTCTGGGCAACATGTATAGAATAAACCTGAAATCAACTATAGATAAAAAAAAATTACCAAATAAATATAATGAATTTGACTGACATTTTGAACCCTAACCCAACTTGGAAATTAAAGATTGCTAACTTGAACCCTTAAAATTTCCAAAATACAGTCGAGTGGTGAGTATACATTCTACCTATTATAGTAGCCTAAAAAAAGTAGATGTGGCAAAGTAGAATTGCACACAATTGGCACATCCAAGATCTGTTTGGTTTTGAAATAATTAGATTACTGGATTGACGTATTTCTACTATATACCCTCTTACAAATTGGAAGAGGGGCACAAGGCGTGGGTTTGCTCTCTTGTGTTGGAAGCTGTCTAAAATTTATCTGATGTGCATTTGAGTGAGTTTAGAGGGGCCACCCAGGAGATTGGTCGTGTTGGGTCAAATATCCCAAGGATAGTTACTATATTTAAAAAATAAGAACATATTCCTATAATGCAGAGACGGATTTCTCTATCTTCTAAATCTGTTACATACTTCAAGAAGTGCCTTACTGTTGCTTTTAGCTTAGTCCCTTCTTTCTTTTGGTTAGAAGGAAAGACTTCATTCAAAATAAAGGAAAATGCCATGACCACAAATAACACAGTTTAAAAAAATAAAGAACCAAGTAGGTTAAACAGCCAGTCAGAGGAGTCCAAGTCCTTTTTCACTCTTCTATAAAAACAGTACTGTTTGTAGCCCCGAAGGTCGGCACCTAATTAACACCAGTTATTTCCACGTTCCTCTCTTGTTCCTCGGTCGGCACCGAATACCAGTTGTTTCATATTCCACTTCTCGTACCAGCTGTGCTATGAGGATCAGGCCTGGACTAGGCATGTCAAACGTGCGGGCCGTGCCGTGCCGTGCCGTGCCTCCGTCGTGTGTGCTCGACGTGCTTATTTAATTTATTTTTTTTGATTAATTTTTTTCGCCTTTTCGGTATTAAAACTAAAAGTTAAAATACAAGCGCAAAGAATGATAAAGATATTTAAATAGTTCGGTCAAATTTGATCTACTCTACTGAGGATATAGAACCATTTGAATCTTAATTTCTTGTAGGTTTGTAAATAAGATTACTTTCAAAACCTTACAATCTTTTTAGAGAATGGCGGGCCTAAAATATAGATCAAGTGATTAAATCCAAAGTTGCTCTGATAAATGTTTGTTTGACTATGAGAAATTATAAAAATCTTGAAGTACGAAGAGATGTTTTCCATTCTATGACGAGTTTTCATTTTGCTGTGGATTATGATAGACGGATACTTCAAAATATAGATAATATATCCTACATTATTTTACTAAAGTTGTTGTGAGACAGGATAAGGGTTAGGTGACTTAGTGTTATGTGAAAAATCAATATCTCCTCCATATAAATGACATATCCATGCTATATTTGAGCATTATAGGCTGTGACTGTGAGTAGATGGTGAAAAGTTTGTGGGGGTGAAAAAAGATTTGAAAAGGCTTAGAGTTGAGATGTAAGATTTGCAAAAAGAAAACCAACTAAACTTTTATCAACCATTTTATACACTAACTCAACATTAGTTGGAATGGGAGGTGGATTGAGAAATGAAAAACGTGATATATGTAATGGGCGGGCCAGGCGGGCCGACCTTTATCAATGGGTCGGCCCGTAGCGTGCCGTGTTGAAATGGGCCGGCCTGACCCATTTGTGACACCTCTAGCCCGGACTAGGTCCCGACAGAAAATTCCCCAATGAGTGAAGTTTTTGTTGGGGCCTTTCAAGTGTAAATCCCGCTGAAGTTCATTATGCTTGTTGGGATGAAAACCCATTTCTTGGGGTAGAAATTTGAAGCCCAACCAAAAAGTCTCGTCAAGAAGTGGCCAGACTTCTTAAAAAAAAAAAAAAAGTAGCCAGACTTTGATTGGTAGATAATTGATAAATTAGGATTATATTACACGCACTGAAACAAGGTGTGGACCTCATTCTGTCTCCCTTGAGACCACTAATTATCATGATTTGAAGTGGAAACTGCAAGGTCTTGTCACACTACTGGCTCAAAACCAACTTCATTGAATGATTGTAGATAGGAGTGCCTCATATTTAGGGCTGCGTTTGTGTATGATGGTGGGGGGAGCTGACTTGAATATCACTTTGTCGGATCCCACTGAAACCTCATGCATCCGGGCAGCCCACAAACATTCATCTGTTTTTCACAGCAAGAACTTGGAGTCAAGACAACTGATTAAGATGGGTAGGTGATCTGTCCACCATCGTGGGCATGCATTGAGTAATGGCTTGTGGATAACAGAAAGAAGGACGAGTGCTAGCTTGAGGTAAGGTTTGATTGAAGATGTAAATGACACTTCAAGAGTGAGAACCTGTGCTCGATCGAGTTCAGGCAAAAGTAGTCAAAGCTCGACTAACCGAGTTTGAGTTGGTCTTGATCTCACTTTTAGTAGTCTAATTATGTTTAGCTCTTGAAAATAAGATTGGGCCAAGTCAAGCTGAGCTCTGCTTAATTGTTTTTTTTTTTTTTGGAATAGATGGATGTATACATCATATGAAACACTATGGGCCTATTCATTTGGATTGAAATACATTGGAGTTTATGGCTAAATGAACTCTACAAAGTATCTTCATTTTTAACCTCTTTTGACATAAAATATATGTATTCAAATATTCCAATGCATTCTATAGAAACAAATAGGCTCTAAGCATGCCAACACACTCATGGTTAGAGTATTGTTAGCATGCTAGTATCACATATGTTTGATCTCTCGGTCTCCAAGTTGAAAGTATCACTCACCATAAGAAAGGGCACAACAATAGTTTTATGGTGATGGTGAGGGCGAGGGCCCGACCATAATTATTACCGATTAGGAGCGAGGGTGGACGTTGACCTCAACAAAATTATATATATATATATATATATATATAACGCAGAATTAAATATTATGTGCCTCGTCTGAGGTCAACAATAAGCTGAGCCGAGGAGAGACAGGCATGCTCTAGGTCAAGCTCGGCTTGAACAGGTTACAACTTACGATCTGACTTGGCTCATTGACATCCATCCCACGCTATCATATCATGAGTTGCTTTCATTTTTTTTTCCTCTCACACACATGATACTTAACTTTAAGTATTCAATCGCTGGGCCCTTCCATGTGATTCTCTGAAAGAGAGAAGTCCCGCGTGTTTTTCTTCATTTGGATCTAACAAAGTCTCGTTTTCAATTAAGCCCAAAGACCTTTGTTAATTTTAGGATCACTACTTGTGAGATAGATTTTGAACTTACTACATTAACCTACTTTTTGCCAAAACCTAATGAGCCCCCCATTTTTTTTTTTTTTTTCCTTCAGTAACCACTCTGCTCTCTGCAGAAGAGGGGACTACCGGGGCAATTGGAAATGTTGATAGGCCTCTAATTACTTAAAGGAGCTGTCTCAGATTTTTTTTTTTTTTTTGGCTATGTATGGAACCCATTTCAGGCTAGATTGATCATGAGGTTTGGGTTTGGGCCTAAGCTTCCACTGTCATGCACCCAATAATGGACAGATAAAGGGAAAAATGGAAAGGCTCAGCCTACCCTAAGCAGCACAACTTTTGTAGGGTGTCACATGGCACGGTCCAGACAGAATTAGGAGATTTTAGGTGCTCTGGAAACCTCTTGTCTTGTCGGTGCAATAGAGAGTAACTCTGTCAACTAACAACGAACAAGTTTTAATTGGTACCCATCGCTGATCCTGACGGGTTTGAGAGACTCATCATACAGCACCAGGTGTGGACATGACATGGATGCAATTGTACCTAGAAAATGAGGCAGTTCACACCCTAGTCCTTCCAATTCTTCTCTCCCACAATTACTGGGATGAACTGAGGCAGGTTGCACGGCCAGTTCCTAACTTCAAATTTAATGTCTGTTTAGCAGCAGAATGTTCCTCTTCTTTTGAATGGTTTAGGCAATGAAATTTTTTTGAAAGAGTGGGTTTCAGGGCTCAAGCCTTCAGGTTTACTTGAAATCAATTAACTTTTTTTTTCCCTCGCTACATTGAGGACTTGAAGGCGATGGATTTCCTTCGCTACAGTGATGGTGATGATATATTCAGAAAGGAAATCCATCTTCTGGGCGGCCTCGCAAACCAAATTTTGATGTCACTTCTGGTCTACCAGTACTAAGGGAGGCACTGTCAGAGACCATTGTGGAGTTCACATTGAGCTCGGGCTGAGTGCTCTTTGGTTATGCTGAACAGGTCATTGCAACTTCCCTGCTCATGCTAAGCTACTAGTGCTTCTCAAAGGTCATTTAAGCCAAAAAGAAAAACTAATGCTTCCCAAAGAACGTATGGGTCATGACTAAATCCCAGTTCTCCCTTGCCATTAATTACACTGTAGGCCCTTTGTTTCAAGTAATTGAATTCTTAAGAATGTATTTTTAGAAGTGGTCAAAATAGAAGAAACAAAGGTGAAGATCCAAATTGACCATCAAAATAATCTCCCTTATTAATGAAAAACGAATCCAAGGGGAGACGGGAAATGAATACCTACGCATCACCCAAGTAATTTTAAATCATAGGAAAGTGATCAGGATCCCATATGCATTTTGTTCACACCTCATCTCTTGGATATTCCCATTTGGAATCCATTTTAGCATGAAGTCCTAGGAACTCAATTCCCATGCAAACAAACGTATGGGGTCCATAACATGCATTGGGAAGTAACTAAATAATGGGAAGATTTTCATCAATGTCTTGACCGCAATCCTTGACTGGAAGTTCTCTGTCCAAAATAATTTGACTGGGTAGCAAATGCTCTGCCTTTCCTGCATCCACCACAACCACTGGTCTTCCCAAGTGAATTTATAATCTATATTCACCTGCTGATAGAGGAAGAGGCATCATAGAGATCTAGGTAAAGGAGGTTTTTGGTCTTCAGGGAAAACTATTGTGCGGTCCATGTGAAGTTGGTGAGTGAGGCACCTCTCTTCCACAAACAACCAGGGATCAATCCCTGCCTATAGATGTAATGGTGAGGGATTTGTCAGTCTGTGAGTGGGTGCGAGTAAGGGAAAAAAAGCAGCAGCATTTTGTATCTGTTCCGGCTTGACTGGTTATTTCTTAAGCCTGCAAGGCTAGCTCCCCGTAATACACATTTCTAGGGTATATAGTGTATCCTCAGGCCCAGTCGGAAAACGGGGAAAATGTACAGTTTTGTTGAATGCTAGTAATGTAGGCCTAATCAATTATCACTGTAAATATAATATTGGCACTAATGTTTCTCAAAAAAAAAAAAAGATATATCCTAATTCCCAAACAATAGTCACAAGCCAAATTTTACCAGGGGAATTCCCCTGCGCACTTTCACAGAGAGACAGCAAGATGCTCAATCTCTTGTTTAATCAGCAACACAAAAAAGTAGACCACCTTGTGTAATCGAAGATTAATACTTGGAGAGGTCATCATGGAACAAGACTGACTTGACATCTCCCTTTTTAGGAAGATGATTCTCACTATACAGTTGTTCCAAATGGATTATTAATGTATATCATCCATATTTGCAACAGTAAAATCAGATAATCCTCCCATGGGGAAGATTTCTTTAGTACTCATCACATGAACCACTTGGATCAAAAGAAACTGGGTGGGCCCCACATAAAGAGGTTTTTGTATCCACAAGAATGGTATGCTGGAATATAATTTACTCCCTCCAACTGAATCATATTACATAAATGCATAAGCAATTAGTCAAACTACTCAAAATGTAATTCAGTTAAAAGTTCTTGTCCGCTAACTTTAACCTCTCCAATCAGATTAAGCCAATCATGGTTCCACTCCTTCCATCTCACTAGTGTTCCTGAATAGTTCATCAAGTTAGAGTTTGATACGATAATAATCTTGAATGCTAATTGCAGATCAAGAAAATAAAAAAATAATAATAAAAGGAAGGAAAAATGATGCCTATAATAAGAATTTGTTGCACTCGATATACTAACTTGGATGGTTGTGATGAATCAAGCTGCATTGTGACAGGGCCGTCATTTACCAAATGAACCTTCATTCAATCACAAAAAGACAAAGTTTAGACCTTGTTGCTAGCAGCGGAAGAAAAGAAGAAAATCACCATGCTGTGCACACTATTAGACTGAAAGAAATTACTGAGAAATGATATAAACATGTTACCTTCATCATTGCACCAAATACACCATCTGTATGAAACCGGTAATGAGAGTTAGAACTAACACTAACAATACATAGAGAGTTGGGATAAGAATTTGATGATGACGACGGTGAACTAATAGTAATAAAGCCATGATTTGAGAAATGTAGGCAGACAATGCTGATTGCTGATAAACTAGCTTATGAATTTGCACTCATGGACTGCTAAAATTAGATGATAGAGAACACATATGGGAGGCGATGCTGCACAGAGATGCACCCAACTCCAGTCCACCAGACATAATCCCAATTGATCATCTATTGCAAGATCATTTAAAAAATCCCAAACCAGGTAACTTGTCTGCTGTGCTGTCAAACGCATTTCAGGTGTCGCAAAAATAGTTTGAGAATTCTATACTGTTCCAGAGTACATACCCCTCTCCGCCTCCCCTTCCGGCCAAACAGGCCTATTCTAGTCATTCGACCCTGCTTCACCAGAAAAGTTTTTCGCAAATTTTTTTTCACAAGCTTACTCACCCTTTAAGGCTTAAATAAGAAGCATAAAAGCCTTTTACCCTTCCCAATCGAATGAGGGCTTAAGAGCATGGTTATCAAAATCGACCTAGTTTAAGTCGACTCGGACTCGGCAAGTGATGAGTCAGAGTCACCACCCGAGTCACCTAGTTGGCCGACTCTTATGGGTTTTGGACCCTAAAAGCACTTATTTTCTGTTTTATCTATTGGAAAACTGTCTGAGGCTCTTAGAGACATTTTGCACTGATTCTAGAATAAGATCAAAACCACTTTATTTTTAAAGTTCCAGCTTCCAAGCATTTAAAGATTGGTGGCATTATTTATTCATCCTACAAAATGAAATATACATATGGGGATCTGTAACAGCTTAAATTCATTACTAATAAATGGAAAAAAAAAAATAAGTCTTAAATTCTAGATTCATAGAATAATATTTCCTATTTCCATATTTTTAAACATTATTGGGCCTAGGGTGTGAGCTAGTGACTCGAGAGAATTGCCCCCGGGTCTAATTTTTAAATCGTGCTCAAGTCAGATAATACAGTAAAAATGTGCTTTAAGAATTCATGTACATGTCTAATTGCTTATTATTAATTGTTCATTCACTTAATTTTGAATTAGATGCCATTGATATTTTGACATGCAGAAGTACCTTTTATTTATTTACTTTGCAGAGGGTGCCACTTGCCTTGAACTGGCAAGCCTTTTATTCCTTTGACAGGGATGTTTGCCTCATCAGATGGTAGGTACCTTGCCACTGATCTAACAATGCATAGTCTTATAATTGTTTGTAATGGTAGAGTTTGTTGAATGATATATATATATATATATGGATTTTTAAGTGTTGTTTTAGTTTTCTACTGTTACCATTAAAAAGAGAGAGAGAGAGAGAGAGAGAGAGAGAGAGAGAGAGAGAGAGAGAAAATCTGCTATCTTTACCTTATTATGTAACTGGATATTTTCCAGATTGGTATTCTGGAATTTTCCTATTCAGAGCCAAAGCAGAATGGCATTCAGAAAGAAATTAACAACTATGGTTGCAAGCTCTTGAAGTATATTATGGTAATTCAGTAGAAGACATGTATTCACATCTAGTCCATCCTACTGGAGAGCATGTGTTATATGTCTAGATTCATAAAATAACAAGATCTTGTTTTCCATGTTTCGAAGAAGGCCTTCCCTCTTCCCTTCCACCCCAAGGGAGATAGTGGGAGAATGTGAGCTATTTTTGAAAGAAGGAAAAGAGGTGAAGCTTTACTTCATAGTTCTAGATAGGAAGGGT
The DNA here is from genome assembly GCA_038049695.1 of Cinnamomum chago. NCBI lineage: Eukaryota > Viridiplantae > Streptophyta > Magnoliopsida > Laurales > Lauraceae > Cinnamomum > Cinnamomum chago. Next base: position 61,256,031 of record CP142457.1, read on the forward strand.
CTTTGCCTGATCATTTGTGTATCCCTATTTCCAACTCCTTACTCCTGTATACAAACTACAACCTCACTACAATAAATTCAATCTCATTGACCCTTGAAGATGCTCTTTCATATGCATCTCAATTGTTCGAATTTGTCCCAGAAAAGATTGATATTAGATAAACAAGTCAAACATGTCAACAGCAGAAGCTTAATGTGTGCCACAGTTTTTTTTTTTTTTTCACAGACATGGAGTTCATTGATAAATAAATGCATGCATGAGGCAATGCACAAAACACAAACTACCCCATCAATAATGTTTTATACTCCTTTTGCCAAACATATTGATGATGTTTCAGGTCTGGCCATGAATTCATTACATCCTTGAAAAAGTAGGGATAACCAAGCATAGCCTGAATGCTAGGTTGCAATTTGGAGAAACAAATTCTGTTTATACTTTATGAAAAAAAAATTAAAAATAACTGGTTCATTGGGATTCAAAAGAGCCTACCTTTTATTGCATCTGGATTGTAACTTTTTTTAAATTTCTGAACAAGTGACTCATAAAAGGGCTTCGCATCCTGGGGCGACATCGCCACATGAAAATCAGGCTTGTTGCCCTTTAGAAATCCATAAAGAGTAAACTGACTAACTGAGAAATCAACAGAAAAACAATCCAAGAGAATCCAAGGGTAAGTCATTGATATACACAAGGAGCTATTTAGTACCACCAATGGAAATCACAATTGACCCTATAAAGAAACATATATAGAAAAGTGTATGGCATTTATAATACCCAAGAGAACTTCAAACTTCCTCTGCATAACCTGTGAACCTTAAAGTTTATTTTTTTCAAGAAAGGAAACAAAAATAGAAGTCACAGTCAATCAAATAGAAGAGTATAGAACAAACAAATGTAAAACAGTGGTATGGTATGGTTAAAAGAAAAAAAATGATTACAATGGCACATACACTTTGATCCCAAGTTTTTCCACTATTGTCATTTGGAAAAAGCCTCATATTCAATGCCTTCCTACATCTGAAGAACAAAATCATTCCTGAGTTTATCTTTGCCCATCATGAATCATAAATTTTAAAGTCCCCATGAGAGGTCCAGTGAATGACCAAATTAAATTCAACATGAGAACTACTGCAGTCATATCAAAATTGCATGAATAGATAAAAAGAAAAAGAGGGGGTTGGGGGGGATTGGTTACATGTAGTCAGCATCAGATTCAACGTCCGATTCGTGAAGACCAACAAGAACAAGGAGGCCAGGCCCGATCTCTGATATCGTGCGCCCATCTACCTGCAACCGCTAACGTGCGCTTTTCAAGAACCTCTCTCTCTCTCTCTCTCTCTCTCTCTCTCTCTCTCTCTCTCTCTCTCTCTCATTTTCATTTTCATTTGAACGATGATGATTAAAGAAGAGAAGAGAAGGGAGGGAAAAGCAAATACTGACCGACCTCGACGCTGGCTGAGACCACCCGCTGAACCACTGCCCTCATTTTTTGCAGGACTGCAGGAGATGGGAATTGAGGGCTCCTACCCTTTTCAGGATTGCCCAACCAAGTCACCTTTTTTCTAGAGGGGAGGGTGTCGAATCCTGGCCGTTCATCTATTAATTTTATGGTTGTACGGGACCAATTTTTTTGATGTTATTCTGGCCTTGTGGGGACCCTGCAAACTTGATCTACTCAATTGGGTTGCACCAAAAGGGCCTGGCAACGTGATGGGGTGGGTCTAATATGAACTGGGTCTGTCTCGGATTGAAGGCTGGTTGGATGTCCCAACCAGGTCCAACAAATTCAATGCAATGTCTCCATCATTTGAGAGCTTATCCTGGGTCTCAACTTTTTTTTTTTTTTTTTACCTCAGCCAAGGGGGTAAGTAAAGATAAAAAACCACCCTCACATGTGGAGAGACCAAACTGTTTTTTTAACACCCACAAGTTCTTCAAAGAGGAGGCATTATTTTTGCATTGAGGAGAATTGTTCTAAGTTGAACAATGAATACAATGCTTGAATTCCTATAATTAAGAAATTAGAGTTTGTAATCACCAAGAATATGTCACCATACACAATCATGGAAAAATAACATGACCTTAATAGTCCAAGTGAGAGTTGATGCTGTAACATGCTTTACATTGTTCCATTCCACATTTCTGTCTCCTAAAGTATTCACAAGGTGAAGGAGGGGGTGAAGGGAAAGAATCTCTATTAATCTACTAAACATAACAGAAATGCAAAGTTTACACTAGTACCAAATAAAAAATAAAAAATAAAAAAAGGTGAACACAACCCACACATCACAAATGCATGGAACAATCCTTCCTTATCTCCCCTTGACTGCCCAACTTCACTCCAATAGAGCCCATTTTATCCATCCCCAAGGAGAAGGCCGCAAAGAAATGAGCCTTGTCCTTCCCTAAAGCCTGAACCAGGGGCCTTGTCCTAGGGTCCAAAAACAGTGCTTGGTCTGTCGCCAACAACCCCATCTTAGCCCCTAAATTTCCATAGTACATGTGATCAAATGCGAATGGTGTGTTCACATCAAAGGGTGCGACCACATCAACATTTCCACCATGGTATGGGCACGACATGCGTAGAGCTTTGAGTAACCTTGGATCAATGGATGGGTCAGGCTTTCCAGTACCATGAAAGTCATACAGTCTGCTCACAAACTGGTCACAGTGTGCGAATCCAATCGTGTGTGCACCCGAAAGGGCCACCAGGTCCGCTTGGGTTAGCCCTTTGGAAGCAAACAGCTTAAGGAGATCATCCACGGTTGAATTCGCACGTGGGAGATTGGATTTCGCCATCGTGGCCATTGAAACTCGTCCGTCCCTTCTTCCCTTTTTAACTGGATAATATGAGCCCCCAGCCTGCAATAAAAGTAAAAAAGAAAAAAAAAATGTATAAGCACAATGTAACTACTTATAATTTAACCCCAAGGGGTTGGCCGGGTAATTAGGATCATTGTTCCTCCCTCTTTCGGAGCTAGAGATGTTGGTATCAACTCCTGGTTCCCCTTTCTTTCGAAATCGAAGGTTGAGTCCACTAGTACTATTATCTTGGGGCGATAGGGGTGTTTATTCGGCTTTCCTCTAGGTTCGAAGGGATTAATCTAGCTCAAAGGATCGGAATCCTCCGATAGAGAAAAAAAATACTTATAATTTTGTTGAGATGAAGTGGTTATCATTAGGAACCTATCAATATTCTTTTTCGGTTCTTATTGCTGTGGTTAAATTAGCAAGATAGTTAGGGTGGCAACCCATCAACCCAAGTTGAACCCATCTGAGTAATTTAAAGTTCGAGTTAATCCTATATCTATCGAGTTTGTTAGTAACCTCTGCAGTTTTCTAACTTTGGGCCTACCTCTATAGACCCAAAGCATCAAATCAGCTCATACCCAGCGAATGATAAACGCCCAACTTTCACATCCACACTTCCACCAGAGTTGTAGCCAGCTGGATTCATCATTAGTAAAGCATTTGTTACTAGTGTCAATATGATCTTAATAAAGAGTAAATCTATCAAATGAGTGAAGTGGAAAGAGGTTACCAATTACCATTCATTGGGATTAGTATCTGATTTGATGGGTTGGATCTAACAGCTGCAGGGCCCAACATCACAAAAAGAGGGAACACCGGATCAAACAGGGTTTGGTGCCTGCCACATGTGGGAGAGGAAAAAAAATTATTGGAGGTGATGGGATGTCATCTGATTGGACATCGTTTTCCATGTGGCACCTTTTGATTGGTCTAAAGAGAGAGTGGCTAGCAAACTTTTTGGTTGCCCCCTTAATGCATCTAGGTTCTTACATGAGATGGTTACCACCGTTAATTAATATAATCGGATTTTCTATTTGGACCAATTAGGAAGTGCCACATGGGGGAGAGGAATTTTTGTTTTATTAGAGGAGATGGGATGTCATCTGATTTGACATCTAATCTTTTCCCCATGTGGCACCCCTTAATTGGTCCAAATTAGGGGAAAACGAATCCGTTAATTTATATAGGATTTGAAGTGGGCCCCGAAGTGGGCCCCGCATGGTGATGAGGATGGGCTAGATTCATTAAAAAACACAAAAGAAACAGAAGGCTGAAAATGAAGGAATAATAAAGGACCAATCTTCATCATCAACTCATTTATAATATTGATGGTCGTTTTCTTTCTTAGAAATATGTGTTGATTTAGTCGTATTGGAGCTCTTTCAAAGATTCTTGATTGGGGAATAACAATATTTTTGTCTTCATATACACTAAACTACGGCCTCTTCGACTCCTGGGTAGTTGCCGAAATGGAAGAATATGCGCACTGCTGCATATTTGAAAATCGACAAAAGTTATCTCTTCAACCATGTTAATGTTAAAAACACATAGCTGATTAATCTATCAGCTTGATTGGATGACTTTGATTCATCCATCAGTAGCTTGCATCAGACTGCTGCCTTTTTTATACCACAATAGAAAGAAGTTGGTTATTCAATGTGATTGCTTGTTTGCATAGGGGCTTTAATGAAATAAAATTAGTGATAAAATCAAGATGAAAAAAAAGAAAAAAAGGAGTCGAGTAACAATACAAAATTATATATATATATATATATATATATATATATATATAAAGCTACTTTCCATGAATGAAATAGCAAAAATGCACTCTTCAAAGGTTAAAAATAATAAAAGGCGAACTCAGCTTTTCATCATTCTTTTATCATCAACTTCCTCTTCTTCTTTTTTCTCTTAATTTGACTTTTAATTTTATTTTATTCTAGTCCTCACATAAATAATAGAAATCACACTGGCTATAACTAATCAATCAGGTGATTTGCTCATTTGGGGAGGGGTTTGGTAGTCTTTTTCATGACTTTATGGCCCCGTATGGACTTATACACTACGAACCCAACATAATTCTTAGCAAAACTGAATTTTAATCACCCCACTCCATCCTTTCCATTTTCTACTTAGTTTATATTTTTTAATTTGCTATTATATACATATCATATAAGTGAGACTGTGAGAGGCTGTAGATTCTGAGAAAATACATAATTGTATTTTTTTTATTATAATATTTTAAAAAACCCATTATCATAATATTTTACTACACTCGTAACAATTGAGTGTAGGATCTAGACTTCATAGGTGTACTATTAATTAGTTTTATTTTTCTTACCGGACTCATAGAAAAGCCGGGTAAACTCTCCAATAGCCCAAATGCAGTTTCGAACCTACAACCTCCGAGTGCAAACCTGGTAAGCTACCCATTGGGGTTATTAATTAGTTTTCTTTACTTCAATTCAATGTATTTAAAGAAAAACCATACGGTAATTTGTAGATCCACAAATACTTAGTAGTAGACCCAGATCCAGAATTATACTGAGGTCTATCTATCTATGTGGATTGAAATCTTAGAAGAAGACAATATTGCTTACCAAGTGAACAAAGTCTCTCGCAGCAATGGCGAGAATGTCTGCACACGAAACGACTCCCGGACACTTGCTTTCCACCAGCGCCTTCGCCTTCTTTATGCTATCGAATGCTTCCACGGCCAGGTTCCTGTTATCCTGCGCGTCCTTCTCCGCAAGACCACCACTTCCAGGTTTCGACGACAGCAAGATCGACGCATCACATCCCTACAATCCAATCCAATCCAAAAGATCAACAGTCAGATTTAAATACTCACATTACCCAAGAATCACAGGTCAAGAGATAATGGATGGTATTGAATGGTACTTGGACGAAGCAGTCATGGAAGAATAAGCGAATGGTTGCGGGTGCAGAAACTGGGGCGTCATGGAACTGCTGGGATGTGACTGAGGCGACGAGCTGCTCGAGCTGCGGGCATGTTTTGGAGTAGAAGTCGACTGAGAGCTGGTGGGTCGGGCCAACGAGCTTGGAAGATTGCGAGGAACGGACGAAGCCGACGATGAAAACTAAGAACATTGTGGAAATGGACATCTTCGCAGAGGACATGTGAGGTTTCGAGATTGCCATATAGAGACAGAGACAGACAGACAGAGAGAGAGAGAGAGTATATAGAGACCCGTGAACAAGAAAAATAAAGAAAAGCTGCATGCGGAGAGATCACAGAGGCAAAGCCAAACATGTAACTATTCTGTTTCTATTTGACATTTGTTTTCAACTTTTGATGAATGCAGCCCATGACAACTGTTCTCCAAGTAGTGTCGACAAACGTTGTTGAAGCTTTTCGATCAGGTATATAAATTAAGCTATTGGTGGGCCCACTAGTCAACAGGATTGAATTAATGACCCTTTGAATATCCAACTAGTGGGCCCACCTAATGCATATTATAAGTAGAGGAGTCATCATGGATAAAACAAGAGGTTAGTATTCTTTTTTATGGTTCAATCTAATAAAAGAGTAATTAAAATCAGGAATTAATGCTTCAACCGTTTAAGAACCGTTGACATGGTTATATATGAAACGATTTTGACATTTTAAATCTGTTACTTATTTTACTTGTTAATTATGAAGTCAAGGTTAATTAATTAGAACTAAAATGAGGGCAAACTTGCTTTGGACCAAACTATTCAGTGAATCAGTTCTATGATTCTCGTACCTTCACACGTGCACACATACACACATTGAGAAGGGAATGTGAGTGAAATCTCACCATACTGAAAATTAGATACAATGCTAAATCATGTGATGGCATTTTTTTTTTAAATACATGATAGAATTCTCTAAATTGAACCTAAGCAAAATTTAATGAGTGGAAGATTGATAGGAAGAATTTCTCTTTGCACACATGCTCATGTGGTACGTAGTACGCATCCAATCGTGGAACTCCCCTTTATCTCTACCTAAAAATTAAAATAAAAATTGGTTGGACTCTCTAAATTTCACCAGGTCCCACATGACCAACAGACAACACTGATGCATATTGTGATGGATTAAATTAATCTGAGGATCTCAACCCTTTAATGATTTAATAGCATGAACTTCTGCTACTTTTTTAAAGTGGGATGCCTAGCAGAGTTTGTATTGTCTAGCTAGTGGCCTCTCAAATAAATAATGAGTGCTACTTGTTCACAGACATAAATGGTTAGTTAGAATTTTCCTCCATGTAGTTATTTGATTGTCCATTTAGCTGCCTTACAAAGGAAATTAAGTAACGTCCATTGTTAGTAGATGGTTTGTTTCCAAACTCTTATGTAATTAAACAATGAGTAAAACCCATAAACTACTGTATGCATATATAGTATGACGCGCATCTTTCTAATGGTAGTCCTAGAGGATCTTGTTCCTTAATTTAACTTGAAGTACCTTCTGTTAACATAAACAAATGAACGTGGGACAGGTCTGAAATCTGTTAGTTTTATCGAAATTCTAAAGCAGTTTTCGTCATGGGCCACCCTGCAGAAATTCATCAACCAAGCAGTTCCTCACTTCTTTTAAGAAGGAAATAGAAACGTCGAATCATCTACACTCTCTTTAATTAATCTTATGACTAAGATTATTATTTCATCTTCTTGTGGTTATAAAGATTTTTTTTTTTGTCCCCTCACAGTTTTGTACAGCTTTTGTTGGAAATATCGACGAGGATCATCTCCTCATGGTCATTGGTTTGAGAGAAAGGCCACACGATATCCTGACAAACTCTAGGGCATGTTTGGGACATTTACTTGTAAAGTCAAGTAAAGTAAAGCCCTATTCTCAAGAAAAAAATTCCCTCCAAAAGTACTTTACATTAAATTTACCATCATACTTTTTCCAAAAAAGTCAAAAAAGTAACTTCATTTACTCACTAAAAAACAAAAAAACTCCACTTTCCAATAAAAAAGTCAACTAAAAACAACTAAAAATAAAATATCATCATTATCCACTTATATTTTATTATTTCTTCAAAATAACCTCTACTCCACTCAACTCTACAAGTAAAGTCCCCAAACAGGCCCTAAAGCTGTTGCATTTCTGTTGTTTCTGGACGACTTCAGAGCATTAACAACAAAAGGCCTTTTACATCACCTGCTACTGGATAGTGTGAGCCCCATTTGGCAGCCAACCACGAAAAAGGTCCAATGTTACTAAATACATAGCACATGCTGCAGGCGAGCTGTGGATCAATCTCACCAGTCAAAATAGATACTTTTCTCAGAGATAGAGATTTATTTTATAAAGATCCGAACTTGGTCATATGGACAATAAGTGCTTTTCATGTCTCGAATGAGAGTCCTTTTTGTGGTGTTATAATAAAAGCTGTGGACCCTTTTGGTTTATGGAGCTGAAAAAGGAGAGCACTCTAGTTTTGATGGTTCTCTCTTTGGGTCTGCTGAGTCACATGATTCTAGTCTTCCACTTAAATAACCAAGTTCTTGCCAGGAAAAGAGAAGGAGAATGAGATTTTAGTCTTATCGAATCGTGAGAAAATAGGCGAGGGAAGGACATGGAGCCATGGACCCTTCATGCCTTTCTTTATCTTTTCCATTGACAAAAAGAGAAGCGTGAGTGGGGAAGAGGGGAAAGGAAACACCACCTTTTGGTATTGGCAATGGACATCGACGTGTAATGGTCGGTTGCCGAAAGTTGCAGTTCAGCAGATGGTTATTTTGTGTACTTTCCATCAGGAGAGAGAGAGAAAGAGAGGGAGGTTATTTTGTGTCAGGCGAGAGAGAGAGAGAGAGAGAGACCCCATGGTTTGCTTGGTTCTCCATTGGGGTTGACTGGTTTTGTTAGTTTGAGTGGTTGGGTCCGGATTCTCTTGGGTCATGGCTATAAATTCGGGAGTGAAGCAACTCTTTGAAATCCAAAGGTAAGATTGCGCTTATACCTTTTTCTATAATTAAAAGAAGTTCCACTCCACTCAGGTTCCACTCTAGGCTAAAGATCAACCAGTTAGGGCTTGTTTGGTTGTAAGATGAATGGTTTGTGTTTGAGTCCCAATGTAGGAGGAAAAAGAAAATAGGTTCACTCCATTCGGATTCATTTGCAAGATTGATCGCACCTAAAAACATATTTAACTTCGTTTTTGTTATTTTAGTAATATGTTTTTGGCATGATTAATATAACCATGAGTAGAAGTGAAATTTTTATATGCTTGAGTTTTTTTTTTTTTTTTTTTTTGGGGTGTGATATTGAAGGTACGTATCAAGGAAAAAAAAATTCGCTATTACTCCAAGTTTGATACTTTAACTCGGGATCCAGCAATTAATCACTAGTCATGTGTGTGAAACCCTAGATGAAAGTGAGCAACTCCAGAAAATCAAAGGAAATGTATCCTCGAGAGTAAAAAAGATGAAACAACAATATATTTTTGTTTACCCACTACGTGTGCATTTGTGTAGAGTCGTGGAAGAGGGAAGTTGTGTTTTCTCTTCCATTGCATTGCAAGTCCAAATAGCAAGGTCGAACTTTCGGATTTCCTCTAGCATGCAAGTCGGACTTCCAGATTTCCTCGAGCACGGAATCGAAAGAAAAATCTGTGGATTTTCTGCATCTTTGTTGCTACTCCAAACGGCGTCAAGGAAGACACCGGACCTCCCCTCTCCGCAATGAATCCAGATGCACAAATTAATACCCCCTAAATCTCCTCCTTTACAAATAGAGAAGCCATTTTTTTAGGTTTTTACAAACAAAAAATACTATATTTTTTGAAAGAAAAAACCTAAAAAAGACCTTTCCTTTATGTTTTTATGAAAGGCCCCAAGTTTGACTATGTAACATATGACAATTAGTTTTTTGAAGTTAGTGACAAAATATCATTTACTTAAGCTTAGAAATAACTCAAGTTAGTCTTGTGGGGCCAAGCTAAATGCATGATGACCAAGGAAGAAATGGCAATGGAGAAGCCAACATGTAGATTAGAAAAGTAGGCAACATCATCCCATTTAAATGATATATCCTAGCCTTCGGTTTTAGGTCTTTAAACTTAAGGGGGCACTATTATCTTTTTATATTGTAACTCAAGATATAATCATTTGAGTTACTCTTTAAGGGTAAATCGGTTAAAAAGAAAAAAAAAATTTGAACTGTCGGGCTAATCTTTGTACAGTTGGACTGTTAGTCAATAGAGATTTTAGTAAAAATATAAAATACAGGAGCTTTTTTGAGATTTTATGAAAGTATATATATAGGAGCCACGCCAAATTGCAATTAGAAAGCTTTACTAAATTGGGCTCTCCAATTATGGACCCAAACAAAGGAGCACTGACCAAATATCAAACTGATCAAGCAATTTTAACCATGTTAAAAACTGATCAAGCAATCTTAACCATGTTATTTCACCCAGAAATCGAATTTATAAACACTGATGATTTTCAAGTAAGCTATCCATTTCATGTTTGTGATTGAGAAACTGACACATCCAATCATATATAGTGATTTTTTATAATTCATCCATCAACAGGAGGCGAATGATTTGGATTGCCAAGAAAAAAACCTTCATCAGCTGACTATACTCATCCAACAAAAAAAAAAACCTAGAAGGTAATTACAATTAAAAAAAATTACCAGAAAAAACAAAATTTTCTTCTTTTATCCACACTCTGTACATCAAAATCACAAATTCAGGAATAGAATCATCCAAGCCGTCTTAAGTTTGGACTCGGACACGTCCCCAGTGGGACCCACTTGGGGACGTTTGCAAGTCCAATCCCCACTCATCTCTGTTACTATCAAGATCCCATTGCTCTAAGCATATCATGCATCACTGCCCAATTTCATGAGAAGTTGATGAATTTGGAGAGGGCACTGAAGCATGTTGCTGCCTGTGGATCTCACTAGGCTCCTCCAAGTCAAGAACATGTCCTCCATTGCCTGGCCCCTGGTCGCCCATCTGAGTCATCTCTATGTTGCGCTCGGTTTGGCCTTCACCAGTCGCATTGGTGGCCACATTCTTCTTGAAAAATCTGTGTGTTACATACTTGTAGGGTTTCAAAACAGCTGAACCAATTCCTCGTGCACTAACACGCACCGCCGTCGTTACAGGTGAAACAATAGAGTGCAACCACGGGCGAAGCCAGCGGAAAATGAAGATGATGAAAGCAAATGAAGTCGCTCCTCCGGTGATTGCAAACAGTCCCAAGAAGCTCCAGAAGCTGAGGCTCTGGTGTTCATCGTTAACAGAGGCCGAATTCGAACAGTTATAAGAGGAGATTAAGTCACTCTTCAATTTACTGATATCACCACGTTCATACACTTGTAGAATTGCTTCGGAGATGTCTGGAATTAGTGGGGAACCCTTAGGGAAGGCCTGCATGCATGTTGCATGGGAATTGTGTTATTATGTATGAAGAAGTAGTTTCTCTTAATTAATATGTAATTATGTGCATCATGAACAAATGAATGGGGTCTCCACTGTAGGATGGTACAAAAATAACATCAGATGGGAGTTCTTAGTCATCAATTTGGAGGCTTGAAGTGTTAGCTGTTTTTAAGTTCCAATCCAGCATAAAAATGTCACTTTAACATGAGTGAAGTTCATGAGAAGGTTTGATTAAAGGTCGCATGTGGCATTAGTAGTAATAATTAGTTTGAAGTGATTAGACTTAAGAGGAGAAAAGGATTGTTCCTACTTAGAGGAGATAAGGATTGTTTCTATTGTTTTTAATAGCTATATGAATTTTGTAGAGCTCATCTTATTAAGATGAAAATCTGTAAATAGCTCTAAACATATAAAAATTCGGCTTATTTATTTAAGTATTATGTTTTCTCTAAGAGGCTATATATTTGGAAACTCTAGTTTAACTAATAAGAGCTAATTAGGTTAAGATCTAAAATAAAAGCTCTAACATTTAAATTCTAATATATAATTAGTATGTTTGGTAAGAATTATAAAAAAAAGGGCACTTATTTCATGGGGAAATTGAGGCCCATCTTCAGCTATTTGATAATCAGGGCCCCACCCACCCTTGAAAATAATAATGTAGAATCTTATCATTTGCATCATTTGGAAAATTTTATTAGGTTATATTCATCCAAAGCACATGTAAATTTGACATTAGTTCAAAAAAAGCTCAAAGAAATGCATCTTCGATCCCCTGAGCTTATCTTTTTTAGAGGCAAAAGCTTTAATTTCTAATTAAGATCTAAAAGTAGATATATACTATAATTAACAGTTTACTAAATGCGCGCTCTAATATGTAAATAAACTATAAATCATAAAATAATATCTCCTAAGTTTCTTTCTTCACTTTTATTCTTATTTTTAATTTTTTTAATATTTAAGTTATCAGCAACTTCTAGTGTCCCATCAAGAGACCAACATATGGTCAAACCCTACGCCATCCATCCCCAGCGTTTTTTTACTTTTAGATGTTTGTATACATGGGTGGAGTGGAATAAAATTAAAAGTCTAAAGATAAAGAAAAAAGAGAGATGAAGGATTTGAAAGTAAAAAATGCATAAAATGAAAAAATGCTACTTTTAAAAGGCAATAAATGACAAAGATATGTTCTTAATTAAAGGGCATTAAATGACAAAATGAAGAGGAGTAGTTCTTTAGTGCCTTTATTCTCAACCCCTTCCTCTTTATTTTTCTTTTAATTTGACCCTTATTATTATTTTACTTCACCCCTTGTGCAAATAAACATTAGGGTGGAGTGATCTAGCATATATGCAACTCATTAGTACTGAATTTTTGTATGAGCAACTGTTATAAGGAGCAAGCATGATTGAGCACTCATTGCAGTACTCTTCCACACTGCAACTCCTAAGATCGAAGTGTAAGGTCCGATCCAAAACGGTTATTAGTCACTCACACTAAAATTTCAGCACAATTAGCTGTATGCTGTCATTAATGCACTGGTAATTAATATAGTGAAGGGATTATGTAGTTACGTACAAAGCCAAACCCTCCGACATCAAAGGTATGTCCTGCTATGGTGAGAGCGTTGCAAGATTTAGCGAGTAGTACATTTGCATAGGGAACTCTGAGGAAGGCAGCTGCAATCTCTCCACTGCTTAAAGCATGGGGATAATCATCACTTGAAGAGTATTGCTTGATTTTGCTTGGTTGGAAGCCCAAAACCTCCTCCAAGTATTTCACGACGAAGGAACCGCTATCGCACCCAACAGTGGCTTTGCTCTTCTTCAGTGACTCAACTTCCATGATGCCTGTGTCGAGTCCCCGGAGGGTGAGCATGGAAGAGAGTTTTGCGGTGTAACTTTGTGTCAAGATCAATGCGACAAATAACCATGCCACCATTGCCATTCGACCTAAGTTGCTTTTGAGTTTTTCTCCTGCATTGGAAATCCATACATAATTAGTGACTTGCTTATTAAAAAAAAAAAAAAAACTTCACAAACTTTGGTTGTATCTCTTCTGTAGCTGAAGCTATTAATTTAGTGATTATAGGAAGGGAAATAGTAGACAGACCCAATAGAGAATATTTAAACATTGTATAATATGGGAGGGATGAGTTACTTTAGACTATGATTATATTAGATTTGCGTTATATTAGGCTAGTATTATATTATCAGATTAAGTTTCTTATTTATTATGTGATTAGGCTTTCTATTATAGGGATGAGTTCAGGTTCCTAGTTAATGAAGTAACAATAGAATATTTGGCAAGATGTTGTTCAGAATTTTCTACAAGACCCCTGCTAGGTTTAGCAACTTAGAGTTAACATTGATAAGGGGAAAGGACATAAGAAAAATCAATCTAACACCTCTACCTAAAGCATAGATGATCTAATACCCACACATAAAGTTTAGATGATAAAATGCAGTAAAAATAATTCTCAATCAGAGTATTGACAGCGTTTCAGTCTGATTAACCCACTTACTATGCAGGGAGAATAGGGTGGTGAAGGAAAACCAGAGAACAGTGCCCAGCTGATCCCAACCAGAGTCTTCGAATCCTTGGTTGAGTCCAGGTTCCATCAACCATACGACGAATCCGTTGTACACAGTTATAAGTGCAGTCAATGCCCACATGGGCATGCTGAAGGGCTTCAAGAACATCCAAGGTTGATGGGGTTGATGGGGCTGCTGTGATGTCTTAGACACAACCATCGCTAGTCCTGATTCTGCATAGGGCTGTGAGAACTCCGCGTATTCACAACGGCTGGCCACGATCGATGTATCTCCCACCACTCCATCAAATTTCTGCTAAGAAATCAAGTGAGTCAGACTAGTTCTTCTTAGAAGAATTCCAGAGCCAGAAACTGAAATTCTAACACCATGAAGCTCTTTGAAACACAAGGTATATATACTGTGCCTTGCAACTCAGGCCGGGCTTCATCAACCCAGAAGGATTTTACGTAGGGAATCAGGATTGAGCCTCCTCAACCCGATTTCAGCCCCAGGTTTAAAAATAAGGTTATATTATAAGCAAAGGCATACATTTATATTGCATAATACATAGTGAGTATATATTGGACAGTAGACCCAAATTTGAGATGATTCGGTGGGGTCAGGGTCAGTTTAATTAATTAGTCCACTTAATTTGAGCCCACGTAGATTTGGCCATTGCCCAACTTGACCTGCCTGAGTGTATCTCAGCTGAGTAGTGGGCCCATTCACACTCCACCGTATATGGCTTATGCTCATGCATGCACCCATGACGCATTGCTGGTCCAAGCCATCGTTGGACCCATGTGGCTGCTGTGCAGCAATTGGAGAACATGGAGATTTTGTCCTCTGGAATAGATATGGAAGGAGTCTTTACAGTGTTTGTCCTGTCTATTCATTGGATGATGCCTGCGAAACCAATGAGATTGTTACGTTTCCTTTCTATTAAGAAAGCGAATAAAACTATTGTGCCGGCTTTCATTTTTTCTCTAGATGAACTTGACTTTCACCCTGTCCCCCTCCATATTAATTCCAAGTTAGATTAACTTGACTTTGATCTTTCTCCCCCTCCATATTCCAAGTTAAATTGATGGTCTAGGAAGAGCCGCGTAAGAAGAACTAGCGCGTTGTAAACCACGATAGGCTCACCGCTCACCTAACCCGTCCCATTGTCAAATGCATGGGAGATACCAACCACTCATCATGAGGAGCCCCACCTTCAGTATCTCACCCATTTATAAGGTGGGTCACATTTGTGTGTTGGATCTGGACCTTTGGTAAAACCCACTTCCCAGTCTTTGCTTTCCACGTCTGGTCCATTCGAATATCCCGATAGCTACTGGTACTGTCACAAGAATATTCAATGTGAGCGTACTGTTTGTAGGAAGCTTCAACAGGCTCTGTCAAGTCAACGCCCTTGTATAGGAGATTTCTCTTTTCTTCATCATCATTAATATAATTGGACCCCACAAAGACTAAATTGATGGGCAAGCTAACCAAGAAATTGGGCCCCGTATTCAGCAAAATATATTCTTCCATTGAAACAACGCACGGGAATTGGAGGACCTACACTTTTGGGCACCATCCCATAAGACACATGGATTGCGTAGCTGTTTTTAAGCCGAAAAAGCGAGGAAAGTGAATATACTTTTCCATGAGTAGAAGATTTCATATTTTGTGTGGCTAACTTTTTGTGAGCAAAGGCATTAAATGTGTTTGTACTGGTTGGAATAGATTTTCGGCGAAATGGATGAGAGGTTGTAGGCCAAGCCTGTTTCTTGGTGGCAGGATGCATAAACTTGCCCTAAACATTTATATATTGACCCATATATATAAACTTAGGAAACTCCAATTTGACCAACATTAATTACTAGTATTATTAAAGTTACAGGGGGAGTTAAAGCAATTGCTCACCTGGAGCTTAACCTGTTGAACGAGAGAATCATAGGTTCCATTGAAAGGAATGAAATTGTAGGGCAAGGAATAAGGCAAATGCTCAACAACCGCCTTGAAGACATCGATCGAGAATCCGGTGACGTTTGGAACGTTCGTATGCGCACAGTAGCTTACGTTCACGAACTCCCGAAACGCCGAATTGGCCGGCACGCCGATACGTAACGAACTCCCATTGATGGGAGGAGCCCATCCTTTAGGAACCGTCCAAGACCCTCCAGGCCAATAGATCTGCCCCAACATCTTCATTGAGACCCTTCTACTCCTATTCTCTGCATCACAAAAACCAGATTCTTGTGACCAAAACCCCATTTCTCTATAACTCTTTCCAACCACATTGACCACTTGAAGAACCTTGGGTGGGTATAACTGCCCGCCATTGAAACGGAACTCGCCAGTTAGTCCCTCAAAATCACTCGATAGAATCGTTTCCAGCAGCTTCTGGCCATCTGCTGAGACCTTGAGCTTGATCTCCGGATCGGTTGAAATCTCATTAATCTCTTTTGGATGATATGAACTGGGGTGGTTTTCGCTTGCATTCGAACTCATTCTTTCCATTGCTTTTGCTACAGCCCATACAGCATCATAAGCTTTTAGAGCGAAAATTCCAGGTTCTGGGTTCTCCTCTTGTGGGTATTCCAATCGAAATCTCTGTTGGAATCTGCGTTGAAAATGGGTAAGTCGTGCACTTGTTGGAGGGAAGTAGTTCTTAACACCCAAAACTCCTTGCATGGAAGAGATGACTGAGGAGTTAACGAAATCAAGTAGAGATGTAATGCTATCTGTCGTGATCCAAACGTATTCAGGCTCCATCATTCCCATGCGCTTCACTTCTGTGAAGAGACGAGTGGCAAGTTCTATGGTGGTGTGGACGATGAAGACTCTACACTGCCTGCTCTTGATCTTCTGTAACTCATAAGGTAAGGAAGAAGCCAAGGGTGGGAGATTCAATTGATAATCAATCTCCGAACCCAACTCTTGAAGAGCCTCGGCTAGACATGAGTTTATGCCTCTTGAGACATAGTCGACTTCTTCACGGATGACGGTCACCCTTCGCCATCGCCAAGAGCCTACTATTGCAGCAATGGCTCTCATCTCGGTGCATCTGTTATGGGCCAATGGGATGAGGAATGGCCACCGATCGGACGCTGATAATGGAATGGAGTCCGCGAATGAGAGAACAGGCACTTGTGCTTTGCGTCCGAGATCGGCCACAATGGCTGCCTCTGGCCATGTCTGCATTCCTATGATGGCTTGCACTTGATGGTTGTTGATCATGCTCATTGCTGCAGTTAGTTGTGATTCATAAGATGAAGAATTCACATTAACTAATGTTTTGAACTCATTAATATGAAATAGAGCTAATTAACTAGCTATTGTAGAATGTAAATAAGAATTATTATAGTGTTAAATTAACAAAATGACTGAATTGAGTATCATTAAAATTCCAGTTGTAATAATTCTAAATGTGATAAATTTTTATGGGACTTGTGTTCAGTCCCCACACTAGTTGACCCACAAAACTAGACAATTCCAATTATTTATAAACCAAGTAGACTACTATATATCACTCCTATTGCTTTGTGTAATGAAGAAAGGATTAGAGATGAAGGCGCGGATTTACTTACCCACGGAGGCGGCACGAACACTGTCCTCTAGAGAAATATTGGCAACGTGCAGGAGCAATCCAAGTCTGGTGGAGGTGTGGATCAAATCTTGCTGGGCCATATCCATGGCGGCCTTTTCTTCTTTCCCAGCTCGAGAGCTGGGATTTAAGATGGCGCCTATGGTCCTGATGAGTTGGTCTTCATCTTGGGAAGATATTGTGTTTGAATTTGATGGTAAGAAGAAGAGAAGGAAGAAGGGAAGAAGGGCGCGAGGCATTTCAAAGCCCTCTTAATTTCCAGTTCTCTCGTCTGCTTCGTCTGCTTCATGTGTAGTCTCATTGCTTCTTTATTAATTGCTAATTGGTCAACGCTCGTCTCTAGTCAATGGTTTGACTTCGATAGAAGTGTGGAGTAGCTGATTATTACTATAACTGTGTGACCAAAATCATATTTTGTGGAGTTGCTGATGATTACTATAACCTGTATGACCAAAATCATATTTTGATAATTGGTCGTGATTCGTGGACCAAATTTAACTCTCGAGCTGCTTTACATTGAACCCACAAATGATTGATTAATTTCACTCGGGTATTTAGTAATTAGCAAAATATTCTCCCATCAGATGGGAGCATCGATAAATTGGACCCCTGAAGTTCAAGGCTCTAACCGTTTCAACATCATGCATCCATATGCAAGATTAATGTTGGTGGGAAAAAAATACTCTAAGTAGGGCATGTTTAAATAATTTATGGGTAAAATAATGTAAATAAAATTTCAAATTAGTGAAAAAGGTAGTAATTGAGTAAATGAGGATTATGCTTTTTGGTAAAGTAAAAATTCTATATTTGTTTTTATGAGGTTAAGTAAGTTAATGTGAGATAAGAGATCGAGATTTTTGAGTAGTAAAGAAGCTAACTGAGTTTTATGTTGTAAAATTCCTCAACTGGTTTCAAAGTATAAGTAAAACTTTTTTGCTATTAGAATTTTACTTTCCTATTTGTTGTGACAAACCAGCATGAGTAAAGTAAGATTTTTGGTGGTCGAGATTAACTTATCATAGATCTTACTTTACTTCTAGTAAAATAAATATGGAAATGAGTTAAGATATAATCATAGAGACCCCCCCTTGTAAGGGCTTTTAACCAGGGAGAGTGGCAATAAATATAAGAGACCAACAAAGCTGGATTGGGGTTTGGTTTTTGGCCAATGAAATTGGAAAGAAATTCCATAAGGCTGGCCAAATTCAACACAACCCATCTTGACGTACTATTCTCTCAAGGCCGGCTAGGTTACATCAGATTGGGATGGGCAATTTGGCAATATTAAGACTAACTTGAAGCTTAAGTCAAGGAATTCAGTAATGGGTTTCACTGATGAATCTTACCATTTGTATGAAAATACATAGAAATTGAATATACAAGGCACTTAAAAACGACTATCAAAGTTGAACACATAACATATTCTTTTGATTCTATTTTCCTTTGGGAATTCATATTTATTTTTCATTTTTAACCACCTTATTTATTTAGTTCCTATAAACAAACAGGCCTATAACAAGGTTTCTCTTGATTCTAGACATTAGAAAATAGATTTTTCTCATTGGTAGTTAAATATAAAAAAAAAAAAAAAAAACACCCTAATCCCCAATTAGCCAACTTGCTGGCTTCCAGACATTGCCTATTCATCAGTACTGTGTCTTTTGTTTTGTGTTTTTGTTATCTGATGGTTGCCTCATTGTCCTTTTCTCAATTGTATATTCATAGTCCGTTATTTTAGTTTGTTTTGTTTTAATGAAACCTTCCCTTTAAGCAAAATATCTATATATATTTTTAACATCCAGCTTTCATTGTGACACCCCTCGCTATTTGACATTAACATAAAAAAATGCTGGTGAACTTGGTGTTCATGGACTTTGTCTTCCATGGCCGTTCTTATTTATGCTTGAAAACTTAAGTATCTCAATAGAAATAGCAAATGTGTATGTATGTGTGTGGCAAAGGGGCTGAGTCTGGAACTGACTTTTAGCCTAGTGGTCTCAATCACTGCCTGCCCAAACTTGATTGGATCGGGCATGGAGAAGATTCAGCCCAGCCTAACCTGTCTTATGAGAACCTCCCCAGTTTCAGAAGAACCGGGTTGGGCCACATTCAGGTCATGTATCCATAATAAATTAATGTTTGTTGCCAAAAGGAGCCGATCATCAAGTCATGACTTTAGTACCATATCTCCTCTCCTGACCTTGGTGTGGAGACTAACTTTGCTTGTTCCAAACTATTTGCCTCACTCCTCACTTTATACATGAATTGGATACTTCAAATTAACGAGTTGATTTTTATCTCTAAGTTGATCATGTGATAAAAAATAATATATGTAGATTTATCGCCGATCCTCGGGTCAGATACCATTTGTGACAGCCCAACTGCATCTAGCACAATATTATCTACTTTGGGTCATGGGCACAGCTTAACCCCTCACGGTTTTGTTTCTGAGTCAAAGACACAGCTTAACTCAAAAAGGCATCATGCTAGAATTGGAGAGCGCCTTCACATTTAAGCCCAGTCCCTTATTTTAAAGCCAGAAAGCTCAATAGTTTTTCTTCTTTTTTGCCAGAAATATGAGATGATTATATTAGAAGCCCGATGGAAGGATTACAAAGCTTTATTTGCTGCAATCATTTTGTGAATAAATTCAATGGCGCTAAAAATTTGGGGACTATTGCCGTATAGACCAGTTTAAATTCAAATGGTGCTAGTGAGTGTAAAAGCACAGGATGATCACAAGCAACCCTTACATGAAAATATAGAATGAGGCATAATGTTAATTAAAGGGGCATTCACATATGGACATATACATCAATTTTGAAAATCATCTCGTGACATCAATTTTCAAGGAACTTCAGCGGATGGACTTGCAGAATTACTGGGTCTCTCTGATTTGGATTCAGAATCCCTTTCACGTTTCCCTCGGGTGTCCTTACTATATATAAACATGTGATCATCAGCTGATATTTTGTTTGGGACGTCACCTGTCCAAAATTTATGTTGTATATGCCAGCTGTATTTTCTCTGTTTGCTTTAATATAATACTTCCTTTTAGAGAAAAAAAAATCATCATTGTTGGGCCAATGTAGGAACTTTTTTTTTTTTTTTTTTAACTTCTAATCAAATCAAAGCACAAATATCTTATATCATCTAGAAGTTAGGAGATTGCAATGACCTTTCTTCCGAAAAAAAAAACAAAATAGTGTAGAGAAAGAATATGAGATATCCATAGAGCTTCCAGATTTACGAAGTGCACGAGTTCATCGAGCTTTCAGAACGAACAACAAGAGCACAGGCCCCACTCTCGAGCTTTCAGAACCAACAACAAGAGCATAGGCCCCACTCTCAGATGCTTAAATTCCTTTAGCTTTGGTGGCCTTTGTTTTCGTTTTCTGTCTATCACGGTTGAAGTCAACGTCCACCCTTGCTCATGAGCAGTCACAATTGTGGTCGAACCCTCATCCTCACCATAAAACTATTATTGTACCGTTTCCTATCACTAATTGGTCTTGGGATAAGTGATAGCTCAATTGGCTATAAGACCCTACAAAGACTAAATGCGCATAAAACTATTGTTGTGATGTTTCCTATCACAATGTAATTGTCTGATTTGCATAAAAAGAATATGCCATCAATGGCTAATATCATTTAGCTTTTTTTTTTCCTGCACGAAAGATTCGAACACACGCACTTCCAGGTACACTTCCACATACACGCCCATCTTTCAGTCACCGTGTTGGAAGATTTGTATTTGATAGAATACAACGACATAAGTACTTGATTCAATTAGGTGTTTCCATTTCATGGTTTTTGTTTCTTTTTCACACACATATATATGGGTTTCAAAATCCTATTGTATTTGATATAATCGGGGTAACATATTGCCATAAGCCACATAGATCCATATTTTATTTTAAGTAAAAAGAAGAGTGCCTGTTCCTTTTTCTAGAAAGATAAATTCAATACAGCAAGGAAACCTATAAAATCAGACAAATCATTTTTAACAAAAGAAATATATATATATATATATATTAACGGAAAAAAAAAAAACAGTTGTACCCAAGAAGACTCAATCACAACAACAAAAACCATAAAAGCCCCAAACTAGGAGAATGTGATTTAATTGTCCATTAGAATTAAGTATCATCACCATGTTATGTTCTTGTTACTACTTGATGAGGGAGTATGGCTGATTATATTAATATATAAAGTCACATCATATGAATAAATAAGTAACGAAAATATTCAGGCGAGAATTATTATATGAGAACTTTTTTATAGAGCCCAAATGTGGGTCTCATTTGGGGATGGGACCAGGGGGGTGGAAAGATCCATGTGAAATCACCTCAAATATCAAGTTTGACCTCAAATCCATGCCCCTCACCCCTTCATCCGTGGCCCACAAGTTTAATGGCTTCATATTCAAAAAAAGATTTAACTCTCAATCCAACGGTTCAGTCCATTCAGATGTGTGTCAATCCTTGAAATAAGTGACTATCAAGGGGGATCCATATTTGTGCATGGTTTGGATGGTTTGCTAGGTGGGCTCCACAAAAAAGTTCTCATATAATATTCTCACCTGAATAATTCCCAATAAGTAATGGGCCTTATTGGGCCAAGGTCCAGGCTTTTAGGACTAGGTTAGGGTCGAGCCTTCAATCAAAATCCAGGAATCGATACAAGCCATGTAACCTGTACCCACGGCAAATAAGGGTGCCTTAGGTTGTCAAAGGACCGGGCAGGGCCGGGCCTGGGGTTGTCCTAACCCTACCCTCAATATATTCATGGTCGGGACTAGGCGGGCCAAAGCATTCGTCGAAGGGCATGTACTACCTAGGCCCTCACCCTGCCCTCAAGGGCTAGGGCAGCGCTTAGGGCCTCAATACAAGAAAACCATTATATTTTTTAGTTTTTTACACTGTTGCCAAGAACCGAATGTTGATCGAGCGTTAACTTGTCTAAGCTCAATTGCAAAGGAACCATTAAGAAAATATTTGAAAAAAAATATAAGATGTCTAAAAAAACTTTCTTTTTTCGAACAAGGTCATATGTGCTTTGGTGATTTAGGTTTAGACATATGATTTTATTTATTTTGTCAAAGAAGGAAATCGTTAAAAAGTCTAGTCTATTTCACACCTTTCATAAGAATTCTCATGTATGAAATCATTTCAGCAGTTTCTTATTTTTGAAAATGTTAAACTATTTATATTCACATATCTTTTATCAATTGGCATTATTTTCAATTTAATATTGATCTGACTATTGAGCATTGTTGGATTTCAGTCACAAAATAAAATAAAAAAAACTTAAGAAATACTATTAGTTTGGGCTTTTAAAAATTAAGAGTTATAATTATCTAGTTAAAAGGATATATGGATCACCTCATATCTTTAAAGTTCCATGTACATACAAACTACTTCTATGATTTTGTTTGCATCCAAGTAAATATATAGAGGAAAAGGTGTATCATTATTAGTAGGAAGGAGAATACCCCCATTGCACTCACAAGAATAAATAAAAATAATATAAAAGGCCTAAATAAGAAGCAATAAAACTAGAAGAAAGCAATTAGAAGCAACTGTGCAACACTATTGCTTATGTATTAAGTACAACACATAACTTAAATAATTAAATGTAGATGAAATGAATCAAGTATGTGTGTGGATTTTTAGGACATTTTGTAATAGATTGGTGGGTATGAGATTACCTTCATATCCCCCTTTTATTACTACTACGTGATTGTGATAAGGGTATTTTAGTATATATATTTATATATAAATATCTATATAATAAAATAAATAAAAGTAGGAGGGCCAGGGTTGGGTCGGGCCAGTACTATCCAAGCCCGACCCAAAAAATTGTACAAGCCCAGCGCTAGGGTTTTCCTTATAAACAAAAGCCCTCATTTTATGGGTTTTTTTAGGGCTGGGCCCCCTTGTCTCAGGTCCAAATTGACAGGCCTAGGCGCCTATTACTAATTTGGGCTCATGTCGTGTAGTCTTTAGACTGACCCAAACTAGACCCATTAACGTTTAAGCATTAAATCTTTTCTTTTATGGCAAGGAAACCACCGACCCCCTTGCGATTGATCATTGTTTAGTTTTCTAGCCCAAAAACTTCACAGGTGGGTCCCATGCACACATGCCTATCTTCCCATAATTGTATTAGTTGAAATGATGGGCCCAGCTGTAAATGCAGAAGCCCCAAAGTACATGTCCAGAATGGAGCGTCAAGACATCCATCATTTGAGCTTTTCTCTGGAGGGGAATTTGATCCCATCCCACCACCTGCACTCATTCAAGTGCTAGGGCACTGGATTGTTGATGAGTGGAAGGTACTGGGCCAAAACTTCATCTTATCTCTCCTGAGTGTGATTGATTAGTGCTGCATGCAGCCTACAGCTGATCACTTCCCCTAATGACCTCAGGTCCTCTGCTCACATGGTTTTGGGCCAAACTGTTAAAATTCGGAGACACATGAGCTCAGCTTGGAAGGTAATCTGATGGATTCATTTGACCCACCTGTCTAAGATAGATGGGCTGATGATGATTATTATTATTATTATTATTATTTCTTCTTACAACCAAGGGCCAATTAATTAAGGGGAGATAAAATTGTGAACTAACCCGTTTTAGTCCAATCGTCCAATGTAAAATTTATTCAACTAATTTTTGTAAAAACTAACCCGTTTTAGTCCAATTGTCCAATGTACAATTACCATTCAGTATATTGCATCACACTCAACCGCGAGTGGTGTTGGCATGTCAGTACCACTCATCTGCCCAAGGATTAATCCCTAGTCTTCAACTTTAAAATCTCACTCCTGACCACTAGTCTAACTTAGCAACAAAAAAAATAAACTAAAACTAAATTAAAAAAAAAACAAACAAACAAACCACAAGATAATCTATAGGAGATACAAATTACAATGCACTCAAGATACTATAGATAATGACAGGACACGGAGAATCTTACCTTTCATTCATGCCAAGCTATCTGTACAATCAAGGAAAGTCTTTAAATTGATCTTGATCACTAATTTGGGGGCATAGATTGGACACATAGGTATGGAACATAAATCTTAGCCCTCAAACACCTCCAACCATTTGAATGGTAACTTTTCCACAGTTGAATACGGAGCCATTCAAATGCAACCAAATTTAACATAAGGCATGGAGGGAACCATTCAAATTCAACCAAATTTTACATATATATGGCATTGATTCTGTGGAGACACTACTTTCTGCATCATCAATGCATGTTCTGTCCAGCACATGAACAATCTATAAAATTACTGCACCTTTGGGGCCACTACTGCAATTGCATTCTCCTTCCAATTGTAACCTGCAACCCGTCACCTCTGTCATCAAACACAATGAGGGGTAACTATACAATTCAGACCCACCCACATGACATCTGCTACAGAGATATTTCTGTAGATGTAGGAAATCTTCTTTTCTTGTAGATATGGGACATTGTCAGAGCTTTGTTCCAAATTAAGGACATTACCAGGAAGCAACCCTCTTAACAATATTCAGAAATTTGATTGAACCCTTGAACATGACTTGAGGTTGCCCTTCTCTCTCCTACCATTCTTCTTCTTCTTCTTCTTCTTCTTTTTCATATATTGTTAAAAGAAAAGCCCCAAACCTCTAAAGTATGGATCCACTGATGCTCGGGCCAAGGTAAAATTTAAATCAATTGAAATAAATTTTATTGGTTTTACACTTAATCAATTTGATGGTGGGCTCAAATTCTATCAGACTGAAATTTGGAAGGATGCTAGCTTTGAGCAGTTTTGACTTGGCCTCACAATGGAATTCTATGCTTTTGGGCATAGAAATTTAGGATTCACCTCTGGAATTATTGTCCCTTGCCCCAGAGAGAATATCACCACCTACCCAAAGGACACAGACACCCACATAAAAACATTAAGCAATCACTTCTAAGTTCTAACCCCCTCTCTTTAAATCACACGTCCCCCATGTCCTCTGCTCCCCATCACCCAATCAAAGGCCCCCAAACAATAAGACAGCCATACCCCAGTGATGGAACCCGCCCACAAGAGACATTCACGTGAGCAGTGCAGGTTAGTGGAAAGCACCACCACGCACACCACTCAGTTGAGAAGCTCCTCCTCTGTGCAAACGTGTGGATCAGATACATTGCTGCTCGTCATCTTAAGATTCTGTTGATGATAGACTTGTCTTAGCCTCTCTACTTCCTTCTTCAGAGCTTCTTGGTGAGCTGCATTTTACAGACAAAAACAGACCCATCAATTATCACTACTAAGGCAACACATATTTACCTCAAGATTATTTCCACAGTGTCCAGTCCAAATAATGCGCCTGTACGTTAAGCAACCCCACTACAACTAATTCCTAAAGCCATGGAAAAGGTGGGTGATAGCGACCAAGCTTTTTCATTTTTTGCTTACTCTACTGTAGTTGGGTCTTATGTGCTTTCCTTAGTAAATGAAAATTCAAGCACACACTTTTAAACTTTCAAGTGAATGCAGATTCTTTTTTGTGAAAATGGAATGGAGCTTTAGCCCCATATGAGCTATAAAGTATATAGCAGCCATGTTTACTAGCATTTTCATCCAGACTATTGAGGCATTGATGAAAAACAAAGTAAAAAAGGATAACTGCGAGTACACACCCATCTGCAGCATTAAAGCCCATTAGGTGTACATGACATGAAAATATTGTATGCAAAAGGGTTATTCCAAGCTAGCCAATACAAAATGATGTCACTGAGAATTAGAGAACCTTTAAAGATTTCTTAACCCTATTCAGATGACATGTAAAGAGTACAAGCGCAATGGAATTGTGTTCTCCATTATACGTAACATAGAAAGCAATTAATTGTACTACTACCATGTAGACAAGGTAAATGAGTAGAAGAAAGGGATTAGTTAATTTAGTTCAATTAATGCAACTTAAGTACTTACCATCCTTGAAAATCTTGTCTTGGGCGAGGGCGGCAATTCGCTGCTTAAGGGTGCTATTGTCCACATTAAGAACCAAGCGTTGGTGATCAAGGAATGCCACTCGAGGTGACAATACTGATACTTCACTCTTCATGAGCCAAAGATTATAACACAATTAGAGTTAAGTAAGGAGAAATAAGTTGAATTACTATAATTTTCCAATGGACTTCGCTGTACAATTGAGATCCAATGTAAAAAATCAGCTTTAGCTCAAATCATATGGGAAGTTTCACATTCTTTAGAACTTGAATTATTCCACAAAGTACCTGCAACGATGTGACGCTGCGTTCTAGCTCGGAAATGTATTGTAGCTTCCTGACTCTAGATCTTTGCGCGGATTGCCGATTTGCTAAGATCCTAAACGACCCAAATCAAAATCCAAGTATCATTCTATTGCAGATAGAGAACTAGATGAGGAATAGAGAATAATAAGCTTCTATGATTGTCTGATCAATGATCGAACCAGTTTGTAGCTGCATTACCTCTTGACCCTCTTAGGGTCCACGATCTGTTCGATCTGCTCTCCTCCACCGGTCAATGGTGCAACGTCCACTTGTGGGTCTTGTTTGATTTCACTTTGGACCTCTGATTCATTTCGAACCGGTTGATCAGTCGCCACCAGCTTCACATCATTGATGCTATTATGATCTGATATTGGTGAGGATGGATTCGACGAGGAGGCTGTGGGGGGCGCTGCCATTGAGATGTCATTGGAGAACATGGACATGAGTTGTTCATCATCCAACCGGTCGAATTCATTGGTCCCGGCCTTAGTGGTGCTCTGGCATTCCTCCACCAATGGCGCTTCGAGGAAGGCGATCGAATCGCTCACCGACCTCCGGTGGGAACCTCTCTTCGCAGACGAGAAGTCAAGGAATTCCTCCACCCATGAAGGTCGTTGAGTGGTGTTGGGAGCCAAGTTCCCCATAGAGGGGGCTCTTTGGTGAGGAAAATTAGGCCAGTTTTGGGTCATGTTTGGGATTTTAGGGGGCAATTGTGCCATTATAGAGCAAATGATAATACAAGTTTAAACAAGTAAAAACAAAACTAACCAGCAAACAACACTAGGATGTCGCTCACAAGTATTTGAATGAAAGTAGGAAGATCACTGCATACATCATAACTATGAATAATGAAAATGGTTTGTAGCTCATACTCTTAACCAAACAACCAATGCAAGAGAGAGATCACTCTACTAAAAGACCTCAGCTTTAGAAGAATGGGGGATTGGTGTTAGCTCTAAGAACACAAACCAATACAATGGACATGTCCAGCCTCTATTTAAAGTAGTGAAACCCACATCATCATGATCATCATGGCTTTGAAAGATGGAAATGGGTAGTGTGTCTTTCAATCACTTTGAACCACCTTGTTCTCTAAATCTTTTTAAATGTGGGTGTGGTTTCTTCTCTTTTGTTTTGGTTTTGTGAGGGAAAGATTTGGAATGAGATGGGTCACATGGGAGGACAGCTAGCTACAGCTGGGGTGGGGTGGGTTTGAGATCAACGGTTTTACAAGGAAAGTTGCAGTAGTTTAATAACCGGTGGAATAAGAGACCACGTGGGCAGGGCACAAGGCCAACCATCTTAATTGGATCGGTACCGGATAATCATCCTGCTAATTTTATTATCTTTAACTGATTGATTGGGAGGAATCAAATCAAATCCAATTGTGTTATTTTTATCCCTTGTATTCCACACTCTCATAGCAAACGCGGCTTCATTAGATGCTGAGTATTGTCTACTCATTTTTTTGCCGTCCATATGTATCTGATATGGGTGGGACCCACCACCACACTAGGGGGCACATGATAAAGAAAATATTATTTTAGTTTAAATGCAACCTAGGTTGTGTTAGGCCAACTTATTCCCATGCCAGTTACACAAGGACAATGGCACATTTGGTTAAGGAGGGACATCAAAATTCTCCCTTTGTAGTGGTAACATGGGGCTTAGGATGGCTGGGATCCAGTTCTTGTCAATATGGGGGAGCCTACTGTCACCAGGGCACGGTTAAGGTCGAACACAGGACAAAGTTTGTGAAATCTACTCACCCCTATTATATCCAAATTGACCTCCAGCTGCATGATAACTGGCTGATCTATACGACCTCAAAATCAATGGTGAAATGGAAAGTTTATCCTTTCTTGGCAATCAACTTTATGACTTTTGACCAAACTACTGGCAATATCTAATGATCGTGATCTTTGGTATAGATAGATCTGATAATATCCGGGGCCTGATAGAGACACTGTCTTATAATGCATTCTTCCTACTGCAGAAACAAGCATTAGAGGATTCAAATAGAGTTTACTGTTTCTAAAAACAGATAGGTCCAACGGAGTTTTAGCCCCTCCTTCATGGGCCTACAAAATAGATGAGTAGAAGAGATGTGGGATCATCACACACTCTCTCTCATTCTCTCTCTTTGGGGTCTATTATTGGTGATAAAAGAAAATGGCCAGTGCTAAAAAGGGCCCATTGTGGGTCGGCCTAGTTATGTACACGGCCTACATCTGACATGCATGTATGAAGGTGACGAGAGTAAACATTTGTTGCAAATGGGCACGAACGCACAGCCGACCACAATGCAAATTGCAATACACTTACTTTTGTGCAATCCCAAGTGGGGCAGCTCAGGACATGCACAAGTCACATAAGTAGGCCAGGAGCCCATGTGGGAGTATCAACTCCTCCCGCATTCCCCCATTTGAATATAAGCAGTGCGCTAATTACGGAGGACAATCTCTTGCTTCCCTCTTCCATGACTCAAATGATCTTATTGCCAACTCATCCCCTCTATGTATGTCTGGCCTTCCCAAATGATGAGAATTCCATTGGGGATAAGCCTAACTCAAGTCTCTTGCCATTTCAAATTGATCTTGGCACACAAGCTTACATGCTTCTCGTGAGTGAGATGTGTGGAACTCGCCTATTGATAATCACGACCCTTCATATGCATTAAACACTTTAATAGTCATGTGCTCGATCCTATGGTGGGACCAATTCTAATTGAAGTAAGATTCCGATTAAAATATGTCATTGGAGGGGATAACGCTCATTATGAGCAGTCTGAATTATCAATAAGTGGGCCTCATGGTAAAGTATACACATCCTATCCACATGAAGCATGTAAGAGACCACTCGGAGGGATCCGGACCCAAAAGCAAAATAGCTAATTGGACTCCCCTTTTCTATTTTAGTCACTTGTTTTACGATGTAGGGGGAGTGTTGAAGAGTTCCCTCCACCCGTATTGAAAAGTATTTATATTGCCTCTACTAACGCCTCGAGGTTTTCGATAAAGAAATTTAAGAGGTATCACATATATTTTGGGCTTTTTTTTGGTGAAAATTTTGTTTAATTATTTAGATGAGCTCTATATATAGATTATTTGATGGGCCCAGAGAATTCTTTAAAGCCTGCCCATTATGCTAATTTGTCTTTCTGGTGGGAAAAAAAAAAAAAAAAGGAGGTTATCATTGCTAACGTAGAATTAGGTCCATGAGGGTGGCCATGATCAAGGGCATGTGACCGTATCCATATATAAATGTGGTACGTATGTACATTAAATTCAGTAGCGTCCTTGGCAGGCAAGAATCTAGATCATCCTACAAATTTAAAATATAAAGATATTATCAATATTTTAGTTATTGTTGTCAGTTGTCTTGCAAGGAAGCTTTTTGCTCTTCTGTGGTAGATTTGTTCATCTGTGACCTATAGTGGATTTAAGTGGCTCTCATAGACCTTGGTGGGGATGATCATATGAAAGAAAAAAAAAATCTTACTGTGAACATAAGGTAGTTGAAGTCTTGTACATATCTTAAATAGCCAAGAAACTGGTTATAATGTTATATCATCATAATGTTCTAAATATCCCTCTCTGTTGCTGTAGCAGTGAGCAACAATTCAAATATGAGGGCCCATTGGACCCTTGATACTTGGTTGGCCGGTTTCTTGCAGTGCAGTCCACTTCCCATTAATTGGCTAGAGAAGACAGACCCAAAAAAAATGAACACACAACAACAATAACAACAAAAAGAACAAAAAAAAAAGGATTTTCTTACCACAAAAGTTGATATTATCTCAGAGGGATAGGGTCTCTACTGTGTCTAAGCCCCCTGGGGTGTGGGTACCAAAAATATAAAAATAACAAAAACCTCACAAAAGTGTTAATTTATTGATTCCATGTATCTTGTCCCTAGAATGCTTGTCACCAAACCTGCCAATCTGACCCAAAATTAATCTGGCGTTCTAGTCTTGGTTTGGCATTTTTTACACAAATAATAAATAAGCCTGATTCAACACAATAAGCCCAATTCAAGTTGAGTCCATAGATGTCATTGGTCTCAACCCAATCTGAATTTACTGCTTAACCCATCAATTTATCCTGTACCCGACTAAAGATTCCAAGGTTAATTTGTGTCCACATATCCAACCCAAATAATAAATGAGGATCTGTTACATTGTTACCATAAGATGTCAGCCTGATCTGACTCAACCCTACCCGTCCCCTCCCATTGCCATCCCTTCCAATAGCATCACTAGCTGTAGGCTTTTTCTAAAGAAATGGAATTTTTTTTTTCTCCATGACATGTATTCATCTATTATTTTTCTTTGCTTTTTAGCTAGTAAGGCAATGTTTATGTAGCCAATTTCTATGGAAAATGTGAGGATTGCAAAAATTATTTACCACGCTTTGATAAAACTATATTTAGTGTAGTGACTTTTATTCGTGAAAAAGCATAAAAATGTGCTAAATTTTACGTGACTCCCTTTGAAAATGAGTTCATGCGAGGGTAATTTTTTTTTTTTTTCACCACCAAAGTGCATTCCACCACATAGACACAAACGTGCATGATGGGGTTCACATGAGATGCAAAGATAGAATGAGATGGACAGCTAGATAAGGCTGGGATGTGGATTAATTTGTTGTTATTTAATCAATGGTGCAATCAGAACCCACGTGTTGACATGACCTTGGCTTTGGCATAGGGAGCAGCCATCCACACATAGGTCTAAATATATGTGTATTTTTTTATCTTGTAAATGCAAATGGGCATGTATGGGGGCTGTATTGTTTTGGGACCTTGGGGTGAGCTGTGAGAAAAAAAAAGGGCATTTGTTTGGGCATCATATGCCTTCTCAGTTCTCCCCATGTGCACTGTTTGTACTGCCCCAGCCATCCTTTTCCTGTCTCTGGTCCATGGTGACAAGTCTCACAACATGTGGGGAAACATCTCTTTTCTTCATCGTCGCTCTCAAAGTCTTTTAATGAGTGTGTTTGGCTATTTTCATCACTATTTTTGGCTAAAAATGCTACTTTTTTTCAAGTAATAACAAAATCAAAAGGTGCTTTGCTCCTCATTTCGGTGTCATGTAGATTTCCTGTTCGTCTCATTTCTCCTCCTTATCTACTTTTGTGGCATAGTTTTCATTACTTTTAGGGCTTATCTATGTAACCCGTGGATTTTTTTATCTGTAACAGTAATTTATATTAAGTACTTAAAAAAAAAGGTATAACCATTAAAAAGAAGAAAAAATACGTAGATATTAGAGCTAAATACCCAAACAAAAATAACAAATTATAAAGGACCAAACAAAGTTATATATCTTTCTAATCCCAATTTAACTAAAGCATCAGTCATGTTATTCGTCGACCGATACACATGATGAAATTCATGAGTCATGAACATTCAAAGATGAGGATCAAGTCTTGATTTCATTGAAAATGAATAATTGAAATTTCCATGGACTCTTCTCCGAACAAGACATCCAATAAATTGTATTTGAAGTATGAGAGAAGGTGGCTTCATACTACATTTTCCTCTCTTATAAGGAAAAATCATATGGGAATTTGATTTTTTAAATCTTTTCTTCAGAGAGTCCTACTACACCAAACATTATTGAAGCTTTAGCATTGAATCGCTTGAAAATAAAAGTTCCACCTCCACAAAACAAATATCTTCCACCAAAGTGTCTTAAAGAAAAGCAGCAGCAAAATAGAATGGATGGCTTCTCAATTTTAATCTTGGTAGAGAAATATCTTTCTTCTTTTGATATAAAAAAAAAATACCATTCTCATATGTGTTCATAAAATCCAAGCATCCATATGCAGCCTAAGCTTTTTAATTTATTCCATATGAAAATGCACAACTTCCTTTCCCACTATGCCAATTTCATAAATAATGATCCTATGCCCTATGTGTCAGTGATCCACAGGTTTAATTGATGGGACCCTATGCTCCAAAACTAATCTAGATTTTGAAGATTGTAGTATTTTTTCCTGGTGTGTATTTCTAAAGGGTTTTTCATATTTAACATATTCTTACTTAGTATATATGACTCTCTATTATATAATTGGGTTCATGTGGGTTTTGAGTAGGAGGTTCCTGCAATTGTAGGGTACCGTACAAAGAGAGAAATAATGAAGGACGGTTGATTTGGTGAGAAGGGAAGAATCCTTGCATGTGGAGGAGAACGAGAAAAGACATACTTGCTTGAGAAGAGAAAGAGAGGCCAAACACAACGCATGTGTTAAGGGGCACCACTTTGTACTGTCTTTGTGGTACAAGCTGTCTGCTACTCTTTTCTTACTTAATTAGGCTGTGGTCAACTTGATGCTTCTTGTGGGTGCACTCAATACCTCCTCTGCCCCCACCCACCCACTCCCCCATCCCCCACCGGTCTCACTCTTAAAAAATGATATATACCTACACTTAAAAGAGGGCTTAAGTGGGATACCATTCTACCAATAAAAAAAGGAAAATAATCAGGTAAGAACAGTAAGAAAAAGGAAAATAATCCAAACCTTGTAATGGATGAGGACACCACGTTTGGCATCAATGCGAATGAGTTTGACCGTTAGATCGATTATATAATCATATGAACAGGCTAGGTTTGCCGGCCATAAAAAAATTCTCACGGAGTCTGAATTCTCACCGGATCAAATCCCATAAAAAAAAGGGATACCGGGATTTTCGTAGTCGCCCATTGGTTTAATGTAACTGAATTTTTTTAGAGTTCTAAGAAATATATTTTTAAAAAGGTATAAATTGAAGAAGAAAATGGTTAATAATCATAAAATTCTTCAATTACTAAAAATGATCATTAAATAAACTCTTTTTACGACATGTTTGTTTGGAGGAAATTTTTATGGGACTTATATATGTTCGAGATTTTGTTTCAATAATGTCAATTGCTGCCTCCTAACATTGAGATGTCCTATTTAACTAGTGAGATTCCAAAACTCCAACCTTCTGGATTGTCACTTCCCACTTTTCTCCAAAAATTCATTTCCAAGTGTTTATTTGGGACAACATTTGAAGAGTTTTTATATTCCCCAGATAGGCGTCCTTGTTAATTCCTATAAGCAAACAAATAAACCCGATAGAAAATGAATAATGGGAAAATGAGAAATGAATACCAAAACGACCCAAGTAAATAAAATGGTAAGAAAGTACGCAAGAGTCAGTTACTTTTTTTTCACCTTATATCTTTCACCGCTCACCTCTTTATTGTTCCTTAGTTTTGACCCCATTTGACCATGAATTCCTAGGAATTCAACTACATGCAGATACACTGGCCCTTGGACTAATGAAGTTAAATATTCTTTACAAAGAATTACCAAGATTATTAATAAATATACTATCTCAAATTCAGCATACTTTTTAAACGTCAGCAAATAGGATCGGATGCTAATGATTTTTATTAACTTTGAATCTTAGTTACTGGGTATGGGCATTATCAAAAGTATCATTCATGAGAACTCTCGATTTTCAAAAAATATTGATATCTTTTCAAATTTGGGATCATTCTCTGGATATTATTGGAAAATGTCACAGAAACTAAATTAATTTTGATGTTAGTGATAAAGAATGCAAGATATATATAAAAAGTAGTTAAAGACTATTTTATAAATTTCCCTATTTTCCATTTTTATTCTAGTATTATCAATATTTCCTTGTAATTTTTTTCAGTATTGGTCATATTTTAAATATACTATCATATTCTGCCAAAATGTCATTCAAGATAAATTACAGGATTTATTTTTTTTAACGCACTGTGGCCCCTTTTGACCAAAATAATTCCTACGGGCCCTAGAGAAAAAGCCGGATAAAATCCCGGTGGCCCTAGTGTCGTAGTACAGTTTCTTTAAAGGAAGTTATTGTGAGATTTCCAAAATGTCCCATATCTGTGACAGTGGTTGTGGTTCTAAAGAAATTAATAGGATCCTAAGTTCTTTCAGCTGGATTGGGTTGAGCCAGAGGGCCGGGCCTAGCTTGAGCGGTTGATCAAATCACCTGACAGCTAGATTCAGAATTACAGGTTGCAAGCTCTGACTACATTATGAAAACTCGGAAACTCAGCTCAAGTCACCGAGTTGAGCCACTCGACCATTTGACCGAGTTAGTACTTGCCTAGACCCGAATATAAGTTCAACTTGGGCATTTGGGCTGGATCTAAGTTGGAAAGCAGGCTTTATTAAAGTCTGCTAGGCTTTAGAGCTATTGGCAAGAATCAGCCTAACATGCCCCAGTTTCTTACACCGCATATGGGCTCTCAGATGGCTGATATTTCAGGCAATGCTGTGAAAATGGTCCTGTGTGGGGCTCAATAACAAAGCAGGTTGGTCAAGGCCATGGTTGACATGTTGAACATAACTGGGCCTGGCCTTTGCAAATGAGCCAGATCGGACCGAGCTTTTAAATCAAGGGGGTTGCATTGCATCCGAGCCAACATATTAACCAATAATTAAATGGACTGGGTTTGGACATGCTTTGGCACAGACCCGACTAGCCCAATTCATGGGCCACCCTACCCATTTATCTTCCAGATTGTGCGACAAGATTGTTACAGAACAGTGAAGTCGAGGTGGAAATTAGAGTTGTCAAATGGCCAGTTCAACCAGGGCCTAGGATTGCCGAAGCCCTACAATCAACATATGCAAACCAAGCCCTGTGGAGCATGACCCTTTTAAGGAGGTTTCCAAATCTACTCAAGGCAACCGCCCCCACAACCTAAAATGTGGGTCCGCCCGCCCCCACAATTGAGTCCACCAATCAAGATCTACCGAGTCACCGCGGGCAGCCTACCATGCATTACGGCAAAGGTTGCCAACGATGACGTAGCGGATTGTGATTGGTCCAGTCACGATCACTGTGGGGAAAATCCTCCGATTCCATACATCCAACCCAACACCCCCAAGTCGATCCCCACCATCAACACTACACTTAGGAATTGATCTCGACTTATTTAAGGAGTGGCAAAGCGTAACCTGCTTAATTTGACCTGCATTAAAACAGTCAAGTGAATCGGACTCGCATTTAAACAGGTTGGAACTGGGTCAACCCGCATAATGCATATACTCATTTATATTTCTCATACTATGAAGACTAGCTAAAGAGGGCCGGGCATAGTTTGGATAATTAAGAGGGCATTTGGATAGTGAAGCTTTCAATCTATTCATGCCAGCCTAAGTGTTCATGGGCCAGTCCGGCTTGAGGCAATGCAGGGCCAGCTCACCTTTAGAAACACGGGCTTATACATGGGCCAAGCCCGACATGGGCCTTAAGTGCCTTGCCTTAGTCCGGCATTTGATCAATTGGGCAAGTCTGGGCTTTCTATCACCTTTTTGGGCTTTATAATTACTATTCTGGGTAAATAAGGCATCTACATGTTTACTTATTTGGTCCGGGTCGGGCCAGGCTTTGGGTTTTTATCATTTGATCCAAGCCTAAACAAGCCAAAATTTTAAATCCAGACCAGGCCCTCAAGCACCCCTACAGGCTACACTGCTTATGTCGAATGAATGGTAATTCGTTAATTTTCCATCTACTGCCATGCGCAATCTACTCACCTATTTACTTAATTGACTGATTATTTGTTGAACTCACGACCATTGCTGATGATTATTTGTTAAAACTATGGTATATTTTTTCCTAGTGGTTATGGCTCTGAATGGTTTAATTAGGATGTAAATGGGTCCCCGATTCTCCGATTACCCGGAGGTTTCGACCCGTTAAAAATCGGGCCTAGGTCCTTATTTAGGCCCCGTTAAGTAAATGGGTCAGGGTTCGGTTCCACCTTGGTTCGGACCCGGGACCCGAGACCCAACATATTACCTCAATTTTCGAAAATCTATCCTAAAAACCATATATATTTTTTAAATATTATTCTCTACCTAGACCCAAATCCGAATCCAGACCCGTCTCATATAAGGTTCTGATTTTGGTTCTAGAGTCAAGAAATCAGTTCCGAAACAGTTCTGGGTCCAATTCCGATTCCACGCTCTCCTTAACAGTTCCGATTCCGAGTCCACCATGGATTTAGACCGGAACCGACTTGTTTACGACCCTAAGTTTAATCCATCCAAACATTCTTTCTGCCGAATGGTTTGAGCCTGCATGGTTCAGGGTCTAATGTACAAGAAGTCAGAAATTCAACTTTGGTAACTTAGTTCCCTTACTTGGCCAAGTTTGACAGTGTACTGAGCTGCACTCTCGGCCTCAGTATATATTCTAAGTCTACTTGTTCAACTCCCCTTTGGCTGGGGTACCCAAAAACAAAACAAAATTCTACTTGCTCAACTTCTGCACTTGGGCTTTTAGAACTAGATTGCTAGGGATTTGAATTGTAAAAAGTTCTAAACCTAACGATGATAAAAAGTTTACCTAGAATTTAAATAAAATACAAAATTAATATAAATTTAAGATAAAAGTTATCAAAATTAAAAGAAGAGATGTATATTTTTTTTTTCTGATTTTAAGGGTATATAAAAAATTATAAATAGGGAAAAGTTTGCAGATCACGTTGACATATAAAAATTTAAAATAAACAAACATCTATTGTTATTGGCATATGATAAGACTTAAAAAAACTAATGATACATTTGTGCGATATCTGTCAAAATCCCTATAAGAAGAAAGTTAATTTCAATTCTCATTGAGCCCACTGTTAATTTGATTTCTTGTAAGACACAATTAAATGTATATAAAATGGAGCAAAAATGAAAAATCATTGAAATACGAATATAATAAGAATGGAAATGGAGAAACAACATGTAAAAAAAGATCCTCATAATGAGAATATTGATTTCGACTCTTGATGATGATGATTAATGAATACAATAAAAATAAAGAAATTATAAATCTAAAAGGCCAGCTTTACTAAGTTAAAAAAAAACATTCTTACAATAAAATGAAGTCATTGATCTTAACCAATCTCTCAATTTCTATTTTCAACCGTTTTGATCTTCATATTTTGTGGACGTGGATATGTTAAATTGTGTGAACAATATAGCGTGTATTTCTATATGATAGCCATGGCATGAATTAATTCTTTTCTCTCTCATATGGTTAAGGCTTCTATCACGTCTATAACAATTTACTAACATAATAACCCGTACTCAATGAAGTATCTCCATACATTACAGGATAAACAATTGTACATTAAAAATGCTATAAAAGCACCTCTTTATACCGAGCAAGTTGTACGAAATAGAAATAAGAGATGTGAAACGAAAAAAAGAATAGAACAAATGGGGGTAGAAGAGAGTTTTGACAAAAACTAAATAATTAAAATTTTAAAAAGTGAAAATTAGACCAATGCTATGATGAGAAAAAGATATGAATGCGTAGTTGAGATAAGTAGCTGAGACTTGAGAGAGAGAGTGCAACATTTAAACAAAAAAACATACTTGTGGGTCAAAATTAAAGCAAAAATCCTTTTTTTTTTACCCTTTGTTTTTTTTTTTTTAGGATTTTACGAGAAAAATCCCGAAATATAGTCATATATCCCGAAAGGTCATCGCAAATTGTATAGCACCAATGAGGTTTGTCAGACCTTATTTCCTTTTTTTTTTTTCAACTTTGATGATGAGGGCGATGCTAGCATCACTCTTCAGCGCATCTCCTTATGCACAATTTGATAGTGGGGGAGTTGAAGAAATATACACAATTTGCTATATCGTCACTCGACAGAACATGATGAGCCATGACTGTTTATATTCTTGGTTCTACCCTTTTGCCCCAGTTAAATTTGGGCTATTTAGTGTAATTGTCGATTATGTGGGTAGAGTGTTTTAGTGGGGAAGATATTAAGTGGTCCATTATATGCTAGAAAACATTGAATGAATAAATTATATACCGAAAGTGGGTTGTAGTGCTGCGTCTTGTACCAATGCTTGTCTATGCCATCTATTAATAACTAGCACATAATGGAAGATAAATTATCTGAATCCCATTGCATTCTTATATTTTACATATTAAAAATAAGGCGTATGAGATTATTTATGCGTCGTCACTGTGCTTCAGATTGTTGTACGCATCGAGGCTTTATCTGGATCCAACGGCTCACTGTTTTGTCCTTACCTACTCCCTTTGGTGTCTCATCTGCTTCTTTTTTGCTTCATACTTTGTTGTTCTTCTTTTCCTCAATATTTATTAGTATCTCTTATCAATTAGGTATCATTGGGCAATCCAATTGAGAAGTATATGACACCGTTTAAAGAAGTTAGTCCCTTGCAAGCTAGCTTGGACTTGAAGAAAGCGGTGATGCGTTTCTATAGGGATGTTACAGTTCATGTTGTGGATGACTGAGGCAGTTGTGTTGGAATTGTGCATCGTGAGGACTGCAATCAGGTGATTATTTCTAAAATCAGCTTAAAGTACAATCTCATGTGTAGTAGAACTACTAAGAGCCAGAAGGAATTTTCTTGCTGCCTCCCTAAAATTGGAAGCCAAGTAAGCTCGACGAGTGACGATATAGCAAATTGTGTATATTTCTCCATATTCCCCACTAAGAAATTGTATATTAGGAGATGTGCTGACGAACGACGCTAGCGTCGCCCTCATTAGACACGAGTGACGCTAACGTCGCTCCTATCAAAGTTGAAAAAAAAAAGAAAATGAAATAAGGCCGGAAGGACCTCATTGGTGTTACACAATTTGCGAGGACCTTTTGGGATATATGGCTATATTTCAGGACTTTTCCTTAAAAATCCTCTCTCTTTTTTTTTACCCATAAAACCCTTTGCCTTAATATATCATAAAAGACAAATTTTCTTAGTGAATCTTTATATGAAAAGGATATGGGGATTTTACAAAAAAAAAAAATACTTTAGATAACCAGTGGGCCAAAACAAACACTTTAACCAATCATGCACCAGAACAATCAGTTTGCTTGAAACGGTGTTTTTTTTAGGAGTTTCACCTAGCGTCCCTAGGGACCTTATTTTTATTAAGCTAAGGGTCCCTAGGGACCCTGTGGCGGACACAAATTAGAATAAAAGAGGCGTTTTGCTCGTATTTCACTGTCAGGGCTTCTTCCTCTGCGCCCATTTCTTGCTCGAAAAAACTGTGGTCCCCTCTAACATCTGTTCTGGTTGCTGCTCCTGCTCATCCCCATCAAACACCTTTTAGTCCAACAATTTCTACACATGTGGTCCCTAATTTACATGAGCATTTGTCTTTGACAACCATATCATGCATTTGTATTTAGCAAGTGATTCAGAACCATAAACAATATAAACAAGATCATGTATTTGTATTTAGCAAGTGATTCAGAATCGGTAACAATATAAACCAGATCATGCATTTGTCTTTGGCAAGCGATTAAGAACCTAAAACAATAGAAAGTAGATCATGTATTTGTCTCTGCCCATTGTCTTTCAAAAAAAGGCAAACACCATTTTTAGGGCATTTTTCAAACTATGAAGAGTATTGTTATACAAGGACGAAGAAGACCCTTTTAGAAAGTGATTTTAGAGTGGAGGGGACCACAGTTTTTCGAGGAAAAAATGGGCGCAGAGGAACCTGTATGTGAAGCCCTAACAACGAAACATGAGCAAAACGCCTCTTTTATTCTAATATATGTCCGTCTCAGGGTCCCTAGGGACCCTTAGATTAGTAAAAAAGAAGGTCCCTAGGGACGCCATCGTTTCAGGCAAACTGATTGTTTTGATGTACGGTCGATTAAAGTGTTACTTTTGGCCCACTCGTTATCTAAAATTTTTTTTTTTGGTAAATTCCTCAAAGGACATTATATGATGCATAGCTAAAATGGTTCTTTAAAATCCCCCCCTAAAAAAAAAAAAAAAAAAAAAGTTCTTCAAAACCTTTATATTGTTTGTAAGACTAATGGGAAAGACTCTTCCTTGTTTCTCTTTGTTGGAGGCGCGAAAGCGAGAAGCAATGGCTCAGTTCTGGAAACCAGGATCTGAGAAGCCCCGCCTCCTCGACGATGAAGAAGGCGGAGTTCTCTTCTACTCCTCCTCTGGGTACTTCATTTTTGCTCCTCCCCTGTCTTTCTTTCTCTCTTGCTTCTTTTATTTTCGCCCCCATGTATTCATTTCATACAACAAGCATGCTATTTCCAGTTTTGGATATGCAAACATGGAAAAGCAGAGGCAGAAGCTTCCGGTCTTCAAATACAGGACTCCCATTCTTTATCTGGTCGAAAATCACGCCACCACCATTATCGTTGGCGAGACCGGCAGTGGGAAAACCACTCAGATTCCACAGGTACTGGGCACCCATCAATCAATCATTTACATATGTAATGGAAACGAAACAGGGCTCACTTATTATTCTTCTATACTTCTCCCAATATAGAAGAGGTCTGTGAAAAAGCAAAACTCAACACTAAATAGGATGATGAAATTAGGGTACTCTTACAAGTAGATCACATCAGGGCAGCAGACCCAGATTTCTGATGGTGAAACAAAGTGTTAGGACTGTTGAATGCGCTTTTGGCCTGGACTTATTTGTGTATCATATGCACTTGGTAACATTAACAAACAGGCCCTTAATGATAATTCACTGATGAATTTGTCTAATTTTTTTTTTCTTGCTTGAATTTCAGTACCTCAAGGAAGCAGGTTGGGCTGAGGGTGGCAGGGTAATAGCTTGCACTCAGCCAAGACGATTGGCTGTTCAGGTGCTCATCTATCCTATACAGTTTTATTGTACTACATCTCTACTTGCTTGCAAAGTACACCTTTCAGTGAGTTTTTGCAAGGCCATCAACAATTGTAAATCCCTTCCTCATTCTTTGTAAATGGAACGATGCTTCTTATTAAAGATACATAAAAATTGGGTGTTTTTAATTGGATTTTATTAGAGGCAACGTTAAGAAACAAAGAATGGGAGAGATATTACAAGATCACTTGTGATTTTGTCAATGGTCTGACAAATTGACAATTGACCATTGTTTGAATGACTTGCAATGTCTCTTGTATTTTCTAGCCAGCAAGTATGATCATGAGTTATTTTGAGTGGTCAATTTGAAATGCTCACAGCGAGGAAACACTTCTAATAATACTGGATTGCTGCATATTAAATGAGGAAAGAGTTTCCAGCCATACTAACACATTAAAGAGGTGGACTGCAGCTGCTGCTGTGTGGAATGAACATATGCCTGACATAATCCG
Organism: Cinnamomum chago; assembly: GCA_038049695.1. NCBI lineage: Eukaryota > Viridiplantae > Streptophyta > Magnoliopsida > Laurales > Lauraceae > Cinnamomum > Cinnamomum chago. Next base: position 61,297,786 of record CP142457.1, read on the forward strand.
GTTCCCTCTTTGTGAATTTGTAATTAAAGCATCAATAAGTAATCAAGACTTTGATGATAATGCTTTCTCGGACTTACATGTGGAATTTGGCAACTCAATTGCATGACATGATTCATTGTGGGTCCTCATTTTACAGTTCATTCTTGTTTATTGATGGTTCTATTTGTGCAGTCAGTTGCTTCGAGGGTAGCTGAAGAGATGGGCGTCAAGCTTGGGGAAGAAGTTGGGTATACAATTCGTTTTGAAGATCGTACAAATCCGGTAGAATATCTTCTTGTTCATCTTTTTTGTTTTATTCAATTTGTGAACTCTCTTCTATGTTTACACTATCAATAAGGGTCTGTTTGTTTCATGTAATTGAGTTCCAGGCATTCTAAGACTTTGAATTTCTATAAGTGGTTTAAAATGAAGAATCAAAGGTGAATATCCAAAAATGACCATCAAATAACCTCCCCTTTAGTGGCCTGTAGGGATTAGTCCAGCCCAAAGGGTTGGGAACCCTCCGATAGCAAACAATAAAAAATAAAAAATAACCTCCCATTCAGTGGAAATTGAACCAAGGGGAGATGGAAAAACATCGGCCATCACCCTGGTAATTAGAAATCTTAGGAAAGTCAAGGTCCCATCTACAACGATACCTTATATCCTTCACCCCTCACCTTATGTCTTTCATGCGTCAATGGAGCTCGTTTGACCATGAATAGAACCATTTGAAATTAATCATTTATGTGTTGAATGAACTAATGCCTAACCTAATCAGGTATGTTCTGTGCAACTTTGTAAATAAAGCATCAATAAGTATTCAAGATTTTGAGGATAAGGTTTTCCCAGACTTACAAGTTGAATTTGACAACTCAATCACATGACATGATTCACCGTGGGTCCTCTTTTACAGTTTATTCAGTTCATAATGTTTATTGATGGCTCTATTGATGCTTTGAATAGAACCTCTTTAATAACCCTGCATGTAATTTTGCAGTTTTTCCTTTTTGATGCTGATCGGATAGAATTAAGAAGTCCTCACTGTTCATTGCTATGAAAATTAAGTTCCAAAAACATTTTTGTTTTGGCATCTTAGGGTGTAACTGCAATCAAATTTCTCACAGATGGTGTGCTGCTTAGAGAAATGATGGATGATCCTCTTTTGACCAATTATAGGTAACAACTGTTGGGATCTGAATACCTTTCCATTTTGCTTATTAATTTGCATCTGTTATAGTATTTTTATTGGACTGGAAATTTTCCTTTCTTTTATTTAGCGAGTTGTGCCTTCTCTGTTAGATTGCTTGTTTCTCATAACATAGTGGCAGGAACATACATTCTTACCAATTTGTGACAAATTGTTAACGACAATTGACATTGTTATCATTTTATCCAATTGTTAATGATACAACTCTGCTTGTGCACATGTTGAAGGAAAAATGGAAACTTGTGTATAATGCACATATATGCGTGTTTATGTTGTCGTTCTATGAGAGATAACTAGAGCAATTTGGGAATGTGCATCTGAAAATAGCACAATTTTGCTTGATAACTGTTTGTTATTGCTGTCTCCCTTCCAGTGTTATAATGGTGGATGAGGCCCATGAAAGGTCCCTTTCAACAGATATGTTATTGGGCCTCCTCAAAAAGGTATTAAATTTAAGGAAGTTCATCTAATTATGTCCTCATTTCAATACTTTGTTTTGAAGATGACTGACTTGCACAAGTATTATGAATATTCCAGATCCAGCGGCGTAGACATGAGTTGCGTTTAGTAATTTCATCGGCAACAATTGAGGCAAAGTCCATGTCCGCTTTTTTTGATACCAGGTTTTTCCTCAACATTTCATAGCAGTTCACTACTGAGCCTTACTGAGCCTTGCTAATTTGAGTTTGGATTGTTGTTTTGTGTTATTTATTATTTATGTAGGCAGTCTGTTTGAAATTTTTAAAAATTGATTAAACTGCTTTCACAAAGCATTAGTAACAATATCATTCTGTAATGTCCATTCGCATGTTTGAACGGCTCTTCTTCAAGCAAATTTTCATCTATCTGCATCATGAGTCAAATAAATGTTAGTAGTTCAAAGACTCTACTCCTATCTGTCAAATTCCTTTTTTACTACAAAAAATTGTTTAGTTGCAACTTGCAAGAGTGTGAAAACATCTGCATGCTCTATCTTTTTCATTTTGCCCCCTACCCACTCCCATGTTCTATTCTTTAGTTTCATTTAATTGATTTATTTATCATCTTATGACTCATGAGGTTATTTGTTGTATAGCTATCTCAATATTGACTGCTGTTTGATATTAAAACCTAATGTTGATTTAAAACTTTTTATTGGTTTTCACTGTAAACTAGGAAAACACGCCAAGGGGAAGCAGATGAACATTGTGTACCTAGAAGACAACCCGCCATACTATCTGTTGAAGTAAGAACTCTTCATGTTTACAAACCTTTAGAAGTCTTACAGTGTACTATAACTAAATTAAAACCTTAAGTTGGTATTATTTCCCCCAATGTCAGGGCAGGGGGTTCAATGTGCTAATTCAGTATCTCGAGGAACCTGTCTCTGATTATTTGCAAGCTGCTGTTTCGACAGTGTTGCTGATCCATGAGCAGGTACAATTTTACATTTGATTTGCTTCATATTTCAGTCCTTGATTCTTCTTGATGCTAGAAAGAGCATACAATTGGACTTCTCAAGTCTGAATCTAATTGTACTCCAGTACTCTACATTTTAGCACTTCTGACATTCATATATGGCTTCCATTCTTATTGCCCCTTCCCCTTTCGTGGTGAGTAATCGTCAAACCACCAAAGAGGACCGTCAGTTTTGTCCATTTGGTCGTGATTAACCTCTTTTGGAATCTATTCTACCACTTATCAGTTTATCATACCACCAACAGCAGTCTTTGGGTGCTTTAAGCCAATTGGAAAATGTATTAGAATTCATCTACCTGTAAAAACTATGAACGTCGATGCTCACTTTCTTAGTGAAGTCTTGATCTTGATTGTGAGTTCGTTCCACGAAAAGGTTCTTCAAAGTCTCCTTGGTCATGACTCTGACCATCACCTAAGTTGTGAGCATTGGTCCGTGCAATGCATTTGTCATCTACCGTGTCATGAGAGGGCCCTCATGATTGTTCTCTCTTGCCCAAAATATGTTCTTCCATTTTCCCCTGAGATGAGAAATGTCATCTTCCATGGTTGGATGTCTTTGTAATAACTTAAGAATCATGTTGTCTCCTTCACGGTCAAGTTCTTCACACTTTGGGTGATACTGACACAATGGAGCAACTGTGTTTGACCTGAACAGCCAAAGGTGCAGGGTGTAGTTGGAGATCAACCTTTCAAAAACTGATCTAAGTGATGGTTACTTTGCTCATCGCGACTAAACTTGGAAGATGTATAAGCCTGATTCAGAGTTGTTGAAGGGACAGTTAGAGCAACTAGTGTGGGGCTTCTTGGGAGGGTTATTAGGGTAGAAAGTGGTGCTGCTGTATAGGTAAGGGATGGGGTAAATTTTCAGCTTGGTTCTGGGACTGTGTGAGACTGATTTTAGTTTTGGTTTGAGGGTTGGTTTTGGTTCAGATAGATACTGTGGGACAGGTCAGTTTACAGGGACAGGTTGGATTGGGATTCAGTTACACTTGTGCATGTAGGCAAGGGTTGGATAAAAAAGGGTTTTAACAGCTGCAATTGGCTTGGACTAGGGCTATATGAGGTGAGTGTTGAATGTTCAAACTAAAGTAGATTTCTAAATTACTTCCAAGGAGCCTTAGACGTGTAAGTGTGTAACTCTGTTACGACTTTCCATTTGGGCCATAGATGGGCACAGATGCTGGCTAAGTGGACGCTTGGCCCTTCTCTTTATATCTTTAATGTGTGGGTCTGTCTTATTCATTCTGTTTGAAATTTTTTTCAATCAAAAGAGAACTGTTTCTGGAACTATTAGGTTGCTTTAGATCCCTTGACTATAATTTATGGGGATAATGGTAAGCTTTAATTTGTCTATCTCTTTTTTTTTTTTCCTTTTTTTTTCCACAATCTGTTGAAACTAAATCTCATATCATTTATTTTCCTATGATTTTATTTATGTTAATTTTTCTGAAAGGACAATGCACAATTATGTCATAATCATTCTCCCACTTTTTATTGCTTTTGTAGGAACCTATGGGTGATATCTTGGTATTCCTTACGGGTCAAGATGATATTGATGCTGCTGTCCAATTACTTAATGAAGATGCCCAAAATCGTGGGAGGCAGCCTTCAGGTTGATTTACATAACATAAACCTGCACTCTAATTTGCTCTTCGTGGCATTGGGTTGCCTTTATATCGGGTTGGCTGAGTGTAACAAGTATGGCCCTGGCCCTAATGTATCTGTTTATTAATTGGGGTGGAATTGTCAATCTGGACTCTCAGTAATTGGATCAGGTCTGGGTTAACTAATGAAAGATATTCTTCATGTTAACAGTGGGGTGCAGGAGTTCCCACACCCCCCAAATCATGTGGATGGGCCTGTGATGAAGGACTCCTATCCATTTTTCTGTACTCCTACATCCCGTAGGAGAATGTCTTCTGCGGGAGTATACTTGGTCTGGGCTGTTAGGGTTGACAGGTAGAGTAGCAAGGACCAACTAGGGCCTGACTGGTTTATTATTTGGGTTGGAAATGTCAACCTGAACCCCTGAGACTAGATCCAGTCAGAAATTGGCACCCCTAATCTCAACACATCTATGGACTCAGGTAGTTGTTTACATCATGTATTTTCATTCAGTGATTTTATTTTTATTTTTATTGAGGCCATCTAAGATTTGCTTGTTTGCTGTTGGTTTAAAAAAATAATCCAAGGGTTAATTCTCTTTGGTACTCCTACCTGATTTAGACAATAGTGTTTGGAGTTTGTTCATATAATAGCTTCTGCAAATGCATTGATTTTAGAGGCAGACTCTTACATGTAGGGCCCTCTTTTGCTCTTGATTTACAAATTTAAAGGCAAATCTTAAGACTAGATGGTCAGGTGGTGCTGTGCCAGATCCAGCTGTTCAACAATACATACAACTTGATCCAGCCATACAACTAAGGCAAGTTCCAACTGTTCAACGGTACATACAACTCAATCCAGCCATACAACTAAGGATCCTACCACCATCTGCATGCAAAGCTGAACATCAAAGGGGGCTAAAACTACAGATCTTTATCATGGTCCGCTTCTGATTCGATCTAGGATTAAGAAACTTAAGAGCAAGAATTTTTTTTTAACCCAGGCCTATCCAAAGGACCACGATTTGGGGCTGACTGGGCCACATGCATGGAATGGTTGTCCTTATTTTTAGTGTCTTTTGCAAAACTATAAATGAGATTAATATTTAAATATAATTAGAAGTCTGTTTTTGGTTAGCAATTAGCATAGCTTTATGAAGGTTTTGTTTAATCGGTTGGGTAGGACTTTTTCTAGGATGTGTTTCTATAAATTTGTGTATAAGGTGAGTTAAGAACTTAGAGTGATTTATTGGGATTGTCTTTGGTGATCCTCCTCTTCCTTTTCTGTATTTTTTGAAGAACTTCTTCTTCTGTACCTGGTAGCTTACTCTCACCATCATATTCTGCTGCTATTTCTCTTCTCATTTTAAATTATATCTTCAACTATCGTTTCTATTCTTTTCCATCATTTTCTTTTGGTACTAATTTTGACTATCAATCAGGACCTGAATAATCATTCCATTAGTTTTCATGAGGGCAAAATGCTTACAGACACAAATTACATATAAAGTGCAGAATCACTGACGGTGAACGATAATGAAATTAATTTATTGGTGGATAGGAAAAGTACTCTGGTGAAGATACGAATACCATGATTTACTTCTTATGAACCAAGAACTCATGATCATTAAACACCTTCTTGAGATGAATAAAGTATCAAATATGCAGGATGTAACTTATCTGGGGCTGGGCCAGTTGGGCCATGGGTCGAATGCCCATATGTCTGTTGTAAATTAAAGATAGATCAGTGTGACAGTAATCGGGGGCGGAACTATTTTTTGGGATTTTGGGTTTGTGTGTGTAACCCACCGCACCCCGTAATGTAAATGGAAGCCCCATATGGGTTTCCTAATCCTCGGGTTGCCTTTGGATAGAGAGTTAAAAAAGGAATAATATGGTCTAAGAAAAAAAAAAGTCCAAATTAAGGATGAGATCTTTCAGCCTGGGATAGTTTTTGGGTGTCCCCTATTCTTTGTGTGACGTGATTTCAACCCGCTATCTCACTTGAATGAGGGCCCAGATGTGAGAATCTTAATTAACTGAATGATACCTGAAGCTCAGATTTCTATAATTCCTTTCGTATTTGGGATGTTTGTAATAATAAAAAGCTTCTTATATATATATAATAATAAAAAGCTTCTTGATGCATGTTGTAATACATGCTATGCTACCAAATGCATGTACATAGCTGAGTTTTGGTGCAGCGAGAGCAATTGATACAGTACTCTAAGTGTGATTCTGCTGCCATTTGGATCAGTTGCTCTTCTATAATGGTTGTATCTGACTCAACATATTGTTATTTTTGCTAGATTGGCTAAGTGGCAGAGTACAGTTTGTTTTAATGTGTGTATGTTTGCTTTTAATTTTAGGTATGATTTTTCGGTTTGTTTGCATGTTTGTGCGTGCCTGTGTATGATTGCTTCTAACTTTATACATATTATGACTTGTAGTTAGTTTTGTCATATGTCCGTGCCTATGCATGTGTTTATGCTCGTGTGCCTGTGGTGTGTGACTTCTCTACAAAACTCACTGCTCATTTGAATGTGTGTTGTGTATTGAGGATCATGTTACTTCTGTACGAAGGCTCATTTAAATGTCTTACTGTATCTATTCTAGGTTCGGCAACCAATAATCTCGTTTTTTTATTCATTTTCAGGGCTGATAGTTTTGCCTTTGTACTCCGGGCTTTCACGTGCAGATCAGGTTAGTGATGTATTAAAAAGGTTTCTTATAAATAAGGCTCAAAAGGTTTGATTGGTGGGCACTTACCTAGATTATCACCTGCTCTGCTTTGTTTTAGGATCTTATTTTTTCTCCTACACCTAAAGGAAAGAGAAAAGTTGTGATATCGACTAATATTGCAGAGACATCATTGACTTTAGAGGTGAGCGATTTTTTCCCCCTTTGATTAATCTTGTGATTTATTCTTTGCCTATCTCACTCTATTATTTTATGTATCTGCTGTGACAGGGTGTGGTCTACGTTGTAGATAGTGGGTTCTCGAAGCAGCGATTCTATAATCCGGTATTCTTTTTTGTAATATGTTTCACTCTTTTGCTTTGTGCTTTGTTAGATATTCTTCAAAGATATCTTTCTGCATTATTCGTAGTAACTTTATAGCTTTTTGCCTAAATACTTTTTCAAGAGTCTCTCTCATTCTTGCTATTGATTATTTGACTGGATGACCATCATTTTCTTATATGAAATATAGTAAGAGCATTGGTTCAGTACTGAATATTCTTCTTAAGGATTAACGAACTGCATTTCAATAATTCAGAAGAGGGGTGGAACAAAGACTGACTCAACTCCTTATGAAGTTTCTCAATGCAGCATGTTCTTTAGAACGATGTGATGAATTAAGAGCAGATTCTATTCCTACCCTCACTCAAATTGTTGCACTCACTGTTTTCTTGTTTCTGGCCACTTGGCTATTTTAAGGATAAAAACAGTCATATGATCTTCTGTAGGCTCTGTGGTGCCATTGGAAATCCTCTCATTCCTCTCTTTCTAAATAGTCCAAAGGATCAATAAAGGATTGAGCCTCCAATAATTAGACCGCATCCACTGAACAAACATAGCCTCCAAGTGTCCACTGCATCACTAAGAGCCTCTGGAAAACACCATGAAAGACCACATTTCTCATGGAAGAATCTCCTAATGAAAGAGGGAAATTTCCACAATGCAAGAACAAATGATCAAAAGATTTCCCTCCCTTGCTACACATAACACAAGTCATTGGACAGTTAAAAAAAGTCATTATCTTCACACACTGTTTAATGATGATGTTATTAATTGTCAAAATTTTAAAGAATCTGATGAAATTGTCATTGAGGTAATAGTAACGTCTTGAAACGTACGTTGTCTTTATCTCACTTTTGTCCTTGTCTGTTCTTGTTACAACACCCTCTCCGGACACATTCCTTTCACATTTACAATGGTTCTTGGCCTACACTGCTTTGTCTTTCATCTTTGGTACCTGATGATATGGGATGAAATATAGTGCTACTGGGTTTTCTATGCAGTAGTTCCTTGATGAACAACCCCATAACCACCGAAAAGAAGAATAAATAAATTATTAAAATCTTGTAAATTAGAGTCAATAACTTCATGATATTTTGGCTTTGTTGAGCTCTGATCGAACTCTACTCGAAAGCTAAATGAGCCCATCTTAAGCTCAGCTCGATCAACTCATTAGCTGTGCTCGAGCTAGGGTTCTGCTCAAATAAGGGCTTGTCTCGAGCTTCAGCTTTTCCTTGGCTCAATTAACTTAACATTTTACATGAGCTGAAACCCAACTTTAAGCCCAAGCTTAGTCTGTTAATGTACATATGAGGAATTGAGGATGACAATCAGATCCCAAGCTCGAGCTTGAGCTAGCCAAGCTAGGCTCTTCTCAGCTTGTTTACAACCCTAAAGATCTATGGGAAGTCGTCAATGTAAATTTTGAGGCATCTATAGCACTTGAAAAGTTCTCATAGGCAACTTAAAACTCCATACTAGAATAAGGGTTGATAGCTAATTCATCATTTATTTCGAACAACTTTTTTATGCCATTTTTTCTTTTCAAGTTCCTACGTTGTGAATTTATCTTTATTGTTTTATTGTACTGTGTACAAGTCACTTTCTTGTCATATCATGTGTTGCATTTGTTATACAATCAGATTCGACTTCTCATTATCTTGGTTGAATTATAATTTTTTTTTGTTCTGAATGTGTACAATCAATATGTATAACGTATTTGACTATTTGTACTTTGAACATGATTTTATTTCCAACATTCATGCGTTGGTTCTGATGGCATTCAAGAATAAAATTCCATGTTTCTTATATAATTGGGTTGCAACGTACTGAAGGCTATATGCCTGCACTTAATTTTTGCCGAATATAATTTTCCTTTGAGAAATGCTGGATTAACTTTTATGGTCATAATTTCTTGTATTCTATTTTCTTTTAGATCTCTGATATTGAAAACTTGATTGTGGCGCCAATTTCCAAAGCATCTGCAAGACAAAGGGCTGGAAGAGCTGGAAGAGTGCGACCTGGGAAGTGTTATAGGTATACTACATACGATATATTACTTATTGTTACAACCTGTATTTTTTTGAATATATATATATATATATATATATATATATATCCTTTAAAAATAGACGACTGATCATTTTCTGATATTTACTATATGTATGCATGTTCAAGGGTACACTAGAATCCACTGCATAAAAAATTTGGTAGGGATTTCCCCCACATCTATATCCTTATTTATCAGAATTTTGGCTATAATGTTTTTTTCCCTCCTTCCCAATGGTTCTTTTGACTAGATGTTGGTGAAATGGTCTTTCTTCCGTCTTCATCGTTGCCGTTGTCATCATCCTAGCCGTATCCAGTTGATCTATGGTTGGCTCAGTGCGTTCAACTCAAGAGAAGTACATACACACACACGTTAAGTGTGTCAATTAGTACATTAAGAAAGGACAAAAGGTACACCAGTTCAACATCGTCACCATCATCATGGCTTAATCTGACTTATATTTGGGTCTTAATAGGTCTTCCTATTATTCTAGTTCCTTGAACTTTTGACCCTTCAATACTCATAAAAGAGTTAATTTAGGCACTTTTGTATACATGATTCTCAACTGCGTGTACTCTAGCTTGTTTGTGTTTCTTCATTTCCCATTATTCAGCTCCATATGCCTTTGACAGGAGCCTATAGCACATTTGGAAGGTTCTCAGTGTCACAACCATAAGGTTGCAAGTTCGAGTCATGTCACCAGTTAAAAATAAAAAAACCAGCTCAATATGTCATTGCAAGCCAAACTTCCATCTTTTAAAAGCGGCGTTTTAGTTGTAGTGACACCCCATGCTCGCATGGCACTCCACCATATTGTTTCCGCTTTGCTTACCCATTGTTGATCCTATTTTCCATGTACAATTAAACCCTCCATTATGTTCTATGATTGATCCTTGATGCCAAAAATCTATATGTTCTGGTCTTGACCAAGTCAAATATACGACTATGCAGCTACAAGGTAGTTTTTTTTTTTGGTGACTTAATATCATTATATAATGATTGAATAAAAGTGAAGGTGGGAGAAAAATTATGCCTCAAATGTGAGGCTTCTCTGCCTCATGGATATATAGATGGTGGAGGGCTACAAAAGATGGCCAGCAACCGGTGACAAAGTTGCTAGCCAGTAATCCCAAAACCAATTGGTAATATGAAACTGCACAAACAACTATTAAACCCCCAACCCCCTCGAGTAGGACACCGCCGCACAAAACTAAAGCGCAGCATGGGGCCTTTTTGCCCTGCGCGCGTACAAATACACAACGCGGCATGGGGCATTTTTGCCCTGCGTGGTTTTGAACTCGAGACCTTTAGCTTTGATACCATGATAAAGTTGCTAGCCAGTAATCCCAAAACCAATTGGTAATAGGAAACTGCACAAACAACTATTTAACAACCAGATCGTGCCTAATTGGTTGTGCACAAAACCAGTAGGCCTAACATAGTGGGCCATCCCATTAGGCCAAGCCCATAGATGTCTAATTCATTAGGCCTAACTCATGGTCAACCAGCCCAATAGCTCAACTATGCCACTTTTTAAGTATGTAACTTTCCACTAAAGTTACCTAAATCTAGAATTCTAGATAGGATATTGTAGATCTAGCAAGATAATTGAGTGACAGGTATTCAATTAAAGACAATTGATTGACCTAAGCGAGGAAAGAAATCCCGTTAGGTTTAAATAAATTCGCGTATAATCAATTTCATGCAAGGGAAAGAAAATCCTAGCCAAGTCCTAATACGCAGCCCTAACCTCCTCCATAAATATCTTGCAATCTCTCATTTGCAATTCAATTAAAATTCTCTCATTCCCTCTATTATTGTGGTTGCTTTGAGAAACTGTTTTCCCTTGTGTGAAGATTCTTTTGGTTGCGATTAGTGATAACTCCAAAGGCTGGGCATCTGTGGTGAATGTGTGAATACTTCATTAATTATTGGGATCATCTTTCTCTGAAATGTTGGTACTTACTCTAATTAAATTGCTAACTTGGGTTGGGTTAAGGCCAACCTGAGCGTACATCCTTCAACCCAATCCAAACTCGAGCTTGACATTCAACCCGATTATGAACCTATCTATGCATCGTACAACAAGTCTTCAAGGCTTCCCACAAATTCACAAATTCCCAAAAATTCTCAAATCAAATTCCTAATTATCACAAAATCCACACAAAAAAAAAAAAAGAAAAAAAAGAAAGAAGATTTCATAAGAGATGCCCTAGAACCTGCAAAAGCCTCCTTTTCTCTTCCACCATCGTCATAAATGAAAAAACTAAAAGAAAAAAAGGGATGAAATTGCTTACAATAGAATCATCTAATTATCTATTCATCAATGTATCATAATGATAAACAATCAACCTTTAAATCGGACAGAGTTCAGTATCTTTGATGATATATTCGAATCTAAATGCCATGCAGAGAGAGTGCTATAATCTCCATCATCCTCATGTTGCAAGGGCTGAAATCGAAGCTTCGTTCTTCATGTCATCTTTTAATGAATATTATGTCTGGGGCAATCCTCTGTGACAGGTTGTGAAGATGGGGAGGAGATGCTAGGCTTGGGAAGCTATAGTTTCTTGTTCCAGTGAGGAAGGAAGAGATAAAGCAGGCATTTTTGTTTCTCAAGAGGCTTTTCTTGAAACCTGTTTTATGGGAGGGGAAAATACCCATTTGAAATTTGAAAGGCGTGTTCTAGCGGAAACAAAAACATTCATGTGAAAAGAAAAATCCTCAGAATTTTTTATGCCATGAGGGAAAGGAAAGGCGACTGGATGCCTATATAAGTGAAGTTCAGGTTAGGGTCAGTTGGGTAGCTTGAGGGTTCATCAACCTGAGCCCGACTCAAAATTTGATTCAGGTTAGCATTGTCTGACCCGAGCCTAACCCAAAACCAATTTAGACCAACCCAACCAGACCAAAAATCGGGTTAGGACGGGCAGTTTCTTCTTGAGCCTGGCTCAAGTTGCAGGCCTGATTTGAATGAAGTGGTCCCATATCACTATTTTGTGGATTTGTATCTTTGCTTATAAGATTCTTTTACGAGGTGAATTTCACTAATTAAAAAACGGTGAATTTTATGGTCCCTGTGCACATTTTGCTTTTATTCTCGTGCTATTACAAGTTATTTCTTAGGAAGTTGGTCTTTCCAATTCGTAATGGCCATTTTAAACGAAAAAAGAGTATCTTAATGATTAATAGGGGAAAAATAAGGTCACTTTTGGGTGTGTGAGTTTGTGGGTACTCTTGGATGGCTTTCTGAGACCACCCCTGTAAAATGCTGGATCATTTACCATATCAATCAATATTGTATTAGCAATCAACTCTATGATTGGTCATGTAACGAGTCCTGTTGTCTTTTAATGGCTTCTATCTTCTTTTACAGTTGGCTTTACTTTTGCCAGGCTCTATACTGAAGAGTATTTTGTTAAGGAAATGCACGCAGAAGGAATTCCGGAGATGCAAAGATCCAACCTTGTTTCTTGTGTAATTCAAGTGCGTGAACTTGTTGAGAAAAGGATTTTAATAACAATCTTGTGGTCATTTTCTTTTTTTCCCCATTTTCAACGGCACATGAGCATGCATATGCCAAAACATTTTCATTATTCTTTTTGTTTCTATAATCTTATTTTTTATACTTAATTGGTGAGAGGTCTACTTACCAGCAGTTCCCATTTTTTTGTTATTATCTAGTTCATTCTATGTTATTCATTGCTATAGCAAGAAACCAGTATCATGCTGTTTATTGATTGTTTAGTTTATTCCAAGTTATTAAAAACTACTGTTTTGGAATGCTTTTTCCTCTCTTTTTAGAACCTTTTAAGTCTATTATCATTTGTTTTAGCCTTTGATAACCTATATTCTTTTGTTTAGCTTTTGATAACTTAGATTCTTTTGGAAAGTAAGGCATTTTTTTCCTGTAGTTGGAAAAGAAATTAGCGAAGGTGAATATGTAGTTTCCAGGGTGATTGATTGCTCAAACTTGTGAACTTATATTTGATTGGCAATACCCAAAGATTTGTCACCTGTCACTGGGATGACATAAAATATTCAACAGCCTTTAGAAAGATCTAGCCTTTGCTAGCCCTAGAATGGTCCATCTGAGAGCATGACAATCATTGTTTGGGGGGTTTAGTGGGTGTGGGTGTTTTTGGGGAATGGGTTTGAAAGGTCACCCTATGACCTACTTATATGCAGAAAATCGGCCAATCAATGTATTGGTCTCCCTTTGACCTACTTGTGTACTGAAAATGGTAACCATGTGATCAAAGTATTTTAGGGCCTCAAGGTCCAAATCCTAGCCATAAGAAAAGTCTTTTCAAAATTTGCATTACCAATCAGGCTACACTACCCAAACGTGTTAATTTCTCTCAATGCTATTTTTTTATTTATTTTTGTGTGTGGGTGTGGGTTTTTTTTTGGTTGGTGGGAACCCAAGGGCTTGTCCTTTCCTAGGCTTAGAACAGCTAGAACATTCATGAGTTCAATATCTGCTGAAGGGCTGCACTCCTCCAGTGGATGTTAGAGTTCCATCATTGCAGAGGCTGCACCATGACAGGTGGGATTATTTTAATTTTGAATTATGATTTTTTTTTTTTTGTGTGTAAGGTAGGATTTGAACCCACAACCTGTAGGAGAATGTCACTGCCTACTACCACCTGTGCTAATGAAGTTCCGTGTACGGAACCTTATTGTTGTGTAAGGTAGGATTTGAACCCACAACCTGTAGGAGAATGTCACTGCCTACTACCACCTGTGCTAATGAAGTTCCGTGTACAAAACCTTACTGATATATAAGGTAAAGACAAATGGAGTGGGGAGGGGCAGTCAGCTGAAGGTCAGAACACCCTACCAACACACTATCAACCCAAACACAACCTGGCTTATCTCTCTAATAGGAGTGGGTAGGGTGAATCCCCATTTAAACCCGACATGTTGCCATCCCTAGTCCACAGGCTTGTCCTTTTCTAGACTTCGTACAGCCAGACCATTCCTGAGATTTTCAATGGTAATCCATAGAGCCAATATTTATTTGTGAGTAATTTGATTTGAACGTGCAACCCCATGGTTGTGAAATTGCGCACCTTCCTGTGCTACATGCTTGTGGTGATTCAATAGTGTCCATCAGTTGCATGCATTCACTCATATGTGTGATTTCGTTGGAACAAGTTACCCCATGCTGGCATCGCACTTCTGTGTATTGTTGCCTGTTGGTATAATCATTTCCTAGGAAATATGTGGCCATTAAGTACGTAATAGTTAGCATTGAGCCAAGGAGTAGGTTCTTTGATGAGTTAAATGTTAAGAAAGTTTTCGTTTTGGAAAACGTTAGTCTATTTGTATGATGAATGTCGATGCTGAGCTCCAGCAAGTGTCAATCACAGTTGGTCAATGATGCTGGTGCACCATTTCACTTTGAATGATCTTTATATTGATAAAAAAATCAAAACATTGATCATTAATATGAATAATATCCTTGATCTTCTTTGATGTCTTTAATGGTGAATTGTGAATGCTGATATTGCTGGTGTAAAATTCATTTCTGGTATGATGTTAATGCATATAAAAACTGAATTTTCTATCATATGTATTTTTCTATTTCTTCCATCTACAATTACTGATTTGAGTTTTCAAGTAAAGAGCCCTTGAGTTCCCATTCTTTTTATAATCCATATACTTTTGGAAATTAATACTTATATCTCCTGATTTTGATGTTTTATTTCTGCAGTTAAAGTCCTTAGGTATAGATAATATCTTAGGCTTTGATTGGCTGGCATCTCCAGCACCGGAGGCAATGGTGAGAGCACTTGAGGTCCTATACTCACTTGGGATTCTTGATGAAGATGCTAAGCTTACATCACCCACTGGTTTTCAAGTTGCTGAGATTCCATTAGTATGTTCTGCAACATATTTCTATCTTAATTATTCATTGGAGTTTGCTTTCTATATTTTTGGCACTGCATACTTTGAACCAACTTTGATTCTCTTTTGTTCATTAAAAGTTTGATTTGCTTTTGTTGAGATGTGAATTCAATTTAAATATGTTCATTACACTTTTCTGAATAAAAGAGTATCTACGGTTGAACAGTGATCTTGTCATAACTAATAACTGAACCTGTGTGGTGTTTCCTTCTGATGTCTCAATTTCCCATTGTAATTTGAGGTATCATCTTGGGCATCCTGTAACCTGTTTCCACAGGTGACTTCATTTATTGGCCTTATCATTCTGGGCATCTATTGTGGACTTAAACTATGATTTTATTTTGTTGATATGTGAACTTATTTAAATTCCAAAAGGATTTTTTTTTTACACTATTCTGAATACAAAGTTAATCTTTTGTTGAACAATGATCAAGTCAGAAGTAATTATTGGACCTTAACTATGGTGTGTGTTTCCTTCTGATGTCTCAGTTGCCCATTGTAATTCAAATTATCAATTTGGACATCCTTTCACCTGTTTTCACTGGTGAACTCATTTGCTGGCCTTCACATTATGGACATCCTCTGACCTCAATCTGTGGCATCCTTGGTATGACGATCCAGACAAAGTGCCATTGCATGGGTTAGTCCTAGACCAGAACTTTTGTGTGGGCTGGGGCATGTTCATTGCAACTTTAATGTTAGTGATGGTGTTAAATATTTCAATTGGTGTCATATTTAAAACCTAACCAGCTCAATGTTCGTACTATTTTGATGGGAGCATACTGCTTTGGTGCTTGATTTGTTTTTGCTTGTC
Source organism: Cinnamomum chago (assembly GCA_038049695.1). Taxonomy (NCBI): domain Eukaryota; kingdom Viridiplantae; phylum Streptophyta; class Magnoliopsida; order Laurales; family Lauraceae; genus Cinnamomum; species Cinnamomum chago. The sequence goes on from CP142457.1 coordinate 61,313,832, forward strand.
TTTCGTTGCTTTTGTTTACCAGGATTATTCCTTTTTTTTTTTTCTGATCAAGCTAGTTATTTGTTCGAGGTTGAATCTTTTGGTCATGCCATGGTTTATTTCCTATTCTTTCTTTCTGTTCCTTTTTTTTTTTTACATTTAAATTAATCATTGTCCATGGAAGCTGCATTTCTATTTTAATGAGATCAAGTATTTTTCTTTCGTTTATTAGGTTTCATTTCAACATATTAGTAGGTCCACTAATGGCAAGTTGGATGCATTAGCTAAGTAAGGGGTTGATTGTCTCCTTAGTCTTGCAGCTTTGTAGGCGTATGGTATAACATGTACCTGTGCTTCATTGCTTTGCTATTTGTATTTGGTTGTGTTTGTTGTACTGTAATTTCATCTTTAATATAGTTTTCTCCTTACCAATAAATAAAATCAATCATTGTTTCTTCTGGAATATAAATTTCAATGCCCTACATACCTTAACATTCTATATTACATTCAGATGCTGAGTTCACTTATATTCTCGCTTTTGAATTGCTTGAATACATTTAGATTCCTAATTATTTCACCTTCCTGCTATATTGAGTCATTTTGGTTTTCCTTGAGTTTTATATTTGTATCTTTTGTACCCTAGTTTTCTAATGGATGTATCTCTTAGGATTAACTATAAAATGCATTACATATATTTTTGTTGCTAATTTTATTGTCAATATTTCAGTTATATGAATTTAGATATCATTAATTCATTATCTCATGTGGTAGGAACCAATGATCTCAAAAATGATCTTATCAGCGAACCTGCTTGGATGTTCAGAGGAAATTATCACAATAGCAGCAGTTCTTTCCGTTCAGGTATAAAATTATTCTCTTGGTATTACATAATATAAGTTGGTGACTTCATTAGGATATGCCTTTGCACTAATAAATCATGCATACTATTCCTCTGAATTCATAGCTTTCTGCTTGCCCATTTATTTTACACATTATCAAATTTAGATATTGTTCAATATAAAAGTTGATGTGATTATACTTTTGTTGCAGTCTATCTGGATGTCTGCCAGAGGGTCACAAAAGGAGTTGGATGAAACCAAACTGTGCTTTGCTGTTGCTGAGGTGCTTGAATCCAGACCCTGTTGGTTGCTATTTATGTAACTCATATCAAGATATTTTATACCAATTTCTTTCAAACATTAAGTCATAGACTCATAATTACTTTCTTTTTTACTGGTTGCCTCTCTTTTTCTTGTCTCTGCTTATACTTGCAATTCAACATAGGATTGATGGAAATTCACCAACAAATTACAGTTTAGCTGTGCTTATTCTGATTATGAAGTCCTTTTAAGAGCTTCAGACATGCAACAGGCTGGATGCAATTCGAAGGAATGTGCAAAGGATTTTAGAGATCTCTCTTAAGGGCCATTTGGAAACTCTAGTCTAATAAATAAGAGCTAATCAGATTAAGGTCTAAAATAAAAGGCTCTAATTTACTGTTAGTCTGTTTGGTAATTATAAAAAAGGCTCTTATCTCATGAGGCGACTGGGTCCCAGTTTGGCAACTCTATTAGTAGAGTCGAGTAAAATAAAGCCCCCATTTCTAAAAAAAAAGTCACATCAAAAGCACCTTAATTTAACTTTCCCACCATATTAAAAAAAAAAAAAAGTCAAAAAGCAACGCCTTTTCTCCATTAAAAGACAAAAAAAACTCCACTTTTCAATACAAAAAGTAAAAAAGATTCCATCACAAACAACTAAAAACAAAATACCATCATAACTCACTTATATTTTATTCTTTCTTCAAAATAATCTTTACTTCAGTCAACTCTGTTAGTAAAGCCCCCAAACAGCCCGGGCTTGTTTGGCCACTTCACTAGTAAGGTGGAGTGAAGTAAAGCCTCCTTTCACCGGACAAGAAAAGACTAGCGGTCATATCAAAAGTACAAAAATTCAAAATTCCCTCCATTTTTAAAAAGAAAGTAAAAAATCAACATTATCAGGCCACTAAAAGACAAAAATCCATCTACTTTTTACCCAAAAAGTTAAAACGATTCCTTATGAAGCCACTAAAAACAAAATTTCATCATACTGTGATTAGACGCCCTAATATTATATTCTCTCTTCAATCTTCACTTAACTTCACTTCACCCTATAAGTATTTTTACCAAACAAACCCAAATAAAAAATTACAATGTAGAACTCATCATTTGCGTCATTTTGAAAATTTTATGAGGTTATTTTCGTCCAAAACACAGTAAATTTTGCATTGCCCACCTCTATCTGCTTAAGTGGCAAAAGCTTTGATTTGTAAATAAGCTCTAAAAACAGAAAATACAATTAGAGGTTTACCAAATGCTCTAATATGTAAATAAACTCTAAATCATAAAATAAAAGTTTATTTTTAGAGTTACCAAACGCCCCTAGACTTCTATTTTGAAGACCAAATCAATAAGCCATTGGGTAAATCCCATCTAATAATAACAATCGTAGTGGTAGCAGTATTAGTAATAATTATAATGGTGATGATGATGATACCAATATACTGTTGAATCACAAGTTTTTTTGGTCATTCTCCTAGAGAAAATGATAAATTCTTGTCACTATCCTCATATTTGGCTATTGGAGGGTTTTTATTTTTTGGCAATCATTTAAAGGATGGAGCTGGGGCCTATTCTAATTGACATGCAGTTAAAGAATTGAAACAGTGATTTCTGCTTGAGTAGCATGTAAAGTTCATATAAATGTTTGAAAGTATATTTAAAGGGATATATTCCTTTGAGAACTTCTCTCACTGGAATACAATGAGAGGTAGCTGGATGCACGACCCACTTAGGGCCCCACTGATGGTGGGACCAGGGGGATGGAATGATCCTAATGGGTAGGTCCCAGATATCAAATTTTGGCTTAATCTCATGCCTCTTAACCCCCTGATATGTGGCCCACAATTTTACCTGCTTTATATTTAAAAACATGACGCTTGATGCAATGGTCCAGTCCATTTGGTGGGTGCAAAGTGCAAACCTCAAGGTCTGGTGGGTTCCTGTGTGTATGAATGGTTCAGATAGATCATGAGTTGGGCCCATTGGAAGTTCTCACAATAAGGTCCCATGAGAGAAGTTCTCATGAAGATTTTCCTTATTTAATTATATGAAGATTTTATGGCGACTTTGCATAGTCTCTCTCTGGAAAGGTAAGAGTACATATATATTTCCAAAAGGGGCTGTGTGAGTGTGTGTGTGTGGAAAGGTAAGAGTATATATATATATATATATATATATATATATATATATATATATATATATATATATGAGGAGATATATATATATATATATATATATATATATCCAAAAAGGGCTGTGGTGTACGATGTAAAGAATGGGTGGTGGCAGCAGCTCCTTCTCATTTGCACTCCTTGGAAAGGCAACCAGCCATGCGAAGCATATGGCGACCTGCAGCGAAAGACACAACAAAGAGGGAGCTACCCACAAGGCCAAAAGCCAAAAGAAAGCCCACAAGACGGGCAAGCAAAAAGAACAAAGAAACAAAGAGCAGACCTGCCAGGCCAACCAAAAGCAAAAGAAGCCCAATCATTGACCCAATTTCATGAACAGCCAAGCAAAGGAGTACAACCAGAGCAAAAACAAAACAGGGCCAAACACAGCCCATTTAGATCCAGCAGAAAACACATGAAAACCGGATCACCACAGCAGAACTTCAGACATCATGGTTTTTTAAACAACTTTGCATAGTTACTTAAATTTTTTATGCTAAGAAAATGTTGGTTTTTCAACACCATGGTTTTCTCAATACCTATTCTTTCTAGAATCGAACAAAATAATTGAAAAGCCGAGTGACATGCATTTTCTGTATAAATCCCTTATATCAGTTCCGACTTCTGTGGAATTACCTGTTGTAGAATATAAAATTTTTACTTTGGTGAACAGTTTTCTGAAAAATGAATGTTTATTGGGTTTCTATGTCTCCATTTTCAGTTTCTTTAAACATCTTTCCCTCCAATATGCAGGGTGATCATGTTACGTACCTGAATGTGTATAAAGGATTCCTTCATTCCGGCAAATCTTCACAGTGGTGTCACAAAAATTTTATAAATTACCAAGCTATGGTGGGTATTTATTGTTTGTTGGTTACACACATTGCTATGAAATTATTGGTTCTCCCATTCCCAATTTTGTAGTTTCCGTTCTAATTTGAAGACATGGCCCATTTTATTTAGGTTTACTTGATTCAGGAGATTATTTGTATCTGCTGCCTGGATCTATGTTTATTGCTAGTAAAAGGAGTGCTTTTCTTGTGCAGAAGAAGGTTGTTGAAATTAGAGAACAACTCCGCAAACTATTGCGGCGGTTGGGCATGGTCTTAAAATCTTGTGATGGAGACACAAAGGTAAGTTCAATGCCATTGTAGAGGTATGGATGTATTTTATTATTGTATCACAGAACTCCAAGTCTTTCTATTCCAGCTCATTCTTTAAAAAAAAAAAAAGGGAAAAGAAAAAAAAATTAAGTCTAGTGTTTTTTGGTTTTTTGTCCTGATTTCATGCATCTTCTTTTTATGTAACCCAACTTGCACATGCGCCGAAATTTTGATTACAAGCTGACGTAATCATTCTTTGTTGGATCTTTGAAAATTGGGATTATATGTGTAGGTTAAAATTGGGAATTCTGATGTCCTTAAATCAAAGTTTTGGGGAGCCATTTTTGGTAGTCCATAATCCATACATAGATTTTGCATTTTTGTCAATCATGCATCTTGGTGAGCCCTATAGAAATTTTTCATGGAAAAAAAATTCTGAATTTATGAGATTGAGATTAGCTTGCTCTCTCTCTCTCTCTAATATATATATATATATGGGAGATGCTCCTATGAGAGCATCTCTCACCTTACTATGAGAGATAAGGTGGGGGCCCTCGCATCCATATCTAATGCCGACAACTTAAATGTGAGGGCCCCCACCCTATCTCTCATAGTAAGGTGAGAGATGCTCTCATAGGAGCATCTCTCTATATATATATTTACAAAAATGGTCCCTCCAATTGAAGTGGCACTCGACAATCATGTAGCACTAAACTAGCTTGTCTCCACGTTGCTTATCCTACATTATTATTATTATTATTATTATTATTATTATTATTATTATTTTTGTTTTGTCAAACTTATGGTTCCATTTTCTTTATAATTTACCCTTCATATTGAAAACTGTCACATTGTGGTATTATCTTCCGATTTTGATTAACTCGTCTCTCTACTCATACCGTTTAAACTTCCATTGCATATGTATTGTCTTTGATTTCCTTGTTCTCAATCCATTTCACTTGAATGCCTTCCTTCATAGTTCTAGCTTGGTCTTGGTCAGCTACTTGCTTTTTTCTCTTATGAGTATCAACTGTCACATCGTTTTTAAACAACTTATGCATAGGAACTTTTATCTTGGATATCTTCTGTCATGTTCATAACCATGGCAGATAGAGAACTCATTTTTCATCTCATACAAAGCCTATTGCGTGCATTGCTTCCCCTTCATACATTTCTTGTGCGTATGTGATATAACTATTGGAGATGCTTTTTCCCTTCAGTGATCATCAAATTAACTGCAGCACCCTATTTTAAGCCTTCTCCAAATTTATAAAACTCTATGGGTCTGTTTGTTTGCAAGAATTTCCAAGAGTTCTTGTTAGGGGGTTTTATGAATTTCCCAAATGCTGCCCTCCACCTGGTTTCATAAATGCTCTAGTACTATGTAGCATTTTGGAAACTGGCATTCTGAGTATTCTACATGCTGAAGTTGAGTTTTCACCCTTATCATTCAGTGTGGAGATGACTGCTCATATTCTACTTGCAGGTATTGAGGAAAGCAATCACAGCTGGGTTTTTTGCCCATGCTTGTCGCTTGGAAGTAAGTCACCAATATTGCTATTTGCACTGGCCTGACTGACCCATTGAGATGCTTCTCCTTATCTCATGTTTCAGTTGTGTTTATATGAAGACAGTTATTCTTCACATTAGCGTAGATTTTTTATACTTTTGAGTACTGCTCCAATACTAGGGACATGTGTGTAATTCAGCCAGCAAAGCATGCCTTAGCATATCTCTAATCTTGTGAATCTGTTCAAGGCTGGAATAGTTTTCATGCCTATTTAGTTAGTTCTTGTTTCTTTGAATTTGTTCAAAAGTGAGATTTTAATGGTGTACTAACTGGGAAAATAAATCATAGCACAACTCTGAATACTAACTTGATTTGATTGTCAATTGTCAATGAAGAGTATGATGGAACAGGAGTGGAGAGGTTCAAATCCGCCAAACTTTGGGTGGGCACATGCATGTAGTGGTATTTGTTTGGCACCAATTGGATAAGTGTTTGAACATGTGTGAGACAGCATCTTGTGTTGGGAAAGTATTGGGAAATTTTCAAATATTTGTTTTTTCTTTTTGGAATATTATTTGAAACTGGCCATAAAGGCATAAACTAAACTAACTTGAAAAGGGAAAAGCTCATATTTGAGATTAAAAAATATACTAGAGGTCGACATAATAGTTTTTTAAAAAGGGATTTTGGTAAAAAAAAATGGAGTAAATATTGAAAAAAAATTCTTTGCAAAATATTGTGAAGTTTTTATTTTGTTGGTTTTTTGCAGTATTATGATATTTTTAGAACCAACCATTAAAACAATGATATGTTTTGAATGCTGGTATGATAAAAAGTAGGAGAGCCTTGGGAGGAATTATAATCTATTATACCACATGGGCAAATATGACCCATTAGCCTCTTCTATAAAACAAGGGTTTTAGATTTAGCAATTTGTAAAAATTGATTGTCAACTAATCTATAAGATTATTAAACAAAAGGTTGGCAAAAGTCTTATATTGACGGTCCATTTAACAAATTCTAAATCAAGCAACCAGATAGAAACTCATGGTCAAATGAGCTCGTTTTTGCAGCATTATGATATTTTTAGAACCAACCATTAAAACAATGATATGTTTCGAACTATCTTGGTCTACATTTTTCTTGTGAAATCTTGCAATATGTTGGTATTGCAGTGCTATTTGTGACTGATCTCTATTCCCCATGTTTGCCTCTGTACTATATTGATATGATGGATGGATCTGTCTTTGATTGCAAGAAAAGTACATTTTTCTTGAGCAGAAATGGGAGTCAGTCTTGTTGCTCATGGTTAACCCACTGCTAAGGTGTTTACAGACTTTGCCCTCTAGATATAATGTTGATACCTGAAATTCCAATATCCATGGGCATTCTACCAACTATTGGTAGGTCATGGAAGCTGGTGTAGATAATTTGGTGAGCAACATTGGGATCTCTTCAAAATCATTGAAAGACTTCATTAGATTTTTCGTGTATATTTAGCAATTGTTTACATATATTTTGCAGTGGCTATCCTATTTGGCATTTGTGGATCCACAGCCCATGTGATTTTGATGGCACAACTTTGCATGAAGTTTTTTAGATGGGCAGCTTTATACAGTCTGTTTAGATATATCTGGTTTTGGATGTGACATCTTGTTGTTAATTGTTGTAGATTATTAATTCAAAAACCACTTGTAACTGGATAGTAACATGATCTGATGCCATGAGCCCATGACCAGATGAAGGTTAAGGTAGTCAAAGATGAAGGGCCCATTGTTGATATTATCTGGAAATTTTGGAGGTTTAAACCCATATTCAATGAGTAAATGTCAAGACAGAAGAAGTAAATCTATGAGACTTGTTATGCGACTTTTACCTTGCAGATGACACATGAGGAATTGAATAGTTATAGTGTTCCATTTTCAAAAAAAAAGAAAAAGGATATAGTGTTCCAATGTGTTAAGGTGCATAATATCCTTATGATACTCTGAGCATGTTGAAACTATTGACCAGGTATCTAAAATGATGCTGTACCATCAAATAGACCCACTTGAATGGAGTGGTATGTGATGATACAATCAGGCTTGATGTGCTAGTTACCTTTAATTGTACCAGCTTTAATTCATGCTGTAGTTCATTGGCATGGTTTGCTTTGAAATCTGAAGTGATGCCATTAACAACTTGGAATTTCTATATTGCATTGCACTTTATGCCTTTTATTTTCTGAATGTTACTTCCAGCATGCATCTTCATCAGTGTGGGCCTATGAAATGATTTATTGATTATATAGTTCTATCTTATTGTTTTCATGGCGCTCTCTAATCTAGTGTCTGATACAGTTCTGTTGTGCTATCGGGTTTGAGTTCCTGACACATATATAGGGGATGGGTCAAATTTCACCTGTTGAATTACTGTGCTTTTGATTCTTATTGACCACTGCCCTATCTCACAATATGACGATGATTCAATTCAATAGAGGCGATGCTTGACCACCTCCCTAGCATCTGTGGCCCCTTACAGGTCATGCCTACTTTCATGATCTGTCATTGTCCCAAGGGGACCACATAGATCTATCATTCCTTTGTTTGATCACACCTGATCACAGTTCCTCTTCTTTTCCTTTTCTCCAATAAAGTTCTTTTAAGTATAATCAATTCAAGTCTTTATATTTCCATTCTGAAATAAATCTTTCAACTCGATTGGCTAATTAACGGTTATCTTGTGAAAGGCTTTCAGTCACGATGGAATGTACAAAACCTTAAGGAGTTCTCAAGAAGTATATATCCATCCATCATCTGTATTATTCAGGTTCGTACAAGAAATTTATGTGCCATTTAGTTTTGTTTGGAAAAATGGGATTTTTTTGTTTGTTCTTGAAGTACCTTGTTTCAGTGTCAACTGCAACTCTGAAGCCTGCAGTCACCTTTTACTTTTTATCTTTCATTGATGTTACTTTGGAAAGAGAGTATAGTTTTTGTCCCCGGCTGCTTTTCAGTTGGTTAGGGACATGAGTGCGAGTGCATGAGTTCGACTCTACCCACTATCGCACTTTGGTTTCATTTATGTTCCCTTTTCTCAGAGTTAATCCGAAGTGGGTGATCTACCATTCTCTCGTCTCAACTGACCGGCAGTATATGCGCAATGTTATTGCTATCGATCCATCCTGGTTGATAGAGGCTGCCCCTCACTTTTATCAACTGCAGAAGCCCAACACTGCCACTTACTGACTGCTAAGAGGATGCCACCTGGGCCATGAAACAAATAGAAGTGGAACAAAAGGAGAGAGCTTGGTAAGGTACCCAGGAAAACAGAAGTACGTAACACTGATGGTTGGTGGAAAGGATTCCTGTCGCATGCAAGCGAGATTTCTGCAGAATCCATGCTTTGAAATTAGCTGGAAGGATCACCTAAAATATATGGTTATACCACCCCGCATCTTCATGCATTGAAATAGCTGGAAGGATCACCTGCAATATATTACAGATTTGGATGTATTGGTTATGCAATCTTAGCCAGTAATCAGCTGATTGGACAGCGACAGGTGGTATGTATCCCCACAGGTATCTCAAATTATGTAGAATCTTGAAGTTTCTCTTGATTTTTCCCTGTATGTTCAACAACTTATAAACCTTTGTTGGGTGTTTGATTCAGTTTTGCATTCTTTTCTGCATTTGATGAAAGTGGAAACTGTTATTTTATGTATGTAATCTGAACATTCATAGAAATTGACTTCATAATTATTTTTTTTCCTGGTGGCTACTATGGTTCATGGATATTTTACTGATACCTAATTTGCTTTATCACATTGAATTCAAGTGTATTAAATGTGGATAACGTTAAGAAACAGAATCATGAGATTGAGCCCATTGTTTAACATGTTCAATTAGTAAACAAAATGCTAAAATCTTGAGTTACCATCCCTCCCATCTCTGTGGATTCCTCACCGCCCTCTTATCCCATCCATCCGAACTTAGCTTCATGACTTACCAGAGGGCTATGTGCTGCTACTCCAGTGCCTAAGATCTTACAAGTGGGTACATGTCTCTTAATTAGTCTCTGTGATTATTTTTTTTCCTTCCTTGAACCCTGGTTCAAAGAAACTTTTTGGGTGTCTTTGCCCATGATTGCCTATGAAGTTGTGGGAAATTTACTTGTGCATTACTTCTGTTGAAAACAGATTAGTATGGAATGGGTTCATTTTAAATTTTTTTTTTTTGGAACCCAAGAGAGAGCCCACAAACACACGGGAATAAAGCCCACATAAGTGGGAAGGGAGCCCGCACATGCGAAAAGAGTTGGCGTACCCAGGGATCCAACCCTGGGCAGAAAGGTGAGAACTGCCGTGGAGATTTAGTAGCGTATTGAAATGGGACCCATGGAGAAAAATACTTCTGCTTCTGCAGAAAATACTGCGTAGCTTAGACGTGACCTGGATAGAGTTTTGCATGTTTATATGTCAGTGCAATTGCCTACCCTGAAAAAGAATAGAGGCTAACATTTCATAGATGATGATGGGACCCTGTGAACTTTTCTTCTTCCTGTTAAAGCACTGGTCAAATATCAATCCGTTTTAATGATGTTATTTATGAGATTTAATTGTTTATGAAAATCATGTGACTTGTGATTTACCACTGTTTTTTCTAGTTTAGATAACATGTTCTGCACATTTTCATTCAACGGTTATCCTATTTGTATTGGCCAGTGCTAGAAGGATGATAAAAGCTTTCCACTGTGGGTCAACTTGTTAGGGACATCATGTAGGATGATAAAAAGCTTTCCCCTGTAGCTTGTTAGGGCTAGTTTTTGTAATTAGTAAATGAATATGGATATTTTCATACACATGTTTTTAATTTCATGAAAACAAAGAGGCTCATTACATCAATAAGTTCCTATATATATTCTAATTTCATGCAAACAAATCGCCCGTTTCACAATGAATTCCTATGCAAACAAATATGCCCATTACATTGATGAATTCTTATGTATTCCAAGAATTGTTACTTCATATGCATTCCAATTCCAAACAAATAAATAGGGCACATTTCACCATACTTTCTTAGTATTCAAATTCTATGCAAACAAATAGGCCCACTTGACAATGAATTTTCAAGTATCCAATTTCATGCAAACAAACGAGCCCATTGAATTCATAAGTTCCAGTTCCATCAACATGACCACGACCCAACGCGCTCCCATTAGGGCGGGTTTGGTAGTGGTTTTCTTGATGTGGGTGGATTTGAGTAACTGCTCTTAGCGGGGGCCGCCGGCCACCAGTAAAAGTGGTATTAGCCGCCAATAAAACTTTTAGCGGCGGTTAGGCTGGCTGCTGCTTGGCGACGGCATACGTGTGGTGGGTAAAGGTTTTAGAGGCGGCCGAAGACCACCACTATCGATTTCTCTGCGGCGACCGTGACCACTGGTAAAAGAAATTCGTGGGCCAGTGGAACGACGAATGAAACTTTTAGCGGGGGCCATTGATCGCCGGTAAAACTGAGGTTGGCTGCAGCTAAAAACCTATTTTGTTTATAGCGGCAGTCATATTGCTTCCGGTAAAAGCAGTATTTTTTTTAAAAATATTTATACATCAAATATCAAATACATTTCATGTATATTAACCTGTTTCCTGTACGTAATTAATGCTTAACAAATCTTGCTCATAATTAGAGTTTTTCATATCTAAATACTTAAACATATTGAAATGGCGTAAGGTCCTCAAATAGAAAATAGTAAATGATCCTACCCTTGCCTTCTCTCTCTCTCAACACTAGTAGCGTTTAAATGTAATTTCATGCACAAGTTTATGTTTATTATCAGAACTACAACATTGAATATTTATAACCAATAAGATGATAGATGCAAGAATCCTCATAATTAAAAACATATCAACATCTTAGCCACCTCGCCATCACAGCCTTTCACGTGCAAAATTCTTTCACAAAGGAAAAAATGATGACAATCTAACTGAAAATGTTTGACCTCAGTGCATGAGATATCAACAATGAGGGAAAAGCACATTTCTTGATACCCTACACCATTGGTATTTTAGTTGAAGACCACTTAAACATTTAACATCATATCAGGATTTTATACAGAAATCCTTGAGTCCATTTTGATACTTCAATGATATCATAACCTTGGAATGATGAACAAACACATTGCAATGAAGACACAGAAAGAAGCTTAATATTAGAAAAATAACAACAATAAGACAAGTACATTCCCATGAATGGATAAGAGCCGGAATGTGGGGACAAACTCTTCCACCACAAAGGACCACTCCATTCACTAGAAATATCATAGAAAATATATCCAGGAAAACAACCACTCCATTCACTAGAAATATCATAGAAAATGTATCCAGGAAAACAACTCCTAGAAATTGGAACTTACTTCAAGGCCAATTCAGTATGTTGAAGGCGACAATAAAAGACAATTCAAGGCCAATTTAGTGTGTTAAAGGCGATAATAAAAGACAATAAGATCACCCTAACTTTTCACTAGCATAGCATGCCCGCACTAAGCCCGGACCTAGAAATAAAAATACGTCCAATTTGTAGCTATTTTATGAGATATTAATTAATGAGAAAATAAATATAAAACAAACAAATATACCATTTATTACGGTTCGAAGCATGGCCAAACCCCACATTTATACAAAATAAATATTACTTTTTATATAAATTTGTATGAAACTTCAAGTCTTATGTAAATTAACATTTGCAAAATTGCATGTGGCCCCGTATTTAGGAATTAGAATTTGAGGCCCACTTTAAAAAGTTTATTGTATGTGGAGCCTATTTGTATAACTTGGTTGGATAGAGTTATTGAGCAAGGTGGATTTTTTTATCTGGACTCTTTAAACACCTATCCATAATAGATATATATATATATTAAAATTTGAATTCACATCAAGAAGCTTAACAAAAGTGGATTCTGAATTAATTGATAGAATTTATCTCTTGAAATTGATTTGAGATCCAATTTCTCAAATTGATTTGAGATTAGGATCTAATTTTACAATCGATTAGCAAATCGAACTCCAATTTTGAAATCGAATCCTACGTCTATAATATATATTAATTGTGGATCTGGGTGATCAAGACCAAGCTCCCTCTCATTGATACCCAAAGCCTTCTGCTAATAGATTGTTGCATGTTAAAGTGAAATTAGACATTAATGCCAAAAACTTAGACTTAGAACATACATATGATGTGCCAAACAAAAGAATCATATTAGATCATTCATTCTTTCTATTTGCGGACCCTACGCCATTTCAATATGTTTTTAGCGGTGGGAGGGCGCAGTGTGCCATGATGCTGAAGAGAGAAGAGACCCACTAAAATGACACATGAAATCACCACAATATATTTTGTGAGAATAAAAAAAATTGTTACCCAAAAGAAATAAGAGAAGATCGAGGGAGGAAAAACAAATGATTCAATGAGGTATAAGAAGTGGATAATGGCTGTGGATGAACTCACTCTCATGAAGTGTTGTAAATTTTACTTCGACACCAGAAACTGCTGAAAAAACTACAAAAGAAAATTCCCATAGTAAATATAATTTTACTCTAACCATTCAAAAAAGTATACATAATTTTACTCTCCTCTGAAAGACAAAATATTAAACAAGAAAACTTTCATTGGTCCTGTCGATGGGGCTTACTTGTTGAGACCCATTCTGATGGGACTCATGGCACAAACAAGTTAAGTCAACATGAGAAACCCATCATGCACCCCTTTCCCCTGCAGATGCCCTGGCCTAAAATCAGGTCAAATTTCGTTTCTTTTCTTTTTTTAATGATAAAATCAGGTCAAATTTCCATAGGTCAGACACAATCCACATTCAATAAACATTTATGGCCCACTAGTGGGCCACCCTTATTTTGGTGTTAGGGCATCTACATGGTGAGGCTGCATGATGATGTTACATGGACGTTGGATCTCATACATAGTATATATCCCCCACAAGTGCCATTTGGAATAAGCACAAGGAACAAGAAGCATGCACATCTGAATACTTCCTTGGTTAAAAGAAAAAAAATGGAACACCCACATGACCATCTTGTTTATGGATCTTTTTAGTAGTCTCTTAAAAATACTTTCCTTTAATAAGAAGGATACTGTAAGTGCCTAAAAATTACGGACTTAGTTAATGAAGGATTAAGCTTCTGATTTGAGGATTCGGGGAAGATGAAGGGAAAGGATCGGACCTCCGATAACCTGAAAGGAAGGAAATAACAGTCAGAGACCCTGGCTGTGGATAGCCGAAGGCCCTCCGATGTTCAAGTCAGTGAGAGAACTGAAAGAGAATGGAGAAAGAGTGTTCTGGGAGAGGAGAGTTACGCGTACCTTACATGGTTTGCGTTCATGCAATATATATACCCGTGAAAGTCATCATGGCACTGTCCTTATGAAGGGATGGGGGTCCCATCAGCGTGTACTCGTACCTCCTGAGTGGGGGTAGGTAAAAAGGAAATGTCCCATCGGACCAGCACCCCCCGCCTATGGACATGACTTTTAGATAAGGCATGCTTCTTATCTAGGCCCGACGCCCACTATGTTGTCAGTTTGCCGATCCCGTCATGGCAGCGCATTTATGGCCACATTTATGGCTGAGTGACAGGGGCCGAGGTCGGGTAGAGGCTGAGGCCGAGATCGGGACTCGTGACGTGGCCACCGAGACTCGCTCCTTGGTTCCTCCGAGATGGTGTTGCGACCGACCTGGGATGGTTCCGAGATCAGTGGTAAACCGAGACTGGGGAATGGCCCCCACCTGGATTCATGAGCACGGAACGACCCCACACAATTGCCCCTAGCTCTCGACCCTTCGGGCCTCACCCGAGGTCGGGAGATAAGATTCGGAAGTGATGGAGCTGTCTTTTCGTATCCTGTCTTTATGAGATCCTCATCATGATGCCCCTTTGTCTGCCCTAGGCAATGAATAGAGCGTCATAATTGTTCTGCCAGGGTAGGCACGCGGGGCGTCGTTCCGTATGACCGAGGCGATAAATGCCGTACAAGAAGCGTGGTGAGAGGTGAACCGTCGTTGCCACGTGGAGCTGTTCGAATGGCTGTTCACCGGGATCGAAGCTGTACGTGTCGAGGTAATTAAGAGGGGCGTCCCTCTATATAAACGGAAGCGTCTCCTCCCCCTTCCTTTTTACCCTAGCTTTCGCCTGAAGGAGATCTTGCTGAAGTGTTGAAGAACATATTGCTGAACGCCTTGCTGCCACTTCGCCCAAGTCAGAGGAACACCGAACTCGGAGACTTCCCCTTCTGCTTCTTACTTCCTGCCTTCTCGTCTTCTCTGTGAGTTCCACTCCCTGCCTCTGCTACTCCTTCGTACCCCTCCTTTTCTTTGTTTTCAGAGGGTTTTGGTCTTTTTAGGGTTTTTTCCAATTTTTCGCCTATTTCCTCTTGCTCCTTAGCCTTCTAGGAAAGATGGGGGCTTATAGCCACTGGTTAGAAGGTCCTCCGGCCATGGAGGCTTTCAGGTCGTCGTTTAAAATCCCAGCCGACGTCCTGGTGAGGCCTGACGACCTAAATGGCTTCCCCGATGGCCTTACCCGATATAAGGACTGGATGCCTTCCCATCCATCCGCTCCTCCGTTCTTGCCTTCATGCGTGGCGCATCTGCCCCTTTCAGTTAATGCCAAATGGTTTTAAGATTATAATGGGCGTGGCGGAGCTGAACTGGATCCTCGACATTGATTTCGGGGTGCATGACATAGAGGATGTCTACGACATCTGCAAGGCGGCAGGGGGCGAGGACCTCTACTACCTCCGGGTGAAAGCCAGGTGCCATCCCTTGGTGAACGCCCTGGAGGATTCCAGCAAATACGCTGGAGATGAACGCATTTTGATCTCGGGTAGCTGGGAGTTCAAGGGGACCGAGACTGAGGAGGATCGGAGAATCTAGGTTCCGCGGAAGCCTGGGACCCCCCCTAGTAAATGCCCGCCCCTCTAGGTTTTGCTTGTATTGCTTTTGCTAATCGTCAAGCCGAGCTGACGCCCTTGCTCTTTTCCTGCGCAGGTATTTAGAAGAGGAGGAGAGAGGCCAGCTTTAACAAGTGGAAACGAAACGACGCGTGGTTAGAAAAGATTCATCGCTACCACGGTCACAACGACCGAGCTGCCTTCTCCCTGCTAGGGTACAAACCACGGTACCGGTCTTATACCAATAAGACTGCCGAGGTCCCCCTTGCGCCGGTAGGGGATACCAATAAGACTGTCAAGGTCCCCCTTGCACCGGTAGGGGATACCAATAAGACTGCAGAGGTCCCCCTTGCGCCGGTAGGGGAGGTCGTACTCGCACTTGCCGAGACCAACGGTCAAGCCACGGAGTCCCAAGACCCAATCGTCATCACCGACAGCCCTCCTCACTCCCGAGGTCAAGAAGAAGAGGAGATGGACGGACAACGCCCTCCTTTGAAGAACCTCGGGGCCGCAATCTTCGGGGGCCGAGCTCCCCCCGTCCCCAAGCGTGCCCCCGGTGGGTCAGGCACCGGCTCGGGCTCCGTTGCTAGCGCTTCCTCAGGCTCATCGGGAGCGGTTGGGGCCGCTACCGTTAAAGCCAAGGGGAGGTCGGTGGAACCCCCCAAGGACGTCCGGCAGCCCAAGGAACCTCGTCCGCTTAAGGACAGCAGGCCACGGGTGGTTGAGCCCGCGAAGGAGGCTCCGCTGCCTCTGCCGCAGCCGCAGAGGGAGACTCGGTCTTAAGCCGTCGAGGCCGGGGGGGCCCCTCCCGAGAAGAGGCCTCGCCTGGTGGGCGCGGAGGGGAGGACCCAGGGAGCGGAGGCGCAAGCCGAACCTCCCGTGCCGGCACCCTGGAGGCCGAACTTTGACCTCAACCCCAACGAGCCCATGACCATGGGGGAGCGGTTGGGCGCCAGCTGGGAATCGGTCATAGCCCTTGGCCGGGGATGCGCCCTCCCCCTGGATATGGAGAAGCATAAGAAGGTCTCGTCGGCGGGTCTACTTCATCAGACGATGAGGGCGTCGCTTGAGGTAGCTCTCATCCTTCTAGTTTCAAATTTCTGCCTCCTGCTTGCCTGAATCGACCCCCTCACTATAGTTGTCCTTTTGCAGAATGTACAGAGGACTCAAGTTTTGATGGACAGGCTGGAGGAAAGAAACGCCTACGTCGCCGCCTTGGAGAGGGAGAAGAAGAAGATGGGGGCTGCGCTGGAGGCGAGCGCAGCTGAAATAAAGAAGTCGGAGGAGAAGCTCGCCCAACACGTAACGGAGCAACAGGCGGCAAAGACTGAGATTATCAAGGCGAAGAGGACGGCCATTCTGGAGGCCGAGCTCACCGCGAAGGGGACCGAGCTCGCCCAGAGGGAGGCCGAGCTTGCTGGAAAGCAGAGCGAGTTGGCCAGGAAGGAGGTCGAGCTCGAGGCTTCCAGGAAAGAGAAGGCCGATGTCGAGTCCACCCTGAGGGCCCAAGCAGCGAAAGCTTACCAAGAGGGGGTGGACTGGGCGTCGGAGGAGTATCTGGGTCAGATCATGGATCTGAGCCCGGTGGTGTTCGAGCTGGGGTGCA
This sequence comes from Cinnamomum chago, assembly GCA_038049695.1. NCBI lineage: Eukaryota > Viridiplantae > Streptophyta > Magnoliopsida > Laurales > Lauraceae > Cinnamomum > Cinnamomum chago. The sequence goes on from CP142457.1 coordinate 61,331,242, forward strand.
AGGAGGCTCTCCGCAAATATGGGGTTTCTGAGGATGACCCCATATTCGCGGACCTTCCCAAGTTCCAGCCTGCAGTGCCGGGTTCAGAATCAGAGCCTGGATCCAATCCTCCAGGGACCCCTATCGAAGTTCCCGATGCTCCCCCTCCTCCTCCGACATCCGACGAGGCCGAAGCGCCCCAGGCTCCTCCTCCGGCACCTTCATCTGATGCTCCTGCCCCATCAGATCCTCCAGCTCCAGAAAATAAAGATGCGGCGCCTGAGAAGCCATAGGATTTTCTCCTTTTTACTTTGATGTAACTTTTCCTTCTCTTTTTTGGATTGTACAAAAGGCTCTGTATTCATTCTTCCATTAATGAAAAAGTGGAATTTCTCTTTGAGTCTCCAGCTGTTCCCTTACCTCTTTCTTTCTGCTGTTTGATGTGGATGTTCTGGCGCGAAAGCTTGCCAAGTGCTTGAGGTCGGCAAGCCGTCCAGACTTTAACTCATCCTTTTCAGGAAGGAAATTGTAAGTAGTTTGGGCTCATACCCCGGGGTGCGGCCCATTCGCTGGACAGCCGGGGGCTTTAACTTCATTCTTGGTGAGCATTCTCTGGCGACTTGAGGGGTCCGGACCACATTCGTGTGTAGGCCGAACTTCGTGTCTTCGCAGATGGCCCTGCTCACGTCCCGTGGTGATTGTTGTTCGAAGTTTCTGTGAGGGATAGAGCATCGGGCCTGTGATTGGTTTCAAGGAGGCTGGCACGAGGGCCGAAGCTTCAGTGAGTTGGTCCTGTGACCGAACTCAAAGAGGATGGCGCGAGGGCCGGAGCCTTGGGGAGTTGGTCCTGTGAGTCCTGTGACCGAACTCAAAGAGGCTGGCACGAGGGCCGGAGCCTTGGGAGTTGGTCCTGTGACCGAACTCAAAGAGGCTGGCGCGAGGGCCGGAGCCTACGACCTCTTGTCATTTCTTGTTTGGATTCACTTCACTTTACTTTACTTTACTGTAACTAGTTAATTGCCAAGCACGCCCAGGTGTGATGTGTAATATAACTTTTAGTGGGGGCTCGGAACGTTAGTGTCATTGGACCAATGTTTTCAACGATGGTCATAGCACCGGCCATTGGTAAAAGTAACTTAAAAATTGCATTACAGCGGGGGTAAGAGTTGGTGGCCGCTATAAGTGTATTATAGCGACGAAGTTGACTGGCCGCAGCTATAAGTTCGATGCTAAAAATGTATTTTCTTGTAGTGTGTCCTCGATCTCATACATTTTAATATATTTTAAAAACTAAAAGCTTTAAATTCAATTGGATCAAACTGAATGGGATGAGTATGGCCTCTCATCCTAGTGACTCGTCACAAGGCGAGTCAGGTTTGGATGAGATAAATTTGAGATAGAGTGGGTTTGTGTTTACCCCAACCTGTATCAAACCCGCCCCGTCACCATCCCTACATCCACACAAATAGGCTCATTTCATAAGGCATGTTTGCATACATATATAAAAGGAGGAGAAAAATAATAGAAGATTTTACCGGAAAACTCCCCTTTAGATTTGATGAAGACCAAAAAAGTCATTCTATTTCAATATCAACTAATTAAAAAGACTCTAAACGGAGATATCCGTACTCGTTTCTTCTGCATTCTTCATCTTTTTTTCTTTTTGCTGCTTTGCTGAGCGGCAATATCGCAACTCATCCACATGAACAAGGATATTGCCACTCATTTCTTCTACTTCATATGTATAAATGAGCGGGGGATATCCCGTTTAGGGTCTTTTTTGAAGTTTGAGGATATTTTTTGTCTTTGCAAGGTCTAAGGGGATTTTTCCGATAAAATCTTCAAAACAATATTGTTGTCTATGTGGGAGATGGATATGCTCTGATTTGTTGTCTATGTGGGAGTTAGATATGCTCTTCACAGCTTTGATGCCCAAATGGATATGTAATAAATATACATCCTTGCATATATATATATATAGGGAGGGAATCACACACACTGCAGCCTGTGTTATCACAAGCTGGACACGCGTGTGAGCCCAACGACGGATCCGATGACTGAATGAGAAGCTGCAACCATTTCCAGCTCTTATGAAAAAGTTTTCCCCCCTTTCTCATTCCTCTCCTCTGTCTCTCGTCTCTCTCGTCTCTCCCTTTCTCTCATCGAAGCGCCTGAGGACTCGCCTCTCTCTCTCTCGGACGACGACAACCGCCATCGACGACCATCGAGGTGCTTATCTCTCGTTTCCCCCCTTTCTCATTCCTCTCCTCTGTCTCCCATTCCTCTGTCTCTCATCGAATCGCTTGAGTCAAACTCGCATCTCTCTCTCTCGGACGACAACGACGCGGCAGAGACGACCACCAGCCCTCCATCGCCTGCTCTCTGTCTCTCACGACGACGATCGGACGACGTGGGGAAGCTCTCTGTCTCTCGACTGATCTCTCTCTCTCTCTCACGGCGAGACGCCGGACTCTCCCTCGCTGCTTCTCTCTCTCTCTGAAAGCGACGAAACCCTACCCTCTCTCAGAGCCTCATCTCTCCCAGCGAAGCTCTCTCCCTCCCTCGCCGGTCTTTCATCTCAGGTATGAACTCCTTTTAATATCTTACATGATAAGCATGTTATTAAAATTCCTGTGACTCAAATATGGTTGAAATGAAAGGGGCTAAAAATAAAAAAAAGAAACGATCAGGTTCTCCATTTTGGAAGAGTGCCAAAGAGCCCAACACCTTATATTTTTATCCATATAATTGATTTTTATTCTTTGAGTTTTCGTTGAGTTTTCTGCAATTTTCCTGCCGAGCCCTCCAACTCACAATTTTGATCACCAGAGCCCACAAACTCACCATTTTGATCAGCATAATCCTCTAACTCACCATTTTGATCAGAAGAGTTTGCTGATGAGGTTGTGGATTTCCTTATTCTCCTGGACATGCTAAGGTCATAATGGCGTTTATTTAGATTGCATTCACTTCCCATTGAGGCTCAAAATCTCTGAGTAGAGATAGTATTGATGATCGTTAATTTATTCCATTTTTTTTTTGCCTGACTTGAGAAAGGAAGCTGATAGTTTTTGGGTTGTTAAGAAAATAATTTAGCTATCAGGACTTTGCTTATTGCATAATTATGTGGTACTATGAAATAATAAAACAGGGTAGAATTTCCGTATCAGTGTCTTAAATAATTGAAAGATCAACAGCCAAATGGCCTGTTGACTGAACATGGGCTGATACCAACCGCCAATTTTCAGAAACAGAATAAATGGTCTTGTGCCTTAAGTATGTAACTGCATAGGAATAGAAGTATTACATGTTCATACTGAAACTTGGGGTGTGTTTGGATGCAACTTTAATTTGGGAATTGGGATTTGTCAAGTGCAAACAGTGATGCTGATGAGTAGTGCCGTGTGTTTGAAACAAAGAAAAGGGAAACCGCAATACAAAGGGTTCTCTTTTCCTGCTTTCTCTACCCAAAAATGATTGAGAGAAGATACAAATAAAGGCAAGCAGGAATAACAAAGTCTTTTATTTGATTCAACCATAACCACAAGTTTCTTTCTGTGTGTAATAATGGCAGTTTTATAGGTGACTCTGGTCATCCAAATGAGTGAACCTTGATTTTTTTCATAAACTAGTGTTGGGTGGTAGATTTTGAGTTAGAACTAACATATCCAAAATTCCTTGTTGAAATAATAGGCAAATGCTTTTTAATCTTTTCTATCCCGTTGCAATTTCATATGGTTGATTGATAGGTTTTCTTAAATATTTGATACTATTGTCATTATAGAGACACGATAATTGTAAGAGGTAGCAAAATTGTTAAAAAAAAATAACATGTCCATTTCTTTATTTGGGTCCGTTATTCATGTCCAATTTTAATTATTTGTCATCCAGATTGCAAATGGATATGACCTCCTACTCCTCATCACCAATTTGCCACTGTCCGGTTGTAGACGAAAACCTGACACCAAGATTGGGCATGCATTTTGATGATTTAGAGGAGGCATATAACTTTTACAATGCTTATGGTAAACTTGCTGGATTTAGTGTAAGAAAAGAATCTAGTAATAGAGGTAAAGATGGGGAGGTTGTATGGAAAAGATTTGTCTGTTCAAAGCAGGGTAAAACAGATGAGAGACACTGGATTGGTAAGGAAGTGGTTCAAAGACGTCGAATGGAAACAAGATTCGATTGTATGGCTAAGTTGCAAGTGAAATTAGATAAATCAGGTGGTTATGTGGTGTCCCAGTTTGTTTCTCAACACTCTCATGCCCCCGCTACTCCAAGTAAGAGATTTATGTTGAGGTCACATCGTGAAGTGCCAGAATCAAAGAGAAGACTTATAAATGCATATGATGCTGCAAATGTGCGAAGCAAACAGCAAATGCAAGTGTTTGCATCACAGTCTGGGGGATTGGACAAAATTGGATTTACAGATACGGATGCCAGGAATCACCGTAGGGATGAAAAGGAAAAGAAAAGGGGGCTAGATGGACAGTTGCTATTTCAACTTTTTGAAAACCGGAAAGAAATGGGAAATGGTTTCACATATACCATTGAGCGTGATGCAGATAAAAAGATAACGCACGTGTTTTGGGCAAACGGATCATTTCGTTCTGCTTACAAAATCTTTGGTGATGTTGTTACATTTGATACAACCTACAAGACCAACTGTTATGAACTTATTTTTGCCGCATTTGTAGGTTGCAATCATCATGGGCAAACTACTTTATTTGGATGTGGCTTTCTACCAAATGAAAAAACCGAGTCATTTGAGTGGTTGTTTAACACATGGCTTCAGGCCATGTCATATAGTCCACCAAAGGGTATTATAACAGATCAAGACTTGGCTATGACAAAAGCCATTAAAAATGTCATGCCAAATACTGTTCATCGGTATTGTCTATGGCACATTTTGGATAAGTTGCCGACGAATTTGGGAGGGCTTCATATTCACAATGAGGGTTTAATAGAAAAGATAAAAAAATGTGTTCACAACTCAGCATCTACTGATCAATTTGACAGTTTTTGGAATCAGATCATAACAGACAATGAGCTTATGGAGAATGATTGGTTGGCGGATATATTTAGAATTCGTCATATGTGGGTTCCGACATATTTAAAGAAAAATTTCTTTGGTGGCATGTCGACAACTCAACGAAGTGAAAGCATGAATGCATTTGTGAAGCAATACGTAGAGTACAAGAATTCCCTACTTGATTTCATATTGCGTTTTGATGCCGGGGTGGAACGTTTAAGGTATCTTGAAAAGAAAGAGGATTTTGAAAATAGTAATGGGAGGCCTAAAATGAAGACATTTTCCCCAATGGAAAAGCAAATGGCCGAAGTATACACAAGGAACATATTTTATAAGTTTCAAGATGAGTTATTAACCACCATGTTAGTTGCAGAAAATATTGTTTACGAGGATGATGTCAGTTGTAAGTTCGTTGTGAAAAATTATTCCGACGAAAAGGAAATTGAAAGAGAGGTTTTATGGAAAAAAGACGAGAAGCATGCATCATGTTCTTGCCACAATTTTGAATTTGAAGGCATCCCTTGTTGTCATGTATTGTGTGTCTTGAAGAGATATGCTATATTCTTATTACCTGAGCGTTACATATTGAGAAGATGGACGAAGGGTGTTACAAGAGATGCATTTGTAGACGTGGTGGAATCTGGTGGATCAGAAGGTGTTGACCCATGCTTGGCTAGACATAGTCACTTGTCTTGTATGTTTGCAGGGCTTATTGACACAGCTAGTCAATCTAAAGAAGGTTTTGAATGTTTAATCAGTGGTCATAATGAATTTGAAATGAAATTAAGGCAGTTGATGTTAAACAATCCATCCAATTAAACCATTGATAAAGGGAAGGCAGTTGTGGATAGCAATGTGGTTGAGTATAATGAGCCAGGTCATGTTGTGACGAAAGGACGCGCGAAGAGACTTAAGTCGTCCAAGGAAAAGGCAACAAAAGGGCGTCTATGTAAGGGTTGCAACAAGCGCGGTGTATCACATGACAAACGTAACTGTCCAGTGTTGTTGAACAGGTACACAATTTAATTTGAGTTATGTTGTTATCCCCCATGTTTCATATAAGTCTAATATTTATAAAAAATTATTTCAGGTTGGTTGATGCTAATCCAAGCTAGTCATTGGCCTCTATCGATGAAAGTAGAGAAAGCTCTGATGAAGATATCCAAGCCACTAATCATGGTAATTTATTTGTTACTTTAAGATTGTTTATGATAAAAAAATCCTTTCATAAACCTTTTCCATGCATAACTCAACTCATTAAATTGTTTCAGTTCATTGTATGAAATGGATGGAATTTGTGAAAACGATTGGAATGGAATGGCATTCTTTAAATTTCACTGTCTTTCATATTAGATCTCATCACTGTAGTCTTTAAATTTCACTGTCTTCAAATTTAGTCATGCATAAAGGCCAAATCTGAGTACAAAGGCTGATCGATATTTCAATGATTTATCTTTATTCCTTCACTTCTGACCCTTAGCCTATACAACAATCTTTGAAACTAAATGTGGAACAAACAAATGGACCCCCATTAACAGCTTCGCCTTCTGGGGCCATGGAAAAGTCTGTATGGAATATGGATGTTCAAAAAATGGAGACCACTTGATCATATTATTAACTATATAGATTTATGTGCCTCAGTCAAAGTTCCAGAGTGAAGTAATGAGGTTTTAAGTTTTTTTTTTTTTGTGGCTTTGGTATATAGTACAAGGGGTGCCATTTCATGATCATAGGTGGGCCCACTGTACCCCACAGGTGAAACGATCAATTGCAGAGTAGCAGTCTGGCCTACCAAGTTCATCTTAGTGAACGCACATGCAAAGAGGACCTGTCCAGTGAATGGAAAAAAGTAGGAGTAAAATCAGGAAGTTTGTCAGTTTGAGAAGAGAATCTACTGCTTATGTTGATTGGTAAATGCTTTCCATTCAAAAGAGAAGAGAATCCCCTTTAGTCACTGAGCCTTCTTTTTGTTTACTTTTGTTATTTTATTATGTGGTTGGACAGACAAACACTCTGTTCTCTTCTACTGTCACCTCCTTCCCTTTTCTTTTTCATTGTTTTTGTTCTTTCTGCTAAATGAACTTTTTTAATGCTTTACTTGTCTAAAAACATACTTCCCAGTGACTGAGGAGTATTGAGAGAAGAAAGAAGGAAAAGGAGGCTCTTTGAACTCTACTCAAGAAAAAGCAACGGAAGAAGAGCCACTCCCACGCCCAAAACAAGCCAAGATCAGCCACATCTGTATAAACACATAGCATCTGAAATGCCAAAGACTTCCCTTTGGTTCTCCATCTTTCTCCTTTTTACCCACTTCCTCTCATTCAGATCCCATCAAATCAAAGACCCCCCCAGAATCAGAAAACAACCCCAGAACACCAATTTACCAGAATTTATAGCTTTGTTTTTTTGTTGTTGTTGTTGTTCAATTCCATCATTGCTCAATCAATCGTTGTTAGTGCAATGGAAATTTCCATTAAGTTCTTTTGTTGAAGATTATACAAGTAGAGATAGAGAGAGAGAGAGAGAGGAACTGTGGAAAGAAAAGAGATTACAAGGGAATAGAAAACCAGGTAACTGCCAGCAGAGTGGACATGTGATTTTCCAATGCATTTCACAACCAACCAGTAATGTCTACATAAATAACCATGTGCTCTAGATTCTGGGTGAGGAAAATTAATTGTCAAACATGAAGTAGTTCACTCCAACTAATATGAATTAAAATGATAACTTGGTGTGGGTTTGGAAAATTCTGCTTTTATGAACCTAAAATGACTTCTGAAGTCCTAGTGTGTAACTCATTACGACAACTTGTGTAAAGCTATATATAATTGGTTCTAAAAGACAGATTGTAGCACCATCAGAGGCTTTAATTCATGTTGTAGCACCTGCTTCTTTTTATGGGACAACTTGCGGTACTTCTGTTCATGCTGTGAATATTTTTCAATCCCCCTCGACATATTGTTAATATTGACTTGTCTTATGCTGTGCAGAAATTAGCGGATCTCTCAACTGCACCTAATGCGAGATTGATTGACGGCATCTTGCTCACAAACTTTGATACCATTGATGACAAGGTATGCTGACTTTTGGGTAGAGGTGCAAGCAAATCATGATGGATGTGAGATTTTTGGGAGCCATCTAACATAACATGAACTCTCATGCAGGTTGGAGCTGCTTTGACCATGGTTTATATTTCTGGAGTCCCTGTGATGTTCGTTGGCTGCGGTCAGTCTTACACATACCTAAAAAGGCTTAATGTCAAGTCCATTGTCAAGATCCTCCTGAAATGAAAATTCTCAGCACATGCTGCTACCAGATGCTGCTACCAGATGTTGTCCCCCATGACCTCGTTTTTTCCGATGTATGATGTGAATCAACTTATTTAGGGTGTGACATTTAAGTTAAATTTATTGTATGTGCGTTTTTTTTCCCTTGTTATACATTCCATCAGTAGTAAATATGCCAATTTTTCTATGAGATTGGATTTCAGATGAGTTTGTATTCTCCATGTTGAACATTCCACCTTAGGTTAATGTATTTGTTTGTCAAGTAGACTGAATCTTTAGATGGCCAGCACCTTGTTTAACCATGTTGTAGGCCATTCTCTATATTCATTTTTTAGAACTAGTATGAACGGTTTTGTGGTTGAGATTTGTTTATTTGTTTCAACTGTAAGGATCCATGTTTGCCAATTAGTGAATATGTTCCATTGGTAATCGCAGGGTTAAAATATATTTTTTTAATTATGATTTTATCATGTTCTCCTTGAAATCTGCAATTTTTGGTTAAAAAAAATTCGCCAAAAACCAGTCTGAATAGCCCTGTTTAGGTGACTATTTGACCCACTCTCGGAGGGTATTTTTTCATGAAAATTGGGGAACTTGAAGTCAATATACTGAACTTGAAATCTGAATTTTTTCGTTAAAAAAAACCGCGTTTGCCCAGCGTTCCAGCCGCGCACATTTGGAACCCAGTCAGTCAAATCTGCCGAAAACCAATCTGAGTAGCCCTGTTTAGGTGACTGTTTGACCCACTTCCGGAGGGATTTTTTTCATGAAAATTAGGAAACTCGAAGTCAATATAATGAAGTTAAAATCTGCAATTTTTCGTAAAAAAAAATTCACGTTTGCCCAGCGTTCTAGTCGCACACATTTGGAACCCAGTCAGACAAATCTGCCAAAAACCAATCTGAGTAGCCCTGTTTAGGTCACTCTTTGACCCACTCCCGGAGGGTCTTTTTTCATGAAAATTGGGGAACTCGAAGTCAATATACTGAACTTGAAATCTGAATTTTTTCGTTAAAAAAAACCGCGTTTGCCCAGCGTTCCAGCCGCGCACATTTGGAACCCAGTCAGTCAAATCTGCCGAAAACCAATCTGAGTAGCCCTGTTTAGGTCACTCTTTGACCCACTCCCGGAGGGTCTTTTTTCATGAAAATTGGGGAACTCGAAGTCAATATACTGAACTTGAAATCTGAATTTTTTCGTTAAAAAAAACCGCGTTTGTCCAGCGTTCCAGCCGCGCAGATTTGGAACCCAGTCAGTCAAATCTGCCGAAAACCAATCTGAGTAGCCCTGTTTAGGTCACTCTTTGACCCACTCCCGGAGGGTCTTTTTTCATGAAAATTGAGGAACTCGAAGTCAATATACTGAACTTGAAATCTGAGTTTTTTTGTTAAAAAAAAACCACATTTGCCTAGCGTTCCAGTCGCGCACATTTGGAACCCAGTAAGTCAAATCTGCCGAAAACCAATCTGGCAGATTTGACTGACTGGGTTCCAAATGTGCGCGACTGGAACGCTAGGCAAATGTGGTTTTTTTTTAACGAAAAAATTCAGATTTCAAGTTCAGTATATTGACTTCGAGTTCCCCAATTTTCATGAAAAAAGACCCTCCGGGAGTGGGTCAAAGAGTGACCTAAACAGGGCTACTCAGATTGGTTTTTGGCAGATTTGTCTGACTGTGTTCCAAATGTGTGCGACTAGAACGCTGGGCAAACGCGAATTTTTTTTTACGAAAAATTGCAGATTTTAACTTCATTATATTGACTTCGAGTTTCCTAATTTTCATGAAAAAAATCCCTCCGGAAGTGGGTCAAACAGTCACCTAAACAGGGCTACTCAGATTGGTTTTTGGCAGACTTGACTGACTGGGTTCCAAAAGTGCGCGATTGGAACGCTAGGCAAACGTGGTTTTTTTTTAACAAAAAAATTCAGATTTCAAGTTCAGTATATTGACTTCGAGTTCCCCAATTTTCATGAAAAAATACCCTCCGGGAGTGGGTCAAAGAGTGACCTAAACAGGGCTACTCAGATTGGTTTTCGGCAGATTTTACTGACTGGATTCGAAATGTGCACGATTGGAACACTACGCAGGCGCGAATTTTTTTTAACCAAAAATTGTAGATTTCAAGTTCAGTATTTAGACTTTGAAACCCCCAAATATCGTCGAAAAATTCCTTCGGGAAGTGGGCTAACCAATGGCCCAAACAGGGGTACTCAGCATCACTAAAACAAAAAAACCTGTTCTTGCCAATAACAAATAACATCAGCATTCACCATTCTTATTCAACATCAAACCAGCCACTCACCTATAACTTCCAGATTCAACTCAACCTGTTTTTGCCCATCACTTAAAATATCAACATTTTTCATTATTATTCAACATCAAACCAACCATTCATTCACCTATAATCAACACAATAATCCAGATTAAGCACCAACATCACCTTTCTTACTCAACATTAACAAATATTCAGATTTAGCACCATGCTGATGCTCATCCTGAGCAAGGCCAACAACACTTATGTAGGAACCATTCAACATGATACACATAACAACATGGGACAAAAAGAAATCCAACATGATCATTCCACATTCACATTTAACATTGAACATAAATAAGAAAAAAAGTGCATCTGGACATTCCATAAATCAACATTCAACAGTCAACATTGAAAAAAAAAAAAAAGAAACTAACAGATATGGCTAAGCTCGAGTTGCCAAGTTTGATCCCCATACATATGCAACAAAGAGTATAAACATCATCAATATATAGCTAGTATAATTTGGGTGTTGCGGCTGAACATTATGAGCTTCAACACTTTCTCTCAAAGATTTTATCTCCTGCTTCATCTCTTCAAGTAACGTTCTCATTTCATCTTCTCTTCGTTCGCTTTGCACACGTCCCATACTTCGGACCGGTGAATTTTCAATCGCAGCCTCATCCATCCAAATAAACAACCCGCAACCTCCTTCTCCCTACACACAAATTCATAGCAAAAGAAATATTAATTTTAGAGTGAGAATACATAGTAATTTAAGAAGTTGAAATCTATTAATACTTACATGTAAATCCGGGCATTTCCAAAATCTTCGTCCTGGATTCTGGGCCGTACGAGATGTCTTTAAAATCATAAATCCATGCCCACATGGGCACTTTGGAGCCCAGTCTAATTTTCTAACGGAAGACGATGCTGACGACATTTGTTTGCCTATTCCCATTATGGGAAGAAAAAATAAACAAAAAGTCTTTACAAGAGTTCAGACATAACTCTCAAAAGCTAGCAACTCAAATGGGAAAAGTTGAGATATTTAGAGGGCATCTGAACAAGAACTGTCCAAACAAAAATATTGTGGGTTATACATGTACTGTACTATTGACGCAATCTAGCACCCAAAAGAGTAATCATAAAATAAAATAAAAATAAAAAGAACCATACTATGTTGGGCACTGTATTTTACAACTGATAGTATTTTATTTTTCTTCGGTGCATTTATGTGGACGAAGGTGAACAACATTTGTTCTTTTGGTTTCTAGGATCTGAAATGTCACTGTCAAGAGATGATGTCCATGGAAATCTCAACTGATACTGCTATCTTAGAACTGGAAGCAGAAGCAATTCAATGAAAATGAACATGAAACATGGAGTGTCATCCAAAACCCAATTTCTTCCTTTTCAGCCCAAAGAACCTCATACTAGTCCTCTTATTAATAATAAGAGGGACTGCAATAATAAGAGAGCTCTTCAGGACTACCCAAATAGTTGTAGCTTTTGCCAGGACCTCATTTCACCATTTCCCCACCTGTTGGACTTGTCAATAGTTGTAGCTTTTTGTCTGACTTCTACTCCATAAAAGTAATCTAACTACCAAATCCTATATGGATTCATGGTGAAAACAACCCCAGAATCAAAGACCCCCCCAGAATCAGAAAACAACCCACAGAACTCACATAAAAATGTTGGATCTACCTCCAATTAATCCATGTGAAAATCTGGATCCACCTCCAACATCCACATGAAAATCCTGGTTTAATTAGTCCACAAAATTCAAGTACCTATTTGGGGATTGATCATAATCAATCCCTTTGACGCTGGAGAAATAACAGTTCTCATAGAAATTGGATGAATAAATGGACCATTGAGATAAAAGGGCCATGCCATAAAAGCCAACAAGTGCTAGACACTGATGCAATAATTTAAATGGAAAACACAAGAAAATATTTCTTTTATCAGTACAAAAGCAACACAACAAGAGCTACACTGGATGGGTTATCCTTTAAGGAACCAACAAGGACCAACCCAAAGCAAGAAAGATGGAGAGGAGGAGGACAGCTATAGCAATTAAAACGTTCGAGTTTCTGAAGTTTGATGTGGTAATGCATTCTTTCACTAAGGATTCCATTTCTTTCTTCATGATGCAGCTCTCAAATACTAGAGTTCCCTCACATTATGAGGAAAATGGTGCTGTGTAGAATTTTTTTTTTATATTTTATACTTGAATGAGAATTTAGGGGGCTGTGGGTTTTCTTGCTGCTAGTGTTCCTCTTGAATGAATTAAGGTTTATAAAGATTGGCTAATTCCTACTATTTTAATCATCACAAGTTGACAACCCATTGCATGATGTTACATGTTCTCTGTTCTTCCTCCAATAAACTGTATTTAGATTTCTAATGGTAGAAAGAAGCAGAGGATGCATTCTGCCCATGTTAATGTAGTAGGCTTTCTATTTCCATCAGGTAGAATGATAAGAGTATTTATACATTAGGAAGGTGGGAAGAGCAATTAGAGGATGGAGAAGAAGTGCAACCAAAAATAAAAAGGCAGTGCAGTTCCTTTCAGCCCAAAGAACTGGAAATGCAAGAAATGAAAATTACATAGAAGCACAGAGAAATAGACTAATAGAGTACAAACAATCTAAGAAAAGAATGAGGTGCTTGTTGGATTTCTTTCTCTTTTTGATTTTTCAAATCAAGATGAAGCCTTTGTCATTTGTCAGCCATCAACATGGTGGGAGAGATGAGGAGTTCATACCTGAGATGAAAGACCTGAGTTAAGAGAGATGAGGGTAGGGTTTCGTCGCTTTCAGAGAGAGAGAGAAGCAGCGAGGGAGAGTCCGCCGTCGCAGTGAGAGAGAGAGAGACAGAGAGCTTCCCCTCGTCGTCCGATCGTCGTCGTAAGAGACAGAGAGCAGGCGATGGAGGGCTGGTGGTCCTCTCTGCCGCGTCGTTGTCGTCCGAGAGAGAGAGAGATGCGAGTTTGACTTGTGATGCGATGAGAGAAAGGGAGCGATACGAGAGACAGAGGAGAGGAATGAGAAAGGGGGAAAACGAGAGATGGAGAGCTCGATGGGTTCGATGCCGGTCGTCGTCGTCCGAGAGAGGGAGAGGCGAGTTTCTCCTCAAGCGATTCGATGAGAGAAAGGGAGAGAGACCAGAGTTAGAGGAGAGGAATGAGAAAGGGGGAAAACGAGAGACGCCTGAGCTCGATGGTCGTCGATGCGGTGATTCGATGAGAGAAAGGGAGAGAGACCGGAGACAGAGGAGAGGAATGACAAATGAGAAAGGGGGAGACGATTTCAGAAAGAGCGGGCCTCCCTATTTCATTTCGTTACTGTTTGCAATTCGAATTAGTCTTCAGCGTCATCATCGGATCCGTTGGGCTCACACGCGCGTCCAGCGTCCAGCTTGTGATAACACAGGCTGCAGCCTGTGTGATCCCCTCCCATATATATATATAAGTCATTTTACTAGATCGTGTGAAAATTTTAACACAATAGATGGCCTTTTAGACACTAAAATTTAATATATGCATGTGAACAATGTGCATACATAAAATGAGTCCAAACAAAGACGCACGCACTAGTGTTAGTAACAATATTTACATATATAGATGGGCACAGACTAACGGTTCCAAAAAAAAAAAAAAAATCACCAAATTAACCACTCTCGGGTGTTGTTCTATCTTACCCGAGTTCTACTCTCCTCACCTCACCAGCCGTCTACTTCCCGAATTGGGTTTACTCACTTGACAGTAAACCCAAGAAGAGTCACCTCACCGGGTTGGATACCAGCCCCATAAGCTGGGTACCAAAAAACGAAAGGCAAGGATTTTAGACGGTTGGCAATAGTACTAGGGAACTTGCATCTAGCTATTGGGAAAAAATAAAACTTTTTGGTATCCCAACAATTGGGAAAAATGTTACCGTCAACCATAGCTTTCTAAAGTAGAACTATTCACAACTCATACCGTCATGTATTTATGGCCGCCACCCTCATCCGGAAGAGTGTGTATCATGTGTGTGTAGCACATGACATGTAACTATATCAATCAGAACCCACAGCCACCGCATGGGTGCGTCAAAACAAAAGGCAATGATTTTAGAGGGTTAGAAAGAGTGCTAGGGAACTTGGGAAAAATGTTTTTGGTATCCCAACAATTGGGAAGAATGTTATCGTCAACAATAGCTATCTGATGTCGAATATTAACTCACAACTCATACTGTCATGTATTTATGGCCGCTACCCTCCTCATCCGGAAGAGTGTGTATCCCAACAACTGGGAAAAATGTTGTCGTCAACCATAGCTTTCTGATGTGAACAACTCACGACTCATACTGTCCTGTATTTATGGCCGCCACCCTCATCCGGAAGAATGTGTATCGTGTGTGTGTCACACACATGACATGTAATCTCTCTATATCAATCAGAACCCGCAGCCACAAAAACAAAAGGCAATGATTTTAGACGGTTAGAAATAGTGCTAGGGAACTTGGGAAAAATGTTATTGGTATGTGACGTTTTGGTATTATATATATATTATTTATTATTATTATTATATAATTAATTGTATTTTAATTAAATACATGATTAGTCTAAGTGGAGACCACGCTAGACTTAGGTTGGTGAGGTAGGCTTGTTGGATAGGTGTCTTACCCATAGTTAACCCGGGCCCAATTTAGTGGAATAGTTTTTCTCAAACCAAAACTCTACTTTTTTAGAATTTAAGTTAGAATACAACTCTTATTTTTATTTCCTATTTATAGACCACCACACTCTTTTATTTTCACACACAACTCTCTCTCTTCCAACTTTTTTCTGGGTTAGCATCTTGGGCTTGCAGTAGGAATTCTATACCGACTCCCTCAACTGCGGATCTCATGCAAGTACCTAAACATAATTTATGAATTTAATGTTCTTGTTGATTTCAGTGTGGATGCATGTAGAAACCCTTTTATGCATTTTCTTATGATAATTTTGTAATTCGATTTTGTTCTGCAATGATATCGGGGATTTGGGGATGACCCAATTGATTTTCTCACATTGATGTTACCGTTGCAACTATTGCCCACCGCACTTTTGTTTGGATTTTCAAAACCCCCTTTTCATCTTCTGTTGTTTGGGTTTCAAAACCCCTTTTCATCTTCTGTAGAATTGTGTTTAGAGATGTGAGACCATTATTTCAAGTGACGTTAATGGGCAGGCGGAATTACATAATTCAGGGAGTGGATCTGTGACAGGGAACACATGCAATTTTGGGATTTTCTGTATGTTTGATTGTGGGACCCAGGTGGCCCCCGATGTTAGATCTTATCCGTGGATTCGAAGGAGGACCCACGGGCGACCTTAGAGGGGCTGGTCCCAGAGGCAGTGGACATCCCTGGCCCACCATCCTTTAGGTTGATCAGAGAAGGCGTGGTTGAGGGTAAAAGAATTAGTTTGGACATCAGGTAGTGGCGGGACCCAATGGGTGGTTTGATCATAGATCTGGGCTGATCCTTTTGCCATATAGACCTGGGCGACTTATGCCTGTGAGGTGGATGATGGATTAGTGATCAGTGGAGCCTACAATCTGAGTGCCCAGTTGTGTCGACGTTGAACTTCTTCACATAACTGAGTTCTGTGTTGTTTGGACCTGTACTTGTAGTGGAGATAAAAGAAAGGAATAAAGGGGAAAGATGATGACTTGATGACATCACATGTACGGGGATTAAGTGAGGGGATTGTTGACCTGGGCATAGTTTTGAGTGAGGGAGCCATGTGTCCATGACAGAACATCGAGCTTAGCTTTATGGAATTTGAGATTGGGCCCTGATTATGTTATAAACCCACTTAGGCCCTTGAGCCTATTTTATAAGAGTTGAATTTGAAAAATATTATAGATGGGAGGTTTTCTGAAATTATACATTAAGGGTGTTATTTGCAAATTGATTTTAAATGATATTTTTTTGGTTTTAATGTGTTAAAATTATATTTTTTGAACTCTATTAAATGGATCATTGGACTAAGTAAATACCGTACGGGCAAACGATATCTTACTAACATGAGATTTAGTACTTTGTATGACCTCGAGGAAATCCTAATGGATTCGAGTTCAACCCATCTCTATTGGAAAACCCTTAATTGGGTCTATGCACCATTGATGGAGAAGGGATGCGTTAATCTTTTATCTATTAGAGATTCCTGTGGTTGTTGGGTACGAGACCTTATGTTTGACCTTATGATGGATTCGTATCTATGTCTTAACCTTCGCATGCATATATATGTTGGTCTAAGATATGTATTCCTTTAGATGCATACCCTATTGTGTGTTATGGACTATAAAGTGGCTTGACAATTTTTGTATGACGATTTGATTATGATATGGAATGTGGAATGGCCAGCACGTTACTTTGACTTAGGACTCTTGTGTCGGAGTTTTATTATTCAGGTCTATTATGCTTATATGTTTATGTTTATGTGGGTCATTTATGGACGACTGCAGATCGATATATGGACGGTTGATCACTGATGTGACCGGATCACTTATAATCCGCTTTAAATGTGAACTTGTTATCCTGATTTGTTTTTAATTCGATCGATTTATGACCACCGACGTTATGGACGGGCTCTCCCGATTTATTTAGGGATAACCACCCAAAACGGGGACACTTGTCTTCGTGTGAATCATATTGCTCCTTTTGCTTTATTTGGATTATGCTATATGTTCTTTCTTGTCATTATTATTGTCATTACTTCTATATGATTGCTCTCATCTATATTCTTCTCGTTGTTGTATTAAATTTCGAATTATGATTATGTACTTGCTGTTTACTTTGTAATATTTGGTGCATAGGTACTGAGCCCTACTTTACCAAGGAGACGGAGGAGGGTCAAATGTTTCAAACGTTTGAGCCAACTGATGAACCCGAGTGGGATGCCGGAGATGGCTTTGGAGCCGTCTGAGCCTGCACAAGAGAGAATGACACCGTAGAATTATTTTAAATGAACTTTCTTTTTAGTGTTGAGACCTCTTTTAGAAATTATTTAATTTATTCAGCAACTTTAACTATTATTGTTTTATATGAATTTGTGTTAGTTCTCATTTATAAACATTGGATACCAATTGAATAAAGCTTCCGCTGCATTTAATGAAATTTATTTTGACTCACCACAGGTTGAAATTTTTTGTGGGTCCACTTTTGGAAACTTGTGTTGGATTAAACACAGAAAATTTAAATTTGATTTAATTTTTCACGTTTTTTCCTAATTCTTATTTTAGGGGACGTGAGATGGTATCTCAACAATTAGGGAAAATGTTATCGTCAATGAGAAAGCTATGTCGAGCAACTCACAACTCATACTGTCATGTATTTATGGCCGCCACCCTCATCCGGAAGAGTGTGTATCATGTGTGTGTAACACGTGACATGTAATCTTATCAATCAGAACCCACAGCCACAGCGATGGGTACCTAAAAACAAAAGGCAATGATTTTAGACGGTTAGAAATAGTGGTAGGGAACTTGGGAAAAAAGTTTTTGATATCCCAACTATTGGGAAATCTTATCGTCAACCATAGCTTTCTGATGTCGAATATTAACTCACAACTCATACGGGGCGGCCCAACAAATTCGGAGGCCCTAGGCAATAATATGAAAGTGGGCCCTATTAATAGGCAATAATTATTAAAATATATTTATTTAAAAGATATTTTTCTAGCTTTTTGAGATGCAAAAATATTGATTAGATTTTTATATTCAAGTTTTGTTAATATATCTTTTTCAATAGATAATATAGCTAACCCATTTAATCTTTCTTGTGATATAGTTGATCGAAGATAAGATTTTATTAATTTAAGTTTCGAAAAACTTCTCTCCGCTGAAGCAACTGTTACTGGTATTGTTAACAATATTCTAAAAGCTATACATGCATTTGGAAAACAATCTAATCGTTTTATATAAGTTAGGGTTTCAGCTGGAGTATTAATTTTAGATTGTAGAACTTTTCTTAATACAGTCAACTCTTGAAATAAATCTAAACCATCAATATCAGAAAATAAGTCATGCTTCAAAAAAGTTTCAAGGTTAAGACAATAACTTTTCAAACTATCATCATCTAAGGATTTTAATTTTTTAAAACAAAATAAAAAACCAAAAATATTTTCATATATTTTGAATTGTTCAAATCGACTCTTGATCGAAGAAATAGCTAGATCAACTATAAATAAAAAATACTCAATACTAAAAGACTCTTCAGCTGATAGTGTTACTGCATTCTCAATTGTATCACCAAATTATTTTTTCCTAAAAATTTTACGTTTTTCTCGAAATACTGGTTCTATTTCCATTTCAAGTGCAATCTCTTTTGATGAAATCAAAGCAAAGTAAAATTCATTTTCTCTATATGATTCCAAAAAAGAAATAAGTCCTTTTAATTGATCAATAGCAACATCAATATGCATGTCTTTGGATTGTAAATTTTTACTAACTGTGTTAACAGCAAATAATATATCATACCAAATATTCATACCCAATAAAAATTCAAAGTTTTCAATCTCATATGTAGCTAAGCATGTGGCTTCACTTCTTGTTTTAGGATCTTCACTAATTTTTGCTAATTGAATTAAAGCATCTCGTATTTTCGGAGTCTGATACTTGATTGCATTAACACTTTCGATACAACTTTCCCATCGCGTTTGAGATAATGATTTAAGAATTAACATAGATATATTATCTTGTAAAATTTTCCATCGTTTTGTTGAAGAAGAAAATAATGAGTATATACGTTGTAATACTCCAAAAAAAGATATAGCTTTAGGACAAGAGTTAGCTATATCACAAAGTACGAGGTTAAGATTATGACATCCACATGGTGTGTAAAATGCTTTTGGATTTATATCTAGTAGTCTTTTTTGTACACCTTGATGTTTTCCTTTCATATTAGATCCATTATCATATCCTTGTCCTCTTCCATCATTTACATCAAGTCCAAGTTTTTTAATTACATTTATAAGTTCATCAAAAAGGCCTTTCCCAGAGGTATCATCTACTTCCAAAAATTCTAAAAAATATTCTTCTATTTTTATTGGACTTGTTGAAATATCTACACATCGCAGTATAAGAGTCATTTGTTCTTGATGACTTGCATCAGGAGTACAATCAAGTATTACTGAAAAATATTTTGCTTCTTTAATCTTATTAATGATTATACTTTTAATTTCAGAAGCGAACATTTGTATTAATTCATTTTGTATCTTATGCCCGAGTTAATGATTATGAATTTCACCATCTTTAATTCGTCGAACATGTTCTTGCATTATTGGATCAAATTCCGCAATCATTTCAATTAAACTTAAAAAGTTTCCATTGTTGTCTTGATATATTTTCTCATTCTTCCCACGAAATGCCAAATTATTTTTAGCAAGAGTTTTTACCACAGCTAAAATTCTTACAAGTACTTTTTTCCAATAATCTTTCACTTTGTTAATTTGTTCTTGAATATTTTCATCAATAGTTTTATTTCTTGACAATCTTATTTCTAAATCAACCCATGAATTCATGTTAGCAATATGTTCATTAGTTGTTTCATGAGTTTTGAGCTTATAACTAAGACTTTTCCAATCTTTAGTTCCTTCATTAACTAATTGACTTGTGCTAGCTTTTGAATTGAATAACTTACAACAAAAGCAATATACTCTATCTAAATCTTTTGAATACATTAACCATTTTCTATCATGCTTTTCTCCGTTTGACAATTTTCGAGTGTAATATGTAATAGAAAAATGTCTATTATTTTCATCATTAGGAAAGTCTAAATTATTTTTCCTAATAGGACCTCTTTCAACTAATAAATCTCTTAATTTTGTGTCAATATTTTTCCATTGTCCTGGATCATAGATATTTATTGGAACATAATCTAATAGTTCACTAACATGTTCACATTCTTTATCATTTTCTACTTCACTAACAAATTCACATTCTTTACCAATTTCATTTTCTTTTAAATCTTTTTGGCATTCCGTTGATTTTTTTATATTATTTAATTGTTCAATCGTTGAATCATCATTTGAATTTTTTGTTGTTGTTGGTTTATCACTAATAACAAATTTATCGAGTGCTCCTTTTTGAGATTCAATAAATTCATCTTGTTTTCTTTTCTTTTTTTTACGTTTTTCACATCCAGAATCATATCTTCGAGTAGACATACTAATTATATAACTTGCAGTTACTACAATGAAAAATTATAACACAAAATTTATAAAAATTAAATTAAACTAAAATAAAAGTTCAAGAACAACACAACTTAGTACTGTTGGGTTCTTCGGTACTGTTGGCAGTAAGATTGATCCTTTTGTAGCAACAACATTCAAGCAAAAAAGCAAAAGGCAGCACTTTCGTTCAGAAACTTCACGCAGAGAACTTCATGCACACAGAGAGAGAGAGAGAGAGAGACGTTATATCTTGAACAAAAAAAAAATTCTGCCGTTAATGTAGAAGTCTAACCGTCTAAAAGAGAGAGAGAGAGAGAGAGAGAGAGAGAGAGAGAGAGAGAGTCAGACTTACCTTTTCTTTGTAGAAGTCTAACAGTCTACTACAACTAGGAGCAATTTTCTAGGTTAGTTATTAAAGTGTTAATGGACCTATCAATAAAATTCGGGCCCTCTCAAATCTCAAATCAATCTATCCAAAATATATATACCCATATCTAAAATAGGGGGCCCCAAAATTTTGCAAAAATTGGGGGCCCTAGGCGGCCAACTAAGTGGCCTAGGCCTAGGGCCGGCCCTGCTCATACTCATGGGTGCAGGGGGTCTGCTGTAGTTTAATATTCACAACTCATACTCATGGGTGCAGGGGGTCTGCTGTAGTACGTTGAATCCAACGGCTGTGGTGCTGTACGTTGAATCCAACAGCTGTGGTCAGCCCACAGCATTTCGGCGGCTTCAGTAACAGCGGCACCGCCTCCGAAATCTAGCGAACCGTCGGAAGAACAGCTTTTACCCACTCACTTTCTTCCTTCCACATGTGAGGTCACACCCTTGGTGGGCCCTCTAAGGGCTATTTTATAGACTAATTAACCCTAATTTATGTTAATTATTGTTTAATTATGTTAATCTTCACTAATCTTTGCTAATTATTACTAATTATGACTAATCATTGTTAATTACTCTTTATTTGTGCTAAGTAGGGATTGATAGAGTGATTAGTTAGATTTTTCTAAGTTAGTTAGATTAACTTAGTGGGTTAGTGTTTTTAATTAATTGGGTGTTGGGTTAATCCTAGGTTTTTAGAGCTAGATAAGTTATTAGTAGAGTCTAATTAATTAAGTGATTAAGTGGGTTTAGTTGTGCTAAAGGGTGCCCCCTCTTTCTAGAAGCTTCTCCCCTAATGACCCAACTACCCTCAAACCCTAACCCTAATCCCACTAAACCCTAAGGGTATCTTGGTCCTTAATCACTCCCCCTAGACCTATATAATATCCCTTAATCCCCATTTGCAATAAACCCTAAACCCTAAGCAGCCCCCTTCCCAAGATATGCTCCAGCCCCTGTTCACTGTTCCTCCCAACTTCCAATTTCAATTCACATCCTACGTCTGAACAAGGAACCACCATTGCTACTGTGGTGCTGAAATCCTCTTGAAGCTACAGGACTGGTTCTGTAGCTGGGAGCATTATCCCTGGGAGCAGCAGCCATTGGTTCATCTCCTTCCCCTCTCATTCTCCACCTGAACCACATCACCCTGCTGTGCTGGAATCCCATCTGAGAAGACTCCTGCAGCCACTTCACCATCTTCTCATTTTCCCCTGCTGCTAGAACTTCCACCTGTAGCTGCTGGCACCCCATCTTTCCTCTTCCTTTCTCTCTTCACTTCCCTCCTCTGTTACTGTGCTGGTAGAAGCACCACCTGAAGCAACTGCTGCTACTCCCTTTCTTCTCCAGTGAGCTGCAACCATTCTGTGCTGGGGAATAAGCTTCTGCTGTGCATCTTCTTCTTCTTCTTCTTCACTAATTGGGTGGAATTTCTCATATTAAATCACTCCACCCACTAAGTCTGTTGCTGGAACCCACCTGGGAGGTCCTTCTGCTGCTGGAAATTTCACTTGTTGCTGCTACTTCACTTCTGCTACTGCTGCTGTAACACCTTCTTCATCAGCTGATTCCTCATTTCTAGCTCTCTCTTCTCTCTACAAATCAATTCTCAAGATAAAGAGGCAAGTGCACCTACTGATTAACATAGAATGTATGTGTTTCCTTTGATTTCTATGGTTTCATCTCATGATTTATGATTATTGAGTTTTAGAATTCTACCTGAGCCTAATTGTGTTGATTGGATAAAATGGACGTTGATGGAGGGGCATTGTAGTGTCTCTATAATTTGTAATTGTTAATCTAATTTAATGGTTTAGTTTGAGAAGCAACTGATTAGAATTGGATGGAGGGATGAGGAAGGAGACTGTTGCAGGGGTTATGTAACAGTTACTGTGTCGATGCAGGGAGTCATTTGGTCTACTGTGTATTGGGATCAGTGGGCCCAGGTGGGCCACCCTGGCAGATCCGGACCCCACATCTTGTGGAGGGTCCATGGGCGACTCAGAGGTTGGGGGCTGATCGTGGGCCCTTGATCAGTGGGGCCCACGATCATTACCTTTCTCTGTATCAGGCGTGACTTATAGAGGTGGGTTTTCATTTTAATTAATCAGGTTGTGGGGCCCCCCAGAGTGATCTGGGCACAGATCTAGCCCGTCCATCAGGACCGAGTGGGTGGGGCGACCTAGGGGTAGGGCTCTGATCTGGTTTTGATCAGAGGTGGGCCATAGGTTAGGTGTTGTATACTAACCTGTGAAACAAGAAACCGTGAGTGTTTTTCCCTTTCTTTCTTTGTAACTATGGGGCCCAGGTGGGCCACCCTTGGAATCCAGGCCACACATCTTTTAGATGGGCCTTGGGCGATCTTGATAGAGTAGGCTGATCATGGCATCAATCATAGTGGGGCCCACTACCGTAGTGTCTTGTTGTTGCTGTCGTAGAACTATTTCAATGGGTTTTGTAACTTCTGTAGCTTCTGTAACTTGATGTAGCTTATAACATGAGATGGGAAGGCAAGAGAGAAAAGGGGGATAGGTGACATGTGTACTTGATGAGTGTGGCCCATGGGGAGGGTGATGTCATGGGTGAGGGTAGGTGAGAAAATTAAGAGAGTTGACCTGATGAGAGTAGTGTGTCCACGTGGATTTGGGCTTGGGTCCTGTCCACGTGGATTTGGGCTTGGATTTGTTGTGGGTTTGGGCTTGGGTTTTGTTTGGGGCTTTGGGCCCAGTGGGGCCCACTAATCTTTAAACCACTAGTCTCTTTACTAATTAATTAAGCCCCTTAGTTTTAATACTTTCTATTAGCACCATTAATTTTCACAAATTAGAAATTTAGACCCTTTAATCTTTGTGGACTAAATCGGGGCGGGGCCCACTATTTTCCATAACCCATTAGCCTCATTAATTAAGTAAAACACTTAGTTTCTCATATACTATGGGACTATTAGCCTTAGAAAATTTAAAGGGTAGGACCCTTAGCCTCCGTGGAACCCCATTAGAATAAATTAACTTATTAACCTTAAATTAATATTTCCAGACCCTAGTGTAAAAGTTGAGATTTGGCCTGGAGTCTGTTAACTCAGGTACACCTGTGTACCAGATCGACCGGCTGGCCACCTGGTCAATCGGGTACACTGGAAATTCCAGAATCCAAACCAAGTCCCAACTTGATTTCCAGTGGAGCAGATCGACCCGACCCTTGCCAGGTCGACCTGCCACACTGTGAACTCTAGGGTGTGAGTTTAGCATTGTTTTATAATTAATCGATTGTGGGACCCCATTAACCATCCAAATGAACTTCCATCAATGTGCCAAGCACGAGTCAATGGCGTGGCTCGACCTTGACTCGTGGGGACCACTGTTTAGTGTTTTGGTTGATAAATCTAAGATGATTCGACCCCTAAAAGTTGTCAACAATGCCCTTAACCAACTAAGCACCAAATACATTATTTTACGGCATTAATGACATCGTTTAGAGATCGAATTACCGGAGATAGACCCGAACCTAAAGTGGCCCATTTACCTAGGATTGGACCGTTGCTTTTCCCGTTGATTCTCTGATTGAAGTTTATACTTCACTGTTATTTTACTCTGTCGTTCTTAGATCTTAGAATAGCTGTTTACTATTAATTAAACATAATTGGAAGACCTGAACCTAGGGTATCTAGAGGTGACCCGATGGTGTGATTTCGGAGATCATTGACCCGTGTCTGTGTCTAGGCGGGCCCTTACTGGGCCTAAGTGTGGTAATGTGAACCCTTTAGCTTGAAGAGATAGTTTCTATTGGACTGTTAAGTTATATGGATTATAATGGAACTGTTTGTCAGTAGTAGATGGATTGGTTGCCTCGTTTGGACGGTTTTAGACCAGGCCATGTACTGATGGGCCTTGGTTTGGATCCAACGAGTGGGCCTGGACCTTGAATGAGATCCAGCGACTGTATTGAGATGTGTAGACCTCTTAGAGATATTGTTAGGACCTTGTTCACGCAAGGCAAAGCCTAGACAGACACAGACCTTAGAGTTATTCTCGAGTCGGCATGAACATTCACTCGGTTGATTTAAGCTCAGCCTGTGGACTGATCATCCTCGGTAGGAGCTAGTTGAGTGTTGAGGAGCCATCATGATGAGCTGTGTGGTTAAGACGGCAAGGTGTCATACCGTGCCGATCTGGAGTGATGAGATGATGAGTTGATGAGTGAGAGTCGGGATTAGTTATTCCCTGGTGAGATTCCCCACCGCGACTGTGTTCAGTATGGGAGGGCCGCGGCATAATATCCCGCGGTATTCCAGCTCGTGTGAATGTGCCACCTTGTTTGTAGTAGTTTAGATGTTTTCTATTTATACTGATTCCTTATGATTTAAATGCACAACTGCCTAGTTCTTTTCCCTTGCTATTCATTTAACTTATGTACCCGTCTTTAATTCCTTTGATATATATATGCTATGTTAGTAGTATGCTGTATCTTGTCAGATCGTTTAGATCTGACCCATTCTATGGTGCTTAGGCCTTGACCCAGAGATTCCCGACGACGCATTAGCCCTCGTGGAGGCACCCGTAGCCGGAGAGTACGCTTGGGGCCCGGCCGACACGGACGTCGAGCCGGAGGGCGAGGAGTACATTCCAGGGTTCTGAGAGTTTATGTTATTTTGGGTTTTGAGTGACATTTGTAGTGAGAAGGGTAGAATGAAAAATGTATAACTTTAAATTTACATTAAATCATTTTAATTAGACCACTGTTCTGCTTTCCTTCAATATACATGATACCTATTGCTTCCGCTCTACTTAAATGTTATGCTTCCGCAAGTTTTAACCATTGAATATTATTCGGTTCAAAACGTTTTAAATTGGACCTCACTGCGGCCTACGATCTTGGAAGTTCTCGGATTTTCCGGGAAGTAGCGCGCCAATTTCGGGTGATCGAACGAGTATATCGGTATCCGGAATTGGGGCGTTACACCACAACACACGACACAGCACCCAATGGGTGGTATTTTTTAAATAAAATAAAATAAATCACAAGCAATTCTGTGCAAACAAAGTCTGAAAATATGGAGCAGAGCAACTGAGAATTTAGAACAACTGACAATTACAACAGCAAATCGCTGGATAGTATTAATGAAAAAAAATTCAGATTTCAACTCCTTGTGCCTTTAACCAAAAATCAATGATGTAGTTTTGGGCTCCCTAATCCTCATAATCACAGCTGAAATCGTTGGACAGTATTAATGAAAAATAGATTAGTGGATTGAAACATAAATACTGTAAAAACAGAATGCACAATCATATATAGATAACAAACATACCAATTCAATATTCATGAAAAGGGGAAGGTGTATATGGAAGGAGAGATAGAATCTCTTGTCCAGGATCAATATTGAGATAAAAAAAAGGCACCTGCCAAATCAGATAAACATAAAAATATTTAAGATCTTTTTTTTTTTTTTTGAAGCATGACAATAGTTTTTGTTACCTGAGAAGCTTGAGAGGACTCATTTGCTTGTGAATTTGATACAACACGATCACTCTAGAAATACCAAAAAATAATATCATTAAGCATTAAAGTATTTAACCAAAATTCATGTGGAAAAAAAAAAAAAAACCTTACCAAATTGCTTGAAGAAGCCTTTCTGCCATTTCCTTGACGCTTCTCATATGGTGGCTTCATCCTTCTAGTTCGTCTTTGTCCTTCTTTCTTTTTAAGTCCCTTCATATTTCCTATCAAACGACCAACTTGTTTGATGCGTTCATGTTCAATTGAGCTCTCATACTTCACTTCAAAATTAAATATCTTCTTATTAAATTCTTCAATCATTGCCTCCATTTCCTCTCGAAAATCATCATTCTTAGCAACTTGATATGTCAACCGTAAAACTTTAGATTGAATTCTTCGAGCCCATTGTTTACTATCTTCTTTTACGGTTGGCTTGCCCTCATTTAAAATACTTGAACTTTTCACTCCTCTTGTCCATCGACTCAAAATGAACTTTTCCGGAATTTCTGTTATGTCAAGCCTAATGAATACTTTCAAAATATGACAGCACAAAATTCCATTTGATTCAAACTTCATACAACTACATGTGATAGAGTCAATGATAGAACCACAAACCACTTTTTCATCTTCTCTTGAGAACCATGAATATAAACATTATATTCACTTGTACTTTCACTATGGTCGTTTGGCTTTATCATCGCCATCAATGCAAGATTAAATTCAGTTTTGAAAAGATTAAAAATTGAAGGTGTGTACCTTCGTGATGGATGCCGCAATAGAAGAGATCCACTTAGTCCCAATGGGGGCACCCTTTGCCTAGCAAAAAATTCAGATTTCAACTCCTTGTGCCGCTTTCCCTCCACCACTCTATCAAAGTGTTTAAAGAACTCAGTGATATTCAAATCACACTTCAAAAAAAAATTTAGGTCTTTATTCAAGCACTGACTTAGTTGTGTGCTTCGTATTCCCAAAGTAAAAGCATGCTTCATATAGCATTTTGCCCACTTTTTCTTTAAGGTATATATGCGATTCAACCAATCATTCTCCTCCAACCTATGTAATTCAAGCAATTTTCGCCATAGGCCTTCAAATTCGGACTCATCAATATTTTCAAACATGCACTGCTTGAAGTCCACAAAGAAATTAGATTCGTCCTTCATTCGGTAACCCAAATGTTTGATGCCGTTTTGCATAATATGCCATCTGCACAATCCATTATATGTTTCCTTCATAACCACATTCAATGCATTTGCCATGGCCACATCTTCATCTGTAAAGATCGTCTTGGGCTTTTTGCCACCATGTGCATCTAGAAAAGTATTGAAAAGCCACACAAATGACTCTATAGTTTCATCAAATAACAATGCTGCCCCAAATATTACCAACTCCCTATGATGGTTGAAACCGGTGAAAACACCTAAGTAAAAGTCTACTTGGCCCGACTGGGGAGACCGGCTCATGGCCCGTCCCCTAAGAGGGCCATTGGATCCCAGCGCCCTCCTAGGGGACCGGGCAGTCGGGCCAAGTAGCAGCCCTCAACACCTAAAGGCCTCAACTCCTTGTTTGTTCCATACGTGGTGTCAAATGTTATAACATCACCAAAGGCTGCATAATCTATAATCATTCTCGCATCAGCCCAAAAGATATTGGTAACCAAATCATTACAATCAAGTTGCTGAGAAGAATAAAATGTCGAATCTTTCTTCTTTTGCTCATTGAAGTAGTATAAAATGCAACCAAGCTCACCACAAATCATGTTCCTTTCTCTCTTTGATCTTAGATAAGACTTTTGATCTTCCATTATGTACCCAAGATTGGATCTACCTCCTGCTTCCATACACATTAACTCATGAGTTTCCTTCGGGCTGAGACCAGAATCACATGCCAATTCAATTGCTAGAGCATCTGATTTACTAATTTGCCTATTTGACCTCAACATAAAACGTGTTTCTTTAGGTTCAAGCTCATGATTATGCTCTGCCACAAATTGTTTTATCTTGTATTTTCCACTATTTTTGTCCAGCCCCACATTCAATTTGACTTTGCAATTTGTCATTGTTTCCCATCGCTGCACCTTACTTTCATTCCGCTTATCATCTTCCCGTCGACCTTCTTTACAGCATACATATGCAGCACTTGTTGCTACTTGATCTTTTGGTCTCCTATTGACGTAATCCTTACGAACACCAAACCCCATTTTTAATCCATATGTGAACCACATCTCCCATACATCATCAATTGTATTAAACTCCATTCCAATTTCAGGAATCACAATCAATTGGGCACCTCTGTTTATAGAAGAATCATCGAGACCATTTCCTAAGCAATCCATACTGCAAATAATGACAAAAGATGGAGTCAAATAAAAAAAATGGCAGTATTTTTTACCTTAAATTTAAGCCTTATCAAACAAGAACAAAGGAAAAAAAACTTGAGATGTGAACGGCAGGTAAAGCTTCAATGCGGCAGTGCGGCAATACTTCAGTTGAGAGAAATGGAAGGGAGGGAAACCGAAAAAAAATCTGAGATGTGAAGCAGGAGAAGCGGCAGACCCTGTTCTTTCCCGGGCAATTTTTGTTGTAAATACAATATATTTTTTTATTTTTTTTTATTTGAAAAATACCACCCATTGGGTGCTGTGTTGTGTGTTGTGTGTTGTGGAAGGAAGAAAGCGAGTGGGTAAAAGGTGTTCTTCTGACGGTTCGCTAGACTGCGGTGCTGTTGTTACTGAAGCCGCCGAAATGCTGTGGGTTTACCACAGCCGTTGGATTCAACGTACAGCACCACAACAGTTGGATTCAACGTACACCCACGGGTCTCCTGTAGTTTAACTACAGCATACCCGTGGGTGCTACAGCAGACCCCCTGCACCCACGGGGGATACTGTCATGTATTTATGGCCGCACCCTCCTCATCCGGAAGAGTGTGTCTCATGTGTGCGTGTAACACGTGACATGTAATCTCTATATCAATCAGAACCCACAACCACTGCCACAGCCACAGCCACTAGAGACTTGACTTGGCTTGACTTGCCTTGCGGCTCCTTCGACGACGAAGAAGAAGAAGGAAGAAATGGCAAAAGCTGCAGCTTTCCTCTCCTTATCTCTCCTCTTCTTACTTTCCATTTCAGCCCAGTGCCGTTTAGTCCCAGATACTTCTTCCAATTCCAACCTCATCTCTGACGGAATCTTCCATGAACCTCCTCTTATCTTTCTAGAGAGTTCTCCTCCTCTTGAGACCTGCAAGCAGGCGTACGGTATCCTTCCCTGCTCAACCACCGTTTGGGGTAACCTCTTCCTCATGCTGGTATACGGATGCCTAACGTTCTTCGCCGCCAAGTATATCTCCACTGGGAGCGAGCGCCTCCGAGAGATCCTTCCCCCGCGCTACGTCGGCGGCCTCTTCCTCCCCATCGTCGACGCTCTTAGCAATGCTATTGTCGTTCTCGGTATTGTATATTCTCCTTACTCTTTTAGAGCAGTACATTTTTCTTTTGAGTGCGCATGCCCTTCGAGATGGCAGATGGAGAGATGTTGACTCCGTCGTCACCGCAGCAACTTTGGATGGTAAATGCACATTAAGGGTCGTTTGGGAAGGGGGGGAAATGGGGGGAGGAAAAAAATGGGGGGAAAGTGGAGGGAAAAGAATTTTTGATGGTGTTTGGGAAGGGGGGAGGGATAGTGGGGGAGGGAAAAGAGGGGGTAAAATGAGCGTGGGCCCCACTTAAAAATTTTTCCTTCAAAACACAGGGAAAATGAGGGTGAAGAGGGGAATTTTCTTAAAATTACTAAACTGCCCTTATTGAAGCTGATCATCAACATGAGCATGGGAAATACTCCAATCCAAACTGTCCAAATTGTGGCCCACTTCTGATTGGTTAATGCGGACATTTTTTTTTTTTAATCTATGCATGTCCATGTGTTTCTAATTTTCCAGTCACAAGCCCAGTCAAAGAAGTGGGTTGGGTGGAGCCACAATCAAAATGGATCTGAGCCTCATCAAAGAGAAGTATCAGATCAATGAAGGTCGTGCCTACCTGTCATCAGTCCAATTGGGCTAAATCTGGTTATCTATTGTTGGCCTATGAAACAGATCTGGATAGGATGGACTTTTTATGAGCAACTAATGTCCTAATTGAACACCAGCTGGTTTTGCTTAGTAATTGACAAGAAGCTAGACTACTTAGCCAAACGGGTGTATACTCAGTGCCAGGGTACACAGAACAAACTGGACCAACTTAGCGATGGAAATGAGCCGGGTTCGATATGCACAAGTATATAATAATTTTTTTTATTTGTAAAATATAATTTTGAAGGTTTTCCAAAAGTAGGAATAAAATGGTAATTGTCTCTCTACCTCACAAACAAACAAAAGTACACTTTTTCACTTTTATTCCCCCTACTTTTTTACTTTTCAAACAAGAGAAGGTAAAATTAATTTTTCCTCTCCTCCCCTCCCCTTCATTTTCCTTCCCCCTCAAATTTTCCCTCCCCTCTCATCCCCCCTTTCCAAACACAGCATAAATTTAGGGCCCGTTTTATAAATTTATTTCAATAGTAAAGTAGGGTGAATGGCATAAACTACAATATTTCGAAAAACTCTTTTACTTTTATGATAAAAATAATCAATAACTTATTTTTCATTAAACTAAATGAAAAAGACCATTTTTTTTCTTTAAAAAAAATCCAAAAAGTCATATTCTCATTTCACTAAATAAAAAAAGCCATCACTTTTTTTTATTTAACCGCTCGTTTTTCTCTTTTAATTTGACTCTTCACCTCAATTCATTTTAATAGTAAAGCTACCAAACTAGGAATGGATATTGTCGATACAAATATCCTTATACCTCACAATCACTTTTGAATAGTCAATGTTTAACTTCACTTTTAAATATTTTCTACCACATTGTTTGTGCAATATATTAAGGTTGTGCGCTATCGAACACATTATACTGTGTGATGTTCTAGAACCATGCGGTATCTCACTATTATTGTATGAACAACTCCGTAGAAAATATTTAAACTTTAAATGTTCTGAGACAAACGTCCGGTTAATAACTGTCGTACGACCAAAGTCTCTAAATTTAATTAGCTAGCCATTTCTACCGAAACCTGCACTTGGGATTAAATACATTTGAATCTTATTGATTTGTTTTCTCTTGTTTGAACATTGAGTTTTCCTAATTGCAAGTTTTTTGTTTCGATTTCCATTGACTTCTCTAAAGATCGATCAGGGAGCTTGGTACATTCCTTCTCAACATTGTTTGCTTCGCAGACCCAGTATTGCTCAACTGATCATTTGATTTCCGGAAAAAGATTTTCAATATTGCTCAATTGATCATTAGTATCCAATCCTAATCCCGAACTAACTAAAGATCAACTTATGGCATAAATATGTGGGGATAGCTTTTACTTTTGTTTTTAGGTGACTAATCATCCACCAACACACTCTCACCTAAGTCCCTCACAATAAACACTACAACCAGAGATTGATCTTGGTTACCGATGGATTGGCCTTGGTGAGGTGAATATTAATTAGGGTCTACATTACTTAATGGATGAAACACACAAGGGAAGGTCCAAGAAAGGAATGATTTTGGGTAATTCTTGACACTTGCATCTCATGCCTGGAATCCATCACTAAGAACCTGCAAATAAATAAATAAATAAGTATGTGGGAGTTGTAAACCCCATCCAACTCAGAGTTTCATCAAGGAATAAGATAAAATGATGATGTCAAAGCTATGGACTACGGTGTGTGTGTTTAAATTATTAGATTTATTTATTGTATTACTCAGATTGAAACTAAAATATGTAGATTCTGAGGCTCGGGAAATATTAGTTTAATTTGAAAAATAACTTGAATTTCGACAATAAGTTAAAATTAGTTTAATAACAATTATGATTTGATAAACATGAGAACCCTTCTAACTTGTCACATAAAAAAGTGGCACACAGCTAGAGAGAGAAAGGTTGGTGTAGGATGAGATATTATACCTAATTTCAAATTCATCGATTGGTGTTTATATTGATTGTATTATGAGCAAACAAACTAAAATAATTAAGAAAACCATCATAAGTCGTTTTGGACTTCTAGAATTGATCCATATGGATATTTATGGTAACTTGTTTTACAGGTGGAGAATAATTTATCACTTCATAGATGAATGGTTGTCGCTAAGAGAAGGCAGTATTGTCGAATAGTGTGAAGCACTAAATATGGTCATGTATACTCTGAACCGTGTCCCTATAAAGGCAATCCTTAAAACTTATTTCAAGTTGTGCATAGGTAGGAAATCCAACTTAAACCATTTTTGAGTTTAGGGATATGAAGTCGAAGTGAGAATATTTATCCCATAAGAAAAAAAGATTCAACATGAAAATAGTTATAAATATTTTATTAGATATTGGGAAAGGCCTAAAGGGTATAAGTTTTCCTATCCTACTCATAACAATATGATCATAGAGTTTAATACTTCTGAAGGATCATGAAAATGGTAAAAGTGATGAACTTGGAACATTATTTGAAAAGAAAATCAGGGAACCAAATACATCACCTAGCCCAATTAAAGTTATTTTGGACCAATGAGCTTAGATTTAATTATGTGCCCTAATTAAAGTATTTGTGAGCCATTAAGTTGTTGATGATTTAGTAAATTTATAAATCTAAATTATTTGATAACCATAAAGGGACTTGTTAGATCAAATATTGTTGCTGTATTTTTCCAATTTAGAGTCCACAATTTTGATTGACTTGGCTATGATTTGATTAATCACATAAAAAAGTACCTGAATAAAATTTTAAGAAATACCCAGTTGTATAGTGGACAAACGACCCCTTAAGATTTTTCCAATATTGGTATGATTATGGCCCCCAATTACATGGATCAAAGTCCGTTGTGAGGCTACATAAGGTTTCTCATTCACTTAAACATTCGTTGTAGAAGCTTCATCAATAACAAATATCAGATGATAATAATATGGACAATTTAAAGAGTAAGGCACAATTCTATTACTATAATCGAAGTTAAGAAAAAATATACAAAACTATTTTAGTTACAAAGGCCAACCCAAAAACATAGGCCCTAAACAAAAGATCTACAAAAAGAATCTAGGGCAGTCCCCACAGTGCTATCGCGAAGCTCTCAGGTGTCAAGCACGACTCCACTTCCTGTACTCCTCTGGTAGACCCTCTTAATTGGATTGCTTCAATCTCCGGCTCAAAACAGGGCTCAGTACCAAAGCACCAAGAGTAGTATCATCAGACTACAATAGCTGACAGATATACAAATATATAATAACAAGATATGATGCATCAATTAGAATAATGACAGTGTGATTTGTTGAGCAACAAAGAAGATATCTGAGCAATACTGTAATGAATAGAGACAGTTAACATAATCAAATAAAGGCAATAATCTATACATTAACACCCTAACATATAGGCAAAGGCACATAAGCTAATTCACCATGGGTAATATCACTGCACTCCCATACTATAAAACCTTGATCCTAATTATTATATTATTATATTATATATGAAAGGCTGATTTTAAATTGAAATCAGCTCCAATTGATATTGACCATCCTCCGCAATTTTGAATTCAATGTTAATATTATTTAGTCTAAACTCAATTCATAAATTGTCATTTATTACTCACTCCCCACCTTCCCCTCTTTCCAAATGACTCTTCCCTTTTTAATGACACTCAAACCTCTAGTTCCCTTAGGAAGACATCTCTATTTCTCTTTGTTTGGTCATTGTCCAAGCTTGGTCTCCCTCATTACTTTTTTTCCCTTTCTTTGTTGTCATGATATGGATTTTTGATAAAGGCAAGTGGCAATAATCTTATCAATGGAAAGACAAGTCAAACAAATCAAAATTTGAGCCTGTCCTGAACCCGGCTCGGGTTAAAGTCTAAAAACCTCTATACCTTCACTGAACCCAACCAACTAACGACCAAACCTGCCTCTAAGTGGAAAATCTCATATTTTAAATTTCTTATAATTTTCTCCATCTCAATATTTCATATTTCATGTTTCTACGAAAATCTTTAAATCTCTATATTTATTATTTATTTCAACTTTCAATTGTGTGATTTTTAAGAAAGCCTATAAGGTTTTTTATGTGTAAGAAATGCTTCTATTTTGGATTTTATGTAATATATACATATGAGATAAAAGTAAGAACATTTATTTATGTCATAAAATTTAAAAAAATTTGTGCTTCTTTTAATGGCTGTGCTAAGCACGGGGGCATTTTGCTAGTTATATTGATTAATACTAATTAATTAAGATTAAGATTAATTATTTATATTTAGCTGTTAGTTAGATGGGTCTAGATAGAGGTCAAGTTGTTTCGTAAGTTAGAGTAGAGGTTGGGCCGATTTGGAAATCATAAAACCCAGCTTCGTGCCCGCAATGGCCTAGTTAAAATTTGAGGGGAGGTTGAGGGGTATTTTAGGAATTTCAGAAATATTTCATTTTGACTCCATTAGAAAGCTAATATTATTATTATGAGAAACTATTGGGCATTATTATTAGAATGTTTCATTCTGAAAATGAATTGAAGAAAAATTTATTTGACGGGTATTTTCTCGTCCATGCGGCACATCTATAAACAATTTCCCCCTCTATTGCCCTCCTTTCTCTATCTCTCTATAATCTCTCTCTTACAAAATGCCTACCAAACAAGTTTATTTTTCATTCATTATCAAAATGTAAATTATACCTAAAAGAAGCATCGGTTTTTTTTTTTGGTCATTCTTTGATTCTGTATGTCAGTTTGCACTCTGCTTTTCCATACTTTTTTTTTATTAGTATATCACCTTCGCGTTAATAGGATTCTCGATTCGTACTGTACTATTCTTAGTCAAGAATTAGGATGAAAGACTTTATATGTTTGTCTTTTATTTGACATAGTTTAGTCAGATATAAAATTGTTGTTGATCGTTGCTCATCCTATGATCAAATGACTCAGGTGTGGATAGTTAATCGAATCTAAGTCTCAATCTTTTCACTGGTTGCAGTATCTGGACTCTCTGCAAGTAAAGAGACTGCACAGAAACAGGTTCAGATTGGAATGGGCTTGCTTGCTGGGTCAACCGTCATGCTTTTAACATGGTTATGGGGTTCTTGCGTTGTAGTTGGCAAGTGTGATCTGGTGAATTCAACTTCAATTGATTCTCAAGATAGAAAACGGTGCAGCCTGACGGGTCTGTTTATTTTCCTCGTCATGTTTTATCCTTATTATTTTTGTTGAAATAACACCACACTAAACTGTCACGTCCCCAAAATAAGAATTGGGGAAAAACGTGAAAAATAAATTAAATTCAAATTTTCCTGTGTTTAATACAACACAAGCTTCCAAAAAGTGGACCCACAACAAAATTTCAACCTGTGGTGAGTCAAAATATATTTCATTAAATGCAACGGAAGCTTATTCAATTGGTATTCAATGATCATAAATAAGATCCAACACGAAAATCAAATAAACATTAAATGTTAAAGTTGCAGAAAGAATAAAACAATTACTAAAGAAATGTTTCTCATTAAGAAATTTCATCTAAAGAATTGCTAAGATGACGTTCACTCTCATGCAGGCTCAGACGGCTCCGAAACCGTCTCCGACATCCCACTCGGGTTCATCAGTTGGCTCAAACGTTTGTAACACTTGATCCTCCTCCGTCTCCTGGGTAAAGTAGGGCTCGGTACCTATGCACCACATATTACAAAGTAAACAGCAAGTACATAATCATAATTCGAAATTTAATACAACAACGAGAAGAATATGAACGAGCGATCAAATAACAGAAATGACAGTAATAATGACAAGAAAGAACGTATAGCCTAATCCAAATAAAACAAAATGAGCAATTTAATTCACACGAAGACAAGTGTCCCCGTTTTGGGTGGTCAGCCCTAAATAAATCGGGAGAGCCCATCTATAACGTCAGTGGTCATAAACCGATCGAATTAAAAACAGATCAGGATAACGTGTTCACATTCAAAGCGGATTATAAGTGATCCGGTCACATCGGTGATCAACCGTCCATATATCGATCTGCAGTCGTCCGTAAATGACCCACATAAACATAAATATATAAACATAATAGACCTGAATAATAAAGTTCCGACACAAGAGTCCTAAGTCAAAGTAAAGTGCTGGCCATTCCACATCCCATATCATAATCAAATAATCATTACAAAATTTGCCAAGCCACTTTATAGTCCATAATACGCAATAGGGTATGCATCTAAAGGAGTACATATCCTAAACCAACATAGATATGCATGCGAAGGTTAAGACATAAATACGAATTGATCCTAAGGTCAAACATAAGGTCTCGTACCCCACAACCATAGAAATCTCTAATAAATATAAGATCAACGCATCCATTTTCCATTAATGATGCATAGACCCAATTAAGGGTTTTCCAATAGTGATGGGTTGAACTCGAATCCATTAGGATTTCCCCGAGGTCATTCGAGGCATTAAACCCCATGTTGGTAATATACCGTTGCCCGGACGGTATTTACTCGGTCCAAATATTCAATTAATAAAAACATAATTTAAACACATTAAAAACTAAGGTGTCATTTAAGATTAATTTGCAAATAAAAATAATCTTTGTCTATAATTTTAGAAACCTTAAGGATCCACCTAAGATATTTTCCAAATCAATTCTTTATAAAATAAACTAAGGGGTATAATTTAAATTTATCAAAAGCTAAGGGTCTCCATTTTATAATTCAAGAAACTAATGAAGTGTTATGAGTCAAAGGTTACAGAACTCATCCATGCTTTCTTTCCTTTTTTTTTTCTTTTATATTCTAATGGCAAGTGTTAAAGTACATGTGATGTCATCCTGTCCCCCACACATCATCATCATCCCATTCTCCTTATCCCATAGCAACCCCATGTCAAAACCCATTATCAATTTATCATTCTCTCTCCTATCCCCATATACACATGTCACCACCCATTTAATTCCTCCATTCCCACACACATCACCTCCCATCATCTCTTTCCACTCAAGCCCACACGTCATCAGCATCAACAGTTTCTTCCCATACCAGAACAAACAGGTTCTGTAATGGAGTCGAGTCCAGCGTCTCAGCTTCTAGGCACTTGGGATAGCAGCCCACTGATCGAAAGGCCCACGATCAGCCTATATCCGCAAGGTCGCCCAGGCCCACTCTTCAAGATGTAGGGACCTGATCAAGATTTAATGGTCCAGGTGGGTCCCACAATCAAACACAAGAAAAGTCCCCAAACTCCCTGCATTCGGGAACTACTTCCATGGTTCTCTGCCGTTTTGCAATGGACTGTATTGAGTCCAACTCCAGCCAACATATCCACATTACTATCCTATTTACAGAATCTTAGTTGTGGAAAAGTGGGTTTTGAGACTCAAACAAAAGTGATGTAAACGTAGCAATTGAAACAAAAATCAATATAAAAAAATTGAAATCGCAACATTATCTTATAAAAAGGGCATCATACGATTTCTATATGCATCACATACGAATCAAGAAGAACATAAGCATTAAAATTACAAATTATTATTAGGTACTTGCCTTTTTACCGAGGTTGAAGAAAAAGCAACAGATCCAAACCAAAACCCAAACCGCGATTCTCACAACGCTCAATCACAATCCTAACACCAATCTGATATAAGAGATGAGAAAGAAATGCCCAAGTGATCAGATCTATGGTAATCCTACCCAAAACCTAGCATTAGAAAGAAAAAGGGAATAACCCAAGAATATAGATTTACTCCTAATGATTTGAAGAGAGGGTTACCTGAGATAAGAAAGTTGAGCAAAGATTGCCGGTATCCTCTGATATTGATTCTGATGGTTGGATCCTAAAGCTAGAATGGCTTGAGAAGTTGAAAGAGGAAGAAGACGAAGAGGTTACGGGAGGAGTTGCAGAGAGATAAGTTGTAAATATTAAAATTAGGGATTAGGTTAAGAAGATATCCTCTAGGCTTAAGTCATTGGGTCAAAACCACGGGTCAGGTCATCTACCCACTAATCCAACTCACTAAATCACGCATCTAATCTAACGTGTGCCCCACTTAATCCTAACCACTTAAATAACTAAAATACATTAAATTGATATAATACTAATATTTTAATAATAAAAAAATTAATGGTGGGGCCGGATCTTACATAAACTCTTCTTTCTCTATCAGGCATGAAAATTTGTGTAACTTGCAATGTCTAATCATTGATTCTTAAATTTACAATTTACTTTATCATTATAAATTAAAATTTTCTTATGCTTATCTGATTATCTTTTTGGTTGTCTAGGATCACATGCTTTGCAAAAATATCAAGACTGCAGATTACACACATCCTTTGATTGGAGACATGTTATTGTAGATTTTATTCATTAATGTTTAAAAGCTTGTGTGTAACCTACAAATTCGCTATCTTTTCAGGCTCAGGTGTTACTACAGATGTGCCTACCAGTCATGCTGCTAAGATCATGATTATATCTGTGATCCCATTTATCGTTGTGCAACTGCCTAAAGTTTTCCATAAATCATCTGGAAGCCGCATCGCAGTTTTGATATCTTTGATTTTGGCTGTTGCATTCTTGATTTCTTACTGTCTGTACCAGGTAGAGTCAATTGATTATGGAACCAAGTAAATGTGAAAGTTATTTTGTTGACTGTCATCTCAATGCATACTTTATTCATTGACCATTCTATCTTCTGACCATAGCAGTAGAAAGTGGGAACTTATGGCTTGGAATCCAGCATCACTATTGCAGTGATGTATTAGCTTTACCAATATTAAATTGATGGTCATGTCATGACTATTTACCTTGTAATCTATAAGTTAATTAGTGCATGTGTAAAAATACCCTTGGTAATAGTTTAATCTAAACATGGTCAATGTAAAACTCAAATGTATTTTTATGATATCGTTATGAGATTGCTTAATTCAAATGAAGTGAAAGAAGAATAAATGGTGCTACTAGAATCCCAGTACCAAAGAAAACTAAAGATTAAACTCATGAAGGTATAGAGTGCCAGATTGGCAATAATTGGGATTCATTATCTTGATTTGTATTTCAATGTTATCAACCGATGTTTCAATTGTTTGGTGAACTGGAATTGTGATTTTCATTATAGCATATCTCAATCAGTACATGTCATATATATTTCGTAGCTACATCATGATTGTCTTTCCTATTTATTATTTGTACAGGTTGGTCAGCCTTGGATTCAGGAGAGGAGACTGGAATATGTGAAGCGTAAACATATAATGTCAGGATTTTTAAGACACATGCAGAAAACGGCAATGGGGAGGCTCCTTGATGAAAACGGCAAACCCAATAAACCTGTTATAGAAAAGTTAGTTTCTTATTGTGCAGTTATCTTTATTTTGCGCTATTCAGGGACTCCTGTTGTATTTGATCATTATTTCCTTGTCAATTGTATTTGCTAAGTGTTTCCCTCTTAAACAGACTATTTCATCGACTCGATCTGAATCACGATGAACATGTATCACTTCAGGAGTTGACAGCACTGATCATAGGAATCAACTTTTCAAATATAGATTTGGACAAGGAAGATGCTGTAAATAAGGTGATGGATGATTTTGACTCGTCTGGTGATAGGCTAATTGACGAAAAGGAATTTTTCGATGGTATTTCAAGATGGCTTGAGGAGGCCAAGCGTTCTGTTGTTCGAGAAGGCTCTTCCACAAAAGAGTTTGATGACTTCCATGCGGTAAGCTTCCTCATGGTATGTTCCGTCTAAGTCATAAGCATGCTATGATGTTAACATCCTAAAAATGCATATACAGAAAACGTGGGAAGAGTACTACGAAATGGCTGACAGTCACGATGAAGTCGCAGAAGGTGTTGAGAACCCCTCCCGGTCCCGGGTATGCATTAAAGCCGGGTTGATGTTGCTTCTAGGGACTGTGATTGCAGTTGCATTTGCATATCCTCTAGTAGGTTCTGTCACTGACTTCTCTAATGCTACAAATATACATTCTTTTTTCATCTCATTTATCGCGATGCCCAAGGCAACCAACTCTAGGAAGGCCATGTCTGCAATCATTTTTGCGAGAAGGAAGAAACAACGGACCACTTCTTTAACTTTCTTTGAGGTTAGTTCCTCTGTCTTAACTTTTCCAGTTCGACATCATTGGTAGTTATGTAGTTGATAAAATCAACAATGGCTGCTCCTACCCGTATTCATATTCCTTTCCATGATATGAATTCATCTTTTATTGCTGCAGATCTATTGTGAGGTGACAACGAACAATCTCATTTGCCTGGCTGTCTTCTTAGCCTTGGTTTATGTGCGTCACCTGACCTGGGACTTCTCAGCTGAAGTGCTCGTCATTCTTATAGTCTGCATTGTAATGGGTCTCTTTACAAGCTTTTCCACCACCTATACACTCTGGACATGCTCTATAGCGTTTTTGCTGTATCCACTGTCCCTGGTGCTGATTTATGTTCTCAAATGGTCCTAAAGCTTCTGTTCACCTCAGTTAATTATGTTGTAGCGTCTGTCTTGTGAGTGTTATGTATTTCGTGATTGTTCACACTTTACATCAGCCTGTTAGTAGTTTAAGTTGTTGTAATGCTGCTGCTAGCAAAAAAAAGGATGCGCTTATCACAGGCATGTAACTATCAGTATATGCTGGAGAACTATGTGAAAAGAACTCTGATAAAGAGGGTAATGAATCTTTTTTAATAAGGCTTAGACACCGTTTACATATGGTATGGAAGCATGCCTACAGTCGCAGTATGTTCAAAACAACTTCCCCGTCGGATGCAGATTGCAGATGCTTGGACTATGAATGGGCCACTGACTGGCCTCAAACCTGGATGCTACAATTATCGTCCAGAAAACAAGGTCTGCGTAAGAATCTAAACTTAAAACTGATGAGGTTGATTTTGTGTTGTGTGATGATCAAATTGGCTGATATCAGCTTCTTCAATCTTAGTTCGGACCAAATTCTGTGGTAAATAGTCTTCATGCAATGTGAATTCTAGGATTCAGGCTGCCAAATAACCTAGCAGTAGTAGTACCCCTATTAGACAGATCCTACATAGGATTGCGTGTGTCGGGCCAGGCCTGCGTTTCGCCTGGTAGGCCTAGTTCTAAAACTAGGACTAGTTGATGGATGCTTATGGTCCAAACCAGCCCGTGTCTTATCAAATGGGCTCCTAGTCGTAACGCCACATCAGCTTCCGAGAAAATTTCAGGTCGTGTGGAATTTTGTAATCCTCACACACGCGGATCCTGGGGAAAGCAAAAAAAAAAAATTAATTAATTAACCCTAAATCACGCTCCCCGAGATCGGATCGCTGCAGGATTCCGGTTTTGGGGCGTGACAGACTGGTATCAGAGCGAGCAAGTTTCTAGGAAATAAAACACTCTAAAAACATTAAGACGTGTGGTGAGGACTAGCTCGTTAGACCGTGTGGGTTTGTTTTGTCTAGTTTTTGTTTCTTTGAGTTCGGGTTTGCTTTTCTTTTAGTGAGGGAGACTCTCCTCTTCTTTTCTTCTTGTCCTTGTTGTTAGGGAATTTGGATGACCAAATTCCACTTTAGTGGGGGAGAATTTAAAGTCTCCATGCCCACATTTAGTGTCTTTCACTTGTGTTTACACCAGAGATTGAGAGGTTTGCGCTAATGATTGAGAACTTTGCGGGCTTAGTGTGTTGTTTTCGAAGAACTTCGACAGATTTTCAACCTTTCAGCATCACCAATGTGGTTAGTGAGAGAAAATGTGTGCATTTGCTTGCTAGAGAAGAGCGTAAGTAGTACTTAAAGACCCCCTTTCAGCTAATTGAAGATCGTCATGCAGCATACCAAGGTAAGTAAGTGTGAATTCTTGGGTGAACTTGGATCAATTTTTTTGAGACGAAGGACTGCAGGAGCCGTATTGGTTATTGATTCTGTTAAGGGTTTACTCAAGGTAAATTTTCAGCAGTAGAAGAAGAAGTATTATGCAGAAAAGAGCCTGAGCTGATAGCAGAATAGAGGACATTTGCGGATTTTGCTGACTTACAGGTTATTGGATTGGATAGTGTACAGATGCAAGCTAAAGAAATGTCACAAGTTGGTTGTAATTTT
Organism: Cinnamomum chago; assembly: GCA_038049695.1. NCBI lineage: Eukaryota > Viridiplantae > Streptophyta > Magnoliopsida > Laurales > Lauraceae > Cinnamomum > Cinnamomum chago. Next base: position 61,373,993 of record CP142457.1, read on the forward strand.
GTTTACACTATCGATGGAGGTGCATTGGTTACCTGGAAGAAAGTTGAAAACAAAATCGGATTTATGAGACAGTGAACATAACTCGCAACAGGACACTCGGATGTGGATGAAATAATCGTTCTTGCAAGAAAGGTAGAACATGAAACAGAGGCAAAAAATTGATCAGATTCCGGATTATGAAATTTCCAGTTAAGCACCATCCAAGAAAATGAATTTACCCACGCATCGAGCAAGGATTCAGTTATTCTTGGTGAACCGTGTAGGACAAACAGGAAGTGGTGGAGTTGTTTCGAGATCTGGATTGAAAGTTTCAGCTTTTCATGGAATGACGCCAGCTTGGCAGGTATGTTTTTGTTGATAACACATTTTCAAGCAGAATATCAAGAACAACAAGCAGATAGAATCAAAGCGAGCATGAACTTCAAAGTGCAGCGAAGAAAGATTGGACTTTTAAACACATATTGGATTTCTAAGATCGGATATACATGTCAAGGGTAGAAAACCCGAAGAGTGAAATTTGAAGGAGGCAAGACATGCGAAGTTTCGACACACAGAACAGCGTAGCATCTGGTTTGTAGCATTGTAGCATCTAGTTGTAGCAGACCAAGTCAGAGGCCGGAGACCTACTGAATTCTGGGGTTTGTGATTTCAGGACAGGGAAGGATTGACGAAATGTCTGGAGGCTAGAAACAAATGATGCAGACCAAATAGAAGGGCTGATTCAGTATCCGAATGGTATAGCAAGAGTAGGTATATGTAATTCCAAGATTCTCCGGGATGGAGATTACTTCGAAGCGAGCTTGTCTACAACCACAACTTCATGCAAGTGTCAGGATCACCGCCTGCACCTTTGTATGACTTAAGGCACATAATTCTAGGATAATAGAAGGAGACATACCTTACAATTTCTTGGACCGACAATGATGGACAAGACGAGTAAAAGAATTGATCCTGTGCAAGGACACCAGATGACCACCATGGGATGACTAGAGGAAATTTTGAACATCGGTTTTGTCAGAGGAGCATGTTGTTGAGTAGTTGTGTGGGACTGTATGAAGCCTTCAACCGAATCAGGTAAGTTGTTTGCAGACGCATCTCACCGTCAGGTTTGATCAGGGGGTATCACAGCTGTCGAGATCGGCGTACGGTGTCAGTGTCTTGATTGGTCTTTTGAGTTTTCGATTTTGATTTGATTTAGTTCATTTGGAGGACCAAATGTTTTAGTGGGGGGTGTAAGACCCCGACCTCTAATTCTCGTGTTTAGTGTTGTCTTAGTTGTGGATTAGCTTTTAGAGTAAGATTAGAGGTGGTTTGGCTTCGTTTGTGAGTTTGGTTAGATTTTTTATAGCTTTGGAGAATTTTGAGAGCCACGAGTTTGTTTTGACCCAACCAGTGGTGGCCCGTGTTATTTATGTCCACGTGGGAATTTATTCTTTTATTTCAAAAATTCTGATTTTTACTCATCTCGATTTTTTTTATTGATCTTAACAACTTTCGTGTTTTATCCGTTTGAATTTGAAACTCAAAAATCGCGTTTTTCGAGAAAAAGGGGCAAAAATGACTTTTCACACTAAATCTGTGCATGAATTTCGAAATTTGCAAATCATGAGAAAAATATACTTTTTGGAAACTAGATATTTCGACAATCAACTTTGTCTTCTTCGTCATTTTCATTCCGGACCCACAAATGATTGATCCAGCCACTTGAAGATTTGGGGGCCATGGGGCCCACCTTCCTCACTTAAAACCTAAATAAAACCCACGTTGGAGGCCTTCTTCCCCTTCATTTCATTTTTTCCTGCAACACAGCTGAACCTGAGTGTTTTCTTCTCGTCCATTTTCAGCCCCTTCTCTCCTCTTGCATGTGTACTTCTTGAGTGCTACTTAGGGATTTGACTTCATAAATCTCCTCTCCTCACCTCTAGCTTCCCATTGGTACTGTTCTTAAAGAAAATCAGCTGGAACCACCTTCATCTCCAAGTCTTTCTTCTTGCTTAGAGCTGTGAAAGGTTAGCAATGGCTTCCCCTCTTGAAATCTTGGTTTTTTTAGATCCTTTTGGACTCTTTTCTCATGCATGCAAAAGAGTTTCTTGAGAGTTCCTTTCTATTTCGAATTGAGTGGATTTTAGTGTGTTCTTCTTTTGATTTTTTTGGTGTAGATTGGAGCTGCTGTGTTTGAGAGTTTCTTGGAGTGGTTTGTGACCCTTTTTGGAGTAAAGGCAAGTGAATAAACTGATATTGGAATGCCTGCAATTAAATTTGTGTTTCTTCTTCAAAGTTGGATGTAAAATTGCTATATATTTGATTCTTTTCTTGAGCTATGTAGGCTGATTTCATAAGGTTTTAGTGTTCAGCTGTGTGCAGAATTTCTGCAAGTTTTGTGTTAATTTTAGGTGCAAAATTTCTGCAATGTTTTTCATTCAATAATGTGCTGATTTTTGCAGGATTTTTTTTTATGTCAAAGTTCAGATTTTTGCAGGTTTTAATGTTCAGTTTATATTCAGATTTTTTGCAGGTTTTTTGTCCAATTTATGTGCACATTTTCTGCAGGTTCTTATGTCCAAATAATGTGCAGATTTCTGCAATGTTTTAATGATCAGTTTTGTGTAGATTTCTGCAATGTTTTAATGATCAGTTTTGTGTAGATTTCTGCAATTCTACAAGGATTTTAGTATGTGATTGTGTACAAACTTCTGAAGGATTTTTGTGAGGAATTGTGTTCAAAATTTTTTAGGATTTTTATGAACAAATGAGTTCAGATTTTTGTAGAATTATGTATTTCTAATGTCATACAATATGCTGAAATTGATTTGGGGAATCTGAATGTAAATAATGTTTATGGTTGAATGGGAATTCTCAATGTTAAGAAAGGCTTGAAATGAATGGGAAAGAAACTGGAAATGATAGAGGAAGAAGGAAGGAAATGAAACCAAAGAAAAGAAGGAACAATGCAGAATTCTGCACTGAACCGGACCCAGCAAAGAAACTGGGCCGCTCGAGCGGACCAGTCTCTGGAGCGGACCCACCTCCGCTAGAGCGGGTCTGGGCCCTGTCAGGCCTATAATTCAACAGGCGCCGAGACCCATTTCAGCAGGTCCTTTCCCTTTTATTTGAAGTATTTAACCCTATGGACTATGAATGTTTGGGAATGAAAAGTTTAGAAAGAAATGCATTGGATTATGCAAATCGAATGTGAAAAATGAAGGAAAGACTTGATGTTGGAATTTACCGGGGAAATTTTTGTAAGTCTCAATGTACACTTTACAACCTTAAATGTTGGAGATTTTCATTGGTACCAAACCCATTATTATAAATCAACATTTAGGGGTTAAGTGTGTATTGAGACAGCCCTTGGTAAGCCACTAAACCATGATACATTACTTCATTCCAAGTTAGGGAAATTTGTATATTTTCTACAAATTGTTTTAAAATAGATTTGAGTGGTTCGCCACAGAAATTTGTATATTTTCTATAAATTGTTTTGAAATAGATCTAAGTGGTTTGCCACGTTCGGAAACATCGGTAAGGCTACTCATCTGATTCGTTCGAATTTGTCAGTATGTATTTGTCTGGAGTAGTTCTTATTATCGATTTTGGAAATGTATTACTATGATTTGATTTGTATCGATTCAGGTTTTGGTTTTGAATGACACCACTAAGCTTAAGTCACCTAGTTTGACTGATCACCCGGCTTGGGATCTTTAAATTATTTGACAACTGCAGTTTGGATTCTGTCTGTCCCGGCCATGGCAACGGTTCTGTTTTTTCGGTCCCACAAGTAGTGGCAACGGTTTCTATCTGCTTTTGTTACTTCGGTAATAGGAGAATATAGCTTAATGTGGATTGCCAGTATTTTTACTCAGTTTTGTTATATTCCTTTAAGTTACCAATGATTCGGAAATGGTTTCTCTTTTTCATAGATATTCATTGTTTAGACTTTCAAACATCTTATAAATGTTATGTTATTATTACTTCTCCTTTATTTGTTTATTTGCTTGCCAGACCGTCGTGTCTAATACTCTCTTATTTGGTGTTAGATTTCGACCACGTTGCCTTTTAGATGGTTTGAGCAGAGGAGGCGGTTGAGCCGTCGGTTGGACGTGAGTGGTTGCCCAACAATGTCATCTAGACGTCGCTTTTGGCGCCAGAGTTCGTAACGTAATTTGTGGTAGCATTTTGTTTAGTTGGTTATTTTTGGATGGCTTCTATTGGCCTTTTTCTTTTAGGATTTTTCATGAATATATTTGTATAATTTGTAACTTGAACATATGTGGGAAATGAATTGTCCTGTTACTGCCAGCTCGGTATTTTATGGTTCTTGATTTGTTCCAGTCTGATTATGAGCCTTGATTTGATGGCTTTATGTTAGCAGTTGAGTGCGACATGGAACCCGATGGCCACGGGCTCCGAGTCGCAACGCCACATCAGCTTCGGCGAAAATTTCAGGTCGTGTGGAATTTTGTAATCCTCACACACGCGTATCCTGGGGAATGCAAAAAAAAAAAAAAAATAATTAACCCCAAATCACGCTCCCCGAGATCGGATCGCTGCAGGATCCCAGTTTTGGGGCGTGACACTTGTGGTCTTTGCTAATTGCAGATAAAGGACAAGAATTCAAAGGCGTTTCCAGGATACGATCCGATCATGGAACCGAATTTTAAAATTTTGATTTCTCCACTATTTGCAGCAAACATGGGATCAAACATGAATTTTCTGTACCTAAAACACCACAACATAATGGGATAGTGGAAAGGAAAAATTGTGTAGTACAAGAGATGGAACGAGTGATGTTACATAGCAAAAACATTCCTCAAAGTTTTGGGCTGAAGCTGTAAACATAGTTATCTATGTTATCAACCGTGTCTATCTTCGTCCAGAAACAAAAATCACCCCATATGAGATATGGACTAGAGTCAAGCCCAATATTAAATACTTCCGAACTTTTGGCAGCAAGTGTTACATTCTTCGAGATAGAGAACACTTGTCAAAATTCGACTCCAGGAGTGACAAAGGAGTTTTCCTCGGTTACTCATTGTCGAGTAAAGTTTATTGTGTGTTTCACCTGAAAAACTCAATTGTCATGGAGTCCGTAAATGTGGTTGTGTATTATGCAGGAACTTCTGACTATTTTTCTGATGATGATGAGGGACTGACATTTTCACCATCTTCTGAACAGGTTGAGAAACTAATTGAAAGCCAAGCTGAACCTGATTCAGAAAAGAAAAGGGAAACAATTACAATTGCTGAACCTGTCAGTCCAAAGAAACCTTCTTCTGAATCCAATGTGCCTGAAATCATTCGACAATTTGAACAGAAAAGTGCATCTTCTCTAGGTGTTCACCCTCGATCCCAAAGAGGCCAAGTAATCAAAGACCATCCTCTGAACACTGTTATTGGTGAGATTTCTGCTCCTATGAAAACTAGGAAACAAGTATGTGATGAGGTAAGTCATGTATGTTATGTTTCCACTTTAGAACCAAAAAATGTCAAAGATGCACTTGTTGATGATTCTTGGATAAATGCCATGCATAAGAAACTTGCTCAATTTGAAAGGAATTGTATTTGAGAACTTGTTCCTAGACCCTCTAATTCTAATGTCATCGGTACAAAATGGATTTTCAAAAACAAAACCGATGAGTCTTGTCAAGTGATTAGGAATAAAGCTCATCTAATAGCTCAGGGGTATACCCAAGTTGAAGGTATTGATTTTGATGAAATTTTTGCTCATGTTGCTAGACTTAAATCGGTACGTTTGTTACTTGTTATTGCTTGTTTTCTGAATATCAAAATGTTTCAAATGGATGTCAAAAGTGATTTTTTTAATGTCTTTTTAAATGAAGAAGTATATGTTGAGCAACCAAAAGGATTTTAAGATCCTCATTTTCCTGATCATGTTTACAAACTGAGAAAAGCTCTTTATGGTTTGAAGCAAGCACAAAGAGCCTAATATGAGAGATTGACAGTATTTTTGATTGAGCATAGGTTTCAAAGAGGAAGTGTTGATAAGACCTTGTTTATCAAACAAGACAAGAATAATATTGTTATTGCACAGGTCTATGTCGATGACATCATTTTTGGTTCGACATCTGAATTTTTATCTGATAAGTTTGCTGGAAAAATGTCAAGTGAATTTGAAATGAGTATGGTTGGTGAGCTTTCCTTCTTCCTAGGCTTACAAATTAATCAGACTCCCTCTGGCATTTTCATCTCTCAGCCAAAATATGCCAGAGAGTTACTAAAAGAAATTTGGAATGCAATTTTCAAAACATGTTAGGACTCCTATGAGCACCACTGTCAAAATTAGTCTTGATGTTGTTGGACTGGACACTGATGAGAAAATCTACAGAAGTATGATAGGTAGTCTTCTCTACCTTATTGCAATTTGTCCTGATATTGCTTACAGTGTTGGTATTTGTGCGAGATATTAGTCAAAACTAAAGTTGTCTCATGTTCAAGCTGTTAAAAGAATTTTGAAATACATTTGTGGGACTGTCGAGTATGGGGATATGGATGTCCAAAGATACCAACACAACCATTGTTGGTTATTCTGATGCTGATTGGGCTGGATGTGTTGATGATCGGAAGAGTACATCTGGTGGTTGCTTCTTTGTTGGGAATAACTTGGTGGCTTGGCATAGTATAAAGCAGACTTCGACTTCTTTGTCGACTGTTAAGGCTGAATACATTGATGCAGGAAGTTGTTGTATACAGCTTTTGTGGATGAAACAGGTGCTACAGGATTATGGGATTGAGCCAGAAACAATGACTGTCTTTTATGATAATTAGAGTGCTATTGATATTTCCAAAAATCCAGTCCAACACTTTCGCACTAAACGTATAGACATTAGGCATCATTTCATTCGTGATCTTGTGGAGGAGGGAACAATTTCTTTTCATCATATTCCTACTGAAGCTCAACTTGTGGATATCTTCACAAAAGCCTTGGATGCAACGCAGTTTGAATATCTGCAAAAATCTTTAAGGATTTCTCTTATTCCCTACACTCCAATTTTTTTTATTTATTTAAGTGCACACTCACATTTACACACGACCATTTTTTTATTTTTTACACTGCACGAATCGTTTTCGATTCTCTCACTGCTATCTCCGTTTTTATCTTTGAGAGATGTCGTGGCAATAAAGTTAAACCTGAGGAAGAAAGCTACCTAAGAATGTGTGTGAAAGCTTCCACTTGATTGGTAATTTTCATTTGGAGAAGGCTACCATGTTCATTAGTGTGAAAGTCACCCATGATGGTTTAACCCATCCTCGGCTTGATTAAAAAAAATGGAGGAAACTACTTCGCTCAACTTTTTGTTGATGGGTGTGCTTCCTATGCAACAATTTTGTTCATCTCAAGAAGATTTAGGGGGAGTGGAACACACTATTTTTTTCCATTTTTATTTTTTATTTTATTCGTGGTCATACTGTTCACTCTTTCACTATGTGCTTAAATCTATAAAAATTTCTACAGTAACTCATTTTCACTGTTCATGGAGAGATTTGACTGAACTATAACCGTTAGAGAATTTTTGCCACACCGCACTCAAAGGTTTCAAACCCTTGGCAGTTCGCTCGAGCGACCATTCAAGTTCGCTCGAGCGAACCCGGTTCATTAAAACCCGCGCGGAGCTTCTTTCTTTCCCACTTCGTCTTCTCTTTCCCTGCCTCAGCTGCTCAACCATGACCCATTCTTTTTTTTTGCTTTCTTCTTGCTGCTGTGCGTCGTTCCTCTCTTCATCTAAAAGGTATTTTTTTTATTCCATTCATCTTCTCCTTGTTTCTTTTATTTCATTCTTCTATTTCTAATGGCATCTTGATTAGATTAGATTTTTCTATCATGGCATCTAGATTTCTCTTTCTTTTTTTTCTTTTTTTTTTTGTTTTTGTTGTTTCATGGCATCCAGAGTTCCTTGTTTCATCTTCCCTTTGCATTTAATCTTCCATCATTTGCATTTCATCTTCACTTCTTCCATTTTGCATATGGTTCTTGGATAATGGATTTTCCTTCTTGAATGAATTGATAGCTACTCTATGCACTTGAAAATTTGGGATTTATTATCTTTGTTAATTGTTCAATTCTTTATCTTGGAGTTTATCTTTTTGGTTGTGTCTGATGGGATATGATTGCTTAATATATTTTGTGAACCTCTGCTTGGCTTCTGGAGATTAGTGTTGTGATATTTGTGGCTGAATGAATGTTGGAGATTCATGACGATGTGGCTCGTTTTGTGAAACTGAGGTTGATTTCTAGAAAATTCTTGTGGTGATTGTGTAGTTTTTGGAGATGGGTGGTTATACCCAATTTTATTGCAGGGATTGGTTGGATGAAAATGGTGTTTGGCATGGACTCTAACTTGGATTCTCTCTAAAATGGTCCATTGCATATTCTTCTCTCATGGCTCCTAAAAAGAGACAGTGTATGGAATCCTCTTCCTCGATCTTCATCCTTTGATCTTACCAGATTCCCTTCACTGAATAAATCTATTCAGTACTATGAACAATTTGAATCAAGGAATATTGAATCTGAAAGGGAAGTTGCTGAAGAACTTTATGGGAAAGCAATGTGTAGAAGTCTTGCAAACAAAAATTGGTTCCCTTTAATGCAGTTTAACTCAAAAAGGATTTACGTTGACTGGGTGTGTGAATTCTATTGCAATATGGAAGTGCTGGAGTCAGCTTCAATAAAGACATATGTTTGAGGGAAATGGTTGATTATTTCGGTTGCTAACATTGCTGATTTTATTGACATTCCAAAAGAAGAAAATCTGGATTATCCGGTTCCGAATGACCTTCCAGCCCCTATTAATTATGATCTGGTGGCCACTACTATCTATGGTGTAGAGACACATTGGCCAGGAGGTATTATACTTCATGGTAATCTGACTGATGAATACCGGTTTCTCAACCGGTTTGTGTGTCATAATTTGGAGCCCAGGGGACACACATCAGACGTAGCACAAAGAAATGGATACTTTCTATACTGCATTGGGACTGGAAAAAGGATGAACATTCCACAAGTCATCATGAATGTGTTTGTCAGGACTCTCATAGCCAAAAGGAACTCTCTACTACTATTTGGTGTTCTGATTACTGATTTTCTGGCATTCAAAGAGATTCCAAAGAGGCCAAATGATCTGACTCAGAAGATTAAGAATCCCATCAATGCTCGTACTTTGGCTCAATCCACTGCTCACATACCACCTGCCCCTCAAGCTGATGAAGCAAATCAAGAGAGGATGTGCCTGCTGCACAAAGACAAGGGGAGCAACGACAGCAGACGGACATGATTGATCTCCTTGTTGCACAAGTACAGGGGTTGGGTGCTAGACTTGATGCGGGTCTTGGTGAAGTGGCCGGAAGATTCAACTCCATCGATCAAGCTCTTTCTGAGATTCTTGCCAGATTGGGACAAGGACATCAATGACTGCTGACTTCTTGGCTTTTCGTCCTCTACTCTGCTGACTTGTTGTTTGTTGATTGATGGTTTCATTTTTTATTTTGGAAACTTTTATCATGTTTCATGTTTTATTTTGTTTGTTGATGCTTTTTACAAATGATGATTCCTTTCGTGAAGACTTGCGTTTTGGGTTCGATATGCAGATCTGGTTTTTTAGTTTTTGGACAGGGGCTATGTTGGTGTTAATTTGTCGATGCTAATGAAGACAATATGGTTTTTCTGAGTCTTTTGGTTCTTATTTGCTAGGACTTTTCTTCTTTTATTTTCATCCAGTGAAGCATACCTTAATGGAGCATTTCAAGAAAATCTGGAGTTCGTTTTTCAATATAACAAAAGGGAGAGTGGGTTTTTTTTTTTTGGATGGCATTTGAAACAGATGTTTTAGCTTATGCAATTTTTTAGATATGTTGAACATTTTCATTTTTTTATGAATTGCTCATGAAAATAGCTTTTTTTAGGTGTTTCTTGCAGAAGCAACTACTCAAACATTTCTTTTCCCTCTGTTTCATTGGTACGGGTGAACTCCTTTCGGAAAAGAATGTATTCTAAGTTTGAATTATTAACAACTTATTAACCTATGTTTCGGTGTTCGATATAAAGAATGAAGATATGACCCGGTCAAGAGCAAATCAAGGAAGAATCAATCAATTATTTCCGTTTTGCATTCTTTGATGTACTTGATGAAAGTGGCAAAAGTAATCTCGTGTATGTGTTGTCAGCATTCATAGAAAGCTCTGGAATAGAGCACAGGATATCGAAGCGGACACAAATGGTAATTAGGTTCGGGGAAATTCAAGATTTTCACGTGAGTTTAGGAAGCAGTCTAGAATTTTCATGTGAGTTTTGGAAGTGGGCTCAATTCCAATTGGGCAAATGCCCCGATACCATGTATGTAGGTCAGCCCCATATCCTGCCCTGTACTCGGAAGCTTATCCTACAAATGAGTACAAGTCTCTCAATTAGTCTTCGTTTTCTCTTGCTTGTAATGTATAGGCTCTGATATCAATTGTTGATGTCAACATCCACCCTCGCTCTTGAGCGGTCATAATTGTGGTCGAACCCGAGCCCTCACCATAGAACCTTTCTTGTGTCGTTTTCTATCACCAATTGGTTTTAGGATAAGAAGTAGCCTAATAAGGTGTAAGATCTTACAAGTGGTATCAGAGTCTGGTAGGTCGAGTGTTCAAGTCACGGATACGCATTTCGCGAATTACTCAGCGGGAGTCGCAGCGGGTGTACTGTTGTGGTCGAGCCATCGTCCTTGGGTTTTAGGATAAGAGGTAGCTCAATGATGTGTAAGATCCTATATAATGCTTGAATATAGAAAGTTGTTTCGCATCTTTCTTTAATTGCATAATCTCAAACAATTTTCTTTGATTTTCTCCTATTCAAATTTCCTACAGATGTCTTCACATATGTTCCATTCATCTTAGCCTTACTCGTGTCCAGCTCTACTAAAAAAATGCAGAATTCAAAGAAAATTGTCTGTTTGCTTGAAGTCACGCTCAATGGTTAAAAGAGATTTTTTGGGCCTTTTGTTTTAGCCCATGATTGCCTCTGAAATTGTAGGAAACTTACGCGTTGCTTCTGTTTGGAAATGGATTGATCCACTATGACAGTATTTTAGTAAAAGTGGCAAGTATGGGGAAAATGGATGTGGAGGAGGGTTTGGGAGGCAGTTCAATGAGGGGTTTCAACTTCAGCAGATCATCCTGGGCCTATCAACTTCTAGCCTACTTTGGGTTGGATTTGCTGAGTTTATTACAAGTCCATGGTCTTCCCAGCTGGCCTTCGTATCTAGTCAATCTTTTAAACAGGTGCTTCATCCACTACTACAATTCCAGTTTATCTAATAGACCCTGTCTGGGTATTTGATGGGTTCAGCTGGATGGGTCATGCCCATATTGTGAACCTGGGCCTAAAATAACTGGGGGCTTCAAAAACCTGGACCAAGTCCAGTTTCAACACTGGATCTGTCTACTGTATAAGCAGAGGATGGAACCCTGGATCTGTCTTGGGTATATGCAGGGCAGGGCCTGGTACTGATACTGTTCAGGCCCAGCCCTCAAGTATCAATCCGATTTAATAATGTGCTTTCCGAGATGTGATTTAATAACGTGCTTTATCATTTAACAGTTATTCGATCTATTTGGGTTGGCCTTTGCTGGTGGGTCAAGTGGCACCGTTGCAGTCTACAAGAGAAACCTGGCTCCACCAAGCTGCACGAGCAGCACAACTGTTTCCACTGTTTACATTCATTTTTTTCACTCTCAGCTTCACCCTTACTACTGTTTTCCACGTTTCACTTTGCAGCCTTAAGCTTTCCGTTCTTGTGATGGGCCTACCCTTCATCGCCATTCAGTTGAATTCCACATCTTACACTGATATATATAATCATCTTTAGGAATAAAAAAGGGTAAATTAGCGAGAGATCCCTGAGTATCGAGTTATAAAGTCTCTAGTATACCGTACTATCGTTTAAGGACTAGAGTCCCTTGCGCATGAGATTAATACATGGGATTAATACAGGCAGAGGTCCCTTAGGGCCCGTTTGACATTTTACTAATACAATACAAGTCAAGTAAAGCCTCCATTTTTCAGACAAGATGTCACACCAAATGCACTTTATTTAAAATTCCCCCCATCTTTTTCATACAAAAAGTAAAAACACAACTACCTTTATCCACTAAAATACAAAAATACTCCACTTTTCCATACAAAAAGTCAAAAAGATTCCATAACAAACAACTAAAAACAAAATATCATCATAACCCACTTATATTTTATTCTTTCTTCAAAATTAACTTAACTTGACTCAATTAGTAGAGTTACCAAACGGACTCTTAGCATGCCACATCATACATTTTAGTGACTAATTTGCCCATTCAAACGTTTAGGCATAACTTTTAAATTTTAAAATTTCAAATCTTCCATTCCCCCTCAATTTTAGGATAAGGTTCTCTCTCATTTCTCTCATCGGTAAAGAGAAAGACAACATACTGTTGTCTCTTGGTTACAGCTGTAGAACCAGAACAGAGGGGGTCTAGGGCTCTACTACAGCGCACGGTCTTCGACGAGGAAGACGCAGATCTGAGTTTGCTGGAGAAGACGACCGGAAGTTGCAGAGAAAATCAGAGTTTCTGTGATCTTCTGTAATTTTCTTCTTTACGTGGCTACTATATATTCTTCTTCTTTTTTAATTGTGAGTTTCTTCGAAAAGATATATAAGTTTATCTTAGTTTTTTTCAAAAGGTTTTGTTTCAAACTCAGATAAATTTATCTAAACTTCTAACAAAACTCAAATAAATTTATCTGAGTTTTGAACAATTTATCTGAGTTTCGAACAAACTTATCTGAATTTGGATCAGATAATTCTGAGTTTGAAACAAATTTGTTCGAGTTTAGACCAAGTTTATCTGAGTTTGGAACAAATTTATCCGAGTTTGAAAAAAATTATCTAAGTTTTGCCCAGTTCCATGTGCAGATTCTCTAGATGATTTCTCTTTTTCTGATAAATTTATTTGAGTTTTGCCCAGTCCCACATGCAAATTTTCTGGATGATTTATCCTTCTTTGAATCAGTTTTCTCTATTTTCTTTCTCTTATCAATCGTAATCATTGATTTGTGCAGTCAAATAATCATCACAAAATTGACGGATTTTCTCCATTTTTTTCTCCAAATGAAATTTTTAACGAAATCAGTTTTCTTTTTTGTGTATACTGCACAAAGTGTATTAAGAGTGGCACTCTAGACTTTTTAACTGTTTAAAACTTGAAAATGGACCTTTAGCTCTACGGAAAAATACGTTGACCGTTTACAATAAAAACTAAAGTTGAGAGACCTCCGACCAAATACCGCAATAAAAAAAAAGGCTCATAAATCATTAATTTCAAGACCATAGAAATAATAAATCATTAATTTCAAGACCATAGAAATAAGGATTGGGATTATTTGAGAGAGAGTGAAGATAATATGTTAAACTTTTAATAGATATAATGATGTTAGAAGCTGTCCCCATCCAACACTTTCTTTTTGTTGATCCGTGACTGTCCGCCTAGGCGTCATTATTTATTCCGGGCTGGTGATGTTTCTTAAATGGCTTTTTTTTTCCCAACCCAGGTGAGATCCTTGTGAGAGAAGCATCCACGAAAGAGAAATCTGCTTCAATTGAAGAGGAATTCAGGATTAAACCCTAATCGATTAAGTGAGAAATAAATATCCAATCAAAATGACACTTTTTTGTTAAAGTTATTAAAATGAGTAAATTTTTTGTACCGGAAGGACTGACCCATCCTAGTAATCAATCTAAGTCCTTAGCATTTATCACCTCCCTTTAAGTTAGCATTGACCCAAGTTTTCCACTCTTTATAGACTCTTTTTAACTAATCATGAAAATCTTGGTGCATTCCAACTTTACTTTGTAGTTAGAAATTGAATAACTTTGACACTCCCACAACAGTACCTACCTCCCTTGCGTTATGATCCCTGGTGTTTACAAGGTCATGAGTCTTAGAGAAGCCTGTTCAAATCCCTTCTCCTCAACAAGTCAGATCATTCCTAGCTTAAGAAATGTAAGGTCGTTAAAATTTTACTTTACATAATCATACGGTCCATGGTGGGGACTTGGAAGGGAGACACGTTTGGATTTGGTAACTATACGAAATTAATGAGCTTCATCACTAAGTTATTAGCTGTCCCAAATCAGTGATTGTGAGGTATATGATGTCTTACAGATATGATCTTATTCGCAAACCTATCTTTGATTCGGTGAAATCTATCTTCCACTCTCTTATTCACAAATTCCAATCTTTGATTCGGTGCCTTCTATCCTCGCCCACATGTTTTACACCATGTTAATTAAATGCTTAATCACACAACCAGTATTTTAATGTTCATTGTTGATTATTGATCTGACCAGATCAATCAGTGCACTTTATCCTCCATTGGTAATTTTTGTTAGCAAAATGCACCCCCCTATGAAAAGAATTTCTGCCATCGTCTTCGTGGGCACTTAATTAGTATGTGAATGAATTCACTTTTTTTAACTTTTATGTAACATTATTATAATCTAATGGTCTAGGTCACCAACTTTTTCTTCCGAATATTATAAACCAATAGGTTGGTATTGGTATATTTCCTTATGAGGATAAGCATAACAATTATAAAGTCAGATCTGGGTTGACTAAAGGAATGCATTCTCATTACAAAAAGCTGTGGGCTATGTGGTATAGCTTTTGGACCAAGGAACTGCGGCGAATCGAGGGCGTACTCAAATATTTACATAGGCATGCATGGCTAATACTATAGTTTACTCCATTTATTTTTTAATGATGCAGGGTATCCTTTACCGGGCCACCCTTTAGGGCACGTTTGTGTACACACCCTTTCCGCGGAAAGAGGAAATTGCCACGTCAGCATTTTCCATAGAAATGAAAACCTCGGAAAAGGATTTCCGTAGAATTTAGAAATCCATATTTGGTGCAAAAAGAATTTCCTCATTGAATTGGTGCAGATGTTGTTTAGTGCGGCTGTGGATTCCTTATAGAAAATCAAAATTTCTTATTTGGTGATATAATTTTTTGAAGAAAATAACACAACATGTATATTATTTATTTAATATTAAATAATAATTTATATAAAGAAATAAAAAATGAAAGAGTTATAGGGTTTTTGGGTTGAAATGGACAAACGTGAGGAAAAGATGGAGAAGTTTTCCGAGGAAAACCATTTCCCATACCCCCCATAGGAAACTCATTTCCACAATTATCAAGGAAAATGCTGACGAGGCAGGAAAACATTTCCGCGGAATTGTTCCGCACCAAACGCCGGAAAAATGGGTTTTCTGCGGAAAACCGTAAACTTTTCCGCGGAAAAGTGTTACACAAACATGCCCTTAGAGTTTGGCATTTGGCCCGGGATTTTCCCTATGTTGTTGATGAGTAAGAACTATTTCCTCAGGGTACATGCATCCGTACACATGTACCAAAATAACGTATGGGGTGGGAGTCGAACTCGAGATCCTAAAAGAGAAAACAGTATATATGTATTTAGAATAATATCGAAACAATTATAATAATATAAAAAAATATAAAACCCTAGAAAAGTTGTTGTTTTGAGCTGTGTTTATATATTCATTTTGATAAAAGCATTCCTGAATCCAAAATTATAGCATACGACCCAAGCCAAGATTTGGGGTTCTGATGGACCAGGCCATCCCAGACCAGACCCAAGCCTAAGCCTAGCCGGACTTGAGCTTTGTTTTTAGGTATGTGGGCTTTGACCGGGCCTAATTTTCTGGCTGGACTGTTATATGAGCTAGGATTGTGCCTATATATCTTTAAGGCCCATCAAGGCCTGACCTATTTGAGACATATAGATGTATACATTTTGTAAATGGTCTTGGCCTGGGCCTAGGATTTAGGCCTGAATATGAGCCCTATAACGAAATAAGCCTCGCCTGAAGAAGCTTCCTTTCCTCAGAAACACCCCTAGCCAAGATGCGACTAGAATCACTATCATCCTTTTTGATCTTTCAAGAAAGGCATCATTTTGTCTTCCAATAGAAGAAAAAATTGTAAAAGAGAAGAAACTTGATGTAACTACTTATGGCAGCTGCACATATAATGTGGGCCGAGTCACCTGCATATATTAATTCTTCTAACGCTGTTCTTCGCATAGTTCATATATGGAGCTACCTACAATGTGTCCAACCTGCCTTCTTTTCATAAATTAGGAATGGTCCCCATTTTATTTTGGACCCACTACCACCCACCATCTAATCAATCATACAAGGCCTTCACCTATAAAGCTAATAAATTTCTGGGGCCTTAAAATCAAAGTCTAAAATCATTTCTTTATGTGGATATTGGGCCCATTAATGTTTGCTGGTGGTGCTTTGTATCAAAGTCTAGGATGAAAAGTTAAAAAGGTCACGTTTTGGAATGGAAACTACATATTTGAGGATTTCTTACTACCCCATTAAACAGGGATTTCCTCATTGAGGATTTATATAGCCGAGAATTCCTAAGGTCACATTTGGTAGCAAGTAATCAATCAGCAGACTTGAAGATTTTATACCCTCTGCTTTTCTGTTAGAATTTCCACATCACATGGGATGCAGACATGAGAATTGTATAAAATGAAAATCTAATATCGCGATATGACCAAAGTCTTTGGAAATTTACAATTATCAAATATGAATTTCTTACGACTTTGTAGAAAGCTGTATATGTATTTTTTCTAGGATGTAGTTGCAAAAATGTGTAGTTGAGTAGGACTGTATAGGAAGCAATTGAAATCATCATACGTTGCCTCTGTGAGGTTAAAAAAACAGGCAGCAAGGGAAAGTTACCGGGAATTTGGCAGGCTAAAAATGGAGTCATTGAAAAGAGGGGTGTTAAGCAATCTTTCTTCATTTGGAGGAAAGATTCCAGGACTAATGGCTATACGATTTTCTTCTTGTAACAATAGAATTTTATAGTTACACATGATGTGTGATGATGTAGTCCCCATCTCAGCATGACATACACACCCCTTCTTTTATGTAAATAAAATACAATCTTGCTACTTGGCCCTTGGGATCCAAGGGTCCACCCGGGAGACCGAGCCAGAATCCGGTCCCCACAGTCGTTCTTCAAGAAAATAACCCTCTTTTCAGAATCAGGGTGCTACCTTCCAAATTCGAGCCATGTGCAGACTGCGCCTCTGACATGGCTCACTTACTGCTGCTACTGTAAGCACGATGCTTGAGGCCCTCATTTATGAACGTAAAAATGGTTCTTCCAAACAAACATGATAGTATATTTCATAGATGTAAAATTTATATATAAACTCTTTACATATACGTAAAACTATCCAAATTATAAAACTAAAAGAACCCCTTAATATAGGAAGTAATCCCTTCTGGTCATCCATCTAGGTTTTATGAGTGAACACAGCAGGAATAGTGGAGGAACAAAAAAAAGAGTACAGAGTCTTCAAATGAAGATTTTATATAAGGCTTCTCCCTGTAGATTGCTTATTAAAAATCTGAATCACTAAAAAACAAAGCCTCTTTTATCGAAGCTTCTTCAGTCGAATCTACTTCAAAGAGAACTTTTTACTTGTAAAAAATGTGTCACTATTCCATTCATTAAAACCTTATATAAACAAACTCGATTTCAAGAGCAGCACCCATCAAATAAATGTGTTCTAGTGGACGTTAACAATTCCATCATTTTCCTTGCTTCCTATGAAGGAGCAATATTTCATGGTTGCTAGGGGCCCTAATTAATTTCATTCAACATCCAGGCTGCTGCGTCAATGTGATTTATTGCTGCATGCAGTACATGCACCGAAGAAAGCTGCAAACATGATCACACCAACCAACCCGGCTGGGCCCAGGTAGATAGAATACACTGTATATATGTTGAGAATTTCTAACGTCTAAATCTTACCATATGGATTTTTCTCTTCAGAACAAGAAATTGAGATGTATATATTCCCAATATAAAATAGATACAAAGATAAAAATTTGTAAAGGAGGAAAGGCGACCAGCTATAGGAAAAGGAAATATATGGTAAGTTGTATATTGAGCAATGTCAATCACCAACTTGATCATGTGAAAATGGACTATATTGTGTACAGCCCAGTGCCATCACGGTATCACCTCTTGCAAGTGCCCATGGAACTACTTTGTTAATATTATTTCCAATAACTTTCATCAATAAAAGATAAATAATCTTACGCTGCATGCCATTAACTGGAGTTGAAATAGCCCCAAGGGGGAGCTGATGTGGCCTAGGACCATGGTTTCTATCCGGAGGTTGTAGGTTCGAAACTGCACTATCATATTGGGTCCGGAGGTTAGTTTATCCGGCTTCCCTCTAAGTCCAAAAAGATTAGTTCAACCCAAAGAGTTTGAAACCGTTCAATAGGAAGAAAAAAAAAAAAAACTAGGACTGAAATAGTGTTAAGGTCGGTGAAACCCTCGGCAATGTGTCGATTCATGTGGTAGGAGAATAAATCACACATAGCAGAGCATGCACGATTCATTTCAACCACATAATTTTCTGGGAGAAGACTAAGGACAATATGGCTTTTCATTTTTTAATCCCAACCTTTTGGAAAGCAAAACTATAGAACTGGGTCTGAAATCTGAATACACTTGAAAAGTGTGGGTCCATTTCCGAATTCCACATGAAATTATGGGTATGAATTATGCTAAATTTACCCTAAAATCCAACTACCTATTTGGATCCACCCCCTTCATTTTTGAAAATTATGGGAAAAGTCAAGGGAACACATCCAATGATTTGAAATGGATTTAGAAGTTTTTGGAATTTTTTTTACCAGTTTTTAAAAAATCATGAAAATTTAAGATAAAAAAAAAATGTCTTGGTGATTACTATAAATATGAAAATAAAGAACAATTTGGGTCATAAATTATATATCAACAAAAGTATAGGAAACCAAATTTATAGGTTAAGACATTTAAATGTTTCTTTTACAAAATGCTCAAATCCATGAGCTCAGAAGTATTAGTAAAAGTTTAAACAAGGGGCCGCATCATTAGAATGTTGACTCAAAATTTCCTCCATTTGTTTTTTAAAAGTAAATAAGCAACCCATTTTCTTCACTAAAAGGTAAAAAAGTTCCACTTTTTTATACAAAAAGGCAAAAAAATTCCATACCAAACAACTAAAAATAAAATACAATTATAGCCCCATTATATTTTATTATCTCTTGATTCGATGCTTTACTCTACTTTATTTCACATAAAAAAGGGCCCTTAAGGTAATAAACATAAAGGTCTCAGGGTTTATTAGTTCAATAAAAAATCAAGGTATTTGGATTACAAATATGAGCTCGGAAGAATAAAAGTGATTAGGGGATTCAATACCTTGACCAATTGCATAGCCAAATGCAATTACAGTGTGAAATTTTATTGGTGCCTTTTTACAAGTGGAGGTGTGAAAGCGTTTTACACTCAAGTGAGTGTGAGTGTTCACTTAAATATAGCCTTATTCACCTACCACTTTTATGTCTTATTTATGCATCACAAACTTAAGTGAGCACAAAAAAACATAACAATGCATAACTATCATGCGAGTTATTGCACGTGTAAATGGCTACAAATAAAGAATCGGGATCCTCTTAGTGGGTCTACGCACGGTGATCGTGAGTGGACCACTCAAGATTTGCCATGTCACCGCGGAGAGCCCCTGTCCGGATGCATAGCAGGTTGCCTACATTGACATGGCAGACCGTTAAATGGTCCACTCACAATCACCGTGGGGTTTTACCTCACCAGATTCAGACTCACAAATAAATGACCCCTGACACTAGTTTTATAGGAGTCTTGTAAGATAAAGTTGCCCCATTTTTAACTTTAAAAAAAAATAAAAAAAACAAAAAAGTCATGTGATGATTTTTTGTTGGTATCTCTAAGTAAGGGGGCTGGGACTCAAGATAGAGCTCACATGCACATGGAAAGGCAGCTCATTCAAGTGGGAAAGAAGCCCACATATATACGGGAAGAAAGCCCACACAAGTGGAGAAGGAGCCCACGAAGCGGAAAGATGTGACATACCTAGAGTACGAATCCTGGACAGCTATGTAAGAACTGACGCTCCTTAGCATTTGGGTAAGGAGCCGTTCTTCCCCATGTGATGAGTTGTAAGCGTTGTTTTGAAGGAGAAATAAACGGCACTCGCATGCTCAACAAGATATTGAATTGGGAGGTAACATTTAGGAAAACAACCCACTTTTAGTCTAATCCTGCACTACTATTTTGACCCATCCACAAATTTAAATTGATCTCAACAATCATTTCATCGTTTTAGATTAGATAACTAAAACCGAATGAAGTTAGAATTGGAGTGGAATTATAATACTTTGTTATCATGTCAATGGAACACAATTACTTGAGTAAGTGAAATATTTGAATAGAAATGTTTGGTTATGAACCTATAAATGGACCTTATTGATAATTGGATCCGAGTCCAACTGGGTTTATATTTGAATACCCATATAATAGAATGTTATATATAAATTATGTGAGAACACGAAACCGCCAAAGTCGTAAAAGGCATCTCATCTCACTCTCAGTGCCCGGAATCAGCTCCTAGATTGGACAACACTATAACGTGGCATAACACAGCAAAAATTGGAGCCCACTGAGCAGAAGAAAGCGGGACTTACCAATGTTTCAGTGGCGATTCCGGGGGCATGTTTAGGCAGTAGGCACCTTACTTTGTAGAGTCAAATAAGGTGAAGCTTCATTCTCAAGAAAAAAAATTCCATCAAAAGTATTTTACATTAAATTTTTCACTATACTTTTTCCAATAAAGTAAAAAAAGTAACCTCATTTATTCACTAAAAAACAAAAAAACTTCACTTTCCAATAAAAAAAGTCAACTAAAAATAAAATACCATCATTATCCACTTATATTTTATTATTTCTTCAAAATAACATTTACTCCACTCAACTCTGTAAGTAAAGCCCCCAAACAGGTCCTAAGTTATGACTTTCAACCATGGTTTTAAAAACCGGCCTATATCTCACTGAGATATCGGTCTCGGTTTTTTTCTTCATTATCTCGACCCATCAGTTCATCTCGGATTTTTCAATATCTCAGCCGATATTTTCAAAATATCGGCCGAGATAGCGGTATCATGTTTTTTTTATTTATTTATTTATTTATAGATGAAGCATAGATGTTTGTCACTTACTCACTTGTGTTGTTTTCTTCATTTAGAAGTTAGATCTACATACTTTCATGCTAGATCTACTCATACACATGATTTTGAACTTTTTTTTCAAATTTTTTTATTTTCGGATTTTTTAATATTTGAATTATAATATATCATTGTTTGGGGATTTCATCATAAATATGTTGTTTTAATGATTCATGATCATTGTATAGTGTGTAAATGATTGATCTACATACTTTTATGTTAGATCTATATATTTAGGATTTTGAAAATGATTTTATTAATTTTTATTTTCCAAAAAATAATTGTTGTTACTTGTTAGGATATTTGTGATACCAAAGGCTTAATAGCTTATTAATAGTGTGTAGATGATAGATCTACATCTACTCATAGTCATAAACATGATTTAGATTTTTATTTTTTATTTTTGGATTTTTTAATATTTGAATTATAATATATCATTTTTTTTATTTCATCATAAATATGTTGATTTCATCATAAATATCATTTTTCAAGTAAACCATGAACATTTTGATGCCCAAGTGTTTTATGATTTATCTATCTCAGTCACTAACTCACTATCTCATTCACTAATCTTCAGGGTCTTGAATTTCACAACTTTATTTGATGACTAAGTTAGTATTAAATGATAATTGATATGTTATCTTTATCTTCTTATATTTGACACTAATAAATTGATCATGAGCATCAATAATGTTTGCATTATATGAAATACTAGAAAAGCCAGTGAACTGCGACACAGACATGACTCATAACTTAAGGTGACCGAGATTTTGATTTATTGTTGTTATTAATGGAAACAAATATTGTTTTCCAGCATTTTCTAATATTCTGGATTTTTTGGATATTTTTGTAAAATTTTTTTGGATTAAAAAAAATTCATACCGCAATGATCGCGACGGACCGATATCCGCGACCGATACCGATATTATATCGGTTTTTCGGTCCGGTGGATACCCCAACCGCGACCGGGATCGAAACCGAGATTTTAAACCACTCTTTCAATATACTTTTGGTACACAATCCTCCACGACATGACACAGTTGTCCGGGGTGGGGCTGATATGATTTTGCTTCAACCAACTTTTGGAGTACTATTTCTAGGTGTGGCTCTACCGACATGTCACATTCTATGATATCTTTATTAGGATACTTAGATCTAAATTATAGTGCATCTGTTCTCTAAGCAATTCTTTTTATCCCTAATCAAAATAAATTAGGTTGATGAGCATCCCACGTGCAGGTTGCTCATTTGCTGGTTTGGAAACTCGCCATGACATTATGAAGTCCCCATTAGGAGAGATGTGACTCGACACAAACTGGCATTTCAACCGGACGAAGGTGGCAGTTTTGTGGGGTCAGAACAAAAGTCCAATGGCTTCGTAATCCTAATCCCTATCACCTTCAAAGAGTCAACAAATCAGTTTCTATACTGTAACTCTGTAAGGATATTTATGTGGTTGGTCGAACGGGCTACCCGTCAAGACCTGCCCCATTGGGAGGGGCGGATTTGCACCGGTGGGCAGGTCCACTTGCCGACACAAGAAGTAGATTTTGACAATGAAACGGACTCAAATTTTGGCTCTGTAATTCTTTCTGTTTAAAGTTGGATAGCGATTTAACTTTAGGAGAAGCCAAATCAACTTTTTAGAGTCTATTTGCAAATGTCTCCCTTGAATGTGTCTTTTCAAGAACACATCTGCATTTTCAATAAAATGTGTCTCTTGTGCTTATTTGTGTGGATGTGATCCAATTCAAAAGAATGCCTTCTAACTATATAAATTAAGGTGATTTGAAAAAAAATTATATAGTAATAAAAATGAATAGAAATGCATACGAATCATTTATTTTTAAAATGAAACGTGTATGCTGAAATGGATTAAGGAAAGAAAGAGGTTTAATATATTATTTTGGATGATTTAATTTTATTTTTATTTTATTATAAACGGATTTATATGAAAGGGACATTAGCTTTAATATATTATTTAAGTCGTACGAGAGTTAACATGTACATCACACGGGAGCTTCATGCTGGTTATTATTTTAAAGGTTTTATAGAAAAAATTTACCGTGGGACAAAATATGATAGAAATGAAATTCAAACACATTCATGATTGACTCATGCTAGCACCTTAGTAACACACTATGTCTGGGATGGATCCATGGGTAATTGACATATCTATGCGAGTGAAAGCCGGTTACAAAATTCTTAGTAAGTGCCAAAGCAATTTCGGTAAAGAAGATCAGGAACAATTTCATACTAGCCTTGCCCAGTCTATATTCTACTTATTTGTAAAGTAGCATATAGCCGAGATCGAGATGGCCAGCTACAGCATCTCTATCTATCTATACCTCTATTGGAATGTATTTTCCCTTCTTTAACCACAGGTCTCCAAACTAAGAATCCTAATTTTAGAAAATACCTCAACACAGGTGTCAACATCTCAATCCACCCTCCACTCCCTCCTCTCTCCTATCTCCTATCTCCTATCTCCTCTCTCTCCACTATCCTCTCTCTAAAATAACTAAACAGTATAACTTCCTATTATACTTTTCAAGCAACTTCCTTATTATTTTCTACATTCAATGTTTAATTGGATTGATTTTATTATATCATCTAGATTGGATTTAGTTTCTAATCTTGATTTAGGGCTTTGGGTTTCATATTTCTAAAATTGTTTAGATTTCTAGAATATGGGGTTTTCAATTGGTCATCTGATAAGAAAGGAGGGATTGATGATTTTGGAGTTTTTGGATGGGGCCCACATGTGATCAATTTTAATAAAACATGACCACCTCCGAAAGGAGGGATTCATGATATTGGAGTTGTTGGATGGGGCCCACATGTGATCAATTGTAATAAAACTTGACAAGTTCTGAGATTGGAGAATAATACTAAGGTTGTCTCAGTATGCAATTATTAAAATATACGCAGAAATGTATTTACTATACATATCTACTATACAGAAATATATGCATCTAAAAAAAAAACACAATGATGAACCATTTGCTTTCTCTGTTGGACTAAATCAGATTTGTTAGAGCAAATAGAATAAAATCACAAACTCAAAACCGCCATAACATTCAAAATTGAAAATAACATAAATACAAAAAAGATAACGTAAGCCAATTAGAGGATCTATATTTCAAATCAACAAACCAGTAATTTATATTTTGAAATTCTACCTTAATCAATTCATGAGTCTCATCCCGCATCATATGGTTTTATGGACGATTAGAATAGAGGTGGTGGACCCCATTCATCATGGTCCCACTTAAATAGGTTAGGTTTAGTCAATTTGTGAGGTCTATGATCATTTGATCATTTGATCTTTATCAATCAATTCATGGGTCTCAGCCCGTATGATATGGTTTTATGGACGGTTAGAATAGAGATGGTGGACCCCATTCATCTGGATCCCACTTAAATATATTTGGTCAATTTATTAGGTCTATGATCATTTGATCATTTGATCTTTCCTAATCAATTTATGGGTCTCATCCCGCATAATATTGTTTTATGGACTGTTCAAATAAAGATGGTGGACCCCATTCATCTGGGGGGTTCCACTTAAATAGGTTAGGTATGGTCAGTTTGTGAGGTCTATGATCATTTGATCATTTGATATTTATCAAGCAATTCCTAGCCTGTATCATATGGTTTTATGGACAATTAGAATATAGATGGTGGAGCCCATTCATCTGAATCCCACTTAAGTAGGTTTGGTCAATTTGTGAGGTCTATGATCATTTGATATTTATCAAGCAGTTCTCAGCCTGTATCATATGGTTTTATGGACAGTTAGAATATAGATGGTGGACCCCATTTATCTGGGGGGTCTCACTTAAATAGATTAGGTTTGGTCAATTTGTGAGGTCGATCTATGATCATTTGATCCTTTCAACTTTATCAATCAATTAATGGGTCTCAGCCCGCATCATATGGTTTTAAGGACGGTTATAATAGTGAAGGTGGACCCCATTCATCTGGGTCCCACTTAAATATATTTGGTCAATTTGTTAGGACTATGATCATTTGATCTTTCTTACTCAATTCATGGTTCACATCCCACATAATATGGTTTTATGGACGGTTATAATAGAGATGGTGGACCCCATTCATCTAGGAGGTCCCACCTAAATAGGTTAGGTTTGGTCAATTTGTGAGGTCTATGGTCATTTGATCCTTTGATCTTTATCAAGCAATTCATGGGTCACAACCCACATCATATGGTTTTATGGACAGTTAGAATAGAAATGGTGGACTCATTCATTTGGAGGGGTTCCACTTAAATCTATATCTTTATTGGAATGTGCTTTGCCTTCAGTTAACCACAGTCCTCCAAACTAAAAATCCTAATTTTAGAAAAAATATCAAATTCTCCATCCATGCCAAGTCTCATCTCTCTCCACTAACTGACTAGAACAAATTCCTCCAAAAAGAACCAACTTCCCAATTTGTAACTGCTCTCATATTTACTACTCCAATTATAGAGAATAATAAAAAGAAAAAAAAAAGAAATCGAGTGACAGCAGAGGAGGAGAAGGAGAGAGATATAGAAGGGAGAAGAAAACATAAGGAGATTCCATCATTTTCAATCAGCGATTCTGTTTGGATGTCATGTTAGTATATCTATCTCTCAACTTCATTTTTCTTTCATTTATCCCGATTCTATTTCATGTGTTTGCTGTAACGCTGTAGCTTAGATGAATTTCTTATATCATTTGATGATTTGAGTGATCACCTCCACACATGCATGGTAATCCACATCAAGAGCTCTCAATTTCATCCCAATTCCAAGTTTTAGTTGCTAGATGTGTACTGGGTCAAATTGCAAGCTTGTGATGAATTAGAGACCCAAGCCTGGTATCAGGCCGGTAATTTATATTTTGAAATTCTTTATTTAATATATTTTTCCTTTGAAAGAAACACATTTTATTGAGCTATCTTCAAATAGAAGCTTCACTCGGGGAAAAAAAAAAGAATAGAACTATAATGACATATGGACCGGGGCATAAAGTAAACAAATTTTAACTGCAGTTAAGAGTTTAGGTAGATAGTTCTGCGTTATATTTTTTTTAATGATATAAGTAATGTTATAAAGACTTTTAATTGTGGTATGTAACTCATTGACACTATTATCCGATGTAATTTATATGTTTGTCGTACTTTTTTCAATACAAATCTCTAGCATTGGGTCCCTGTATAGCACGGGGTTTCATAAATATAATGACTCAATAAAAAAAAAAGAGATAAAAAAAAGACTCATAAACGAAAAAGAAAATAAATATATATATAATGACCATATCCAGAAACCAAAAGAAATAAAATAAAAAGAGAAAAACCCAACTTAGGTCAAACAGAAAAAATAATAATAAAAAAAATATTAAACAATATTGACAAAATAAACCTTAATAGTAATACATGTAGCTGAAACACTCTCTTACAGAAAGGATAATGATCTAAAATAACTAAAAAATGTTTGAGAAATTTAAAAAATACCCCAAATATAGAAACAACGTTTAACAAAATAAAATCCCGTGCTAACTAGCGAAAAAATTAATTTTAAAAGAGCAATGGATACAAATAGGCAGGATTACTTCTACAATAAAAGCACAATCTATCTATCCAGTCTAATAAAATGTTTGAAATTAAATATGTTTAGGATATTGTGAACCCCGTGTTATTCAAATTAAATCTGGTTGCTTTATTCTTTTGTTTTATTGTGAATATGTTTTTTCTTTTTTTTTATTTGTGCACATGCCCAAGCTTCATCAAGCTCCATTTACATCTCACCTAAAGAATAAAACATCTGGAAAAAATATAAAGATCAAATTAACAACAAAAAGGACTCATAAGTTTATCAATTAATAAATTTAATAAAAATAATTTATATTAATCTGTGTATTTGGTAATTCCGTGGTCCGTGCATAGCACGGAATTTTGCTAGTACAGTAGGGGACGAAAGCAAGAGTGCATCTTCCGCAATGCTATCGTCATCCATAGCCTTTTCTCTATATGGCCGGCCTCCGCGTACGCGGTGCATCCCTTCCGTGTCCCACACGTAATGTTTTAAATCAATCACGACCTCATCCTCTGGCCCAACCTTCTTTCCTTAGTGCAGGATACTTGGGATGCTTTACGGTCCATGTCAGTTTGTTAACTCTATTAATAGAGTTAAAAAAGTAAAGTTAATTTTAAATAAAAAATAAAATATTATTAAATTATGATGATATTTTATTTTCAATTATTTATTATGAAGTTTTTTTAATATTTGGTATGGGAAAGTGGAGTTTTTTTTTTACATGTTAGTGGATAACGGAGGTTGCTTTTTGACTTTTTTTTAAAAAGATAGGAGGAATTTAAAATTAAAATATTTTTGATGTGACATTTTGTCTAAAAAATAAAAGTTTTACTTGACTTTTACTATGCTAGTAAAGTGTCAAACTAGCCCAGGCATTGATGGTCCAAACTGTTAATTTTAATTGACATCCCTTCTAATACTAGTATATTTTCTCAAATCTTACTTCGAATGGGATTGATTTGGTCCCATATTAGATTAAAAACATGAGTCATAATGTGATAGGCACAACCTTATGTATTAATTATATTATCAAACATGAGCTCAATCTAATTTTGCGACCAGATTCTATCAAAATAAAAATCCAAAGATATACGACCGAGGTGATGACATTTAATTTTAGCGATTCGGCTCAATCATCCGAATGCAGTTCCTATGGTGAGTTGCACATATTCAACACCCAGGAAGCCTCTAAATAGACATGCCTATAGGGTTGTAAAATAGGATGGTTCCGGATTGGAGGATACTAGATCTGACCCAATTGAGCAACAATTTAGAGCTTAAAAACTCATATGCCGAATCTGATGTCCATGGGTGAGAACCTATATAGATCCATAATTAAACACATTTATCAATTGAAACCTAAATTAAATCTTGAACCTTCACCTAGAAATGAATTGGAAACTAAAATAATTTTAAAATTCCTCTCTTTTTCGATAAAAACTTTTAAATAATGACAACATCAGATACCAATTTGAAACCTAAACAACCACGCACTAAAGTCCAGTGCCTATTAAAACCCGCCAAGTATTGAAGATGTATTCCAGATCCAGACCCGAATCCGATCCTATCACTGATTCGAAAACCAGGGGCATTTTTCTGGAACAACCAGTATCTTCCATTTGCCTCTAACGATAGATTTTCGAGATGCTTTTTCGCAACTTTTGTTTCGTCTTCTTCTTCACTCCACTCTACTGACAGAAGGGAAAAAGGAAAAAAACAGAAACAATGGCGAAATCTGCAGCTTTCCTCATCTTATCTCTTTTCCTCTGCCTTTCCATCACAGGCAAGAGCCGTTTCGTGCCAGATACGTCTTCCGATCTCATCTCTGACGGAATCCGCCATGTCCGCCAACCTTCGCTTCTCCTTCTCGAGCGTCCATCTTTATCTCCATCTTCTTCTGATACCTGTGAGCAGACTTATGGTTTCCTTCCCTGCACGACCACCATTTGGGGTAACCTCTTCCTCATGCTGGTCTACGGATACCTGATGTTCATGGCCGCCAAGTATCTCTCCTCAGGGAGCGAGCTTCTCCTTGAGATCCTCGGCCCTGGACTCATCGGCGGCCTCTTCCTCCCCATCCTCGGCGCTCTTCCCGACGCTTTGCTCATTCTCGGTACCGTACAATCTCCTACTGTTTTATCAGAATCTGGTTTTTCAGAATCGATAGTGATTTGAGTAGAAGCGTACTTGTCATGTTTGTGTTTGTGATTTTTGAGATGGCAGATGTAGAGATCTTGACTTCTTTCCTCTCTTGAAGAAGTTTGGCTTGAAATATGACCTGTTTTCCGATACATTTGAATTGTGTTGGTTTTTTAGTTTGTTTAAACACTTTTTTGCCTATTTCAATTTTCGTTCAGGTTCCAACTTCCAGTGTTTTTTTTTTCCTAAAGATCGGCAAGTTTGGTGTGTTCTTCATCGATGTTGTTTGGTTGTTTTCATCTTATGATGCTATTTGAGAATGATTTGCTTTCGAAGATTGGTATTCTGTTTTATTACCAACCGTTTTGTGGGATGCTGAAAGTGCGATCCGATCTGTTTGTTGCTGCCAATGCCAGCTCATATTTTGGCAGAATGAATGGTAACACTCTAATGGATTTGGTGACAGTCCGAGGCAGCATCCATGGGTTTTGAGTTATTATTTCTACCGATGTATTGGAAATCTAACTTGTAGTTTTAGTACATCTAACAGTAAATAGTACAGTCGAAATGGGTCTGAATCATCTCACCGATGGATGCTGGGGATTGCTTGCTGGATCTTTGCTTCTAGAACAGGGGAGTGATGGATGATGATATTAATCATTCATGACTCCTTTCAGGGATGATGCTATTCTAATTTAGGATGTCTAATGTTTATTCTTCATGGGAAGAAAGATCTAATCGTGTATTAGCATGTTCTAGGGAGATTTCGGATGTCCAAAACCAATTTCGTTTAGGGATGGATCTTTTGATTAACTGAGTAGGATAGTTTGTTTAGCATTCCACTTCTCCAGAAATGCATCTTTATTGAGTTTTTTTTTTTTTTTTTTTTTTTTTTTTTATTGCTGTTGCAAAAGGCCATCAACATTCAACCTGAAATGCAGTTGCTTCGGAGTTGTCTGCTTGCATCTTTTCTAACTTGTATTTCATGGATATTTAGTAAAAGTCAGTAATAAAATTAGCAAGACGTTCATCATTGAAATCCAATCCTGCTATCCTGGACCAACTTTTTCAAGTAAATTGCATTTCTGAGATGTTATATGTAGCTATTATTTTAATGATGGGAAGTGAATGTGAGTTTCATCCTCCTAATGGTTAGTTTTTTATATCTGCCAGACTGTTGCTACTAGTGGAGTGAACCTCCAAGTCTGAGTCGACTCAACCCTTAGCAAGTCAAGTCTGACAACAGATACAATTGAGTTTCACCTTGTGTCAACGAACTTGGACTGATTCTTACATCATATAAAACTGAACCGGACTGTATCTTCTGTTTTCTAATTCGAATTTATTTAGAAGTTACACTTTCATACATTTCCTTTTCTTTTGTCATTCAAATGTTATGCTATTTATCATGATATGGTCTTAAATAACTAAATCCATGGATTTTTCAAAATCATTATGAATATTTAAATTTTTTTTAATTATCAATGATGAAAATCAACTAGATTTATTTAATTTAGTTTATTCACACTCGCATTCACTTTTTAAAGTACATCAACTTAAAATTAGAAGTAAAACAGGTCAATCTTCAACTGCTTACTTCTGTAGAGTAGATTTTTTTTCTCCTTTTTTTTTGTAAAAATTTATTTTCTCTTATCTTTCATGATCTGCTGAGGTTTTTATCTTTAAAACCAGAATTTGTGAGACTCGGTCCAAGTAGGTGAATAGGATTCAATTTCAATGAGGTGACTCAATTTTTATCAAGGATTTTCAAGTTGGACTCTGAAAATGATTTTTACTTTGTTGATATAACTTGGGAACGACTCCAGGTTGTGGTTCTGGTTTTCCATGTTGCCAAACCAGTCCTGACTTTTGTACATCAAGTGTTGTTGACCTTGGTTATTGTTCCAGGTTGTTTCAGTTGCTATTGGTTCTATGAAATGGCAGGTGTCACTATTATGCTCGGGTAAGGATGCCTTGATTAAATGGACACAAGGAACTCAACTTAAGACTCTTTTGGGACTAGTGGGGGGTTTGGGAATTCTAACGGAAGGGACATAAGCTGCCCAAATTGCATTGTTCCAGGCCTTTGCTTATTGAGTTTGATTTGTGATGCAGGCCAGACTCATGGTCAGCCAACTAATTGGGCCCAATTCACAAATCCAATAGGTCATTCATTTTGTTAGAAGTTTTAATTACTTAAAAATTCTTATTTAGAGAGTTGTGATTTATTTAGAAGTCATTAAAAAAATTAAGAGTTTTATTTTATTTGGATTGTAACCAAGTTTAATTTCCTTTATTGTTTAGGAAAAAATAGAGTCCTACTAGGAAAGGGGACGTTCAACCATTCCTATAAATATGTAATCCCTCCATTAGGAGAGTAGTTCATGATTATTCAATAATAAAGATTGGTTTGTTCAGTTCTCTCTTTCTCTTCAATGGAAGAGTGCTATTGAATTCCGAGAGGAATTCGGCCAATTCTCATCTGTGAAGTTGGTCCTCGCTTGGAATCTGTCCAGGATTTGGCGAACACTCTTGTAGGGTTTGTCTACGCCCATTCCATCACCTTCCCCATCATCACTTGCGGATCTGAGGCTGCGTCAATTTGTCCAACTCGTAAGGGTGGGATCTTGGCATATTGAAAGTTCCATTGAAGAATGCTATTGTTGTAAATAAGATAAGAGAGATGCTGGTCACTTTAAAGGTTCTTTTTGCATAGGTGCCTAGAAAATTGAATGAGGGATTACACACATTATCAAACTGAGGAGTTACTAGCTTAATGTTAGGAATAGGAGATGCATTACCATTGTTGTAGTTTTGGAGCAATTCATTTGATGATGTGGTTTTCTTAATGTGCAGTTATACCTGTCCGTTTCTTGATAAGAGTATTTGTATATTTGTAGTCTGGTACCTTTCCTTTTTGAATAATTTTATTGATATATATCTCAAAGAAGTGCACAACAAACCCCATCTTCTCATAGTACTGTAATTCCCTCTCAAAGCCATTGGCTTCAAATGATGCATGCAATTGATGGGATGAGCTGCCTTTGGTTTTTTTTCCTTAAAAGTAGTATTTGAAAGCTATGCTTGTTGTTTATGTTATCAGAAAAAATCTCTTTGAAGGCAACTTTATAGCTCTTCGTTATTGCTTCCCTGATTAGCAGGGGAGCGGCTTTTTGCTACTTTTTCTCATGAAAGTTTCTTTCTGCTCCATTGTGTTCTTAAATATTGTTATTTTTTCCTCATTAAAATGTAGATGATGCCGAAATGAGGCATCAGTTTCTTGGCCATTCTTTGATTCGGTCTGTGAGTTTGCATGCAGCTTTTCTGTACTTTTTGTTAACTATTTTTACTTCGAGTTTATAGGATTCTCACTTCTTACAATTCTTACTTTCTTAGTCAAGAACCAAAATGAACTACTTCATATGTTTGTCTTTTATTTGACATAGCTTAGTCAGATATGAGATTGCTCTTCATACTATGTATTTAGTAGGGTGTAGATAGTTAATCTAGTCTAGTTTTAATCTTTTCACTGCATGCAGTATCTGGACTCTCTGGAACTAAAGAGACCGCTCAAAAACAGGTTCTGATTGGAATGGGATTGCTTGCTGGGTCAACCGTCATGCTTTTAACATGGTTATGGGGTTCTTGCGTTGTAGTTGGCAAGTGTGATCTGGTGAATTCAACTTCATTTGATTCTCGCGATAGCAAACGGTGCAGCCTGACAGGTCTGTTTATTTTCCTCGCCATGTTTTATCCTTAATATTTTTGTTGAAACAACACCACACTAAACTCTTCTTTCACTATCAGGCATGAAAAATTGTGTAACTTGCAATGTCTAATCATTAATTCTTAAATTTACAATTAACTTTATCATTTATAAATTAAAATTTTCTTATGCTTATCTGATTATCTTTTTGGTTGTCTAGGATCACATGCTTTGCAAAAATATCAAGACTGCAGATTACACACATCCTTTGATTGGAGACATGTTATTGTAGATTTTATTCATTAATGTTTAAAAGCTTGTGTGTAACCTAGAAATTCCCTATCTTTTCAGGCTCAGGTGTTACTACAGATGTGCCTACCGGTCATGCTGCTAAGATCATGATTATATCTGTGATCCCATTTATCGTTGTGCAACTGCCTAAAGTTTTCCATATATCATCTGGAAGCCGCATCGCAGTTTTGATATCTTTGATTTTGGCTGTTGCATTCTTGATTTCTTACTGTCTGTACCAGGTAGAGTGAATTGATTATGGAACCAAGTAAATGTGAAAGTTATTTTGTTGACTGTCATCTCAATGCATACTTTATTCATTGACCATTCTATCTTCTGACCATAGCAGTAGAAAGTGGGAACTTATGGCATGGAATCCAGCATCACTATTGCAGTGATGTATTAGCTTTACCAATATTAAATTGATGGTCATGTCATGACTATTTACCTTGTAATCTGTAAGTTAATTAGTGCATGTGTAAAAATACCCTTGGTAATAGTTTAATCTAATCATGGTCAATGTAAAAGTCAAATGTGTTTTTATGATATTGTTATGAGATTGCTTAATTCAAATGAAGTGAAAGAAGAATAAAGGGTGCTACTAGAATCCCAGTACCAAAGAGACACTAAAGATTAAACTCATGAAGGTATAGAGTGCCAGATTGGCAATAATTGGGATGCATTATCTTGATTTGTATTTCAATGTTATCAACCGTTGTTTCAATTGTTTGGTGAACTGGAATTGTGATTTTCATTATAGCATATCTCAATCAGTACATGTCATATATATTTCGTAGCTACATGATGATTGTCTTTCCTATTTATTATTTGTACAGGTTGGTCAGCCTTGGATTCAGAAGAGGAGACTGGAATATGTGAAGCGTAAACATATAATGTCAGGATTTTTAAGACACATGCATAAAACGGCAATGGGGAGGCTCCTTGATGAAAACGGCAAACCCAATAAACCTGTTATAGAAAAGTTAGTTTCTTGTTGTGCAGTTATCTTTATTTTGCGCTATTCAGGGACTCCTGTTGTATTTGATCATTATTTCCTTGTCAATTGTATTTGCTAAGTGTTTCCCTCTTAAAAACAGACTATTTCATCGACTCGATCTGAATCACGATAAACATGTATCACTTCAGGAGTTGACAGCACTGATCATAGGAATCAACTTTTTAAATATAGATTTGGACAAGGAAGATGCTGTAAATAAGGTGATGGATGATTTTGACTCGTCAGGTGATAGGCTAATTGACGAAAATGAATTTTTCAATGGTATTTCAAGATGGCTTAAGGAGGCCAAGCGTTCTGTTGTTCAAGGAGGTTCTTCCACAAAAAAGTTTGATGACTTCCATGCGGTAAGTTTCCTCATGGTATGTTTCGTCTGAGTCATAAGCATGCTATGATGTTAACATCCTAAAAATGCATATACAGAAAACGTGGGAAGAGTACTACGAAATGGCTGACAGTCACGATGAAGTCGCAGAAGGTGTTGAGAACCCCTCCCGGGTATGCATTAAAGCCGGGTTGATGTTGCTTCTAGGGACAGTGATTGCAGCTGCATTTGCAGATCCTCTAGTAGATTCTGTCACTAACTTCTCTGATGCTACAAGTATACCTTCTTTTTTCATCTCATTTATCGCAATGCCCTTGGCAACCAACTCTAGTGAGGCCGTGTCTGCAATCATTTTTGCGAGCAGGAAGAAACAACGGACCACTTCTTTAACTTTCTCTGAGGTTAGTTCCTCTGTCTCAACTATTTC
Organism: Cinnamomum chago; assembly: GCA_038049695.1. Taxonomy (NCBI): domain Eukaryota; kingdom Viridiplantae; phylum Streptophyta; class Magnoliopsida; order Laurales; family Lauraceae; genus Cinnamomum; species Cinnamomum chago. Next base: position 61,408,656 of record CP142457.1, read on the forward strand.
TGTAGGATATATATATTTTTGTTGTTGTGGTCAATGAAGTGTAGGATGGCTGCTTGATGAAGCATAGACCTCATGGCCACATGTGTATGGCCCACGTAGATTTAGGAATTTATTTTCATGTCATTAGTTTCTTTAAATATTGTTATTATGATTAGATTTCCTATATTATTTAGTTTCCTAGTTTAATTAGGTTTCTTAAGGGATAAGTTTTCTTTTACTATTTATATGTCATTGTAGAGAATTATTTCTCAGAGATTTGGAATTAAGTAAAATTGAGTTTTCCCTTGGAAAGGTTTTCCTCGTATTAGAAATTTCTGCGGAGATAATTTGAGGTGTCTGTTGACACGTGCTTCTGCATCTATGCAAGCCTATCACTGCTCATACAAGTTCTCATTGGTTGCCATGATATGAATTCATCTTTTATTGCTGCAGATCTATGGTGCGGTAACCATGAACAATATCCTTTGCCTGGCTGTCTTCTTAGCCTTGGTTTATGTGCGTCACCTGACTTGGGATTTCTCAGCTGAAGTGCTGGTCATTCTCATCGTCTGCATTGTAATGGGTCTCTTTACAAGCTTCTCCACCACCTTTCCTCTCTGGACATGTTTTGTAGCATATTCCCTGTATCCATTTTCCCTGGTGCTGGTTTATGTTCTTGACTATGTTCTTGGGTGGTCGTAAACTTTAGAAGTTAAAATGCAGACATAAGGTAACTCCATCCGTACTTTATTGTGGAGTGCCAGTTTTCTTTATGCGTTTTCTGTATCTTTTGGAATGGCAGTTCTGTGTCGGCTGTTCATCTCTGTTAATTATGTTGTTGTTCCCATTTTGATAGTATCCAGTATATCAACATTGTTAGCATTGCCCTGATAGGAGTTTTAGTTGTTATAAACTTATAATAATGTCAATAGCGTAAACGCCTGTGGTTAACCTTAACCCGGACATGTTATTATCAGTATATGCAAGAACTGTGTCAAAAGTTATTTTATTTCACGAAGAGGGCAAGTAATGATTTATTGATTTATCTTTTATGTGCAACCGCCTAAACACCACATGCACCACATGCATATGTTTACAAGCATGTCACTGCAGGGGAGTCATAGTTTGTTCGAAACAACTTCTGGGTTGTTCAATCGCAGATGTGTGGACTTTGATTGGGCCATTGATTGGCCTCAACCTCGACAGATGGATATTCTACTGTTATCCCCCAGTAAGTTACGTCTGCTTAAGAATCCTAAAAGAGAAACTGGTGAGGATGATTTTGTGCTGTGTGGTGAGTGTTGTTTGAGGTCAGCTCCTCCAATCTTTAACTCTGAGCGTCTGGCCAAATCCTACTGTTAACAGCCTTCATGCAATGCGATTTGCCATGTGTCATTCAAGAAAGCTTGATAAATATTGTTTCTATTTTATATTTTTATGTATATTCACACCAAATTTTGACTTGTTTACCAAGTCCAAATCAACTTGGGCCGGAAGCTTTTCAAGAGAATTTGTACTTGTATGTATCCTTTGAGAAGGATGTAAAATGAGGGGAAGGAAAAAAAAGAGGAAAATGGAGGGAATGTTGAAATTGAGGGTGTTTGGGAAGTGGGGAGGGAAAGTGGGGGAGGGGAATTTGGGGGTAAAATTAGTATGGGCCCCTCTAAAATTTTCCCTTCAAAAAATGGGAGAAAAATATGAGGAAAAGAGGGGAATTTTTGGGGAATGACTAAACTGCCCTTTTGTTTTTTATCTATTTTTGTAAAAGTAAGGATAAAATGGTAATTATCTATCTACCTCACAAACAAATAAAATTATATTTTTTTTCACTTTTCTTTCCCTTATTTTTTTACTATCCAAATAAGATGAGGTAAAATTAATTTTCCCTCCCCTCCCTTTAATTGTCCTTCCCCTCCAAATTTCCCCTTCCCTCCCCCCTTCCCAAACATAGTGGTAACGTTGGGTAAGGGATGTATTAGGGCTGTGTTTTGGGGCCCATTTGTTGCTTTTGGGCTTAAAGTTTTGCCGTGGGGTTTGAGCGTTGAGGGAGGGGAGGGCCTTGGGGCCTTGGGTTGTCTGCCAATGTTAACACCGAACAGCCCAATCAGGGGGCACAACCCAATCTATCACGTAATCATGTGACATTAACATTGCAGGATGGCCAATGCATTACTGTCGGTTAAACATGTGGTCTGGATCATGTGCTATATGATTGGCCCGGCCTGGTAATTGTGTAGGTACTTTTATGGGCTTACGCACTGTTTGGCCCACTTCAATCTTGCGGGTTTTTGCCAACTATGTTCTCTCAATCAGCCACTGGGTTAAGTCTTTACACTTTCTTCCAACCCAGAGCTTCCTTGAGTTTACTAATGATCTTCCAAAAGGGGGTCGGCGGGTTCCCATGTTATAAAAAAAATAAAATAAAAAAATAATAATCATGTGGATCATTGGAGCTTTGTACATTTGCGCTGTTGAACTGAATATTTGCTTTTTTCAAGGTGATGGCCCAAAACCCACACCCCTATCGGACGGATTCTCCTCGTTTGGTAGATTCACTAATAAAGTAAATTGAAGTGAAGTGAAGTGAAACCTCTATTTAAGAGGCATAAAAAGATAACAGGGTCATCTTATAAGTATGAAAGTTTAAATTTTTTCCTTACTTGTAAGTAAAAAACAATAAAAATAACATTCTCAAACGTCTAAATGATAAAAATCGATCTACTTTTGATAAATAAATAAAAATTCATTATCAAGCTATTAAAAGGCCAAAGGTCGTCATAGTGTGATTATACCCCCTCCTATATTATTCTGTCGGACATTCACCTTTACTTCACTCTACAACAAAGTTATCAAAGACAATTTTGAAACACCAAATGCATGTGAGAACTATTATTTTCTCGCCCGAGCACATCCTGGTTGTAGTGGGGCCCTTTACTCCATTCACACGCTGGAACGGTCGATTAGACTTGCAAAGAAAGAAGCAAAAATAGACACGGAAAAGTGATAGAAAGGAGACTTGAGAGGGACCCTTTACTTCAATCAGGTCCGTCCGATCATCTCTAAAATCGAAAAGGACACAGCCCTCCCTCTTCTCGCCTCCATTGTCAGTCACTAAACACACCAGAGTCCTATTCCCCAGCAAAATGCCCCCGCTCTGTTCTCCTCTTCAGTGTGCAACGGTAACATTCCCACCACTCTCTCTCTCTCTCTCTCCTCCTACAATAATATAATCTTTTACTCTTCCAAAATCTAGATCTATTCTTCTAATCCAAATGGCATCCTCATCTTTTATCCCTCTTGTTTCTATCTTTTTCTTCTTCCTCATTCTCTCCTTCTTTAACTACACAACTTTTTCACTGCGGGTCGATTTATCTTCTTCTTCTTCTAATTTGGAGAGAGAAGGAGAAGGGAGGCATATGAAGAGGAGAGTGGCTGCAGGGACGTCTGAGGTGTGGTGCGTGGCGAAGAACAACGCAGAGGACACGGCACTGCAATCAGGGCTGGATTGGGTGTGTGGTCTTGGAGGTGCCGATTGTGGCCCCATCCAGCAAAGTGGCGCCTGCTACGAGCCTAACAACATCCAAGCCCTTGCTTCCTACGCTTTCAATGATTACTTCCACAAAAACACCCTTGATCCTCAGGCCTGTGTCTTCGGAAACACTGCTGCCCTCACTACCTTGAATCCCAGTGAGTAATATTTTAACATTTCCCCCCCTCTCTCTCTCTCTCTCTGATTTTGATTTCGATTGTGTAATTTGTGCATTTTGTTTTTATGAACAGGTCACGGGAAATGCGTATTCCCATCAAGGTATTTTCGATTCGTTTTGAGGGTTCTGTTTTCTTGATTGCCAGCATTATTATTGCTTTTGTTAAACCATTAGCTTTGATTCATAGCAGTAGAAGTAGAGAGTAACTTAGAAGTCTGTTGAAAATATCAATGAAATTTCTATAGCCTAACAAACCCCACAAGAACTATTAAAACAAGATCGAGACCAAAATTTTTGTTAAGTAGATAATTTTTAGAATGAGAGAGGTATTGTTAATAGAAACTGGGCCATTAGCGATATGATCTGCTGGGGAGAACTGCCTTTTCCTCTAGATGTTTCTGCTGATTGGGGAGGAGGGTTTCACATCTACACATTGCCCAAGTTGGGGTGGTGTGTTGAATGAAGCATGGGTGAGAGAGTTTGCTGCTCCTGGTCATAGGGGTATTTCAAATTCTGTATTTCTTATTCTTTTGCATTTTTGTGCACCCCCAATTCATGATAAGAACCATTCAAATTTCTCATTATAGTAATAGATCCTAAGGTGTGAAGTCTCATATTATAAATCCTCACATATTTTGAGAAACATGTAAAAAATTCTGATTTTTCTTGTTTTTCTACATTCTTTTGACCCTACAATCCATGATTCGAAATTTTGAACAAATCAACAGTGTCATATAACTAATAATAAAGTTTAAGATGTGAAGTTTCATATATTAGATCCTCTTGGATTTTGAGAAATATGTGAAAAACACAAAAGCAGACTATTCGCAGTTTTCTGCAATACTATATCCCGTAATTTATGATCCAAACAGCTCAACATTCTTACTGAATCAATAACCTGAAAGTGTGAAGTTTCATATATTAGATTCTCATGGACTTTGACATGTTAAACGTATGCAAAACTTAAATATGTAAAATTGAAGTTTGTAAATTTTATTTACCTGTCTCATGAGTAAAAGACAAACTACCCCTTAGGTCCACAAAGGAAGGAGGTTCAAGGTTCAAGCTCTAATCCTGCTTCCTTGGTATATAGCTTAAAACTCCCAAGCCAGCGATTGTTGTGACCAACCAAAATGAAAAAGCCGATCCAGATGGATGGATAAGGCTGGTATGACCACGGTGGTGATTGACATCTTTGTTTTTGGGCTTTGGTGAGATTTTCAATGATTACAATCTCCCATCAGGCTTTTGAACTGTGGGCTCATGAGAGAATCTTCAGCACTCAGCAAATTGGCATTTTACAGATGTAATCTCTTTTCCTACTTCGTGAATCTTCCCTTCACACTATTATTTAACTGTTTGGAATGATTCCTGAGATATATTTCACCCTAGTGTTTGCACAAATGAGTCTCATGAATGAATCAAGCTCATAGTAGAATACATGTTGCCAATCTCAATGTTCTCTTCATCATGAATCATAACCTTGCCCATGGTGGGCTTACTTATGTCTAATTTTTAGAACCTGCAGCTTTGTTGATCTAGATGTTCTCTTCATCACATAATTTGTTGCTGTTGTGTGACTTGTAATGTAGCAGCTTTTTGGCAAGAAATGGTAGCTTCACTGGTTCAGCCACTGGAGTAAACGGAATGGGGCCCTCTGCAGGAGATTTTAGTGGTAGCTACAGTGCATGCAGGTGGGCTCAGTCTTTAGTCGTGGTTATTATGATGTTATCAACTGCATTAATTTTGTAACTGAAAAACAAAAACAGATTACATCCATGATGTGGGTCTATGTGGTGTTTCTTGAGTAATCAATGTCTGAGACCCTGATGCATTTTATAGTAAGATTAGAAGTTCGTGCATGCGTTGTATAAACTGAATATTGATGGTCTTTGTGTAAGAAATTGAAACCCTGCAATTCAAAAGGCTAAAGATTGAATCAAATATTTCAATTTGCTACCTCATTAAAGAACAAAAGGCATACTCGGGGAGTTACCCTGTCTGAAATACCTCTCTGTGGGTGAATCCTATAACTATAGACTTCCATGGTGATGGTAAGTAATTACTTAAACCATCTGATTAAGTGAGAAGGTCTTGAAGCAAAGTTTCATGACAGTTTTTTTACAATTTGGTTTCAGCAATTGTCATGGCAATGTTTTACAATTTGGTTTCAACAATTGCCATTTAGTAGTGACAAAATGGCAATACCATCTCTTTTGCATGTCTGATAGCTATCTTGTTGAGCTTGTTCACATCCTGCATTCCAAATGTGTCAAGGTACTATGTTCTTCTTTTTGCATACCATCATTTGTTTATTTTATTTTTAATGGTTGCATACCATCATTTGTTGGAGCAAATGCTCTTATTTTGCTGTAATCAATCTGTACAAATGCTGCTATGGTTAAACTGCTTCTAAGGTGTAGGGTTGGAGTAAAAATTCCATCATGGTGCAGTTATGTCAACTGTACTGATAAGTTTGGCATGTGCTCATCGGTAGATAAGCAATTTACTTCAATGCATCTTCACCACGTCCTGGTGAATCGTTAAGGTATTTGTACACCCATAATGCTAAGGTTGCGATCATTTTATCTTATGCTCATTTCCAAGCTAACTGCCATTCGTCTGGTCCATGAATCTTTTCCTGCCTGGATATTAGTAACTTTAGTAGTCTCCTGGGAACTAACAATTGCTTCCTTGTAGCATTAGATTGATCCATATAGACCACTTTTCAATTGCTGTTACAGATCTTATGCACATTTGGTTTTGATGGATGATGCAGTTAGAGGGCTCAAGAGCATTAGTTTCTTAATAATAGTCATGTTTCCAAAATAATAGGAAAAACTGAAAATCTTGTGATAAGAAAAATGCAAGAAAAATGCATCATTAATAGACTGAAATGTTAAAACAGTGCAAATTGTGTAAAAAATATTTTTAATAGTAAATTACATCTTTCTCTGGTTTGCTGTGTTTTTAGTTATCTAAATTTTTTTATTTATTTTGCTACATTTTCCTGACAATAATACCAACGAAACCCCAAGTTTGAGAATGTATCTTAATATATTCATTTCAAGAATGATATTTGTCACACTACTTAAGAGTACATTGTATACAGAGGTCTTCAGGCATATTGTTTTGAATTTTGATGCGGGCTCCCACCCATTTTCCAGTTTATCTAGACTATCAATGAATAGAGCAATTGATTTTTTTTTTAATTAATGTCTTTAGTCCTTTTTTCTATGATTAATGTGTTTAAACTTCATCATCTGTAGCAGATAGCCGTCTTTTCAAATTGCTGATATCATTAGATATCAATGGACCACACTCAACCGAAAACCAGGCCTTGCACTAGGTAGAATTGTGGGCATCTCTCCTTTCTCATATGATATAGTCGCCTGCTAAATGCATTCACTAGTTTTCACTTACAGTATGCCCCACTGTCAGGGCTTTGCCCTTGGATATGGCTAACAAGTCACAACATTCAACACATGGATTGATGCCTGGGTTTTAGACACTGGACCACGTTATAGCCGAAATTTCACTTGCAGGAGACCAAAAATCCCGCACAGCTGCAGTGCTGGACTCTCATTGGAAAAATTGAAAACACCATTCATTTTTTGTTCACTTCTTTCCTGTGCAAATGCAACCAAGGCTCCCACATTAAGGATTCACTTCCATTCGCCATTGCAAAATTAAAATCGATCCATCCCCTGATGTTTACTAAAACTCAAGAAAGATTTAAATCCCATTATATGAATGTTTTCATCTATTATCTCCAAAGATTCACCTAAACATAACTTAAAACTGCCTATATTGTATTATATGAGGTGCTATTGTGACTCGAAAAATGAAGAAAAGAAGGATATGTTAAGAATAATAAGAACCAAGAAATAAGGATTGGCCAAAGCCCATCTTGGGTATCATTTTCCCTCAAAAAATGAAGAAAAGAAGGATATAACATATAAGGATTGGTAAGGCCCATATTGGATGCCATTGCCACCATGAAAAATGACGATGAAGCTAAAGCTTATATTTGAGTTGGAATTTGTAGATAAGGAAAAGGGTTAGGTCGATGAAAGACCCTGCACAAAATGAATGAGCAGGAGAGGATGTTTATCGTCTGGAGAAGAGTTAGTGTTGAAGGTTGTTAATTTATTTTGCAATGATTTTATGATAAGTTGGTAAGACCCCATTTGGAAGACATCTCAAAAACTTGAGAGACCTATTTAATATTATTAATCTATTAAATCCTCCTTTTGAAAACTTAGGAACTGTTTTGTAATATTCCTTGGCACTCTAGCTCAAGGTCATGACAGTTCTAGAATACATTTCATATTCTAAAAATGTATTTGTAGTAATTTTCTTTTATTTTTTTATTCCCGATGACAGTATCACTAGAGTTGTAAATGAGTAGGTTCCGGTCCAGGTCCATGGTGGACCCGGAATCGGAACCGTTAAGGAAAAGGTGGAACCGGATTAGGACCGGACACGTTTCGGAAGCAGTTTCTTGGCTTCGGAACCAGAACCATATATGGAACGGGTTTAGAACAGGGTCCGGGTCTACGTAGAGAATGATTTTTAAAAAAATATGATTTTTAAGCGAAAATTTTAAAAATTGTCCGATTCAAGGTGGAACCAGACCTGGACTCATTTACTTATCGAGGCCTAAATAAGGATCCAAACCAGATTTTTAACGGGTAGAAACATCCCGGTAATCAGATAATCGGGGACCCATTTATATCCCTAGGTTTCACCGTGGTATTTAACCCATTGTTGTTCCTATTAAAGAACGGGTATTTTAAGACTCAACCGATTTCATTCTTCAACAATTTCCGGCTAGTCTAGCTTGTTGCTTGCATTCCCCTGGAGGGTTTAGGTTTGGTGAGGCTTTAATCCCACGATGTTCGTGAGCGACCTATCATGGCTTGCAGTCATGTCACCGTAGGCAACCTACCCCTATTCATGACAAGGGCTGCCCATGATGACAAGACGGGCCATGATTGATCCACCTATAGTCATCGTAGATAAAATCCTTTGGAGGATCCTGATTCTTCCATCAACCCCTTGCATTGGACATGCAGCAAGCCCTATCATCAGCCATTTAAGGCATTGAGTCAAAGCCAGAGTTTGAGGGGTGACTACTAGAGTCTAGAACCACAATGCCCAAATGATCTAAACCATCCAATCAGCGGTAAAAACGGGGGACAGCCGAGAACTTCTATAAAAATGAATATATTTATTAATCTGAAGGTTCATAAATGGTTAATGAATCCTTAAATTCAAATCCATCTCAACATCTCCATTTATTTCCAATGAGATGTGATACAGTTATTATTGTTATTTATTTAAATCAACATTTCTCAGAGTGTAAGGTCCCGTAGCTCAGTTGGTTAGAGCGTTGGTCTTATGAGCCGAAGGTCGCGGGTTCGAGCCCCGCCGGGACCACTTTTGGCTTTAATGCATGTTTTCTATATATTTTTAAATTATTTATCAATTAAAAGGAAACCAATTGGAGCCAAGGTTGGAAAACTCGGACTTAACTCGGCCAACGCCAAAAAAAGAAAAAAGAGTTGGGTAGAGTTAACTCGGAGAGACATTTTTCTTTTAAAATAATTTCAAAAATATTAAAAAAAAATCCATTGCTTATCAAACATAAATATATATTTATTTATATGCATTTGTCTTAATCAATTCAAATTAATAAATTTATGCATGCAAGAAAGTGCTCTCTCTAATAAGGAAAAATATTACATATTACATCATTTATTAGTTTAAATATTGAACATAAAATAACAAATATAAGTTTCAAATTACATTCTAGTCATTATTTCTTAATTTTGTCTTCAAACCTCATGCATAATACTTAAAAACAACTATTAATTGCTCGAAGTTAGATCTACTTATCAAATGATTCAAAATACAATTAACTTATTAAAATGAAATGATTTGGTCGAATCTCCCCTATATTTGACTCGGTCCGTTTTCAAAATGAATTGGCTCGGAAGTATCAAGAGTCAATTAAGAGAATTTTTCAACCATGATTGCCTATGTTACAGTCAATCTGAATTGCGCTTGGGGAGGAAATCTGGATAGGGTCTGAGTTCTCGATTAGTGTTCCCAACACCAAATGAGGTCAGGCTTTTGTAAGCCCATATACCCGACTCGACCGACCTTAGAAGCAGTCTTAGTGAATTGTGAAGTCCAAAGTTGGTACACTTAGGTTGTTCATGGCCCGGGATGGGCTAAGCTGACATAGTTCGATTTTAGAAACACAGTCCTGTATCCGGCCTAAGCATTGTAAGTTCCTAGTCGGAGCTTGGCCTTTATTAATTATGTCAGGCTTGATCCCTCCCATTTAACCATTTAATCAATTAGGCAGGGAAGGAAGACCATGGTGAAAAGGCCATTGGACCTCCTGGGGCCATTGTTGACGTTCAAAGATGATTTCCATACTGAGTTAGAGAAGGTGGTCAAACCGGTTTGAACATAACCATCAACTTCTCTGATACACACTTTTGATCCGGTTTTGGAAACGTCCATATATACTGATATATACATACTACAGGTGCAACTCAGGTAGGTATACTGGCTTACTCAAGCTTGATCTGATTGCATGTCGTATGAGGCGGTCCAGCTCATGGTGTCCACTTAAATGATCGAATGTCTAACAATGGGAGGGGAAGGCTGAGATGAAAAGATCTCCCAACCACTCTAGATTATTCTAGTTCTTAATTTAATAAGCCTTAAGGTTTAATTGCATCTTAACTTGTGGAGTGAAACCCAATTATAAGTGCTAATACAAGGAGAAAATGATTATTTTAAGTAGTTTGGATTTATTACGGCGAGCTCTAGTAGTTTAATATTTTAACCTCGTTTAAAAGTTTTGAGAAATCACGTTTTGAAAGTGTTAGGGTATTTTCAAATTAGGATTTTCTTTGGATTTATTGAGAAACCTAAACAAATTAATATTTAAATAATTAATAATAAGTGAATAACTATAAAATATTATGGGTCAACCATCAAATTTTTTTTTTTTTTTAAGGTAAAGGTATTGAGACTTGAGAGCCTGTATCTGTATGTATGGTTTGGAATTTTGGATAAAGCAAAGTCGAGGCTAACATAAAAATCAAATGCAAACGTCACCGTACTATCACTTTTTCTTGTACGAAATAAAGTTTGAAAGCATCATTCTATTAACAAAAAGTCTACTTGGACAAACTTTTTGGCCAGAATTTTGGCCAACCCCCATGGTTTGCATTGAATATCACTATGATATTCAATGCAAACCATGGGGTTTGGCCAAAATTCTGGCCAAAAAGTTTGTCCATGTAGCATTACTCTTCTATTAAACATTACACATTCATTCCTTTGGTGGTTGCTTGGATTGAATGGTCACATCTCTCACTAATTTAACTTTTCATCTGACTAGTTAGTAGTTTCCACACCCACCATCCAGTGAAATCTTCCCAATCAAATATCTGAGCAATCATACCATTAGTTTTTTCTTTCTTTCTGTTTTTAATCACCTATAGGGGATGGGGCCCACCCTATGGTGAGGGAAAGTGGAATGCCCAAGGTTCCATTTGTGAGCAGCCTAGTGCGACCTATTGCCTCCTACCTTGGAATGGTCAGGAGTGAGAAATCAATTGGTCTCTTGAAAGCATTTAAAGTTTTAGAAACGAACCATGTCCTAAGTTATTTTGGCTGTCAGAGTTCTTACAATTTGAGCTCTATGAATGCTAGATTGTACTTAAGACTTTTTTAGAATTATTTGAAAAGGTTCAAAATTCATGGTTTTATGATCTTGGTGCAAGAATTTTTAGGGTCCACAAATCATTAGGGTTGTAAACAGGTATCCGATTCTTCGATTATGTGGAAGTTTTGACCCGCAAAAAACTAGGTCTGGAACCTATTTTAGATTCCGATTCTTAAACGGGTTCGGGTCCGAAAACTAATTTAGATTCCGATTGATAAACAAGTCTGGTTTCGGGTCCATATAGGTTCTAAACTATGGACCCGGGACCCAGCATATGAGTCTTTGATATTGTAATTTATATTTTAAAATCAATTCTTTTTTTTAGCATTCTTATGAGTAATACTGGATGTTGTAGACTTGATGCACTTTTATAAGTTGAATGATATATTTATTTTAAGAAAAAATGAATAATAATGAGAAAATAGAATCGATTTTGGAACTAGATCCGAGTCCTCTAAGTGGGCCTGGTTCCGGAGCCGAATCCAAGTTTTCTTATCGAAACTGGATCCTGAACCAACAAAAAAGATTCCAATTCAAAACTGGATCCGGAATCAGAATCGTTATTTAAAAAAGAGTCCAGGTCAGGTCTACTATAGTTCTGATTCGAAACTGGTCTATTCGCATCCCTACTAACCACACGGGACAAAGCGTATCTCACCTTATAGCTTAGGGTTTGATCTCTCAGTTGTCTTTTGGCAGCGATTTTTTTTTCTTGTTTGGGCTTCCTTTCTTTATCATTGTTGGGCTTCTAATGGTATTAGGGTATACCAAAAGAGATGGGGGAAATAGAGCTAGTACATCCACAGTAAGCTCCCACCAAAAAAAAAAAAAAAAAACATCCACAGTAAGACAACCTCCCACTGGCGGCCTCTCTAAAGCCACTTTTTCATATAAGAAGGTCCATATCAGATCATATCCAAAAGAGAAACTCTTCTTGGACATACCGGGACCAATTCGTGGCCCGGTCCCCCAGTACAACCCTTGGATCCCAGTCTGGGATTCAAGGTTTGGGATTCAAGGGTTGTACTGGGGGACCGGGCCACGAATCAGTCCCCATTATGTCTATGTAGCAAAACTCTATCCAAAATCCAAATCCAAATCCAATATTTGGCGTTTTTCTTGTTAAATGTAGACCATTGCTTTTCCCAACCATATTTCAAGCCTGTTATCAAGGGTCAAAATTCTTTCTTTAAAATAATCTATTTTTTATGAAGCACGTTAGGTCAACGGTCTGGATCAGATAATCATGGGTCTCACTCATCCATAGTTAATGCTGGAGAACACTAATTATTAAATTAGATGTGTTTATCTTCTTTTCTTAATCTGAGAAGGATTAAAGAAAGGAGATCCATCATAATCAACGGGCCCTAGTTGGTATGCTGTCGCTGTAATCGTTGTTGGGGTCTGAAATCAGCAACCAACCCTCCAGCTGCACATGAGTTGGGTATGATTGAGAATGATACAGAAAGAGATTCCACACCTTTGTATTGAGTTTGGATCCCAGAAGCTTCCTTTGAGTGGGATGTATTGAACTCAGCATTGGGGTTCACCTATTGATGATTCAGACCGCTTAAATTGAATACGATCACCACCTATGATATATTCTCAAATTTTACTACAAAAATAGTAAGATCACACGGTAAGATTGAGCACATAGTTAGCGTGATTAGAAAAAGCTTACGTATTATTATCCATAAATCATAGTCATGTCTTCAATTTTATGGTGGCACAATTGAAAGTTTATTGTATAAAGAGATAAAATTCATGTCGAACGGTTTGGATTATAAGTTGGTGGGCTCTTTTACTGAAGTTCCACCCATCCTACTCACGTGAAGCGTGTGGGAGACACTCACGTGATCTGAAATCGTTTTCATTTTTCAAAGTTTTTCAAGTGTTGAGAGAGGGAGAGAAATGCAGTAGCTGCTGGGCCATGACAGCCTTCTACCCACCTTTCTTTTCTTTCATTCTCCCTCCCTCTTTCCCTTTCTCTCTCTCTCTCTCTCCTAAGCTTGCCTTTTACCATCCTTCTTCCCAACCCTACACTATCCCCACATTCCTAAAAGCCAAAACACCCACCTCTCTTCCGCACTCAGCCTCCTTTGAGGGATGCCTTCTCTCAATCTCTTTTCAGGTATGGTATATCTTTGTCTCTCTCTAGTTTCTCTGCCAAAAAAAAAGAGAAAAAAAGAAAATAGCATTCAGGGTCTTGTTTTTCTCTGTTCTCATGCTATTATTATTCATGGTCTGTACTTGTTATGAAAAGAGACATTTGTTTGGGGAAATAAGGAAGTGGAATTTGAGGATCATGGTGTTTTGAATATGCTTTTGTTAAAGTTATCTTACTTCAATATCTTGATAGATATGGGTCTTGTTTATCTGATATGATGATTTACTTTGCAGTGGGTATGTGTATATATTTTTGCATCATGGAGATCAGTAATGGGCATCATATGTGATTAAGAGTTTCTATTGGTTTTGGGTGGATTATCATTTTCTCTTGTCTGCTGTAGAGATTTAGCTTCTTTAGACTGGCTTTATGCCTTTCTTCATTTTGTAGTGGAGATAATGATTTCCTGGTTTCTGAGATTATTGGGAACTCTTATCAAGTGTAGCATAGCCAATTATCAGGCAATAAGTTTATAGGCTCCTAAAACAAAGATTATATTTTTTTTTAATGAGAAACTACAAGGACCCAATCAGTAGTTGTATGCACAAAATCTCATTGCAGCATCTTTCCTGTTCTGAAGAATTTCCTTCAAATAGCATTTTCTAAGCCTGATGGATGTTCATTCGAGTATCTATGGATCTGGTGTTATTGGTGGTCTTTTTTGACCTTTTTTCTTTGATAGTTAACATTGCTTGAACCTGCAATCTATGGGCACCTTTCTGCTTTTCTTTGGCCATTCAATATGTGGTTCTGGTTTAGTGGAAGTTGGAACATCCAAGTCATGGCATTTTAACTGTAGTAGATTTGTTGGAATTTAGAAGTTTGATTGACAAAAGGATACAGTGAGTTCTGTTTTGAAGTTCTTTTTTTTTTATAATCTTATATTTATTTGGAAATATGTCATCTGCTTTACCCACAAATTATAGCTGTGAATGAAAAATCTGTAGCATAATTAGGGGATCGAAAAATTGAGAGATGATATTTTTGGGGGAAACAAGTCTGAAACCCATGTTAAAAGGCATGGAGTTAAAGGTGTATCTGACTGGGGTGTGACTGTTGAAAATGAGTCTGGATCTATCAAGCCACAGTTGGATGCTAGAAGCATTGCCCCCTTACAACTGAAAACCAGAGAGAGCTGTATGTACTGATGGGTTAAACGTCTTAAATCCCTCAAAAAAACTTAAAACTTGCTGTTGTCAGCATTGGAAGTATAGAAGATATTCATGTGGAAACAGTTGAAGAGGATTTTTGCAGCAGATGTTCTACTATGGGGCATAAATATCTACGATATTCATCAGGTAGGGGCAACCATGGACATACTCTGTTCCAGAGAGGTGAGGCACCTATCAGGTGGGCCTGACATGCAAGAGAAAAAGGTGGTTAGAGAAGTTATAAAAGGTGATCAATTATCAATTGGCTAATTTATATGTGTGGCTCTCCAGATGTCTGGACTGGTTTTAGCTCCAGACCATGGCATGTTCTACACGCACTCCACCTGATGAATGAGCTCGTCTCATGAGTGTTGCACGTCTCACACCCTAAACCACTAAGGCATCCATCCAGTTTACTCACCAACAGACTCTGTTTAACTTCATCAAATGATATGATTGGGCTCTTTGTATTTATTGGTTTTGCAAGTGGATAAGTCTCTTCTTCTTCTTCTTCTTCTTTTTTAAATCATGTATTGTTATTCCCTGCTTTAAAAGGTTATCATTGGAATGATTTTTTTTTTTTTTTGTTAGGTTTCCATTAATTGACATTTGGTTGAAACACGTTCCCCTTAAAGAGAATGGGTTCTGGAGACTGGTTTAAGACAATAATTAGCCTGAAGAAACCGAAGGAAGACAAATCAAAACAAGAGAAGGTAAGCAGCTCTTAAAAAGATTTTCTTTTGCATGGTGGAGTTTCTTCTTCTTTTCTTTTTTTTTATTTTCAAATAATATTAGCCCACCATATTGGGGAAATACAATGCATCTAACTGTCATTATAATTTATCTTTAAAAAAAGCATTTTTTTTTTTTGTGTGTGTGTGTGGCTTATTGGAGTGACTAAAGATAGCTACAATAGGTTTTGTGTGGTCTTGCATTAAACAAGATTGATCTACACCATATTTTGTGGGGTTTTCTCCTACCATTGAATTTGATCTATTGGATGATTCTTCATCTCAGCTTTGACCTAGGTTTCCGCTATTTGCTTGCTTGTTCTAAGATTCAACATTTATTTGATACAACACCCAAATGTGAACTATTGACTATGATCTTGAGCTTGAAGATGGGGAAATAATTTCAGGCTGTTTAGACTTGTATCTATGGCGATTTTAATACCAGCTGCTGAATTTTTATCAGGATGCACAAATTCTTCATTGAACATATTCTGGCTAGGTTAGACTTGGTTAAGATTGGGCAAGGTTGATCAAGGCTTGGTCAAGACTCAAGACCCTTCCTAATTTGCATCAAGCAGAAGGGGAAAAAAAGGAATAAAAATGGTTTTCGGGGTGTGGAAAGTCTAAAAGGAAAAAGGGAACCATCCATGAGCTTATTTTTCTAATCTTGTTCTGAAAGCTTGTGTTAAAGCAAGCTATAAGAGAATTTATTGAATCTATGGTGCATGTGAAAGAAGTGGTTAGTCTTTAATTACAGTTGACTGACTTATGATGGTATTAATTGTAAAAGCTTCATGTTCGATTGTTCGTTCCATATTTAACACGTCTTTTAAATTTTAATTGTTATTTTTTTAACTCTCTGCACTTGCACTTCATTTAAACAGCGACCCTCACCTTCACCCAGTGATAAGTCAAATGGGTTCAAATGGAAGCATCGCTCTCGTAAAGCATCAAATAAGTTACACAACCGTGCTGCAGTTCTCGGTGTACCTGTTGAGGTTGTAGCAGCCACTCGGATTCAAACTGCATTTCGAGCCTTTATGGTATGTACATCTTTTCTAAATAAATAAATAAAAAACACTTTTATAGATATTAGATACTCTATTTAAACAGTCAAGGGTCTCTCGCGTTACTGGAACTTCCTTTTGATTATCGTTGTTCTTTATAATGTTGGTTTTACAATGATGTTTTGCTATACTTTCTTCGGCTAATGATTGTTATATATGGAACACAGAGAATGGAAACTTCACACCTCTCAAAATCAAACCATACCAAAAGAAAAGATTGTGAGAAGGAAACTTATACAAGGACTAAACTTTTTATCTTAGGCTTAATGCATTAATTTTCTTTTCATCCATGATCAACCCAACCCCCTCGAGGGCCATCCCTGGTGAATTGACTCCCTCTGTTCTGTTAGGTGATTCAAGAAAAATATAATTGCTTGAGCAATGGAAAGACCACAGTGCCTTGGAGGTTCTTCTAGATACTGAATAAGATTAGAGCTTTAACAAAAGCCACAAAAATACAAATTTCGCTATGTTCCAGTAAAAGTTAATGGTCAAGCAGACTAGTTAGCTAAGTTAGGTGTTGAGAGGGATATTTATTGGTTCTAAATGGTTTAGTTGCTTAGCCTTTTGATTCCATCAGGCCTCTCCATACATTCTTTCTTTTTTTCATTAATACATTTCAATTCAATTATCTCTCAAAAAAATTGTGAAGTTTTGAAGCTTATAAATCAAGAGCGGGGTGTTATAGAGCCTACCTTATCCCACACCAAGGTGTTTCCCATCAACCTCACCCATGATTGGCATGCATCCAGGTGGACTCCATATGGGGAATTTATGGATTTTTTTTCTTCTAGAAAACTATAACACATTAGTCCCAAATACCAACACACGCATATGTATATGTATGATTGTGGTTGTTTTATACAATCTGTGGGGCAAATTCTTTGATCAAAGGCTTTCACACTGTGAGAACAAATGTGAGCTTCACTTGTCCATTACTGGGCTGAGGATGATAGCAGCATGTGTTTGGACTGACCATCAGAAAACACCATATTGAAGTATTTCATGATATTGTGCAAATACTTACATCGAGATAATCTAATGGTAATATTTTCTTGAATGATAGGCAAGGAAATCTTTACGTTGTTTGAAAGGGGTAGCAAGATTGCAGGTTCTTACTCAAGGTCATTCTGTTAACAAGCAAGCAACTATCACTTTGACCTATCTCAAATCATGGAGCAAAATACAAGCCCAAATCAGAGCTCGCCGTCTTTGCATGGTAACAGAAGACCGCATTAGGCAAAAGAAACAAGAAAATCAGCAAAAACTCGAGGCTAAGCTTCATGAGCTTGAGGTAAGAGTGACTACATACTATTATTCAACAACTTGTGATGCCTAAGTTCTTAGTGATTGTTGGTTTTGTTTCTTCTCATGGGTCGTACCTAAGTTCTTAGTGATTGTTGGTTTTGTTTATTCTCATGGGTCGTATCATCCTCGTTCCAAAGCTTGGCCAATGGCTTCATAAACAACATTATGATTGCAAACTTTTGTTAGCTCTATTTCCTTCATATTATCTAACTCAGGCCCTACTAATTGAAAAAAAAAATGATTCGATGGGTAACACATTATGATAATGAACTTATTGTTAACCATCGTCATAATAATATAATTGAGGTCAGCTTTGTCAGTCCTACTTTCCATTCAAACCCTATTTAAAGATTTACTTCAACTCCGCAATCCATAATATCTTTCATTTCTAGTTCATTCTGGGTCTTTATTGATAACTGTTCCATATAGTGTACAAAGTTGTTTTTTATCTAAGTTGCATTCCTTGATTTTTCTTCCTTCTATTAAAGCTACTTTTAAGTTACCTCTTATGCTTTCATTATTAATTCTATCCTTTCTTGTAACTTCACACATCCGTCCTATCATCCACATCTCAGCCAAATGTACTTTCACTCCCCTTTTCTTATAACCCTATTTCCATCTTATTATCTCGGGCCATATGGATTGGGGAAATGAATGGATGGGTTGACACAGAAAGGTTTTATTTTCTGATCACAAGCACTACTATCTATTGGAAGCATTTACACCCCATACAGCTGAAGCTAATAGAAGAACTATGTAGTGATTGTTAAAAATTATGGCACTCCAAGTACGGACAACCTCATAAAAGGAACTTGAATATTTTGGTGCAATGATTTTCGGCTTCTAAACATTTTCCATCTAGATTTTGATTTACTTTCTCCTTAGGGTACCGAATGTTTTTGGTGGGCGACTGCACCTGATTTTCATGGGTCTTGTAATCTTCTTAAAGCATTTCATGTTGATTTCATGACAGACAAAAGAGCAAAGCAAAGCTCTAATCATTCCACCTACTTGCTCCTTTCGTGATCTTCTTTGCTCTGCCTAGCTTGAACAGTCTATGGCACATGCATTTGATTATCTTGGCTGTCATTTCACTTTACTTTTTTGTAGGTTTTTTCCTACTTTTCTACTGGTAATAACATTTTGTCACCCCCAACAGGTGGAATGGTGTGGTGGCTCTGAGACAATGGAGGAAATTCTTGCTAGGATACATCAGAGAGAAGAAGCAGCGGTTAAGCGTGAACGGGCCATGGCATATGCCTTTTCTCATCAGGTATGTAATGCAGTAATCGCTTAATCATTAAAAGTTGATTGTGATGTGCCCCAAGCATGGTTCCAAGTATTGGTACCCAGCCCTGTATTGGCTGGGATTTTTTTTTTTTTTTTTCCATATTGCCAACAAATACCGGCTGCATTGGCTTTATCAGTGGGATTACATTTTCATCTAAATCGCAAAATTATAGCTCATATGGCCAATACCGGTATCAGCAACCCCAACTTGTTATAAACGGTGTGAATTGGTTATCATGCCGATTTTCGGTTTCAGTTTGTTCAAAAGCCACTATGCATTGGCCAATACTTAAAACCAGCACGAGTCATCAGTGTGACAGAGCAGATGTTATCCATTCCATCATGAATTTGGTTCCGCAATAAACTGAAAGTATATATAAGCTGCTCATTACTGCAGCTACTAGGTTGCTTGATCCAGTCATGTCACCCACTACCCCCTACCCCAAAAAGAAAAAAATAAAAATAAAAATCACATTATGGGGGACTCTGTTTTTCTGCCTTCAAAGGCCCACATATTCTTCTACAGAAACTGCCAATATTGATTTGGGGAAGAATGGAACATCTAGCCATATGTGCAGCAAAAATATTCAGAGACCAATAGTGATTTCAGATGACAGTAGTGTTGGGGAAGAGGATGATATGATTCTTATAGTTAAAAAAAGAAGAAGATATGAATGTTGTAATTTTGCAGTGGAGGGCCAACTCTAATCAGAATCTGGGGCAAGCTTCTTATGACTTTGGAAATGGCAATTGGGGTTGGAGCTGGAAGGAACGTTGGATTGCTGCACGACCATGGGAGAACAGGGTTCCCTCTCAGGCCATCAGCCCAATTAAAAGTCAGAGTCGTCAAGTAAACAAGGTTGGCAAAAGCCCTGTTAAGCCTGTTTCTTCTAATGGGAGAGCTAATAAATCAGCTGATTCAGAGAAGGCAAAGAAATCAGCTGCTGATAAAGCAGTCACTCAAGAGACAAAGACTAAGGTTGCAAGTCTGTCTTCTTCAAAACCTGCAGAAGTTAACAAGCAGCAACCACTGGTTTCTTCATGAGCAAGTGGAATTGCTTGCTAGGTGACACCACCTGCGGGCTGGCAGTGGGACACATATCACTGTTTTTCTGCCAAGTTTATGTAAGATCTCATTGAAGAGGGTCTCTTTCCAACTTGTGCAGTCGTTATGCTTGCAAGGAAAGTGTTGTTTTATCATCTGCTGTTCATGTAGAGAGGGTGATTTTGGAGCATTGATTTTATGGGTTTTTGCCATGCAGTGTGCAGAATAAAAGGGGGCTTGTTAGCCTGGTCTGATTTCTCTAATTTATAATTATATTGTAAATTTTACAAATGATGTGCAAGGCTTCGTGTCGAATATATTTGGAGAATCTCTCTCTTACAAAGCCTTGATTTTTTCACTCCTGTTGCTGATTGTAAGCTGGGCAGGTGTAATTTTTGGGCCGTGCCACCCATATGCTTTGATAGGAAGTTACTTTATTTGGATTTATGTGTTGGGACTGATTGGTCCAATCAAATTCAATACTGTATGCATGATCATGCCTCCCCACTCAGAAAAAAGGTAATAATGCCCGTGATGGTTAAGCTTAAGGTTGTATTCTACTTTTCCTGCATCCAAATCTCATCAATGTAAGAAGTGTGCTTGGATATCAGCAGCAAACTCCTCAGTTGGTTGCAGGTACGATTGTTTCACAAAAGCACTAATAAAAGGTGGAGTAAAGGTTAGCATTTTACGTAATCTTTTTCACTTCACCATCTTGGATGAAAAAAAAAAAAGAGTAGAGAAGTAAATTTATGATGTAACATCATTAAACCGGTACTCCTACACATGCCTCTTTTTTAATTACTAAAAATTATGATAAATTGTGTAATAAATTTTACGATAAAAAATGCTTTTAATCTCAACTCTTTCTTGAGAAAGAATGGTTGCTCACTTGGTTGGCAACTCACGTCTTTGCCTAGATGACTCGTTATCAATCCTAGCCTACCTCACTTGCATGTATGAGTTCCCCGCAACTGTAGGTTCTTTGTCCTCACATGTGTGAGTAGCCACAGGATTTAAAAGAAAAACAAAATACTCTATCAATTATACTTTTACCGCATACCATTCAAACAAGTTTGATTTTTTTTTTCTTCTTAAGACATTCAATCAAGGATTTTAACACATCTCTGTTAACAACCACTTATTCTAAAAACTCAAGCCACTACCAGCCCGGAGATTTGAACACCCCATGTCTTGCGTACTCCGATACCCTATAAAAGCTTAAGCTGAGAAGAGCATCAACCTCTGCTTTTTTTTACATTAAAATACCTTTATTTTTTAAGATCCAGAACTACAATGAAATGGCATGTAGATTTGCTTTATCAAAGGAAGCCAGGCGTGACTCCATTGGGGTTCCATTTTCCTTCATAGAAAAGCGTTCTAGGTGCTGAATTCCTCCTCCATGTCTTTTCTGAAAGCCGGCATGGCTGCTTCAGGCAAAGACACCAGCACCTTGAAACCGTCCTTCTTCCCCTCGTTTGCAGAAGAATAGGGCAAGAAGAAGCAAGGTTCAATGCTCCCAAGCAAGTTCCAGGAAAGGGGGAGAACAGTGACAGGACCTCCCCATCCAAAATCCACCCCTGAATGGCCCAAGTGTCTCCAATCTGTGAAGCCACTCACTCCTTTTCCTGCAGTGATCCCCTCTGCGTAGTGAAGCTCCTGGAAGTCGATGAAAGAACGCACGTACTCATCTGTGATGTTTCGTTTGCTCTTCTTGATCATCTCGGCTGTCTCCCAAACTGGTCGATCTACCAACTCTCTTGCACTCATCTGCACATAAATAGGGACGCAGCCATTGCCCCAGTAGCCAAGTGGTAGTGGTGGCTTCACCTGCCTCCTTATGTTTGTGGAATAGACAAACTTCACCTTCTCCTCACCAGGAACATCTGAGGCCTTAACCCTGCATTTGATTTCATTGGACTAAATGAGGAGGTCAAAAAAAAAATCATGAAAACCCACTCAACTGTATAAACTGAAATACTAAAATCAGATGGTCTGCTTATATACTAGACCAAAGACAAACAAATGCCCATAAATCTAACCTGACAACAAATACTCTTTTCATGTTGATGTGTAAGCTTCAATGTAGACCAGGTCTTTTTCTTATTCTCACACAAAAAAACACATTATAAAGAGGTTTTGGCCTACAAGTCCTCCTTAAACCCGGATTTCCCAATTTTATAACTGAAGCTAGACAACGTCGCCTGAGTTACTGGTTAACACTTTTGGCCTCAAATCGCATGACCCATGATATCTAAGGAACCATGTATGTTGTACTAACTCATAAATCTCATGATATTTTTTGTTGTGAATTAGGGCCTACGAGAAGAGACCAAATACGCATAAAAGAACAAAGATATTTACGTTATTTGGCTTTTAGCTTACGTCTACGGGGAAGACTCGGAGAATTCACTATCTAATAAAAGAGGTGTACATCATAGAGACTAACAGATTTATTACTTCTATTGAGCCCTCCATGATAACATCATTTGATGTAGCATCTTAGTAAAAAAAAATTCTGAATGATAGAATTTAAAATAAGGCGGTTAGATGTGTATTTACGTTTTCCTAAGGGCATGTTTGTGTAGCCCATTTCCGCGGAAAAGGTTGTAGTTTTCCGCAGAAAACTTCTTTTTCATGTGTTTGGTGCGGCAGTTTTCCGCGGAAATGCTTTTTCGCCACGTCAGCTTTTTCCTTCCTAGCCATGGAAATAGACTTTCCTATGGGGGGTATAGGAAGTCCATTTCCACGGAAAACCGACCTCCCAATTTCCTCTCTCTCACCCTCACTCCACCCAACCACCCTTTTTCTTCATCTTCCCCTCCCAACCCCTTCCACCCCATACACATACCAACTCACCCATCCAATAGTTTTCACTAAAAAATGATTTTCACTAAAGAAGTCCATAGCTGCACCAAACAACATTAGCACTAATTCATCGAGGAAAACCTTTTTGCACCAAACATAAAATTTTGACTTCCGCGGAAAAACTTTTCCAAAGAATTTGAAACCCATGGATTTTACTGACGTGGCAATTTCCAATTTCCACGGAAATTACATATACACAAACGTGCCCTAAATGTCTTTTTTTTTTAAAAACGAATTCACTCGCTAGTTGCACAAAGTGTATCACACTTGAACTATCATGGAAAGACATTATCTGAATTTCAATCATAAAATTAGAAAAATTGAATTGGATTTAAGAAGTACTAATATATCCAAAAAAAATTTTTTTACAAATGATCTGAACCTGATATTTAGCAGTCAGGTGGTTGGTGCCTGGTAATAGAGGTTGTTGGAGGCAATCCAACCTCCTTTCAAAGACACAAAGCGTACCTTGCTCGCCATATGAAGGCACCCAAAGCTTCAAAGGCAGTAAAAGACAGACCCGATTCCTCGCACAATCGCCCCTTGAAACGGTCCAAGCAATCATCCCTTACATGAAAGCACTCCCTCAAAATCCTATAATCCACTTTACCATACGCACAGAATCCCTTATCCAACCCAAGACAATCATCCAACAAACCCATCTCCACTCGAGGTAGGTCCCTCGGCCCCAGCAGAGCCGCACGGTCCCACACCGGCTCCACAGACGCCTCTTTCGCCCCGCGCGCAAACTCCGCCACGGAGTTCATGAACTGCGTAGATCCAAGCCCATCGCACATGGAATGGTGGATGCAGAGCCCCAGGCTAAACCCTCCGCACGCGAAGACCGTGATCTGGACTATGAGAGGATGGAGAAGCTCCTCGCCCCCGGTCGGATCGGGCACCAGCTGTTCGAGGAAATGCGAGCCCGGGTCGTCTAGGTAGTTAGCGGACGAGAGCGAGCAGCTGGCAGAGGCTCGGATTACGGGCACGCCTTGCCCTGTGGAGCAGACAAGCTCGAGACGCTGGTCTGTGGGGCGGCGTTGGATGGTGCCGGCTAATGGGTAGTAGTGTATGAGTGCTTTGGAGAGGGCTTGAGAGATGACATGGACAGGGTCGAAGGAAGGAGGGGAAGAGGGGTTGGGGTTTGGGTAGGCGCGGAGGGTGCGGAAGGTGACATGCATGTTGCGATCATTGTCGAGGTAGGAGAAAGGGAGGACGTGATCGTGGTCGAAAGGAGGGTGAGAAGGGAAGATGGTGGATGTTTCCAAGAGCTTCACTTCCATTGTTTTGGGTTTTGGTTGATTGATGAATTTGGGAGTTTGGCCTAGTGGTGGTGTTGTTATAAGATGGTGCGGTCTTCGTTGTCTTCTTCGATCGGGATCCGGATCTCCTGTTTCGTCCAAACAGGGGATTCCTGTTTGGACCAAACAGTGGCCTCCACGTGCGGGGGCAGAGTGGTTGGTGAGATGGAAAGTTTGTGAAGGCTGTTTGGACGAAACAGGAGGTCCTCTTCGAGAGATACCACTGTACAGGGGATGAGGACGCGGAAGAGCAGTGCCACAGAAAGTCGAGAGTGGTTGGTGAGATGGAAAGTTTGTTGACTATTGATGAGATGCATGGATGCTGCTGGTCTTCACTCAATGGGGTCTACATGTACGAGCCATGTGACTTAAGTGGCTAAGAGCAACTCCAATAGACACTTAAAATGGCCATGTCAGCTTCCAACAACTCTAATTGGCATATGAGATTGTCTCCAACAGATACTTCATATCCTACATGGCATTTGAAGTATGTGACGGTATGTCAAATTTGGCATACCAAAAAGCATACTTCAATTTTTTTTTTGAATAAAATAATGGTGAGAGCCCACTTGCATTTGAGTTTTTGGGTGCAAATCTTTCTTTTGTATAAAATAATAATCATAGGCACACTTACATATACATTTGACATCTCTCTTGGAGTTGCCAAGTTATATTTGCCAAAATACATATGCCACATCAGCCTTCATTTTTTAAAAAGCATATCCAAATTTAAAGTATCTGTTGGAGATGCTCTAATGCTGAGACCTGCTGCTTTATTTTTCACTCTCCATTTCCGGACTCAATTACAGGTACGTTCGTTCGTTTGTCTACAAGTCGCTGAAGATGTCTTCTTTCTATGAAAAACCTCCACTTCCGCCCAAAGATGTATTTGAGAAAATTGCAGAAAATTCACGTTTGTGTACATGAACAGAATCCTAGCTATGCACAAAATCAATTTCGACCCTCCCCTGTGGAAATTTGTTTTCCACTTAATCGTGACAAAATAAGTTCATTTTCTCGCTTTTCTCGATGAAAAACAGTAAATTTTTAGTGCAGAAGAAAAAAAAATTTATTTCCACAATTGTCACTTTTTTTCTTGGGAAACCGGCTATACAAATGGACTTGCTTATTTTGAAGTCTTGGTCTACAATATTGGAGCTCACCTTTTTAAATAATGAGATGTTTAAAATACAGTAAATTAGTGAAAGGTCCCTCATAGAGATCTTGTAAAACCTCTAGTTCATCAATTTTTCTTCTAAGGCCTAGTCCATCTGAATATAATTTTTATGACTGATTTACCCTTAAAATCATTTTAGGCATAAAATTTTAAAATTTAAAATTTTAACTCTTGTATTATCCTTCTTCTTTTTCAATCTTAAGTAGATCTAAAGTTTTTCGTCCGACCCATACCTGTTCAATTTTCCTCTGCAAACGCAAGTTGAGGAAGAAGACGAGACACACTGGTCTTGCGTGCGTTGTCAGCAAACGCTGAGAGAGAAAAATGAGTCAATTTTTTTAATATCTCCTTGGGTTGCGTCTGTGTGCATCATTGGAGGGACGAACTGAGCACTGTCTAGCGTCATTAGAGAGGGCTCGTACGAAAAAAATTAGAGAATATGTCTCATTTTTTTTCTCATTACACATTGGGTTGCGTGCATTATTGAACCTTTGGTGGAAACCAGGACCACCAAAAACCTTGGATTCCGTGCATGGGAAAGGCAAGGCACCTTTTCTCTCCTCGAACGAATGGTAGAAAAGATGCTATTAAAAATTCATGTTGTCACACATTGCTGCAATGTCTCGAGTGCCTCTTACCATATCAAATCAATACAAGAGAAAGGATGCAATTTGTTGGCCAATGTGCACCGGTGAATGGGTAGGGTCCGGAGCAGTGCAGTTTGCAAGTTCGCGGGTTGCTGCAAATGACCATGGGGTTGGTCCTATTGCAAGGTAAAGTTCTTGCCTTGCTTCTGGTTATAGAAATCAGAACAAAGAAGAAGGGGATATGAGCCAGGTTCAAGTTCTGTCTAAGTTAAGTAGAAAATGGAACCATCGCAAAATAGAAGATTTCAGGATTTCCTTGCACTTGTCGAGGAAGATCCTCAGTTCTATAGATCGACCGCCGTCGTCGGAAATGGAGTTTCTCGTTGTCCTGCATAGAAATTGTTGTGCCATCGCCAAAAAAGGAGGCAGCAGGGCTGTTATATCGTTTTTAACAAATCTATCTTAGTTTTTATGAAATTTATCTTAGTTTTTGTGAAATTTATTTTAGTTTTTGTAAAATTTATTTGAATTTTTGACAAATTTACATGATTTTCTGTTAAATTTATTTGAGTTTTTGATTTTTTTGTCAAATCTATTTGAGTTTTGCGCAAATTTATTAGAATTCTGAAACAAATTTATCTGAATTCTGGACAAATCTATCTAAGTTTTTAGATATTTATCTGAGTTCTGGAACAAATTTATCTGAGTTCAAAACAAATCTATCCAAGTCTTTGGCAAACTTATTTGAATTTTTGAAAAATAGCTGAGTTTCTCACAAATTTATCTCCATTTTGAAAATTTTAACTAAGTTTTTGAACAAGTCTTTCTGTGTTTTTGGAAAATTTATTTGTAATTTTTTAGATCTATTTGTGTCTTTGAATTTTATTTGTGCTTTTTGAAATCTATTTTGTATTTTTTGAAATAAATTTAACTAAGTTTTTACAAAAATACTTAAGTTTTTGATAAATTTTTCTGAAATTTGAAAAATTGGTTTATCTTAGTTTTGGCAAATGTATTTACATTTTTTAAAATTTATTTACTTTTTTTTACTTCTTTTAAAATTTATTTACGTCTTTTGAAATTTATTTATATTTTTTAAAATTTATGTGGATCTTTTGAAATTGATTTTCAACTTTTGAAATTTATTTATATTTTTAAAATTTATTTGGATCTTTTTAGACTTATTTGCCTCTTTTTAAATTTCTCTGCACTCTTTTGAGATTTATTGCCTTTTTTGAAATTTCTTTGCGTTCTTTCGAATCTATTTATATATTTTTTTAAATTTATTTGCGTCTTTTGAAATTTATTTACATTTTTTGAAATTTATTTGGATCTTTTTAAATTTATTTGCTTCAATTTCTCTGCGTTCTTTTGAAATTTATTGCATTTTTAAAATTTATTTGCATTCTTTCGAATTTATTTGTATTTTTTGAAATTTGTTTGTATTTTTTAGAATTTATTTGAAAATATAATTAATGAGATTTCATTAATCATGACCAATTAAATGATAGTTGACCATTATTAATGGCATATTCCACTAATCGTGGAATATGAATTTGAAAAAATGGTAAATTAAATATTTTAGGTATTTAAGTTTGAAAAAATTACTTATCACACTATGAAAAAATATTGTAGATTTAAAACAATAAAGTAAAATGTTCCATCGCCGAATGCCCCTTTAGAGTAAATGTGATCTCTCTATACATTATGTTTTCAAATCTAACTACATTTTAGGGAAAGTTTGTGTAGGCCCTTTTTCTGCCAAAATGGAAAGTCATGCCGTCCTTTTTTTAAAAAAATCATGTTGTCGTTGAGTGCAAACAAACCCTTTTTATAAAAAAAATCATATTTTTTAGGATCTTTTCTAGGGCTGCACATGGGTGGTTCGGATCGGTTTAACACTAAAACCAACAACCAAACCGAACCTGTCGGTTTTTTAATTAACCGATCCGATCCGACCGATGGAGATGGCTTAAACTGAACTGAACCAAACCAAACGGTTCGATTCGGTTCGGTCAGTTAAACTGTTGTTTTTTATTTTATTTTTTTGAAAATCAGACATTGAAATTTTCAAAATGATGATACCCCGTCTTTTGTATTTATTCCAATGTGTAGTGCAAACATAAAAATCAAACATTCTAGACTAAACGCATATAAAATATAATATTACTCCAAAAAGAGAGTTTGGACTAAACACAAGCTAAAAAAAAACTTGCAGTGAAACATTCACTCCACCTGATACCATTTGGAATTACAATAGAATAATAGTTCATGTCAAGAAAAGTCACACACAAATGGAATCTGTATCAGAACCCAGTACTATATTTTTAGAAATGAAGGTTTCTCAGCACACTGATTAGGTGAGACCAAAACCAACCATTAAAAGGCTAGGCTCTACTGGCTTTTCTAGCATTCTCAAGAGTGTAACTTTCTGATAAAAACTTTATTGAAACAAGGTAGGAATTATGATGGAAGGAAAACACCCTGTATAGTAATTATTCCATCTGCAATGAAATATTAAAAAGCATTTGAGAGATTAGAGGAGATGTACTAAGGCGGTGTTGACGGTTGAGTTCATATGAGAATGGTGTTGTGGAATGTAACTTTGAAAGTAGTAAAAAACAAAACCTTAAGGCTAAAATAGTAAAAAAGCAATACTTAAGTTATTGCATACGGTCGGTTCGGTTTAAGCGGTTAATCATGGGCTC
The DNA here is from genome assembly GCA_038049695.1 of Cinnamomum chago. Lineage (NCBI taxonomy): Eukaryota > Viridiplantae > Streptophyta > Magnoliopsida > Laurales > Lauraceae > Cinnamomum > Cinnamomum chago. The sequence goes on from CP142457.1 coordinate 61,437,495, forward strand.
AAACCGATAACCGACCGATGTAAGCGGTTTTTATGATTTTCAAACCGTTAACCGAACCGATCTACTATAAACTGATCCGAACCACCCGGTTCGGTTCGGTTTGGCGGTGATACTGGATTTTTTGTGCAGCACTAATCTTTTCCGCATGTGATAAGAAAGATGAGTTTGAACTCCCCCATCAAAAAGGCATTTCTACGTAAGAACTCTCTGCATAACACAATCAAGACCTAAGGTTGGTCTCCTCATAAAATTTACAGTCTAATTAAAAGAAAATTGATTAATAAATACACATAAATTGTGTTAATTATATTTTTAATGTAATCGTCGATTTTACTGGCTCCCCTTGGGCCAAAGGGCTCGAACAGCCTACGTTATAAAAACAAATCTAATAGCCAATTTTACCATGGTCTCACTTGTATTGGAGAAAACGTTGGGGACAGCCCATTCATTGCAAGGGTGCTTGATTTGAAGAAATCAGATTTTGAATAGGTGGGCTCTATCGTAGAGTTCCACTACTTCAAGTCATATTTTCTCTAATTCATTTGGAGGTTTGGTGATGGTCAAGAAAATGCATGGGGCTTACATGCATGACCCATTGTTTGACGGGGAAGAATATTGTTTCTATCTATACATTTACGGGCTCAATTATAATCTCACCTCATTTAACTAGGAATTCCTATATTTATTGAATTCTATGGGAAAAAAAAATAAGAACCCTAGATGCGAATAAATTAATTCATGATGGCCAACTATGGGTGCTCATGGACCGTGCTGGTGTGAGCCCAACGAGGGCCTAGCCTGATTTGGGTCAGGCTTGGGCCTCATGTTGTAGAACTCAGGTGGGCCTGGACTCAATTTATGGGTCCATTAACATATGAGCCGGGCTTGAATTCAGTGGTAGAGGGCCCAAGCCAAGCCGGCCCCGCCTGCCCAATTATAGTGTGTCAACTGTAAATAAATGAAGAATCCATTAATTTTTAGGTTTAGGTCCACACTCCACACTAAATAAATGAAGCAATTATTTTTCAGTGGTTAGTCCTTTATAAAGTAATGATGAAGCCATTAATTTCAGCTATTTAGTCTTACAACGTGGGCCTCTCTTTATTCAACAATGTGAGCGTTTACTCAACTTTCTAGACTTACAATGTGGGCCACCTTTTTTAAGCACCGTTTTACTATGGTTTGTTTTGTAAAGCCCTCCACCGCATGGTGTCTATGCAGCTTTAAAACAGGAAAAAGAAAAAGAGAAAAAATCTTGAATAGGGCTTGAAACGGCCGGGGCCTGATTAACTAAATGGGCCAGGTTCGGGCTGAACAGATTTTAGGCAGGCCGGGCCAAGGCCAGAAACATATGGCTTGAGTCGGGCTAGGGCCAGGCTTGGGCCTATGATATTCAAGTTGGGCTGGGCTTAGATATTACTCAGTTTGGCTCGGCTTGGGCCTACGATATTCAAGTTGGTCTAGGTTCAGATATATCTCAGCCTGACCAAATGGCCCATGAACACCCATATGGCGAGCAAAACACTCTTAGTTGAGTAGTGTTGGTAGGATGCCGACCTAGCTAGGGATTTAGCCTGGCACGTGCCTTTTTATTTTATTTTTTTCCGTTTTTCTAGTATTAAAATTAAAAATTAAAATATAAATACGGAAAATGATAAAGATATTTACGTGGTTTGATCAATTTCGACCTACTCCACTAGAAGAGAACCGTTTGGATTTTAACTTATAAAATAAAAAATAGCCCTTATATCTATACGTGAATAAATTAATTCAAAAAATGAATCGACCAAATTAGAAGAAATTAACGGGGCGAATCAACCCAAAAATTTAGTCTAAACCGAGTTGGCACTAGTCTTTATTACTCAAGTGTAGAAAGTTGAAACTTCTTTTCAAGATGCTTTGCTTTAAAAACTGCCCGTGAATGATCGGCCTCTGCCCGACCTCGATTCGGTCCGTTTCAGTGGGAACCCTTTGACGAAAACGATCCCCTTCCCACCAGTTCCATCTCTGCATCTCTGCGAACAAAAAAACCAAAATCAAAGCTGTCTCGATCGATCGAATCGACGCCATGAGCAGCCTCTTCGGTCTCGGCAGGCAAGAATCGAAGCTCTCTTCCTTTTAATGGGTTTTATTCCTGATTTCTGCCATCTATGATCTTGTTTCGTTTTTTTCTTGCTAATGATTATTGCTTTTGGATCTGGAATCGATTTCCCCCTGTTTGATTCCACCCTAGGTCGACTCAATTCTGAAATTTTCTTACCTGATTTTAGATTCCATCCACTTCTCATCTTTGCTAGATTTTCATCTATTTCCACCCACCCTTTTCCCTGCATCTTTACAGAAAGACATTTGTAACTGGAATTTGATTGTATGTATGCAACCGATGCTCTGAAATCTCAACATCCTCTTCTTCTTTTTTTTTTTTTTTTTTTTTTCTTTCAATCACGAGGGAAGTGCCTTTGCCCTAAGATTTACACCATGTTAATTTTGGCGTTTGGTGTGTTACTTGAGTAGGTATTTTATAAATGATTGGATTACATTCTCTTGTATTTGGTTTTCAAGATACATGCACCCTTACAATGAATTGGCTTGTGAACAGGAACCAAAAGACATTTCGCCCCAAAAAGAGCGCACCATCTGGGAGTAAGGTGTATCCTCAACTACGGCCTTTCTCTATTTGGCACTAATTGGATATAACCCGCTAAATCAATTTGCATTGTTACATGTTCTTATAGTTGATACATTGGTTCTCGTTAAATTCACTGAATTTTGGTGACTGTTGTTGCTTGTGATATATGAAGTTGGTTCATGTCATTTATCTTTTGTGAGTTTAATAACTGCTATCTCATTTACAAAATACCTATTCCAACATAATCTGCTTAGAATATTACCAAAAAATATATAATAAAAAAATCCGCTTAGCAGCTGTCTCAGTCAATTTTAATAACTTAATTTTTGCTTAGAGTCGAGTTTTATTGGAAAGCTTTTTTATTGTTGAATGGATTGGGTTTCTGAATTTATCATGTTCAGATTGAAACTCCGTGCTAGACCCCGGGTCAGACTAATTCCTGGTAGCAGGGTTGTCCTTTGTTTGCCCCACTCCTTAGAAAGCATGTAACCCAGCCATGAGGCGGGCTGCATTTATCCAAGAAATCTCAGAGACATAGGGATTATGATTGCTCAACACAGGCTAATTCTTGGATAGGAATATCAAGGATAGATGCTGATGGGTGGGTCCCAGCAGCAGCCTGGCAGCAGGAGAATGGTCATTGGTTTTTAAGCTGTTGCAATTGGAGAACGGCTGCCAGTGGCTGATGCCTGAGCTATGGGTTGGAGCATAGGTGGCGATGGGTGGTAACGTATGCAAGTGGTAGGTTATGAGTTATGACAGGGCTGTTATAGCCGTGCATGTACCTTAGCTCGCAGTCCCGTGATCTGGAGATAATGGTGGCCTGGAACTTGTGATGTGTAGTAGATCACCAGCCTGCAATGAGTAGTTGTTTACGTTCTGGAACAGGATGAGGCAGTTGGATGGGCATGGGTTGCGGGTTGTGCAGGAGAGGTTGGATTGTGATCTGGACAGGATATGGATCATTATGGGGCTCTAATTAGGCTGTAGTTGGAATGACTAGGGGTGTAGCTGACTCTTGGTGCACCATCTGCTACTGCCCCCATACAAGAACTGTACAATGCAGAAGTCACGGGCAGATGAGATGTATCAATTCAGAAGGGCTCCGGTGCCATGTTAGATTGAAAGGGAATTCTGTGAACTTGTTATCTAATTAACAGAAGACACACACACACAATTTAGGATAACTACGTCCAAAGTAACTTATGCAAGGACCGAGATAACATGTCCTAAGTACTGTAAGATAACTAATGCTCATCCTGACACTATTTAGGACTATTTTCATGTGAAAAAGGGTCAATGTTAAAGCCAGCATATTACAAGAATCTGAAGGTTCTTCCAAATGTGTCTACTTATTGTCTTATTGAAGACATGATGAATTATGAATTTATGATTTATACTGTTAATATAATGATGGAGTCCTATGCCTCTGAAATTTCTCATTTCCTTTTCACTTCTTGGATCTTTTCAAATTTGGTGAGTGTTGTTTGAGAATTGCAAGGACCTGGATATGTTGCTACATCACCTCATGAACTGCAATCTGGGTCACAACTAACCAGAACGTGGGTCAGTTCTCTATGGGCCACTATATGTAACGATCGAAGTTATTTTGGCTCATAACTCAGTTCATCAAAGGGTTGAAATCTTCATCTTCTTAAATTGGGTCCTGAATATCAATATCAAAATTGAAAATTGTGTACATCTGCCCACCATATCAGTGCTTGAAATCTTAGATTTAAAACCTGAATCTACTTGTAAATTAAAAATAATTGATGTACTCATAGGAACAATCCATTAGTGCGGATTATCTCATCCCAATCCTAGCAAACCAGGATTACTAAAATGAAGAGAACTGTGACCCATGAACCACGAAGTGTGAATTGCCGACTGCTGATGTAATAACCCTGGTGAGGACCATTTCGAGACATCTAAAAAAGATAAAGAGAGAAAATGGTAAAAAAAATACAGCATGGTAATTATAGTTATTTCTTTAACAAAAGTAAAGAATCTGAAAATGACATTAGTAGATAGACAGGTTTGTAGATTCATTCCTTTTTATATCATCATAGAGCATAAGTTGCAGTTTCATGATTTTCTGATTGCTTCATATATTGATGTATTTTTCTGCCTGATGTCTGTCATATTCAGGGTGCACAACTTCGAAAGCACATTGATGCAACTCTGGGCAGTGGAAACCTGAGAGAAGCAGTACGACTTCCTCCAGGGGAGGATCCAAATGAGTGGCTTGCTGTTAATAGTAATATTCTCTTCTGATTCATGGGGAGGAATTGTTCTTTTTACTTGACCATGACATTGTTATGTTTGTTGCTATTGAGTTAAGTGATATATATATATATATTTGTTTTATCTGGCTAAAGGCCTTTTCATTTGATAGAGGTTATACCTGCTTTAGGATCTTACCTTTTGCAAAGGGATAAAAGAGGGCAGGCAACTGACCATTTTTAAAAAAAAGTGAAGGTTGATAGAGTTGCCACATTTAGGTTGCATGTGGTGTACTTAATATAGATAACAATTTGAATATCTTGATAGAACATGTGGTTATCCATCCATTCATTTGGGATCCTTGAAATCAGAAACCATATCAGGTGAGTACCATGCTGCTGCTTCTTGACAGGAAGCAACCATATTGATGCCAGTTGCCAATATTGACGTGAGACATGAAAGTTGGAAAGACTATTCGGCTATTCCACCTAATATGATTTTAGTCTCCCCAGAACTCCATACATGATGTGGAATGGACAATCATTCGTGCTTGAAGCTTTTAACAAACAGTGGTTTTGGGTACATCACAATGCAAACTAGGAAAGTTCTTTCCTTTTACTATTTTCTGTCAATACATCCACCAGGATTTTGATTCTAGGCCTGAAGCTGAATTATGATTTTCGAATTTTTCTATTTTCAGCTGTTGATTTCTTCAACCAGGTGAATCTACTCTATGGTACTCTCACTGAATTCTGCACACCTGAGAACTGTCCTACAATGACTGCTGGGCCTAAGTATGGCTTATCACATTGGTTACTTCATTTCTTTGTTTTGTATAAAGATGTTTGCACAAATAATTTAGTGGTACATGTTTAGACATTATTTTAGCATATGATGCACACCTTAGAAATTTCTATCAACTGTAGAATTAACTTGTCTTTGTATTCTTCCCCCCAGCATCATAATGTTTTGTATGAACCCAAAAAGTATATTGATGTTATCTATTTGAGTGATGTTAACAATTAGCAGGTCCCATTGCATGTGTACAAGTGGGGTCAATGGTTCAATGAAGAAACACATGTTTAATATAGCTTTCATCCACATCATGTTTCAAATATCAGCCAGCCGAGTTGACTTGGACTTGAACACTAACAAGCCTAGTCACCCCTTGATAAGCATATTTATATAGGACTTGGGCAAGTCATGTGGAACTTGACTTAGCATTGTTTTGACTCAGATGGACAAATGGGGCTTTTGAGTGTGACTGTCTGACTCTGCCAAGATGTATCAGAATTTGGTGCGCGGCTGTCTAACTCAAATTTAAGGCTTGGGGACAACTTGGTCTGACTCAACTGAGTTATAATTTGTAATGGACTTCTTTGATTGCTGATATGACTCTGCTTGAAGCTGTGATTGAGTCACTCTGAGTCTGAGTTTAAAAAACTCAGTCCACATTTAACAGTTAAAAGGCTAAATATTATGGCACAATTATCTGAGTCACTTTGGGGCTTTTCTATCCTTATTGTGTCCCTTCAAATTGTCACTCTAGACTATCAGACCATGCATCTCATGAACATACGTTGGCCCCCAATGATATTGTGCATATACTCTTGTCAAGGGTATGTACAATTTGTAGGGAGGGCTATGGACTATTTGCATTTATGTAGGTGTTTCTTCAAGATTTCATCAAGTGGAACCACAAAATCTTTACAGTTCTGCTGTTGAGACATGTGAGTTCTGCACTTCTGCTACTTTGAAACTTCCTGGAAAGAAAAAGAATATATATATCCGTCTGAGAATCTATTCCTGCTTTTCACTGGCTATTTTCTTGTATTGAAATTAATGGAACACTGTTCGATGTTCATGGTTTGGTTTGTTAAAGACACAAAAATGAAATGATTTAGACATGTAAATACATGCACATATAGGCCATCTGCTGCTTCTGTGAGTGTTTTCATGGATGTGAATCTTCTGAATGTATGGGAATGAAATACTGCAGATATGAGTATAGATGGGCTGATGGCGTACAGATAAAGAAACCCATAGAGGTTTCTGCACCAAAATATGTCGAGTATCTGATGGACTGGATAGAAGCTCAGCTTGACGATGAATTACTATTTCCTCAAAAGCTTGGTAATAGTAGATATTAGATAATCTGGGTGTCATATTTTTCTTTGGGATTCATATTTTAATCATTCCACCTTCAAATATATTTTGTAGGTGCGCCTTTCCCTCCAAACTTCAGAGAAGTTGTGAAAACAATATTCAAACGTCTGTTCCGCGTCTATGCGCACATATACCATTCGCACTTTCAGAAGATTGTGAGTCTCAAGGAAGAGGCCCATCTTAATACTTGCTTCAAGCATTTCATCCTATTTACATGTGTAAGTTTTTCTTTGCCTTTCGCCATTAAAAAAAAGGGTTTTTCTTTGCCTTTGGGTTAGTATTTTCTTAGCATTTCATCCACTTTATTTTTCTCGTACATGGAAACATGAATTCACAGCTCTAGTGCCATGTTTGTGACTGTTGGATTCGAAGCGTCTTAGAACAAAATTGTTTCCGGTGCCCAGTTCCTGTACATGTGGGGCCATTATTCCACCTGGGACACTAATACTGATTATGTAATATGCCTTTAATGATTGGTAGTAGGGATTTGGAAAAAAATCACAAGATCTATGAATCTGGCGTCTACCAATCAAAAAAATATGTGAAGAATTTTCTCCTGCAAGCGGATTGACACGGACATGGGATATGGAACGGACACGCCGACACGGCATTTCTCAAAAAAGTAGGACACGGACATGTCGGGGACACGTTAATATTTAATGATAATAATAATAATAAATCTAATCATATCTAATCATATACATGGACATGGACACGCCGACATAGCATATCTTCTTTTTCTTCTTTTTTCATTAGGACTAGACGGACGAATGGAGTTTTTTCTCTTTCGTTTAGGGCTGGACGGACGAATGAGGTTTTTTTTCTCTTTCGTTTAGGGTTGGAGTTGGATGGACGAATTAAAAGAGCCCCCTTTTCCTCTTAAGTTATGACTTTTTACAAACAGCCCTGTTTTCTTTTTCTTTTTTTTTTTTTTTACTCTAATTTAATTTTTTTTCCCAATTAAACGAGGCCAGCGTGTCCCCAACGTGTTCCAGCGTGTCCCCAACGTGTCCGGAATATAAAATATAAAACAATAAATAGGATACTCTTTTCAGCGTGTCCGGAGCGTGTCCGTGTCGGGCATGGACGCGACGGCCCCGGAGAGGTGTCCATGCTTCTTAGGGCCTGCTTTTGATCTGTGGTAGCTTCATTTCACAGACTATTTGGTTCCAGGCCCAATTTGATACCTCACACATTGCACTGCATCTCAAAAAAACTGAGAAGAGAAAAAAAAAAAAAGGACTATGGTTAAAGGACTCTTAAAATTTTTAAGGTTGTTAGGATAGGATAATATGATGGCTGATTGTTTGCCTGCCCTTTACCCATGATGAGATCTTTCCATGCCCTTATCCCCATTTTCATAAGCATGCGTCGAGGTGAGCTGGATTACATATGCTACTCAGTGGTGAAAATTCCCCCACAGCTCTTTTCAGGGTTACTGTTTCATTAAGCTAGTAAGCTGTTGCTAAAAGACATTGTTTTAGACCCATTTGCTTGCATGGAATTCAATTCCTAGGATTCAAAGAAAACATATTCCTTAAAGTGGCTAAAATTTGAAGAAACGAAAGTGAAAAATCCATAAATGGCCATAAAATAATTTCTCCTTTAATGGAAAACATATCAAGTGGAGATGGAAAATGAATATGCAGTCATTACCCTTCTACTTTCCACCTCATATCCTTCATCTTTCACCTCTTTAATAACCCTGCCATTGAATTCTTAGGCATTCAATTCTACCCTGACAAACATAATTCTAAGAAATGATGCTGCATGGTAAATTGATGCAGGAATTTTGTTTGATCGACAAAAAGGAGCTGGCGCCACTTCAAGAGCTTATAGAGTCTATTATTATTTCTTACTAATGCCATGTATTGAACAAGAGACCAACTTAAAAGATAAAGACTTTTGGTGCCCATATGCTTATATCCTTGAAAGTGAGGTGAAGTGCGACATTAGCATCATGGACTCTTTTATAGTATTTATTGCTCTGTTTTGCCACATAGATTTAGTGGCTGTATCTATCTGTAATCTTGTTCAGAATAAGCACTATTAATTATTATTCAGCTTTCCTTGCAGTGTGTATTAGACGCTAATCTTTCTTTATGATTTTGATAAAAAGTGGCTATTGGTTCTTGTTATGTATACCCGTGTGTATACTAAAGTATGCTCTTGTCTGTGCATGGCCCTGTAGAATTGAAAATCAGTGTACAACAGGATGTTTTGAGTAGTTATTGTTTTTGCCTATGGTGAATGATAATTTCCCTTCCTCCATAAATATTCTTTGGATAACTCATGATAATGAAAAGAAATTCCATATCATTCATATCACGACCACCTTTTATTCTAAATACATCAAAGCTTACACTAATTTGAGTGAAGCATCCGCATTTCATCAGAGTTATCACCCTTTACACATGCAATCTTAAGATGACTTGTAACAATGAAAGAACGGACACTGGTCACTGCAAATGAACTGTGCTTCTTTTCTGAAATTTGAATTTCCTGGGATAGAGAATATCAATAGTCAAATCTATATCATGTTTTCATTGGATTATGAGATAAAAACTCAACTAATGATGGATGTTTTTTTTTTTCCTTCTCTCTCGTTGAACTATGGCCTTGATTGTTTAGTATTTTGCTGCAACTCTCCTCTTTGACTTTGATGTGTGATCAAGATGCAATGTACCAAACCTTCATTCTTATAAAGAGTCTGAACAGTGTTAATCTCAAAACTCACCCTTCTCATATTTAGAGTACAACTAGTTTGGTTTGGCGTGCTTGAAAGATTTTTGGGTTTTTGCAAAATGCCCTATGTTCTTTTTTAAATCTATTACATTACATATTCCTATTTATAACTGCTCACGTGATTCTTTGGCTTTTGGTGTCTTTCCATGAAATGAACATGGAAGATGGAAGATACACAAGTCAATTGTCTGATCTAGCTTAAATTGGAACGAGAAGTGTCAATTGGCAAATAAATGAATAATTAACCTAATGCCACCATTAAACTTGAAATCATAAAGAATTTTAGGGCACATTTCTGTGCGGAATAAATATGAAAAGTGGAAATGCTTTTTATTGCAGCATTTGAAATTTCATGTTCGCTATGACTGCTTTTGTTTAAGATAATCTAACAAAATGAACTAACTTTTTCATGATTACATGAAAAACCCTTGTCGATGGTGGGAGGGGGGAAAAAGTCTTTTTTCTGCAAAGCTGGATTTCCAGAGTGCCACACAAATGTGGCCTTAGGCATGTTTGTAGCAGCATCCGTTGAAATTGATAAGTCTTTGAACTCCCACTTTTCAGCCAGAGAACTCCACGTTTTCCTTTGGCACTTTACTAGCATAGTAGAACTTAAGTAAAGTCTCCATTTTTCAGAGCACTTTAATTCCAAACTCCCTCCATTTTTTTTTTTTTTCTAAAAAGTCAAAATGTAACCACTTTTATTCACTAAAATACAAAAAAAAAAAAAAAACTCTACTTTCCGAGACAAAAAGTCAAAAAGACTTATGGCTAGTTTTGCAACAACTCTATTAATAGAGTCAAGTGAAGTAAAGTTGATTTTGAAGAAAGAATAATATATAAGTAGGTTACGATGATATTTTTTTAGTTGTTTGTTATGAAATCTTTTTTACTTTTTCAATGAGAAAGTGAATTTTTTTATTATTATTATTATTTTTTTGTATTTTAGTGGATAAATGTGGTTACTTTTTCACTTAAAAAAAATATAGAGAGTTTTGAATTAAAGTGCTTTTGATATGATATTTTGTCTGAAAAATGGAGGTTCTACTCGACTTATACTGTGTTAGTAAAGTACCAAATTAGCCTTTATTAAAAGCGAAGAAAGTGTGGTGCCTGTTACCTGCTCGATGAATTCTCTACACTCCGTGGGGCCCTTCTGATAAAAGGGAACAAATTGTAGTGCCTTGTTACCTGCTCGACGAATTCTCTACATTCCGTGGCGCGCCCTTTTGATAAAAGGGAAGAAAGTGTGGTGCCTTATTACCTGGTCGACAAATTCTCTATACTTCGTGGGCCCGCTTAAGATGCATCTATTCCTTGAAAAATCTGCGGGCCTTTTTATCTCTTATGGGAGTTTTTTTTTTTGTATCCCCCGCATAAAATTGTTCATATAAAAATGAACTCACAGAAAATGCGCCCGCTCAGGGACGGTGTAAAATGACATGAAGCAGAAGGCAGAGTACGTAATTATTTTCTCCACCTTGTAAGATCGTTGTAAATTGCAGGGACTTGCAGTGCGGTAAGTTTCCTTAGTGGTTTTTTTTTTTTTTTTTTTTCTCTTCCTTCTGTACGTCCAGTCGTCCACTATAAGCCGGGGATATCCTCATATAGTTTGCTATGTGCTCACCACGCGGCTGCGTGATATCCTCGTGTAGTAACGTTATGTACTCCGCACAATATCACAGATATTTTATACCATATCGTCAAAGACTTTACGTGACATCACACACTCTTTATACGGTGTCGCAGAAACACTTATTTATTATCACATAAAATGATTTTTTAATACATGATGACATGACGACGATGCCGATGACAACGCTGATGGCATGTTATAGAAAATTATTCATATAAAAATATACCAATTGCAGTGGGTTTGTCTGGCGACTCTTATATATACAAAACAGATCTATATAAAATAGATCCATTCTAAATGACCTTATTTGAAATAGATAGTGTAGAAGTAGGCTGTTGGGTAACACTTTAAAATAGATTGAAATAGATTCTTTTAATTCAATGGTTAATATTTTTTTTTATAAATTTATTGATATACAAAGTGAGTAAATACTTGACCACATGGCTATTTGTACTATTCCTAAGAGGCTCAATGGTTCAGATCTTGATAAATGGGCCCACAAAGTCTAAAATTTAACTTCAATTGTTCATTTTGTTTTATAAATAACTCAAGATTGTGGAATGATCAATGGTTGATATTTGATATGCTGGTTGTTCTTAGTCATCCTAACAACTTGTACAGTTCAGATGATAGTCTAGGGCCCCACAATTGGAGGAAAAAAAAAGAAAAAGCAGACTCTGTGAAAAACATTGTTCGCCCCGTGGAATAATGGATGGTGCATCAATGGTCTAGAGTTTTTCTTTGAGTTTTCGAAATCTACAACGAATTAGCCACTAGAAATTGACCTCATAGCCATGTTTATCCATCCAAAGAATACTAACAGTTTTGATCTTTCGTTTGGGGCCCACAAATGTTAAAAACATGGATCTAACGGTATGGGTTCTTTTTTATATGCATCTAACAGTATAAGATCATTCAACGGTTGCAATTTGGATGTGTGACCGTTTTTTACCCTCTGAGTCTAGTAGGTGGTATGGATCTTGCTTTAGGAGCCATAAGTTAAAGAAAAAAAATGAAAAACACGTCCTACCAAAAGTAATGTCATATTTTACTATTCATATAAGGGTCTTTCTATTTCAGACAATTTTATCTGATTGGATTGTTCCCCTTTTGCTTACTATTTGAAAAAGACAAATCATGTCTTAAATCAGCTTCTTAGACAATAAAAGAGAGAAAAAAGAGATGCTAAACGGAACCTTAATCAACATTAGATAAGACCCCCTCTGAAGATTTCTAACATTAAGTCGGTCTTGTCACGTGACAATGATAGAGATGGTTACCGAACCAATTGGGATTCCTCAGTCTAGTCAATGGTATGATTTATTAAACGATGAGGAATGTCTGGTGTGTAGATGGATAATATATTAAATAGAAAAACACTTACAATGATTTGAAGGTTTTGATAAATAATAGGGCATTGCCTAGCCCGCATAATTAAGTAGTTTCGCCAAACTGTGTAGGCCTTTGGCACACTTTAATTTTTCGGTTGGCGGATGTAAGATTTTTATTTGGGTGGTACAAGAATGGTAGAGTCAAGAAGTTAAATAATAAAATAAAATTTAAAAAATATTATTTAAAAAGTTTCTCAAATATCGACGTAATTACACCTAGCTCCGCACCTGGATGGACAGCAGGGCTCATGCACAAGATCCGCTTGACACTTGACAGCAATATATTAAAACAAAAACAATAACATCATGTGATCTCAAATTTGGTGATACGTGTCAGATTGTGTGGTGTGGGGGAATCTTTCCATCATCAACAGTGTGTGATTTTGAAAAACTAAGCATTAGGTAAAGGAATCAGGAATGTATCTCTTCGTTTTCAATGAAGTCTCTCTAGTCTCTTCCCTTCCCAGGCCTCCCTTTCCCTTCGGACATGATCTGGGATCGGATCAACAAGTGGATCTCACAACTGTTTGATGTCTAAAACTAATTATTCTTTTCCTAATCACACCTTCTCTTTCAACCTAATGGATGGTGGGCCAGGGGTGTCTACCGCCTATGAGACCAGCCCCTCTACAGTCGTCCGTGGGTCCTCCTTCGGATCCATGGATCAGATCTAATATCAAGGGCCCACCTAGGTCCCATAGTCCCAAAACACAGATACAATACTTAAGTGGGCCCCACTCTCCCTCACTGCAAAACTCCACACTCTCCCTCTGCAGCCTTCTCACAGGACAAGGAGATATCTAGAGAGAGAGACTGTCTCTAGTTCTTTTCCCATGAGAGGTTTCAATGCCATTTATTTTGTTTCATTTTCCTCTCTCTCCCTTTTAAATATACTCTTTAATCTTTGTAGTGTCCAATCAAACGGTACAAAACACTCTGCAAGCCACTCATAAAAGGATGGGTGTAAATATTAAATAGGATGGGTGTATTTAGAATGTCCCTATCACAAATATTTTATACTATATCGTCGAAAACTTTATGTGACATCACAAACTCTTTATACAATCGCACAAACACTCATTCATTATCACATAAAGTGATTTTTTAATACATTAAGTGATTTTTTAATACATAATGACGATGATGAATATGATGATGATGATGATAAACAGACGGCATGAGATAGGGTCGAATCACGGATATACCATTTTAAACCGTCTTAGGGCTTGTTTGACGACTCTTATATGTATGAAACAGATCTATATAAAACAGATCTATTTTAAATGGCTCTATTTGAAATAAATAGTGTAGAAGTAGGCTGTTTGGTAACACTTTAAAGATTCTTTTAATTCAATGGTTGATGTTTTTCTTTTATAAATTTATTGATATACAAAGTGAGTTAATACTTGACCACATGGCTATTTGTAGTATTCCTAAGAGGCTCAATGGTTCAGATCTTGATAAAGGGGCCCACAAAGTCTAAAATTTAACTTCAATTGTTCATTTTGTTTTACAAATAACTCAAGATTGTGGAATGATCAATGGTTGATATTTGATATGCTGGTTGTTTTTAGTCATCCTAACAACTTGTACAGTTCAGATGATAGTTTAGGGCCCCACAATTGGAAAAAAAAAAAAACAGATTGTGTGAAAAACATGGATCGCCCCGTGGAATAATGGATGGTGCATCAACAGTCCAGAGTTTTTCTTTGATTTTTCAAAATCTATAACGAATTAGGCACTAAAAATTGACCTCATAGCCATGTTTATCCATCCAAAGAGGACTAACAGTTTTGATCTTTCATTTGGGGCCCACAAATGTTAAAAACATGGATCTAACGGTATGGGTTTTTTTTATTATAAACATCTAAAAGTATAAGATCATCCAACGGTTGCAATTTGGATGTGTGGCCATTTTTTACCCTCTGAGTCGAGTAAGTGGTGTGGATCTTACTTTAGGGGCCCAAAAGTTAAAAGAAAAAAAATGAAAAACACGTCCTACTGAAAGTAATGTCATTTTTCACTGTTCATATAAGTGTCGCTTCAAACAATTTTGTTTGATTGGATTGTTCCCCTTTTGCTTACTATTTGAAAAAGACAAATCATGTCTTAAATAAGGGTTTTAGACAATAAGAGGGAGAAAATAGAGATGCCAAAGTGAACCTTAGTCGACATTAAGATTTTTAACATTAGGTGATAGAGATGGTTATCGAACCAATTGTGATTCCTCAGTCTAATCATTGATATGATTAATTAAACGATGAGGGATGTCTTGTGTGTAGATGGAGAATATATATAAAAGAAAAAATTACAATGATATGAAGGTTATGATAAATAATAGGGCATCGCCTACCCCACATAATTAAGTAGTTTTACCAAACTGTCGAGGTCTTTGGCACACCTGGGAATGGGATTCGCCAGCACATGGATGGACGGCAGGGCTCATGGCTCATGCATAAGATCCGCTTTGACACTCGACAGCAATATATAAAAACAAAAACATTGACATCCTGTGATCTCAAATTTGGTCATAGTCTGATAGATGTCAGATTGGATGGCGCGGGGGAATCTTTCCCTCATCAACAGTGTGTGATTAAAAAAAAAAAAAAAAAAAACAGAAAAACTAAGCATTAGGTACAGGAATCAGGAATGCATCTCTTCGTTCTCTATAAAAAGTCTCTCTAGTCTCTTCCCTTCCCAGGCCTCCCTTTCCCTTTCCCCTGCCTAAAACAGAAGAAAGAAAAGGGAGAATCCAAATCAAAACCCTCTTCTCTCCTGGTCTATAAGCCCTAGACTGTAGACCTGACAACAATCAGGAAAATGGAAAAAATGGTTTCAGTCACGGGCACGTGCTGCGAATCTTCCTTCCTGCATCCGGTAGGAGGGCGTTCGCTGTGGCGGCAACAGAGATCGGTACGGCAGCCAGTTCACACGAAGATGATGACGCGTGCGACGTACGAGGTTCAGTTGAAGAAGGGGATAGCTGAGTTCTACGACGAGTCATCACGAGTGTGGGAGAACGTATGGGGAGATCACATGCACCATG
Organism: Cinnamomum chago; assembly: GCA_038049695.1. Taxonomy (NCBI): domain Eukaryota; kingdom Viridiplantae; phylum Streptophyta; class Magnoliopsida; order Laurales; family Lauraceae; genus Cinnamomum; species Cinnamomum chago. Next base: position 61,453,331 of record CP142457.1, read on the forward strand.
GATTCTATGATGCACGCGTGCAGCCCTCCATATCCGACCATCGATCTGCTCAGATCAGGATGATCGAAGAAGCCCTCACGTTTGCAGCCGTTCCTGGTCTCTCTCTCTCTCTCTCTCTCTCTCTCTCTCTCTTTCACTCAACTCTTCATATGTCTTTCTTCATATGTCTTTACTTTGTTTATTGGTTTGATTAAAGGCCTTAAGTTGTCACAAGATTAGATTTGATAGGAACGATGATGATGGGATCTCCCTAACCAAAATTAGGCTGGTCCACCCACAACTCATGTAATTGACAGTGCGGTGCGTCGCATGCTTTTGTACTAAATGGGGGGACCTATGGCAGAGTTGGTGAGCTGGCTAACCTGCCTTTTGGTTGGGGTTGAATTGGAAAAAGGATAAAAACCTACTTACTAAAGATGGTTTTAGTTAATGATGATTGCAGATGATCCAGCAAAGAGGCCTAGAAGTATAGTTGATGTTGGGTGTGGGATTGGAGGCAGTTCCAGGTATCTAGCAAGGAAGTATGGTGCTAAATGCCAAGGCATCACTCTGAGCCCTGTACAAGCTCAAAGAGGAAATAATATTGCTGTTGCTGAGGGATTAGCGGACAAGGTCTGTTTGTGATCACTGTGAAACAAAAAAAAAAAAACAGACTTAATAGTTCCTTGTTCCTTTCTTTACATCGCTTTGTTTGCTTATTTGGTTTGTCTTCCTTATTCCACATCTCTTGCTTTTGCTTTGTAGGGTTTTTACTGCACTTATCTACATAAATTGTTTATTCACTATATCATATATATATATATATATATATATATATATATATATACGAGGGGTATTCAAGTGTATGGCGAGGGACTCCCCTTTTGGGGAGGTTTGAAGTACAAAATGGTTACTCCCTTCAAGTACAAAAGCCCTTTTGTACTTGAAACCTTTCTAAAAAGGGGAGTCCATCACCACCCATGGTGAGAGAATTCCTCACTTGAATATTGTCCTATATATATATATTATCAACAACACTTTTAGAATCTCTACAGGTTTGATGGTGGATGAGGTTCTTTTTTATTTTCTTGAATGAGAGACTAGAATCAGGGGCTCAAATCATTTGATCAAATTGATACTGAGGCCACCTCTAATGCATGTGCCTGTTTGGATCTGCACAGTGCAAGTAATTCATGTTAAGTGAAAGCATACAGTTTGCATTTAGATAAGCTGAGGTGGACAGGTTTTTTTTTAGGTCTTGGGTGTTTTCTAACAACCACCAGTGGAGAACCAAGAAACCCGATAACGTATCGCATCTGTTACAGTCACAATGGTATTGTTGAAACTCGCTTGAACATGAATAACTCCCTTTTGTATTCTAAATTAAAGGCACCCCTTAGTAAGCTGTGTATGCCATTCCTTTACTTGATGGAATTCACTCAAATCACAGTCCCACTATGGTCCAAATTTCTCTTTGATTGGAGTGGGTTATAACATTGGATTTGCATGTGTGAAATATATGCTTTCTACGCATGATTAACCACCCAACGCTGCATATTACTTGTTGGTGGGAAATCTAGGCCAGTGCTTGTACAAAGTGATTTTTTTTTTTGGTTGTTGTTTCCTTCAGTACTCTACTATATAGTGGTGGACCTAAATGTCTCGTGTTGGGGGCTGAAGCCCCCTCCAAAATTGAAAAAAGCGCATTAGGCCTTAATGGAAGTCTGCCCGGCCCCCACTTAAAATAACCCATAGCCCCCACCTCCCTTTCCTCAATTCAATAAATCCACTTTTCCGTTCTCTTTTTTCCTCTCTCAAAAAACCCCAAAATAGGCTAACCCTTCGTCCCCAGCATTGGCGCACCCCCGCTATTCCTCCCTTCAGAGTTATTAGATATTTTAGAGTTAGTTGTGAGAGTTTTCTTTAGGTCTTGGAAATTGACATGAATGAGATTACAATCATGTATTCGGTCCATTCAATGCACAATCATAGGATTGCAATCATAGAATTAGCTCAAAATCCTAATTTGGAATTAGGGATCATTGAACACTTTATTATGCTTCTCAAATTATCATTTTCGCTTTTTATGGTTTAAATGAATACATTCAGTGGTTTAAATGTATTTGGATTAATATTTGAATACATTTCACAAATTCTCAAAATCCATTAAAATTTAAAAGATATGAAATTGAGCGTATTGGTGATTATCATTGATCTAAGAATGTTAATGATTTGGATAAAGAAATTGTGATCCACAAATGATTCGCAAATTGCTCTAATCTTCTGCAATTGGAATATGGGTTTTGAAAAACGAACCTTAAAACACTAGTACAAATGTTGAGGAATTTACCCGAAAAAATCACGGGAGAGGTCCCATGCACCAAAAGGGCCTTTATAGTTTTATGAAACAAAATTGGTCTTCCCGCCGAATTTTTTTCCCTTTTCAACTAGTGATAATATCATCGCTTAATATCAAAATTGAGTAACGATATCGTCACTCTTTTCAAGTGACTATCATGAGCCCCCATCAAACGAAAATCTTGGGTCCGCCACTGGCACTATACAATCATTTGCCATGTTTCTGGGCCTTAGCATTTCAAACACATACTTTGACCATTGTTGTGTAACCTGAACGGGGATCACTGCAAGGTGGGGTCCACATGTATGAAATTTCGGGCGTTAGGGAACTGTTACATTTCCTTTGCTTTGGTGGTCTGTCCTCTGCAAGTTCTTTATTGAATGCCAAAACTGTGATGGTGCTTATATGTTTAATTCAGAGATAGGATTAAAGGCCTGGATATCACAGCAGTTAGTAATATTTTCCTTGTGGGAAATGGCAGCAGGTGTCATTTCAAGTAGCAGATGCATTGGAGCAGCCTTTTCCTGATGGGCAGTTTGATCTGGTTTGGTCCATGGAGAGTGGAGAGCACATGCCTGACAAAACTAAGGTAAGGTTGGTAAATAAAGGACCTGTTCTCCATTGTGTTTGGCAGATGCTTTTACTACATTCTTGCACATAGAAAAGACGTATTCATCCTCTGTACAATGTCATGTCTTTAATGCGTATGGCATGTGGGAGTCTATTTGCAAAAGGATAATTTACTGCCATCCATCGATTGAAACACCCCCTGCATGGTCCCTCTGCTGTCACCAACCAGCTGTTGAGAGATCCTCAAGTCTTATCTTAATTTCTTCCAAATAAAAATTCTCGCTTTACTTTGCTAGTATTATATACCTGCTTTCTTCATTTTGGATTGCAGTTTGTGAATGAATTGGCTCGAGTGGCTGCTCCAGGTGCGACCATAATAATAGTAACATGGTGCCATAGAAATTTATTACCTCATGAGGAATACCTAAACCCTGAGGAAGAGAGACTCTTGCAGAGTATATGTGATTCTTATTATCTTCCGACCTGGTGTTCGGCAGCTGACTATGTCAAAATTGCACAATCTCTATCACTTGAGGTTAGTTCAAATTTTATTTGAATGTAGCATTGGCATCCATTGTTCTGAAAATCAGTATTACATTGCAAATCATTCAGAGGGTCAAATCAAAATGAATCATGAAATGTAGTTTTTTTTTTTTTTTTTTTTTGTAAACTAAAAAAAAAAGAATAGTTTTTAAAATAAAACAAATTATAGCTATACATGATTCATCCTAGCTTCATCAATATAGTAACAAATAACACTCATTGGATCATATGAAGAACATCACTGGCATTTATCAATGTATCACATATGATGTCATCTGAGTAATTGAGAATGCTGAAGATATCAATGTTACAAGGCAAAGTAACCTAGTTGTAGTTTTTTGTTCTTGATAATTAAGATTTTCCAAATTATCAGCACTGCCTGATTAGGATTTACAGCCTGAAGTTAAAGAAGTGACTCTTGAAAAAAAATATATCAAAGAATTAATGAGAGAGAGTGAGAGAGTGGTGAAACCCAATCCTATTGTGGAGCGCTCTACTTGAATGGTCATTCCTTGTTCTCTCTAAAACTCCCCAAGATCTCGATTATTCTTCATCTTTAAGATGTTTTTCCAATCATTATGTAACTTCTATTCATAGGATTCACACCAAAAGCTTAAACTTTCCTTGTAAATGGGATTTGTTTTAGGGCACGTTTGTGTACACACCCTTTTCGCGGAAAGAGGAAATTGCCACGTCAGCAAATTCCATAGAAATGAAAACCTCGGAAAAGGATTTACGTAGAATTTATAAATTCATGTTTGGTGCAAAAAGAGTTTCCTCATTGAATTGGTGCAGATGTTGTTTGGTGCGACTGTGGATTCCTTATAGAAAATCAAAATTTCTTATATGATGATATAATTTTTTGAAGAAAATAACATAACATGTATATTATTTATTTAACATTAAATAATAATTTATATAAAGAAATAAAAAATGAAAGAGTTATAACGTTTTTGGATTGAAATGGACAAAAGTGAGGAAAAGAGGGAGAAGTTTTCCGAGGAAAACCATTTCCCATACCCCCCCATGGGAAACCCATTTCCACAATTATCAAGGAAAATGCTGACGAGACAGGAAAACATTTCCGCGGAATTGTTCCGCACCAAACGCCGGAAAAATGGGTTTTCCACGGAAAACCGTAAACTTTTCCGTGGAAAAGTGTTACACAAACATGCCCTTATAGATACGAATTTATCCCATACGTAGTATTTTAATAACAATGTTAGCATCCATGTTTCAACCATAGAGGTAGAGTTTATTGGGCTAGTCGCATTTAGAAGTAGCAAGCAAGGAAATGTATTATAGAAATTTGAGAAATTATACTTGGGTAAAATTTACTCTGCCTCCATTCAGACAAAACACCACCCGAATTTCTATAAAAGAGGAAGATAGAAAGTAAAACTTCACTCTTATTCAAACCTATTCAAACTTAAAAATCAGACTTATTTTTCTAAAATCTCTTTCCTCTCCTAATATCCATAACATGTATCATATTGGTTAGTGTTCTGGACATGTTTCTGATATGGATGCATGTGACAAGAACAATGCTCATTTGGTGTAACCGATGCTTTTGGCCTCTGCCTTTGACAGGACATCAAAACAGCAGATTGGTCAGATAATGTGGCCCCATTTTGGCCAGCAGTCATTCGCTCTGTGCTAACATGGAAAGGCTTCACTTCACTACTTGGAAGCGGTACAAACTACCTTCCCTGATTCATGAGATGATTCATCACTTCAAGTTCCTCCTGCCTTCCTCTTGTTATTGCTGCTGCTTCTGTTGATTACTATCTCATATACCTGTCTTGGTTTCATTTTTGTGTATGTTGAATAGGTTGGAAAACCATAAGAGGAGCACTTGTGATGCCACTGATGATTCAAGGCTACAAAAAGCAGCTTATCAAATTTGCAGTCATTACTTGCAAAAAGCCCAAATGAATGTTCATTACCCACATACTTGTTCTTCTTCTTTTCTGGTTTTTTACCCTTAGTTTCAAGATTTAATGAGCAAATAAAAGAAAAAAAAAAAAAAAGAACGATCGCTTGTTGAATTTTCCAATGCCAATAATTTTTCTGTTGTGTTTTTTTTAGATTATCAATGTTGATTTGGAGTAAAAAGTTACAGTAAATTTCTTATTACAGGGGCTTCTATATTTGTAAAAATGATAATCAAGGATATTACAAAACGGGGCCAGCTCTCCTAAGCTCAAGTTTAGAATAAGGTAAGCTCCAGTGTGTGGTGGGGCCCACTTGGGGACCAATGTATGGTGGGGCCCACTTGGGGACCAATGTGTGGTGGGGCCCACTTGGGGACCAACATGGAGATGGAGATGGAGATGGGGATGGAGATGGAGATGGAGATGGAGATGGAGATGGGGATGGGGATGGGGATGGGCATGGGGGGATTTCAATGACTCATTGGGATCCTTCTCTCTACGAAAAATCAGCCACAACCGTGTTTTCTATCATCTTCATATGGGCCCAAAAGTTTAATGGTCAATAGTCCATTAGAATCGATACATAGTCGATCCAACGATCTAATAAATTCGAATCTAACTGAAAGTTAGTGGACATGTGCAATTTAGGGAGGTCATGTGTTTGGTCCATTTGAATGGACGGTGAGCCCCACAAGCATGAGCTTTTAAATTTTTATCCTAAACTTGAACTTAGGAGAGCTTTGCTCATACAAAAATACAACATACTTCATTAGCAACCGAATCCTTTATACCTTTTCGATCATTTAATTTAATCTGTTGGGCCCAAGCTTCTATATGACATGCTCCTTGTATTGGCATCTCTTATCCATGAAATAGTTTTTTCCTTTTTACCTCTTAATTGGCTGTGGATTGAAGGAATCCGGCGTGGTGTTTAGGAGGAAATTATTTCAAATTTCATTATTCCATACATATTTTCTTACATCTTGAGAAATTTCCAACCATGGCCAAGGCGTTCCTAAGCTAGGAATAGTACAATCTTGTGGGGCCCACTACCATTTTGAGTTTCCACCCACCCAAATTTGGCATTCATCTGAATCTTGTAGGTACGTACTTCAATTGATCTCGCAATGTTTTACATACTTCATCTAGAAGCTGATGGCTGGATAACTTATTGAAGCTTAAAAGAACATCCCCATGCTTTTCGCATAGGTCAGAGAGTCTTCCAAAATCCCCTATGCACTATTGGATTTATCATGTTCAAAATATATATATAGTTATCTTTTCAAAACGTTATCAATCCAACAAGTTACACATTGCTTTGAGAAAATCTTGACTAATTGTCTATATATGGTGGAACATACGATGTGGCACTGATTGTATCAAACAGCGACAGGTAGTTAGGATGGTCATAGCATTGATCATCATTTCTAAACAAAAAGGCAAAAATGGGAGAAGGGAAAATAATTCCCGTAAGTTGATATTTTTGTTCATATTACTCAAATTAGATTGGAAACATGTAGAGTGGTAAATCGATATAAAATGGAAACATCTCAAAAGATTAGAGATACTTTCTTTTATATTACTAATTCAATGAACTGTTTTCTGATATCAGTCCATGGCTAGATGAGATTTTCCGATCCAATGTATTGCATGCATGCAGTGTTAGATCTGTCCATCAAAATGGTATTGGCCCATGGACCCCACCTGAATTCACGGTGGCCGATCATGACAAGTGGACGTCGTAGGCAGGAACATCCCTTGAATCTTGTGACCAAAATATCTGGACCAGAGGAGTGAGGACCATCCAGGGCAGGTCCTACTCCTATCTGAAGTGGGATCAACAGTTAAATGATCTTGGAGCACTGGTCCGCTGATGAACATCCATAATCCATTCCAGGTGAACAGAACCATTGAGATTTATGTAGTATGCAAGGAACACATTACAATAGAGAATCGATCTTAGGAGTCTTGATTGATTGTGTACTACTAATGCCTAGCTTCAGGTTGTCCAGACCCTTTATGTGATGGGCCACACCAATGATAGATCATGTAACGGAATTAGCCTGCGTTAGCTATAACACAGAAACTACTACTAACAAGTGGAAACTAAAAATGATCCATGGAAACTATAGAATCATGTCTATCAGCACATTACAATTGAGAAGTGGAGGTGACTCCTTTCCACAACACTTTTAAAATCTTCCATTTGTTTGCATGGAATTCAAATAAAATGAATTCGAGTTCGTCATTCAATTCCTAGGGTGATGGTTGGCATTCCACAACACTTCTAAAATCTACCATTTGTTTGCATGGAATTCAATTCATGATAAAATGAATTCGAGTTTGACATTCAATTCCTGGGGTGATGGTTGGCATTCATTTTCCTTCTGTTTTTTTTTCTTGATAAACCTAAGATATTTCTAGCCCAGCCTAGCCCAAGAGCCTTTGGCTCCAAGCTCGAGGGACAACACTTGATTCTGAACAACCGAGAACTAATCCGTAGTGGCATATGTAAACTTTTGGCATTCATTTTTCATTAAGGGCACATTTGGCAATGACATTTGCCCCGGATTCCTCGCCCAAAATCCGCGATCGTGCGGATTTTCTTATTTGGATCTGCATGGAGTTAAAGAGGATAGACCGGAGACTTCTTCCCATTTTATTATTTTTGGAACCGGACGTCCCCCCCTCGGATCGGATGTTTCCACGCCATTGCATATTTGCAGAGCTACAGTATTTTAGGCGGCAATATAGGATAGACCGGTTTTTGCGTTTTTTTTTTTTTATAATTTCTATGGGCCTCGCAATCAAGATCTGAACCGATAATAGTGTTAAGAAGGTCCAAAACGGTCATCTCACAAAATTCCAGTCATTGATTCATCTTAGATTATGAGATATTTGCAAAACCGTTCAAGCCGTTAGATAACAATTTCTACGATTATGTGGGCCAAAAGGGGGATTAGGCACCAGGCCATTCTTTTCAATTTTATGGTTTTTGTGGGGCCCAAGATCATAATATGAACCGGTAGTTGACTCTGGAAGGTCAAACACAGCTAGTTGACCAAATTTCAACCGTTGATTCATATTATATCTCGAGATATGTGCCAAAACGTCTTATCATTAACACTATTCTTGAAAACGGGAATCAACACAGTCCGTGTTTTCAAATGTTCCGGTTTATGTGGGGTCCACAATCAAGATCGGAACCATTCATTAGTTTTGGAAGGTCGAACACGGCAAGGTGACCAAATTTCATCCGTTGATTCCTTTTATATCTCGAGATATGTGCCAAAATGTCTGACCATATACACAAAGAAAATGGGAATAAAAACAGTCCATTATTCCAAATTTTCAGTTTATGTGGGGTCCAAAATCATGATCGGAACCAGTCATTAGTTCGGAAAGGTCAAACATGGTAAAGAAACCAAATTTCAATCATTGATCCTTTCTATATCTTGAAATATTTATAAAAACGTCCATTGGATTACACATTCTACAAATTATAGGAATCCTTCCTCCTTCCAAACATGGAACTCTTATCAAGAATCCTACCTGGGGAGGTGTTGATTCTTTGGAGATGGAGAGAATCCTCTAAACAGAGGATTCCTCCCCTTAGCATGGACGGTTGCCAGTGCCTTAGAAGAAGAGATCATTTGATGGCCATTTATTTCCTACTTTTAGAAGAAAAAACAGATTTCTAAAATTCTTATGAATTCAGTCAGTTCCCTGAAAACAAAAAATGACCTATATGCGAGAACATGCGCCATCTAAAGTCTGGACTATGTCTTCCCCTTGAGTTCAAGCATGTGTGAGTGGAAGAATTCAAATCTCCAGCAAATCTTTAAAAATAAATAAATAAAGAAGTTGAGCACCTATTAGGCCATCTCCCTACTTCAATGGCAATCTTTTTCTTTATTTTTTGTGTGGAACAAGGGAAGGTTGAGGACTGCCTTGTTTGAAGGCAATCTTTTAAAATCATACATTATAAAAGATTTTTGAAGCTTTTACCGTAGTTGGAAGGCCATAGCACGGCTAGTCCTTTATTGCTCTCTAGACCTTCACAGAGATTGGGCAGAAGCGACACAGAACCCTATCCAGACTAGTATGGAAGGGAAGAGATCTTAGGTAACCATGACAGTAGAACCCCACCTCAAACAAAAGACCCCCTCCTAGGATCACGCACTATAGGTTTCATCCTGCTTGTCCATGCTAATTCTAAATTTCATTAAAATATGGTCAGATAGAGATCCTGCTTGTCCATGCTAATTTGACATTTCATTAAAATTTGGTCAGAGAGAGAGAGAGAAAGATGCCAATCATTTTCTGCAAATCAAATGGTAAAGAGTATTCATACACCCAAATTCTAGATCAAACAAGATGAGCTGTAACAGATTCTCAACCCAAAGAGAGAGTCACTGATGTATATATTTGCATTTATAAACCCTCAATGGGTACAGATAGATTATAATCCAAGACCTGTTGTACAAGGAGGCATCATAAAGGATAGAAATGTGAGTTTGACCAGATTCAGACTCTATTCTTAGATTTGCTCGAGACATTATGGAATGTCGCCATTTCCAAGTCTCTTAACATGGGCAAGAGAGAGATGGTGGTCTCTAAAACAGGCAAGAGGATAGTGGGCCAATTTGATGACTGGCTGACATAGACAGATCAAACTTTCAAAGCCCTCAACCTGCTTGCATGTTCAAGGAAAAATGTATAGAAATTTAAGGGATATGTTCTATCTATCTAGTAATCAATTTCACTAGCACAAGATCAAAACAATTTTTAGTGGGTTGTTGATCAACTTAGAGATCTTCTCTACCTTTCTAGGTTAGTTATACTCAGATAAAGTGTGAGATTTAACCAGTGCGACAAGAATGGGAGGTTTTGGGTGCAAGTGCAAATGGAATGAGTCTCCAAACCTTAAGAGGAAGAAGTGCCTTGGGTTGCAATTTGCAAGTTCCTGTAACTAGGGACATACTAGCCGTATATGGGTAAGGATATCTTTTCTACCAAGAGAGCAAATAGGTCCCCAGAAGCCTATGAATGGTTTTACTAGCCTCATCACTCATGTCCACAGCCATCCATTTGAATGAAATGAACGAAGGGCATTCTCTGGAGTCCCAGTGTTCTGCTCAACAGTGTACCCAAAACCTAAACTTCCGTGGTATCTCATATGCCTGTTTCTTCATATTCCCAGAAGAGGGGCATTTCTTTAAGCTCAAAAGGATAGTACACAAAAGCAAAGGGAACCAGTTTTAACCTTTAAGACACTTGATCGAGAACCTTGCTCCAAAGGTAAACTATATAATAGTAACAACTTACATCAGCAGTGAATCTATTCTTTCTGGAGAAAAACAAGCCTTTCCTGTTTTCTTTTCTGAATATTGTAACTCACCTATAATCAAAAGTCCCCTTAATTCCTTTTAGGCTTTCCCCCAGTGACAATCTGAAAGATCGGACACAATCAAATGAGCACAATTCCTCAGTGATACATAAGAAAATCATCATTGTTAAATATATACAAGATCAAACTGTAAGTGATTATTAAAACCATTGTTATTATACACATACAAAATCAAATTGTAAGCGATTTTCCCTCCACATGATGATAGACAGTAGGGTTTAATTAGAGCTAAATTAATTCTTCAATATGAGCAACATATCAAGAAGGATTCTGATCTCAGATTATTCACAGCAAAGCGGGATTCTCCTGGTGGTGGTTAAAGACTGTTATTCAGCTAGCAAACTAACGATTACTTTTTTCCTTTTGAAATTTAAATTAAATAAAGAAAAGGATGTTTGGTTGTGTTATTGCTGTATTTTTTTATTGAAATACTTGACAGTAAACAAAACAAGCTCGATCGTGACTTTCATAGCTCGAGGTTAAGCACATTTTTCGGCTCAACTAGTCAAGTTGAGCTTATTTTATAGGCCCCTTTGAAAAAGAAGTAAAGCTTGAGCAACCACTCTTGGACTTTACATTAAAACTTTCTGAATGCTTTCTCAGCCTTGATTTTGAAGACTTAAACTGTAGGCCATTTAAAATACAATCAAGTTGATTTTTGCTACATAGTGGTGTTGGGCGCTGTCACCAGAAGATTACCACTGCTTCTACATTACCTTGATTTACCGCTGCTTCAGTACTACTTACTACACCAAAGATGCAAAGTTGTGTGTACATAGTCCTATAACGGTCCTCAAGTACATTTTTCTTACGGGTAAAGAAAAAGAAAATAAAAAGGTCAACACTTCTATGGGTTGAAATAGAATATTGTTAAGATTGAAATAAGCAAGAATTGAGATTGATCTTGACTGCATTGAGTTAATAAGTTGAGCGTGATAAAAGGTAACAAACCTCAACTTAACTTGGGGCTTTTACAGCCCCATATGAATGTATTCAAATCGATTTGAACACTGCCGAATCTATGATTCTTATTCTTTCAGACTGCCAAATCAAACACCACATACTATCTAGTCTCTCGGATTTGAACATGCCATTTTCTATCTATCAGTCAAGTAAGACCTGGTGGCAATGCTCATGCTCCAAAGAACTACTAGCACGTCCAATGATGCGAGTAGCCTCCTCCTACTAGAGGCAAGTGAATATGGAATCAAATGTCCACTACTTCACAAATTCGAAAGAAATACATGAACATGTGAAAAACTAGGCAATATAAACATTTCTTGTGAGTCATGTGTTCTTATTAGTGATTTTAGTGTTACAACCACATTTCGCCCCGACACAAACGCAAGCCAAAGATAAGTTCTCCCCCGAAAAACGATTGTGACTCAACTACAAAAGTAGTAGTTTTTAATATAGTTCACAGTTTTATATGTCCTTATATAAACTAGTAGGAACTTCTATGAATGGTAGCTATATTTAGGCTCTTCCATAGTGTTACCAAATCATTTTTAATTTGAAACGGGAGGAATAAAAAAGAAGATTGATTGATTTTGTAACACTTGCTTGATGTCAATCTTGCTTAAAAGTTGATCTTACTTGTGCATACAGTACTTGTACTCCTGGCCCCGAATGTAATCTTTCTCTCCTTCCTCCAACTGAAGATTGAGAAGAAGAAGAAGAAGAAACAGGAAATTATAAACAAAACACATGTACAGAATCTAAAGACACAGTGAAAGTCACCATCACAATAACAGGGGAAGAGAAACGCACCGGATCGCTTTCGTAGATGAGCTCATAACAGGCGGGAGAGAGACACCGCAGTGCACAGTTCTCTTTTGCAATTATCGACGACTTGCACTGCCATCCCCAGAGTCCACTTTATTGCATTGCAATACAGAAAAGAAAAGGTATAAATCGTTTTGCTCTGTTTTTCTTTAGTTAGGGAAAGGGGAAGAAGAAATTGAGACAAGTTTTTTTTACCTTTCGATGTCTGAATAGCAAGTGTTCTTCTTGTCTCTGATCTCGTTATCCTGCGATTTCAAAGGTGGAGAATTATCAGGAAATCTGTTGTGAAAAGAGGAAAGTGAGAAGATGCGTGAAAGGTAAGAGATGGTTTGTTACAGAGATGGGGCGAGGAGATTTCGCGGATGTTGAAAGAGGAGACCATAAAAGGCCTAGAATTAGAAGGATGGGAAGTAAGGTTGGGAGAGATTTGGCCATTGACATCGAGAGAACGTGATGTGAAGATAGATTTGAGATGAAATTTTTTTTCTCACTCTTTAGGTTAGGGGTTTTAGGGCATCCAAATTGGGGAAGAGCCTAAAATCTTGTTGGTTTGGTCGCCTGACTTAAAACGTAGGCCTACTGCTATCCAAAACCGGATCCCCATTCCATTGCATGTGACTTTCCCCAAATTTTGCTCCATGCTCATGAGTCATGCCTTTCCCAAACTTCACATCGAATGCAAGGATCATCTGGAGGGTTAAGATGTTCAATTAGGGATGGCAACGGGGCGGGGCAGGAATTGGGCTGCCCCGTCCCCGCCCCGAATCTCCCTGTCCCCGCCCCGCCCCGCAATTCGGGGTATGTTACATACCCCGTCCCCGCCCCGACACGACACGCCCCGCGGGGCGTCCCGCCCCGATGTGGTATAATAATAAATATAATAAATAAATTTTGAATTGACTATAAAAAAAAGGTAAATTAATTTATTTTACATGGTAAAAAGCACATGAATGATTCATCTATGTTGTCTCTATGCCTTTAATAATATTAAAAAAAAATCTCCCAAAATAGAATAAAAAGATCTCCCCGCATAAATATTTTATAAGTGTGGGGCACTGTTAGATTGTTTAAATTTTTTAAAATTATCTAAAATTAATAATATAAATTTTCCTTTTCCTGAAATTTTACCTATTTAAAGTGAGATTTTATTCTTATAAGATTTTCTCTAAGCCCTTAAAGGCCACTAACATACACTTGAAAATATCATATATGCTTTGAGACATTCTTTATAAAAAAGACAATATCTCTCTAAAATATCATGAACTCCATCAATACATGGTTTCACTCCATTTCTGATATTAAACTGACTACATAATATATGTTCCAATTTTCCCTCAACAAGCTTACCCAACTTTCCATGGTGTGGGCCCCAACCATATGCATACCAACCACAGGTAAGAAAAAGATTGGAAGATCTTAACGAGAATCAAGTCGAGTCAAAATTATTAATAGTTGATGGTCAAATATCATTAAATCTCATTGATTTGGCAGGAACCTCACTTTAAGACCAATGAACTCCACTTACTAATAAAGAGGTTGATTACATATAATTAAAATTAGTATAATTTATAGTGTTGTTAGTATGATTAGAATCATATTAAGTTACTAACTATAATTTACTTTGCTATTATAAGTTACTATAATTTACTTTGCTATTAAAGCATGATCCATCATTCTATTATATATTTATATTCGTTTTATTTAATATGATTTATCTTGTCACAATTTAACATTATATATGATTAAAGTAAAATAAGCTTAGATAGATTTTTTAACAACTTTAACTTCATTAAATTTGAATTAGAGGGAATGGGATCATATTATATATTTTTATAATGTCTCATTCAATTACATGTTTAACTTTAAAAAAAGTCTTCAATCAATCTACTTAACCCTTAATAACAACATAAAATCAATATATACATTTACATATAAATATGTTTATTTATTATAAAAGAAATCTAATATATATTTATATTTTAGAGGATTATTAATTTCGGGGCAGGTTATGGGGCGGGGCATGGGGTGGTATTTCGGGGCGGGGCAGCGGGGCGGGGTGGGGCAAGAGCCATACCCATCCCCGCCCCGCCCCGAATTCGGGGTATGGTTTTTTTCCCCGTCCCCACCCCATCTAAGAGTCGGGGCGGGGAAAACCCGTACGGGGCGGGGCGGGCACTCCGGGTTGGGGCGGGGCGGGTTAAAAATGTCATCCCTATGTTCAATAGATAAGTTTTTGCTCCAGGATGCAGTTAAAGCCTAAGGTTTTTCTTTTTTACTAAAAAGGACATAAGTTCTAAAACTTTTCAAATCAGTTTCTAAATTTTTAGATAAATTTTCAATTAAGGACATCTGGTTATTTAATAATTTTTTTATAAATCTATTTCTTTGGTTTTTTTTAAATACTCAGAATACCCTTCATTTAAATCCATGATATGGTTCCGACAACCCCTATATTTAGGCAATTTTCGTGGAAATGCTAGTTTTCATCGATCACTATGAGGCTACCACTGGAAAAAAAAAGAAAAAAAAAGGAAGAGAACATAGAAGAAGTGAATGAGAGTTGTATTTCAATGAAAGGTAATTTAAGTATTTTAAAAAATTGAAGAAAAAAGTTGTTGGAAAATACTTTTAAACGAATGAATATCCTTAATTGAAGACTTTCTATAAAACTTAGGGACTAATTTGAAAATTTATAAAATTTGTATTCCTTTTTTTTTAAATAAGGCACAAACTTAAATACATATTTAAAAATTTTCCAATAATAATAAATCAGGATGCTGTCTTATCGCAATAAATATAGGCAATATAAAATTTCACATATGCAATTCCTTATAAAATTAGAGTTAAAAGGAGTAGATTTGTCCGTGAAGGCCATGCCATTGTTTCGCCTTTAATATCGAAATGACACGCACTCTCCTGTGACCAAACCATGGAGATGTGATGATCTAACGATGCCATCCGATGCTAAAAATCTACAGGAATATTGTTGAAGGTTGAAGAGAGTGATGGTCGAGACACGTCTGCAGACACACTCTTTAAAACGCGATAGTTCCTTTAAGTGGGCTACGTTTGGACTTTGGATACATCGACCTTGCATACAGATCAATCACGCTCGGATTCTACTGGACTCAAGCAATTGCTTAGGCTAAACGCAAAGTGGGGTTTTGTCGTTTTTGTAGAAAACAACAATAAAAAGATGAATCAATAGCTTTTGGTGTTTTTTGGAGAGAATGAAATAGACCCGTTTTATTCAAGGTTTTGTCCGATTAGAGAGAGCATACGTGGCCCACAATCTCCAAATAATTACATGCATTTGCTAATAACATATCAAAAGTAGGCAATGAGAAATCATTAGAAAAATATTTTAATGGGTCAAACAGGCAAAAATGTAATTTTATTTTACAACCCGCTTTTAGAGAAATATATATATATATATATATATAGTAAAATGATGGGCATATATATTGTAAAAGGTTGCCCATCCTATGTAAGGATATATGGCCCACAGTAACCCTCCCACCAAGCTGGTCAAACCCACCTTAGGTACAAGCATATATCTTTTCTGGAACTCAAGGAATTCTTATATGGAGAATACTTGAATTTCCAAACACAAGTAGAATTTCTGGATGCTCTCTTGGACTAGAGCATCCAAGAATTCAACAAAAATGCAAAGATGGTGAAATTTCTAAAATTTCAAAAGTCATTTGAGACCTTTCATATATATCTGGAATTCAGAAATGCTAGAAAATAAATATGGCATTTGAAGATTTTAGAGGACAAGATGTCACATCATGTCTAGAAATTTCTAATATAGGGAATTTCTAGCAGAGATTACACAAAAGAAATAGAGCCCTATAATGAGTATAAACACCCCCCCCTGTGAGGCCCCACCCTTTGTGGGCCCTCTAATTTATATTTTGAATGCTAATTAATACTAATTATTGTCAATCACTGCTAATTACTAGCTAATTGTGCTAATTAGGAGTTAATCAGGGTTATTAGATAGATTTTCCTAAGTTGTAGTTAGACTAGCTTAGTTGAGTTAGTAATTTAGTTAGTTGGGTGTTTTGGGTAAATCTAGGGTTAATTAGTGTAGGGAGGCCCTTAGTATGGTTTTTAATAAACTATAGGAAGGTTTTTGAAAAAGGCATCATCTAGAACCTTCTAACCTAAAGACCAAAGAGCCCCTAACCCTAACCCTAATCCTATGTAACCCTAAAGGCTATTTCAGTCATTAACCACTCTCCTAAATCTATAAATTAGCACAAATCCCCAAATCCCTTAGCTACATTCCTCCCTCATTTCCTCTTTTCTTCCTCTCTCATTTCCCTATTCAAGCTACTGTTGTGCTGGAGGATTTTCTCTAGGAGCTGCAGCCATTATCTTCTTCTTCTTCTTGCATTGGGATTTCTCTATCTCTCTCTATCTTCCTCTACAAACCTTCTCTTCCAAGCTAAGGCAAGTGCACCTTACTCTTAACTTAGAATGTATGTCTTATTTCTTGATTTCTGTGGTTTTAGTTCATATATGTTATTAATCAAGTCCTAGAAATGTACCTGGAGCTTAGTTGTTGTTGGATGGATTGAACATTGATGGATGGGGGTTTCACCCCCCATTTGGAAGATCAATGGGCCAAAATGGATGTTGGATTGATGGGCATTTTAGTAGATTTGTGTTTGATTTTGTTTGGACGGAGTTTGGAAGTGATTGGAAATGATTTGGAGGAAAGATGGATTGAAAAGAGTGAAATCTGCAAAAATTGGGTTCCCCAGTTCCACATGTACCCGGTCGACCGGCCACACTGCAACTGGGAGAAGACAGCTCCCAGTTAGTTTTCTGCTGAGATCTGTCTCAGTTAGCCGGGTCGACCGGGCACACTGAAATTTGGGAAAAACAGCT
This sequence comes from Cinnamomum chago, assembly GCA_038049695.1. Classification (NCBI taxonomy): domain Eukaryota; kingdom Viridiplantae; phylum Streptophyta; class Magnoliopsida; order Laurales; family Lauraceae; genus Cinnamomum; species Cinnamomum chago. Next base: position 61,470,810 of record CP142457.1, read on the forward strand.
CCTGGTTAGCAAAACTCTGCAGAACTGATTTTTAGTATACCAGGACTAGCTGGCCTTGCCCAGGTTGACCCGGTACACACTGTTTTGCAGGAATTGATTGGAAGTTGGTTTTTCACCTGAAATTCAGACACTCTATGTTCAATTCGACCTAGTACCTAGTATATGCAGTAGAAAATGTATGAAAGCTGGGCCATCAATCTTTCTAGGGTTTTTGGTGTATGCGGTCAATCACCTAGGCCAAGAGGTTGACTGGACACGCTAGGAACCTTTAGAAACGAAATAAGTCTTCTAGGAGGCCTAACCTAGATTATCTAGTGCATTCGGTTGACCCACCAGGCCAGGAGGTCAACCGAGCCCACTACACATCAGGTCCACCTGAGGGTCAATCCCCCAGTGTGCTATGTCGACCCAGCACACTGGGAAACCCTGATTTTCCGGTTTTCAACATTTAGGAGTTGTGATCAGTTGTGGGGCCCATTGACCATCGAAATAAACGTTTACCAATGTTCTAAGCCTGAGTCAACGGTGTGGCTCAACCTTGACTCGCGGGGACCACTGATTAGGGTTTTGGTTGTTAATCTAAGATGATTTGACCCCCTAAGAGTTGTTAATGATGCCCGTAACCTCATAAACACCAAACACAGTATCATATGACATCAGTGACTTCGTTTAGAGATCAAATTACCGGAGATGGACCTGAACCTGAACGTGGTCCATTACCTAGGATTGGACTGTTGTTATTCCTGTTGATTCTCTTATTGAAGTTCATGCTTCACTTCTATTATTACTGTCACTCTTATATCCTTAGTATAGTTGTTAACTGTTAATTAAATATAAATGGAGGACCTGAACCTAGGATATCTTAGAGGTGACCCGTTGGTATGATTTGGAGAACATTGACCTGTCTCTGTGTCTATGCGGGCCCTTATTAGGCCTAAGTGATGAGATGTGTACCTTTAGTTGGAAGAGGTAGTTTATATTGGGATTTTAAGTCATGTTGGATTAGAAGGAACTGTTTATCAGTAATAATGGATATGTTGCCTCGTTTGGACGGTTTTAGACCAGGTCATGTGTTGATGGGCCTTGGTATGGATCCAACGAGTGAGCTGGGACTTGGAATATAATCCATAAACTGATTGATATACATAGACCTCTTAGAGACTTTGTTAGAACCTTGTTCGCGCAAGGCAAAGCCTACACAGGCACAGACCCTTAGAGTTATTCTTGAGTCGGCATAGACATTCACTCGGTTGATTTAAGCTCAGCCTGTGGACTGATCATCCTCGGTAGGAGCTATTGTGAGAGTTGAGAAGCTATCATGATGAGCTATGTTGTTAAGACGGACGGTGTGATACCGTGTCCGGTCTTGAATGATGAGTATGATGAGATGATGAGTGATTTGCGGGATTAGTAATTCCCAGCACTGGTGAGATTTTCCCGACGCAACTGTGTTCAGTATGGAAGGGCCGCGACATAATATCCAGCGGTATTCCAGCTCGTGTGAATGTGCCATTTCGTAGTAGATTAGATGTTTTATATTATCCTGATTCTTTATGCTTATACTGCTCAACTGCCTAATTCATTTACCTTGTTATTCTTTAATTTAATTACATGTCTCTATTCATTTGATATATATGTCCTATGTTATTAGTATGCTGTGATTTGCCAGATCTTTTAGATCTGACACATCTTTGGTGCTTAGGCCTTGACCCAGAGATCCCAGAGGACGCGCTAGCATTAGTAGAGGCGCCTGTCATCGAAGACTACGGATGGGGCCCGGCTGACCCGGATGTCAAGCCGGAGGGCGGAGATGATTTACCTCGGTTTTAAAAGTCTTATCTTATTTTGGGTTTTGAGTGAATTTTGTAGGTGAGCCGGGTAGCTAACAAAGATGTATTAACTTTGATATTAATAACTGAACTTTTTAATTAGATTGTAGTTCTGCTCACACTTTACTTATATATTGATACTAAATGCTTCCGCTTTATTTATTATGCTTCCGCAATTTAACCATTGAATTCATATTGGTCAAAAGTTTTAAATTGGACCCCACTGCGGGCCTACGATCTTAGAAGTTCTCGGATTTTTCGGGAAGTAGCGCGCCAACTTCGGATATTCAAACGACTTTATCGGTATCCGGAATTGGGGCGTTACACCCCCAAAACCCGGCGCGGTTTGTTACATAAAACTAAACATTCTTCCAATTCTATGGATGTCTTTTCTTATTCCATGCATGAAAACCAAAAGGCTGCAGCCTTGTTTGTTGCTCGAGTGAAACAATGAAGTCTCTCTCCAGATTCCATGTGCAACAGCGCCTTTCGTATTAAACGCTGATGGAGGTTCATGCACGGACCCGCCAGCTGTTGAAAGCCTTCTCTGTTTTTTTTTTTTTGGTTAAAAGCTCTCTCTCTCTCTCTCTCTCTCTCTCTCTCTCTTAAAAGCAGAAAGGTGTAAAGTTTGAGTGAGGAATAAGATCAATCACATGCAAATCCAAGTATCACTATCAGGCTCTTTTCATCCTCCGAGTAAAAGCAGAAAGGTGTATGAGATATGCAAGTCCATCTAAGCATAAAGGTCCCCTTGAGTCTTGCCAATACAATTATAGCTCAAGTGGTGGCATCTCCCTATCTAAGATAGAGTCAAGATGCATCCTGTATTTGCTGGTTAGAGACTTGAGAAGCATGAGTGTGTGCATGTGCCCGAGCCAAAAATAATAGTAACAATAAAAATAAAAATAGGGACACCAAAGGAGTAAGGTCTGTGCACCACTCATTCCAGCTCAAGGAAAAGACTTGGACTATCCAACAGGCCCAATGAGCTGGGTCTAAACTCAAAGTTAGGATCCAGATTTTTTATTGGACCAAACCCAGGCCTCAAGCTTTATATTCACTGGATTTTACTCCGCATGAAGTGACACTCAACCCACTTTGACACTCGTATGGACTGGATATAAGGTCTAGAAATTAGAAATAAATAAAATTGAAACTTTAAAAGGCTCCTAAGTTAATGGTTCTGGTGATTTGAGTAATGCAATTTTTGGCCTACTTCTGATCCAGTGGTATTCCAGCCTATCCCTAATCGGTAGCTTGAATCATGTGTGGTTCATCACATTCACAAAGTTCCTCATTTGGAATGGACTAATATAGCCTATATACAATGGATCCAGATTTCATTAGATTAGGTCCTTTCATCATAAATGTGTAATGTCTTTCTAGATGGAAAGGTGGTTGTAGTGAGAGGACGAGTGGCTCTATATGTTTGACCAATGTTTGCATATACTAGCTATGAAACCCATGCGAGACACAGGCAAATCACATGATTGCAACTAAAAACATTTTTTTTCCACATTTTTAGTCCTTATGGGAGAAAGAAACAAGGAAGCTAAAACTTCTAGGAATTAATGTCATAATAAAAGAAGAAAATATTTAATTCAAAATTTGAATTTCATGACATCTTAAACAACAAATGATAGAAGTCCTACTGGAAAAAGAGATTTTGTAAAAGTCACCGACGTAAAATAGGAGAAAATAAAATGTTTACTTCTAATTAGAGTGCAAATTAATAAGGATTTCTTGATTCATCACTTTGATTATAAATAACATAGTATTTGCTTTATGAATTAAATGACATGAATATGTTTTTTTTTTATGAAAAATAAACTACATAAATTTTTTTTTTTAAAAGAATCAATTCAAACATGAAATAAGTAAGAGAGAAATAACTAAAATCTATCTTCATGCGTCAATAAACAAAAGACATATTTTTACTTGTATATTTTGACCACGAGAGTGAGACCTTCAAAACAATTACAATCACGTATTAAAAATATATATAACTTAATATTGAAGCTTTAATAATTCTGTGTGGAGTTTCACTCTTTCAATTCAAAAATTATTTAAGGTGATAGTACCCTAATTAACACTTGGCAAGATTACAAAGAAGTTAGTGCGTCTGAAATTTGGTGCTGATTATCTAATTCGATGAGGAAAGTTGAAGCCTTCTCTTGTAAATTGTAATTCCATGCATTTTCAATGCAATGAAGAGTGCAAGTGAAATCGGTAGGGACGTGGTGCACGCAAACGAAAAAGAATTAAATGAGGATAGAAAGAGAAACGTGAGGACGTTAGAGAGAGATGAGAAGCGTGCTTCTATTGAAGCCTCCTTTTCGATGTTCGGCAACCATTCAAGTCTCAACTAATCTAGTTGCCCTTTTCTTCTTTTGTTTCTTCAATCCTCCGCCTCACATAAAGTCCCCCTTTGGCCTTTTCGGAGCGGTTACGACTTGCAACTTACGACTCATGACGACAGGGACAAAATACCCTCCCTCTATGCCCCGCTACTTACCATTCCAAATTGCTGTTTGGTTTGTGTTACCTTACCAATTTAAGAAAGTTAGGCAAAAAGAATGTCAAATATATATATATATATATATTTTCTATCGGAGGCTTCCCAACTTTTTGAGCAAGACTAATTCCTCCGGGCCTAGAGGGAAGCCGGGTGAACTCCCGTGTAGCCCTAGTGTGGTAATGCAGTTTCGAATTTACAACTTTCACATGCAAACAATGGTCCTAACTCCTAAGCCAACTGAGTTACCATTGAAGATTTTTCATCTTTTCCATTATATAGAAACATTGAAGAGAAAGAGTTTTATGATGCCGGGCTCTCAAAAAGATTAATAATGAGAAGAGATCGGACATTTTGGATTAGTAAAAGAAAAAGGATCCACTAGTTGGTCCAAACAAGGAACCCTGTTTCAACCAATCAGGGGGTGCCACAAGGGAAATATATATATATTTTGTGGAAGAGATGAGATGTCATTGATTTGACATCTCTCCCCCATGTGGCACCCCCTTTTGGACCAAACAAGGATCCATTTCCTTAGTAAAAAGATCCAGCGAGCCTTGTCTATAACGCTCTATATAGGGCTTGAGCTTTGCCTTTCGTTTTTGATCCCTTTGACGCACATCTCATACACAATAGAAAATTCTCCCACCAGCATGTCGTTTTAAAGAAACGGAACACTGTTTAGAGTCCATGGATACCAACAAGAGATGATATTAGCAGAGTTTCCTTTTTATTTTAAAAGAGTTAAAATCCTATGAAATTCTAGCAGCACCACAACAGGCATGGAGGGGACAGTTTAGTTTAATGGGAGTTGGACAACGGCTGTGGGCCTCACAAACTTTGAATATCTTAATTTAAAAATAATAGAAAAGTAATGTATAAGAAAATTTTCTCCTTCTAGTAGTATGATGGACTAAAGTTCAATCCACTCAAACTAACGAGTAACGAGTGGTAACTCAACTGTCCAAAGACTCTGCACCTTAAGAAGTGGAGAGGTCTTGTGTTTAACACCTACCTCCATTGGCCACCTCATAATATATATAATTTTACCCTATATATGTAGATAAGATGGTTTGCACGTACATCTAGAACATAGTTCGAGGGTTTACATGTGCCCCTAGAGAATAGTTATTGGGTGTTAGCAATCGAGTGTCCTTTGAACTCTGGACGAAAGGCCCCTAGGCGGGAGATATCCTGGATTATATATATATTTATATATATACATATATATTTTCAATCCAAACTATATGCAGACCTTTCGATCAGTGTACTCCTTCATGATCATCTATTATTACGTCCAATTCGAAACTCAATTGACCTTCACAATTGAATTAAAAAATTCAGACTAATAAATTAAACAACCTTTCTATGATGAAAGTATCCTCATGCTATTGACCCCAAGACTAATTCTCCAAGTGCATGGGATGATGCTGTTTTTTTCCACCACCACACCGTGCACCTAGTGACCATGTAAAAAAGAGAGGGCAAGAGTACCAGTCCACAACACAGTGGCTCCCAAGAGCAGATAAGGTCCTCTATATGTTTCATCTTCAAAAGGACTCTCACATGAATTTTCCCAGTCTCATCTTTCCATCAACTCCTCTTTTAACAATACAAACGGCCTCTCATTCAACAGTAAATTAGAAAACATATTTACTGCAGCCGTAGGTCAAATCCAAAACAGTGGATCTCTAAAAACAGCTCCCAAACCCACAAATCTCTCTTCAACGCGTGAGTGAGAGTTGACATGTCGACCACCACCATCAAGCGCTTGAAGCAGGACGTGGAGGAGGAGGAGAAAGAGGAGGAGCTTCTTCGGGGGCTGCCGGACCACCTGGCCCAGCTCTGCCTTTCACGCGTGCCGCCGGCTCTGCTCTATTCCGTCTGCCGCCCCTGGCGCCACCTCATCTACTCCCCTTCATTCCCTCCTTTCCTCTCCATCTACGCCATCTTATCATCCTCTTCTTCATCCAATAACAGCAGCAGCAGCTGTATAGGACTCTTCTCCTTCGATCCCATTTCTGCCACCTGGATGCCGCTGCCGCCGCCGCCGCCTCCCAACCCTCCACTCCGCCTCCTCCTCCTCCGCCATCCTTCCTTCATCTCCCGCCACCTTCCAGTCCAATCGGTCTCCCTCTCCGGCCACCTCCTTCTCCTCGCCGCCACCACCCACCACCTTGTCCCCGCCCTCTCCCAACCCCTGGTCTTCCACCCCATCTCCAACCAGTGGCGCCTCGGCCCTCCAATCCCCACCCCGCGCCGCTGGTGCGCAGCTGGGTCGGTCGGAGGGGCCGTGTACATGGCGAGCGGGATGGGGGCCGAGTACAGCGCGGCGGTTGCGCGGAGAGCGGAGCGGTGGGAGCTGGAGAAGAAGGGGTGGGAAGGGGAGTGGGAGAAGGTGGCTGGGATGAGGGACGGGAGGTTCAGCCGGGAGGCGGTGGAGGCAGTGGGGCTGAGGGGGAAGCTTTGTATGGTGAATGTGAAGGGGGATGCGGCGAAGGAAGGGGCGGTCTACGACGTCGCCAAGGACGAGTGGGAGGAGATGCCGGAGGGGATGCTGGCCGGATGGAAGGGGCCGGCGGCGGCGTTAGATGAGAGGGTCATGTACGCGGTGTTGGAGGAGGAGATTGGTTTTGGGGTGCTGATGGCTTATGATCCTGATGAGGGGGATGAGTGGAGGGAGGTGGTCCGGTCGGAGCACCTGAGAGGGGCCGGGCAGATAGCAGCAGGGGGTGGGAGGGTTTGCTCCGTCTGCTCCGGGGGCACGGCCATAGTGGTGGTGGATGTGGTGGCGAAGCCGCCTAGAATTTGGGTGCTCCACCCACCTCCCTCCAAGCATGTGGTCTCCATCCATGTGCTTCCAAGGATGAGCGCTCACATTGCCACTGCCACTCATTCATGAAAGCCAGTCAACAGATTCATTGCTTCCCTATCCCTCCTCTCCTCTCCTCTTCTCTCCATTTTTTTGTTCCACCCAGACAGAGGGGTTTTGGACGTTTGTTTTTTTTTACTGTAATGGTATAATTCAATAGTGTTCATTCATTTATTATACAGAGACAGTATGAGAAAATGAGGAAGAGAATGAAGGGCAAGGTTTTTTATTTTGAACTGGCTTTGCTCCTTCATTGTTGTCTACTGCTGCTGCTGCTGTTGCTGTGTCAAATTTTTAACATATATGTTAAGTGCACATCAAATGGAATAGCCAAACAACACCTTTTCTTCTGTGTATCTGTCTGGCTTCTTGCCATGAATGCAAAAAGTGGAATCTGATTTCTTTATTACGTGCAAATGATTTCAACTATTAGACAGACGCGCCCATTCAAGGATGGAAAATAATTGCATCTTTTAATTGCTACACAGAATCATGGGGAATGGCCCATTGGGGACCCTGCAATAATTTTTTGAAAATAGAGGGAGCTGCTCTATATGTTTCCGACTGACCATAGAGGACATGAAAAGTTGAGTAAGCGATCCCTGGTGTGAATGGAGAGATATTGGCAATTACTGCCTGAGATGACCTGGGTCATCTTTATGTTGCATCGTATGTACTCTTGACCAAAATTTGCTTGCCAAGAAGCTCCCTAACCCTGAAGAACCTGTTCCAGGAATCCTCTGTTTTCTGGCCTAAGGCATAGAATGGTCTCCAAAAGAGAATAGAAAATGCACTAGGGCCCACCTGTGAAGCAACAATCAAATGAATAAAAAGCTGGGCCAAACACACAGCATAACAGGTGGATCAGTTTCAGATTGGGATGACGGAAGATAGATGATTTTTCCTTTTTTCTAGAAGTGTACATATATATATATATATATATATATATATATATATATATATTCACTTGCATAGCTTAAAGCCCCTCTTTTCCAGCTTTGGAAATGTTTGTTCTAAGGACAAAAGCCTCTCTTTAATCTTCAATCATCAAAGGCTTAGAGTTTTTAGCCTGTTGCACACTCCTGAACTTTTGGGAAATTTCACGCCAAATATATTTGTATTTTGAGTAGGGCTGCCAAAGGGGTGGGCCAGGGTTGTTCTATGCAGGCCAAACACAAGGTGCCCACAGCCCTCAGGAGGCCCGTACTACTGGGACCAGGTTCTACACTACCACTAGACAACTAGTGTAAGCCTAGCATTAACTCCCTTCTTTCTCCAAGTTTAAACCATCAATGCAATACAACAACCAACATTGTAGTAGATGAAAATCTCACTTTACTACTATTTGGTTTAATAAAGGCTAGACAATCATTTACCATAAAAAAAGACTATTTGATGCAATTAATGAATCTTCTTTATAACTATCCAATTTTACGCCCCTTGGTATAATGCATTACATTGAATTCTCCAAAATTCAACATCAAACAAACAAATGAATCTTATTAAAAAAAAAAAAAAAAAAAAAGGAAAAAGAAATTGCCCCATATTTTCCGCTACAATATGCCATTAAGATTTTGTCTCATACCCTCCGAAGGCCTGCTCAATATATTTGTTTTTTCCAGGTTATGTCCCATCCAAGAGGTAGGACATCATAGTTGAATCTAAATACAAACGCAAGGCCAAACATTAGAACCTATAACTAAAGAGAAGTGATCTCATACGATAAAGAAAAACCCAGAATCATGTTCAAATAAAACCACATACACTGCAATTGTATGTACAAAAATTCATGCATAGACTTAATCACATAAATGTAAAAAAAAAAAAAAATACATGAAAATCGCATGAGAATCATATTAAGAAATTAATATAATAATCACAAGAACTATGCTCAAATAAACCCTCATATAAACTCAAATAAATCCACATATATCAATGAGAAAAATAAGAGGGCCAGGCCTTAAGTTGATGAGCCTGTGAAAATTGTCTAAGCCCGAGGGCCAGCCCAGACCAGCTGCGCTCATACGAGGGCCCAATTGACAACCCTAGTTTTGGGACTGCTCCCATCCAAAATTTAAAATGCTATATACTCTTATGGAGCTGTATCCAACTTTTAGGAGGTGCATTCTGAATCAAAATTAATACCTGCACGAAAGAAGCATGTCATAATTATAGCAGCAATATGGTCACAGCCACAGTAAGTGCATTAGATTCTGTAATACCATAAAGTCTTACATAACTAAAGCCACTCAAAATCATTAGGTGAAACCATAAGTTTCTTAACCAAGTATATAAGACAGCATATTGAATAATATGGACATCAAGCCGAAACCATGGGATCGTGCAACTTCTAGCATCCCTTTGCTATACTGATTAGCTTTCAGAGCTGCAGGAACCATCGCCTGAGAGGTTCTCTTCTTGGAGTCGCTTCAACTCATATGCCCATTCAAGGCCAGGGCAGTAATGGAGAGGGGGGTTGAACCTGCTGTCATTAATGTCTGGAGGCAAGAAGGCCCCATTTTCAATCAAGAACTTGATAGCTTCCCTGTTTCGCTCCTTGGCTGCAGCATGCAGGGGTGTCCCTGTAAACAGAAGGGCAACATAAGAACAATCATAAATTTTCATAGGTACCTACCCATTGTATGCTTAGGTTTTTCCCCTTTGCTTTTCTTCTTCTTCTTCTTCTTCTTATCCTTTTCTTTTTTGCTCGGTGTGCACGTGAGCAGTGGCGGACCTAGGATTTTCATTTTAAAGGGGTAGACCGAAACAGGTAGTTGGATTTTGTGGGCAAACCCAATATTTCCTTATGGGTTTTGGGAGCAGCCCGAAATTTTCATGTGAGCTTTGAAGGTGGACCTAAGATTTCATACAAGCTTTGGAAGAAAACCCAAGGCCAGCAGGGGCGACTGCCCCCGCATCTATATATGTGGGTACGCCCCAGCATATGAGAAAAGCCTACCATTCATTAATCCAAGCTATCGTATTAGAAAGAATATAAAGAAACAATCTACATTCAAGAAAGTAGAGGCCAAAAATCAACCGGTTAGAATGGCCACTCTAGAAAAGTTTCTGGGCAAGGGTCATGAATGGTGTTTCGTGGCACTTTTTTAATGACATGGACCACTGAACCATGGATCCATTTGTGCAGATAAAAAAAGAGGTTTCAGTGATAAGCCTGAACACATTAATCCTCCAAAATTACAATCCATGAAATAGTTCAAGGGAGGGACAAGAACTGGGTAACAGTTTTGGCTAGTATGGTTTCAGTCTTTCAGAAATATGCCCAAAGATATTAATCCTCCAAAATTAATATCCTTGACAGAGTTGAAGGGAGAGACGGTATGAACCTCACAGTTTGTGCTGCTCAATTCCAAGTAACATAAAATTCCTGCTGATGCAATACAGTCATTAAGTCATAGAACTTTGTTATATTCCCCTTTCTAAGTTAAAGTCGCCCCTTTAGATCAGGGCAACCCGAGCCGAAAGATATACAATTTTCGGAAGAGCGGTAGCGTACAAGAAGGCTGCGATCACTACTAACTGTAACGTATTCGGTGCCCAGGCCTGCGGGCCATTGCCGTAGAAAACTCCAAAAGAGCGGGTTGGACAACCTGTGGTTACTAGTGAGGGAGCTATAGCTCTTAATTGCATAAAAGCGTCCTCACGTTGCCAATCGACCGACGCTGGCTCCAAACGGGTACAACGGCTGTATGAGATTCTTCATACAGTACCCGGAGGAGATGTAGAGAGAGAAGGCCAAACACATTAGATTGTAGGGCAACTACTGTTCTGTTTATTGCGGCAGCTCAGCAGGTGTTGGCTAAACTCTTTTTCTTTTTTTTCCAGCAAAAATGCAAGATGAATAGACCTGATTCCAGTCAACTTGGACCTTCAAACCCATATTCTTAGAAGTTGGCTTCTATGAACAATACTTACATCCACATGCACCCTTTGTCCTTGCATCAATGTTTGCACCGCGTTCAAGCAATTCATCCATTACTTTGAGGTGGCCTCCCTGAGCAGCAAGATGGAGAGGGGTCACCCCTTGTGATTTGGGGCCCCACGCAGGCACATTGACATCCATGCCTTCATCCAAAAGGCGCTTGACCTGCAAAAAACGGATTTAGCAGAGAGAATCACCAAAGTACTGTGTAGTGCTTCAACCAAATCAAAGTACAACAGTGTCACATTCGTCATGAAGATGGATGCAAGGAACAAGAACATGTAGAGATCTTTGAAGACATACTAATTGCAAAACCAGATAAAATCATATGAAAAGCATGTCAATGCTTCAATTAATTTTGGTACTGTGATTCAGATCTGAGGGGCTTGGAAGGGTGTAAATGAGTCGGGAATAGCCCAGCTAGAAATTGGGTTAAACATTTACTGAACTCAGCTGAACTTGACTAGTTAATATATCATAGATATATGAACATAAACAAAACTACAAATAGCTACTTCCACATATCAAATGTCAGTCAATGTCATTTTTTTCCCAACAGTAACGAGACTTGAACCCAGAACCTCAAAGTTGAGATGGCGAGCACCTTCCACTAGGCGATGGGGTCTTGTCCTCTGGCATGAATTTTGAAGTCAAATTATATAAATGATCAATTAAGAATAAGTAGTCACCGGAATGAATCACTAAGCACATTTGTACATATAATGCATCTTTTAAGCCCCTCTCATTCAATAGGGAGAGAATTAAAGATTATCATGCCCCTTCTCTCAACCTTTTCATAGTGTAAAACTGAAAAAAAGAAAATGCAAAAATATGGTTTTCATCCATGATATCCTTTTTATACGACTTACGCAGGCCATACAAAAAAATGCCTTAAGCTAGGTATGGCAACGGGTCAGTTCTGGTACAGGTTGGCCAAAATACAAACCTAACCTAACCAATACATGCCTCATCCTGTATCTAACCCATAACAAGTTTATTGCTTGTGATACCAAATCCGCCTGGTCGGATCGGGTCAGGATTGACACTGGTTGGTTTTAACTTTCTTTGTAAAACATGAAGGTTTTTGATAATCATTTCTTGCACAATGAAGGACTCAAACCAGCTCAACAAACTCACATTTTATAAATGTCCACAGCAACTTATGCTATAGAAGTTTTATGTAAAAATCCTTACTAAATATGTAAATTAATCACAAATGGAACGGAGTGGGTTAGGGAATCAAAACCCAAACCTGCCACAAACACCACTCAAATCAAAATCTAAAAACCTCATAGCTGATACTAATAGGAGCAGGTCAGGTCAGGTAACCCATTTAACCTGGCTGTCATCCTATCTCTGAAGAACAAATATTCTCGGGCCCGCTAATCCACATCAAGGGTAGGGAGGGCAGGTCTTCTAGGCTATTCTTGTCCATATTCTACAAGAGGATAATGAACTTGAAGAGACAAGTCACTGCTTTCAACCACCATCAGAAGTTGTTCTGATTTTGATGTCAAATTCTCAAACTTCAGCCATCATCAGAAGTTCTGATTTTGATATCAAATTCTCATAATTTAGCCATCAAGTTACTTCTCTTCACATTAGTCTCTTGCAGGGTGGACAAAGAACTGATAAAGGCTTCAGAAACAAGGATGATGGTTTAGAGGATTTGGAGATGCTTTCTACGCATTGAGACCCAAAGTTGGACCGCATGCCAAATCACGGGAGCGTAATGTGAGAGGATAATTCCACAAGGGCCCCATCAGAAGCTCAAGCATGTGAGATTCGAATAAATCATTATCATTTAGAGATCTTTATGTATTCAATCTACATTTGGACCAATGAACTCTAAAGCAGTTAAAAAGGATTTTCATATCTAAGGACTAAGGAGCTCTCTCTCTCTTATTTCTTTTTCCTTTTTTGTAATGTAATATCTCTAAGTATAGAATATCAACAATATTTGATAGTCTTTTACAATTATAAAAGAGTGCGTACTTTTAAACTATTACAAAAGCGTGCTTGCTTTCAAACTTAAGCACATAGGGTCCAGGTGCAAAACAAATTTGAGAAGTGAAACAAGAAGAAGCTGATCTCGGAGACAGCAAAATGACTGAAACATACAAAAAATGTCAAGAGGATCAAATGAGAAATAGACAATGAAACATATGGGAAGTCATAATTACATTCTTCAATCTTGCCTAAATCTAAATTAATGTTAGAATTTTTTATTTTTTACGCCATGATTTTTTTTTCTCCCCATCATTCTAGAGTGTTCTAATGTGTTTTCCCATTGTTTTCAATTGGCTTAAAAAAAAAAAAAAAAACAAGGAAAAAAGTTCCCATAGATTTTGGATGAGTTTCCAGGCGAAAACATTTCTTCTCCTATATTCTTTGTAGAAATTCATGAGATTTTTTAAATTGACAATAAAAAAAGGAAACACAGCAACCTTCCACAATCAATCGAGTAAAATTTAAAAAATTAAATACACCTTAAAAGCCTTGGGAATATACTCTTTCAAAAGAGGGCTCCATTGCTCCTATCTGTTGCTAAGTTAGTTAATGACGTGTGTAGTGTGCGTAGGTGCGCGAGTTTTAACCTCTTGTAAAGCCGACCAAAACGAACATCATATGCATAAATGCCATAATTTGAACCTCCAAACCTTTAACATAAAGCCACATTTACTTTCCTCATCTAATTGCCGCCATCAAATTCTAACAATTCAAAGAGACTAGCTAGCATAGTCACAGTGCACCTATAATTGCCCCCATCAAATTCTAGCAATTCAACGATACTAACCTCCTTCAGATCATATTATGAGTACAAATCTTGAGGCACAAAAAAAGGTAAAAAAGATTAAGGAAGAAGGCAAAGAAGATGGTGCCAATAAAATGCATTCCAATTCTCAATACCACCACAACAACAAATGAAGCATTACAAGGGGATACAATATGAAGGAAACAAATTATTCACTAAACACATCCAAAGAATACGCATAAATGAAACAAATTGAAAAAAAAAAAAAAAAGAAGAAATTTACGTATTCGAATGCAAATACTAACCTCCTTCAGATCACCTTTCCGAGCACCAATATGTAGCAGAGTCCAATCTCTATCATCTCTCTCACCACGTCCTTTGAAGGAACGCCTATTCGACAGCTGCCGCCTGAGCGGCACGACCTGTTCGTGCTGCAGCATATCTTCACTCTAATTCACACGACTCAATAACCCTAACCCTTAAAAGAGTGAATAGAAATCACCGAGGGAAAGATCAGGAAAGAAAAAAAAAGGAAGAATAAAACCCTAGGTCTTGCAACAGAAAGTAAAATCGGGGAACTAACAAATACAACCTTTTACATATTAGTCTGTTTCCCTTTTTCTCTTTCTCTTTTCTCAAAAAAGAGAGTGTTTGGAAGAAGGCGATTATGGAGAAGCAAAAGAATGATTACCCATGCCGTATGGTGCGAAGGGATTGAGACCGGGGCCAAAGGCACGGAGGTTGTTGAGGACGGAGGAGATTGAGACCGAAGAGAACTGGGTTGGGGAAGAGATTATCATTATTTATCAATACAGAGACAATAAAGACGAAGAGGATATAAGAAATATATGACAAGAGTCCTAAGTCCTAAGTCCTAAATTTAAAAGGATGTATGAGGGGAAGGGAGAGTGGAGAGGAGAAGGGAATTTTGAGAGAGCATGGAGAGTATATGCGATGGGAATGAAATTGAAACCCTAGAGGAGGCAAGGGTTTGCACGAAGCAAGAAAAGGCTGAATGAAAAGCAGAGCGGGCACGCTTTCCCACAGTCGGAGCAGAAACGGATTTCAGCAATTTCTGTGAGTTGCTGCTATTTATGGCCAACCCTAACCATCCATGCCTTCTTCGAGTGGAACGTTTCGGGTCGGACCACTTTGGGACCATGGTTCCGTCCATAGACCATATTCCATACCCCGCTTTGTGTTTTGTGTTTTTTTGGTAGAACCAGCCTACTTGGCATAAAATTATGTACCGTGTAGGGACAAACGGGGTTGTGACTTGTTCATGACTGGAGGATAGCTCTGCTGACGTAGGATCATTATTTATTTTTTAAAATTAAGTATTTAAAATTACGCTATCACATTAGAGTTATAAAAGATTTACCCTACTTTTTTTTTTCTCAAAGGGGTTGTTAGTCTGGCCAAAGAGTTGGAACATCCTCCAATAGAAAAAAGAATTTGTGGGCTCCATGGTTGAAATCTAAATATTTTTTTCTAACCCCGCAAGCTCAATGTTGCCATAGTGAGCACCTTTGTCTGGTAGAAAAAAATAACCAAGGGTTAAAATTATATTTGTGGTGTGGATAAAATAAACAATTTTAATTGTCATCTAAAATCTTTGGAGATGTATTGAAATACTTAAAATTTACCTCTTTCGTATTAGATAAAGAAATTAGTCCCACAAAATAAGTTCTCATTTTACACCAAAGTACTCATCCTTTTCCATATATACAACACAAAGGTTCGTGCCACTTGTAGTTGGATTGTATGGAATGTTGTTTTTAATTCCAAGACTCTAATCTCATAAGTTTATATTAATCATTTCATTCATGTCCCACAAATTTAACGGTTTGATAACAAATATTTATTACTCTTATCCAATGGCCAGTCCATTCTTATGTGTGAAAACACAATAAATCCAGTAAAATTCAGACATGCCTGTGTGTAGACGGTTTAGATTCGTGATCAGGTGGCCCCTATACAGTTAGAGTGCATAGGTATATATATATATATATATACCCCATGGAATCGTCTTTGATTTTTTCCCCTCCTGTTTCTCCTCCTCCAGCTTTCTACCTTCCCTCAACTCCACCTTTTCGGTTATCCGCAAGAAAGTGCGTTTACGCAACGCACGTGCGAACAACTTGAGTTGAATATGCGTTCTCAAAGCTGGCATCAGCCTCAGCCGACTCGATAGTGTTCACCTCCTTCGCCGCCCCTTGAATTGCAATCGTTACTGCTTTCTCCCACGACAAAACTACTTTTTCCCACGACTGCACCCACTCCCTCTCTCTCTCTCTGCACCACAATCCAAATCGCAGATGATGTAGGATTCCTCCTACCCACTCCAATCAAATGCTCACGCTCACCAGATCCACTTCTCTTCCATTCCAACAGCAAGACTGTACCCCTTATCTTATTTTTTTCAGCCTTGTAATGATCTGAGAGAAAGGAGAGAAGATCTTTTGATGGACGCCTTCAGAAAGCAAGCCAGCAAGCTCAGAGAGCAAGTAGCCAAGCAACAGCAGGTGCTTTCTCCATCCCGATTACTAAACAGCTCTCTCTCTCTCTCTCTAATTCTATCTCTGTATATTACCTTTTCATTTTTTTGTGGTAATGCTTTCTGTCTTCCTTCTCTGGGAAGATAATTTTGATTTTTGAGGATGAGTCGTAGTTCACTTTCAGTTGTGATTTTTAAGGATGAGTTCGAGGTTGTCTCTCTGTTTGTTTGTGCTTGCGATCTAGATTTTGACTTTGGCCTTGATTGGTTTTTGCTGAATTATTGAATGCAGACATATGGATTAGGTTTCTATGGGTCAAGATATGTTTTTACTGTTTAGTTTGTGCGTTATCAACGGCCCTGTGAAGGAAGTGATCTGGTATGCTATCAATTTGTAACTGTTTTGGATTGATCCGGCGCATATTGCAGTGATGGTGAAAGGGCTCTTGTGCCTGCATTACATTTCCCAGTCAATCGGTTGGTTTGACAGTGGGTTTTCTCCTAACTCAAAAGTTCATGCTTCATGAGAAATCAGCGGGGAGGATATTTTGGTTTGCAGGGAAAAATGTGTAGGTCTAGATATACTCTGTATATTTGTAATAATTCTGAAAATTTTGAAATTTTTTGGGATGATTTTACCTCAAATAAAATCACGCTGAGACTTGATACATGTTGTTGTAACCAATTTGTATACCCAATAGGTATCATCCTGGATATGCTCACTGCAATCATTTTTCTATCTCCATCTCTCTTGGGTGTGCTTGTGTAATTACAAATCCTACAACATACCCTCGAGTCGAGTATATGATATGGGGGTTACCCTTAGAAACTTATATTCATTACACATTAAACGTTAGTTATGTTACTCCCAGACTCAACAAATCTCAGTCTTGTTACCAACGCATGTCATGATTAGTAGCAATAGGGAGACTAGGAGAGGACGTTGTGCATAGGATAAGAGTTGGTTGGATGGTTGAAGTGGAGACAATCTTCTGGAGTGCTTTGTGATTGATGCATAGCAATAAGAACAAAAGAAAAGTTTCTAGAAGACAGCGATTAGACCTGCTATGAACTGTGAAGCAGGATGTTGGCCAATTAGGAAGCAACACATAAAAAACTGAGAACGATGAAATAAATGAATGGTAAGAGTAGGAAAGATATAATAAGAAACGAGCATATTTGAGAGTATTCAAGGGTAGCATCAATAGATGATAAATTAAGAGAGACTTGTTGAGATAAGTTGGACATGTCCAACGCAGGGCAACAATGGCTCTGGATGGAAGTAGCAAGGATAGATATAGAGAAGTGCAACTTACCCGAGGATTTGGCCAAGGTAGATAGGAATGGCAAAACAGAATCATGTCGTCGAACCCAACATAGTTGAGATAAGTCTTTGATGATGTTGGTCGTGGTGATGGGTAATGGCATCAACAACATCACCATTGTTGTTGCCTTATCCCATCTACTTATGGCTTCTTCTGTGACTTATGTTTTTGCTGTCAATTACATTTGAAGCATGCTCTTTGTTACTCCATAGTCTTAACATGTCTTTCCTTGTTACTTCTAATGTCTTTATTGCTCTCACCTGGTAGCATTGATATTTTTAATTACTGGACAGGCAGTTTTGAAACAATTCAGTGGGCGTTTTGGCAATGATTCTGTCATTGCTGATGAGGCTGAAATTCAATATTATCAGCAACTTAAGAGGCTTTACATTTCTACTAGAGAAGCGAAGGTATATGTTATTTTCTGAAGGTCACAATCACAGGATCCACTGATTTTGATTCATTTGATTGAGTAAAGGAGTTTCAAACCAAATTACTGTTCTGCTAAGTACCCTGGCTGGTACTGTTCTTGTAATTTCTGCAGCATCTTCAGAGGGATCTTGCACGGGGTGTGGAAGATCTCATTTATGCTAGCTTAAAGCAGATGGAGATAGGTGAGTGTGATCTTGTTCTTGATATTATGCATTCCTATTGATTTCTGATGCTAATATCTACATTTTGACATTTCTTCTTCTAGCAACAAAGCTAGCGAATAATTGTTGCAGATATGGAAGTGAGAATCAAAGCCCTGATTCTTCCCTTGCAAGAGCCTCTCTTAACTTTGGTACTTCACACAACATGATGGAAAAAGAGAGGGAGAATTTGCAAGAGATTCTTGATTCTCAGGTTGTACTTTCTCGTCTTCAATATCATGATATTAACAGAAATATTCAATGTTGTCAATATAGACTTGATAAAATTTGGTGTTATCCATTCGGAAAAGTAAATAATAAAAGATGTCGATTACTCCATTATGAGAACATTTGTCATGTTATCAAAACTCTTTATGTGCAGTTTCGCTTTTTTGCTATGATACATTGCCTTCACACACAGAGGTTTGAAGAAGTAAGCGCCTTCCTTTTATTGCCAACATGGCCTCATATAATTATATAAGGGACTCTTTGCGGGGCCCATTTGAGAACACCACCAATAGAAGTATGGACATAAAAGGGGTTCAGGTCCTTGCTGGACCCCGATTAGTGTTCCTCGTACTCAGACCTTGTACGGGCTAATGTATAGGATCTAGGCCCATCTCTAGTGGACCCAATTGGACCTGGATCTGACTTAAAGCTGAATCACATTATTAATATAATATATTACTTTATTATATAATAATGTCAATCTAAGTATAATTTTTCTATACTGCATTAATACACTTTCATCATATGTTTAAATATGATATATTATCGCAAATTATATATAACTTCCCTAAATAAAAGGAAGAGGAGGATGGGAATGACTTGCATGGATAAGAAACTCAATTGTGAACCCACACGCGAAGGAGGGTGTTTCGGACTTTCAGTCTGATGGTGAGTAAAGTCAGATGAGTGTCATTTGGGTGAGTACCAATTCATTATGGGGGCACAGAGTGTGAAGGGGTTCAATTGATCATAATAGGGGCTGGGCCTCAAAAAGTGTTCCTCATATAACTTACATGTGGCACATAGAAATTCTCCTATCTATCTATCTATCTATATATTTATATATATATATATATATATATATTGATAGCCAAATGTGCAAGATGCACTTTTAATTTAAATAGAGGAATGCATTTCCATGTCAAAAAAATAAATGAATATATTTGTAATGGCGGTATTGAAGACTATCTGATCGAACCTCTACATTTAGTCCAATCTTTATTGTTACCTGCCTCATTACAGTTAATAACTAATTGGTAGTTTTTTCAAACATCTCATTCAAAATTTCAAGTGGCTTACAATTTTCAACTTTTCCCCCTGAATATCATTATTTCATGATTCCAGATGACTGCATGATATGTGTATGTGATACATATTTAGTTAACCAACATCTAGAGTTCCATGCATCATTTAAACTTCTTTAAAATATATGATACCTTTTGACATGTGGGTTGGTCAGCTAATGGGATGGCGAACTCTTTGGCTAAACAAGGGGTGGAATGGGTTATTTTAGCTCCTATTATGTAGTATTTGTGAGCTTGTGTATGGTTTAATACTCTTATGTCTATACTTCTTTTGGCATCCTGTAGTGTACTTGTATTCCTCATTTTATTATCAACATAATTTACCCGTTACTGATCAAAAAATTATGACACTTGATTCTATCTATGCCTTTATTTCAAGTACAATATTGTCTCCATTTATATCTTTTGCTATTAGATTTCCATTATATATTTTAAACGTTAAAATCTATATCAAGATCTATAGGTTTCTGAGCCTTTAAGGACAATGATTAAAGGAGCCCCATTAGAGGATGCTCGCCACTTGACGCGTCAATATTATCGGATCCAGCAAGAGGTTGAAGCTCAGGTATTATTTATTGTGTGTAGCTATATTCAGTACTAGAATACATGAATCTTATTAGATATTAGCGTCTATGTTTTAACCAGGCTGCTGAAGTTGCAAGACGTCAACTGAAGTCCAAGGAGGCTGGTGCTACTGCTGATGGTGCAGCGAAGCTTCAAAATGCAGAATCAAAATTGTCTACTCTCAAGTCTACTATGTTGGCATTGGGCAAAGAAGCCACTGTTGCTATGATGTCAGTGGAGGTTCAACAGCAACAACTTACTTTCGAACGACTAGTTGCTATGGTATTGCATAATTATACTTTCCATGCCTTCTCATCACAGGATGCTATCTTTGAAGGGAGCTCCATTAAACTATTACATCAATGGGTTCTTATGTACTTGCTTACCTTTTATTTCCCTGAAATACTTGCATTTTTTGGTAAAGCATTTTTTTTTTTTTTTGCAAAAGCTGTACACTAGTAACTGTCATACATGTAGCCTCTGGCCCTCCACTATTAAACTGTACCTTATGGCGTGAAAAGAGGAATGACTAAATACAGGCAGATGCACATGGTCTGATACCGGAAATTTTGTAATTGAATTGGCAATTTTCAATGCTTCAATCAATGCAGTATGCAGGGCATATCACAGTTGGGGGGTTTCATAAAATGTTTACCGCCTTGCAAGTTCCACCACAGTGTGATTTTGCTGTGTCACATCACAACCTGTGATACTGCATATAAGCATTCCTCATATTATGAACTGAAGGACTTGAATGAATATTAAATTAACTGTTTTCTGTTGAAACATTCAAGGGGCTGGTTTAGAGAGGCTGTGTTGTTGCAGTCCAGGATCACAATTTGCAGATCCTGACTGCTTTAAATCTCAAGAGAGTTTTATGTCTTGGACAGCCTTATCCTTTGTGTTGAAGGTTAGTTTACCCAGCCAAGAGGTCTGTCACACCTACGGCAGGATATTTCAGGGATGAATGGGATAGATGCTCACCTTAAGACAGATTCCACAATATCCTCATAAAGAGACACCCAGGATATAGGCCTTACCTAGGAGGATTAGGAGTTTAGGACAGACCTTTCTTTTTTTTTTTTTTTGGGGGGGGGGGGTGGGGGGGTGGGCATGTGCCAAACTAAGGTCTAGAAGTGATACTTTTACTTGAGGACCTAGCGATCGATTCCTGGGCATGTATCAAACTAAGGTGCCAACACCACTCAACCATGATAAACGGGGATATCTGTAGGGTTGTGCATTGGGTCTAGGAAAAGCCTGGCCAGAGCCAGAGCTCTCAGAACCTGGTCACTGCCAACTGACCCATTCGTATTTTGGACACTCGTAGCTAATTGTTACAAGGCATTTATTTTGATTGGTAACGAAACAATTTATTTACAAATGATGATTACAAAGAAAAGTCCAATAGAGACTAATTATTACAAGACATGAATTTATAGTTTTACATTATTGGGCTTTTACAAAAGAGTGTATGAAACAAATTTATTCGAGCCATGCAGCTATATGTTTACCATTTTTTTTAACAACAATCATTATATTGACCTGTATTAGGCAAAAAGAGCTGCTACGGCCCTTTGGAACTTGATATGGGACCTGCTATCCTAATAGGAGGTGCTAACCAGCTCGCTTTACTTCATTTTTATTGAGAGATGCATATCAGCCAATCTTCTTTAAAAACCTAGACTTCCAAGTTCCAATGCTAGTTTGCTATCTTATGCTTCAGCTTGCTTTTGTTGCCATAAACCTCATGACCCATTTTGCATTGCTTGTATTACATGCTTTCACTTAAAAAATAAAATAAAAAATAAAAAATAAAAATAAAAACACTTATTTTCTTGAGTGATAAAAAACATGCCAGACAAACAAGTGGTTTTAGTTGGCCATCTAACGAAGTTGTCTAAGTTAATGACTGTTAAAGGATCCTGTAGTGAGAATCATATCTACTGTCATGTTTCTCACCTTTTTTTATGAGTGAGAAGAGGTGTGTGGGCGTGTGTAATTAGAAAAGTGCATTTTTTTTTTTTTGGTAAGATTAGCTAATAAAAATGTTAATTAATTGTATGCATAGTTTACAATCATATCCTTGTCTACTTTGTACTTGGTTTTCATATTGCTGCTGAAATTAGAATTACCTTGGACATGTTAATTTTTCAGGTTGATGCTGAGAGATCTTATCATCAGAGTGTAGCTGCTATTCTGGATGAGCTCTATATGGTGGTATATTATTTATTAACATCCCCAATCCATTTTCCCAGAAATTCCTAATCCATTTGTTCCAATCCACATACTGTATAATTTCCTGTTTCCTTCCAAACAAGGTAGTTGTTTTGCTATTTTATTCTAAATGGTTTCTTGTTGAAATAGATGGTCCTTGGAAAGCAATTCAGCGAGTCAGCATCGCATGCTACAGCAGCTATGACTGATGTATATGTTCCATCCAATGATTGTGACAGAATTTCCAATAAATCTGGTGATCTTGGAGCCACTACCGAAAAGACCATGCATTTTATTGCAGAGGTAACATTTCCAACACTTACAAAATCGTTGTTGTATCGAAGCTGCTTCTTTTAGGATTCACTCCATGAATTTTCATAACATGCATATTCACGTGTTATCCTTTTTTATAATCATGAACAAAACAAATGGTTGTATTAAAAAAAAAAAAAGGACAATTACAAAAGAATAATCAACCGATTTAAATGATAGGGATGCAATGGTATAAAAGCATTATACCAAAAATCAAATGAAAGAGTTGAAAAGTGAAAGCAACCAAGGGTGAAGATCGATCCACCCCTTGCTTAGGCAAAGAATCCGCCAATCCATTGATCATCCACCCATTATGCTCAAACTCCACTTGAGTTGAAGAAGACAACTTCTTGAACTCTCCAAGAGGGCACAGTGAAAGAAGAAACCTAAGAAATAGCATTCATCAAATCACTAGTGAAGATTTGATAACCTTCAAACTATGATACTAGTCATGCTACTAATCTCTGTATTTCAAACTGCGATGCCAGTCATGCTACTTATCTCTATATTTCATCAAGTTGCAGTCATGCAAGAATAGTAGTCACTGAATCCCAAAAAAAGTAAGTATATCTAGAAAAAGATGCTATTTTATAGGGTCCCCAGACATTGGAATCCACAATTTCTAAAGGACTATTGCTCTTATAAAATTTGGAGGCGAAGATCTCCTACAATGTATAGATAATTAACATATATATAACATTCTGCAGTAAAATTAAATGAAAATGAAAGAGGACAGAACATAAAACACAGACAGATAATTATTCATGTTTACCTTAAAAAAAAAAAAAAGATTCATGTCCCAACCAAGAATGAACAACATACCATCATCTTGACCATGCTTGTTGAGCAATAGCATAAGAAAATGCCTGTGAGTCGAGGAGATACAACCCTCCATATTCGGGACTGTGCTCAAGGATCTTACCTGTTGGAAGGTCCTGAAAAACACAGTAAGAAGGATAAAATGCTGCAAAAAAAAAATAAAAAAAATGGTAATTTGATTTCAAGCTGTGGTCAAACAAGAATAATCATCATTGAATGCTAAAAAAATCATTATAGATATAAAATGATGCAATGTTATATGGTGAGATTACTGATAGATAGAAGATTAGTAGCAATGTTGGAAGCTGCTGTAGTCAACCTTAGGTTTTGGATGCCTACTCAGATTGGGTTTTGGGGGGGGGGGGGGGCGGGGGCGGGCGCGGGGTGGGAGAGAGACACCCCTAATCATGTATTGTTTTCTACACTCATGATGTGCATTCTCTTTGAATTAGGATTCTAATCCTTTACATTCATAGCCATTTTGTTCATCTCCTAAGAAAACACCTCATCATAATAGTTGACCAACTCAATTTGTTTCTTTTCTTTTCTGATCCCATCTTAGCTAGGACTCCTTAGTCCTTACTTCTAATAGCAACTTCTCTAACAAATCAGGACTCTTTGCCACTTAAAACTCCTAACATGACCTGCTCTACCAACTATAATTAATAGGAAGGGGAAAACAATTATTTGACCAAATTGACTTATGCAATTTTTATTATGTTTGATCCATTTGGGTCCTCATGAATAACATGTGGACTGTGGTCTCCATCTTGGGTTTATAAAAATGCCTTCATGACAATGAAAAACATTACATTACATTGGAGAGAACTACAAAGAGTGCCACTAAAAATCAATGCAACAGTTTAACATAATGTCTAGGCCATTTTCTTCAATATCATCTCTTAGTTTGAAAGACCACCTTGGTAGACAGCTAAGCCTGTCTCAGCTCTCACATCTCATAGAAGCCAGCTCGAAGCATCCTGGCTTATTTAGGAGGGCATCAACTGGACTATTGTGTTTTACAACATGTCCAATTTCTATTGTTATTTTTCATTTGTTTGGAGACTTTCTATATGCACTATATCGTGAAAACACTATCTTTTCTTCCAAATGGTCCTATTCTTATGTAAATTCTTTTGAGTCGAAAATTTTGAATTGCTCATTTTGCAGGTTATTCATTCATTTGATGCTCAATCAGAAGGTGAGCTAAGTCTGTTTGTTGGTGAATATGTTGTGGTCCGCCAGGTACATTGTTTTCCTCCTAGTGGAAAAGGTTACTCTATTGTGCATTGTATTCTCTTGTTATACTTTTTTTTTTTTATTGGCAACAGTAAAATAATATTAAAGTGAGAAGGTAATTATGAACTCCAAGCCACAAAATACAAAAAGGAAAAATGAATGTGTAAGACCATTATACCCTACATCTACACAGCACGAACCAAAATGAACAACATGAACTGAGATACAGTAAAGCATGTGTTGGATGCTCCATGCTTGGCCAAACCACCTGCCAAATTATTCCCCGAACGAAGGACATGCTGAAAGACCACCTTTGAAAAAGAAGATAAGGATTTGATGTCATTGAGTTAGAATTGGAACTTCCATGGGCCCCTTTTCACACCCAAAGCCCAAGAAATAGTATCATGTGAATCATTCTCAATAATCAATGGACTCAAGGAGCCTGTGTACAACCTAAGAGCCTTTAAGATCACCACTATCTCAGCTTCATTAGAGTCTTTTATGCCAATGGATATAATGAAAGTGAATAATTTGACTAAAAGATTCTGAAGAACTCCACCATTGCCTGTCTGGCCTGGATTACCTCTAACTTCTTGCCAACATTGAATTTCACCAAACCTATTGGTTTTTTTTTTAATATAGATTTTTATTATTATTTTGGTTGTTGTTGTTTAGGTGGGGTGGGAGGAGATCAGGGGACCACTTCTACTTACAGTCCTATACAGAAGCACCAACCAAACACGCCTCCCAATTATAAAGCATATCTAAAATCAGATTGTGGCATTCGTTTTTAGTCAAAGCGCATTTACTTTCTTCACAGAAACCTAATTTAGAATGTCATCGAAAGATGCTTCTGTCACTTTGAAGATCCTGTTGTTTCTCTTCTTCCACGCAAACCAAAGAATAGCATTGGGAATAAAGCTTCCACAACACCAATCCACACCATGAAAAGGACAGACTCTCCAAGACAACCATATCACGCAAGGACAGGGAAATGCACTAAGTGAAGCCGCACTTAAAAAGAAAATAGCTCTAAATACTATTTGAGAAATCACACTAAAGAAAAAGATGATCTGTCGACATCATGCTCCTTTTTTCATTATTATGGGTCACATTCCAGTCATTTATTTTCTACACCCCCTTGATAGAGGCTGATTGAGCAGCAGCAGTTTGTTAACAAGATAGCGACGATTGGAGTGAGACATCATCTTTGTAAAAGACATCGGCAACTTGATGTTGGGAGGCAATGTAGGGGAAGGGAGGAGATTCTAGCAAGATGATAATTGTAAATTGAATGATAGGCTGCCTCAGTATGTTTGTTAAATAGACTTATAGGCAATTTACATTGCACTGGGATTTTAGCATATTGGGGGTGAGGGATGAAGACAAACTCCTGGAATCTTTCAACCATTCTTTAAGTGAAACAGTCCCTATGCGCATAGAGGATGTGGCTTTATATTTTGCTTTGGCTATTGATGTTGATACCTATCTTTTTTCTTGCACTTCCACGAGACAAGTGGATCACATAGGAATATGGAACAGCCTATGGTCGAGCTAGGTGTATCTGACAGCTTGCCTAATCTATGCTTGATCTTGAGCTTAGCTTGAACTTGCCGGGCCAAACTTGAATTTGGCTTAATGTAGCTTAAGCTCAGCAAGCTTGAACTCAAGTCAAAATGGCTACAATATCCAGCAACCAATGTTAACAAAAATGGGCTACTTCAACGCCCACCTTTGTTCAATTTCAAGTTGACTTGAGCCTATCTCAAGCTCAACCCAAGCCCATTGCCGAGGTGAACAGTGCCAAGTTTGGGCTCAAGCTTGACAACTTGTGATTAACCTACTAATCTGCATCAGCATAAAATCCACTAAGTGGAGTTTTAGAGGAAAAAAACAGAACTCTAAAGCTGGTATTTTTGTGGGTATCAAACCATCTGATGAGCTGTGTAAGATGCAATAAGCCAATAACCTGACATTTTTGCAGTGCTCTATCTCCTATCTCTCTGTCAGATTTGAACTTCTCTAAGATCCATTTTCTCTCAATAACAAATGTTTTTCCAGGACATGGTACTGATTTGTAAGTGTCATTTTCTTACAAAGCTCATATCTCCTATCTCTCTATCGAATTGGTACTTTGTTTGGGTTCTTTGTTTCAACATTCATCCAAATGGCTAATGAAAGCATATCTTTAAGAATATGAAAGTGCTGGTGAAAAATCATGTAATGTTGACCAAGTAACAGTTGCAACAACTAATTATATAAGGAAAAAGCACAGGCCCATCACCTGCAACATAAGATAGAATTTACTCTCAATCATTTCAATTGTTGGATCTTATTCAACAGGTTGCAGCTAATGGATGGTCTGAAGGTGAGTGCAATGGGAAGGCCGGTTGGTTCCCATCTGCTTATATAGAGCGACGGGATAGAGCTCCCGAAAGCAAGGTTCTCAATTCCAATGCCAACCCATCCTGATGATTCAAAAAAAAAAAAAAAAAAAAACCTCCTGCTGAGTTTCTTGTACATGTGTTTTTATGTGGTCCTTTTTTTTTATACTAATTATATTGTGTGTATATTGCTAGGAAGCTTGTGTACATGTATTCTGTTCTTCGTGTGAATCTTGGACTGTTTGTTTGTATACTTGTAAAATGATGGCAATTGTGGTATTTCATTTGAGGCGCATGAATAAAAAAAAGTATAGATGCTTACTCGATGGGTAGTATTTTCTTTTCCTAGCATGGTCTTTGCTACACCTTTTTATTGATCAGTGATAAGTAAGAAGGGCTTTTGACTAAAAAAAATTCATCATGCTCAGAAGCATTGAAATCATTTGGAGCAATTTCTGTATGCCATGGTAGAAAGCCTGCTTACCTGCCGACATCTTTTGCTTCTCAGGAATCTCGTATATTCTTGATACTTGATAACTTCGATCCACATTGACATTACGTAGATTTAAAGGTCATGTCGAGAACAAACATGCAGGACTGTGTGACCGTTAACTTCTCTAAATCAGGCAGGCACTAAATTCCTTTGAGAAACTCTGCTGAATTGAGTTTGATGAAATGGCCCAGCAATCATGAAGATTGTAGCAGATGTCCTAGAAAGAATAGGGTGCCCTGAACAGCCTTTTAAAAGTTAAAGTGCTAGTTAATGGGCATCTCACCACTGACTCGTCCCATTCGAAATTGCTTTTTCACTACTGCATTGAGATATAGCCAAGGTGATCCCATCACATGAAAGGTCTGGATTCATATATTACTATAGATAGTTGTTTATTCATCTTTCTCTGGTATCATTTTGGACGTTTGCCGTTTGCCTTTTGACTTTATTGGACTTTTCTTTTATGTAGACCAAAAAAAAAAAAAGGAAAAAGATTTCTCCACCGACTCCTGATCCCAAAGAGCTTTTGAAATGGAATGAATATACGGCAACCACTACTTTGCATCTTAAGTTGAGTTGGGTTGCATCTTGTCAACTCAGTCGGACAGGGTATTATTAGGGTCTTGGATTAGTTTAGAGAAACATCACATCATAAGGGTCTTGGGAAAGATTATTGAAGCCATAAAACCTAGTATTATGGAAGAGTGGTTCGTGATTGAACTAAATAGAAAAATAATATTTCAGCCTATTTCCCAACTTTCCCGAATAAAATACGATGTAAGCAAATTACAAACTCTCAATTACTTTCTTAGAAAAAAAAAAAAAAAAAAAAAACTTGGCATTTTTTATGTAGGAGACTCATTGGGATCCTGCATTCCTAAACATAACCTGTTGCCAATTTCAATATTTAAACAGTGGCATTTTGGTGGTCCCCACCCTGCATTCCACAAGCAGCAAATAGACACTGTCCACGTGGCATTGAGGGGGCTCTAACTGCGGATCCAGATCCACTGTTGTCCAATCAGAGTGCTAGATGGGATAGGAAATTTTTTAGAAAATAATTTTTTTTTACGGTGATGGGATGTGACCTCTCTCCACATGTAACACCCCAGATTGGTCCAGCAAACAGGTGGTCTATTTCCTCTAACTACAATCCCAATTCCCAAACCTCAATCGAGTGACACGTGTATGTAAACTGATACAGAAGCAACCAAACAGATGCATTCATGCATTCCTTCCTCACCCCTTTCCGCAACTCTCTTTCACTCTCTCTCTCTCGAGTCTCGAGCGAAGGGGCAAGAAAGAAAGGGTATTGGCATTGATCGATCGTAGGAAAGGAAGTGAATTAATAGGAAAGAGGAAATGAGATGAAGGATCCAAAGGAAGAGGAGGCAGCGAATTGGGTGCGTAGGCTGTTGGGATTGGGATTTTGGGTGCAGGGATTCCGGTGCTTCGCATGGATGGGCGTCAACTTCTTCCTCAAGGACGGCCTGAAGGTCGCACCTTCCACGCTCCAGCTCCTCCAGAACTCCGCCAACCTTCCCATGGTCGGGAAGCCCCTCTACGGCATCGTCTCCGACGCCGTCTACATCAGAGGCGAGCATCGCATCCCCTACATCGCCATTGGAGGTACGTTCGCAATTAATCACGTGTACTTACTCATTCGATCCAATCATCCCATCCCATCCCATTACTTCCAGATCTGGATCTCGAATGATGCTGACTTTAGAACTAATTCCTATCTTCATCAATTCCAAGCCCATCGGCCACCCAATCTGGCCGATGGATCACCAGATTTTGATAATTGGCTGCTATGTGGGTGTACTTGTGTGGAATAGTTGTTTATAAAACAAGAAATTCAGTTTCAGTTGGTGCTTTTGACTATAAGTTTTTCTTTCTCTATAATAAATGCAAGAGTAGTGTCATTCTTCAACCGTTTCTGTTGTAATCAAGACTCAGTAATGAGAGTAATTTATTCTGCTGTGGGTTTCACTTGAATGATTTTCCTATTACTGGCAGTAGTACGGATGAAAGGTCTCTTTAGTCTTTACTAATAAGGGTCATGTCCCCATCAGATTATCCTAGACATGGATTTATTTAACTGCGTAAGATTATCTTATGCATTTTTTTATTTTTTTTTTGGTTGAAGATTATCTTAGCACTTGATTTCAACGGTTAAATAATCTTTTAATTATAAGTTATTTTGAAATTCAATTCAACTGTGAGTAGGGGATTTGATTGATAAGCATCAAATTGGGCATGATATCAAATATCATGGGAAGAAGAGGCAACTGGCCCCAATTAAGTACATGGCATATGCCTTAGAACCATAATCATCATCTTCCTGACCGAATTATATTGAGAGTCAAGCTCCGTCTAACGGTGTTGTTTACTGGAATGTGGTGCAGCTTTATTACAAAGTGTGTCATGGCTAGCGGTTGGAGTGACCCCGGCATCAAGTATCTCCATCCTCACCATGTCTCTCTTCCTTCTCCTTGGAAACCTTGGTGCCTCAATCGTTGAGGTTGCTAACGACGCCCTCGTCGCCGAGACAGGAAAACCAGCCTCCCCCACCTCCTCCGAAGGTGGCGGTGGAGAGCTCCAGTCATTTGTCTGGATGTTAACTTCTATTGGCGGCGCACTCGGAAACCTCTTGGGAGGCATTTGCATCAGTCGGATATCTCCACATTCCATGTTCATCATCTTTGGCCTTGTCCTCGCCCTCCAATTCCTTGCAACCGCTTCCGTCCCTGAGAGCTCCCTCAACCTCCCAAAACCCATAATTAGTGACAACAAGAAGAAGAACAATAAAAATAAATCATATTCGTCTTCCTCTGGCGGCAGCAACATCAGGAAGCAGCTCTCTCAACTGTCCTTGGCACTGCAAAGGCCCGATATCGCATACTCTATTGCCTGGTTCACGATGTCGTTTGCCATCATCCCCATCCTCATGGGCACCATGTTCTTCTACCAGACTCAGCAGCTGCAGCTTGACTCCTCCTTACTTGGGATCTCCAAGGTCTTCGGGCAGGCGGTGATGCTCGCATGGAGCGCCAGCTACAACAGGTGGCTGAAGGCGGTCCCGGCGAGGAAGCTTATATCTGGGGTGCAGGTGGCCACGGCAGCACTGATGGTGTCGGACGCGCTGTTTGTGAGGAGATTGTACAGGGAGATGGGGGTGTCAGATGGCACATACGTCGTGGTGTTCTCAGGGCTGCTTGAGGTGTTGCCTCTGTTCAAGGTGCTGCCCTTCAGCGTGTTGATGGCGGGGCTTTGCCCAGCGGGTTGTGAGGGATCCCTGATGGCATTTGTTATGTCGGCCATAGCCCTTGCCACCATTGTTAGCGGCTATTTGGGCGTCGCCCTTGCTGCCTTTATGGGTGTCTCTGGCGATGACTTCACTTGCCTGCCTCAGGCCATCCTCATCCAAGCCGCATGCACCCTCCTACCTGTATTTTGGACCTCGTGGATCCCTAATGCTGCCATTGGGTCCGGCCGTGCCAAGACCGACTAGAGTTAGGACTTTGGAGCAGAAAGAAACAACATGTCCCCGAGCATGTATGTAGCAGCATAGCCATTCATTCATTCCCTCCCCTGCCATCCATTGCTGCTGTCTGCTGCTTTTACTTCTGCTAGGATATTCGTTACTTGGCAGTAGATGCTTTTCCTCTTGATCAGCAGGTCCTCACTTTGTCTATCTTACGTACGTACATACATAGAAGTTCATTTTACTTGTCTTGGAGATTCTTTATTTGATAACAAGGTCGGAAGATAAGTAGCATCTGAATGCCAATAGAATTTATTTTTCCCCAATTCCCCTTGTTCTAATGATGCTGCATTGCCACCATGAGAGAAACTTCAGTTGTACACTGCTCCTAGCCATCTGATTAAGATTGCAAGTGTAGGGGCCCTTGTGCGCGCTGGAATTTATTCCTAGCATTTTGGAAAGGGAACTAACATATTTTCAGCATTTGCTTTAGGTGGTGGGGACTTTAGTCTATAATGTTTAATTAGCACCAAAAGGTGTTTGTCTCTGAAGTCTGAATCGTCAAGGCTTAGTCAGGAATACGCTCCACATTGTGGACCTTCTTGCGTTTGAATTTTTAAATAAGACAATGTTCTGCATGGGACTATCTCATTCTCATCTAGCAACAAGTATGTTCTGCATGGGACTATCTAATTCTCACCTAGCAACAAGTAATTCGGCACACACTGCATTCAAAGTCAGGAAAACCCTATTTAACTTGATGTGGATGTTCATTTTGTCTTGTGGTTGTTGATTTGGGCGTGACATCACTTGTGGTGGGTGGTTTCAAGAACTTTGATTTCGTGTTTATTTGAAATGGATGATTATTGAAAATGCAAAAGGATTTATATAGGAATTCACATAAAAGACAAACGATGTCATTTGTCTTACATAGGAATCCTTTTACGTAATTGCTGCTAACAATCAAGCACGGTAATTTTAACAATATACACACTTCAGTTGCATATATAATAAGCATGATTTTGATTCATATGTACTGCTTGTGAAATAATAAGGCCCTTATATGGTTATTATTTGTGTATATGCACATTGAAATATAAAGTGATCATCAATGTTTATTGTTAATTAGCAGAGGAAAAGGGTTTAAGACATCACAGTAGAGTTCAAATGCCCATTTTAAGTCAAAAGAAGTCATCCATATTCAGTAGGGCATGATCTGAAACTCAATCTATATGAAAGCCACGACTGCACAGTCAGGTAACACTCAAATGCAAGACTCATACAATGTACACGATGCATATAGACATAAAGGCTAGAGCATTAATATCTTACAGATACTTTGTAGCATGAATATCTTTCCGATGGTATAATTGAAAATGCTTTATAAAGCTAATTTGGCTGTACCTGGCACTAATAGGGTGACAAGGGACATTATAAAGAGCTCATAGTTCTTTTCTTTTTTTTGTGTGTGTGTGTGTGGGTGAAAGTTCTGTTAATGATTGGAGTAAGAACTCTCCAATATTGTACCATGTACATCAAGGCGCCTAATTCCCATCCCTCAAGTCATTCACTTGCTTTAGACAAGTTATATAAGAAAGATGTCAAGGTGAGCAACCATAGCCCACATTAAATGTCTAATGGTTGATGAGAACTTGCGAGAACCTTGAATGGTCTGAGCTAATTTTGTTGGCAAAATGACAGTTTTTGCATGAAAATGAAAAGCTAAAAGATTGTTATAGGTCCACCAAGTTTTCCAATGGTTGGCATAGATCAAAATGTCTCCCCATCCAATGGGATTACTAGTTGCTATCCAATGAGGGTGCCGACTCAAGCCACAAATGCCTACAGTGCAAACTAGTTCTCAACCAACATGTTGCTCCCAACCCCTGTCCTGGAAACCAGCTCATTTATTGGTTGGTTTGTTTGCACCAAAATCAGTCCCTTGTAGCGTTCTGAACTCGGCGTCAAACAGATGTTTTTTTTTTTTCTTTGCTCCATTGCTCTCCCATTACAGAACCCATTTTCAGATTCTCTTGCAGTGGATTGTTGCCATTTCCCAGCCTCCCCTGTCCCCACCTGCAATGTGACCTCAACTAACCAAGTGCTAGAACTAGCAACCATCCAATCCTGTAAAATTGT
Organism: Cinnamomum chago; assembly: GCA_038049695.1. NCBI lineage: Eukaryota > Viridiplantae > Streptophyta > Magnoliopsida > Laurales > Lauraceae > Cinnamomum > Cinnamomum chago. Next base: position 61,504,145 of record CP142457.1, read on the forward strand.
GCAACCAGTGTAGCCTCCGCCATCCAAAGCCATACTGTGCTCCCAACATCCATATCAAGACCCTGTGCTTGTAGCGCTCACACCCAACTATTGACAAAAAAAAGAACAGAGCAGCTGACAGTTAAGTTTGTTACAAACTACTTCAGCTGAAAACCGTTTTTATTCAGCTGAACTGTAGTTATTCTGTTTAGTGTAATGGTTGCAGCTGAAACTAAATGAGCTTCTTATTTCCCATATTTCCGTTGTAACCTCTTTTGATTCTGTTATTACCTCTGTAAAGAAGTCTATAAAAGAGATTCTCAGCTCTATATGAAGTTATGTTGAATGAAAGATCCAATAGAGCTTTTCTCCTCTCCTCTTTCTCAGTTAGTCCCCTCCTACAGTTCATCTCTCTCTCTCTCTTGTTATCTCCAACACCCACCAATGGGGGCGAGAAAAGCAGAAGAAGAACGGAAACAAGGAAATGAAAGAAGGAGGTTTCAATCTTGGAAACTCTGAAGAAAATAGGAAACTTGAACTTAGCATGGGAGAACTGAAAATGAGGTTAAAAAGAATAATGGAAATGACAGATGAAGAAAGAAGTAAGTGGACGAAGTTATCCATACCTATGGCCCTAGTTTGGAAACCGTTGAGCTTGCTGAGGTACTCAGAAAATCCATCGGGTTGCATGACTGAATGACACGACTCGAGCCCGAGATTATGATTAATCTGAATTAACCCCGAATTGCATTCCATACTTGCTCCCGTGAACTTCAATCAAATAAGATTCACGAAGAATATCAATTACACATTATGCGGAATTATAACAAATAAGCATTGTCCAACGAATAACAAAATTTCATTTACATTATGTACAACATCCACTAGCTTATTTAAATACAATGCAAGGATGAAAAGTGTGAAACGTTTCCAATACAAATTCCATTTTCAAAAAGTTTATTTACTGTTTTCTTTCTCAATATCATATTCAGATGATATCAAATCATCTCCACTTAGCTAATCCTCCTGGAGGAACCGGAGCGGTCGTCTCCGCTGGCGCTCTGGCCTCTAAAAGACCAGCATGTGCAGCTGAGCTTGTAATGTCATCAATAACACTGTGAATTTGACAATTCAGCAATGTATAAATAAATACATGATTGTACATGCTAATTATACATTTAACCTGTCTAATTCAATGTTAGACCAATACAAATATAATTCCATTCAGAATCAATGAGAGTCTTATTCAAATTTGACAAACTACAATAACATTTCAAATCAAATCACATCTTCCATACAGAATGAATTATATATTGTGTGATTTATCAGTGCCCAGGCCAGGGACCACTGACATTACCACGGAGCTCCGGAACACTCCCAAATCATCTGTTGTAGCAAGAACAACTCTAATGAGCTTTAAGAAATCACTATGTAGTGCCATACTCAAGAAACAATACAGTTTAACATATTAATTCCGTTCAATTACAAATTAACGGATTCAACTCAATAAATAAGTCTTTTAGAATTCAATTCAAGTTATGATCCATTTCGAGTACAATTCAATGTATAATTTCAATTAAGTAATACCAACCATTTAGGTGTAATCATCGGTTATTTAATGTACGTGTTATTCTCGATGGACACCACATTTTATAAAATTTGTACATTAAAGTCCCTTTAATTAACACCCATGGAGGCGTAGTTTATAACAAATGAACAATTAAAACATTTTTGAAACAATGTTCAAAGTTATCAATAATTCTCCTTTTCATTGTTCATTAAGCTTAACAACTCTCAATTACTGTATAATTAGTCTCAAGACTAATTTATAGACCTATTTAAATGCATAGGAAGAGCTTTTGATTCAAATAGAATCACCTCAGTTTGGACTCATTTTTTAGTCATTGGATCGATTGAAAATGTGGACCATTAAATTCTACGTTCTAAGAGCTTTCTATTGATATATAGAACTCCAAAATCCGACATATGGATAAAAAGTTATGGCAATTTGAAAATCCGTCAAATTCAACTATCTGTCAAGAGTTTGAACGTTCAGTACAAGAGTTCGAAACAAGAGTTCAAACGTTCAGATTAAGAGTTCGAACGTTCGAGTGCAGTACGATTCAAGAAAACAACCAGCAAGGCCAAGAGTTCAAACGTTCGAGTGCAGATTTCTTAGAAAAGAACATGTACAGTTATGTTTTGCACTGAACTTTTTCTCACCTTTCCTACTCATCTCTAGGTCTTTCCAAAGACCATTTAAACATGATTTGAGTCTCTAATATTCCATAAACAATTCATTCATCATTTATAACCCAATGGAAATTGTTTACAAAAGCAGACTAATGAACAATTACAAGCATATATACATAAGAACTTATTTTACTTGCAATAAAATTTTAGAACCTCCTGTTCTCTTCCTTAAACATCATTTCTCATAAGATTAACACTTCTATTTATCGTGTAATCACTTCAAATACCATTCAAATGATCCACAAATCAAATCAAATCATTTCTATACAAATCAATTGAAATCATATCTAATGATAAGAAACTCATATCAAATAGCAATTTAATCACAAGTACTGTTTATACTTGCCTTTAATTAATGTTTAACACAAAACCCCTTTTCTTAGTTTGGTCTTGAGATCAAAATCTCTTTAATCCAAACCCTAATTCCATGAAAACAATCAAAACGAATTCCTTATAACTATTTATACTATAAACCATTCCAAATCACTTAATAGAACTCAAAAGTTTTATAAAAACAACTGAATACTTACTTGAAGCCTTAAGAAAAAGAAATACAAAGCTTTCCTCAAACTTTAACTTCAAGAAGATTGAAGAACATGATGAAAAAGATGTAGAAATCAAAACCTAGGCTTAGCTTCAACTGTTCTGGAATGAAATGAACTGAATGAAATGGGTTCTGGCCCTTCTGGGTACTTCTCCAACCTTATAACAGAATTTTTATAATTAAACCTCACTCTTAATACTTATTCCCAATTTGAGTCAATTCAATACTCATTTGACTCATTTTAAGTCAAACGAAAATGTGTGTGTTACGAAAGTTGTTGTACTCATCGAAATACACATGATGGTATCAATTTTTACCACATTAGACGAAATACACGAAAATTCATATTTACAGAAAAATCCTTAATCTCTTTAATTTGGGTTTAAAATCAGCTCAATTAAGTCAATTCCTTTCAAACTCATTCCATTATGCTTAACTCACTCACTTGTGACTAATTTGATCTACTTTGATGACTAACCACAATTTACTTAATTAATCCACACTAATCTCAATTAATTAGTGCTAAACGTGATTAGTTCGAGACGGGTGAAAGACCGGGATCCGAACCCTAAGGGGGGGTGAATAGGGTGAGCTTCAAATTAGTAACCAATTATGACCAATTTTAACTTCTTTAATCCAAGTTAGTTACAAGTGATGATTATCAAACTAAATGCGGAAACTAACCAAAACAATCACCACAAAGCATGCACCATCACACAAAATTTTATAGTAGTTCGGCCTCAATGCCTACATTCACTACCGGCTTGTGTTCCTGCACCCCACCGGATTTCCACTATATATGTTTTTTAATAGGTTCAACAATAACCTTTACATCATACTTTCCAAGGCTAAGCAATAATCTCTTACACTATACTTTTCTTAGGCTAATCAATAACCTTTGCAACCAAAAGGTTGGTTATCTCTTTAAGTAGTGTCTAGAATACGCTTGATGGAGATACAATTTTAGCTCAATACAATGCCTCTTAATTATACGGATATGAAAGTGAAAATCTAATTCACACACACACACACACTGTGAATGCAAAGATGAATGCATAATGTGTATGTATGATGTCTTCAATCAATTTGAAAATAAAACCTCATAAATGTATGCCAAAGGCTTTTAAAAGTTTTAACTCATAAAAACATTTATGATTGAGGAAATAATGCTAATCACATGTTAAAAATAACTTGTAAAAGATATACCTATGTATTCCAAACAAGTTGTGAAATTCTAAGAACAAAACATGTGATGCATAAGGATTTCAATCAAATTAACAATATAGCTCAATATATGTATGCTAAAAGCATTTGAAAGTGTAAAACACAAAAATAAATTTGATTGAAGTTAATGGACAAATCATATGTAATTATAAATTCAACTTGAAAATGATATACCTATCAATGCTAAGCAAGTTCTGAAACTTTAAAACAAAAGTACATATGATTTGTGAAGTTGTTGAATCCAAAACATAAGATAGATTTAAAAATGATTTTCTTATGATGAAAAACAACAACCAAAGATTCAACCAAGTATATGAATCATGTTACATATAATTTCAAAGATGTTTTCAATAACATGATTTACTTAGATATACCAATTTGAGTATTACTTGGTTTGAATCAAGGTGATGCATCCAAAATAATCAATCAATTCAAAATATATACATGTTAAGGACACAACAAATCATAGTTTATCATGCTAGAAAAGATTTATCAATAATTAAAGTAAAGCATGAAAACATATGATTAAGAAAAGTAAAGCTTACTTAGTAATTTAACTCAATGGAACCAAGCTTTAACTTTCCAAATGACCCCTATCATCCTTTGGCTCATTCCCCCTTGATTGGCCTCAAAACATCTCAAGGAGGGCCTCTTAGTTCCTCAATTTTTTCAAATGAATGAACTTGCTTTTATACTAAAAAAATGAGTTTCTGCAAGTCCCCGATCGACTTGCACATTTTTCCGGTCGATCTAAGCTCAACTGTCATAAATTTGACCATTTGAAAAAGAGCTCAAGGGGACCAATTTCCCCTAAAAAGCATATTAAAAGACAATTCTTTGTGGAGAATTTTGGGCCAATGAATGAAGCTTGAAATCATGATTTAAATCAAACTAAGAGGTTTAAAAACATGAAACATAAAAAGCCTAAAATGATTTGAAAGATTTAAAACTCATATGCTTGCTTGATTCATAAAACTTCTTTTCAAAACTAATTGTATCCAACTTTAAAATCAAAACATGCATAAATCAATATTTCTACAAAACTAAAAAACAGTACATGTGAAAATCAAGATTTCAAGATTTTCTAAATCAATGCATGTTGAAAATTCAAATGATGCTAAAATGATAATGTATCTATCAAATTGCAATAACACAAAATCCCTAACAACGGGGTGTAACATTGAAATTCCCAAATACTCATCCCTATTGTCGTCTGGTATTTACAAATGTCATGTTTCTTTACAGAATTCTAAAATTTCCACCACTTAAATAGTCTCAAATGACCTTTAGAATTCCTAAAATCTCAACAATTTTGTTTTTTGCCGAAATTTCTGGAAAGAACAAAGGAGGTCCAAAAGTCACGGAAGGCCTTTGGAATTTCCAAAATTCCAACCCCTATAGCATTTCAAAATGCTGGCAGTGGAGGTTTTCAGAATTCTAGCGGGGGGACAACATTTGAGCCATGTTTTGTTGCAGGCATCCGGGGATATCTTGTTTGAAGTGTTTGGAATCTCCAAATGGTGTCCCCAAGTAAATTCCAAAATGCGAAAGCCCAATTTAACATTTAGAATATTGTAATTGTGAGAATTTACAAGGCTAAAAGGGGCTTGATATTCAAAACTCTAGTAATCAAGTAGAGCATTTGGAATGCTCTGGGGACATCATCTGAAACCAATATTTGAAATTCCCAACACACACAATTCTTGTCAAAATCTCTTCTAAGCGAACAAGCCCTTAGAGCTTAGATGATTCTCATAATTCTTTTTTAGAAATAGGCCCCTAAGGGGTTGGAATTCTGAGAATTTTAAAGGCTTTTTGTGACTTTTCAAATGGGTTGAAATTCTAAGATTTTGCGATGGAAGAAAGGATTTTGAAATGCTAAGTGGACAAGTTGTCATATCATGTTAAGAATTCCATTTTTAGAAATTATTGTAAAAAATGCTTGTCAGGCCATATCTGATTGCAAGCAAATTTGTCAAGATGTCTTTGTTTAGAATTTCTAACTAGTGTGCCCGTGTTGTTCTCTGAAATTCGAAATACCTTGCTTCAATGAGAAAAATTCTTTAAAATGGCATTCAAATGATAGTTTTTCCATGAAGAGTTTTAAGATATTCACTTTTTTTAACATTAATCAGCCTTGGGAATTCCAAATGCTTCGGGACAAGAAATTCCAAAATGCTTAGGCCCCAAAATCCATACATTTGGCCCATTTGGCTACAAGTATTTAGAGATATCATGTTTGGACAATTCCTATAAACTCGTATGGCTCATTAAGGGCACTACTTTATTAAAAATTTAAACCTTTCAAAATAGACAAATTTCACTCCAATATTCGTAAAAGTTGGTTCAGGCCATTGAAGACCATTTGGTACAGTGGATAATCTATAACCCTTTCTTTAATGAGCCTTAAAACAGGCTGTAAGTCTCTTTTTCTTCTCCTCTTTTAAGTCCTTCTCAAAGCCCTGAAATCTACACCTATCAAAATCCCAACTTGACATCCTTCAACATTTAAATATTAAATCCCCCTTTTTTTCTTTTTTTTTTCAATTTCCCTTGCTCCCCCTTTAATCCCCCCACCCTTCTAAGTAAAAAATAATAATAATAATAATGGAGAGGACCAAGGAGAGACCAGCTTCTCCTTCTTTTCATTTCAACATTACAAATACAAATTTTTTAAAGGTAAACCTCATCTGACTTGATCCAACCTTTGTTGAGTCGGGGATGAGTTCGGGTTTTTAACCCTGAATAGAGCAGCTCAAGAAGTCACAATCCAGTGATCCAGTGATGCATGGGATAGGATAAATGAGGCCCAACCCATTGTTTCCTTAACCTTTAGGATAACAGCAAAATTTAAAAGGGAAGTGTTGATAGTGAAATGTAGAATTCTCTGCATCTCCCACTTTTGGTTCATTTTTGAGTTTTCATGCTTGGGGGCATGCCAAACTTTGCTGGTGACCGGCGAATTTCAAGCCCTCTTGCACTTTTTCTAACTCGGGTGCCTAATTTCACATGTAGCAAACAGTAACTACCCAATGTCCTGTCAATTAATCAATAACTTACGTAAATGACAAGGATGGGACAAGAGCATGAGACAATGCGGTGGAGCTTAATTGATGTAGGCATACTACCTTCCATGGCTTGTTTTTTCCCTCTTCTTTCTTTCATTTTTTCTTCCTTAACATAGTGACATGTCTCAACTAATTTATCACCTGTCAAGAACAATGAACATCGACTTTAATTTGATGAGACAAAAGGCATGCCAGTTGGATAGATGTCGGTACCCAAGCCTTTCTTGGTGAAAAATCTTTTGAGGATATGATGATTCTCAGGCCTCAATCATTTATCACAAATAAATGTAAATTATGACACAAATCACTGGATTCCCCATCAAATGATCCTCGCCGTTCATATTCTCCAAATGGATGAGAGACTCCTCTTTACTCATCACCATCTAAATTGGATTTTGTTCTCACCGACTCTCATTCATCATTTTCAGGATTCATTGGCATTGAGATTACAAACTTGTTCAGATGGCGACCGACGCGTACGTACATGGGGGCCAACATCAACATCAGGACAAAAGAAGAAAAAGAAGGCTATCAAACCGAGGGAGAAAGCTGGCATGACATCTGTGTCTTCTTTTGTTCTTCGACTGTCGCTCGATTTAATAGGGTGTGTGAGATGAACACAGGTGCATTGCATAATTTGCATTTGCACTAGAGTGGACAGATATCACAAGCTGCATTGCATGTACGGTTGTAAACGGGCCATTTTTGGTATGGTGGGTCCGCCCCCATTTATTTGGTACCGAAATCGTACCGAAATCGTTTAAGAGTAGATCGAACCGGATGTGAAATCCAAACGGTTTCTAAATCAATTTTTTGGATTTGAAATCTGACTCGGAACCAAAACCATATAAAAGATCGATCTGAATTTGGGTTCGCGTTCGCGTTTAAATCTAGAATAATATTAAAAATATATAATTTTTAAAAGAGATTTTCGAAAATTAAGGTAATATATCGGGTCTTGAGTCTACGGGTCCAAACCAAGATGGAACGGAATCCGAACCGATTTACATAACTGAGCCTAAATAACGATCCAGATCCGATTTTTAACGGATTGAAATCTCTGGATAATCAGAAAATCGAATACCTATTTACATCTCTAATTGCATAGGCCTTTTTATTTTTCTTTCCCGTGCCACTCGGGTGCTGGCTGCTTTGCTAGCTGTGTGACTGTGAACTGAAGTGGAACCCACATGATCACTCACAGGAAAAAGCAATGAATGCTCAACTTAATAAAACAGAACCGAATCCCCACCTTTTAAATTGGCAGTGATTGTTTGGATGTGAAGGCAAAGCTATCATTTCCTAAGATTTCAATTCAAATCTTATACCATTTGCACATCCTTATTAGTTATTACTGCTACGAGTTCTTGGAACAGGAAACTAAAAGGTGTCCAAATAAAGTATGGCTAAATACTCTCAGAACTATAGGGCCTAAAAAAATTTGGAGAAAAGGGTCAAATGGGCTGGTGAATGCCAGCCACTATGCCTTACAGTGTGCACTTAGGCTCTATGGGGATGGCAGGCACACGGTCTTGTTCTGACACATCATTGTGCTGTTTTTTGGCTCCATACATGTTACGCATCCCACGATGAAGAAAGAAACGTAAATGGAATCTCCCCTTCCTGTCCTCAGTCCTCACATGCTTCCTGGAAGTAGGATGCGTGGAACTCTTACATGAGACTCATTTACTGATAATTTAGATTTTGTTTTTAATAAATGTCATCTCTTTTAGTGATATATTTTTAAATTTTTACTTTAATACAAGTTAGTGTCACTATAAGATTAAAAATAGAATTGAAATGTGATTATTATAATTTTATATATTATTAATTAGGACAATGTTCTAGAGAAAATTGCATATTGCTTGTATATATAGTGGGGCCCACTTAGATGCTTTCTTATTGATGAGATCGGGTATATGAAAATGTCTCTTTATAGAGAAAGAAGTGAGAAAAAAACAGCAATGTCAGATGATTTCGGTGTTTAGTTTAACAGCCTTAAGAGTAGTCATTTTAACCATAGATATCTTTGAGATTTCTGATGAAGGATAAAAGTTTGATGAGAGTGAAAGTGGGCTTAACGCTAAGTAAGGAGGAATAAGGTTAAGAGCATATATGCATTGATCAACGATAAAACCATTCACGACCCATTGCATATTGCTTGTATATATAGTGGGGCCCACTTAGAGGCTTTTTTATTGATGAGGTCGGGTATATGAAAAGGTCTCTCTATAGTGAAAGAAGTGATAGAAAAAAATCTGCAATGTCAGATGATTTCGGCTTTTTGCTTAACAGCCTTAAGAGTAATCATGTTAACCATAGATATCTTTGAGATTTCTGATGAAAGATCAAAGTTTGATGAGAGTGAAAGTGGACTTAACTCTAAGTACGGAGGAATAAGGTTGAGCATGTATTCAAAGCTGGAATGCACGTGTTGTAGCATGATAGCAAGAGAAATGCTATCCTATGACTATAAGCAACCTAAAATGTAGTCTACGTTTGTAGGGCCACTTGGGCCCCACCTTTCATCAGTGTGGGCCCTCTCACGGGAAGCGTTTGGGAGAGATAAAGGAGGTGCGGATTAAAGAAACATGTCACGTGCATTGTGTTGAATAATTTAAGTAACCACATCGGTAGCACTAATTACGTGGTTAATTCAACAGATTCAATCTAAATTGAGAGGGTGTCAGATTCCTGTCGTGCGACTTTTGAGTATGGTGCTCCTGTGACCTGAAATAAAAACCTGGACCGCAGGACAAAGAAATCAAAACCCATGGACGTTCAGAATCAAAATTCAAAACCCATGGGCATTCTGAAAATCAATCCCAAAACACATCTTCTTCATTTGCCGGGAAATTTCTCTCCTACCCCCCATGGGTTCCACTTGAGCCCACGTATGATCGTTGCAGTCATTTTTATCCTGTGATCTTTTATTAGGCCCGACTTTATATTGATTGAACCTTCGTTCACCATTGGATTGAGTTCTGCTAAGAAAGTGTTCACCTTAAAGAGCAGATCCCGCCTAAACGCAAGTTACCAATAGGAAAAATCAGCCCCACCAGCCACTCTTGATTTATATAGCCTTATAATTTAATGGCATTTTAACAGTAAATTTTCTTGACATTCAATTCAATGGTGAGTGAAAGTAAGCTTCATATTTAATAATGAGAATGAAAAAACTATCAAAGGGGGTTGTATTGATAAAAGACCACTTACGTTTGCCTGTAGAACAGTCTCCTTCTCAAATCAAAGAATAATCTAATAGGACTGTATGAACATTGTACAGGATGCTCGTAGGGGAAAAAAAATCCCTCTCCATGAGTCCTTGAAAATGAAAGAACAAAACCCAAAAGCAGCAGCACAATCATTTCATTACCATCAAATTGCCATGAACTGTAAACTATACAAAGTCAAAGGAAGTCATCATCATCATCACAAGTAATAAATTACTCTTCCAAACTCAATTACTGGTTCACTAACTCCCAAGTCAGAATAATAAACCCGCACATATGACCTTCCTCGTCGTTTTCTTCATCTCCATCAACGTATTCACACATTTAAGAGTAGAATAGAACACCGACAAAACCCACAGGCCACGCGAAATATAGGTTCACAAACACAAACGAATCACTGTCGTTTACGCCTTGCTTCAGCTGCCACAAGTGCAAGAGTCTCCTCCCTTTCATCTCAAACAGCATATAGTTAGCTTACCCAAGCATCTAAAATAAAGTTGGGTTTCCTTTTCACCATCCTTTATTTCCCTTTCTCTCTCCCTCTCTTTCTATATAAACAGGCTTTTCCATTTTCTCCAACGGTTCTGTATTATTACTATTGCTGTCATTGCTTTTATCAGAGATCAGGTAGGAGGATTTTGCTCCTTTTCCATTCCTCCAGGAAAAATATGTTTGGGGTTTTGGAATGTGGTTGTCATTCGAATATTTAGTTACCAATGGAACAAGGTTCACTTGGGTTTTCTTCTTCTTGTTCTTGTCTAAGTCTTCCTTTTGGGTTTGGTATTCTATTTCTACCAGCGCCTTCAACTTGTGTTCCTCAAATTCGGTTTTAGTTGTTTTTTTTGTCTGTCTACTCTTTTGGGTTAGTTTTAAAATTATTGTTTATGCTATTCAGAGAGTTTTGGAGAGACAAATTTGGAGGCAGGACACTTAAATTATATCTTTTTTTTTTTACTTTTTAAAGAAAAGGAATCTGTGTATTTTGGGTTTTTTTTTAACAATTTTTTTGTCCTTTTCCTATGTAAAGATGAAGAATTTTCGTGCATCAGAATAATTTTGATGAGATTCCTAGATAATTGGAGTAATCCATATCTGTTTTTCAATACCAAAGATCAACAAACATTGATGTTTCTGTTTTAGCAAGTGGATTGAAATGATATCTCATTGAAATTAGATATGAAAAATGAAGATTTAAAGATCACCTCTGTTTGACATTCTTCCACCTGACTGCACAGAATGATTGGAGCAAGAGCAAGCAGATGGTTCACATTTTTGCTATGCCTACTAAGCTGGCTGCAAACGGATGCATTTTTAGTGGGGATTACATATGTTGGAAATGCTGTTGCAAAAGGGGCAGGTTTGGTTCTTTTTAACCTTTTACTTTCTTCCATTATCTTTCATCATCTCACTCCATTTGTACTGAGTCTTCCTTAGATACATGAAAACTGACCTCTTATTGCGCCTCTTTTTTTTTTTTTTCTAATTAATTTTCTGCTTTTGGTTTTGATTATTTTGTTGTTGTGGTTGGAATTTGAAAAATCATGCAGTTTGTTTGGATGGATCCCCACCTGCTTATCACATGGACGAGGGCTTTGGGGCTGGGGTAAACAATTGGCTAGTCCATTTTGAGGTCAGTCTTATCCTTTCACAGTATGTATAAAGATGACTCTGGCAAATCTCATGTTCATAAATGATACATGGACAATGTAGATCGTTTACCATGAGTTTTGAATCGAAGTCTTTGAATTCAAGTTTAGTCCTCTTTAAGGTACTTTCGTTGCATCTGTCTGAGCTATAGAAGGAAACGTGTTGCATTATTTGTGCCATAATTGTTCAAGATTGGTAAAAATACATGGAGACCAATTTCACTCATCTTAAATCCATTAAAATCTCATTGTTGCTTAAGAACTCCTGACCATCAGATATCCCACAACCCTGTTTTTAATTGTGGTGCCTTTCATGACTTGAATTCATAACATGGAAGTTTGAACTTATTATAACATTTAAATGGCTCTCCAAACTAAATAAATCAGATTCAAGAATTTAATGAAGTGAATCAATGAACTTTGTGAAATTGTTGGTGTAAGTTGAATGAACTTATATAGAACTGGAGCCATCAGATTGCATTCAGTGTACATGACGAATTTCAGGCCATTAACAAACCAAATGTGAATGACCGAAGAAACTGGCAACTCTATACGGCTCAACTGGTCCCCTGACTATTATGTTTTGTTTGCCTCACCATGATCTCACCTCTCAAGGAGCCAAACTCAGCTTAAATCAATTGAAAATTTCTTAGAAAATCATTGTAGAGCCCCCATTTACGCTATCTGCAATTATATGGTTGATAATTGCAACTTTTTCCAAAAATTGGTAACAATTTCTCATGCACGTAATCCCTATTAAAGACTATTCATCGCATTTCTTTGTTGCATATTTTTCTTGACCGGTGTTGCAATTTTCCTTTCCTCAGGGTGGAGGCTGGTGCAACAATGTTTCCACTTGTTTAAATCGTAAGAGCACCCGTTTGGGTTCCTCTACCAAAATGGCAAAGGAAGTTGAATTTTCTGGGCTACTGAGCAATAAGGAGAAATTCAATCCAGGTTGGACTTTCTACTCTCTGTCATCTAGGTTTATGCAGTCATATATGATGCCAGTAATAGCATTTGATTGGTTACTGGGATTCAGCTCCAAGTTTGCTTCAATCAGATAAAAATAACCCTTCCTTTTCTTTTTCAAATAAACATACATAAGTCCTGCTGCTGAACAGACTCATTTTTCTTTTCCCCTTTGTTGCATGTCAAGTATTGAACCTTTTAGATTGGTTCATAGTGACATTTTGAGTGGTTATCCCGCACCATATCATTCAGGGGTCCATAAATTTCAAACCATTTTTTACAACTTCCCAGGCCACCTGGGTTTATTTGATGCAATTTGAATCTGAAACCATCAAATTTCTTTAAAATGTTCATCGCTATTATGAAACCTGTTACATTGTCTACTTCAGAAGATTTGAACGGATAATGTTGCCGGTTTTTTTTTTTTTTTTTTCTGTAAGATATGCAAAAAAAATTCACGCTGAAGGTATTTTACACAAGCATAGCTGCATTTCCATACCACAGTTAAATAAGTTGCGGGACAGGAGTACCACTATCTTCTTGATGTTGCTTGTGCCTTGCATATGCAAGCTTATCTTATCCTCAAATTTTGGGTTGAGTGGCCTTTCTGCAGCTTACCTCAATAATAGAAGATGTACACCATCTTGTAAGTCAAAATGGCGATTCTATAATGCGGAATAAACACTTTAAAATAGAATCGAAAAGGCTTAATGCTAAAGAAACAGTACCTCCAGCCATTGATGTTCCTCACGCTTTTGCTGTGCTCTTCCAGTGATGTTTGGCACTTCCAAAACTCTATTCACTCCTATTAGATGGTGTAAGACTGAAGGGGATTGAGTGATCGAGTCTGGGGACCAAACCGTAGTATTTATAGCCAAAACTTCCATCAAGCTTTGGTGGCTACGTGTCCCACTTGTTCAGTTTATCATGGGGCAGTTCTAACGTTCTACGAACGTGATGAACAATTAGAGTGGACCACTTCAAGAGCTCCTAAAATGAAGGGGAGCTGGAGACTCGTTCTTACGAACGTCCTCCGTGAGAAACGGTCAACATTCTCCCACTTGGTCCACACTTCTAATCTTAATGTTTTATCTTAAACCCATCGATAAACTGTATTTAAGTAATAAATACATGAATCATGGCGATAGGTCCTCTAATGACGAGTATTACCTTCCATGTATTACTATGTATTTACTTCTTAAACATTATAATTTATGTGGCAACAATTTCTTAATGAATAAACCCTATGCTTATTCTTGGTCCAACATAGATGAATTTTTCTCAAAATTAATTAAGGTGCCCATCAATATGAGAAAAAACTATCAGAATAATTAGGAATTTCATTAAAATAACATTGTTCATACAATGAAAAATTACATAATGAAACCAAGTCCCATTTTCACTACATGATCCTTGAATATAAATGGTGGCATGCCCTTAGTCAAAGGATCAGCGATCATTAGCTCAGTGCTGACGTGCTTAATGACCACTTTCTTTTCTTTAACACGTTCCCTTATGGCTAAATACTTAATGTCGATGTGTTTAATTCGACTCCCACTTTTGTTGTTCTTAGCCATAAGAATAGCAAATGTATTGTCGCAATAGATTCTCAATGGCCTAGAGATAGAATCCATAATTCTAAGCCCAGAAATGAAATTCTTAAGCCATACACCATGTGAAGTAGCCTCAAAACAAGAGACGAACTCGGCTTCCGTAGTGGAAGTGGTAGTCAAAGTCTACTTGGCACTCCTCCATGATATAGCTCCGCCGGCCATCAGAAAAATGTATCCTGATGTTGATTTGCATGAATCAATACAGCCAGCAAAGTCAGAATCTGAGTAACCAATTACTTCCAGATTGTCTGTCCGTCTATACATAAGCATGTAGTCTTTGGATCCTTGAAGGTACCTCATTACTTTCTTTGCAGCTCTCCAGTGGTCTAAACCCGGATTAGTCTGATATCGTCCCAACATTCCCACAGCAAATGCAATGTCAGGTCTTGTACAGACCTGAGCATACATTAGGCTTCCAACAGCAGAAGCATATGGAATGTTTTTCATTTGTTCCCTTTCAAGGTCGTTCTTCGGGCATTGGTTCAAAGTGAACCTATCACCCTTCACAATGGGAGCTACACTTGGTGAACAATCCTTCATCCGAAATCTCTCTAAAACTTTATTAATATAGGTTTCCTGAGACAGACCCAAGATACTTCGAAATCTGTCTCTATGGATCTTAATGCCAATGACATAAGATGCCTCACCCATATTCTTCATGTCAAAATTTTTAGAGAGGAATTGTTTCACCTCATGCAGCAAACACTTATCATTGGTTGCTAGCAAAATGTCATCCACATATAAAACAAGAAAACAGATTTTACTCCCACTAACCTTCAGGTATATACATTGATCCATAACGTTTTCTACAAATCCGAATGAAGAAATTACATTATGGAATTTTAAATACCATTGGCGGGATGCTTGTTTTAAACCGTATATGGATTTCTTGAGCTTGCAAACCAATTGCTCACCATCACTAGAGGGGAATCCTTCAGGTTGTTTCATGTAAACCTCCTCCTCTAGTTCTCCATTGAGAAAAGTTGTTTTCACATCCATTTGTTGCAACTCTAAGTCAAAATGGGCTACTAATGCCAAAATAATGCGTAATGAATCTTTCGTAGATACAGGAGAGAAAGTCTCCGTGTAATCGATTCCATCTATCTGAGAGAATCCCTTAGCAACGAGTCTTGCTTTATATCTTTCAATGTTGCCCAACGAGTCTTTCTTTGTCTTAAAGACCCATTTACTTCCAATGGCTTTTACACCATTAGGCAACTCAACAAGATCCCAGACGTCATTACTCTTCATAGAATTCATCTCTTCCTTCATGGCATTGTACCATAATTCTGATTCTTTGCAACTCATGGCTTGTGAAAAGAATTCGGGATCATTTTCGGCTCCAATGTTATAGTCAGATTCTTGCAGATACACAACATAATCGTTAGGAATTGCTGATCTCTTTGGTCTAGTAGATCTTCTTAATGTTGTACCATCATATTCCTGAGAAGTATGTGGTTCAACTTGTTGTTCAAAAGTTCTTGGCAACTCTTGAACTACCTGATCTACTGGAATGTCGTCAGCAGCTTGTGGAACTTCAATTATTGGTTGTTCAACACCAGTTTGTACTTAAGGGGTGCTGTAAATAATAACCAATCTATCACTTGAGGTGGAAGGTTGAGATTCTGAATGATCATCCTCAGAAACTATGCATCTGGTTTGATCGCTCCCACTGATCAAGTCATTTTCAAGAAACTTTGCATTTCTTGATTCCACAATCCTAGTGCTATGAGATGGACAATAAAACTTGTAACCTTTAGACCTTTCAGCATATCCAATGAAATACCCACTAATGGTCCTTGGATCCAGCTTCTTCTCTTGTGGATTATAAATTCTCACTTCAGACGGGCATCCCCAAACGCGCATATGTCGCAAACTCGGTTTCCAACCTTTCCATAATTCAAATGGCGTTTTAGAAACAGCCTTGGTTGGAACTCGGTTTAATATATACACTGCCGTCTTAAGTGCTTCAGCCCACAATGATTTGGGAAGATTGGAGCTGCTAAGCATACTCCGCACCATGTCCAACAATGTTCGGTTTCTTCTTTCTGCTACACCATTCTGGTCCGGTGAACCAGGCATGGTGTATTGGGCAACAATCCCATGCTCTTGAAGAAACTTTGCAAATGGGCCAGGTGCTTGTCCATTTTCTGTGTATCTACCATAATACTCTCCACCTCTATCTGATCTCACGATCTTAATTTGCTTACCGCATTGTTTCTCTACTTCAGCCTTAAAGATCTTAAAGGCATCTAATGCTTCATTCTTATTATGAAGCATGTAGAGATACATATATCGTGAGTAATCATCTATAAAAGAGATGAAGTATTTCTGACCATGTGAGTCCATGTCTGGACTACATATATCAGTATGTATGATCTCTAATATGTCCGAACTCCTATTGGCACCTTTCTTTGACTTGTTGGTCTGCTTTCCCTTTATGCAGTCCACACAAGTCTCAAAATCAGTAAAATCCAGAGTATTAAGTACCCCTTCATTTACTAATCTTTTAATTCTATCAATGGAGATATGACCTAATCTCCAGTGCCATAATTTAGAGGAATCCTCATTAATAACACATCTTTTAGTGCCAGTGTGAACATGCATCGAATTATAATTGGCATGGTTTTGTAAATTAATGCAGTAAAGACCATCAGACAAAATACCATTCCCAACACAATCAGATTTATAAAATAAACTGAATGATGAGTCTGAAAAATTAAAGGAATATTCAAAAGGTACAAGTCTTGAAACTGAAATCAAGTTTCTAGAGAAACTTGGAACATAAAAGGTCTTTTCTAACTTTAAAACAAAACCACTACTTAAAATTAAATAGCAAGTTCCTATAGCTTCCACATGTGAGCCTATCTTGTTTCCAGATAAGATGCTTTGCTCACTATCCACTGGCTTCCTTAGGTTTTGCAAACCCTGCAAGGAGTTCGAAATATGGATTGTTGATCCAGAATCAATCCACCATGTGTTAATATTGACACTAGCCGTATTAGATTCATAACAAACAAATGAGGTTGGTTTACCTTTGTCTGCAAGCCATTTCTGAAATTTGGCGCATTCCTTCTTCATGTGTCCCTTCTTTTTACAGAAGAAACACTTGGAATCTTTCTTGATACCAGCTTGTGGAGGTATTTTACCTTTCTTTTTCTGATTGGCTTGAGATTTGCCCTTTCCATGCGTTGCCAGCATTGCACTTTCTGCCTGTTCCATCACCAGTCTCCCTTCCTCTTGAACACACATGGTCATGAGTTCATTAATTGACCATTTATCCTTATGTGTGTTGTATGAGATTTTGAAGGGTCCATATTGGTGCGGAAGAGTGTTAAGGATGTAGTGCACCAGGAAGGACTCCGATATTTCAACCTCGAGTTTCTTCAATTGAGCCACATTGTCCCTTATTTGCATGATGTGCTCGCGCACACCTTTCACATTGGTGAGCCTTAGGGATGACAACTTCATGATTAGGGTGCTTGCTAGTGCCTTGTCTGAAGTGACAAATTGTTCATCAATGGCTTTCAGCAAGTCTCGGACCTTTTCATGCTGATCAACAGAACCACGAATACCAGTAGAAATTCTGGTCTTAATAAACATCATGCTTAGGCGATTAGATCGCTCCCATCGCTCATAAAGCGTGATGTCCGCTGCAGTACTGGTATCAGTAATTGATGGTGGTTCTTCTTTCCTAATAGCATAGTCTATATCCATCCACCCTAAATGAAGAAGAATTCTCTCCTTCCAGACCTTATAGTTATCTCCTTTAAGTTCAGGGATATCAAAACGAATATTAGAGAAATTTGTAGGTTGTACAACTGCATAAAATTATAAATTACATGCTTATGTTAAAACTGGGGCCTATAATAAAATTCCTTGCTCTACCAATGTAAATCATGAAAAAAAATGAATTTAATGACATAAAATTTGCCTGTGGGCTAAAATTTTAATCCAAGCAGATTCAATTATTCTTTATGATAGAATTTATCAAATTATTTACTTAATACATAATTCTAAAGGGTATATTATGTATGTAATTTGATATATATTCTTTCTCAGGTTTAAACTTTATGATAAAACTATCAAATTATCTAATTCATAATTCCTGTGGGTAAGTTATGAATAATTTGATATTTTACCCTAATTTATCATATAAATATAATAAAAATTCCTGTGGGATAAAATTTATTATATTAAGTATGATTAATTACAACTAATGTCTAAATATTATTTATGTGATCCTTATCAGTCATAATATATAATTTTATTTAATTAAAGATGCTGTGGCTATTCTCTAATTAAGTAAAATTATATGGATCACTAGACATTAAGCCTTTTATACATAAAGATTAACTAAATATGAGTATAAATAATAAATTAAATTTATAAAAAAGCAAGTCCAGGTCAAGCATCCCATCCTCACAGAACTCTATACAAGTTGAAAACCATACCACCCCACATGTATGTAAAAGGTCAAATGCATGTTCTATTGTGACTTGTCTCATCCATCACATGTCAACATCATTCTAACTCCTTATCCCCTCACATCATCAATACACATCGTCCCCTTCCTTTAGCAAACAGAACTGATTTCTGCAATGGAAATCGACACCAACAGAAAATGGGCCACTTGGATAGTGGTCCCACTGATCAAGAGCCTAGGATCAGCCCACATCAATATGATCGCCCTAGCCATCTCTTCAAGATGTATGGACCAGATCTTAAATTAATGGCCCAACTAAACGATATGTTATTTTTCAACAAAACTGAAAACTAAGTGTCGTTCAGCTCCATAATCAAGACTACATGTCGTTTTGGTTGTCTTCAACCTCCAGACTGGGTTGCAGGTCACGATTTCAAAAACGTCCAAGAAATTAAAACGTAATTTTAAACTTTCGGCCAAAAACAGAGACAAACAGAGCATCACTCAAACATCAAGGCAGAGAATAAATCTATGCTCTGATACCAAATGTAAGTCAAAATGGCGATTCTATAATGCGGAATAAACACTTTAAAATAGAATCGAAAAGGCTTAATGCTAAAGAAACAGTACCTCCAGCCATTGATGTTCCTCACGCTTTTGCTGTGCTCTTCCAGTGATGTTTGGCACTTCCAAAACTCTATTCACTCCTATTAGATGGTGTAAGACTGAAGGGGATTGAGTGATCGAGTCTGGGGACCAAACCGTAGTATTTATAGCCAAAACTTCCATCAAGCTTTGGTGGCTACGTGTCCCACTTGTTCAGTTTATCATGGGGCAGTTCTAACGTTCTACGAACGTGATGAACAATTAGAGTGGACCACTTCAAGAGCTCCTAAAATGAAGGGGAGCTGGAGACTCGTTCTTACGAACGTCCTCCGTGAGAAACGGTCAACACATCTTTCATGATTGATCACCGTATGAAACTTTGTTTCAACAAAAACCTAACTTCGACCACCTTTGTGTTTTTTGGATGATTGTGTTATGCATATAACACCCATGTCCAACATATGACCAAATAGCCAAATCAGGGATATTCCTTAGTTACCCATATGTCAAAAAAGGTTATTGGATTTTTGACTTGGAAATCCCTTGGGTTTACACTAGTGTGATGTCCAATTCTTCAGGCATGTCCTTGAATACAGTGATGTCTCTCGGTCTCGGCCATCTTCTATGCCTTCTTTTACTGTCCTAACCTTTTGCCAGATTGGAATTTGCTATTTCCAACCACCATTTTCAAAACAACCAGCAACTATGTAGTGCCCACCTGCTCCATGACATTCTGCGTTCCATCAAACCTACTATTTACCTTACTGAATATCATTAATCCTCTACATCTCAACCCAAACTCCTACCAGGTCAAGTCATCTACTTCGAATGGAGGTTACTAGTACCTCTTTCCCCTTGTCTCATTATTTATCTTTAGAGAAAATGTCCCATGATGCTTTTCTTGTAGCCTTTACATATATCCAAGAACCCCGGTCCTTCAACCAAGCTGTTAAACTTCCTAATTGAACAGAGGCCATGACCTCGATGATGCAGGATTCACATTCTAATCATACCTGCGTGCTAATCACATTGCCCTCTGGCAAGTGCTTTAGTGGCCATAAATGGGTCTATTGAGGTGAAATACCAGTCTGATGGCACTGTGGAACAAGATTGGTTTGTACCTAAAGCACACCCAGAAAGAGGGTCTTGACTATCATTGAGACTTTCGCTCCCATTGCTAAGCTTGTTAGGGTATGGTGTCTTATGCTGCCAATGCCATTAAATGTTGGGACTTTTAAGAATATGCGAACTCAGTGAGTCATTCTATGGACTTAAGCAAGCTCCTTCCAACTGGTTTGCAAGATTTTTACCAGCCTTATTAGCTGCTGGTTTCCCAAAGTCCAATGTGGACTATTCCATATTCACTCTCACGGGGAGTCTCCTTCCACCTTTATCGTAGTCTATGTGGATCACAATATCATCACAATTCACAAGGAATTATACACCTTCTATTGAAGCTATAGGAACCAATTTGCACAGCAAGTTCCACATCAGGGATCTTGACCCACTCAAATATTTCCTTGGCATTTAAGTGGCGAGATCTAACAAAGGCCTATATCTTATCTATAGAAATATGCTCTCAATCCTTGATGATGTTGAGTTTGCTTGGAGCATGTACTGGAGATTTTGCTATGGAAAAAAAATCTAAAATTCACCAACACTGATGGTGATTTTTAAGATGATCCATGTACTTATTGGCAACTAATTGGCAGACTTACCTACTTCACTTATATTCACTGAAACTGAGAGATTTGAAAAAAAATTCTCAACGTTAAATGTATAGTCTATTTTTATTTTTGCTGAAAAGGATTTATATTAAAAGCAAAGCAGAGAAACAAAATAGAGCCTCATGGGCCCCGGAACAATACAATTGAAATAAAAGGACAACATAGAATCCTTCAAAACGCTCTTAGGTGTTTTCCCCATTCTGATTTCTCAAAAGATGATTGTTTTGTTGCAGACTATTCGTGATTTCTCAAATGTATAGTCTATTTGCTGATACTCAAATGTTTATAACAATTTATCAGTGATTTCCCTTTCCATCAAGAGGAGATATTAATCTGTGAGAATTTTGAAAGCCGGATTATACTAATTGCAATAAAATATGTAAACTTTCCATACTGTTTTAAATAGTTATATAGTAGAATTCTTGAAGCCCAACCAAGATAGATGTGATTAGGCTAAGATGATGATGATGATATGTAATCACTATAATGAGTCAAAATATCAATTTCATCAGTACAATTGAAACTCACGGTTTAAACATGGCAGTATCATATGTCTGAAAACTTTATACCAAAAAAAAAAAAAAAATTTTCATATGTCTGAAAACTAGATACTGTTATTCCGAGTACATACAAAATTAATTCAGTATTAAGAAAACAGGTTTGCACTACAGAAAACAGAACAACAGCAGTATAGTATATAAACTAGAAAGTAAATCCACTTACAGTATGCAGGCAGAATACAGAGAATAGTTGAGTAATCCGGCAATCTGAAGTAAAACAGAGGTCGATCAAGACTAGCGTTTAATGCTGTGTCCTTAAGACAGATTTCGCCCCCGCAATGGTGCTTACGAGCTTCTGTAGCGCTTGTCTCCCAGGATACAATGATCTTCTTCACACAGTAGCAGCACTTCACACTGTGTGACCGGCGAACCAGAACTGCGATAGACTCTCTCTCTAGACTCCAACCGATGACCCAAATGCAATGCAATTGCAGAGAATGAATGAACAAAAGGGCATGGACAAGATGGGTTTATATAGCCTGCTTCAGGACTCTTCACGGGGTTGCATATGTTCAGTACAGTGACTGTTCAATAAACATCCACTTGGTTGGACACACCCTTCTGGACTTCGGACACACCCCATTTGGAAAAAGGAATTTTATTAAATAAAATTTCTCCAAAAATATAAATGGGTAGTGGGCCGAGTGAGGCCTGACTCACGCATGTGGTGGTGAGCCCACCTTGGTCTAGGTCCTCCCTCCTCCACAAAAGTGGGATGCCCCTTAGGGCTCAACCTTTACTACTAAGGCAAAAATATTTATATCCAAAGAATCCTTAACTCCCAAGCAACGTGGGATGCAAGTTTACCACTTCCTTGTGTTTCTATGGTTACTATGTTCAAGTAGTGGTGTTAGGAGTCAATTTCTTATTCATTCCTCAATGGATTAGACCAACCCAATACATGTTCTTAATCTACTCATGGAGTAGATCGCATTCCCATGTAGTCCCATCTAAAAAGATAAGTGGGTCCCACTTTTATTTTAGCTCAAAGTTGACCAAAATCATGGGTGCTCTAACCATTTTACAAACAGATGCAATTTTATTTCCAGAAGATTTATGGTATGGTTTTATTGCGTAAAGGTTTTTGTTGAACCAGGCAAGCTTTTTGATTAATTAACCAATATTTAAGACTTACATGCAAAACACTTGTCCTCAACTTTGCAGATTTCTATAATTGGAACAGGATTAAGGTTCGCTACTGTGATGGTTCATCATTTACTGGAGATGTGGAGCGAGTAGATCCTGTAAGTTGCCACATTTTTGCCTTTTCTAGACTAATACTGTTTTCCTCAGCAAAAGTATAAAGATGCTGGGTATAACTATAGCTCTGTGAAACCTAGTATTGGTGCAAATTGCAATTATCTTATGGTTTCACATGTGAGTCTTGTTAGGCAACCAATCTTCACTTTCGGGGAGCAAGAGTTTGGCTTGCTATCATTGATGATCTACTAGCAAAAGGGATGAGCAAAGCTAAAAATGTATGTTAGTCCTTGTAAGGTGCGACATTATCATACCTTAGGGTGTGCTGGATGTAATCCAATCACGAACAGTTTGAATGTTTTTGGCATTATCAGTGGCTGGCCATTCTGCTGTGTTTTTGGGGACTATCTGGAAAAATGGTAATCTGTCTTTTCTGTTACTTATTCATCATCATTTGGATGTTGACTAGGGAAGACAAGTTGGATAAACAGTTTCCCATCGCATGATTTATGATATGTGCCACCCATTAATTCTGCCAAGATATGCAAACCTACTGGAACTTTGGGGTACATTCAAATGCACCTGTATTCACCTGGAAATCTGTCTTACAAACTTGATAATTGGTAACAGGCTCTTCTTTCTGGTTGTTCTGCTGGTGGGTTGACATCAATTCTTCATTGTGATAACTTTCGTTCCCTTCTGCCAGTGGGTACCAAAGTGAAATGCCTTGCAGATGCTGGTTATTTTATCAATGTGTAAGATAACAGTTTGTGCACCTTTTGTGACCTCAATACTGGTGACAATGCAATTAACCCTCCTTGTTTCTATTTTATTTTATTTTATTTTCTTTTTTTATTTTTATTTTTCTCTACAGAGACCCTCTTTTACTTGTTTCTCATTTACCTTTTTTTTTTTCTAGATTTAATTATCCTGTATTTTCTTTTGTAACTATGAAGAGAAGGGTATTTTTTGTCTCTCCCTTTTTAAACTAATATTGATACTACACACAACAGGAAGGATGTTTCAGGAATACTACATATACAATCCATATACGATGAAGTAGTGACTTTGCACGTAAGTTTCCTATTGCCTTTTCTCTGTTAAAAAAATGCATATAGAACCAAGATATCTGGGCTTTAATTCTGTTTCTCTGGAATCATGTTAGAGGTCCTTATCACCCCTATGCTAAACAACCAATTTAATTTTCAATGTCTTCATTCTCTTGTGAATCAATGGCTATGGTTTATATGCATGCTATAGTTGTCAATACTTAGCATCTCAACATCTCTTACAGGGATCGGCAAAGAATCTACCTTCGCCTTGCACTTCAAGGATGAAACCAAGTATGGTAAGTAATTCCTCTTAATCATTTTTCTATTGCAGTACAAACTAGAAACTATGAAGTGCTAACACAGTTCGCTATGATTCAACTGTGATGCAGTGTTTCTTCCCACAGAACGTGGCTCAAGGAATCAGTACACCACTTTTCCTCGTAAATGCAGCATATGATTCTTGGCAGGTAAAATTATCTTACTCAAACGTGACCCTCAACCTATTATTTTACTGTATTATAATATTTTTAATTCCTTGGCACAGGCCATATGGCTTCTTCTCAAGCACTTAAAGAAGAAATTTCTTAGCAAAGGATTGCTAAGCCTTTATTTTATTTTATTTTCTATAACAAGTGTTGTATTATCTTTGTGAATCTGAAACTCTGATGGTGGGACTCTGGAACATTCATAATGTACAATACTAACTACAAGATGTAGTTTTGATATAATGAAGTTTTTGTTTTTCACTAAGCAATGCCAAATGTGCCAAATCCAACCATCCATTCTCCATCTAATGAATCTCATCAGCACTGCCCAGCCTTTTAGGGTCCACTCCCCACCTTGGATCAACCATATTCATCACTACTTAAAAAAAAAAAAAAAACCTTGTTAAAGTAGGGGTTCTGCTTTCACAAATTCAACTTTTCCATACTCCAAATCCAGCGGCCATGATTTATCAATAAATGAGCTCACAATGTGTGCCCTTCTTTCATTATCTTTCCAATCAAAACTGCCCTCACTAATGCCTTAATTTCTATTAAAGGTCATAAAATTGAAATTTGACGATTTGCTTTTTTTAAACTAATTTCTATTAAAGGTAATAAAATTGAAATCTTACGATTTGCTTTTTTTTTTTTTAACTCAAATTGATCCCCACGCTCTCATTAAATCCACTTCAGACATAATACTACTAAATTCTCCCCCCTCATCATCCATGAAAGAAAAATATAAAAAGAAAAGAAAGAAAAGAACAAGGTTTTGAGATTTATAAGGATCTGCAAAACCTCACTTTTAGATGAAAATTAATAGGCATGAATATCTGTTGGAAGTGTAGAGAAGTGGACGTGTTAAAGGCGGATAAAGGCCCTAGTACAAATGGGATAATTGGGGACTATGGTTGTGTATGGGTCAGATGGGTAGGTGTTGACAGCATTGTCTTGTTTCCTAAGAGCATTAGAGTAACGTAACAGCAGGACTTGTGTAAAGCTGCCTCGAGGACTTTAATTCCTTTTTTATATAATGGATTCATTGAACCCTTTTTTACATTAGGCCATAACTTGAGGACCATTTTGAATTTTTTCTGTCTTATTTGAAGCATACTTTGCACATTTTCTCTCTCAGTAATTACCAGATTGTCTTTTTGCATGTGTGGATCCTTGCTACTGTGTCTTTTTTTTTTTTTCATAATTGGGATATGTTGGGTATAAAAGGTCCTTGAAATAGGGAGGAATCTATTTAGATTTACCAAAATATAGATTGCTCTTCTTTTTGGCACTAGAATCCTTCTCATAACATACCCTAAAGATTAATATTTCTAAGCTGAATTTTCAATCAGGGGAAAGTGTCAATCCGTCTAACCCTTCATGTTAAAGTTCACATGAAAACATCTTCCCAAGGGGTCTTTAGGATTTAATATTGGTGATTTCTTTTGGTTTGATGCATTTTTCTTGTACTTTCCTTCTCAAGCCACTGGTGAGCTCTCCATGTCCAATCCTTGCTAACTTAAGCATTTACACTGGCCATAGAAGAATATTCCTTTCATCTCAATGGCAGAACAGTCGTGAGCAATCATCCTACTAAGTTCTGTTAAAATAAATTGAATGAATTATTAGGAGTGAAGCATGATGGTCTAACAGCTGCTTAAGGTCATTTCCAGATAAAGAATATTTTGGCACCAGGAGTTGCTGACCCTCATGGCCAATGGCACTCCTGCAAGCTCGATATAAAGCAGTGCTCATCAAGTCAACTTGAAACAATGCAAGGTTACTGATCTACACTTCTTCAAAAAGATTCTGTCAGTTCTTCCATTCATGAGAAATCATTTCATTTTGAAAATCATTTTGGGTTCTCCACATGTGCATTTCAGATGTGGTTTGTGCATTTTAGTGCATGTCTTCGCCCATCCTTGGTTGGTTCTCCACACATGTATATACTAATGAAATGGGAATTGTCGCAACAGGTTTTAGGTTGCAGTTTCTTGATGCACTGTCTGGACTGGGAACGTCATCCACTAGAGGAATGTTCATAAACTCGTGCTACGCCCATTGCCAAACTGAAATGCAGGAGACATGGTTAAGAGCTGACTCTCCTGTGCTTGGAAAGACGGTAAGCTTGTCAATATCCCAAAATGACACAAAAGCCCCTCTTTTGTAGAGTAACCCAAGATCACATAGAGATGGGAGGTTATTTTAGATAATGGCACCTTTCATATAGAAGAATCTAACTGAAAACATCTGTGTCACCTTGCATACAGAAGAATCTAACTGAAAACATCTGTGTTGCAGCCAATTGCCAAGGCAGTAGGAGATTGGTACTATGACCGTAGTCCCTTTCAGAAGATAGACTGCCCTTATCCTTGCGACTCCTCCTGCCACAACCGCATCTTTGAATAACAGCTTCCAGATACATGGAATATTATTCGTATCAAATATATAATTATATTAATTATTCATGCATGCAACATTGTTCAAGTTATAATTGTTATGATGAAGTAGTTTCTACAAAAATTTAGATAAGAGGTAATCTATTATTATGATCAATCGCATCATTCATAACATAAATAAGCAGAGAGCAGCAAAGCATGTACCTCTCTGTTTTCCACTGTTGTTTATTATGCATATGTGCCAAGACATATTTATTACAATAAGATGAAGACTTTCTGTATTTCTTGTGTAGTAAATTATTTATTGTACCCAAGGAAAGGAGGTGGATGGAGATGAGTTGGCTTTGATGAATAATAGCCATCAATTCAGTGCATGGGCCATTTAGAATTAAGGGATGGTTGGATCATGGGGAGCATTTGAGACAGCTCCCAACATAGATAGGCATGCATAATGATCCATTAACTAGCCATTAACCAACCATCCAATGAATTGCAGTGCCGTTACCAGTCACACATTAATCTTACTGACTGTTAACTCTAGTTGCTTTACAGTCCCAAGGAAGGGAACAAGTCAGCAAGCATAGCTCAGCATTGGTGAGTTACTTGGGACCAACATCCATCACAATACCTGAGCTCCCTTGCCAGTGGTGGATCTGGGCTTCAACCTAGCCCACTGTTAAACAGATCACATCAGACCCATTAACTAGTGCCTGTTGGAAATTGGAATCTTATGGGCATGTGACTCAAAAGTGTAAATTCAGACCTGAATTCCAATTTGAATTGTGAATTACTTGGCAGACTCAGGCCTCACCTATTGGGTGGATTGGTATTTGAATATTCAGGTCAAAATCAGATCCAGACCTGGACTCATTTCAGGAACCATTTTAGCAATTCTAAGGATTCGTGTGGATCCTGCTGGAATTCAGGATGTGAGACAGCCCTAGCCGCAGCAACAAGACATGCCATTTTTTTTTTTTTTTTGGGGTTAAAACAAGACATGCCATTTAATAGACCCCACCACCCATCCAATAATATAATCATGGTTGCATTATGTGGGCATTAGGCTACAACCCCACATGATGAAATCATGTGGGGCCTCACCCATCCAATGATATAATCACGGTGTTACTTGGAGGAAACCGTCTTAATCCTCCATTTGCCAAGTTAAAACATGGTGAATACCACAAACTAAAAAACCATGGCGCAGCCACAGTCACCCAAATGAAGGCATCTGTGACCACCCAACCTAATCATGTGGCCTACCTAACCTAGACAGTGGAATTATGGTGGACCACACTCATCTAAATGCCAGATCCCGTTATTTAAGGTAAATTCTATGTGGATGGGTGATTTACCTTGAACTAGTGAAGATAATAACAAAAGAATATATACAATAAAGTAATCCGGAGTTCATTAGGGGTCAAAACTTCTTGATTTTATGAGCCAATGTTAATGGTGGAGAGCTCATCCCACACTTTCAACGGTGAAGACCCCAAGTCCAGAGACTACAGACACCACTTGGGGTTCGTTTGTGGGTGCAGAAAAGCAGTTTTGACAACACCTCACAACACTCCTGAGAAATGGAGTTCAAAATTTCTCTTTCAATGTGAAAAAGGATAGACTGATCATGGAAAAGTCGCATTTGGAGCCACCAGGGAGTTAACAAGAACACCAAAACCAACCATGATTATTACAAGGAGTCTGCAGATTGTTTCTATATGAAGCCCTACTTCTCATAGAAGATCAATATAAACCCCCATCATTTGAAGCCTACTTTCAAAATTCAAACTGATATAATAAAACTGCCCACCTCATTTTATCACTAAGAAAGCTTCATTGTAATCTAAGGTCCATTGCAATTCGCAAGACTGATTGAGTTTAAAATACTGATTAAAATTAGAGAATAGAAGGTAGTTGTAGTGGCGGACATAATTTAAGATATTCAGCGTGATAAAAATGAAGTGAGCGACTATTTTAAGTGATTTAGATTCCAAATGAAAACATTAAACTGATAGGTTGGCTACAGCATTCCGTAATCCGGTCCAATCAACCACACCTAATCACCCATGGGGTGCATCCCTTTACCAAACTCATTGTCCATCGTGACAGGGAACCCTAGGTATAAAAGAGGGTTTTGGGCTCGGTGCATAAAGCTCACTCTATTTCTTTTTCTCTGTTGTTACAGTAGCATGAAAGCAAAGGCTCATGCTAAAATGAAATAAGCTACTTCCCTCTTCCATTCAGATATTAGGATAAGACGTTGAGAGATACGATGACTAGGCAAAGATGGTTGAGACAAGTGAGGAGAGAGAGGAGAAAATTTGAATTTGAATTCGAATTCACGTGACATTATTAAGAGTATGCCCCCAATTTATACAAGACAAGAGGACGATGAATTTAAATTCGAATTTCTCATCTCTGACCTCACAGTCTGAACTCTGAACCTCTTAAGATCAACAACTCAGAACTTTTATCCGAATATCTTAATGAAGCTCACCAACACAAACCGTTTGCATCTTTAATTCAGAGGTATAGATTTTTTTACTAGGGGTGTTCATGGACGGGCTTGCTCGATTCGGAGCCTTACAGCTTGTTTGACAACTCTACTAATAGAGTCAAGTAAAGTAAAGCTCTCAATTCTTAAAAAAAAGAGTCCCATAAAAAATACTTTAATTCAAATTTCTCACCATATTTTTTTAGAAAAAATAAAAAAGCAACCTCATTTCTCCACTAAATGATAAAAAAAAAACTCCACAATCAATATAAAAGGTCAAAAAGATTTCATAATAAAACAACTAAAAATAAATATCATCATAATCCACTTATATTTTATTCTTTCTTTAAAATAATCTCTACTCCACTCAACTCCATTAGTAAAGCCCCCAAACAGGCCGAGGCCCCTTTTAATAAATGGGCCAGGCTTAACTTCAGTGGTAGAGAGCCCAAGCCCGGCTATAAAAATAATAATAATAATAAGAGTTAAGGCACAGGATTCAAACACATGACATCTCACCACCACCCAGAATATGACAAAGAAGCTCTTTTTTGCAATGGGGGCTGGGCTCGGTCCAGCTAGTTATGGTCCAAGTAGGGCTTGGTCCGGGTGCAGAGCCAGTGTTTAGAAGTAGGGCCAGGCCCAAATATCCCTTAACCGAGCCAATGAACACCCCTATTTTTAACCCTTCCTGTTTTTTAAGATTGGATTGGAATGTTTGCATGGGGAAAGGAAAATTTTTGCAGCGGGTTGGTTGAAGTTGAACGGACTATTTGATTGGCGCTTTCACTTTCCAGCAAAAGGAAAAAGTCATTTTTCTCTTATACATCTCTAGCTTTGTTTGACCCACCCGAGATAAACTCCACTGAAAAAGCAAAGCAAGCAGCATGCGATATAAATATAATGCACCATCACATGGACCCATCCAGTCCACCGACCTAAAAAGCGAACGTGCTGAAACAATCAAAACTCAAAAACAAAAATAAAGTCTTCTACATACTGTGTGAGAGGGACCCTGCTGGCTTTATGTCAATCCAGCTCAAGTATAGTAGACATAATAGTCTATGAAAATCTCTCCACAGTCCCTCTCATTACCCACCACTTTTATACGTTTCTAAAATTTGAAGTTTCAGGAACCAAATCCATGCATCGACCATTGCCCAAAATACACGATGTATGTTTAAGGACCCAAATTTGGATCTGACTAGAGTTCAAGTGCTTAACTATGGTTTGAATTCAGAACCCAAGGCCTCCCTCTTCAAGTTTGAAGCCGGCCTTATGTAGATCTAACCTTGAGTATAAATAAGGAAAATATTCAAGTGAGAACTATTATATGAGAGTTTTTTTATGAGGCACAGCTAGCAATACATCAAAACCTAGCAACCAATAGGCAGGGGCGGAGCCAGGATGTCATCTTGGGGGGGCCAAAACTTGAATAAAATTTTTTTTCACCAATTATTATAACTATCATATTTTAAAATTTCCTTTTTGACATAGTTATAAGTTCAACCATGATTTTGTTCCTTGAAAATGCTGGATATAGAGAAGACGGCGTGCAAAATTTTAATCACTGAAGATGAAAGATTAATGGAGAAAAAGAGGAAAAGAACAAAACAAAGAAGGATCACTAATAATATGTGATTTTGAATACACCGCCTATATTTCATAAATATTGGAAGCACCACTGCTCTCTCTCTTTCTGTAACATATCAAACAGTGTAGATTTGCATGAGACTTCTTCACTACAACCTAGACATGCACCACCACAAGATCTTGTATGTCTCAGGCTATCAAGATATATACTCTAAGGAACATGGAGATTATCAATATTCCGTCAATCCACAATATCACGATTTTGCAACAACATTTACTATGTCATTTCACTATACTACTGCATAGCAATGTCAGACAACTCATGACATTAGAGATTATATTATTAAAGATGATTTTTTCAAAGGCTTGGGAGGGGGGCCCATTTTTCAAAGGCTGGGGGGGGGGCCATTTTTCAAAGGCTGGGCCCCCCCCGGGCCTCAACATGGCTCCGCCCATGCCAATAGGGAATCCCCTTAATAGTTATTAATCTCAATTATTGGCACACATCCGAATGAACCGAACCGTTGGATCGAGGGTTGAATATTTTTTTTAAATATAAAGCTATTAAACTTGTGGGCCACGGATGAAGGGGTTAGGGGCATGAGTTTGTGGTCAAACTTGATACTTGTGGTGGTCTCACATAGATCTTTCCATCTCCCCGGTGCCATCCCCAAATAAGGCCCAATTGTGGGTCCCATAAAAAATTCTCATATAATATGTGAGAACTAGTTCCCACCTGAATATTACTGAATAAATTTGCTTTAATCTTGATGTAGGATGTGGGTCTAGTACCTATAAATAATGCGGGATTCATATTAAGAAGAGGATCCCACCCTCGGAAAACTATCAAGATTAAGATATATAGTGATACACTATGAATCCAGAATCTAGGCTGAAACCCAATTCCCATTACACACACAGGAGGCATTTGTTTAGAGGAATTTATGATGAGAATTTTATGGTTTGGAAACTAATAATACCAATGTGTATGTATGAAAATGTGAATTAGAAAAGTCAAAATTACACACACATATATAAATCTTATATATGTAAAATCTACACATGAAACACAACAATATCATATTTGCTAGGGAGCACCATTTTCACAAATTACATGTTGAATGGTTCAAATTACAAATAATAAACTCTATGATATCTTCTACTTTTAACCCCCTTCTTATCACATCACATACAAGGTATAAGAGAGGTATGATAATTTCAAATTAATGTTTGCAATGTGGAATCGGCTGTTGCACTTGCACATTGATAAGCTCATTCACATGCAGGTCAAACACAAACAAATGAAAAAAAAAAAAAAAAAATAGAAAAAAGTTATTACAAGTATAGAGAGAACATATTGAACAGCTGTTATGACGATGTTTTACTCTCCGTATGAATATTCTGTTCGCCGTCCGGTAAAGTAACCCAATAAGTTAAAGGTATAGTATAGGTATTGCTTGACGGCTTAGCAAAGGGGACCACAATTATAACAGCCGTCGAGTTGGCCTATAACAATCCAACAACGGTCATGATCTCGACTTCAATTTCATCAAACTCAAAAACTCTCCAAAACCCGAAGCGAACCCTGCAATGCGACAGCCGCGGAAATGGCTTTCTTTCCCATGCATTCGATTTCCAATAACAAACAGCAAATGCGATCTGAAACCATAATACGAGGATGAAGAAAGCTACCTGGGAATCTTGAGATTTCGTTTTCGATGAATCTTTCCATTGCTTGAATTTTCTTTTCCTTGTCATTTTCTCTACTCTTTCCAAATCACAGCCATCGTCTGTTCAAATGAGATCTTTGAAAGGATGATTTTAGGGTTTGACGCACAATGTGTGTGTTTATTTTCTAGATTAGATTTGGAATGATTGAAGATTTGGTTTACATTTGACGGATCTGAGGTGATTTTGGGTGGATTCTTAATTTGTGGTGAGAGAGAAAGAGAGAGATGGGATCGAGCAGTAGTAAAGATGCTGTGGCATCTACTTCGGATGGAGTTCCAGCAGCACGGATGAGGGGAGCTAGGGTTTTCCAGTCTTTTTGTCTTGGCAGATCTTCTGATTCTTCTTCCGATAATGATGATCAGGTATCTGATTTTTAAGCTTGTTCTTAACGTTTCGTTTTGATGACCTGGATATGAGGTATCTGATTAGGGTTTATGGTTTTGTGTTCTTTCTTGTGTTGGTGGATTCGATTTATTGATGTTTTTCTTTTCCATAGCCCTAGATTGACTTGCATTGTGCTGAGAATCCACCTTATGAAGACATTATTATCCTCAATGCTGAGATTGTATCTGCTCATTTTTGTGTTTTCTGTTGTCACTTTTTAAGTTTTGTGGAAAGATTGAACCAAACAACAAAGGATGTAGGTAGGGCCTTTGCAGAAAGGACCAGGTACCACAGCTATTAAAGATATAAAGAACCAAGGATCATCTACAACACTTTTTAGGATGAGCTTTGCCCACCATTGTGGGGATTTCTCTTAATGCAAAGGTTCTCAATAGAATGGCCTCACACCTGCACCTCCGCAATGAGTTAAAAATTTTATCTTTGATTTTGTTTACTTTTCATTGCATCTGTGTGCCCTCGTTATCTTGATGCGCAGAAGCAGCTCGTTGGAAGGTCACTTATTTAAGCGTAACTTTAAAATTCTGACCATCTACTTCATCCACGTTTGTCTATTTGATTGGTATTTTGCTTCTCCACTGTCTGCATTGCTTCACGCATTATCTCTCAGATGTTTGCGTATATATTTTTTATGCTCTTTTCCGTCTATGATTATACATAAGCTGTGTAGCTAATTCTACCTAGTGAAACAATCATAATGTCAGCAATTGTGCTTCGGTTCTGGCTACTTGTTGTACCATGTGCGCTTTGTTTTGTTAATATGAAGTATGTATTGAATGGCTAAAATTTAAGAGGGCTGCAATCATATGGGTCTCTTTTTCAGGGTTCTGTTGCTCAAAACTTGGTAAAGGGCAGATTAAAAAAAGTAACATTTGCAGATCAAAGGGGAGCAGAATCCGATCATGGAAAGCGTGAATGTTGTAGTATGATTGGTGCTGCACAAACTAATGGTGAACTTGATGGATGGAGTCAAGAACGCATCACTCGTATTGACTCAGGTGGCGAAAGCAGCTCTACCCAAATGGTTTCTAGTCGGTTACCAA
The DNA here is from genome assembly GCA_038049695.1 of Cinnamomum chago. NCBI lineage: Eukaryota > Viridiplantae > Streptophyta > Magnoliopsida > Laurales > Lauraceae > Cinnamomum > Cinnamomum chago. Next base: position 61,538,392 of record CP142457.1, read on the forward strand.
ACCCTCTGAGGCGATCCCGTTCGCGCTTTAGTTTCATTCCTAACAGTATAAATTTCAGGCTAAGTAGAGCAGCTAGCTTGGGGTCGTCAGCTTCGCGTTCTCTCTTTCCAACAAGCCTCTCACTTTCAAATTCTGAAGAACTTCCTGTTCATACAGGTGATGATTTGGAAAATAGAAACAGAAATGAATCTCATCCACGCGACAGCCGCATCGTGTTTCCATGCAGTAATCTATCAAATGAAACCCAGTACCAATATTCTTCGTCTGGTATATCTTGCGTAGAGCCCCCACTATCTGGTTTCTCAGTCCGCGTGCATAATGAGGAGCCCACAGTGTCTAGCCTTTCGATGCACTTGCATAGTGAGAACACTGTCCCTTCCCAGGACGTCACTAGGACAAATTCCAGTATGAGGATTGATGCTCCTGTTAATCAAAGGAATCATACAGATATTGAGAGCATTGAAACAAGACGTTTTGATAGACGGACTGGAGTTCAAGAGCCTATAGAAGGAGGGGTGCGGTTTAGCCGGACTATGAGTGTTGGCCGACTTCGTGATAGAGTTCTTCGAAGAACTCCATCCTCTGATTTGTTTGGTCATCTTCATGATGATAGGATAGTAGGAGAGACTAGGCAGGTAAATAGCAGGCAGTTCTTGCATGGCGTAACAAGAACAGAAACATCTGATGGAAATACTGACATGCAGCCACCTTCTTCCAGCCAACATCTCTCTAGTATGATTACCTCAATGAACAGCATTCAAGATGATGAGATGGAGAGTCCACAATTGAGAGAAGCAAGTACTCATGCTTTAGTGGAGCATAGAACAGCTTTCCTCGAAAGGAGGAGGAGAATAAGATCTCAAGTTGGTATCTTCCTGAATTTGCTTTACTTACAGATAATGTTGCCTAATAGAAAAATAATGTCTATTTGGTTGGTGATTGCAGTTCCGTGCACTTCAGCGATTAGGTAGCCGCTTTGAGAATTTATCTGGTCATGATCGGTCATGTATTTTATCTGGTCAACATAGGACAGGCCGCTGCATGTGCCAAGCAAACAGTAGGACTGCTGGTCAGGAAGAGGACACAAGTACAAGAGCCAGCATATCAAGAATTGTTATGTTAGCAGAAGCGCTGTTTGAGGTAACTTTTACTTCTTTATTTATTATGGAAAGAGGTTTTTTTTTTTTTGGGGCGGGGCGGGGTTTAAATGCATTTCTTTTATTAATAACCATCCTTTTGGAATCTTTTTTTTACATTTTTTTATGTATTAAAATTTCTATACCTATTTTAATTAGGTTCTGGATGAAATCCACCAGCAATCTGTGGTTTTGTCCTCCCGACCTTCTGTGTCTTCTATTGGATCCATTCCTGCACCGAAGGAGATTGTAGATTGCATGCCAGTAAAGATATACACAAAACCACCGAAACATCAGAATGAAGAGCCTGCACAGTAAGAGTTTCCTCTCCCCTTTCTCTCTCTCTATATGTATGTATGTATATAATATTCCTTCATATAATCATATTTTACTAACCTGAAGGGGAAATATAAATCATATAGATCTTTATGGAGAGATTTATCAAATAATTCAACTGAATTTTATCCATCATTGCTATTGAACTATTGCACTTTGATGACATTTTTATTGTTTTTCTTGGAAAGGAATTCCATTCGATAAAAAGAATAAAGTGAATACTAGATAAGAAAACTTGACACTTAAAGACAATCTGATGAGGATTTGATTGTGGAGGTGTTGATAAGCTGGGATGTGGTTGATAAGAGGTGGGCTGATGTAGATGAGGGTTGGCATGTGAAGGGTCTAGGGAAGGCTGATTTGGTTTATGTGATGAGTGGTTTTGGGTTTTGTGGGCAAAGGATGGTGATCGACCACTTGGTTTTTGAGGTTTGGGTGTTATCGGCAGGGATGCGTGATTGGAGGTGATGAAGCCCGACCCATGGTCCCGTAACCCCTGATGGGCCCCACCTGATCAATGATCTACCCAAGATCAGAGATCCCTATCCCTTAATTAGATAGTCTCTAAAATTAGTAAATGTGTTTCTTAATTTCTATTTCATGTTTGATTAGGATTAGTTTGTTTCTTATTTTATTTTTAGAATGTCTTGATTGCTATGAAACAATCCTACTCTATATATAGTTGATTCCCCATTGCAATTAGTCATGCTTAATCAATTAATCAAGAAAAGCTTCGTTCGATATCGTATTTCCCTTTGCTATGAGTGTGTTCTTGTTTTTAGAATCCATCCTTGGATTCAATCAATTCTTCAGGAGATTGATCTAGTTCGATCGAGGATCTAGGGCTGCGCCAAGAGGTTTTGCAGGGATTAGGGCATGGCCCTCGTTTCAGTTTGGGTGTTCGGCTAGCATGGTTTAGGACAGTGGAAGTGGCGGCAATGTGGAATGGAGGTAGGGATGGTTCCATTGTGGGTTTTGAAGATGGGTTTTGAGATTAGGGCACTGGGGTGGGTTTCTATTGTGATCAATTAAGCGTTTTGGAAAATAAGAAAAACTAAAAACTAATCTGGACCATCCAAACACATTGATGGCCAGGATTAAAATATAAACTTAAAAATGACTTAAAACATAAGTAAACTCTAAATAACATAAAATAGCAGGCGGGTAGGTGGGCTGGGCCCAAAGGACTGGTCGACGACCTATGGGGACCATGGGTTTGTCATACATCACCCAAGCTGTCCAAAGTGCACCAATTACTTATAAAATTTTAAAAAATACCAGCGTGTATTATATAGTTCTATGATATTTTACTATTAATCTTGCTTTTACCAAACACACTCTTGTCAAATAGTGTGATCACCATTGTACTTAGGTGTATAAATTGTCATTTGCTTGGGCTCTTTTTATCACAGGTGTTATATATGCCTCGTGGAGTATGATGACGGAGATTGCATGCGTATCCTGCCGTGTCATCATGATTTTCACCAAACATGTATAGATAAGTGGCTGAAAGAGATTCACAGGTATTATTTGGATTTCTTGCAACATTTTGTCTGCCTTTTCCACTTTTCTGTCTTTTTTTTTTTGTATGATGCACTGTTTCACAGTTACTGTCTAAGAACTGGGTTTTAACTCGAGGGCTTTAACAAGCATTGTTGGCAATTCTGTTCTGGTTGCCGTTCCGGTTTGATCTTGCGGTGGAATGTTTTGGCATTCCAGTCAATTCCGGCATTCCATTTCGGAAAAAACGCAATTGAAAAATGGAAAAATATATATATATATATATATAAAAGATTACCTAAAATTGAAAAAATAGTTGAATGCTAAAATAATACTAAAAATGCTTACTTAAATTTTATCATTTAAATTAAACTACACTCTACAATTACCATTTTTTGGTTCTCACTACATATGAATGAAAGTATGAAACCTTGGCCATAATGGGGGCGGAATTGGTCCGGGATCCGGACCGGAACGGACAGGAATTTGGATAAAAAACTTTTAGGAGGTCATTTCATTCCACCCAAAGGCCAATTCCGGAACATTCAGGCCAATTCTGGCCAGAACGGAACAAAATTGACAACTATATTAACAAGTAACTCAAAATGGCATGTCACTTGATCAGGTGATTCAAATGGGTCTCTTAGCCTGTCTTGCCTGAGTTACTCACTCTTGGTGTTCTCGAACACTCTGCATTTCAATGCTTATGTAACTGTTTATTGCTGGGAAATGCATGCATGCATGCATGGGCAGACCTGGTGTTGACTAGTATTTTAAACCATGGACACAACTTAAACTCAGGCCGGTTTGGCATAAACACTTAAAAAGCCTTTTTGGTGCATTTCTAGGTGTGTAATCAAAACGTATTACTTACATATATGAATCATTTTATTGGGGGTGGAAGTGTGGAAAACTTTAGATGAAAATGAACCCTTTTACACGTTTTTTCTACATATGATCCTTTTACATACGTAAATTTTGTTAAATGGACATAAATGTGTAACTGTATCAACAATTACATTGTAAAATGCCGCAAACACAAACTCAATGGGGATTTGTGAACATGTGAAAGTTGCTCGAGTGTTCAAGTGGTATGTTCATTTTGGTGTGATTATATATTGGCGCCGCTCTTCCGAGTTTTGTGATTAGTTGGAAATTTCTCCCAGACTCATGATGGACATGTTTACTGTTGATCACCCTGAGTTTGCCATGGATCCACTATCTTGTGTCTGATATGCTGGCTTCCCTTATTAAATTATTTTGCTAGGTGCATTGTTGCTGCACTTCTTCTTTCCTTTTGGTTTTCCATAACACAGCAAAGCGTAGATGTTAAGCGACCATTTGTTTTCAGTGCTTCATTTTTAAGCATTTTTTGCTCAGGTCTTGCCTGCTCCTCCCAACGTGGCTATAATTTGATGTGTATGCCTTTTCTTTTCATTATATTTAGCTGGAAACCTTAATGTTTGGCAGACCGTATTTGTACACCTGCCCTGAGTATATCCCAAGGAAGGGGGTAATGAGATGATATGGATTTGTCAGGGATGACTATTCGATTGGTAGAAATGCAAACTGTTCAGGTGACACTTCTATTGAGAAAATCCATTCTGCCAACGTGCCTAATTAATGTTGCATACCCTATCATCACATCGTCATCTGTTAACAAAAAAAAAATCATCACATCATCATCATATGCCAAAAAGGAGAAAAAGAGAAACAACGATGGCCCTTAAATTATTAACCCTAACCGTAAAAACTAGTAGTCACTTGCATTAAGAATTGAATTCCTGACTAATTGTATTTTTTGCTGCCATATTGTTACTGTTGCACTCTTCTCCATTCCCATATTATGTCCTCAATTTCATAAGAGGCATGATTGCGAATATGCTACTTTCTCCCACATTCACAGGGAGGCTAACTCTCTGGTGGACTAGTCAACCCAAATCAGCTGTGGAGGCCTTTGTATGTTGATAGAGCAGAGCCATCATAATTGTACTCATTTTTGCCTCCATCTTCCTGATGGAATTATATTATTTGCCTGTCTTTTGATTCATTGAATTGAGTTTTCAAAGGAAAAAAAACCTTATTATTGTTGTTTTCATATCCAGCAAGGGTATTTGTTCATCAATTTTTCTCGTCCCTGCAGGGTCTGTCCACTTTGTCGTGGGGATGTTTGCCGACATGACTTGCAGCCTACTGATAAAGTTGATTAAGCTAAGCCCCACTCAATTGTTTTAACTGCTTACATACCCTCGTTGTGACACTGGTTCTGTGAATTCTTCACGGTCATTGAAGATATCAACACATTGGTTGTGGAGCTCGTTAAAAAATTTCCATATTGGATATAATGTTATGGAAAGTTGAGCCCAAGCATTGGATTTTCCATTGCCTTTTCTTTCCTCTCTCTCTCTCTCGTTTTTTTTTTTTTTGGCCGAGACAATCAAGAATGGTTCAGCGGTGAAAAGCTTACTGGGTTCCCAACATGCCACTCGGGGAAGTTTAGAATCTTTTGTACCGAAGTCATGGACCTGTTTCGTGTCATTCAGAGAATGAATGAAAATAAAACTTGGTTGGCAGAAAGAACTCTGTTTGGCATCATTCTCAGAATGAAACATTCTGAGAATGAAGGAAGAAGATTTTGTTTAGCAGTAATTCTCTTTCTTTCTGCATCTCTCAAACCCAACCCCCCCCCCCCCCCCCCCCCCAAATTAAAATGGCTGCAAAACAAGTTTTTATTCGTACATTCTCGTGATAAACATTTCCTAATGATGTCAAACAGGCCTGTGTGTTTCACAATGGGCCATACATTGCGGCATCTACATCTAGTTTCAGCAAAAAAAAAAAAAAAAAAATCTACATCTACTTGTCCAGTAAATCTCGAAGTTAAAAGTGGAATGTAAATCCATCATGATAAATTAAAATAAGAGGATGTCAAGGTGGGTTTTACATATCGGTGAACTGAGCAAAATGTCTAGTACTCATTGAAGACCCATGACAAGAAGGAATTAGGCATTTAAACTTTGGGGGACCGTTTGGAACCTCTAAACTTAAGCTCTTATATACATAGTAGTGTTGGGAAACCTCTAGTTGTATTTTTTTTTTTTATTTGTAGAGATTTGGTCTTTAAAAAATAAGCTAAGCTAAGGGCTGCTTTGTTTAGTGTGGGAGGTGGTGGGCAATGCAAAATTATGCATTTTGGATGACAATAATCTTGTAAAGTTGTCAAAATTACACAAATGATGGATTGTTAGTTGTAATTTCTAAAAGGTGGGCCCCAATTACCACTTTCTAAAGGCAAGTCATATGGGCACAATAACAAAATAGTAGCTCCACTTTGTAATTTGTAAAGGTAGGTCCCATGTCAATCACAAAAGGTGGGCTCACATTATAATTTTTGCCCATATCATAATTCGTAGAAAGGTGAGCTCTATGTATTAATTCCTACTAATGGGCCTCACATTCTAATTACTAAATGTTGAGTCCATGTAATTTCCAAATGTGGGCCTCAGATATATAGAAATTCATAAATGTGAGCCCATGTGATTCCTAAATGTGAATCTCATTTTCACAATCACAAAAGATATAATTTCTATAAAGGTGGGCCCGTGTTGTATTTATAAAGGTGCTTCCTATTAAAAGAAATCCTTTCAACTTTAAATTTATAATACTGGAACGACCTAATGCAACTTGAGAAAAATCTAATATTGGATAATCTTAATGCAGAGGTCAAGGTTGCCCATTCACCAAGTCGGAAGAGTTATATCTTCCATAAGATGCTGTCGGCCCCACTGCAGCCTGCAAAAAGGTTGTGAGACCAGGCCCCATGCACTAACTCCATTGAGGATTAAATGGCACATTCTGCGACCTGATCGATTTCCGCCCCCCCCCCCCACCCTAAGCCTACCGAAAAGGGTCTCAACCACCCCCCCGAAGAGATGTCATCGTCTTTATCGTCTCCATTGATATCAATGATGCCTTGTTCCTTTTTCTGTTACGCCATATGTCATTATCATCAATGATCAACCTCCTAATCCCGGCCTTTATTAGACAAAATACACAAACATACTTTAAATAGGAAATCTAATCCCTTAGCTTTAATTTTCATAAAGGAGAAAACAGAAAAGGAACAAGAAACTTTAGTACGAAAGAAAAGAGAAGAAAGTCACAAGTCACCCCATAACAATGTGTAATTAACATGGAGAAATAATCCTGTGCTGCCATCAGTATAGTTTTGATGCCAGTTAAAATGGAGAATATTCACCTATCTTGAGCATCCAGGACGCGTTATTGGATTTAATTTTTTATTATTTTTTGGGTAATGTCATCAGAGATGAATCCTCTCTGATTTTTCTTGATTATGAGGAAAACCCAGGTTCGGTTAAAAGAGGAAAAAGTGAGGATTTGGAAACTCATAAAAATTCCTCTTCCTTTGATTCTTCGGTCTCCTCCGACCCCATTAAAATTTAAAAATCTATGGAGGCAAAGAAGCACATGAGTTACAAAGAGTGACTTCTCCCAAACCTAAAATGCAACGACTCATCTCTTAAAAAAGCTTCATATAGAAGATTACTCTCTTTTACTAAACGTTCCCTTAGTTTTCTAGGTGATGAATTTTTGTGAATTTGTGGGTTCTTTTGCCTTTTCCCTTTTTTTTTTTTTTTTTTTTCAAATTTTGATTTTTTGGTAATGGTTTTTCGTGGGTTTTTTTGGTTCTTTTTAAATTTCATTTTATTATTAGATTGCTTATGGAATAACTCATTTCTATGTTTCGGTTCTCTGTCTTTCGAATTTTATTGCATTTTACTATTGAGTTTATTTCACACGGAGCGCAGGTGAGCATTCTCCAGTTAAAAGACGCTTACCCTGCATGGGTCCCACTTTTACTCCAACTCATAACTACTTACAGACCAGCACTAACCCAAATTTCATGCCAAGTAGTGTGATTGTACCATCGGATCGATCATACGTAAAAATATATTGTTACATTTCTACACATGATCCATGCAATGGTTAAGTATTCGTAGATTAGCCACGGGCCAGAGGGTCCCAGTCTATCCCGCTACAATACAGATCGCAGTGTAGATGTCAAGACACTTGGAGGCTCTTTAATGGTTAAAATAGATCGAGAGCCTTTCAGGGATGAGAGCTGAGATAGCCCCTGGGGTCAATATGGAAAAATAGGTAAAGATAGCACAAAATGCATTCATGGTTTATTGTCACATTTATGACATAACAAAACAAAGATTTCTAGATAGCACTGCCAAGGCAAATAAAATTCTTAAATACAACTCTTATTACCATCAATCAAATATATAACCCCAATGAGGGAATAGAGGCTGGCTCTCCATTTCATCCAATCCTCCTATAGTCCCTTCTTGCCTGGGATGAAGGTAAAATGGTGGTAATGGGATGCGCAGCTCTTCGTCCTACAGGAGAAGGTCGGTCTGTTAATTGTACACTAAAAGGTAATGAGAGAGCATATGGTACTGGAAAACAGACACGGGTAATGCAAAAGATAGCTTAATCACATTTGTAAAGACAATCACAGGAACACCATAAAATCCAAGTACAAGAATGGTAAGGCTACAAGGTCAGATTCCAAGTAGGCGTTGGTGGAAAATTTCAAGTGTAAGTACTCTACATGGAGTTTCACACAGCCCTCCCACAACAGAAATCCTAGATTCTACTAACTACTAAGACCATGCAATTCTTAGTTGACATCCTCATCTGAAACCTGACACTTGGATTTCCTCAGTGGAAGATTGATCTTATTAGGTTTAGGTTTTCTGCTTCAATATCTGTTGTTGAACCAGCAACAAAAGCCTGGATTCTACTAAGAACATGAAATCTCCGTCCATATCCTATCTGGAACCAATAACTGGATTTTCTCACGGTAGAAGATTGATCTTTTTTTCTTCAATATCTTTCATTTTAAGGGAAGATTTAAAGGCCTTCTTTGGACTGCATATTGAAAAATAAAGGATCGAAACAAAGAGAACTTCACAATATCTGCTGTTGAAGGGCTTTAAAGGCCTTCCACAATTCTCTCCCTATATCCACCAGAGAGATTGCACTTTATGATTTTGGGGAGCTCTTGGGGATCTCTTGTCCAGTCTCAAGTGATTCTAGGCGGTTCTCATCCTCGTCATCGATGCAGAAACCGGTTTCATTGCCAAAGCAAATAATCTCTTCACCGGCATGCCATGAGTCCCTTCTTTGGGGCATTTCTGTGGCATGAGCCAGTTTTCAAATGCTAATTCAGATGAGTCCTTTTTCTCCTGCTGTTTCCTTCCATTTTGTCTTGTTATAGGAAGAAAAAAATCTTCTTCTTCGATCTTCATTTCCAGTGTAGACATGATTCTCCAGCCAAGAATCCGGACCTGCATATTGCATCAATGACAGATTGGTCATTTCTGAGATTTCCAGCCACAACTCCCAAAAACTGGTTAGATTCGGGGACAGTCTGTTAGAGTATCGCAAAACTGACATCTGGCAGCAGTTTCTTACTCATCATCTTTTTCTTCATCTTCTAATATTTCTCTCTTTTGCCCTTTTTTTTTTCTTTAAGGACGTGACTATTTGAAAATTTTAATTTTCTAAAATCCCACTTTCTCTCCCCATTTCTTTCTTTCCCATTGTAATGTACAATTTGCTATTTCTGCTCCATTCCTTTTCTTTGTTTCATTCAAAGCTTTTGAATCTTCAGTCACTGTAAAATCAACCCTTTCTAGTAGTGGCAATGACACATTTACCCGGACCTAATCCATGAAAATAGGGTATTGGTACTCATAGGACCCTTAAACTTGGACCTAGAATGTCGAGTTGGACTAGGCATGGGTCAAAAGACCCATATCCGAAATCGATATGCACACACATTACAAAATCTCTCTTGGACTTAGGATTGAGACCTGACCAGGACCCGAACCTGGAACCAATGACATTTTTTTTTTTTAATTTGGGTTTGGATCCAACCCATTCTTGTTCCTGATCAACGTTTCTTCGACAGATTATCATTGGATCAGATGATTATCCATCCTTTTGGATAAAAACCTATTCCAACTAAATGCTCTAAACATCTATTGCAAATCCACCTCCATATCCTCCATGACGCATGTCAATACCTCTAGCGTCTCCAGGTATCACTTTCAAAAGACCGCTGCCTCTCCATATATAGGCAGAGAAAGACAGGCTTTTAACCACTTCTTACTTGAGTGGCCAATCATAATATTCCAACTATAGACTCTTTTCCATCAACATGGCATATTAGATTGACGGCCCAACTCCCACCACTGCCTACGTATCTATGCTCGTGCTCCCCACATGAATTTGGGTCAGTTCTCGACTTTTTCCAATTGTTGGTGTTTTTAATTTTAATATTTGTGAAGCTTAAGAGACATTTGTTGAAAGATGTAATGATGTCATGATTAGGATGTAATGATGTCATGATTATTGTCAAGTCTAAGGTTGCTCTGAGTCTGGGGGTTGTACTATGAATAATCTAAAATACTAAGTAGTGGTAGACAGAAAAGTAGTGAGGATTGTATGTTCCAATTGTGAACGGTGTGTGAATTGGTGTAAAGGTGTTGAGATAAGTGTGGTGTACTTTTTTAGGTGAAAAGGCGATTTTACAATTAAGTTATTAGACTTTGTCATTTGAGTTTCAGTAAGGGTTCTGTACAGCCAGAGTAGGACATCCATGCATACACATAATCACGCATTCCACTAAGCTTATTCTTGTCTGATATATTATTGAAACTGCCTTTACAACATATGGGAAATATTTTGGGCCATCACCTGGCATATGTAATGTGGAAGAAGATGATCTAGCTGTAGGCCCTAATGCATCTCCAGACCTGGACCCAGACTTGCTAAGCACAGCCAGCCTAGCCAGGCAGTGCACAGGCCTGTGTGGTGCCCTTAGACAAGGATAGTGAACTTTATTTTTGTTCGTCTTTTTTTATTGACAATTGCTATTTTTGAGATGTAGTTGAGATCTATTTTAGGTTTACTCGTCTGCAACTCTACTATACGATAGCAATGAAAGGCCATACTTTTTTTTTTTTGAATGGTAACTTGAATTAATTAAAAGCTTAGCAATACAAAAGGGATGTACTGAAAAGCAAAGGCTGTATGGGATTTTAGAAATTGTCATCTTTTTGCATTGGAATTTGGAACATTGAATTTGGGAAAGTGCACAGGCCTGCATGGGAAAGTGCGCAGCCATAACTTGGAACTTTATTTTTGTCAGTTGCGAAGAAAAAAAGGACAGAATGAGCAGTGAACAGTACTTTTAGAAGGGTCAAAAATCAACACAGTGGATTAGCGATTTTTACCCCATGGCTCATCAGTGCTGAAATTACTCTTTCCTGGAGAATGAGGACCTGGCTTGTTAGAGCTGTCTGGTGTCGCCTGATCATTATGAGGATTCCAATCACCATGAATGTATGATCTTTGTACATAGTTGAACTGCTGACTAGGTTGCTGAGCAGAATGGCTGAGAGGGTTTTGCAAGAAATGAGGCATATGATATGCTGCATTTGACATAGAATGGGCATAACCAGCCTGTGCATCAAGTGCTGAAGGAGGGCTCCTCTCTACATTTAAATGCGATCGAACTGGTCCACTTGTTTCACTGTCACACAATAATATAATATAAGTTCCCTCTTTTTCAATATATATATATATATATATATATAAAATAAAATATAAGTTCCCAAGAATATGATTAATATCTATTCAAAAGAATTTATGGTTGAATCTTATCTGCCCTGACAAATAAATTGTACATGGTTAATTGATTCAGATGGTAATCATTTAATTCCCTATATCAGCCCATAATGCTCTTATAGTTGGTACATAAGGATATGAATGTAGAAGCCTTTAGAGCAGATTCTTTTAATTAGGTGATAGTAGTCAGTATGGCCTGGTTTCCAGGATATGATCGTCTCTCATGTTACTATACCCCCAATTGAGTTATTTCAATAAGTTGTAAATAAATAAAATGTGTGCCATTTTTCATTTTCATATAGGGAGCGCACCAATGATCAATTCAATTTCAATCCCTTCACACGGACCTATGCCCTTGAATTGACATTGGACGTGTATCACTCCTGGATTTTATCAAAATAAGTTCGCACAATGTATAGAATTAAATTTAGAGGACCTAAAACTAACAGGTGGGATCATGTGATCAGCCTAATATTGCACATGCCACTAAGAAATATCCAAACCTATCCATCGCCCCGCTTCCCTTGATTTAATGCATCCTAGTGTGCCCCACACAAGATGGAATAGTTTTTTAGGAAAAATGCTTGGGCGCCTGATGTATCTTATAATTACTATTACTTGATGTATACATTGATGAGCTACTTTAGTGTGGCTCATTACCTATTGAGCTACTTTAGAAAAGTTTAAGCTAAATGTATCTTATAATTATTATTACTTTTTTTTTTTTGTTGGCAACCCAGCGAAGGGGCTTGGAACCTGAGACTCATGATACAACTCACATATGTCAGGTGATGGGAAGTGGGAACTCACACATGAGAGGAGAGATAGACACTCACACAACTTACACATGCGAGGTGATAGAAACTCGCACATGCGAGGAGACATTGGGAGGTTTTGGGTTCGAACCCTTCCTCCTCCCTCTTTGCATATGTGAGTTTTCATTACCTCACACGTGCGAGTTGTATTTATTCTCCTCACATGTGTGAGTTTCCATCACCTTACATGTGTGGGTTGTGTTTATGTCTCGTCACATGTGTGAATTTCCATCACCTCACATGTGAGTTGTGTGCATAATTACTATTACTTGTTGTATACATTGATGAGCCCTGGATGAACACAAGCTGAGCTCCTTAAGCTGAGCTAAAGTTGAGCTGAGCAGTGCCTAGCTTAAGCATGGTTCATGAGACAACCAAGCTGAGCTCAACCTTGACAGGTAATAGATCCACTGTAGGAAATGTGAAGATGGTTGATGGTACTGTTACAACATTGTTGGTAAAGGTACTATCATATTTCACCTACTTCACTGTCCTCTGTCATTGTTACAATTTTAAGTTCGAATTTGTTGTAAATGATGCTCATACAAAATAATTGAATTGTTATGTGAGAGCTTCAAGATAGATGAAGAGGAGGATTAGAAGGGTCGTGAGAAGAACATAGTGTCTTTTTTGATCCTCAGTAATCCAACATGCTTCAAGTTAACTCAGTGTAGTTTTTGTTAAAGGCTTTGCCAATTTGGTCTAGTGCTAGAGTCCTTGATTTATTCAGTGTTAGATTTGATTCACTCAGTGTTTAACAAGCACATTGTTGAAACTCCATGCACTGTTTTTAAAAGAAATATAATAAAATCAATAATATTATGTTTTCTTCGATTTTCTTAGATGTAGAAGGACCTGCCCTATCACATTTCCGAATGGTTATTGCAACTTTGTGCGATCCATTAATGATGCAACTTGTATTACTCAAATGTATCTAATGAGAAATAAAAATTAAGTTTATAAATATTCCAAGCTGTTTCATAACAGCCGGGGTGAATCAGCCAACAAGGGGTTATCATTAGCTCCTTGGTGTTACAGTTGTGACACCTTCCCTCTCATTCTTGCTTACTAGTTATACCATTGCCAGCTTAAAATTCTCAATAAGAAGCCTTAAATTTCCTCTGTACAGCCTACTAAAAACGGAACCCATAGGAGTGCTATAGAGGAATATATAACATACCTTCGGATGTTTGATATGCAACTAGGGCCTGATGGAGAAATGTTGCAATCATGGTTAAATCTACTGGCTCCACCAGTCAGAGGAGCAGACCCCGAAGTCTGGACAAGGTGCATTCCATTTATAACTCTGGAGGTCAGGGAGCTTACATCTAAACAGTCTTCTTGCAAAAGCAGCTCATCACTGTAACAGAATATTCATATGCAAGCAAACACCCAAGATGATGTGAGGGCTTAGTGAAAAGATAATTTCATTTGCCATCAAAATCCATTTTTCTCACTTCCTAAACTAGCATATCAGGATTCAGGGGTCACAACACAGACATTCAGATCACCAATAAAACTACCACATGACCACTTCAAAAATAAAATAATGAAGTACTGGTACTGGCAAAATGAAAAACAAATGCCAAAATGCAATGCAGATCACATTACGGACCATACTACAAATATCAATCTAGTTACAGTTCCAGGATGATGATAAAGATAAACCAAACCAAACCAAGCCTTTTCCCACTAAGTGGGGTCGGCTATATGGATTTGACGACGCCAATCAAATCTGTTTAGGGCCATGTCCTCCGTTAGATCCATGTAGGCAAGGTCATGTTTAATAGTTTCTTTCCAACTTCTCTTGGTTCTCCCTCTCCCTCTCCTACTCGGGCAATTTACATGCTTTCACACCTTTTAACAGGTGCCTCCGTTGGGCGCCTTCTAACATGGCCGAACCATCTCAGTCGATTTTCTCTCATTTTATCTTTAATCGGTGCTATTCCTACTTTGCCCCTAATCTCCTCATTCCTAATCCTATCTCTCCTTGTGATCCCGCACATCCATCTTAGCATTCTCATCTCCGCAACTTCCATCTTCTTAACATGATTATGCTTTACTGCTCAATACTCTGATCCATATAACAAAGCTGGACGTACCGCCACCTTATAATACTTTCCTTTAACCTTGAGGGGGACTTTCCGATCACATAAGGCCCCCGAAGCACTCCTCCATTTGGTCCACCCGGCTTGAATCCTGTGACTTACATCAGTATCAATCTCTCCATCCTGTTGCACCATAGATCCAAGGTACCAAAAGTTTTCTTTCTCTACAATCTTTTGTGTACCCAAACTTACTTCTAAGTTACCAAGTGTCCTACTTTGACTAAACTTGCATTCCATATACTCTGTCTTGCATCGACTTAGCCTAAACCCTTTTGTCTCTAACGTTTTTCGCCACAATTCTAGCTTAGCATTCACTCCTTCTCCCGTTTCATCCACTAAAACAATGTCATTTGCAATAGCATACACCACGGCACCTCATCCTGAATATGTCTTGTAATCTCATCCATAACTAGGGCAAACAAGTACGGGTTTAACGCTGAGCATTGGTGTAGACCAATCGTGATGATAAAGATAGAAGTTGGAAAATCAGTTCTCATGAAGTTGGGCATCTCTTAGTTTCCATAAGGATGTCATGCTAAGCTGTCAGGACTCAGGAGTAAGAGAGACTTTTTTATCCCATGGAAAAAAAAAAAAAAAAAAAAAAAAAAAAAAAAACCCTTCCTTTTTTTAAAGAGATAAATAACAGTTGGACAAAAATGCTGCCACTTTCCTACTGCAAAATCAAATATTTTGAAAACAGTTCACAGAAGTTGTCTTGTAATATGAGAAACATTGATGTTTCTTGTTACCAAAAAAGGGTTTCATAAAGCATTAAATTCTCTATGGAATCATTGAGAATTACAAAAAAAAATTCTCCATGGATTCGTAACTCACAATTTTATGGTCACAACAAAGCAAAAAACTGTCACAAAGAAAAACAATCCCTACAAGGTAAGTTTCATGAAACACAGAGTTTCTCTTGTGCTTCTATTAGTAAGTTTCACTTCTTTTGGTTACTATAAGCTTAAATTGTACAACATATTCACAAACTTGAACATATAAAATCATGATCTTTTGCACTGAGCGAGAAAAAAAGTCCCTGCTAAAGAGTTGAAATATCAAGGTTTGTTCAGAGAAATACCTCATTATTTTCTGAATTACTAACAGTTCAAAAACAAATTCTGAATAACTATATTGCCAAAGAACACTACAGTAACAATTTTCTAATTCGAGGCAGCTAATAGCATTCGCAATAAGCAAAACAAAATATTTTTGATTTCAGGAAATCCAGCTACCTTAAGGGCATGTTTGGATGTACGGTGAATTGAAATATGGTGAGGTGAAGTATCAAATCAAGAGATAATAAAATATAAGGTGTTATGATGGT
Source organism: Cinnamomum chago (assembly GCA_038049695.1). NCBI lineage: Eukaryota > Viridiplantae > Streptophyta > Magnoliopsida > Laurales > Lauraceae > Cinnamomum > Cinnamomum chago. The sequence goes on from CP142457.1 coordinate 61,554,338, forward strand.
GTTTTGTTTGTAGTTGTTTGGTATGAAATCCTTTTTCCTTTTTGTATATAAAAGTGAAGCTTTTTTTGTCTTTTAGTGAAGAAATGATGTTGCTTTTTTTATTTTTTATTTTTAAAAGATAAAGGGAATTTTGAAATTATATACTTTTGATATGACCCATTGTCTTTTCTTGTCTGGATAATGAAGGCTTTACCTCACCTCACCTCACCTCACTTCACCACACATCCAAACACGCTCTAAAAGATTAAATAGGTAGAAAAGCATTCAGTTGAGATAGGAGCACTGTCGTGCTGGATTTAAAAAAAAAGAAGAGAAAAAAAGGAACATTATAACTCAGGTAAGGGGCATTCATTCCTCAAAAGGAGAGATGAGTAAATATCCTGAGCATCAAAAACCAACATTCTACCATAGGCATGGCTTGAATTGCTCAATGTTAATGGTAAAATTAACTCAAGTAAAAATGAATGCATTGTTGGTCCACATTCCAAGTGATATGCTATTGGGATTAGTGGCAACAGCTAGCCACTTCATTTATTAGATGAAATTGACAGAAGAAATTCTAGTTTGTCCCCAACGACCACAATACCAGTGTGAAAGGATAAAATGGTACCCCTTATGGTTCAACAATCCTGAACTAGTACTAAGAAATGATTTGATGACTTCTGCAGGGAACACCTGAGCCAATGCCAATTCACAGGGCGGATCAGGAATTGCATGTGGATGGGGAAGAGTGAAGTTCCACCACCATCCAAACATCATAGGGCTGTGATTTAGACATTTAGGTGATTAAAATTTCAACACATTACCATTGGTGTTTTCCATTCCCCACCTCACAGTCCTAAGATGATAAGATGGGGGTGAAACTTCACTCATCCCCATAACATCCTGCCCCCATGAATTGGAAGTCAATGCCAAACTGGGCCCCATATATGGACCGTCTTTCATTGCACTAAATCAGAACTGATAATCGTCAAACCAAATAAAGAGCCTCGACCAAGAAATGTCCTGACCATTTGATGCTCACCTATAATTGGGGTCCCAATGTCCAGGATCAGGTGGCGATGAACTGCATTCAGGCTTATCATAAGGTTCTGAAGAAGGTAAGAAACCCACTTGGGAGAAAAGTGAGGGCGCATGACGAAGAGCTGAAGATGACCGCGATGAAATTCCATTGCCACCTCTTTGCTGCTTCCAGCTTGGAAGACTGGAAATAGACTGCATATTGCGGGGACTTCCTTCAGAGTTGGTGCCATCAGTATGATGCCATTGCCGGTGATGAGATGATGTATTCCCCTGGGGTTGACTGCAAAAAGTTTCGTGATATCCCAAACTTCTTCTGTGACCAGTTGTAGCCACTTTGCCCAAAAGGGACAACCCTTGAACATTGCCTCTTAAAGGAGATGATGGACCATAATTTCCTGGAGAGCCAGCTGGGGCATGAAGTGGGGAGCTTGGAGTAAATTGTGAGGGGCTAGCTCCTAAGGACATTGGCCCAAAACTTCCTGTGGACGGGCTCACGCCATACCCATTTCCAGGAAGAAGCTGAGACGCTCTCTGCCGTGCATCTGGACTAGTTCCAACTATCAATCCACCTCGAGCTTGGATGTTCATTCCAGATGGACCAACAGAGGAGTAATACATGTGCATGCTATTATTGTCGCCATAGCTTCCATAGCTCCCTCCATTAAAGCTGTCGTAGCTTCCCAAACTGCCAGGGCTACTGGCATAAGATAAAGGACCCATCTGAAAATGAGGGCTATTATGGAGAAGACCTTTGTTCACTTTCGTTACCTACATTGGGAAAACAAAATTGACTCCCTCACAATGTACAAACTGAACAAATAATTGAGAGCGGCTAAAGCCATGGGCAAACATCTTCAGTATCAGAACACTAGAGGTGTAAACAGGCAAGCTGACCAAGCTTGCACAGGTCAAACATAAATTTGATTGCCTGATCCATGGCTTGAACTTGGCTCAACTCGAGCTTGAGGAGCCAAGCTCAATCTCATCTTGTCTTCACTTTACCAATCGCAAGCTCGATTATAAACGAGCCAAGCTCAAGTTTGGGGTTGGGCTCAGCTTGTCTTCCACGCCTGGACACACACAAATATTTAGATGAGAACCATCCAGACAATTCAAATCAGTCCACCTTATTTTTTGAGCCACCTGGCCCACCTATGAATTCGCTAGGCACTATGTGGGGCCAGTTCCAACCAGAATAAAACTGTGTTTTTGTATACGTTTTTGCATATTAACAAGCTCTGAGTTCAGGTTGAGCTAAGGCCAGGGCTCATATATACTTTTAATGTTAACTTAATTGACCTAAGCTCGAGCCAAGCCCTTAAAGCCAAATCAAGCTAAATAGACCCTAGATCAAGCTCAATGGGGAGCCAATGGGGATGAGCTCGAGCTAGGCTCAATTAGTTCACAGGCCAAGCTTGAGACCAGGCCCAATCAAGTCCAATTAAGCTGGCTCAGCTTGCTGACAGACCTAAGAACACTAACCAGATAGTGAGAAAAGCAACAAAGAGAGTAACGATAAAGATTACAAAGTACACAAGTTTCAAGTTTGTAAGTTTGTATTGGTATAGAATGATCACCTGAGGAGAGAGTCCAGCAACAAACCAATGCCCTCCCCCTGGATTGTGGTCCACCATAACATTCTGATAACAGGCTAAAATAAAATGTTAGGTACAGTAACACAGTTAACCTACCCAAGGCAGTGCCCTTAAACAGTAATAAGCCAGCAGCTCAGCCGTTTTTGGAATGGTAAAACTTCAAATAGCTGCATGAAAACTTAAAGCTTGTAACCTGAAATTTCCAAATCTGGCATGCCACTTTCATAAAGGTAGGCCACTCATGCATGAGAAAGTGGATAGTCAAAATTGGGAATATCCACATATATTGCAAAATTGTGGCCCTACTGAGGACCAGAAAAGGCTTGATTTTGAGGTCAGTTAACAGTTAATTTACATGGTGTTGATGCAAGGTACAATTTGGATGTGGCACATGCAGGCCCACTAGAACAGCATATAGAGACCGGTGGCTAGATCACCAAACCTCATTCTACCTAGCATACCTGTGCTGATAGGTATAGGAAAAGACATGCATTAGTTATACCAATGCAGTGGAATAAACACACCATCAGTATCCCTCATATGACGCCCATATATGGATACAATTAGGGATACGGACATGGATACTAAATCGGGGATATGACTCTGCACTTTTGGATAATGAAATTGTCATTGTCTACATTCCTTTCTAACATTTGTCATGTCGATAAGCAAGAAAACTAATAAAAATTATATGAAATAAAAAAATGATTATGGTTGGATATCCTAACCTCATCCAATATAAGTATCGGTTCAGTATCAAAGTACCAGTACAAGTGTAGATTCAGTCCAACATGGATACGCTAGATATGTACAAGTATCCGGGTATCACAGTGTCCCCCTCTTTTTTTTTTTTTTTTCTTTTCTTGGAAAAGATGAGCACATCATGATGATGCACTCTGTACCATGTAACACGAAGAAAGCGAAGCGGTAAGCATGTGCTACTCCAGCTCTCAGAGGGATTTCCACAAAGCAAAGGGTGTAAAACTTGATCAAACATGATGGTCGAGAAATCTAGTGGATTCAAGCATATTCTTGGCCAGTCAAATGGCTTAAGGAAAATAAGTGGAATACCATGATGCAAAAACTGTGTTAAAACCTGTATATCTCATTTAACAAAAACTGCGCTAAAACCAGAGATGCAATATGCTCACAGTCCCAATGTGTGTCATAGAAGGAGTGCTTACTAAATGATGTTTCTCTGGAGACACTTTCTCTACTGGCGGTCTATATGGACACGTGAAGGGTTTCCCAGTCACAAAAGGATGGTGAACAGCCTGCAAATGGAGAAACATAAGCAATCAATCTCTATCAATAGAATAATAGAGGAACACTGACACCGGGAGAGTTCAACAACCTGCAAAGGCGACCACCGCCTATCTGGATCAAACTCAATAAGGCCCCTCAAAAAATCTACCAGTGCTGACCGGGTAAGATTTTCTGTCACATCATTGGACAAGCCATCAATTACAGTTTAACAAGAAGATAACCAACCTATACCCACATCCTAAATGATTTAAACCTGCAATATTCTCATGTACCAGAATAAGAGTAAAGCAGCTAACCACTGCAAATTTCTTCATCAGTCAAGTTTCTCTGATGAGGGTAATTTGCAACAATGTCCTCAAGCTTAGCATGATTGAAATAATGTTTTCCTATTGCTGGTTTTTTCGACTCTCTCTGGAAGATTGCATCAACGAAAGGAGTTCAAGGTTAAAAAAATAATAATTGTGCATAAAAAAATTCATAAACTAAGTTGAGTTCAGACTCACAGCTTCGTACTCCTCTTCAGTTAGAAATTTGTAAGAACTTCTGCCTCCATTGAAGGCTTCATCATCCTCTAAGTGGTGGATACTCCCAATGCGTTTAAAGAACTTATCTGTATTTTTAGCTATCCTTAGTACGTAATCTGGGGGCTGCCCCCTGCATGATTTAGAGGATATTATGTGGTCAAAATGACAAAAAGTCCCAAGTGCAACAACACAAGAGTTGATTGTACATTTAAAAGAAAAACATTCTGAGTTTCTTACACAATGAAAGAAACATGAGCAGATAAAGACAAATGACAGAAATGTTAACCATTATGAGAGCATTATCCCATCTATGGGGGTCAGGATGCAAGAAATTTTAATAGAAGTACAACTGTGGGGTTGAGTTCTCATCAAGGTAATTTCACACGACTATGAGGTCCAGTTCTCATCTAGGTATCAACACGACTTATGGGATCCATTCGCATCATGGTAGCTCACCACTCACATGGTGTCTAATCCTATGAATTGACGACACATTTGTTAGTTTTGCTTTTCCACTTGATGCCATTTGAGACCATGCTCAAAGGAACTCCACAGTCAATGTATCTTTTTAACTGCTGCGCCCAAGGTCTTAATGGATCTTCCCCTTCTAGTACCTTGAACTAACATGTGGTATAGGAGCTGTTTCGTGCCCTGTAAATACGGAATGGATATTGAAGAGACACGCCATGGATGTGGCAGGGACACAAATTTTACACATAAAGTGAAGTATCAGATTCGATGCAACATGATGCATTGCCTATTTTGAAGTATCAGGGTATCATAGCTTCTAAGCACATGTCCAAACCATTTCAAACAATATTCCTGATTTTTTTTCCTGTCATTAGAGCTACTCTACTCCTATAGGTTTCCTCTTATGTTTTCATTCCTAATTCTATCTTTTCTTGTAAGTCCACACATCCATCTTAACATTCGCATATCAGTTACATGTACTTTAGTATCTTCCCATGTCTTAGTTGCCAAACAATCAAACCATAATTCATATAGCAGAGTAGGTCTGCGGCAATCACATAAAAGTGGCATTTCAATCAAAATAGCACTATACAATAGCATATCTTACTAGCTTGTCTCCACTTTGCGTACCTTACATTCATCTCATTCACTATGTCCAATTAACTCTAGCCATCAAGACTTGTTACAGTACAGTCCTAAAATTTACCTTCAATGTGGACTGACGCTATTTCTTCTCTCAAACTCACTTAAACTTGCACTGCATGTATTCTATCACGAAGTGCCAATAGCACAATTGAAAGGTGCTCATTGTCACAACCACAAGATTGTGGGATCAAATCATGTTATCAATAAAGAAGGATAAGAAAGAAAATTCATTAACATACTGATTCTTAGTTCATTCGATTCAGTCGTCTTTCTCCAAAGCTCTATCCTAACATTTATTTGCCTTCTTGTCTAACTAGTAAGTGGCAGAGTGGTACATCAGTTGCACACATCATACAGCATGGAATATTATGTTCATTTGTTGTTATGTTTTTCACAATTAAGGCATATAAATAGAGCTCAAAACATACCCTTGGTGCAATCTCACTCCAACTGAGAACTCGAACATCAAAACCCAGAAAGTACTCATGCTTGCAACCACCCCTTACATATGTGTTGTATAATTTCAAAATAATAATTTGGAATGCCTTTTTCTTCAATATCTGCCAAATTAATTACCCCTTTACCCTATTATAAGCTCTCCTAACTAATCAACAAGAGGAATCCACAACATGCTTACCTTAGGTCTTCCATAGTAAACTTGTAGAGAATGTTGAAAAGAGATTATCAATCTAAAAAATGCCACTTTTCATCATTTGGAAGGAGGACTGCTTTGACCGAGTCTAGTATTAGCATTTCCTTTTTGTTTGATTGGTAAGATGATATTCGACGGCAACTTTGTGGTTGCAACAACATTAGCAAGTTCTCCTATATACTTCTTGCCAATTTTTCAGTGTAGCAGATGTGGTTAAAACATAAAAGAAAAGAGAAGACAGAATAACCAATCGGTGTGGTGGAAAACAGCTTGTAACCCCATTAGGTGGATTGGGTATTCCATTCATTATAAGGGTCAATCGTGCCCTTTCGGCAGACAACTTTGGCATGTCAGAAATGATGGAGGCAGTCTACGGAAGTCAGTTCTTAACTAAAAGTATAATCTTGGGAACAATTAAAAATAAATGATTGTTGGCTAGTTCCTACAACAGCTGTAGATATTGAGTTCAAGAGAGATCTAGCACTAGACTTTAGGAGGCTTTTTTGTGGTCTGGTCAGCATGTGAAAATGGTGCATGTGTAAATTTTACATATGTACATCCCATTTTAAAGACAAACAACCCAAAGGGAGGGAGAGAGAGAGAGAGAGAGAGAGAGAGAGAGAGAGAGAGAGAGAGAGAGAGAGAGAGAGATTGTCCTGTGCTTGGATTTCACTCAAACGAAGTGGCTATCTACTTCAACACGTTTAGCAGCTTAGTGTGATCACAAAATGAATGCAAGGAAAGGTGAAGCCCTGGATACTAAAATACCCAATGAGAGAACAAAAAAAAGGAAAGACAGTTCATAATTAAATGGCATTGCAACATTGTCTGGCTTTTTACTATTCTAGTAGGAAAACAATTGATTGCCAGCCTTGTAAAGAAAGAACCCTTCACATTGTAATTTTTTTTGAATTGGTAACATGAACCCACAACCTCAAGGTTGCAATAGTGTGAACCTTCTACCGTGCACTTGTCATACTCAACTCTACTAGCCATCCCAAGCACTATTTATGGTATCCCATAACGTAATGACAACCCATTGCACCTTAGATGTAATAAGTAAAACACCTGCATCAAAAGTTATCACTTACAAACTAGAACCAGTCTTACAATCCATCTACTATTGCTCTCAATCAAAGAAATGCATTAGTATCTATGATGCACGGATACTTCAAAATTGGCAACGTATCGTGTCGTATCGTATCCGATACTTCACTTTTTATATGTAAAATCCATGTCCCTGGTGATGCAGGCCCTAGGGTTAGGGCTTGCGTAGATGCCGAAGCACGTGTCAAAGACACGTCAAATTATCTCCACAAAGATTTCTAACACGAGGAAAAACCTCTCCAAGGAAATCCCAATTTTACTCAATTCCAAATCCAAGAATATCATCTCTACAATGCAATATAAATAGGCAAAGTAAACTTAGGGCCTAAGAAAATCTAATCTAATAATAGAAACTATCCTAATCAAACTAGGAAACCAAATAAATCAGAATGCTAATCCTAATTACAATAAAATTAGGAAGCTACTAAACAATAAACATCCTTAAAACTATGTTGGGTGGGACCAGTGGTGGAGTGATAGCCCGTTCTGCATCACCTGGCATGTCTATGGTGTGTCCCTACCGTATCCGTGTCGTATCTGGGCATTATAGATTAGTATTCAACAGATGGATTCAACAGTAAAACATTCACAATGGGAGGAGCAAACATACCCAAGTATCTCTATCATTCGCTTTAGAAGATCAAATTCTGAAGCTCCTGGAAACAATGGCAACCCTAAGAACAATTCAGCAACAATACACCCAAAAGACCACATATCAATAGCAGCAGTATATCTGAAAGATGAGTTAAGTATCAAACCAAGTTACCATGAGACATCACGAATAAAAATGTGAACAACATGGCCGTGGAGACCTTGTTTGCACTTGATCCATCTGACCTTGCACAGTAGACTTGTCAACACTATGCTTGCTTGTTTACAGAAAGTACTTTTTTTTTTCATTTTCTTTCATTTTTTAAAAAGGTAATGATTAAAATTCATTTACGAAAAGAAAGAGAAATACAACAAAGCTCCACACAGTAAATTAAGTTCTGTTTTCCAAAAAAAAAAAAAAAGATAAAGAGATAAGATAATCTTACTAAACACAGGATACTATGCATAAGTAATACCCAAAATGAAGCTATGACAAATGCATGCATGAACTTGACTGAAAGTATGTGCCTCTATTAAGAGGCTTTCAAGCTCTTGACTCAGTTCTAGAAAACCCATATAAATCATAGTTCTGACTCCTCTTAGTCACAACAAGGCAGATCATCTCCATTGATTACAACATCTTGCAAGTGGAATGAGTCTGACTGAAAACACAGTCAGAATTGCCTGAGTTGCTCAAATTGATGACTTTCTGATTCAAATTGCTGTCTTTTGTAACACTGGTATAGATAGAAATGAAGAAAGGGGGAAAATACGGAGGAAAAAGGGAGTTTCAAACCTCCAAACCAGCTAAAAACATGCAGTCAGCAAAGATAGGAACCACAATGGGCCTCAATTGTAATTAGTGCATCTTCTTCCACGGATATTTAGATTGATTTAAAAGGATACGGATATCCAAGGACAACTTCTGGGGACCGGTAGTAACGGCTCTGCATCAGAAAGAGAGTATCTGAATAACAGTAACAGACCTTTATCATTAAAATTTCTGAAATTCATACCATGTGATCGTATCAACCACACTATTGCTATAAAGCCATGGGATGAAAGTTTAAAATTTTTTTTGCAGGAGATTCATACCTGAATGTAGGAATAAACTGTCCAATCCTCCATACAGGCTGATCCAAAATCAATAACTTTGATTTCTGCTGGCTTGACACTGTCAGACCAAGGCACTAATAAAGTTTCAAGGAACATGAAGAGAAATCAAATGATTTACTGTTCCAAATGATTGAACCAAGTAGCACACCTCGTAGATATAAGAATATTTTCTGGCTTCAAATCACAATGTATGATACGGGCATCTTTCATGGCAAGCAGCGCATGCAAGATCTACAAATCCAAGCACAAATAACAGGATATGAAATATGAAACTGCATACGGTTAATTCGGGTCCCTAAAGTATAAATGAAAGTACAACTACAACCCATCTGCAAGACTGCAAATATAAGCAGAAACACTGAAGGACACCTGTTTTGAGAACATCTGGACAATGCTCGTGGACAATCCTCTGAACTGTTTCATCCTGATAATCTCATATCTGAGCAGTAAAATAAGTCATGAGAAGAAAAAAAATATTAAAAAATAAAATAAACACTACTACAGTAGGGAACTTGCATGAATGCAGCACTTTATAACATTAGATGTGGTAATATTCACCAGCTAAATCAAGTAGATAATGATGGTGCTGTTAAGACAATGAAATTATTAACTTACAGATTCAAGCCAAGCATTTCAAATGAAATGCACAAATGGCCTTGACATACAAAGCAATCAAGGATACGTACTATGTGGTGCTCCTGAGGATCAAATTTCTGATTCAACTGGACAAAAGTGGAAGACAGTTTAGCCAGCAGATATAAACGAGTAACCCCAGCACAATTTTATTGAATTGAGAGTGGTTTTATTTACCATTGTCAAAATAGAAACTTCAACAAGTGCCTGCCGATGGTAGGCAGGTTGATTTTTTATGATCTTAATTGCAACAAAACTATTAGTTTCTGAAACCCAGCATTTTGCAACTTGTCCAAAAGTCCCCTGGCCAAGAATGTCTTTCACAATGTACCTAAAACATAGGACAGGAAAATAGATAGAAGTCAACCCCTTTCAACAAACAGAGTTCAAGAAGAAGTGACACAGTATAACATCACATCCACGAGGTTGCAGGTTCGAGCTGCGTCACCTGGCAAAATAAATAAATAGACTAATTGACACATTATAGTAACCTTTCACTGTTATAAATATAAATTAAATAAGTAATTTAAAATTTTAATACATGTGAAACTGCAGAGGATCGCACCCAGTGTATTTTAGGACACAAGGCAGAAGCAAGGTGTTTCAATCCTTAAAGACATGGGGCAAAAACTTCAACATGTGAAGTATATAAATAAGATCACTACCATCTTATTTTCACCATTTTAAGGTGGTTTGCAATTGACAACAATTGCATGTTTAGATGGCTCTAGAATCTGAACAGGCAGATGGCAGATTTTAGACTTACAAATTTCTGGAATGATATTGCTTGATGGCAACACTGTAGCAGTCAATTTATCAAGGCAGGTTGATATAGAAACACAGCAAATGCAAAAGTGGGCAAGCCATGAAAATGAAGTTAAGTTTCAGAAGATGATAAGAACTGATAGGAATCAATTCACGATCCATACCTTTGTTGTGTGCGTACATTGACCAAGACAAAGCCCGCATACAAAATAAGATCAGAGTTTGCATTATCATAGCCATCATTCAGCACTCCAACAGACGGGTTAGTGAGGAACCTCTTTGGATTCAATGCTTCATCATACTTAAATAATGGGTTACAAATTTGGTATGTCTCAACTATATCCTTCGTTAACCTTGCTACGAGCTACACGGAATACAAAAAATACAAACAAGTTACTGATAAAAAAAATTGAGAGGGAGAGAGAGAGAGATATCAGCTCTCTTTACATTGAAACGAATTTCAAGCCCAAAAGCTCATACTAAATGCATTAGAAAAGCCCATCAAGTGGATAAAGAATTAAAATACGATACATTAAGCTGAACACCCACATCTTTTACCTGTCCAAACTCCTAATAGGTTCCGGAACTTTTTTCTAATTGGTAGGAGTGTCAAAGAACTGAAGGGAACATCTCAAGTTTTATATTGTAAAATGCATCCTTAAACAAGTAAAAGAAAATGAATCCATCCAAATGGTTATCAAAGAAGTGATATGGCATATATGTAAAAATGCCACCTGTACTATATGACAGTTCAAATTTTATTGCAAGCAGAGGAACAAATACAGATGAGGTGGGCAGCCCCCAACACAAGCAAAAGAAATAAAAACAGATGGAACACAAAAAAAAAAAACACCAAACAAAACCATAAAGGCCCTCCTTTAAAGGAAATATAGGCATATAATTGTGGTTGCATTGCAAGGTGTATCCATTTCATACTAATCAAGCCCAATTGTACACAGCAATTCTTATGTACCCTAATATATCATGCTGTTTGGATTAAGTAACAATAGAAAAAACAGGGGATGATTTTAGCCACCATGCTGGAAACTACACCTTTATACATGATGAATGCTTCTTATAACCATTTAATGGAATCTCACAATTGAATTGAGTTCATCCAATGTTTCTAGATCTATATGATTGAAAAAAACCATCGAAGACGAAGACTATATTCTAATACTTAAAAACCATCACAAATGAAAGAGAATACATACAGGTCTTTTTGTGATGACTCGCAGAGAACTGGATCTATGATCAGACGCAGCAGAAGCTGCGGAAGACGCGTATGAAACGAAAGCTTGGGGGCATGGTCTCCAAGACGACGACCTAGAATCGGACGCTCCTCCGTCGTCCTTGCCGCAATTAGCTTTGTCCATGGCCAGAAGATCAGACTCATATGGATAAATATGTAGTTCCAGAAGATTCCAATCCCATTATCTTTTCCTCCTACTCAACAACAACAAAAAAAAATGCTTTCGATTTCGATTCCACCGAATGAATTTGGGTGGTGGAAAATGCGATTTGGAGAGAAATAATGCAGAGAGAAGGAAGAAATTAGGGTTTTGTATTTTTCTTGTTTGATCTGAAGATGGACGGAACTGGAAATGCGAAGGATTTTTTTTTTTCCCTGTTTTGGTTTTTCTTCTCCTTCGCGTCCGTCTCTTCTCCTCCTCTGATCGTCAGCAGAGGATCGGTGTAAGAGGTTTTTTAACCTTGCGTGTCTGAAATAAATACATACGCGCTGTTAAAACTATATAAGATTTATCTACCAAAAAAAAAAAAAAAGTTATATAAGATTTGATCGATCTAATCCTTGTTTTCATTTATTAAAATTTTACCTCATTTTGTACAAAAAAAAAAAAAGGTATATAAAAATTTGAATACTTCAAAAGAGCATGAAATTCTTCCATACTTCTTTCGATTAAGTACTCTACAAGTGAAATGATTATATCCAACCCAAATTTTATTTTCTTTTTGGGCTAACCGAAGGTCCCAACTCTTTGGGCTGGACTAATCCTCCGGCTTAGAAGAAAGCCGGATAAACTCCCCTATAGTCCGAATTTGGTAGTGCAGTTTCAAACTTACAACTTTCGAGTGTAAACCGTAGTCATGGGCCAACTGAATTGCCCATTGAAGTTTGTCCATATCCAATCCAAATGATTGAGGAAAAAGGTTAATAAAAGGGAAAAAAAAAGGCCCTTCATAAGGAAAGGGCGTTTTTGTCATTTAAAAGAAACTATGGAGAGGAATTCACTGAAAGATTTGATGAAAAGTTTTATATTTTTTTGCAATATACAAATTTTTATATGCTTTTTTGAAAATGAGGCAAATTTTTTATTTTATTTTTGAAAGTTGCCCTTTATTTCTCCCCACTCTCTCTTATGTCAATTGATAATAGAGTTCCGATCTTTTGGAGTCTAAATCCTCTTAGACTTTAATCTAGAGAATTCCTGAGTTACAAGGAGTAGAACCCCATGGTAGAGCCTATATATTGGACTGTACCATTCAAAATAAACTTACTCTAGGTATATGAGTTGCTTTAGATTTTTACATCAATTGAAGTTTTTTCTACCATCGGATCAATTGTTTGGTAAAAAACGTGATAATAACTATGTATAAGAATATGTTAACCATATTTTTTTAATATATATATATATATAAAAAGGCCAATCCAACGAGTATAAGAAAAACTATGATTGATATAAAATTTAAGAATATCCTATCAACTTACTTCGAGTATATTTTGAATGATTCAAATTTCAATAGATGGTCACCACTGGAGAATTCTATTGGGGATTTGAATGAGCGCTCAATCAAATTTCCGCATGCTATGAAATGAAAGAATTCAAGCCAATAGTTTTAGGCCCCCAATTTAAATATATATTATGCAAATTCATTATAATAAAATTCAAGAGTAATTAAAGTCTACAATACTGACAAGTTAGGATAAATGTCAATATGGGATAAGTGTCGATGAAGGGATTGGCTAAGCCTCTTACATTAATGGAGAAGGAGGTGTTGTTGTCGTAAAGAAAGACACTCCAAATAATCTGCATATTTGTAACAGTGCCTCACACTCTCTTAAACGAGAGGAGTAAAACTTCATAGTTAGCAGCACATTTTAAAAATCGAAATACATTTCCTTCGTTCAGTTGTACCCAGATTTTATTTAAATAGGAGTCAATTCCATCATAAATTTGAGTATATTATTAAAATACTATGTGATCAATCTTAGGGTGAGATCATCTTTTATTGGGGTGAAAAATCCACCTAAAGGAAAGACACTTATTTCGAACCATACAAATACTTAATACGCGGCCCTTCTGGGCTTGTATATTTGAAGAAGAGCCAGGCTTGGATATGCCCTGGTAGGGGTGTAACGGTTCGGTTAACCGGCCTTTTTGCGGAAACCGTTAATCGAACCGTAACCGCGGTTTTCCGTCTTTAAAAACCGTAACCGTAACCGTATATACAAAAACCGTGGAAAACCGAACCGCGGTTAACCGTATTATACGGTTCGGTTACGGTTAATAACCGTGGAAAAATATACACAGTAATACAGTATAATTACAATATTATACGGTTATGGTTACGGTTAATAACCGGCGATGACGATGTGGGAAGCTAAGGTTTGGTTTTAGGTAAGGAAAATTTCGTTTACCCCTCATGTATATTATTTTATTTGTTATCGGTGCGGTTAACCGCATACGGTTAACCGAACCGTATTTTACGGTTCGGTTCGGTTAATAACCGTGAATATTGTGGAAAATCGTAACCGAACCGAACCGTGTGGTTTTTTGGTTTTATTAACCGTAACCGAACCGAATCGAACCTTGAAAATACGGTTAATAACCGCGGTTCGGTTCGGTTCGGTGCGGTTTGACGGTTAGGTGATTTTTTCTTACACCCCTATGCCCTGGCCTAATTCGACTTGGCAATGAGGATCCCTTGAAATAAGTATGCTATTCTCACCTTGTAACAAACTTGAGCTTGAAGATAATTTATCATTAAAAATACTCCACGTGTTTACTGAAGTTCTTATTGAACCGCACGGACTATGGCCTCCGCGTGTTTCTACCCGCAGTGACACACGGTTACTTAGGAGATTTTTTTTCTATCTAAGATAAGGAAGAATTTAATGTCATACAATATCCTGAGACTTCTTTTCTTTGGGTGAGGGAAGCATGAGTTCGACTTTTGCCCAACCAACTTTGGGTTGGTTTTGTACCTTACGTTTTTGTAATCGGGTCGGATTTTTAGATCTAAAGTTTAGGTGTATATATAGGTTAAGCTTGGATTAAGTGATAGGAAGCCCAAAGTTCAGCTCAACAGATAGTTTTTGTAGTTTAATGATTGATTTGCTTGAACAAGTGGAAAAACCTCCCTACCGAGTCGATTGTTCCAGGAGAGAATCGCTAAGGCCAAACACTTACAAGGCTCTTGTTGGGCTTGGACAGAATATAGGCATGTGTTTCTAAAGTCGGGGTTGGGCCAAGAATTTCATAGTAGTACGGTGGTATTTTCTAAATATTGGTAAAATAAAAAATATATATAGCAAGAAAAGTACGATAATATAAAAAAAGAGAAAAAGGAAAGATTCAACTCATTTCATCCCCATCTCGACTATACATTCTTCACTCCTCACATTTTTATAGGTCACGTTTGGCAAACAAATTTTTAGGGAAGAGATTTCCGGTTTTCCTAAAGATGTTATAAATCCATGTTTGACAATTGTAAATTTCTAAGGATTTGAATGAATGGAAATCTTCATTTGTTAGGATTTTCAAATCCGACCACCCTCCATAAGATTTGAAAATCCTCACTTAAATGGATTTGCACACCGGACTCTACTTTTTTCAACTATATACATCGATACACACTAATATCAATGTGAAATAATCAACTATACAAATCTCTAGTGAGGAGTCATTATTTCAATGGTAGTGAAGAATCATCAGTTCTATAAATTCCTCGCATGTTATCAAACATGCTCTAATATTCTTTAAAAACCATACTTTTATATGAAATTTTAGTAATTCAATACAAGAAGGCAAAAGTACCCTAAGAACTTATATCAACTGAATGGTTGTTCAATGGCACATATTTCTCTTTCCACATACAGGCATAGAAACGATTTAATAGAAAAAAGCAAAAACAAAATAATGCACCAATGAACTGTTTCTTTATCTCTCTGTCACTCTCTTCCCATGCACATAAAGAAAATATGGATAGAAGTAGTGATAGTTCATGGGGGAGAGTGGGGGCCACCAAGTTTGCTAAGTTTGGAGATTCAGTTTGCCGAGTTTACAACTCCAGGCACTTGCGAATCCCTCTGCTTTCTTATCTTTGCTTGTTTTACATGCGTTTCTATGAAATCAAATGCCCTTCCTCATTTCTATATATAAGGGCAGGCTCCTCAGTCCTCAATCCTCTTCCCATTGCTGCTTGTGGTGAGTTGGGTATCCCTCTTCTGCCTTCTTTCTTTATTTCCCCTGCCCTGTTATGCTCTGCTTTCATGGCCTATCATTTTATTTTCTTTCACTCCTTTTGCAGTATTCAGATCATCTGCATAGATGGATTTTTGCATTTCTTCAGAAAACTATGCTTGCATAGCTTTGGAGACGGGATCATCATGTTAAATGGTTTTTTTTTTTTTTTCCCTTCTCTTGTTGCTCTGATTGTTTCAGTTTCAGGCTTTCCAGTTTTTTCACTCTGTTCTGAGTTGTTGTGGTACATGCTTTCTTTTCTTTTTTTCTTTTTTTGTTGGAAGACCATCATTCCCATGTGAGAGTTGGTATTCTTGTCAAAAACATTGAGGGTGAGCTTGGTTTTTCTTCAAGGTTTTTGTTTGTTCAAGAAGAATTGCTAGCTGTTTGCCTTCTTTGTGGATGGAAAAATCAGATGATTGAGAATTGGGGTGTTTTCTGTTTTGTTTTATTTTCTACTTTGTAAGGGAAAATTTTAAAAATGGAAATCTCTCTCTATCTCACACACACATAAACACTTTGGACAATGGATCCCTTGGATGTATGTTAAGGATTCGATAATTGATGAGATTGGATACCATATATGCGTTTTTCAAAAAATGTTTCTTAATTTTCATACAATTCCTAGCCAACTACAGATTGATGAGATAAGACTTTGATGATAATGATTTTCATAATATTTCTCTAAAAGAAAAATAGGCATCTTGTAAATGTTGAGCGAGTTCGTTCATATAAATACATGGTATCCTTACTATCGGATAGCTCGGGAATTTTAGTTTTAATAGTTCATCTGTTCTGATATTTTGTTCTTTATCATCTATGGGATCAAAGATGGTAATATTCTAAAATGATTGTCATGAAAATTGTGTAGCCCGACTGTCATGTGGCCCACGTCCATGCCAGATCAAGTCTGGCAGTATGCCACCAATGAACTCTCAATAAGACTTGATCAGTTAGAGTCAGATGGGGATCAAACTCCTCGTCGTAGAGTTGGGATCAAGATCAAACTCCCGATTTGGCAAAATTCTCACGCTAGTAAGGAGATATAGGATTTCAGAAGGGGTAGAGTCCATAGTAGCCATGAGTCCTATGGATTGCTCTATATAAAAGAGATGAAAACCCTTGGTTGATCATCCAGAAAAAATCCGAGAACCTTCTTAGTGAGATCTATATCACACCTCCCACTTGGCACAAATGACATGTGATATCATTTTCAAGCTTTCAAATCGTGAATCTATCAATGTTAACCAATTGTTAATTTGCTCATGCAACCTCAAATAGCTTTCATTTATGGATATAATCTCCATACACAACTGTAATGACTATTTGATTTTGCAAGGATGCTGTCTTAAACTCTCCTTCCTATCTTGTTTTTCATCAGCATAAATGCACGTACGCACATGTGCGAGAGCATTGAGAGAGAGATAGAGATCACTTTCAGCACCATAGTTACAAAGGATCAATGGGATACGTAGAACTCATTAATCTCACCATGGATCAATGGATAAAGGTGGTGGTGGTGAAGGGCAGATCTGGATGATAGCCCCTTTTCTCCCCAAAATGTAGCCTAGTGATAATGGTATTTGAGAAAGTCCACTTGGACAAACTCTCCCTGGGATCCTGTGGTTCTCATGGGGACCGGGCCACAATCCGGTCCCCAGAGTTTGTCCACCTAGCACCCCTGTTGATATTTTAGTTTTTATGTTCAAAGACAATCTTGACTAAGTGATACTCCAGGACCTTCTCTTGTAGTACAAGCGTTAATTGACCCATAAATTATCAATTGACTACTTTGCCTAGGCAAATATAGTGTAAATCTTAGTGTCGTTTCTATTTTTGTTGAGAAATTTCACACTTGAAAGATTCTTAGGAACTCTTACCACGAATTCCATTGTAGGGTTGTGTGATAAACACTATTGTTGGGTTGTGTGATAAACACTTTCTTTGAAAAATGTGATTTTTGTGAGGAATACAAGATAGAGCAACATATTATTTATAAAAACCATTTATGCATAGGTGATGGAGTCTAATTCTTTTAGCTGCATAAGAAATGCTCGTCTATTTATACCTATTGAAGTAGATCCAAAAGAAAGGAAGTTGTGTGAGAACTAAAAAATGACTTATCATTGGTAGGATATTTGGTAAGTCAAACTAAGCAGTATCATATTTTTGTTTTTTAATTATTAGGAGTTTCTTTTTTTTTTTTTTTGCTGCGACACTTCCTAACTACCTAATTTTTGTATTTCTACTATATTTCATTGGATTTCTTTAAGTATGGACCTTATAACATCTTTTGTATAACACCTCATTCCATGTCTCGGATACCATCACACTTTAATTTGGTGCTTACTGTATTATCATGAAATCTGAGACCTTTTATTGTCTTCATACATCTCATTGTTGTTGTGCTAAGATTGCTATTAGTGAATCTGATTTATTGGGCTACAGTTGTTATTAATCATTGAAATATAGCATTCTTTACATTCATTTGTTCCATATTTTGTGTTCTATATTTCATTGTATTCTTCAGAGACCTCTAAGAATCAAACCTTGTACATTCTTCATCTTAAATGGAGATTATGAAAAGATTTAGGGTCCGCGATTTCTAAATTAGTCTACTCAAACAATCAACCAAAAAGAGTGCAGAAAAAAACAATATGCAGTGGAAATAAAATAAACAAGCACACTCCACACGGATACTAAATTTAAGGTATAAAATCCTAACCAGGTGAAAAACCACCGATCCGAACTGGATTAAATCAAACACTATGAATCTCGCAATTAAAAGAAACTCAGATCTCTTCCCCAGATATCCCCTACCTAAGGACTGAAGTTACCTTGTGTAGCTTCACGCTTCAACGACTTCACACTGTTGATTGCAACAGATTCAATCCAACGCTTGACTCCTCAAGTCTTCTCGTAAGAAGATAATCTTCTACAAAGGATGCAGAAGAACTGGCTTTAGAGAACTTGTCAACATAACTCCTTAATAAATCTCTAAAGAAGAATTCTCTTAATGATAATCTCTAATTCAAGACTTTGAAAGGTGAGGTACCCTCTTTGGAATAGCCATTGAGTCCTTTAAATAGCCCTTAGGTCGTGCTTAAAGTTGCCTAACTTGATTAGGATTAAAACATGCAGTTTGGACACGATTAGAAAAGCAGTTTCTAATTTTCCTGGGACTCTGCCGCCTTGTCCGCTCGAGCGGATGAGGTTCTGTTTCAGTGTCTGGCTATTCTGACTCTATCCGCTCGAGCGACCACATGAAAAGGTCGCTCGAGCGGACCCCATTTTGGTTCATCTGGAATTTTAGCTCTCTTTTCCAGCTTTCTTCTTCTAATTTTTTTAGACTTTCTTTTTTTGAATCCTTCCAATCTTCTATCTTCAGAGTCATTTTCTAAAAAAGAATTACAACTCAAAAGACCTAGAGTTTTGTCCAACCCATGAATTTAGCCAACACTAAAATACCTAACAATTTCACCCTTTGGCAATTCATGGACAAAACTCCTTAAGACAATACAAATTGACCTACCAAAAAGAAACCCAAAATACATTGAATTTTAAAGAATTGGCAATCGGCACAGAAAGTTACAATCAACAAATGTAGATCTGCAATGTCTCTGACTCAGTCTGAACTTCTTGTTCTTCCCCTTGATCTAACACATTTCTCCCTCATTTTGTCTATAATTTGACAAAGTTAAAGATAAGAACATGCAACTTTTTAGTCAATTAGGATCAATAGCTCCCCCTCAATAGAAACTCCCCCTGAATATATCTTCGTAGCAGCGCTGGGGGTGAGAGCTTGACTTTTGTGATCAAGGCTTGTTACATGCAGCTACCCACACTTGTGTAGTTTGATCTTTCAACAGAGTGTGAGTAACCTTCTTAGGCAAATCAGATTTTCGAACCCAAATTTGAACCGTTGTTTGTGGAGAAAAATTCTTCCGCCATTGCTTGGTCTTAAGTAGACTTTGCAGCTTCTTGCAATGGGGACGAATGTGTCCTTTTAATCCACAATGATGACAAGTGGATGAGCATGCAACACGTGACACATTCTTTTTCTTAAAACTACTGGATACATTATTTGAAAGTGCAGTATGTGGAGTAGCATGTGCAACACTTGAAACAAAAATTATTTTACCTTTAGCATTTGAAGTGAATGCACCATGATCATAACCGAGACTGCTTCTATAAAAAAGAGACATCTGATTGCACAAGATGTGTGTAAGAGTCTTCGAACTAGTGTTCATCTTGTTTAGAAAAGCTTGCTTGACTACAAGTTCAGACGGAGTGATCTTCAGTCTTCCTTATAGGTCTTGATTTTTAGCTTTCAATATTACTATCTCTTGCTTTAAATGCACGACTTCTTTTTCAGCCTTCTCAAGTTTTTGACCATCAGCAGTCAAATTTCCAGCCAAACGGTTTTTTTTTTTTTTTCACTTTTTAAGAGATGAACCTCTTTAAGCGCTTGCTCTAATTCAGTCTTCAGTGCAGAATTTCCTTCTTGAGCAGCCTTGTACTTGATAGTGATCTTGTTACCAAACTTGGTCATCTTGACACAATCAACATAGGAAGTATGATACAACTCTCTCCAATCTATCTCTTGATCTGATGGCTCATCTTCATTATCGGTATCATTGTCAGACACAGACTTAGCCATGAATGCCACAAACTTGTCATTCACATTATTTGAAGGATCATCCTCGGGATCTTTTATTTCTTCATTTTCTTCTTCAAAAGATTCTTCATCTCAAGTTATGTTGAGAGTCTTTTGCTATGTACTCTTTTTCCTTGTTGGCACACTCATTAGCATAGTGTCCATAGCCTTGGCACTCAAAAACACTTTGTCCCTTTTGCAGGATCCTTCTTCTCGGATTTAGAATTCTTTCTATTGGCTCGTTTTGTCTTCATGTATTTTTTGTAACATTTTATAAACTCAGCCATATCATCTTCAGATTCAGAATCAGATTCAGTTTTCTTTGCAGACTTCTTTTTTTTTATTCTGAGATGGCTTTCAAAGCAATATCCTTCTCTTTTTATTTTCCTTTATTCAAACAGTTTGCTTCACACGTCTAAAGATTTCCAACCAGTTTATTTACCTTGAGGGTATCCAGATTCTTGTTTTCTTCAATAGCGTCGACTTTAGAATCGAACCTCGAAGGTAAAGACCTTAGAATTTTCTTGACAATCTTGTGTTATGGTATTTCTTCCCCCAGAATGAAAACAGAATTGACAATCTCATTCAGCTTTGCATAAAATTGATCAAAGGTCTCATCTGCTTCCATCACGATGGTTTCAAATTCTTTATTCAGCTTTTGTAATTTAGCCTGCTTCACCGTGTTTGTACCCTCGTAAACTGTCTGTAAGACTTCTCATGCTTCTTTTGTAGTTTTGCAAGTGGAAATCCTTGGAAAATCATCAGCAATCACTCTATTGTATATGCTATTCATAGTCTTGTTATTACAATTTGATGCATGCTTCTCATCCTTAGTCCATTGGGCTTTAGGTTTAGGAACAGTTTGTCCATTAATCACAATTGTTGGTCTGGTGTAGCCCTCCTCAACAATATCCCAAACATCATCATCAATGGACTTAAGGAACCCAATCATCATTTGTTTCCAATATGCATAATTAGAACCATCAAACAAAGGAGGCTTGGAAGTTGATATCTCTTCTCTATTGAGCACCATCTTAGAAATCTTGTAGGCTTAAACACAACAAGATAGTGCAACCCGCTCTGATACCAATGGAAAAGATTTAGGGTCTGCAATATCTAGATTGGTCTACTCAAACAATCAACCCAAAAGTGTGTATAAATAAAAAATATACAGTGGAAATAAAATAAACAAGCACACACCACAAAAACACCAAATTTAAAGTAGAAAATCTTAACCGGGTGAAAAACCACCAATCCGAACTGGATCAAATCAAACACTATGAATCTCGCAATTACAAGAAATTTAGATCTCTTCCCCATATAGTCCTTACCCAAGGACTGAAGTTACCTTGTGTCGCTTCACGCTTCAACGACTTCACACCGTTGATTGCAACAGATTCAATCCAGCGCTTGACTCCTTAAGTCTTCTCGGAAGAAGATAATCTTCTACAAAGGATGCAGAAGAACTGACTCTAGAGAACTTGTCAACACAACTCCTTAATAAATCTCTAAAGAAGAATTCTCTCAATGATAATCTCTAATTCAGAACTTTGAAAGGTGAGGTACCCTCTTTGGAATAGCCCTTGAGTCCTTTAAATAACCCTTAGGTCGTGCTTAAGGTTGCCTAACTTGATTATGATTAAAATAAGCAGTTTGGGCACGATTAGAAAAGTAGTTTCTAATTTTCCTAGGACTCTGCCGCCATGTCTGCTCTAGCGGACCCACCATCCGCTCGAGCAGATGAGGTTCTGTTTCAACATCTGGCTATTCTGACTTTGTCCGCTCGAGCGGATGATGTGGTCGCTCGAACGGACCCCATTCTGGTTGATCCGGAATTTCAGCTCTCTTTTACAGCTTTTTTCTTCTAATTCTTTCAGACTTTCTTCTTTTGAGTCATTTCAATCTTCAATCTTCAGAGTCCTATTCTAAAAAAGAATTACAACTCAAAAGACCCAGAGTTTTATTCAACCCATAAATTTAGCCCACACTAAAATACCTAACAAATTAAGATCCTTTACAAATTTGATTGACAAAATGTGTTAATTAAATGAGTTTTTGAAGTCCATTGTCTCTAAACCACTTGTGCATAGTAGTGAGTTATTGAGATATCTTACAATCATTCTTTCTTTCCTTCCTAGCTCCAACCATGAAAATCGGGTGTTTACAATAGTATGTTATAGTAAGGCCATTATTGTCATGCTTATTATTCATCGGATGCCTTTATTTGTGTTATGATGCTGACTTCGACATGCCTTACACCAAATTATACTTCTCTAACTTTAATGTTATGGATTTTTCTCAAACATCTATAATTAATGATGCATTTCTAATGTTTGTATCTGACCATTTGATGGTGCAGAGGTAAACCAACACAAAAGCAAATCAACATCCAGCTCGACTATTCTATTGCCTTAATTCGATGGATTCTCAATTCATGGCCACAGGCTATAGACGTCCTAAAACTACCAATGAAGAAGATGAGAGTTCAAGAGAAAGGAGAACGAGTGCTAAAAAGTACCAGAAGCAATTGATAATAATGAATGATAAAAAAGTTCAAGGAAGTGAACTGGGGAATGACGTCATTGAGGAAATTCTTGCTAGGCTTCCAGTAGCCAACTTCTTCCGATTCCGCTCAGTTTGCAAAGGATGGAACCTCCTCGTTTGGTCCCCAGGTTTTCTCGAACGCTGTCGTAAAGTCCCTCGCAAGCCTTGGTTCTACATGCTCGGTGCCAAATCTCCTGCAGGTGTTGTGTATGACACAGAAGCTTTAGTTTGGCGCCACATCAACCTTCCAGTTCCTACCAGAATCTCTGGGACTGGGACTACAAGGCATCAGATCCCAGTGGCAGCTTCTAATGGCCTCATGTGCTTTCGCTCGTCTAATAGTCAACTCACAGTCTGTAATTTGTTAACCGGGCTCACTCGCCCACTTCAAGCACTGAACAAGGATGTTCATGTTCTGGCAGTTGCAATGCGTGTAGTGGGAACTTTTTACCAAGTCATAATTGCTTGTGGGAGAGCACCTCTTTTTTATATCAAGGTTTTCTCATCGACGGGCAATAGCTGGAAGGAAATTCCAATTACTGGGGCCTATGAGTTCGCTACCAATCAAATAGCAGAAGAAAATAATGATAGCAGAGCTGGAAGGTTGTTGCTTAAAAGGGGAGTTTTGCAAAGGAATGAGTTCCTTCAGGGAGGAGGCATCATTCATAGGAATCCAGCAAAGGTGCTCTCGGGTGTTACCACGGTTAATCATCATAGCCATCAACTAATCTATTTTCTCAATCTCAATGGGCAGATGGTTGTGTTCAACGTACATGAAGGTACCATGTGCATGTGCCCTAGCATACTACCCTCAGAGATGGAGTATTCAGTTGATTTAGTGGAGTGTGGTGGGCGCGTTCTCCTTGTGGTCCTCGTTGAAATGATGGAGAGCACATCGCTTCGGGTTTGGGAATTTGACTGGGGAGAGGGAGAGTGGAAACAATTGATGGCAATGCCACCGGCCATGTCAAATGTGTATTATGGTAAGATGGTTGATATTAATTGCGTGGGGTACGAGGATCTTATCATGATGTGTATCAGTTCGAGGCGTTTTCATCAGGTTGTTATGTGCAACATATCTGAAGGTACATGGATGGAGCTACCCAAGTGTTATGAGCCTGGCACTCGGACCCTAAAGAAATTTGTCTCAGCCTATTGCTTTGAACCTAGGATAGAGGCTCATGTGTGAGAATGACGTACGGAGTCATGTGAGCCATGGTTTGCAAAATTAGCTCATATTTGGATATGTTGTTATCATTATCAATAGTATAAATCAAAGTATGTTGTTTGTGGTTTAAGTATAATGAATGCAAAAATAGAACTTTTTTTACCATATTTTTGTTTTAAATAAATAGTACAAGCGTGGCAATAGGAAAAGATTGTACAATGCAATGAAGACAAATCTAATCTAACATGTTAAGCACATAAACAAGGGTTGGAGAAGATAAAGCTTTAATTTCCATTCCAAATCTTCAATTATTATAAAGTTTTCATTACTTTCTCTCTTCAATACTCTCAATTACACGATCAGCTTAAGTAAAGAAGATGAGCTTCTTCTTGCTTTTTTTTTTTTTCAAATGCCTAGAGCTCCCTTCCTTATATAAAAACCTATGACTTGCTCGATCTCTTTTGTTTTTTTTTCGACGTGGGACTTCATAAGAATAGCAATGAAAGGCTTAGGTAAGTTAATGAGGGAATAATGATTTGAGTGTATGTTGGGAATGAGTTTTGAACAAGTGGATTAGGTTGTTTAGTTCAGGCACGTAGGTGTGGGCTGAAAAAGGCTTGATATGAGGGTTTAAAATGAGATTGAAATGTGTTTGGAAATAGGGTTAAATAGACATGAAGTTGATTCCCATGTTAGAAAATAGTACACAGATTGAGGTATGATTCTGACCCACGAAACTTTCGAATTTGGAAAAATGTTGTGAAATATTATTTATAGGTATTTGAATAAGCTTTCTAATGCATCTTAGATCACCTCAATCGGACATTTGAGTAAAAAGTAATAGTCAAAATACCAATTCAGTTTTTTTTTTCTTCTTATTGGCCTAATTTTGTCATTTCTTTATCCAATTGCCTTCCAAACTTTTCCTTACTCTCTTTAATTCTTGAATATTCTCAACTTCAATCTTCAAATTAATCTTCAATTAATACCTACAAAGAGAAATTAACACAATTGAGAGTATTTCCGAATATATTTTGTATGGAAGCAATTCAAACTCTTATAAATGTATAGAAATGAACCATTTATAATGGAAAAATATGAGGAAAGCAATGATGGAGAGGAAAATCATGATTTTATGCTAAAAATAGTGTTTTGGGTTTTTTTTATCTTTGAAAACTTTTAAGAATAATGCTATAAAAGTGTAACTTTTGCAAACTCATCAAAAGGCCCTAAAGTTTTTTTACGACAAAGACCACCCCCCGCCACTTTTTCTTTTTTTTCTCTCTTTTTTATTTTCTTTTCCTTTTTTTTGCATTTTTGCCTCGAATAGAGACATCGCCATTAATTTGTAAGTGAACGGTGATAGCACCATTCATTTCTTATTGTTTTTCTTCTTCATTAAGCCATTCCATTCATATGCCCCCATCCCTGGGTTGCAAGGTATTAGTGTTTATGCGTGTACGCGATTGTCATGCTCTGTCTCAAACATTGTCTTTGTGCAATATATTTTCCATTTTTCTCAGAAACAACCCCACCCCCCCACCCCCCACCCCCAAACCAAAAAAAAACAAAGGATCTCAAGTCTTACCCTTCATTTGAAGATTTTAAAAAGCTCATCTAATCCCCCTATATGTTTGCAGGTCTAATATTGAATGGTAAAGACAAATATTTATAAAAAAAAAAAAATATTTTGGCAAAGGGAGTGGGAAATAGTGATGATGTCAGTGATTTTATCTCTACCCAAGCTAGGTGACCTACATTGATGCTTGCCACTTGCTCTCCTCATGAAGTTCTCCTTTGGCCACACACGTCCCCGCCCCATAGTTTAGAAACTTAGAGAACTCAATTGGGTAGACCACCGGGATATGAATGAAATGATATAAAGAAGAAGAAGGATAAGGACAATAAACAAACAACAATATCACTGTTTAGGGAAAAAATGTAAATAAAAAGAAAAGAGAAAAAAAAGGTGGTGAGAGGCCCTTTGCCCTCAATGTTAAAACTTTAGAACTTTATCGTCCTCATGGGATCTAAGGTTTTTTTTTTCCTTTTTCCCTCTTTAATCTAAGTCCTTGGATCAGCCCCGGGTAAAAATGTTTGTGCTTATGTTTGCGTGCTTCACCACATAATCTGTTAAAATTGTGCTCCATGATAAGACCATCACCTCCATGCTCTTCTAGCACCAATGATCGATCCTTGGTGCTAGTGTTGAGATGAGATACCCTTTACCACCTGCGTTGTCTTGTGGTTCTCGACTCTGGTTTGTCTTGGCCTATAGGCTTTTGTGTCAGAACTCAGTCATAATGCATGTGGCTCATATTTGAATATTTTACTACTATTATTCTTAATATATATTAAGTAAATATCAATAGAGTGTATGTGGTTTAAGAATGAGAATGCAACTAAAAAACTATTACCACATTTTTATTTCGGGGACTTTTATAATTCTTTTTTATAAAGAATCCTTTTAATTTGCAATTAATGATAGTGACTTTTTTTTTTCTCAAATAATGATATCCAAACCTTAAATAAAATTTTGACAAAATCTGCCCATAATCTGATTTTTATAGGTTATAAAAAAATCATAATATGATTCAAAAGGGGCCAAACAATATGTTATTCTCACAATCATCATAAATAAATAGAGCCGTGCTACGCACCCCGGCTCCTATACCCCGACTGGGAGCCCGGAACCTGGGATCCAACGGTCCATATGCACCCCGGGCTCCCAGTCGGGGTATGGATCCCGGGGTGCGTAGACTTTTTGAAATAAATAAAAAATATCTCGAAAAACATCTATCAGTAAAATCACTCCACTTGCTTGTTATTCTCACAGTTATTAGAAACAAGAATCCGGATACCCTGTTTCGACGAATCAGGGCGACTTGTTTGGACGAATAAGGAGGCGACACGCGGACTCAAATGTCCACAATCCAACCTCTGTCTCCTTTTTATTTCCACCTCAGTATTTGAGTTCGCGTGTCGCCTCTTGAATCGTCCAAACATGGTTTCTGTTTAGACGAAACAGGGGATCCGGACTCGAACGGAGTAACATATGAAATTGAGTAGTATACATGTGGATACGAACGCGATATATATATATATATATATATTTGATAGAACACTCTCCTAATTTTAGATAGTAACCAAAGCATGATTGTCACTTCACATTACTCTGAAATTGTGAAGAACATATGTCACAAATAATAACTAGGGAAGCCCAAGTCCGAATTCGGCCCAATCTAATTTGGGTTAGTTTTGGACCTTATGTTTTAATATTTGGGTGTGTCTTGGATCTATAATTTGGATGTATTTAATGTCTGGGTTGACCTTAGATTAATAGTTTAATTATTAATTTGATTAAACAAGTTCAAGGAACCAACCTGGCCCAGTCAACTATTTCAGGAGTACTGGGCTTAGGCCAACCACTTGCGGCCCTTATTGGGGGCACGATATAAGCCGTTGTCTGTAAATCCGGCCTGGCCTAGATATGCCTTGGACGGTCCCAAGAGCACTCCTAATCCTGATGATATTTTGGAAATATAACAATATTGTGCTTATATTTATTTAAACACCATTTTTATTAGTAATGTGAAAAAGAAATTCAATAGAAGACAGAAAAAAGGGCAAAAAAGAAGGGTTAATTTTTGGGCGATTTTCAAAAAAGGGTCAAAAGACTTCAATATTTCAAAAACGTATAAAAGTTTGCAAGTCTTCTTTCACTCAAGTCCAATATGGCAATCCATACCCACTACCGATAATTTTGTATAAATAAAAACTCAAAAGGACAAAAGTGCCCTTAGTGAGTAGTAAATAGGTAAAAAAGAAATTTTCAAAACAGTCCTAAACTTTTTACGTGGGCACTCTAATTATTAACCTAATCAATAGTTAATTTCAGTTTTCACGTCATGATCAACACAATAGTTGGACACTCTAATTATTAGCGTAAATTTCACTGCAATCAATGCATTGTATTATATAAGTGACTTGGAACAATGCATTGATAATAAAAAAATGTCGGACCAACTATAAAGAAGTCTTGAAAACTTTCATACCTTTTTGAAATATTCAATTCCTTGGTCATTTTTTTAAAAACCACCTAAAAAATTTAGGACTGTTTTAAAATTTTCCTTTTTACCTACTTACTACTCACTAATGACACTTTTGTCCTTTTGAGTTTTTATTTATATAAAGTTGCCGGCGGTGGGTATAGATTGTCAGATTAGACCTGATTGAAATAAATCTTGAAAATTTTCATATGTTTTTGAAATATTGAATTCTTTTGACCCTTTTTTGAAAATCACCTAAAAGATAAAGACTTTTTTGAAAATTTCCCAAAAAACCATCACTCTTATTCTTATGCCAAAGTAAAAAGTGGAAGAAGTGGTGATAGCTCATGTGGTAGCTTGCTAAACCCCTCTTGGCACTTGCCAATCCCTCTGCTTTCTTTCCTTTGCTTCTTGTGCATGGTGTTTCTATTGTATCAAAATGCCCCCTTCGTTTCTATTATAAGGACAGGCTCCTCACGCCTAACACCACTGCTTCTTGTATGACGCAGACCAGATCATCTTCCTGCTACACGAGCTGGGTATCTCTCTTCTGCCTTCTTTCTTTAATTCCTTCGTTTTCTTTTGCCTTCCTCTGCTTGATTCTGCTCTGCTTTCATAGCCTCTAGTACTTCATTTTTTTTTTCTTCCACTCTTTTTGCAGTATTCAGATCCGCTGCAAAGATGGTTTTTCTTCAGTCTTGTTTACATTTTCTTCAGAAAACTATGCTTGCAAAGCTCTGGAGACGGGCTCATCTTGTTAAATGCCTTTTCCTATATGTTGTCTGTTTGTTTCAGTTTCAGACTTTCCAGCTTTTTCACTCTGTTCTGTGGTGTGTACATGTTCTCCTTTTCTTTTCTTAATTTTGTTCCAAGACAATCAATCACATGTGAGGGCTGGTTTTCTTTTCAAAAACGTGGGGTGTGAGATTGGTTTTTCTTCAAGTCTTTT
This sequence comes from Cinnamomum chago, assembly GCA_038049695.1. Lineage (NCBI taxonomy): Eukaryota > Viridiplantae > Streptophyta > Magnoliopsida > Laurales > Lauraceae > Cinnamomum > Cinnamomum chago. Next base: position 61,583,579 of record CP142457.1, read on the forward strand.
GTTTGTCTAAGATGAGTTGCTAGTTGTTTGAATTCCAGGATGGAAAATTCAGATGATTGAGAACTGAGAAGTGGGATGATTTTTGTTTTAATTTTATACTTTGCAAGGGAAATTGAAAAAAGGAAATCTCTTCTCTCGCTCACACACGCACTCACACAAAAACACTTGGGAGATTAGATCCCTTGGGATGTTTGTTAAGGTTCTAATGATTGATGAGATTAGATCTCGTGGAGGTATTTTCCAAGTAGTGTTCTTACCAGCCACAGATTGATGAAGTAAGGATTTGATGCTAATAATATTTCTCTGAAAGAAATGTTGATAGAGAGTTTGTACGTAGAAATGCATGGTATTTTTAAGTATATGGTAGCTCAGAAGTTTTAGTTTTTATATTTCCTCTGTTTCGACTTTCTGTTCTTTATCATCTCTGGGATCAGAGACTGTAACTATCTAAAATGATTTCATTTTCAAGCTTTTAAAGGAACTATCGCTGAATCTATCATTGTTGACAGTAAACTTGCTCATGCTGCCTCAAATAGCTTCCATTATGGTTCAGATCTTCATATACAGCTGCAATGGCTGTTTGATTTTGCAAGGATACGTATGTCAAACCCTCCTTCCTTTCTTCTGTTTTCACGGACGGTTTCATTTGCATTCTTTAACTCATACAAGAGTTTGAACATCCACAAATAACACACACACGAGAGAGAGAGAGAGAGAGAGAGAGAGAGAGAGAGAGAGAGAGAGAGAGAGATCATAAGCCCTCTATGGATGTTAGATCCCGACCCAAACTAATCGCGATTTAAGCTAATTAACTGAGATTAATGCTAACTAAACATGAATAAATGGGTTAATGGAGATTAATGACCAAAGAGAGACAAATTGGTCTCAAATGATGCATCAAGCATAATGAAATGAAATTGAATTGATTAAAGTGAGTGTAGACTCAAACATGTTAGGCTAAGGACTTTTCCGTAAATACGAGTTTTCACGTATTTCGTCGAATACGGAAATCTTTGATACCAACGCTTGTATCACGAGTAGTACGTCAACTTTCATAATAAAAGCGACTCCATTTGACATCAAATGGACTAAATGAGACTTCATTTGACCCAAAATGTAATAAAACTTAATAAAAGGGGGTTTTGGTGTAGGAAGGCTTATATTAGAATGAAATGAGCCTTTGCATTCATTTCACCTTAGAGCAAACCCTAGAGTCACTTCCTCTTCTTCTTGCTCTTCCATATTTCCCCTTCAAGAGTGAGATTAAGGGTGATTCAAGTAGACTTTGATGATTGCAATCTCAACTTCATCTTCTTCTCCAAGCATTTTCCACCATTGTTGAAGTGAAAAGCTTGTAAGAGACCTCAAGATCTCTTTGTTGGAACCACAAGTGAGTAGTTACTCTCCTTTTAAGATTCTCCAAGTTCTATGGGTTATTTGCGTTGATTTCTAGAACAAATGACTCATAGGAGTCCATTTACATGTTTTCATGAAATTAGGGTTTGAGATTGGGGGTTTTCATCTCAAGGCCAAGCCAAGGAAGGAGGACTTTTACTATTAAACTTCATAAGAGGCAAGTATAAACTCTTATTTGTGATTAGTGTTAGACATTGAGGAAATTCATTGAGTTTGACATAGATTTGGAATTTATGCATTTTCCATCAAGTTTGGAAACTTGTTTTTAGATTGATTAGAATGGTTAAGGAATGGTGTATGAAAGGGGAATATGAAGTTCCATGTTCTTGTAGGATTTGAAAGTGATTGAATATGTAAAAAGAGAAGAGATGAAAAAAAAAGAAGAGAAAAATCAGTTTTCTCCCGGACCTGCAACACGCCCAGGTCCGATCGATCGGACTGTCTTTTAACAGGGACGTTTTTCTGGCCGATCGATCGGACTGTCATCCGATCGATCGGACAGGCTCGTAACTGGGAGCTGTTTGAGTCCAGTGGAATTTGAGAAATTTTGGGAACCAGATTTGTTTTCTATGATTAGTAGGGGTCTATAAATTAGTGTTGGAACTAATATTGCCCTAATCTAAGATTATTGAGATTAAGGAAATTAAGAGAAAATAATAGTGACAATTAAGTACTAGTTCTTCAAATGGTTGTCTAAACCTTCCTGAGTGTTAGCTTAGGTTATTTGAATGTACAAACTACTATCCAAAAATGATGTTCATCAAGAATAACACGTACATTAAATAACAAGCATTTCACCCATTCGTTTGGTTTAGAATTTGATTGTGAACTTGGATAGAATTGATAGATGTGATGCAATCCCTGACCATGGTACTACTTGTAATGCCTTAAGCTCGTTACGGAGTTGAATTGAATAATACAGTGAATGAATGAATAAATGAATGAACAGTTACTAAAGGTAACAATGTAATGAATAATCCTGCTGCAGCAGATGGATTTGGAGGCGTTCCGGAGCTCCGTGGTGATGCTAGTTGTCCCTGGCCCGGACATTAGTAAGTCCCACATATTCCGATCGTATCTATAGATATTGATTGATGCCTTCCATTTGGAAGATGAATCATTCCTTTGAGGGAAGATGGTAAATGAAAGAAAATGGAATGGAATGAACGGAATGGTAAATGAAACGAAATGAATTGATATGAAATGAATGGAAGCTATGATGTCGATTGGCTATTGATAAACTTTTGTGTTACCTATTGTATTTGTAGAATTATTTAGATTTGTCTAGAAGGGTAATTGTTACCAAATGAATTAAATGACTTCGTTATATGTACTAACATGAGTAATCACAAGAATTGTTTATACATGTTGAACCGTCGTGTTCATTAGTGTTATTGATGACATCACAGGCCCGATTGCCCCTGCCGGTCCTACAGCGCCCGCAGCGCCAGCGGAGGAGACCGCTCCGGTTCCTCCAGGAGGTCTAAACGAGTGGAATGACCGGAATACCGTTTGATGGGTATTCGAGTGTGAAAGGGGTTGTAACATTTTTGTGAAACGTTTTGAATAGTCATTTTGTACATTCATTCTTGGAATGTAATTAATTAGTACTGTATGGTGTTTTTGGTATACACCGATTGACAAGAGACGATGAGAATGATACATGTATAAGGACCTTATTCTTTTGTATACATGTAAATCGAAGTTTGATATTGTCAATGTATATGTTTCCGCAAGAATTTATGTGTGTTTGACAGGTTATGGAGATTGATATCCCTTGTAGATTCCGTTTTAACTTCGGTTAATTCGGGGTTTACGGGAGTAAGTATGAGCCCACGGCTCGGGGTTACCGTGATTCGGGCCCGGGTCGTGACAATGGATTGATGGGATGAAGGTTGTAGTGAGCTGGTGATGGTGATGATGATGTGAAGATCTGGATGACATTCCCCTTTTCCTCATGGGAGCCTAGTGAGAGTGGTTTTTTTTTAGTTTCTATCTGTGTTCGAATATAAACTTGACTAGGTGATACTCCATGACCTTCATTATTAAACCCATGAACTGTCAGCTGACTGATTTGTTTTTGCAAACATAGTAGAAATTTAGCACCATTTCTGTTTTTATTGAAAAACTTCACACTTGAAGACTTACATTTGAAAGGCTCTCAGGAACTCTTAGCAGCAGTTCTGTGGTTGGATTTTGTGATGAACATTTTTTTCGGAGATTGTGATTTTGTTGGGAAGAGGAGGTGTAGTAGCAGATTATTATGATTATTATTATTTTGGTAAATAAGTAGCAGATTATTTGTAAGAACATTTATGCATAGGTGATGGAGACTATTGTTTTTTTTTCTTTTTTTGCTGGATTGGAACAACTGGCTAGTGAAATGGAGAGAAACCTATCTGCCCAGGAATCAATCCTGATGCGGTCACGTAAAACTAAGATGCCAGATGCCAATTATCCGATATTTTCTCAAAACTAATCATTTAAAAACAAAAAACTCAAAGAG